>CM075255.1:1380000-2755000 GCA_037678475.1 x Bolboschoenoplectus mariqueter
AAAATAGATTAGAAACATAAATCACCAGCATCGTAAGTTCAGAACAAAAATGACAACAAATGTAATACTACATCTCAAATTATAATCTCCCTGAATTTAAATATTATTCACTACATTATATATGCTCAGATTCTTCTCCCAATTGTCTGGTTTGTCTTATCAGAAGGTTTCTCAGGTATAATTTTGGTTGTGGAAATAATCTGATCAGGATGATTTTTCTTTCTTTTCTTTATTTGTTGGGGCAGAGAGATGGATGGTTTCACAGCTTTGGTGTCAAAGGACGAGATTCTAAGACTCTATTGAATTTTCATTATCTTTTACCAGTTTTCTTAAATTACTGGTATCAATTCTTGAACATATATTATACATTGTAGGCTTAATTTCTTTTTATGATAGATGGTATCAAAATTCATTCGTTGCATGGTGTTCCTGGGATTTTGCTGACTAAATTCAAGAAATATTTGGTAAGCAAATTATCCGTACGATGGCGACTGATATTTCATGATTTTATTCTTCAAACTTTTTGTGGTAATTTGGAGAAATATATACTTGCAGTAATCTTTGGTTGGGGTCATTCGTAATTTGATTGTAAGCTGAAGACATTAGTATGAATTTATTCTTTTTTTATTTTATTTAAATTAATTTTTCTTAACGTCCAAAATGTTGACGTTGCAAATTCCTTGCATAATTAATTTATTTATTTCGGATGATGTGACCACTGCAAAATGCTTATTTATTTATTTCGCGGAGAAACGCGAATAGATAGCTTTCTCCTACTAAAACCCAACGAAATTGTTAGCTTATTCTTTTATAATTAAGAAGACAGCCTTGACAAACTGTTACTAACCTCTAGGTATTAGTAAATTAATTATCTGGAATTACACATCTCGTGAAATTTCTAGATATCACATAAAGTAAATCTATATTTACTAGCCTGGTACAAACTGTATCTGTTAAATTCCTGACAAATCTATATTTACCTAACCTAAACAGACCTGGTAGTAAAATTCTTTGTGCTTTTGTGGGCCACCTTTACAAATTTTGGCAGTCTTTTAGTATTTAGCAAATCTGAAGAGTAATCTAACAGTAATGCATTAATCTGGCAGATAAAGCAAAGACAGGAAGCAATGAAAATAACAACTAAACTGGAAAACAGAGTTGAAGCTTTAACTATTGACATTATTACATACACAGTGGCAACTTATCCTCAGTAAATGGAAAAAAGGAAATCATTTAGCATGAAGCTTTGCAACTAAATAATTTAAAAGACTATTTCCACACAAGATAAAAGAAATAACAGGAGAAAAGAAAAAATATGTTCACATCTAACACATATAAATCGGGAAACACAATGCCAATAAACCTTTAATTCATTACCATATCCCCCCATTTTTACATTTTTCACCAGAAACAAAGATAAAAATCTTTACATTAATACTTTAAGATAACCTAGACACATAACATCCTATAATTATAAAATACCCTAACCAGACTACGAAACTGACGCAAACAACAGACTCTAACACCTGACCTAATTAACCCCGGACCTGAACTGAACTCTTGATTCAAGAAAACCAAGAAACTGACACAGACAACAGAGGACGAACCTAAAACACCGACTCTGAACAAAACACTATGAAACTAACCCTGCACGACTCTGGATAGAAACTCCACAGCCTATAGATAGTCGATGTACCACACTTGCAGCCAGATGCCGTAACGGTAGCTAAACTGCCACACCGGCACCCAGATAGGGTAACCACCCCAGTATGGCATGTTGCCGTTCCAGCCGGTGGTACTACCCGCGCTGCTTACTGACCGTCGGATGGCCGGCTGGACTTCCTCCCTCCGGCGTGCCTCCCTCTGGAGCTCTCTCTGGCGCACCTCCCTCTGGAGCTGCCTCTGCCGATCATGTTCGGATTCCGCCTTGTGCCCCTTGGGTTGGCGCGCCATTCTTGATTAATCTTCTTTTCTTTCTCGGTGCTGGAATTGGTTTGGGAGGCAGGAAGAGGGAGATGTGAGGGAAGCTTGATTTTCTTGATTAAGCGAATGGGAGAGATGGTTAGGAATTGGCGCTAGCGGGAGTGAGTGACCATTTAAATATGAAATGGGAGTGGATCCGTGAACGGTGCAGATTGCATCAAGATTCGTGGTGCTCCTCATGGTGGATCCGTGTGCTCTGGAGATGAACGGGGCAGATTGGCTTCTTGAGAGCGAGAACATAGTTGCTTCTTGGCTTCTTGCTTTGCTTTGCTTGGATTCTTGGTTTCTTGGAGGCGGAGGAGAGAGGAGAAGCTAGAGTTCCAACCTTCTTGACTTCGACTTCCACGCTGAGCTTCTGGGAGCAACCTTCTATGCTGTCAATTTTGTTTTACTTCAGTTATTTATTTCGTTTTGGGCTTGGGCCGAATCAGTGAAGATATTTTGAAAAAGATAATCGGAAAAGAAACTATTTGCAATTTCGGATGTGTAGCAAATTTTATAATTATTATAATTGAGTTAAATAGGCTAAAATATCTGCAGAAATTTTTCTAATTTTCACTTTGGAATTTTCTTTTTTGGGAAACTGCTTTTAGGCTCTTCACTTTGATACAAGAAATGTCATAATGAAAAAGCTTTAGAAATATCATATTTTTTTTTGGACCATTCCATCAATATCAAGTAAATAATTTTAGAATCGGTATATAGAAAAATAAAATTTTTGTACCTCACTATACTTCTAGACTATCTGAACAATATTGGATATCAAAATATATACCTTTCACATCTTAAAATTTAAATTTTATAACGTTAAAAGCATGAATTAAAAAATGTATCTACCTTGCATATTGATTTATACTGTGCTTAATTTTTGCACTTGGTCACTTTCAAGAAATAGGATCACATTTTTTCTTTTACATATCTATGGAATATTGAAAGCAAAGTCACTTATTCTATATATTCTGCAATTTTTTTAACATAGACTAGAAAAATAATCCACCAACATCATAACAAACATGACAACAATAAACGTTATTGACTACATTATTATAGATGCTCAGATTCTTCTCCCAATAAACACGCCTTAATTATTTTCCCATTCCAATCCCCAATAACGCAGAAAATTAAGGTGACCACTATGAGGATTTTCATGATATTTGATCCATGATAACATCTTTGCAACATATCTCTGTATCTCAACCTGACATAGTGTATCTTCTCTTCCTGCCCACATACACACTGAACCTTCCTTATTTGGAAATGGATTTTCAATTTGCTTCGGATCAAACCCCCAGTTACTGAAAATCACCGTCACGTCCCGGTACAGCGATTCAGATACTCCTTACTATGTTGTCTTTCTCTTATACTGCATGTAAATGGGGTTGCGATCTTAGTTTCATCCTATGGATTTTTCTCAAAAAGGAAAGAATTGTTTCACCTTATGTGATACTTCTATGCACACTAGAAAAGCATGTCATTCGTTTATTGGAATTTTGGATTACTAAAGTCTACTTGGGTACTGGCTTGTACTGGTAGCACTTAACCAGTATGGCAATATTCACTAATTGAAACAATAGATGCACAATCCTCGTTTCTTAATTTGTCCTGTTGGAGTGCATATTTGTAACAGTTTTACATAATCCGCTAAATTTGGGGAAGGGACATATAGGAAAAGAAAGAGAAAAGAAAAAGAAAAACAAACAGCTTCTGACTTGTGTGCCCGGCTATTTAGTTGCTGAGTGATTTCAAGATCTGGTTTGAAGTGTGTTTGCTGGGACCTTTGGCCGGTAATAGATGGAGGTAGTTTAAACAATTTCTGCTTAATGCAACCATAAAACACACAGATCACTCCCATGAAACCAGACTGATTAAATAACTGGATCCAGACTAGAACCCAAGATCTCAAGAAAGTGAGAACCAAACTGGAATAACAGAACCAAGAAGTCCTAGTTCTCACCTCTGACTCAAAGAAACCAAGAAACTAAACATTTGCTCTTTGTAAAACACACAAGTCACCAGTATTGTGGTGTTCTTTTGTAATTTTTTGCATCCAAAAGTGTAACTAACAGTAATTAATTATCCAACAAATTACATCCAAATAAAAGGCAGAGATTGAAACAGAGATAAAAGCAGATATTCATAACAAGAAATAAAAAAAAATTGAATCCAAATAGAAAAGCAGCGACCAGAACAACAATTTCTGACATTATACCATACTGAATTTTTACATTTTAATCAAACAAACAAAAAGGAAACTCTTTATGCAGACCAAAGAACGCTGCACAACCAACCTTCTGAACATCAAACAAACGAGAAACAACACCCAGGACCACAATAGATAAACCGAAATACTGCCTGAATTCTGAATTCTGCACCAGAACTGAAACTCAGAACCAGTAAACCATAAAAGCTAACACAAATTACTGAATTCTGAAACCAGCACTCGACTCCGACATAGATCCCTAAAAACCTGTCCTAAACAGAGACTCAATAACCTACAGGTAATCGAGGTACCAGACTTGCACCCACATGCCGTAGCGATAGCTGAACTGCCACACGGGCACCCCGATTAGGTAACCCCCCCAGTACTGCATGTACTCCATCCAGGGAGTGGCACTCCCCATGTTGCCTGCCGACTGTTGGATGGCTGGCCCGGTTTCCTCCATCTTGCGCGTATTCCTCTGGAGCTCCCTCCGGCGCACATCCCTCTGGAGTTCCCTCTGGTGCTGGAGCTCCGATTCCTCCCTGTTGCCCCTGCGTAGGCACACCATCCTTGATTTCTTGATTTCTTGGATGGTGTTTTCTTGATTGTCCTCATTTTCTTGATCAGGGAAGCGAATGAGAGAGAGAAGACAGAGATATGATTTGCAATTGGCGGAAGCGGGAGGGAAAGTGAGTGACCTTTTAAATCCGAAACTGGAGCCGATCCATGAATGGTGCAGATTGTATCAAGATTCTTGGTGCGCATGATGCTGGATTCGTGCGCTCTGGATATGAACAGCGCAGGTTGCATCAGTGAGTGGTACGGATCGATGACGAGGCAGAGCAGCTGCATTATAAGTTGCCATACAATAGTCTTAGAACTTGGGCAGCGAGAGAGCCGAGAGAGAGAGAGAGAGAGAGAAGAGAGTTGCTTCTTGGTCGGAGGCTTGGAGGCGGAGGAGAGAGGAGAAGAGTTCGACACTGACAGTGAGCAACTGAGTCGAAATGTCAGAATATGGGAGGAGTAATGGGACTCAGGTTTTAATTTTGAGCGGTTTATAGCCTTGATTTGGATCTTTTAAGTTTTAATCAGAGTAGATATGTCTGAATATTAAGTAGCTAGGCCTATATATATATATTTCAGATACGCCGATGATTTATTTGAGTTTCTATGTTGTCATTCTGTTTGTTAAAAATAGTGTTTTAGATTACTGTTATGAGTCACTAGTAGGAATTGAATTTAATGTTTTGTTGTGATTTGATTTTCCTGACAACTTGTGGATTAAAAGGAAGAAAGACTGATTGACTTTATTTTTCTTTTTTGACAAAAAGCAATACAATTGTACCATCTGTTTCTTTCATTAAAAGAAACTAGGTGCATTAATTTTCTGGTTTTCCATTATTGCGCCAGTTTTAGAAAAATTATATATCCATTAAATTTTTTGTTATTGGATATCCACCCATGAAAACATGAAAATTAATTGTTTACCCATTAAAATTTACATTTCTTTTAATTTTTTTCTCAATAATCAGATATAAGGGAATAATATTATTAATGAAATTGAATATTTTCTATTTTAAATATGAGCCGACTACAATGCGCTTTCTACAAAATTTGGAAAAGAAAAAAGATAATTAGTGCCTAAATTAAACAATTAGAGTCTGCGAAGGAGTTCAGGCTCCGAAGAGCAATCTCGTACTACTCCTTGAGGAGTGCATAACAGTTTACTGGTACCGTTTTTCATGGTACCAATTGCACATCTTTTAAAGTTAGATCTAAGCAGTGATGTTAATTTCCTATTTTCAATTTTTTGATATCCTGAAACCAACCAATTGATTTCACTGCTGGGGTTAAAGAGACCTTGATGCTGACATGATTGTTCCTGGAAAAGTCTAAAAATTAATATTTTATAAGCAAATGTCTTTAAGTTGAAATAAGTTTTTTCAAAATCGGAAATTCTTATGTTCCTCTGGTCTCAATTGATTTCACAAAAATGATATGACACTGATCTGGTCTCAATTAGTAATTAAACATCTAAAAATACTGTAAACGATTAAACAATCTCCTGACCATTCTGCCCATATAGAAATTTCTATGGTTTATGAGCTCATATTCAGTGCCACAGATCCAATGACAGAATTACACAAATGTATACAACAGAAACAACAGAGCTCATATACTTGCTTGCTGAATAGCTTAGCAATATCTCATCTGCACTATAGAATGCTTTATTTCACAACATAAACAAAAACCTTTTGATTTTTCTAATATTTCAATCCGACATAGCAATACTAATGATATGTCTAGATACAGTAAGATCTTTTTCCTCTGATAATCTCATCCGAAAACAATCATCACCAAATAAATTATACTAACTTTACAAACAGAAAAGAAACAACCGGTACCGTTCCCTATACCTGTACGAAAACCACAGCCATAGCAACAGGACCAGACATTTGGATGGCAATATTGCATTCATACTCAGTAAAGTAGTATCTCTAACAAAAATTTTTTTTACCAGAAGCCCCCTAAAATTCTTTGATTTGACTTTAATTCTCTGGACTATTAATTTAGGTGACCAAGGTCATAAGCAGTGAAACTAATGTTCCAATAACAAAGAATAGATTATTAATAAATCTGCATCATATTTTTTTTTTTCATTTTGTGTCGGCAGGGAACAATAAAGCCAAATAGAAAACACAAGAAAATAGAAAATTATGCAATGATAACAACAAGAATTCCATGAAACTTGCATTATATTAGAAAAGCCAGCATATTTGTTCTTTGACACTTATTTGACAAGCCAAACCCTAGAAAAAAAAGAGAAAAAAAAAGAAAAAGAACTAACACGTAGCCATATTAGTTCTAGCAATCTAATAATCCTAACTGTCTTGTATCCCAAATAAAATACCGGCTTGCTTCGTATCTATGCCACCTTTGAGGAAAGTCATTCTCATGCTTCTAAATGTGTCCCAGGTGAGCAAACTATCAGATCCTGCATTGTGAGAAGTCCCGCCTGCACGTCGCACATTCAATACCCCAGCAACCCTCTCCAGACCCCCCTCCAGACCTTTGCACGACTTTGCCAGATGCTTTAGGTCAAAGATCCTCCTCCCAAAGTACGTTTGAACAAGGTTCAGAAATCCCTCCATCGAGTCAGCAAGATATGTGTCTGTCAGAACCTTTACCAGATATCCAATATCATAGGCCATGTGAAAGCCGACCCATGTCATTGACGGGTTGAAGAGCAAACCCGACGAGAACATCAAAAATGCAAATCGTTGCGGGTCAACACCATGATAGTAGTTCATCGAGAGGTCCAGACCTTGTGATTCTAGGAGCTCGATTGAACTTGAAGAATGCGTGTCTTGCAGCGGATTGAAGCCTCGGAAATTGAACTCCCAGACCATGAAAGCCCCGGCGCCACTATCGGAAGTGCACAACGTGAGCCCTAGTTGGATCAATTTGAGGCAGTCAACGTTCTTCTTGACGAGAGCATAGCGCTCGCGGGCTGTCATCTGTCGAGGGTGCGTCCGGGCCTCATACACTACACCTGGAAATTCGGTGTCCACCGCAGCAAAGGGGCAGTATCGTGCAAATTGACGGATCTGTGCAAATTCTTCCTCCAAATTGTAACTCCAAACTGATCGAATCGGCACTGCTTGTTCAAACCTTAGAGTGCTGAGATGCGCCATGAATTCTTCCTTCAAGTTTTTCGCACGGATAAGGTTTTAATGATCTCTTTTAGGTTCAATGGAAACTTAGGGTTTCTGAGAGGTGTTAATTATGGAGGAAACTTAATTAGGATTTTTGGGAGAACGATATTGAAGATCAAAGCTGTTATTAAATAGAGGTACTGTTAATAAATACAAAAAGTAAAGTATTCGGTGATTATGTTATTTTCTCCGGTCTATATTTGGACGAATGCATGGGAGCAATTCAAAAATTATAGATCCGTTGGTTAAATTAAAAGCATACGTGGGTGTTTTAATTTTTTTTTCTTCAAATTGAAGTATAGAAGAGATAAACTTATTTTTAACATCCCTTTCTCTCCCATCCCTTCCAATCCCTCAAATAAATTAATTTTATCCCCTCCCTTCCCCTCCCATCCGCCCCCCCCCCCCCCCCCCCCCCCCGCTCTAGTGATTTTTTTTTCTGTCGTCTATATTTGGAAAGGTTGAATCGGAACAATTCAAAAAGATAGATATCCATTAGGCTAAAAGTATATTTAAAAGTTTCTTCAAAAAATAAAATATATATCCCGTTAGGATAAAAGCATATTTAGCCATTTTGTTGATCACATATTTGATCTATATTATATGGAGAAGTAAACGGATCAATACTGACGGTTTGATTGCTGAAATTTCATGAGTGGTTCAACGAAATGAGTCGTATAATCCTGAGTTTGTTTCATTATTTTTTTGACAACAAGTTATGTTCATTTTATTAAATCATTTTTCGTTGTAAGATAAATTGCGAAATTTACAATATGCACATTATTCTAATATATAGATTTAGGATTAGAAAACATATTAGAAAACATATTCAGTAATGCGATTTTTGTGATATGGATGTTCTCGTTTTATTAAACTGCTTTATTAAATAAAGTCCAAGGAGAAACATACGTGTGGATGTTCTTCCTCTGAATTTTGTAAATTGCAGAATGTTGAGTATTTTAGAAAAAAAATTCAATTGATAAATTTGATATCTTACATTCTTTAAGATTCACACTCACTTACAAATTAAAGGAACATCGTTTTGGAATTTTGGAAGATATATAGGAACTTCAATATATAGGACCATTATTTTGTTATTTTATTCTGTGAAGTATTCTTGACCAACAATTTGGAGAGATGCAATATAATTTTCACATTATGCTTTGTAGTTTGGAGAGATGCAATATAATTTTCAGGTAAGAACAAAACACATCTCAGGCGCTGCACATTGAAATCAGGGAAGAAATGCAACAGTGGTTCTAGGATTAAACATTTTACATTAGTTTTCTTTTCTTTTTTCTTTTCTTTTTCTTCTGTACGTAGCTTATCACACTGCTGTTTAAGAAAATAAATAATATTTTAGGATGTGACCCTTATCTTTTCATCAAAAAAAAAAATGCTTGACCAACAATTTAGCAACAAAAAAAAACTAAATACATGCAATGATTTATTTCTTCTAGAGGCGGCAATCGGGCGGGTCGGATTTCGCGTCAGGTCAAGTTAGTTTTACTAAGATGGATTATCGGATCACGGGTCGGATAAGGTTTCGAATCGTCTAATGTCGGTTACTTCATGTCTCGGATCAATTTGATTTTTTGAAAAAATCAAAACAGGTGAGCCCCTACCAGTGATATGTCTCTGATCATTTTCTACTATGAAATTAAGTAACTAATTTATGTCTATATACACATGAAACTGACAAGTATGTGACCTGCATTTATGTCTATATATACATGAAAATAATTCTGGCTTCCCCTCAACTCCCTAGATGATTCCTACGGGCTTGAAACCCAGAGTCACTGTGCGATAAAGCATACAGAAAAAAAAAATGAACTGATCAAGTGATCCTCTAAATTAATGACATCAGAGAAAGAGTGTTTATTATGGGCTCCCTTCTACATCCCAAGAGTAACTCACAGTAATTAACTAATGAAGCAAATCACTCAAAATAGAATAAAACAACAAGAAATAAGATCACAGAATATGCAGAGGTTTGTAGCTATGAAGATAACAACACAAAAAAAAAAAACAGTCACAACAAATAAGATAGAAATTTTAATTTCTAACTACAACATACTCATTTTTACATTTTAAAAAAAAATAAAGGGAAACTTTTCTACAGACCCTACTACTCTGAACAACCAGACCCAGTAAAAAAAAGCACATGAATATACCAATGAATTGACATTGATCGACACGATTCTGAACCAGAAACCCGGATTCTGAAACAAGAACCAATTAAAGCTAACCTAAGCAGACTTTGAAGTAAAGTGTTTGTGATTTTGTGAGACACCTTTACAAATTTTAGCGCAAATCTGAAAAGTAATCTAATCGAACCTCACTAATTTTACGAATGATGAAAACACGGTAAATAATCAAAATCACATCTAATTAGGAAAACAGGGTCGAAGCTTGAACTATTGCCATCATTACAAAATCATAATGTAAGATAAAGAAATTTAAAAGACTGTGTCCCCTCAAGAAATATAAAGAAACAACAGGCGAAAAGAAAAAAAAATATGTTCACATCCAACACATCAAGATCAGAAAACATAATGCCAATAAACCTTTAATTCATTAAATATCCACTCATTTTTACATTTTTATCAGAAAGAAAGATAAATATCATTCATTAATACTTAACCTAAACACACAGCATCCTATAAATTAAGATACCAGAGCTGAATAAAACACCTAACCAGACTATCAACCCAAGATCCTAAGTATCGAACACAAAGAAACTGACACGAACTGACTACGAACCCAAGAATCTGACTCTAAAACCAGACCAGAACTCTCGACTCAAGAAAACCAAGAAACTGACATGAACAACAGAACAAGAACCTAAAACACAAACTCTGAACGAAAACACCATGAAACTAATCCTACGCGACTCTGGATCAAGACTGGACAACCTACAGATAGTCGATGTACCACACTTGAACCCAGATGCCGTAACGGTAACTAAACTGCCACACCGGGACCCAGATTGGGTAACCACCCCAGTACGGCATGTTGCCGTTCCAGCCGGTGGTGCTACCTACGCTGCTTACTGACCGTCGGATGGCCGGCTGGTCTTCCTCCCTCCGGTGCACGACCCTCTCGAGCTCCCTCTGGTGCACCTCCCTTTGGAGATGCCTCTGCCGATCATGTTCAGATTCTGCCTTGTGCCCCTTGGGTTGGCGCGGCATTCTTGATTAATCGTCTTTTCTTTCTCGGTGTTGGAATTGGTTTGGGAGGCAGGAAGAGAGAGATGTGAGGTAAGCTTGTATTTCTTGAAGAAGCGAATGGGAGAGATCATTAGGAATTGGTGGTAGCGGGAGTGAGTGACCATTTAAATATGAAATGGGAGTGGATCCATGAATGGTGCAGATTGCATCAAGATTCCTGGAGCGCCTCATGCTGGATCCGTGTGCTCTGGAGATGAACGGGGCAGATTGGCTTCTTGAGAGGGAGAACATAGTTGCTTCTTGGCTTCTTACTTTGCTCGGAATCTTGGTTTCTTGGAGGCGGAGGAGAGAGGAGTTCGACTTCGACAGTGTGCGACTGAGGGTCTGAGACTCTGAGGCCGGGTAATAATGGATTCGGGTTTTAATTTTTTAGCGGAGCTTGATCGATCCACTTATTGGACTTCTGGGAGCAGTCTTCTTCTATGCTGTCACTTCTGTTTTACTTCAGTTATTTATTTTGTTTTGGGTTTGGGCCGAATTAGTGAAGCAACATTTTGACAGATAATAGGAAAATAAACTATTTGCAATTTTGGTTGTATAGGAAATTTAATAATTATTATAATTGAGTTAAATAAGCTAAAATATCCGCTCTGAGATTTTCTAATTGTCACTTGAGAATCTTTTTTTTTTGCCAAACTGCTTTTAGGTTCTTCACTTTAAAACAAGAAAAGTCATAACGAAAAAGCTTTAGAAATATCATATTTTTGTGAACCTTTTCATCAATATCAAGTAACTAATTTTAGAATAGATATATATTAAAAAAAATAAAAATCATCGTACCTCACTGTACTTTCTAGATTATCTGAACAACATTAGATATCAAAATATAAACCTTTCACATCTTAAAAAAACATGATGAATAAAAGATTTTGTTTGCCACCTGATCCTTATTAAATGGAATTAATGTTTCAATTGTTTTTTAATTCTTAATAAGCATGAAGCATATTACAAAGACTTCTGTTTGTTATAAATAATAATTAATCATTATTTAAAATTTACATGACACAGCCTAGACAAATGTTATGATATAAAAGAAATTTAAATGCTTGATATTGCACAATTAATATATAAGAAGAGGATTCCAATGCGATAAATTTTTAGTGTCATAAACTATTTTTTATTTATATTTTAAATTTTAACATAAAAAATCAAATATAAACCGTTAATTTTGTTTATTTTCATTATAGATGCATGCATATGAAATTTTATCATTTTTTAAGTTCATTTAATATCAAATCAAGTGACCATAATATAAATATATTAAAATTAATCAATCATAGTTAACTAGATACATTTATTTTTTAACCACTTAATTTAGTATTAAATAAACTCAAAAAAATCATGAAATTTTGTATGAATACATCTCTCGTGTATACATTCGTATAAACATATTCTTAACCTGGCATAATATATCTTCTCCTCCTGCCAGTAAATGCACTGAACCTTCATTATTTTGACTTTAATTTCTATAATGAATGTCAAGCACCTCTTAATTTGACGGAAGTCGACTTAGTTAAAACTTGGAAATAATCTGACAGAAAACCCAACAAAAAGGGGAAAAATCCAGTTTATTCTTATGTTTGACAGGTTTTACACTAGAAAACGGCAATCAAGGTTGACAGGTTCGGCACCAGAATCCTGGATGCTGTCTTAAATTAGTTGGATCAAATTATTTTCTTGCCTATCGGCACTACGAATGTATTTTCTGTTTTCTACTCATTTAATTTTTACATTTTAATTAAAATAAAGCGGAGATAGAAATTTAAATTTACTGACATTATACCATACTCATTTTTACATTTTAATAAAAATAAAGGGAAAATCTGTACACCCAAGAATATTGAACAATCAGACCTAAGAACCATCCCTCAACACGCAATGCCTTACAAACTGCATCAAAAGATCGATGTCCTAAATCTTAAGTCACAGTTCCAGCAATCCAAGAAACTGACAGTAACGACCAATATCCTAATTCACTAATTTCACAGTAACTCACTAATTTGACGAAATCAGGAAAAAAAGCAGAGTCAAATCTTTAATTCCTGACATTAATTATTACAAAACCAAACATACATATTTATCGGCAAAAGAAAAAGAAAATCTTTTGGCATGAATCTTTACAAATTGAAGCAACAGAAAGCAAAAAAATAACCTATTCATATCCAACACAAACAAATCAGAAAACACAGCAAGAAATGAAGCCATAATTCTTTCTTATTTCCACTCCTTTTTACATTTTCTTCAGACAAGAAGATAAAACCTTACATAACACTTAAAATGACCTAAACACACAAAACCCTATAAACAAACCAAACTAGAATAAATAACCCTAACCAGACTATGAACACAAGACCTGAACTCTGGACTCAAGATAACCAAGAAACTGACACAAACCAACAGGATTCTAAAAACCACAACTCAGACTCTGAACTAAATACCATGAAACTTGACCTAGACAACTATGAGACAAACCCGACAACCTAAAGATAATCCATGTATCAGACTGTAACCCACATGCCATAGCGATAACTAAACCTCCACACCCGACCAGATCTCTTGACTCAAGAAAACCAAGAAACTGACACAAACAACAGAAGATCAACATAAAACACCGACTCTGAACAAAACAATATGAGACTAACCCTGCACGACTCTGGATAGAAACTCGACAGCCTATAGATAGTCGATGTACCACACTTGCAGCCAGATGCCGTAACGGTAGCTAAACTGCCACACCGGCACCCAGATAGGGTAACCACCCCAGTACGGCATGTGGCCGTTCCAGCCGGTGGTACTACCCGCACTGCTTACTGACCGTCGGATGGCCGGCTGGACTTCCTCCCTCCGGCGCACCGCCCTCTCGAGCTCTCTCTGGCGCACCTCCCTCTGGAGCTGCCTCTGCCGATCATGTTCGGATTCCGCCTTGTGCCCCTTGGGTTGGCGCGCCATTCTTGATTAATCTTCTTTTCTTTCTGGGTGTTGGAATTGGTTTGGGAGGCAGGAAGAGGGAGATGTGAGGGAAGCTTGACTTTCTTGATGAAGCGAATGGGAGAGATGATATGGAATTGGCGGTAGCGGGAGTGAGTGACCATTTAAATATGAAATGGGAGTGGATCCGTGAACGGTGCAGATTGCATCAAGATTCGCGGTGCGCCTCATGCTGGATCCGTGTGCTCTGGAGATGAACGGGGCAGATTGGCATCTTGAGAGAGAGAACATAGTTGCTTCAGCGCTTCTTGCTTTGCTTGGAGTCTTGGTTTCTTGGAGGCGAAGGAGATTGGAGAAGAGTTCCAACTTCGACGCTGAGCGACTGAGGGTCTGAGGCGGGGTAATAATGCATTCGGGTTTTAATTTTTTTAGCGGATCCTTGATCGATCCAGTTCTGGACATCTGGGACTGGGAGCAATCTACTGAGCTGTCACTTTAATTTCAGTTATTTTTTTTGGGCTTGGGCCGAAATAAAAGAACGGTTTATCTCTAACTACAGTTTCAAGTATTATTTCAACAATATTAGGTATCAAAATATTAACCTTTTACTTACATCTTGAAATCTTAAAAAAATAAAAACTTTGACGTATCTGTTCGGTTTTTATGCAAATGGAATTACGAAGATGTAGAGTATCTATCAACTTTCAGAAAAAAATGAAGATAAAAGAAATAAATTAAATTCGTAATAGTATTTTAAACACTGTTTTTTTATTTGTTTTTTGGGATAGGTTACAACACTGCTTTTAACTGTAATAGAATATAGAATGGCAACATAGAAACTAAAATAAATCATCTGCCCATCTAAAATAGGCCTGCATTTCGGCTCGGAGTAAGATTCAAAATTTAGGCCTGCTTAAACAAAACTGTTTATTTGCTCCCAGAAGTCCCAGAACTCTGGATCAATGAAGGATCCGCTCAAATTTAAAACCCGGGTCCCTTATTACCCGCCTCGATTCCTCAGTCGCTCACTGACTCACTGTCGATTGTCGAACTCTTCTCTTCTCCTCTCTGCTCCGCCTCCGACTCTGCTCCAAGCCTCCAAGCCTCCAAGAAAAGCAACTCTTTTCTCTCTCAGCACTCGCTGCCCAAGCCTACAACTATCGGATGGAAACTATAACTTGGCTGATGCAATCTACGCCGTTCACCTCCAGAGCACACGGATCGAGAATGACGTGCATCATTCCAGATTTAAATGGTCATTCACTTGTCAGTTTAACTTGGCTGATGCAATCTACCGCCAATTCCAAATCATCTCTCTCACATTCGCTTCCCTGATCAAATAATCTATTCCCCACAGAAACCATCCAAGAAACCAAGAAGGATCAAGGATGGCTCGCCTACCCAGGGGGCACAGGGAGGTAACAAAGCTCCAACGTCAGCGGGAGCTCCAGAGGGAGGTGCGCCGGAGGGAGCTCCAGAAGGAGGTGTGCATGATGGAGGTAAGCGTGCCGGCCATCCCACAGTCAGCAGGCAGCAAGAGGGAGGAAACCATGCTGCCCATCCAACAGTCGGCAAGCAACATGGCGAGTACCGCTCCCTGGATGGTCTACATGCCGTACTGGGCATACCCAATCTGGGTGCCGGTGTGGCAGTTCAGCTATCGCTACGGCATGTGGGTGCAAATCTGGCACCTTGATTATATTTAGGTTCTTGAGTCGAGTTGAGGTCTCAGTAGTCGGTGTTTTCTGTTGGGTCTAGATTATGTTTATGTAACGTTTTATGGCTTGTTGGTTCAGAGTCTGAGTTCTGGTGAAGAATTCAGAATTCAGCAGTATTTAGGTTCATTTATTGTGGTTCTGAGTCGAGTTATGGTCTCAGTTTGTCAGTTGTGCAGCGTTCTTTGGTCTGTATAAAGAGTTCTGTGTTTTCTTTTTTTGGTCTAAATGTAAAAACAAGTATGGTATAATGTCAGAAATTGATGTCTTGGTCTGTGCTTATCTATTTCTTGTTCTTTTATTTCTATAATTTCTGTTTAAATCTCTTCCTTTTTATTTGGATGTAATTTGTTTGGATAATTAGTTGCTGATTGTTATTCTTGGATGCAAAATATTACAAAAGAGCACCACAATTCTTACGATCTGGGTGTTTTATAAAATCAAATTTTAGTTTCTTGGTTTCTTGAATCGGAGGTCAGAGTTAGGGCTTCTTGGTTCTGTTATTCGAGTTTGATTCTCACTTTCTTAAGATCTTGGGTTCTAGCCTGGAACCAGTTATTTAATTGGTCTGGTTTCATGGTAGTGATCTGTGTGCTTAGGTTATAATTAGTGTTAATTATGTGAAATTTTCTATCTTCTTTTTTCTGGTAAAATGTTGGGTTCTGGGTAGAAAAACTGCAAATAGTAAAATGTTGGGTTCTTTGTCTGGATCCAGTCATATATATATATATTTTTTTTGGTAAAAACGTAAAGATGGGTGGATCAGCAGTGTTTGTGTCATCTGGTACAGTGTACCAGCTCCTTTACTAAGGTCCCCTCATCCGGTATGGTTAACTAAATGATACTAGAATTAATCCTTACTGAAATTAATATCTTCATATAAACAGTAATCCTAACAGATACCGTATAGGTAAGACTTCTTTTATAAAAAAAAGAAATGCAAAGTACTGTACCGTACTGTACCAAATATTTCTATCAATTATCAAATTTTTGGTCACCCAGTAATCACACCGTAGTGTATTGTACTTCGAAAATCAGTATCTGGATCATGTTGTTGTGAAAAGAATTACTAAATGCAAGGATGCTGTATTTGAAAAAAGAATCTATCAACTTCAATTATCAAACGTATATGAATGTCTATACAATGTTAGTGGTACTTTACTGAATCAATTAAGCAAACGATAGATGAATAACAGTGGTCCTGTATTTTATCAAATGTATATGCATGACGGCATGCTTATAGTTTATATTTCAAAAGTTTTCTGTAAAATTTTATGGGTTTCATCAGTATATGCTGTCAAGGAATATTTTATATTCGAATTTTTAAATTATAAACTTTGAATTTTTATGTATCTTTTTATAGCGTCTACTTGGTGCACGACTCCTTAGCTGAATCTTCATAATTAGTGATTCATTACATGAGTTGATTGCTACTAGAATTAAGAGTCCATCCTTAATTTCAGAAAAAATTAAAAGGAAAACCAAAAAACAAACCACAAGAAAAGACTTGGTCCCTGTGTTGAGTAACTATTCTATCCTCTACCAGTAATTAGAAAAAAAATAAGCACCCAAAAAAATTTGCACACACAGGTACCAGCTGGACTCTTCATTTGCAGATTGATAACTCTCATGTCCCTAAAACTCATTACTCTTATCAGTAGATCATGGAGTTTTAAAATTGGAAAAATAAAATCCTTGCAGCTCCTCATCAGTTCTTCTTCCCTGTTTAGCCAGTATGTGAGCATGGTTGTTGCGCTGTCGTGGAATATGATGAAAACTGGTTGATTGAGTCTGTTGCATTCAGGCAATAGCGCAGCCACCTGTCTTCGTGCTCTCTAGTCAACAATCCTTGTCCAGTCTTCATGCTGAGCTTGTATAAATATATCGCCTCTACCAACAGAAGGGAGTCGGAATAAAAGAGCAGTTTTGGAACCTTCAACTGAGCCACATGCAAATTCAATAAGTTCATTATTTTTAAGAATTATATAGTCCTGCCCTCCATCAGTGTAAAGTGTAAACTGTAATTCCCTGATGTTGGACAGCATCTATAGGAGTTGATGCCCGGTTATTCCTTCGTTGAAACTATTGATCAGTAGGTTCAGATATGGCTGACATTTCATATCTTGCCAGACTTAATGCCGCCATTGGTGAAGTAGCAGCTCTGCTGCAGAGTCAGTTATCTCATCTGCTTTCATTGCGAACTTGGATGTGAACCAACGCGCTCTGGCAAAATGGCATGTCAGAAACAGATACTGATGAAATTTATATACATAACATAAAAGATAATTTTACAAAAATACTATACAAACTTTCATAAATTTATATGACAACTATCGAATTCATGCTCTCTTAAAATAAAAGGCACAACAAATTAGACTTTGTAAAAGCATAACAAATTGAATATTTTATTTATATGATAAGTATCAAATTCTAGCTCTTCTATTTTAAAGTCAAGTATTTTTTGTTTCAATAATAATAATATACATCATCATCATCATCATTATCATCATTATTGATTTTGATTAAAATTGACCCTTGCTTTAAATTTGTTCTGGCTTCATCGCTGGATAGATCAAATATAAATTACATTTACAGTGTGTAGTGCATGTCTTTTAAATTTCTAATAATTTTTTGCTACATTTGTGAACTTAAAATAATCAAATTGATGATTAGCCTGTAACATATGTTCTCTACATTGCGTAAATTTATTTTTTAAGATGCATCTACACTGCATTGTGTGTGTTCATTTATCTTTTTAATAAATTTGGGTTATGTTTACAAATTGCCAACATAATCATTGAACCTGACTTCCACCCTAACTCGGAACACTTCCAAGAACAAAACCTCTCCATGCGAAACCAGGCCGAAAAGCACCCAACTTGCCCTGGCCCCAAACTTTGCCAGCCGCAAATTAACTTCTCTCTGCAGGGTGTGAAATTTTCTTTGCCAGCCGCAGAAACCCACAGTCGAAAGTCTGAAATGCCGACTGCCCGCTGCTGATGGGTTCGACAAGGAATGGCTCCCTGATTCACCTCAGCAGCAATTTCCTGGGACACAACCCTCAACCCATGCAGCAACTCAACAACAAGAGCCCAAACAAGAAGAGGATCTCTGTAACGGACCCAAAGAAGACCCGGAGGAAGATTGGGATGAGAACAAAAAGCCAGATTTTGGGATTAAGTGGACCAAATAATCCCATAAATTGAGATTTGATACCCTCAAGACTCGGAAGTTGATTCCGTCCCGGTTTATCTTAAATCAGTTCATATGCTTTGAGTTCTCTCATTGCTAGATTTATCTGTTTCGGAATATAATGTGCATAAACAGTATATCAGAGTGTGGTATGGGAATGCTTGGGCAATGTGTACCATTGTTCAAAATTATATGTACTTATTTTAAAACATCTGTTTTTCAAGCCAGCCGTGTCTTGCTCAATACTGGTACTCCCACAGAGACCCTACCTCACGAACCCCTCTATGTAAACATTCTGTTTCTGTTAAGCTCTCCAATGACATCTGTGTCAGAGCGGAGCACTAGAGGGTTCTATAGTTATGTTGAATCTGAAGACTTCAGAAAGGAAAGATGTTCTTTTCTGTTTCTTAAGTTGTAGTTCTTTTTCCTTCTTTTTTTTTTTTTTTTTTTAGGGATTGATCTAAGGAGGAATACCAATATAGCCGTCAAAGATGTGCAAGGAATTGGGATATTGCTCTGGATTTGTAGAACAAATTTATCATAGTTACATGGCGGAAACTATCTGAGAGTGTGTTAATATACGTCATAAATCAAAATATATTAGTAATTACTCTTTCAAATAATAGTTACTACTTGTTATTTACTTAGATGAAAATCTGCACAACTCAATCAAAACAACTATTTCTCCAAGTAAAATTGAACAGAAAAAAAACAGAGAGAATGTAATTCACATCAACCAAGTAACAAAAAATACAATGCAAGACACGAAAAGCTTAATTTTCTTTACTATTTTCGGTTTTCCACCCAAACCCCTACATTTTTACCAGAAAGACAAAACATAAGGAACTTCGCATTAATACATAACATCAATAACCTAATTAAACACACACAACCATACCCTGAAACCAGAACTAATAAATAATTGGATCCAGACTGAAACCAAAAATCCTAAAAAAGTGAAAACTAAACTCAAACAACAGAACTCCGCAGCCGCAATTCTAATCTTTGGCTCAAAAAAACAAGAACTACACAGGAAAACAAAGTAATCTAACAGGTAACTCACTAATAGTAAGATAAAGAAATTTAAAAGACCATTTCCTCACAAGATAAAAGAAACAACAAGAAAAAAGAAAAAATACGTTCACATCCACACATAGAAATCAGAAAACACAGTGCCAATAAATCTTTAATTCGTTGCCATATCCACTCTTTTTTACATTTTTCACCAGAAAATAAGATAAAAAGCTATACATTAATACTTAATCTAAACACACAACATCCCATAAAGATACCAGAGCCCAATAAAACACCCTAACCAGACTATGAACCTAAGATCCTAGCTCGAAACAACAAACTCTAATCCCAGACCTAACCGGACTAAGAAACTGACACAAACAACAGACTCTAACACCAGATCTAATTAACCCCAGACCTGATCCGAATTCTTGATTCAAGAAAACCAAGAAACTGACACGGACAACAGAGGATGAACCTAAAACACTGACTCCGCATAAAACACCATGAAACTAATCCTACGCAACTCTGGATCGAGACACAACAGCCTACAGATAGTCAATGTACCACAATTGCACCCAGATGCCGTAGCGGTAGCTAAACTGCCACACCGGCACCCAGATAGGGTAACCACCCCAATACGGCATGTTGCCGTTCCAGCCAGTGGTGCTACCTGCAGTGCTTACCGACCGTCGGATGGCCGGCTGGGCTTCCTCCCTCAGGCGTGCGTCTCTCTCAAGCTCCCTCCTGCGCACCTCCCTCTGGAGCTGCTTCTGACGGTCATGCTCGGATTCCGCCTTGTGCCCCTTGGGTTGGCGCGCCATTCTTGATTTGGGAGGCAGGAAGAGGGAGATGTGAGGGAAGCTTGATTTTCTTGATGAAGCGAATGGGAGAGATGGTTAGGAATTGGCGGTAGCGGGAGTGAGTGACCATTTAAATATGAAATGGGAGTGGATCCATGAACGGTGCAGATTGCATCAAGATTCGTGGTGCGCCTCGTGGTGGATCCGTGTGCTCTGGAGATGAAGGGGGTAGATTGGCTTCTTGAGAGAGAGAACATAGTTGCTTCTTGGCTTCTTGGCTTCTTGCTTGGCTTGGATTCTTGGTTTCTTGGAGGCGGAGGGGAGAGGAGAAGCTAGAGTTCCAACCTTCTATGCTGTCAATTTTGTTTTACTTCAGTTATGTATTTCGTTTTGGGCTTGGGCCGAATCAGTGAAGTAATATTTTCAAAGATAATAGGAAAAGAAACTATTTGCAATTTCGGATGTATAGCAAATTTTATAATTATTATATTTGAGTTAAATAGGCTAAAATATCTGCCCAGAGATTTTTCTAATTTTCACTTTGGAATTTTCTTTTTTTGGGAAACTGCTTTTAGACTCTTCACTTTAAAACAAGAAATGTCATGATGGAAAAGTTTTAGAAATATCATTTTTTTTTCGAACCATTCCATCAATATCAATTAAATAATTTTTGAATCGATATATAAAAAAATAAAAATTGTTGTATCTCAATAACGTTAAAAACATGAATTAAAAAATTTATCTACCTTGCGTATTAATTTATGCTGTGCTTAATTTTTGTAATTGGTCACTTTCAAGAAATAAGATCACATTTCTTTTTTTTACATATCTATGGAATATTGAAAGCAAAGTCACTTATTCTATATATTTTGCAATTTTTTCTAACATAAACTAGAAACGCAATCCACCATCATCATAACAAACATGACAACAATAAACGTTATTGACTACATTATTATATATGCTCAGATTCTTCTCCTAATAAACACGCCTTAATTATTTTGTCATTCCAATCCCAAATAGTGCAGAAAATTAAGGTGACCACCATGACTATTTTCATGATATTTGATCCATGATAACATCTTTGCAACATATCTCTGTATCTCAACCTGACATAGTGTATCTTCTCTTCCTGCCCACATACACACTGAACCTTCATTATTTGGAAATGGATTTTCAATTTGCATCGGATCAAACCCCCAGTTACTTAAAACCACCATCACGTCCCGGTACAGCGATTCGGATACTCCTTACTGTGTTGTCTTTCTCTTATATTGCATGTAAATGGGGTTGCGATGTTAGATGTTAGTTTCATCCTATGGATTTTTCTCAAAAAGGAAAGAATTGTTTCACCTTATGTGATACTTCTATGCACACTAGAAAAGCATGTCATTCGTTTATTGGAATTTTGGATTACTAAAGTCTACTTGGGTACAGGCTTGTACTGGTAGCACTTAACCAGTATGGCAATATTCACTAATTGAAACAATAGATGCACAATCCTCGTTTCTTAATTTGTTCTGTTAGAGTGCATATTTGTAACAGTTTTACATAATCTGCTAAATTTGGGGAAAGGACATATAGGAAAAGAAAGAGAAAAGAAAAAGAAAACAAACAACTTCTTACTTGTGTGCCTGGCTATTTATTTGCTTACTGATTTCAAGATCTGGTTTCAAGTGTGTTTGCTGGGACCTTAGGCCGGTAATAGGTGGAGGTAGTTTTAAACAATTTCTACTTAATGCAACCATAAAACACACAGATCACTCCCACGAAAACAGACTGATTAAATAACTGGATCCAGACTAGAACCCAAGATCTCAAGAAAGTGAGAACCAAACTGGAATAACAGAACCAAGAAGTCCTAGTTCTCATCTCTGACTCAAGAAATCAAGAAACTAAACATTTGCTCTTTATAAAACACACAAGTCATAAGTATTGTGGTGTTCTTTTGTAATTTTTTGCATCCGAAAGTGTAACTAACAGTAATTAATTATCCAACAAATTACATCCAAATAAAAGGCAGAGATTGAAACAGAGATAAAAGCAGAGATTCACAACAAAAAAAATTGAATCCAAATAGAAAAGCAGCGACCAGAACAACAATTTCTGACATTATACCATACTGAATTTTTACATTTTAATCAAAGAAACAAAAAGGAAACTCTTTATACAGACCAAAAGAACACTGCACAACCGACCTCCTGAACATCAAACAAACGAGAAACAACAACCAGGACCACAATAGATAAACCTAAATACTGACTGAATTCTGAATACTGCACCAGAACTGAAACTCAGAACCAGTAAACCATAAAAGCTAACACAAATTACTGAATTTTGAAACCAGAACTCGACTCCGACATAGATCCCCAAAAACCTGTCCTAAACAGAGAATCAATAACCTACAGGAAATCAAGGTACCAGACTTGCACCCACATGCCGTAGCGATAGCTGAACTGCCACACGGGCACCCCGATTAGGTAACCCCCCCCAGTACTGCATGTACTCCGTCCAGGGAGCGGCACTCCCCATGTTGTCTGTCGACTGTTGGATGGTTGGCTCGGTTTCCTCCATCTTGCGCGTATTCCTCTGGAGCTCCCTCCGGCGCACCTCTCTCTGGAGTTCCCTCTGGTGCTGGAGCTCCGATTCCTCCCTGTGCCCCCTGCGTAGGCACACCATCCTTGATTTCTTGATTTCTTGGATGGTGTTTTCTTGATTGTCCTCATTTTCTTGATCAGGGAAGCGAATGAGAGAGAGAAGACAGAGATATGATTTGCAATTGGCGGAAGCGGGAGGGAAAGTGAGTGACCTTTTAAATCCGAAACTGGAGCCGATCCATGAATGGTGCAGATTGTATCAAGATTCTTGGTGCGCATGATGCTGGATTCGTGCGCTCTGGATATGAACAGCGCAGGTTGCATCAGTGAGTGGTACGGATCGATGACGAGGCAGAGCAGCTGCATTATAAGTTGCCATACAATAGTCTTAGAACTTGGGCAGCGAGAGAGCCGAGAGAGAGAGAGAGAGAGAGAAGAGAGTTGCTTCTTGGTCGGAGGCTTGGAGGCGGAGGAGAGAGGAGAAGAGTTCGACACTGACAGTGAGCAACTGAGTCGAAATGTCAGAATATGGGAGGAGTAATGGGACTCAGGTTTTAATTTTGAGCGGTTTATAGCCTTGATTTGGATCTTTTAAGTTTTAATCAGAGTAGATATGTCTGAATATTAAGTAGCTAGGCCTATATATATATATTTCAGATACGCCGATGATTTATTTGAGTTTCTATGTTGTCATTCTGTTTGTTAAAAATAGTGTTTTAGATTACTGTTATGAGTCACTAGTAGGAATTGAATTTAATGTTTTGTTGTGATTTGATTTTCCTGACAACTTGTGGATTAAAAGGAAGAAAGACTGATTGACTTTATTTTTCTTTTTTGACAAAAAGCAATACAATTGTACCATCTGTTTCTTTCATTAAAAGAAACTAGGTGCATTAATTTTCTGGTTTTCCATTATTGCGCCAGTTTTAGAAAAATTATATATCCATTAAATTTTTTGTTATTGGATATCCACCCATGAAAACATGAAAATTAATTGTTTACCCATTAAAATTTACATTTCTTTTAATTTTTTTCTCAATAATCAGATATAAGGGAATAATATTATTAATGAAATTGAATATTTTCTATTTTAAATATGAGCCGACTACAATGCGCTTTCTACAAAATTTGGAAAAGAAAAAAGATAATTAGTGCCTAAATTAAACAATTAGAGTCTGCGAAGGAGTTCAGGCTCCGAAGAGCAATCTCGTACTACTCCTTGAGGAGTGCATAACAGTTTACTGGTACCGTTTTTCATGGTACCAATTGCACATCTTTTAAAGTTAGATCTAAGCAGTGATGTTAATTTCCTATTTTCAATTTTTTGATATCCTGAAACCAACCAATTGATTTCACTGCTGGGGTTAAAGAGACCTTGATGCTGACATGATTGTTCCTGGAAAAGTCTAAAAATTAATATTTTATAAGCAAATGTCTTTAAGTTGAAATAAGTTTTTTCAAAATCGGAAATTCTTATGTTCCTCTGGTCTCAATTGATTTCACAAAAATGATATGACACTGATCTGGTCTCAATTAGTAATTAAACATCTAAAAATACTGTAAACGATTAAACAATCTCCTGACCATTCTGCCCATATAGAAATTTCTATGGTTTATGAGCTCCTATTCAGTGCCACAGATCCAATGACAGAATTACACAAATGTATACAACAGAAACAACAGAGCTCATATACTTGCTTGCTGAATAGCTTAGCAATATCTCATCTGCACTATAGAATGCTTTATTTCACAACATAAACAAAAACCATTTGATTTTTCTAATATTTCAATCCGACATAGCAATACTAATGATATGTCTAGATACAGTAAGATCTTTTTCCTCTGATAATCTCATCCGAAAACAATCATCACCAAATAAATTATACTAACTTTACAAACAGAAAAGAAACAACCGGTACCGTTCCCTATACCTGTACGAAAACCACAGCCATAGCAACAGGACCAGACATTTGGATGGCAATATTGCATTCATACTCAGTAAAGTAGTATCTCTAACAAAAATTTTTTTTACCAGAGGCCCCCTAAAATTCTTTGATTTGAGTTTAATTCTCTGGACTATTAATTTAGGTGACCAAGGTCATAAGCAGTGAAACTAATGTTCCAATAACAAAGAATAGATTATTAATAAATCTGCATCATATTTTTTTTTTTCATTTTGTGTCGGCAGGGAACAATAAAGCCAAATAGAAAACACAAGAAAATAGAAAATTATGCAATGATAACAACAAGAATTCCATGAAACTTGCATTATATTAGAAAAGCCAGCATATTTGTTCTTTGACACTTATTTGACAAGCCAAACCCTAGAAAAAAAAGAGAAAAAAAAAGAAAAAGAACTAACACGTAGCCATATTAGTTCTAGCAATCTAATAATCCTAACTGTCTTGTATCCCAAATAAAATACCGGCTTGCTTCGTATCTATGCCACCTTTGAGGAAAGTCATTCTCATGCTTCTAAATGTGTCCCAGGTGAGCAAACTATCAGATCCTGCATTGTGAGAAGTCCCGCCTGCACGTCGCACATTCAATACCCCAGCAACCCTCTCCAGACCCCCCTCCAGACCTTCGCACGACTTTGCCAGATGCTTTAGGTCAAAGATCCTCCTCCCAAAGTACGTTTGAACAAGGTTCAGAAATCCCTCCATCGAGTCAGCAAGATATGTGTCTGTCAGAACCTTTACCAGATATCCAATATCATAGGCCATGTGAAAGCCGACCCATGTCATTGACGGGTTGAAGAGCAAACCCGACGAGAACATCAAAAATGCAAATCGTTGCGGGTCAACGCCATGATAGTAGTTCATCGAGAGGTCCAGACCTTGTGATTCTAGGAGCTCGATTGAACTTGAAGAATGCGTGTCTTGCAGCGGATTGAAGCCTCGGAAATTGAACTCCCAGACCATGAAAGCCCCGGCGCCACTATCGGAAGTGCACAACGTGAGCCCTAGTTGGATCAATTTGAGGCAGTCAACGTTCTTCTTGACGAGAGCATAGCGCTCGCGGGCTGTCATCTGTCGAGGGTGCGTCGGGGCCTCATACACTACACCTGGAAATTCGGTGTCCACCGCAGCAAAGGGGCAGTATCGTGCAAATTGACGGATCTGTGCAAATTCTTCCTCCAAATTGTAACTCCAAACTGATCGAATCGGCACTGCTTGTTCAAACCTTAGAGTGCTGAGATGCGCCATGAATTCTTCCTTCAAGTTTTTCGCACGGATAAGGTTTTAATGATCTCTTTTAGGTTCAATGGAAACTTAGGGTTTCTGAGAGGTGTTAATTATGGAGGAAACTTAATTAGGATTTTTGGGAGAACGATATTGAAGATCAAAGCTGTTATTAAATAGAGGTACTGTTAATAAATACAAAAATAAAGTATTCGGTGATTATGTTATTTTCTCCGGTCTATATTTGGACGAATGCATCGGAGCAATTCAAAAATTATAGATCCGTTGGTTAAATTAAAAGCATACGTGGGTGTTTTAATTTTTTTTTCTTCAAATTGAAGTATAGAAGAGATAAACTTATTTTTAACATCCCTTTCTCTCCCATCCCTTCCAATCCCTCAAATAAATTAATTTTATCCCCTCCCTTCCCCTCCCATCCGCCCCCCCCCCCCCCCCCCCTCTCTCTAGTGATTTTTTTTTCTGTCGTCTATATTTGGAAAGGTTGAATCGGAACAATTCAAAAAGATAGATATCCATTAGGCTAAAAGTATATTTAAAAGTTTCTTCAAAAAATAAAATATATATCCCGTTAGGATAAAAGCATATTTAGCCATTTTGTTGATCACATATTTGATCTATATTATATGGAGAAGTAAACGGATCAATACTGACGGTTTGATTGCTGAAATTTCATGAGTGGTTCAAAGAAATGAGTCGTATAATCCTGAGTTTGTTTCATTATTTTTTTGACAACAAGTTATGTTCATTTTATTAAATCATTTTTCGTTGTAAGATAAATTGCGAAATTTACAATATGCACATTATTCTAATATATAGATTTAGGATTAGAAAACATATTCAGTAATGCGATTTTTGTGATATGGATGTTCTCGTTTTATTAAACTGCTTTATTAAATAAAGTCCAAGGAGAAACATACGTGTGGATGTTCTTCCTCTGAATTTTGTAAATTGCAGAATGTTGAGTATTTTAGAAAAAAAATTCAATTGATAAATTTGATATCTTACATTCTTTAAGATTCACACTCACTTACAAATTAAAGGAACATCGTTTTGGAATTTTGGAAGATATATAGGAACTTCAATATATAGGACCATTATTTTGTTATTTTATTCTGTGAAGTATTCTTGACCAACAATTTGGAGAGATGCAATATAATTTTCACATTATGCTTTGTAGTTTGGAGAGATGCAATATAATTTTCAGGTAAGAACAAAACACATCTCAGGCGCTGCACATTGAAATCAGGGAAGAAATGCAACAGTGGTTCTAGGATTAAACATTTTACATTAGTTTTCTTTTCTTTTTTCTTTTCTTTTTCTTCTGTACGTAGCTTATCACACTGCTGTTTAAGAAAATAAATAATATTTTAGGATGTGACTCTTATCTTTTCATCAAAAAAAAAAATGCTTGACCAACAATTTAGCAACAAAAAAAAACTAAATACATGCAATGATTTATTTCTTCTAGAGGCGGCAATCGGGCGGGTCGGATTTCGCGTCAGGTCAAGTTAGTTTTACTAAGATGGATTATCGGATCACGGGTCGGATAAGGTTTCGAATCGTCTAATGTCGGTTACTTCATGTCTCGGATCAATTTGATTTTTTGAAAAAATCAAAACAGGTGAGCCCCTACCAGTGATATGTCTCTGATCATTTTCTACTATGAAATTAAGTAACTAATTTATGTCTATATACACATGAAACTGACAAGTATGTGACCTGCATTTATGTCTATATATACATGAAAATAATTCTGGCTTCCCCTCAACTCCCTAGATGATTCCTACGGGCTTGAAACCCAGAGTCACTGTGCGATAAAGCATACAGAAAAAAAAAATGAACTGATCAAGTGATCCTCTAAATTAATGACATCAGAGAAAGAGTGTTTATTATGGGCTCCCTTCTACATCCCAAGAGTAACTCACAGTAATTAACTAATGAAGCAAATCACTCAAAATAGAATAAAACAACAAGAAATAAGATCACAGAATATGCAGAGGTTTGTAGCTATGAAGATAACAACACAAAAAAAAAAAACAGTCACAACAAATAAGATAGAAATTTTAATTTCTAACTACAACATACTCATTTTTACATTTTAAAAAAAAATAAAGGGAAACTTTTCTACAGACCCTACTACTCTGAACAACCAGACCCAGTAAAAAAAAGCACATGAATATACCAATGAATTGACATTGATCGACACGATTCTGAACCAGAAACCCGGATTCTGAAACAAGAACCAATTAAAGCTAACCTAAGCAGACTTTGAAGTAAAGTGTTTGTGATTTTGTGAGACACCTTTACAAATTTTAGCGCAAATCTGAAAAGTAATCTAATCGAACCTCACTAATTTTACGAATGATGAAAACACGGTAAATAATCAAAATCACATCTAATTAGGAAAACAGGGTCGAAGCTTGAACTATTGCCATCATTACAAAATCATAATGTAAGATAAAGAAATTTAAAAGACTGTGTCCCCTCAAGAAATATAAAGAAACAACAGGCGAAAAGAAAAAAAAATATGTTCACATCCAACACATCAAGATCAGAAAACATAATGCCAATAAACCTTTAATTCATTAAATATCCACTCATTTTTACATTTTTATCAGAAAGAAAGATAAATATCATTCATTAATACTTAACCTAAACACACAGCATCCTATAAATTAAGATACCAGAGCTGAATAAAACACCTAACCAGACTATCAACCCAAGATCCTAAGTATCGAACACAAAGAAACTGACACGAACTGACTACGAACCCAAGAATCTGACTCTAAAACCAGACCAGAACTCTCGACTCAAGAAAACCAAGAAACTGACAGGAACAACAGAACAAGAACCTAAAACACAAACTCTGAACGAAAACACCATGAAACTAATCCTACGCGACTCTGGATCAAGACTGGACAACCTACAGATAGTCGATGTACCACACTTGAACCCAGATGCCGTAACGGTAACTAAACTGCCACACCGGGACCCAGATTGGGTAACCACCCCAGTACGGCATGTTGCCGTTCCAGCCGGTGGTGCTACCTACGCTGCTTACTGACCGTCGGATGGCCGGCTGGTCTTCCTCCCTCCGGTGCACGACCCTCTCGAGCTCCCTCTGGTGCACCTCCCTTTGGAGATGCCTCTGCCGATCATGTTCAGATTCTGCCTTGTGCCCCTTGGGTTGGCGCGGCATTCTTGATTAATCGTCTTTTCTTTCTCAGTGTTGGAATTGGTTTGGGAGGCAGGAAGAGAGAGATGTGAGGTAAGCTTGTATTTCTTGAAGAAGCGAATGGGAGAGATCATTAGGAATTGGTGGTAGCGGGAGTGAGTGACCATTTAAATATGAAATGGGAGTGGATCCATGAATGGTGCAGATTGCATCAAGATTCCTGGAGCGCCTCATGCTGGATCCGTGTGCTCTGGAGATGAACGGGGCAGATTGGCTTCTTGAGAGGGAGAACATAGTTGCTTCTTGGCTTCTTACTTTGCTCGGAATCTTGGTTTCTTGGAGGCGGAGGAGAGAGGAGTTCGACTTCGAAAGTGTGCGACTGAGGGTCTGAGACTCTGAGGCCGGGTAATAATGGATTCGGGTTTTAATTTTTTAGAGGAGCTTGATCGATCCACTTACTGCACTTCTGGGAGCAATCTTCTTCTATGATGTCACTTCTGTTTTACTTCAGTTATTTATTTTGTTTTGGGTTTGGGCCGAATTAGTGAAGCAACATTTTGACAGATAATAGGAAAATAAACTATTTGCAATTTTGGTTGTATAGGAAATTTAATAATTATTATAATTGAGTTAAATAAGCTAAAATATCCGCTCTGAGATTTTCTAATTGTCACTTGAGAATCTTTTTTTTTGCCAAACTGCTTTTAGGTTCTTCACTTTAAAACAAGAAAAGTCATAACGAAAAAGCTTTAGAAATATCATATTTTTGTGAACCTTTTCATCAATATCAAGTAACTAATTTTAGAATAGATATATATTAAAAAAAATAAAAATCATCGTACCTCACTGTACTTTCTAGATTATCTGAACAACATTAGATATCAAAATATAAACCTTTCACATCTTAAAAAAACATGATGAATAAAAGATTTTGTTTGCCACCTGATCCTTATTAAATGGAATTAATTTTTCAATTGTTTTTTAATTCTTAATAAGCATGAAGCATATTACAAAGACTTCTGTTTGTTATAAATAATAATTAATCATTATTTAAAATTTACATGACACAGCCTAGACAAATGTTATGATATAAAAGAAATTTAAATGCTTGATATTGCACAATTAATATATAAGAAGAGGATTCCAATGCGATAAATTTTTAGTGTCATAAACTATTTTTTATTTATATTTTAAATTTTAACATAAAAAATCAAATATAAACCGTTAATTTTGTTTATTTTCATTATAGATGCATGCATATGAAATTTTATCATTTTTTAAGTTCATTTAATATCAAATCAAGTGACCATAATATAAATATATTAAAATTAATCAATCATAGTTAACTAGATACATTTATTTTTTAACCACTTAATTTAGTATTAAATAAACTCAAAAAAATCATGAAATTTTGTATGAATACATCTCTCGTGTATACATTCGTATAAACATATTCTTAACCTGGCATAATATATCTTCTCCTCCTGCCAGTAAATGCACTGAACCTTCATTATTTTGACTTTAATTTCTATAATGAATGTCAAGCACCTCTTAATTTGACGGAAGTCGACTTAGTTAAAACTTGGAAATAATCTGACAGAAAACCCAACAAAAAGGGGAAAAATCCAGTTTATTCTTATGTTTGACAGGTTTTACACTAGAAAACGGCAATCAAGGTTGACAGGTTCGGCACCAGAATCCTGGATGCTGTCTTAAATTAGTTGGATCAAATTATTTTCTTGCCTATCGGCACTACGAATGTATTTTCTGTTTTCTACTCATTTAATTTTTACATTTTAATTAAAATAAAGCGGAGATAGAAATTTAAATTTACTGACATTATACCATACTCATTTTTACATTTTAATAAAAATAAAGGGAAAATCTGTACACCCAAGAATATTGAACAATCAGACCTAAGAACCATCCCTCAACACGCAATGCCTTACAAACTGCATCAAAAGATCGATGTCCTAAATCTTAAGTCACAGTTCCAGCAATCCAAGAAACTGACAGTAACGACCAATATCCTAATTCACTAATTTCACAGTAACTCACTAATTTGACGAAATCAGGAAAAAAAGCAGAGTCAAATCTTTAATTCCTGACATTAATTATTACAAAACCAAACATACATATTTATCGGCAAAAGAAAAAGAAAATCTTTTGGCATGAATCTTTACAAATTGAAGCAACAGAAAGCAAAAAAATAACCTATTCATATCCAACACAAACAAATCAGAAAACACAGCAAGAAATGAAGCCATAATTCTTTCTTATTTCCACTCCTTTTTACATTTTCTTCAGACAAGAAGATAAAACCTTACATAACACTTAAAATGACCTAAACACACAAAACCCTATAAACAAACCAAACTAGAATAAATAACCCTAACCAGACTATGAACACAAGACCTGAACTCTGGACTCAAGATAACCAAGAAACTGACACAAACCAACAGGATTCTAAAAACCACAACTCAGACTCTGAACTAAATACCATGAAACTTGACCTAGACAACTATGAGACAAACCCGACAACCTAAAGATAATCCATGTATCAGACTGTAACCCACATGCCATAGCGATAACTAAACCTCCACACCCGACCAGATCTCTTGACTCAAGAAAACCAAGAAACTGACACAAACAACAGAAGATCAACATAAAACACCGACTCTGAACAAAACAATATGAGACTAACCCTGCACGACTCTGGATAGAAACTCGACAGCCTATAGATAGTCGATGTACCACACTTGCAGCCAGATGCCGTAACGGTAGCTAAACTGCCACACCGGCACCCAGATAGGGTAACCACCCCAGTACGGCATGTGGCCGTTCCAGCCGGTGGTACTACCCGCGCTGCTTACTGACCGTCGGATGGCCGGCTGGACTTCCTCCCTCCGGCGCACCGCCCTCTCGAGCTCTCTCTGGCGCACCTCCCTCTGGAGCTGCCTCTGCCGATCATGTTCGGATTCCGCCTTGTGCCCCTTGGGTTGGCGCGCCATTCTTGATTAATCTTCTTTTCTTTCTGGGTGTTGGAATTGGTTTGGGAGGCAGGAAGAGGGAGATGTGAGGGAAGCTTGACTTTCTTGATGAAGCGAATGGGAGAGATGATATGGAATTGGCGGTAGCGGGAGTGAGTGACCATTTAAATATGAAATGGGAGTGGATCCGTGAACGGTGCAGATTGCATCAAGATTCGCGGTGCGCCTCATGCTGGATCCGTGTGCTCTGGAGATGAACGGGGCAGATTGGCATCTTGAGAGAGAGAACATAGTTGCTTCAGCGCTTCTTGCTTTGCTTGGAGTCTTGGTTTCTTGGAGGCGAAGGAGATTGGAGAAGAGTTCCAACTTCGACGCTGAGCGACTGAGGGTCTGAGGCGGGGTAATAATGCATTCGGGTTTTAATTTTTTTAGCGGATCCTTGATCGATCCAGTTCTGGACATCTGGGACTGGGAGCAATCTACTGAGCTGTCACTTTAATTTCAGTTATTTTTTTTGGGCTTGGGCCGAAATAAAAGAACGGTTTATCTCTAACTACAGTTTCAAGTATTATTTCAACAATATTAGGTATCAAAATATTAACCTTTTACTTACATCTTGAAATCTTAAAAAAATAAAAACTTTGACGTATCTGTTCGGTTTTTATGCAAATGGAATTACGAAGATGTAGAGTATCTATCAACTTTCAGAAAAAAATGAAGATAAAAGAAATAAATTAAATTCGTAATAGTATTTTAAACACTGTTTTTTTATTTGTTTTTTGGGATAGGTTACAACACTGCTTTTAACTGTAATAGAATATAGAATGGCAACATAGAAACTAAAATAAATCATCTGCCCATCTAAAATAGGCCTGCATTTCGGCTCGGAGTAAGATTCAAAATTTAGGCCTGCTTAAACAAAACTGTTTATTTGCTCCCAGAAGTCCCAGAACTCTGGATCAATGAAGGATCCGCTCAAATTTAAAACCCGGGTCCCTTATTACCCGCCTCGATTCCTCAGTCGCTCACTGACTCACTGTCGATTGTCGAACTCTTCTCTTCTCCTCTCTGCTCCGCCTCCGACTCTGCTCCAAGCCTCCAAGCCTCCAAGAAAAGCAACTCTTTTCTCTCTCAGCACTCGCTGCCCAAGCCTACAACTATCGGATGGAAACTATAACTTGGCTGATGCAATCTACGCCGTTCACCTCCAGAGCACACGGATCGAGAATGACGTGCATCATTCCAGATTTAAATGGTCATTCACTTGTCAGTTTAACTTGGCTGATGCAATCTACCGCCAATTCCAAATCATCTCTCTCACATTCGCTTCCCTGATCAAATAATCTATTCCCCACAGAAACCATCCAAGAAACCAAGAAGGATCAAGGATGGCTCGCCTACCCAGGGGGCACAGGGAGGTAACAAAGCTCCAACGTCAGCGGGAGCTCCAGAGGGAGGTGCGCCGGAGGGAGCTCCAGAAGGAGGTGTGCATGATGGAGGTAAGCGTGCCGGCCATCCCACAGTCAGCAGGCAGCAAGAGGGAGGAAACCATGCTGCCCATCCAACAGTCGGCAAGCAACATGGCGAGTACCGCTCCCTGGATGGTCTACATGCCGTACTGGGCATACCCAATCTGGGTGCCGGTGTGGCAGTTCAGCTATCGCTACGGCATGTGGGTGCAAATCTGGCACCTTGATTATATTTAGGTTCTTGAGTCGAGTTGAGGTCTCAGTAGTCGGTGTTTTCTGATGGGTCTAGATTATGTTTATGTAACGTTTTATGGCTTGTTGGTTCAGAGTCTGAGTTCTGGTGAAGAATTCAGAATTCAGCAGTATTTAGGTTCATTTATTGTGGTTCTGAGTCGAGTTATGGTCTCAGTTTGTCAGTTGTGCAGCGTTCTTTGGTCTGTATAAAGAGTTCTGTGTTTTCTTTTTTTGGTCTAAATGTAAAAACAAGTATGGTATAATGTCAGAAATTGATGTCTTGGTCTGTGCTTATCTATTTCTTGTTCTTTTATTTCTATAATTTCTGTTTAAATCTCTTCCTTTTTATTTGGATGTAATTTGTTTGGATAATTAGTTGCTGATTGTTATTCTTGGATGCAAAATATTACAAAAGAGCACCACAATTCTTACGATCTGGGTGTTTTATAAAATCAAATTTTAGTTTCTAGGTTTCTTGAATCGGAGGTCAGAGTTAGGGCTTCTTGGTTCTGTTATTCGAGTTTGATTCTCACTTTCTTAAGATCTTGGGTTCTAGCCTGGAACCAGTTATTTAATTGGTCTGGTTTCATGGTAGTGATCAGTGTGCTTAGGTTATAATTAGTGTTAATTATGTGAAATTTTCTATCTTCTTTTTTCTGGTAAAATGTTGGGTTCTGGGTAGAAAAACTGCAAATAGTAAAATGTTGGGTTCTTTGTCTGGATCCAGTCATATATATATATATTTTTTTTGGTAAAAACGTAAAGATGGGTGGATCAGCAGTGTTTGTGTCATCTGGTACAGTGTACCAGCTCCTTTACTAAGGTCCCCTCATCCGGTATGGTTATTTAAATGATACTAGAATTAATCCTTACTGAAATTAATATCTTCATATAAACAGTAATCCTAACAGATACCGTATAGGTAAGACTTCTTTTATAAAAAAAAGAAATGCAAAGTACTGTACCGTACTGTACCAAATATTTCTATCAATTATCAAATTTTTGGTCACCCAGTAATCACACCGTAGTGTATTGTACTTCGAAAATCAGTATCTGGATCATGTTGTTGTGAAAAGAATTACTAAATGCAAGGATGCTGTATTTGAAAAAAGAATCTATCAACTTCAATTATCAAACGTATATGAATGTCTATACAATGTTAGTGGTACTTTACTGAATCAATTAAGCAAACGATAGATGAATAACAGTGGTACTGTATTTTATCAAATGTATATGCATGACGGTATGCTTATAGTTTATATTTCAAAAGTTTAATGTAAAATTTTACGGGTTTCATCAGTATATACTGTCAAGGAATATTTTATATTTGAATTTTTAAATTATAAACTTAGATTTTTATGTGATCTTTTTATAGCGTCTACTTGGTGCACGACTCCTTAGCTGAATCTTCATAATTAGTGATTCATTACATGAGTTGATTGCTACTAGAATTAAGAGTCCATCCCTTAATTTGAGAAAAAATTAAAAGGAAAACCAAAAAACAAACCACAAGAAAAGACTTGGTCCCTATGTTGAGTAACTATTCTATCCTCTACCAGTAATTAGAAAAAAATAAGCCCCCAAAAAGTTTGCACACACAGGTGCCAGCTGGACTCTTCATTCGCATATTGAAACTCTCATGTCCCTAAAACTCATTACTCTTATCAATAGATCATGGAGTTTTAAAATTGGAAAAATAAAATCCTTGCAGCTCCTCATCAGTTCTTCTTCCCTGTTTAGCCAGTATGTGAGCATGGTTGTTGCGCTGTCGTGGAATATGATGAAAACTGGTTGATTGAGTCTGTTGCATTCAGGCAATAGCGCAGCCACCTGTCTTCGTGCTCTCTAGTCAACAATCCTTGTCCAGTCTTCATGCTGAGCTTGTATAAATATATCGCCTCTACCAACAGAAGGGAGTCGGAATAAAAGAGCAGTTTTGGAACCTTCAACTGAGCCACATGCAAATTCAATAAGTTCATTATTTTTAAGAATTATATAGTCCTGCCCTCCATCAGTGTAAAGTGTAAACTGTAATTCCCTGATGTTGGACAGCATCTATAGGAGTTGATGCCGGGTTATTCCTTCGTTGAAACTATTGATCAGTAGGTTCAGATATGGCTGACATTTCATATCTTGCCAGACTTAATGCCGCCATTGGTGAAGTAGCAGCTCTGCTGCAGAGTCAGTTATCTCATCTGCTTCATTGCGAACTTGGATGTGAACCAACGCGCTCTGGCAAAATGGCATGTCAGAAACAGATACTGATGAAATTTATATACATAACATAAAAGATAATTTTACAAAAATACTATACAAACTTTCATAAATTTATATGACAACTATCGAATTCATGCTCTCTTAAAATAAAAGGCACAACAAATTAGACTTTGTAAAAGCATAACAAATTGAATATTTTATTTATATGATAAGTATCAAATTCTAGCTCTTCTATTTTAAAGTCAAGTATTTTTTGTTTCCATAATAATAATATACATCATCATCATCATCATTATCATCATTATTGATTTTGATTAAAATTGACCCTTGCTTTAAATTTGTTCTGGCTTCATCGCTGGATAGATCAAATATAAATTACATTTACAGTGTGTAGTGCATGTCTTTTAAATTTCTAATAATTTTTTGCTACATTTGTGAACTTAAAATAATCAAATTGATGATTAGCCTGTAACATATGTTCTCTACATTGCGTAAATTTATTTTTTAAGATGCATCTACACTGCATTGTGTGTGTTCATTTATCTTTTTAATAAATTTGGGTTATGTTTACAAATTGCCAACATAATCATTGAACCTGACTTCCACCCTAACTCGGAACACTTCCAAGAACAAAACCTCTCCATGCGAAACCAGGCCGAAAAGCACCCAACTTGCCCTGGCCCCAAACTTTGCCAGCCGCAAATTAACTTCTCTCTGCAGGGTGTGAAATTTTCTTTGCCAGCCGCAGAAACCCACAGTCGAAAGTCTGAAATGCCGACTGCCCACTGCTGATGGGTTCGACAAGGAATGGCTCCCTGATTCACCTCAGCAGCAATTTCCTGGGACACAACCCTCAACCCATGCAGCAACTCAACAACAAGAGCCCAAACAAGAAGAGGATCACTGTAACGGACCCAAAGAAGACCCGGAGGAAGATTGGGATGAGAACAAAAAGCCAGATTTTGGGATTAAGTGGACCAAATAATCCCATAAATTGAGATTTGATACCCTCAAGACTCGGAAGTTGATTCCGTCCCGGTTTATCTTAAATCAGTTCATATGCTTTGAGTTCTCTCATTGCTAGATTTATCTGTTTCGGAATATAATGTGCATAAACAGTATATCAGAGTGTGGTATGGGAATGCTTGGGCAATGTGTACCATTGTTCAAAATTATATGTACTCATTTTAAAACATCTGTTTTTCAAGCCAGCCGTGTCTTGCTCAATACTGGTACTCCCACAGAGACCCTACCTCACGAACCCCTCTATGTAAACATTCTGTTTCTGTTAAGCTCTCCAATGACATCTGTGTCAGAGCGGAGCACTAGAGGATTCCATAGTTATGTTGAATCTGAAGACTTCAGAAAGGAAATATGTTCTTTTCTGTTTCTTAAGTTGTAGTTCTTTTTCCTTTTTTTTTTTTTGAGGAATTGAGCTAAGGAGGAATACTAATATAGCCGTCAAAGATGTGCAAGGAATTGGGATATTGCTCTGGATTTGTAGAACAAATTTATCATAGTTATATGCCGGAAACTATCTGAGAGTGTATTAATATACGTCATAAATCAAAATATATTAGTAATTACTCTTTCAAATAATAGTTACTATTTGTTATTTACTTAGATGAAAATCTGCACAACTCAATCAAAACAACTATTTCTCCAAGTAAAATTGAACAGAAAAAAAACAGAGAGAATGTAATTCACATCAACCAAGTAACAAAAAATACAATGCAAGACACGAAAAGCTTAATTTTCTTTACTATTTTCGGTTTTCCACCCAAACCCCTACATTTTTACCAGAAAGACAAAACATAAGGAACTTCGCATTAATACATAACATCTATAACCTAATTAAACACACACAACCATACCCTGAAACCAGAACTAATAAATAATTGGATCCAGACTGAAACCAAAAATCCTAAAAAAGTGAAAACTAAACTCAAACAACAGAACTCCGCAGCCGCAATTCTAATCTTTGGCTCAAAAAAACAAGAACTACACAGGAAAACAAAGTAATCTAACAGGTAACTCACTAATAGTAAGATAAAGAAATTTAAAAGACCATTTCCTCACAAGATAAAGAAACAACAAGAAAAAAGAAAAAATACGTTCACATCCACACATCCAAATCAGAAAACACAGTGCCAATAAATCTTTAATTCGTTGCCATATCCACTCTTTTTTACATTTTTCACCAGAAAATAAGATAAAAGGCTATACATTAATACTTAACCTAAACACACAACATCCCATAAAGATACCAGAGCCCAATAAAACACCCTAACCAGACTATGAACCTAAGATCCTAGCTCGAAACAACAAACTCTAATCCCAGACCTAACCGGACTAAGAAACTGACACAAACAACAGACTCTAACACCAGATCTAATTAACCCCAGACCTGATCCGAATTCTTGATTCAAGAAAACCAAGAAACTGACACGGACAACAGAGGATGAACCTAAAACACTGACTCCGCATAAAACACCATGAAACTAATCCTACGCAACTCTGGATCGAGACACAACAGCCTACAGATAGTCAATGTACCACAATTGCACCCAGATGCCGTAGCGGTAGCTAAACTGCCACACCGGCACCCAGATAGGGTAACCACCCCAATACGGCATGTTGCCGTTCCAGCCAGTGGTGCTACCTGCAGTGCTTACCGACCGTCGGACGGCCGGCTGGGCTTCCTCCCTCAGGCGTGCGTCTCTCTCAAGCTCCCTCCGGCTCACCTGCCTCTGGAGCTGCTTCTGACGGTCATGCTCGGATTCTTCCTTGTGCCCCCTGGGTTGGCGTGCCATTCTTGATTTGGGAGGCAGGAAGAGGGACATGTGAGGAAAGCTTGATTTCTTGATGAAGCGAACGGGAGAGATGATTAGGAATTGGCGCTAGCGGGAGTGAGTGACCATTTAAATATGAAATGGGAGTGGACCCGTGAACGGTGCAGATTGCATCAAGATTCGCGGTGCGCCTCATGCTGGATCCGTGTGCACCGGAGATGAACGGGGTAGATTGGCTTCTTGAGAGAGAGAACATAGTTGCTTCTTGGCTTCTTGGCTTCTTGGATTCTTGGTTTCTTGGAGGCGGAGGGGAGAGGAGAAGCTAGAGTTCCAACCTTCTATGCTGTTAATTTTGTTTTACTTCAGTTATTTATTTCGTTTTGGGCTTGGGCCGAATCAGTGAAGTAATATTTTAAAAGATAATAGGAAAAGAAACTATTTGCAATTTCGGATGTATAGCAAATTTTATAATTATTATAATTGAGTTAAATAGGCTAAAATATCTGCCAAGAGATTTTTCTAATTTTCATAGTAGAGATGTCCGAATATTCAGTCATCGGCCCAACGTGAGCTTGTATTCAGTGCCACAGATCCAATGACAGAATTACACAAATGTATACAACAGTAACAACCGAGCTCATATTCTTGCTTGCTGAATAGCTTAGCAATATCTCATCTGCACTATAGCATGCTTTATTTCACAACAGAAACAAAAACCTTTTGGTTTTTGTAATATTACAATGCAACATAGCAACACTAATGATATGTCTAGATACAGTAAGATCTTGTTCCTCCGATAGTCTCATTCGGAAACAATCATCACCAAACAACTTATACTAACTTTACAACTTGGATGGCAATATTGCATTCATACTCAGTAAAGTAGTATCTCTTACAACTCAAAAAGTCTTTTACCAGAAGCCTCCTAAACATCTTTGATTTGAGTTTAATTCTCTGGACTATTAACTTAGGCGACCAATGTCACATGCACTGAAACTAATGTTCCAATAACAAAGAATAGATTATTAATAAATCTGCATCATATTTTTTTATTTATTTTGTATTGGCAGGGAACAACTAAACCAAATAGAAAACACAAGAAAATAGAAAAATTATACAATGATAACAAGAAAGAATTCCGTGAAACTTGCATTATATTAGAAAAGACAGCATATTTGTTCTTTGACACTTATTTGACAAGCCAAATCCTAGAAAAAAGGAAGAAAAAAAAAGAGAGAAAAAGAACTAACATGTAGCCATATTAGTTCTAGTTGCTCCATGGGCTCTTGACGCAATTGAATTAATACTAGAGGAATGCCTCGCTTTGCTTCGGCGGTGATAATTGAGAGAAGTTGTTTGAGCTGTTGGTAATATAAAGTATAGAAAATATAATGCAAACGAACAACAAAAACAAAACATACTCAATGTATCTATGGAACATTGCAAGCGAAGTCATTTGTTATAATATTATACAATTTTTTCTAAAATAGATTAGAAACATAAATCACCAGCATCGTAAGTTCAGAACAAAAATGACAACAAATGTAATACTACATCTCAAATTATAATCTCCCTGAATTTAAATATTATTCACTACATTATATATGCTCAGATTCTTCTCCCAATTGTCTGGTTTGTCTTATCAGAAGGTTTCTCAGGTATAATTTTGGTTGTGGAAATAATCTGATCAGGATGATTTTTCTTTCTTTTCTTTATTTGTTGGGGCAGAGAGATGGATGGTTTCACAGCTTTGGTGTCAAAGGACGAGATTCTAAGACTCTATTGAATTTTCATTATCTTTTACCAGTTTTCTTAAATTACTGGTATCAATTCTTGAACATATATTATACATTGTAGGCTTAATTTCTTTTTATGATAGATGGTATCAAAATTCATTCGTTGCATGGTGTTCCTGGGATTTTGCTGACTAAATTCAAGAAATATTTGGTAAGCAAATTATCCGTACGATGGCGACTGATATTTCATGATTTTATTCTTCAAACTTTTTGTGGTAATTTGGAGAAATATATACTTGCAGTAATCTTTGGTTGGGGTCATTCGTAATTTGATTGTAAGCTGAAGACATTAGTATGAATTTATTCTTTTTTTATTTTATTTAAATTAATTTTTCTTAACGTCCAAAATGTTGACGTTGCAAATTCCTTGCATAATTAATTTATTTATTTCGGATGATGTGACCACTGCAAAATGCTTATTTATTTATTTCGCGGAGAAACGCGAATAGATAGCTTTCTCCTACTAAAACCCAACGAAATTGTTAGCTTATTCTTTTATAATTAAGAAGACAGCCTTGACAAACTGTTACTAACCTCTAGGTATTAGTAAATTAATTATCTGGAATTACACATCTCGTGAAATTTCTAGATATCACATAAAGTAAATCTATATTTACTAGCCTGGTACAAACTGTATCTGTTAAATTCCTGACAAATCTATATTTACCTAACCTAAACAGACCTGGTAGTAAAATTCTTTGTGCTTTTGTGGGCCACCTTTACAAATTTTGGCAGTCTTTTAGTATTTAGCAAATCTGAAGAGTAATCTAACAGTAATGCATTAATCTGGCAGATAAAGCAAAGACAGGAAGCAATGAAAATAACAACTAAACTGGAAAACAGAGTTGAAGCTTTAACTATTGACATTATTACATACACAGTGGCAACTTATCCTCAGTAAATGGAAAAAAGGAAATCATTTAGCATGAAGCTTTGCAACTAAATAATTTAAAAGACTATTTCCACACAAGATAAAAGAAATAACAGGAGAAAAGAAAAAATATGTTCACATCTAACACATATAAATCGGGAAACACAATGCCAATAAACCTTTAATTCATTACCATATCCCCCCATTTTTACATTTTTCACCAGAAACAAAGATAAAAATCTTTACATTAATACTTTAAGATAACCTAGACACATAACATCCTATAATTATAAAATACCCTAACCAGACTACGAAACTGACGCAAACAACAGACTCTAACACCTGACCTAATTAACCCCAGACCTGAACTGAACTCTTGATTCAAGAAAACCAAGAAACTGACACAGACAACAGAGGACGAACCTAAAACACCGACTCTGAACAAAACACTATGAAACTAACCCTGCACGACTCTGGATAGAAACTCCACAGCCTATAGATAGTCGATGTACCACACTTGCAGCCAGATGCCGTAACGGTAGCTAAACTGCCACACCGGCACCCAGATAGGGTAACCACCCCAGTATGGCATGTTGCCGTTCCAGCCGGTGGTACTACCCGCGCTGCTTACTGACCGTCGGATGGCCGGCTGGACTTCCTCCCTCCGGCGTGCCTCCCTCTGGAGCTCTCTCTGGCGCACCTCCCTCTGGAGCTGCCTCTGCCGATCATGTTCGGATTCCGCCTTGTGCCCCTTGGGTTGGCGCGCCATTCTTGATTAATCTTCTTTTCTTTCTCGGTGCTGGAATTGGTTTGGGAGGCAGGAAGAGGGAGATGTGAGGGAAGCTTGATTTTCTTGATTAAGCGAATGGGAGAGATGGTTAGGAATTGGCGCTAGCGGGAGTGAGTGACCATTTAAATATGAAATGGGAGTGGATCCGTGAACGGTGCAGATTGCATCAAGATTCGTGGTGCTCCTCATGGTGGATCCGTGTGCTCTGGAGATGAACGGGGCAGATTGGCTTCTTGAGAGCGAGAACATAGTTGCTTCTTGGCTTCTTGCTTTGCTTTGCTTGGATTCTTGGTTTCTTGGAGGCGGAGGAGAGAGGAGAAGCTAGAGTTCCAACCTTCTTGACTTCGACTTCCACGCTGAGCTTCTGGGAGCAACCTTCTATGCTGTCAATTTTGTTTTACTTCAGTTATTTATTTCGTTTTGGGCTTGGGCCGAATCAGTGAAGATATTTTGAAAAAGATAATCGGAAAAGAAACTATTTGCAATTTCGGATGTGTAGCAAATTTTATAATTATTATAATTGAGTTAAATAGGCTAAAATATCTGCAGAAATTTTTCTAATTTTCACTTTGGAATTTTCTTTTTTGGGAAACTGCTTTTAGGCTCTTCACTTTGATACAAGAAATGTCATAATGAAAAAGCTTTAGAAATATCATATTTTTTTTTGGACCATTCCATCAATATCAAGTAAATAATTTTAGAATCGGTATATAAAAAAATAAAATTTTTGTACCTCACTATACTTCTAGACTATCTGAACAATATTGGATATCAAAATATATACCTTTCACATCTTAAAATTTAAATTTTATAACGTTAAAAACATGAATTAAAAAATGTATCTACCTTGCATATTGATTTATACTGTGCTTAATTTTTGCACTTGGTCACTTTCAAGAAATAGGATCACATTTTTTCTTTTACATATCTATGGAATATTGAAAGCAAAGTCACTTATTCTATATATTCTGCAATTTTTTTTAACATAGACTAGAAAAATAATCCACCAACATCATAACAAACATGACAACAATAAACGTTATTGACTACATTATTATAGATGCTCAGATTCTTCTCCCAATAAACACGCCTTAATTATTTTCTCATTCCAATCCCCAATAGCGCAGAAAATTAAGGTGACCACTATGAGGATTTTCATGATATTTGATCCATGATAACATCTTTGCAACATATCTCTGTATCTCAACCTGACATAGTGTATCTTCTCTTCCTGCCCACATACACACTGAACCTTCATTATTTGGAAATGGATTTTCAATTTGCATTGGATCAAACCCCCAGTTACTGAAAATCACCGTCACGTCCCGGTACAGCGATTTGGATGCTCCTTACTGTGTTGTCTTTCTCTTATACTGCATGTAAATGGGGTTGCGATGTTAGTTTCATCCTATGGATTTTTCTCAAAAAGGAAAGAATTGTTTCACCTTATGTGATACTTCTATGCACACTAGAAAAGCATGTCATTCGTTTATTGGAATTTTGGATTACTAAAGTCTACTTGGGTACTGGCTTGTACTGGTAGCACTTAACCAGTATGGCAATATTCACTAATTGAAACAATAGATGCACAATCCTCGTTTCTTAATTTGTCCTGTTAGAGTGCATATTTGTAACAGTTTTACATAATCCGCTAAATTTGGGGAAGGGACATATAGGAAAAGAAAGAGAAAAGAAAAAGAAAAACAAACAGCTTCTGACTTGTGTGCCCGGCTATTTAGTTGCTGAGTGATTTCAAGATCTGGTTTGAAGTGTGTTTGCTGGGACCTTTGGCCGGTAATAGATGGAGGTAGTTTAAACAATTTCTGCTTAATGCAACCATAAAACACACAGATCACTCCCATGAAACCAGACTGATTAAATAACTGGATCCAGACTAGAACCCAAGTAACCTTTAGAAGTTATCTTGTTTTAAAAATGCCAATAATTTAAGTACAAAGATAACCATGAGTGTATTATAATGTCATGGTTCATTTGTCAGTCCAAAAAACCACATGATGTCCAGACTCCAGACTCCAGACCCTCATGCAAGCACCAAGGCAAAAGCATTAAAATGGAGTTCCATGTTGTACAACTCCAGTAATTACTCCAATCGATTTTTACCAACAAATGCTGCCGACTTTTCTTTTATGTTTTTATTTGCTTTTCAGTATGGACAACTATATTGCTCTTATTGAACAATAAAATATAGTCAAACAATACAATTAAAAATCGAGCCTTATCAACATGTTTAAGTATGAAACATAGAAGTTATTTTTGCTGATTAATACATCTTTACACTTAGAAATGCCAAGAACCTTTGATTTTTGCAGCTCCAACTCCTCTTCAAGCGTTCTGTAGTCATTCTTTATGTTGCATCTTCAGGGATTTCATCTGGATTTCATGCTCTTTCCTAAGAGATGAGAGTCTCTGCATTGATCGATCGACAGGATTCTGAACCAGAAACCCGGATTCTGAAACAAAAACCAATTAAAGCTAACCTAAGCAGACTTTGAAGTAAAGTGTTTGTGATTTTGTGAGACACCTTTACAAATTTTGGCGCAAATCTGAAAAGTAATCTAATCGAACCTCACTAAATTTACGAATGATGAAAACACGGTAAGTAATCAAAATCACATCTAATTAGGAAAACAGGGTCGAAGCTTGAACTATTGCCATCATTACAAAATCATAATGTAAGATAAAGAAATTTAAAAGACTATGTCCCCTCAAGAAATATAAAGAAACAACAGGCGAAAGGAAAAAAAAATATGTTCACATCCAACACATCAAGATCAGAAAACAGAATGCCAATAAACCTTTAATTCATTAAATATCCACTCATTTTTACATTTTTATCAGAAAGAAAGATAAATATCCTTCATTAATACTTAACCTAAACACACAGCATCCTATAAATTAAGATACCAGAGCTGAATAAAACACCTAACCAGACTATCAACCCAAGATCCTAAGTATCGAACACAAAGAAACTGACACGAACTGACTACGAACCGAAGATCCTGACTCTAAAACCAGACAAGAACTCTCGACTCAAGAAAACCAAGAAACTGACACGAACAACAGAACATGAACCTAAAACACAAACTCTGAACAAAAACACCATGAAACTAATCCTACGCGACTCTGGATCAAGACTGGACAACCTACAGATAGTCGATGTACCACACTTGAACCCAGATGCCGTAACGGTAACTAAACTGCCACACCGGGACCCAGATTGGGTAACCACCCCAGTACGGCATGTTGCCGTTCCAGCCGGTGGTGCTACCTACGCTGCTTACTGACCGTCGGATGGCCGGCTGGTCTTCCTCCCTCCGGTGCACGACCCTCTCGAGCTCCCTCTGGTGCACCTCCCTTTGGAGATGCCTCTGCCGATCATGTTCAGATTCTGCCTTGTGCCCCTTGGGTTGGCGCGGCATTCTTGATTAATCGTCTTTTCTTTCTCGGTGTTGGAATTGGTTTGGGAGGCAGGAAGAGAGATGTGAGGTAAGCTTGTATTTCTTGAAGAAGCGAATGGGAGAGATCATTAGGAATTGGTGGTAGCGGGAGTGAGTGACCATTTAAATATGAAATGGGAGTGGATCCATGAATGGTGCAGATTGCATCAAGATTCCTGGAGCGCCTCATGCTGGATCCGTGTGCTCTGGAGATGAACGGGGCAGATTGGCTTCTTGAGAGGGAGAACATAGTTGCTTCTTGGCTTCTTACTTTGCTCGGAATCTTGGTTTCTTGGAGGCGGAGGAGAGAGGAGTTCGACTTCGACAGTGTGCGACTGAGGGTCTGAGACTCTGAGGCCGGGTAATAATGGATTCGGGTTTTAATTTTTTAGCGGAGCTTGATCGATCCACTTACTGCACTTCTGGGAGCAATCTTCTTCTATGATGTCACTTCTGTTTTACTTCAGATATTTATTTTGTTTTGGGTTTGGGCCGAATTAGTGAAGCAACATTTTGAAAGATAATAGGAAAATAAACTATTTGCAATTTCGGATGTATAGCAAACTTAATAATTATTATAATTGAGTTAAATGAGCTCAAATATCCGCCCTGAGATTTTCTATTTGTCACTCTAGAATCTTTTTTTTTCCCAACTGCTTTTAGGCTCGTCACTTTAAAAATAAGAAAAGTCATAATGTCACAAATTTTTAGTGTCACAAACTCTCTTTTTTATTTATATTTAAAATTTTAACATCAAAAAAATCAAATTTAAACTATTGATCTGTTTTATTTTAATGAGAGATATATGTATATAAAATTTTATCATTTTTTGAGTTCATTTAGTATCAAATCAAGTGACTATAAAATAAATATATTAAAATTAATCAAACATAGTTAATTAGATTCATTCATTTTTTAACCACTTGATCTAGTATTAAATGAACTCAAAAATCATGAAATTTTATATGTATATCTCTCGTGAGAACAAAGGAGATCAACTGTTTGGATTTTATTTTTAAGTGTCAAAATTTTAAATATAAATAAAAAAGTGCAGTTTATGATATTTTGTGACACCAAAAATTCATGGCATTAGAACTCTGCTCTTAATACAAAAGAGCAAATATTGTTATTTTAAAGTTTAACGTTAAATTAAGGGGAGGAAAATAGAGCACCCCCACAACTGTTTAGCATCGTCAACATTGGACTCATTCTGTTCAAAACATGGCATGGACAAGGTGAAGACAAAGTTATCTCGGAAAGAAATTTCTATAAAAATATACATGTATTGTGCATCTTACTAATATATATACTTATCTTCTGAATTACTGTTCAACTTTTAAAAATTCGGAGGGCTCACATTCACAAACTAAATTCTATTCTATTCCCAATAATAAGATCTAATATTATCTAATTAGTGGTGCCTACACATAGTATTATTACATACAAAAAGTGATAATAGCACTACCAAGCATTAGATCATTATACGGTCAATCAATCGGACTTTTACAGATTTGCATTCATGTTTTAATATAGAAAATTATTCATAATTCAAACAGACACAAGTAATTCACATACCGGAGAATCCGATATGAACATTGTCAAATATTTGTTTTCTTGCCTATCGGCACTACGAATGTATTTGCTGTTTTCTACTCATTTAATTTTTACGTTTTAATCAAAATAAAGCGGAGATAGAAATTTAAATTTACTGACATTATACCATACTCATTTTTACATTTTAATAAAAATAAAGGGAAAATCTGTACACCCAAGAATATTGAACAATCAGACCTAAGAACCATCCCTCAACACGCAATGCCTTACAAACTGCATCAAAAGATCGATGTCCTAAACACATCCAACACAAGCAAATCAGAAAACACAGCAAGAAATGAAGCCATAATTCTTTATAATTTCCTCATTTTTACATTTTCTTCAGACAAGAATATAAAACCTTATATAACACTTAAAGATGACCTAAACACATAAAAACCCTATAAACAAATCAGACTAGAATAAATAACCCTAACCAGACTATGAACACAAGACCTGAACTCTGGACTCAAGATAACCAAGAAACTGACACAAACCAACAGGATTCTAAAAACCACAATTCAGACTCTGAACTAAATACCATGAAACTTGACCTAAACAACTATGAGACAAACCCAACAACCTAAAGATAATCCATGTGCCAGACTGTAACCCACATGCCATAGCGATAACTAAACCTCCACACCGGCACCCAGACCGGCTAGCTCCAGTATGGCACGACTTCATCAATCTCGCAATTTTATACATAACAAATTGCTGAATATCAACAGAAAATTTGCATCCGTCCCACCTCTACTTAGTCAGGAACCTACTACCTGTTTTTGTACCAGCTCCCATAAGATGACTTAAACACATAAAATCCTATGAACAAACCAGACTAGAATAAATAAACCCTATCAGACTATGAACACGAGACCTCAACTCTGGACTCAAGAAAACCAAGAAACTGAGACAACCAACAGGATTTCAAAGATCACAACTCAGACTCTGAACTAAATACCATGAAACTAGACCTGGACAACTATGAAACAAACCCGACCATCTAAAGATACTCCATGTACCAGACTGTAACCCACATGTCATAGCGATAACTAAACCTCCACAACGGCACCCAGACCAGATAGCTCCAGTATGTGACGACTTCATCAGGCTCGTCGTACCCCATCCTGCGGGGGTTACCCCTGACATCACCGCAGTTGGCCGACCGTTGAATGGTAGGCTTGGCATCCTCTGGTTTGATGATCACCACCTCCTCTTGCGATCACCATACCTGCGCCCCTTGCGTAGGCGTGCCATTCTTGAATATTCATGTTTTCTTGGATGTGAATGAGAGAGAGAGGGGGGGGGGGATGACTTGGAATTGGCATTAGCGGGAAAGGAGAGTGAGTGACCATTTAAATATGAAATGTGAGTCGATCCATGAACAGTGCAGATTGCATCAAGATTCGTGGTGCTCCTCATGCTCGATCCGTGTGCTCTGGAGATGAACCGGGCAGATTGGATCAATGGGTGATACGGATTGATGACGAGGCAGTTGGTGGTGACAGGGCTTTCAAGGAAACCTAACTCATCATACATATCTGCTCAGATCTCCTGCCGAGTGAGATGCCATGTCAGATTTCTTGGTTTGGTATCTTGGTGATGGATTAGAAGGGGCAATTTTTGGTTTTTGATGATGAGCAAATGGAGAACTGAAGTACTAACAAGTGGATTAATGGGTTGAGAGTTGTTACGATGGGAATGAGAAAATTATATGGGTGCTAAATGGGCTTTTGTAGTTGGATTAAGCGAATTTCGGTAGTTAAACGCTTGCGCTTTTGTATTTTGTTTTCTATAATTTGAGAGAGGCCATTACAAATTATTAAAAAAAAACAGCACTGTAGCTATTGCGCTTTTATCGGTGAACAATAAAAGCGTGAACAGTAACACATATTTTTGATTAATGGTTTTGGACTCTTATAAATCTTACAACACTTCTTACAAATAATCCCCTAAAATTCTCTGTAATTATCTAAATCCTAGAAACGTACAATATATCTCAACACTTCCTCTCAAGATAGGCAAAAGATATCCACTAAGCCCATCTTGTCACACCTTCTAGCTAAGTCCAACGAATTCAGTCCTTTCGTCAGACAATCTACTGCTTGATCTCTAGTTGAAACGTGACCTAACTCCAAGAGTCCACTGTTCAACTTCTCCTTGATGAAGAACCTATCAATCTCGATATGCTTGGTTCTGTCATGCTGCACAAGGTTGTTGGCAATACTAATAGCAGACTTGTTATCGCACCACAACTTCATTTGGGCCCTTTGATCTATGTTGAGCTCCACCAACAGAGCTCTCAACCACAACATCTCTGCCACGCCTAAGGTCATGGCCCTGTACTCTGCCTCGGCTATGGATCTCGCAACCACAGTCTGTTTCTTGCTCTTTCAGGAGACCAGATTGCCCCCTATAAACATGTAATATTCAAATGTGGACTTCCTATCATCCGAGCAACTAGCCCAGTCTGAATCACAATAACCCTCAATGTTCAAATGTCCATTTTTCCTGAAGATCAACCCCTTTCCTGGTGCATTCTTCAGATACCTCAGAATCTGGTACACAGCATTCATGTGACCCTCTCTGGGATCATGCATATAGTGACTCACCACACTCACAGCAAAGGATATGTCAGGACGAGTGTGGCTCAAATAGATCAAGCGACCAACCAACCTCTAGTACCTCTCTCTATCGACTGGCTCTCCTGCCTCAGCACTCAGCTTGAACTTCTGGTCAATGGGAGCAACTGCGGGTCTGCACCCCAGCATACCTGTCTCCGTAAGTAAATCTAGCACATACTTCCTTTGGGATAAGACAATTCCCTCTGCACCACGAGCTATCTAAATCCCAAGGAAGTACCTCAATTGTCCCAAATCCTTCACCTCGAACTCCTTTCCCAATTTCTTTTTCAGCAACGCAATTTCACCTTCATCATTTTCCGAAATAATTATGTCATCCACATAAACAGCGAGCACTGTAATGTGGATGCATTGGCTTATCGATAACCCATGCCTACCATAGCTTTCCTAAACCTGTCAAACCAGGCTCGAAGGGACTGCTTCAGCCCATAGAGTGACTTCTTGAACCTGCACACCTTACCAACTGTTTGTTTCGTGCCAAAACCTGGTGGTACCTCCATGTACACCTCCTCCAACAAGTCACCATGGAGAAAGGCATTCTTCACATCAAGCTGGTGTAACTTCCAACCCCCATTCGCTGCTAAGGAAATCAATGTTCGTACCGTGCTCATCTTTGCCACAGGTGCAAAGGTCTCATCATAGTCAATGCCATAAGTCTGACTGTATCCCTTTGCTACCAATCGGGCTTTGTAGCGCTCCACCCGCCCCTCCGGGTTTTGCTTCACCGTGAAGACCCACTTACAACCAACTGCCTTCTTGCCTAGTGGCAGTGACACGAGTTCCCGGGTTTTGTTCTTGTCCAAAGCCTCAAGTTCCTCTAGCATGGCAGCTTTCCACTTCAGATCATTCTTAGCAACCTGCCAACACTTAGGGATAGAGACAATGTCCAAATATGCAATGAATGCTCCATGTACAGGTGATATGTGAGAGTAAGAAACAAACTGGGCAATATCATGTGGAAAGCTATACCGATCAGGGGGGACTCCTGCACAACTGCGAGAAGTCCTCCTTATCGGTAAGGGCATAGGAGGAGGAGAGAGAGGAATCATATCACCTGTGTATTCGAGATCGGAGGTAGATGGTGTCGGTGTCTCAGGAGTCAGAGGAGGTAGGGACAAAGGACTTGGCACAAGTGGCACTGTAGGCACTACTTCCTCACCCTGCTTTCTTCTTCTCGTATACACCCTTAGCTCCCCCTGAGCCTGAGTCCCACCATTCTCTAGTTCGGTACTCCCCTGATCAGGCACCTCGGTCGACTCCACAAGTGGACAGGGAATATCCCCACACTCACCATCCTCCTCTCACTACTACTATCATCCTCCCCCTCTCGCCTCATTCCTCCTGTATCGAGCGAGTCACCAAAAGGCGATGTGACCTGAGTGGAGTAGTATGGCTCAAGCTCTCGAACTGTGACATCCATACTAACAAATAATCTCCTCTCAATCAGACTCCAGCAAACATACCCCTTCTGGGTAGCTGAATACCCAACAAACACACACTTCACATCCTTTGGATCCAATTTTCCCACATTTGGTCTGTTGTCCTGTACGAAGCACACACATCCAAATGTTTTGAGAGGCAAGACATCTTCATTCTTACATTTCAGCATTTTGATCGGAGACTTCCAATCCAATACCCGTGAGGGCATCCTATTAATCAAGAAAATCGCTGTCAGGACCGCTTGCCCCCACAAGCATTTTGGTACATTCATTGACATCATCATACTCCGGGTAACCTCAAGGAGATGTCTGTTCTTTCGTTTAGCCACCCCATTCTGCTCTGGTGTGTCTGGACAGGTGGTTTGATGTTGTATTCCCTGAGATGACAGGTACTCCCCAAATGCCCTGTTGGTGTACTCTGTCCCATTGTCTGACCTTAATACCTTCACAACTACACCGTATTGAGTCTGAATCCCTTTATGGGAGTCTTTGAAGCAAGCAAACACATCATTTTTATTCTTCATCAGATAAAGTCAAGTTACACGAGAAAAACAATCAATGAAAGAAATAAAATATTTATATCCATGCACAGCAATTGTGGGACAAGGTCCCCATACATCAGAATGCACTAAGTCAAAAGCAAGAGAACTCCTACTCCCAGAACTAGAATACGAGCTCCTAGTGTGTTTCCCCAACTCACACGCATCACATACCAGTTTTTCTTTATTAGCCTTTTCAAACAAAGGCGGATACAACCTACTCAATAACGAAAAAATGGGATGACCTAAGCGCCTATGATGAAGCAGCAGTAAGTCCTCCACACGTCTCCCAACATCCCTTATACCCTCTAGAAAGGATGAAAGAGCCGAGTCCACACTCTCTCTATCCAGGTACCATAAGCCACTATGCCATGTGCCAATCCCAAGCCTCCTGCCAGTCTCCTTCTCCTGGAAGATCACCTTTGGAATATCAAATAAAACGATACATTTTAGTTGTGATATAATGGCACTTATGGATAAAAGGTTCACAGGAAAGGAAGGAGCATGCAAAACATTGGACAAAGTCAAGGTGTTGGTACATTGCACGGTACCCTTACCAATTACTGGTCGAGCCGTACCATCGGCTGTCTAGATGCTCTCTAGAACTGCTAGGTGAGTATAAGACGAAAACTCCCTAGCAGCACCAGTCACATGTCGGGACGCACCAGAGTCCACTATCCAATCTGGTGATCTGGAGGTAGATATAGATGCAAGGGCTAGTGTATCACATGTACCTGTGGTTGAGTGAGCAAAGGAGGCAATGTTATCCTTTGTTGAAGCTGAGGTGGACGCATCATCTAGCACACACTTCCCCTCACTCACTGCTTTCTGCTTCCTCTTCAACATCTCCAGGAACTTGTGATCCTCCTCAGTAAATATCACGGTCTCCTCACTCTCTCCTTCTGCTACCGTCAGATGTGCCTGGTAGCCTCCTCTGCCACCCCTCCGAGCACCTCTGCCTCGACCATGACCTCCAGACTGGCCTCTTCCACCCAAGTTCCTCTCCTTCGGTGGCTTAGTGCAAAACTGCTTCAGGTGACCTACCTCGCCGCAGTTGTAACACTCCCGAGTCTCGCTCTTGTACCCTGTGTTACCTAACTTGGAGACTGCAAGTGCCGACTTTACCCCTGGAAGTCCTGCTGCACTAGACTGGAGCCTAATCCTACTCTCCTCCTGTTCCATAGCCGAGATCGTCTCCTCAAGGGAGGGAATCTTCGGCTGAGCTAGCAATACTGCACACCTCAGCTCAAATGTCGGGTTCAATCCCCTCATGAAGTGCATAGTCCTCCTCTGTGTATCGCACGCACATCTCTTACACTCAGGATCTTTGCAACATGCGGCTGGCGAGAAATGATCATAATCTGCCCACAGTTGCTCCAGATTTGTGGCATACCCATGAATCGATCTATCTCCCTGCACTACTGCTTCTATCTCTCTCTCAATTTGGAACACTCTCAGATTATTTCCCACTCCATCGTAAGTTCTCTTCAGCTTTTCCCAGACATCCTTGACCCGATCCATGCCATCCGCTGTGGATGCGATAGAGGAAGTCAATGAATTCAGAAGCCACATGTATATCGTCATGTGAGTGGACTTCCACTCTGCCCTCTCTGGAGATCCCTCAGCTGGCTCCCTTTTGTCTCCGGTCAAATACCCCTCCAGATCCTTACCCTCCAGAGTGTACCTCACCCGACACGACCATCTCAAGTACGAAGCTGGTCCATCAAGCTTCCTGTCAAGCAGTGGAAGGTCTATCCTCTGCATGGGTCTAGGTGTGCTCTCGCTCACAGCCATACTGAATGCTCGCATCAACATCTGGAGCTCAGTGATGCTCAGCTTCGCCATCACCCCCTCCATTGGATTCTTACCTTCCTCCTTTTTTTCCATGGCAGCTGCCACCTCTTTCACCTCCTCTTTCTCCAAGCTGGTCTCTGTTTCTCCTTAATCAAACACAAGCCCCTCTCCTAGGCATACGCACGAACCGTATCTGCTACTACCATCCAAACACACGGCAAGCCCCTCTCCTAGGCATGCACACGATCCGATCGTCTCTTGGCACTCTCCTCTAAACCCTCCTCTCTCTGCTCCCCCTCTCCGATCTTGCGGCGATCGGATCCCCCACGTCTGCGTCGGTTCAGTCGGAGGCGGAGCCGTGGTTGCCGAGGCGGCGTCTAACAAGAACAGGGCAGAGGCTATGTTGGCGGTGCGCGATCAAGGACAGGGGTGGAGTCACTGGCGACCTGGCGACGGCGGAGGCGGAGGCGGAAACGGCGCTGGTAGTGCTGGCGACAGCAGAGGCGGAGACAGCGCTGGCAATGCGCGATCAAGGGCAGGGGCGGAGTCACTGGCGACCTGGCGACGGCGACAGGAAGGGGATTGTGGCTAACCTAGCCTGGCGATGGCGGCGGCGCGAAGGGTGATAGAAGGCTCTGATACCATATCGGTGAACAGTAAAGCATGAACAGTAACACATATTTTTGATTAATGGTTTTGGACTCTTATAAGTCTTACAACACTTCTTACAAATAACCCCCTAAAATTCTCTGTAATTATCTAAATCCTAAAACCGTACAATATATCTCAACAGACTTTATTTAAGAAACATATGAGTTCTCCTTGCATTGCCATTTCTTTTGTTGACAAGTCTTCTAAGTCCTATCTAATTATAATAATCAACAGTTATTATGTCCTTTATGACTTTCCTCTTTAATAATCAACAGTTTATTCTACCCTGTAATGAGCTTTCACTAGTAGGCTCAAATAAAGAAACCGTGCATATTGATTTGTGCTGTGCTTAATTTTTGTAATTGATCACTTCCAAGTAATAAGATCACATTTTATTTTCCTCATATCTATGGAACATTAGAAGTAAAGTCAGTTGTTATAATATGATGTAAAATTTTCTAACATAGATTACAAACATAATCCACCAGCACCATAACAATCATGACAACAAAAAGCAATATCACATCTCAAATTTGTGCCAAACCAAGTAACCTATCAAATAGGACTACAAATTGTTCTTCACTAGTATTGGCTATCAATGAGATCAGTACTGCTATCAGTATGATCTATTGTTCAAATGAGATAAATACGGCTTACATACAGAGAAAAAGAGGAAAATTTGACTTCTTAGTAGAATGCACCAACACCAGTAAATTAGATAATGGCTGACTATCATACCGATCCAGTACAACAAGTTACGATTATTACCTGTGAGGAATGTATTTGCGGCACCTATAAGCTGTGTAGGCCCCCACCGAGCCCGCGATAACATAGAATTTAGGACCTAATTCCAACTGCTCCGTGAGTACAATACACAGTTGTGTTCTTTTCAAGCAAAGCTCCAACAAATTAAGTACCAAAAATTAATCTCTGTTTCGTTTCTCGAGTGACGGGGAAAGTGTGCTGTTTGGATGCGGACAATCCAGAGCTGAACATCATCATGGGGCTTCTCATGGCAGCAGTCATTGCATTGATGCTGATGGTCATCTGTTCTCCCCCGCCTCATTGTAGAGTAGTCGTTGTTCCTTACTATTGAGATGTGTATGGGGCCAGTTTATTTAATTATCTGTTTTGCCTTATCAGAAGGTTCGTGGTGTATGTTATACATGTTTCTCAGGTGCAAATTTGGTCCTGGATATAGTCTGATGAGGATCAGGTGGGGATTATTCTTCTTTCTTTTCTTGTTTGTTGGGACAATAGGGAGGGATGGTTCCACAGCTTTGGCGCCAAATACTAGACTGTAAGACTGTATTGAATTTTTATTTTTTCTACCACTTTTCTTAAAACTACTGGTAGCAATTGTTGAACATATATTATACTTTGTAGGCTTAATTTTTTTTCTGATACATTGTATTTATATAAATTCGTTGAATGGTGTTCCTGATATTTTGCGGACCGTTTTCAAGAATTTTTGGAAAGAAAATTATCTGTACTGATTTTTCATGATTTCATTCCTCAAACTTTTTATGGTAATTTAGAGAAATATATAATCGCAGTAATTTGATTGTAAGCTGATTACATTAGTATGAATTTATTCTTTTTTATCCAAATTTATTTTTCTTAACATCCAAAATGTTGAAGTTGTGTAATTGCCAGATCTCACATAACTTGCCTGTTACAAACTGCTATTTGGAAGCCAAACCTTGTTTGAAGTTGTTTTACAAGAAGAAAACAGCATAAGAAATTTAAACTCGAAATTAGAACATCAGTGACAGAGGTTTAAATTCCTGGTGTTATCTCATACTCATTTTAATCAAAATAATGGGCATAAATAAGCCTATATCCTAACTCTGAATTCAAGAAAACCAATAAACTGACATTGACCGACAAAATTCTGAACCAGAAACCCATATTCTGAACCAAGAACCAACTAAACCTAACCTAAGCAGACTTGAATTGAAGTGTCTATGATTTTGTGAGCCACCTCTATAATTTTGGCGCTATTTAGTAATTTAGTAAATCTGAAGAGCAATCTAATAGAAACACAGCGAGATATCAAAATCACATCTAAATAGGAAAACAGAGTTCAAGCTTGAACCATTGACATCATTACAAACACATTAGTACGATAAAGAAATTTAAAAGACTACTTCCCTACAAGAACAAGATAAAGAAACGACAGGAATAAAAGGAGAAATATGCTCACATCCAACACACACAAATCAGAAAACACAGTGCCAATAAACCTTTAATTCATTACCATATCCCCTCTTTTTTTGCATTTTTCACCAGAAAATAAGATAAAAGAATCTTTACATTAATAATTTAAGATAACCTATACACACAACATCCTATAATAACAAAACACCCTAACCAGACTAAGACACCGACACTAACCCCTGACTCTAACACCCGAGTTAATTAACCCCAGACCTGACCTGAAGTCTTGATTCAAGAAAACCAAGAAACTGATGCAGACAACAGAGGACGAACCTACACCGACTCTGAACAGAACACTATGAAACTAACCCTATTGGACTCTGGATTGAGACTCGACAGCCTATAGATAGTCGATGTACCACACTTGCAGCCAGATGCTGTAACGGTAGCTAAACTGCCACACCGGCACCCAGATAGGGTAACCACCCCAGTACGGCATGTTACCGTTCCAGCCGGTGGTACTACCCGTGCTGCTTACCGACCGTCGGATGGCCGGCTGGTCTTCCTCCCTCCGGTGCGTGTCCCTCTGGCGCACCTCCCTCCAAAGCTGCCTCTTGACAGTCATGCTCAGATTCCTCCCTGTGCCCCCTGCATAGATGTGCCATCCTTGATTTCTTGGATGGTGTTTTTTCTTGGTTTTTCTTGTTTTCTTGATCAGGGAAGCAAATGAGAGAGAAACAGAGAGATGATTTGCAATTGGGAAGCGAGAGAGAAAGTGAGTGACCGTTTAAATCTGAAACTGGAGCCAAACCATGAACGGTGCAGATTGCATCAAGAATCTTGCCGTGCATGATGCTGGATTCATGCGTTCTGGAGATGAACGGCGCAGATTGCATCAGTGAGTGGCACGGATCGATGACGAGGCAGAGCAGCCGCATTATAAGTTCCCATACAATAGTTTTAGAACTTGGGGAGCCAGAGAGCAGAGAGAGAGAGAGAGAGAGAGAAGAGTTGCTTCTTGCTCGGAGGCTTGGAGCAGTGTTGGAGTCAGGCAGAGAAGAGATGTCTGAATATTAAGTAATGGGACTCGGGTTTTAATTTTGAGCGGATCCTTGATTTGGATCTTGTTATAAATATTTTTAATAAAACTCAAAATTTTATCTTTCTAAATTATATGAATTATGAGCGGTCAATTTTGTGAGCATTAATTATGAACAATGCTTAGAACTTTAAAGGCTTTAATTTCCTCTATTGAATTGTCAGCATAATATAACGTTTTCATTTATCATGTTGATTTTAAAGCCTTTAACTAATTATAATTAGGCCTATATAACGACTTGCGCATGTATTAAGATGATATATAAAATAGAAAAAATGATTTATCTCTGCTCCTCAAAATACATTCACATAATATTCTATTTCTTTCCACAAAATTCAATTATCTCTATTTATATTAAATAAATAAATACTATTTGCTATCATTATTCAAATATCTCTGTTTATATTAAATGATCTGTCTCTGCTTCTCAAAACACATTCACTTAATACCCAACTGAACTTTTTAAAACTTTCCAAATTCTCCATAATCTAACTTTAATTATTTTCTCAAATTTAAGAACTTTTTTTTTTCAAAAGCTTGCATTATCCTTCTTGGAATATTATATTAGGGACGTCCCACTATTCCATATTGAATAGTTTCGAAAACAAAATGCAACATGGAATATGAGAAATTCAGAACCATGATTGATTAAAATATGAACGCTACAAGCACCATGAAATTCATAATTAATCACCATGTACGCCTGATGAATTGGATGAAGAATTTTAATTGTACTAAGGAAATAATTGATGGGAACATGGGAGATAGTATAGCATCTGTGTCAGAGGAAACGGCGATTATCAAATGTAGGAGACGGTAGAAAGACTAATTTGTCCTTTTTTTCAATATTTGGTGACCACTTATTGCCCCGGTTGGTGACCGGCTAACACCGTGGAAACCGGCTCATTAATTATTTTAAACCATCCGATGTAAAATATCTGACGGTTAAAAAACTAGGTCCTCGTTGAAGAATTGCTCGAGATTATAATACATACAAACTCTTTTGTGTAGCAATATGAGGAGGCCATTTTTGCACTAATTGATCTTGGAGTACACAGTTGAAGAGATTTGACAAGCAAGCTAGTAATTTCTCCACCATTTCGTTTATCTGATGTATTCTTTTGTCACAATATATCATTTGGAGATGTGTCTGAACATAAGAATAACCATCAGTAAAAAGCGAGATACTTTAGGTTATGCTCAATGTACATATTTGTTGGGGCTTCAGCTTTTGCCTGATTTCTGAAGATTTTATTTTCACTGACATTACAGAATAGTTTTTTCATCGATCTGATAGGATAGTCAAACATTTATTTTCTTGCCTATCAGCACTATGATTGCGTTTGCTGTTTTCTACTCATTTTTGCATTTTAATCAAAATAAAGGGAAAACCTGTGCACCCTAAACTTTGAACAATCAGACCTAAGAACAATCCATGAACACTCAATGCTTGACAAATCGATCGAATGAAAAGACCGATATCCTAACTCTCAAGTCTCAAATCAAGAAAACCAAGAAACTAATACAAACAACAAATATCCTAATTTTGTTCCAGCTGAAAATTAATTTAACAGTAACTCACTAATTTGACAAAATCAGTAAAAAAAAGCAGAGTCAAAGCTTTAATTCCTAACATTATTACAAACTCATTTGTACATATTTATCGGTACAAGGGAAAAAAAAAACATTGAGCGTGAATCTTTTCAACTTAAAGCTACAGAAAGAAAATAGGAAAAGATAATTCACGACCAACACATGCAAATCAGAAAACACAGCAAGAAATGAAGCCATAATTCTTTATTATTTCCACTCATTTTTTACATTTTCTTCAGACAAGAGAACATAACACCTTACATAACACTTCAAGATGACCTAAACACACAAAACCCTATAAACAAACCAGACTAGAATAAAAAATCCTAACCAGACTATGAACACAAGACCTGAACTATGGATTCAAGAAAACCAAGAAACTGACACAACCAACAGGATTCTAAAAACCACAACTCAGACAACTTAGATATACTCGATGTACCAAATTGTAACCCACATACCATAGCGATAACTAACCCTCCACACCGGCACCCAGACCGGATAGCTCTAGTACGGCACGACTTCGTCAGGCTCACCGTACCCCATCTTGCCGGGGTTACCCTGACATCGCTGCATCTTCCCAGCCGTTGAATGGCCAGATTGGCATCCCCTGGTGTGATGACCATGGCCTCCTTCTGGTGCTCGTTGGTGACCACCACCTCCCTCTTGCGATCACCATACCTGCACCCCTTGTGTAGGTATGCCATTCTTGATTTTCTTGTTTTCTTGGATGGTGAACAGATTCTTAGATGCGAATGTTAGAGAGAGAGAGAGAGAGATGACTTGGAATTGACGGTAGCGGGAGGGAAAGTGAGTGACCATTTAAATCTAGAATGGGAGTCAATCCATGAACGGTGTGGATTGCATCAAAGTTGGTGGTGCGCATCATGATGGTGCAGATTATTTGTATTCCCTCAATCCGTGTGCTCTGGAGATGAACGGCGCAGGTTGGACCTGCCATGTCAGATCTGCTCCGATCTCAACCGTTGCTTCCCAATCGCACGGATTTAGATGTTTGCATCGGAAAGTGTCTCCTGCCGAGTAAGATGGCATGTTAGATTTCTCGGTTTGGTATCTTGGAGATGGATTAGAAGGGGCAATTTTTGGTGTCTGATGATCAGCAAATAGAGAAGAGAAAGAGGCGCTACTGACTACGTACTGACTACTGAGTACTGACGTGAGGATTAATGGGTTAAAGAGTTGTTACGATGGGAATGAGAAAATTATACGGGTGCTAAATGGGCTTTTGTAGTTGCATTAACTGAATTTCTTTTGTTTAACGCTTGGCCTTTTGTATTTTGTTTTCTATAATTTAAGGGAGGCCCTTACAAATTATCAAAAAACAGCAACTGTAGCTGTTGCCTTTTTTTTAAGCAACATATGAGTTTTCCTCTGAATTGAGAACGAGCTCACATTTGTAGATTCTTTTTTCTTTAACATTGTCATCATGGATTTCCATTTCTTTTGTGGATTTAGGTAGAGCAAATGGGGGTCAATGTCTTGAAATTTTCTGAAGCATTACAAATACGTTTCCAATTTTTCAAAACTAGACTTCATGTAAATTTTAAAAATATGTTTCCAACAAGATAACAAGATCTGGTTGTTTACTGGTTATTTGTTAGCAAAGTGATTTGGCACCTGCTTTGTCATAATTTACTGATTTTGAAAAGCTTTATGAATTTTGGACTTCGGCGGATTTATTAGCACATAATTTGTGGATATGAACTATACAATTCATTTCTGTTGAGTTATTTTAGAAAATTTTGTGCATTAGACTTATTGTATATTAAGCAAGTCTCATACAAAAAAAAATTTACATCCTGTAAAATACTTTACCTATATTGTGCAAAAATTCTCCCCTACAAAATTTCCCGCGTGAATTTTGATGCTATCTGTTACAATAATTACGTGTGATTTATGCTCACTTCATCCTTTAGAGTAGCTACTCACTCCAAAGGATATGGACTCTGTGCAAGACCTTAGACAATTAATATTAAAATAGCATACTCTAGAATTCCGCAAGAGTGCAATACTCCATGGTATTGAAATGGCTTGTTTTAAAGATATCTTGGTGTCAGTTGTTCGTTTTTGGTAAAATTAAGTATTCCCAATCTGATATGGTGCTAAGCTGAGACCAATTAAGATCAGTTTGAGCTCATTTAATTTGTAGACATGACTATGTAGAAACGCTGATGTAAAAATTATATCGAGCGTGAACCTGGTTTAATTTGACAGACTATAGAGCTATATAACACACTACAGGAAACTGGTTTAATTTGCGTTGGTCAGTATCGCATCAGTTTTTCAAATTCACGACAGCTTTACGGGACATTTGCATCGGCCTTTCTGATACGATTAGCTTTCAAGTGTGAACCTGACAGTCTCAATCTAGATTCATATGCAAGTATTAACTTGGATATCAAGTGTGAACTTGACAGTATCTAAAATATGCAGATGCAGATAGCATAAACTATCATTTGGTCAGATATAAGTATAAATGTAATAAATAATATTGGGATCAGATTCTTTAGGCTTTCAAAAGCAATGGCATTTATGGACCATGAAGAAGTTGTTGGCTTTATTTACCTTTATGTTGAAGGAGAATTTCAGGCTTTGCCATTATTTTTTACTTTGAATAATTCAACACAAAAATATTGATCGGTACCACTCATTTGTACCGGTCAAAATTAAAATTATTCGTTTAGACAATACTCTACACCCTCTTTGGTTTAGCCTATTCAGGTTAAAAGACAATATCTGTAATATGACAAGAAGAATGTGCGAGCCGAATCAAGCATAAGCCACGAATCCAACCTGTTGATTTTCTCTTTTTCAGCATTAGCTATTTTTGAAGAATCAGCCTGGTATTCTCTCTCCACATCTCTCTCTTTATATAAGAATAGATAAGTTTAGAATTGGAGGACAAAAATCTAGATAGATCCAATTAATTCCTGCTACACATTGTTTCTCTTCTCGCAATATCAACAAGGTGGTCAGATCTAAATATCCTTCTTCTTTTTTTTCTTTTTCTCTTTTATATACACTTTCATTGATGGTATTATACTTGCAAGATTGAGAAAACAGATTGCTATACTTCTTTTTTTTATGTGGAATCCTTCGGACAATTTGGTGAGATAGATAAATTTTCTGGTTGAATGTATCTATTCTCATTACCAGTGCGCAGTCTGATTTCCTGTTTCATATTTCCTACCGCAGTCGGTATTAACAAGTCGATGACTGTCAGCTCAAAGAATGTAATAGCACAGAAACTAGAGACAATGATCATGTAACAAAAATCTACAAAAATGCAATTACGATCATCGTGTAACTTGTTAGATCCATCATCTGTCACAAGTGTTACATCACCTATTTCTTATATTTATTCTCTCCCATTTGACCTCTCTCAAAACAAAAATTAATAATCCTCTCACTTTTTAGCAGAAATATGGCTGAAGAAATTTCACCTCAAAGGAAGGTCCCACAGCTGAACCAGAGGATTCTCTCGTCTCTATCTCGCAGATCTGTTGCTGCTCATCCCTGGCATGACCTTGAGATCGGTACTGATGCAATAAAAGATAGCCTTATTTACCAGATACCAAATACTATTGTACTTTTTTTCAATGCATGGTATTAGTATATTCTTTTCTTAACTCGCATCATTTGATGCCATTGCTAATCAAGGGTAATTTCAGGTATATACACTATTTAGAGAAAATAACCTTGAAATAAAAAAAAGAAATAGAGAGCAAAGGTCATCTTCACTGCAAATAATTAAAAAACACCCTACAATAAAAGCATATTTCAAATATAGTCCTTTTTCTTTCGAAATACAAAATCTACTATTTTAATGAGCTATGGTTTGAGAATAAAAAAATCTGGAAGGTATATGCAGAGATATTTCTCATGCTTCATAGCAGCTAAAAATATTTTCATACTGTACCAAGCTCTATAGGATATTTTTGATATTTAAAAAGAGTTTATGAGTTCATTTCACCTTTTGTTTTTTGTTTGATCTTGAGATTATGCATGGTAGGATAATTTTCATACAAAGTGATTTGAAATTGAACTAATCATGTATTCTATTTTTACACACAGGACCAGGAGCCCCAGCTATCTTCAATGTGGTAAGAACTCACATTACGATCAAATAATTTTACAATCATAAATGGCATTATGTTACTAATTCTCATTAGTAACAGAAAACATCTGAATAAGAAATTGACCAAAGTTGGCAAAAATATTAACACTTGAGGTCATTGAGTTCATTTTTCTCTGAAAAACTCATTCCAATTTTGCCCCTCTTATTCATCTCAGGTTGTGGAAATCACCAAAGGAAGCAAGGTCAAGTACGAGCTTGACAAGAAAACTGGCCTGATAATGGTTTGTCACCCAAAATTTAAACATTTTGTTTCTGGTTATGAATTAAATTTTCTAGTCTCTAAGCGAATACTACTAACTGCGCTCAATGTAATTTGAAAAACCAGGTGGATAGAGTGCTTTATTCATCGGTGGTGTATCCTCATAATTACGGCTTCATCCCACGCACCCTTTGTGAAGACGGTGATCCCATGGATGTCCTAGTCCTCATGCAGGTAAGAGAAATATATATAGCATCTCCCTTTAAGAGCATGTCTATCAGTTTGTGTTGTATGCACTTTGTGCGCGCTTCAATTAGTACTAAATATTTTTGTTATAAGTTTAGAAAGGTCATCTAGAAGAAAATTGAGAGGGTTTTTTTGGTGTTTGGACCCAGATAACTGTTATTATATTTTTTATAAGCATTTTATTCATGTAACACAAGTAATTCATATATTTTTTGGATCTGACAAGGAACAAAGATAGATTCTTACAATCTCATTTACAGGGTTAATTCCGTTGGATTTCACTGCTAAATATCAATATATAAAAAGATAATCCTGAAGCCATTAACTCATCAATAACTCTTTGTTGTATTGCTGGTTACTTTGAACAGGAACCCGTGATCCCCGGCTGTTTCCTTCGCGCAAAACCAATTGGCCTCATGCCTATGATTGATCAGGTCAAAATCACATTTCCAGCCCTCAAAATTATTGCTAATTACGTAATACTATACATTGTTATTCTCACCAGTAAAAGTAACTCTCCTGGTACATGTTAACAGGGAGAGAAGGATGACAAGATCATCGCCGTCTGTGCTGACGATCCGGAATTCCGCCACATCAGCAACCTCAGTGAGCTCTCCCCACATCGTCTAAATGAGATCCGCCGCTTCTTTGAAGACTGTAAATTATTTAACTGAATTCAAATCTCTGCATACCTTCTTTCAAACAAGTTTTAAAATGACACTCTTATTCTTCAAAATATGTTAGTAATTCCCAGACTACCCTCCTTAGTCTTTCTCTATAAATGGTTAAAACAGAATAAAACATTTCATACTTCAGAAACTGAGAAAAAGAATGTTGAGGATCATGTTTTGCATCGATATATATTAGATTATTTGGACAGAATTGTGCCAAGTTTGGACATAATACCCATCTTTTATTTAAATTTGAAATTATGCTGAGGTGATGAATCATCATAAAAGGGTATTTTTGTCACAATCTGTTAATAAATCTCTTTTTCTTTTCCTCTTTTCTTAGATAAGAAGAATGAAAACAAAGAGGTTGCAGTCAATGAGTTCTTGCCAGCTTCAGATGCTCAAGATGCTATTCAAAAATCAATGTAAGCAATTTGTTAGTTAACAAAAAAAACATTTTTCATACATCATAATCATAGCTGGTAACCATCTAATTTATAACAATATTTTGCTTCTATATAAATATAACATACTTACCACTCAAAATGGTTTATTTATTATGGTTTTGGTTTCAGGGACATCTACGCTGAACATATCATGTACAATCTTAGGCGCTAGAATGATAGAGAAGCCTATATACGAAGCAAAACTATCTCAGTTTCCGGATCTGAAACTACAGATTTACGTATATGTTATGTCAACTTGATTTTTAAATCAAGGAACTTATATCCTAATTTATTCCTTTTCCGGGCTATTTATTTATTTAACCGCTAGGTATTTGTGCACAGTTGCCAAATCCAGCATCTTTTTTTCTTTTTACTTATCAGCAAACAAATATATCGGAAACCAAATATTGGTAAATTTTGCAAATTTTTGTGCATTTGCAATCATGTGTAATATAATTTCCTCTCTACAAGTGTCATCAGTGGTTTTCCCTTTTGGTTACAAGAGATCTACATTTGTTAATTAATTTACCATTTGTTTTCTGACAACTGTACCAGAGGTAGAATTAACCACATGGATATGTAAGATAAGCATTGCCATGAAAGTCCAAGCATATAAAAGAGCATAAATATATGACATTATAACATGAACAGCATCCTTTGGGCAACAATTGTACTGCAGGGACCAGTATACTGCGATCCTATTGCGAGAAACAGTTGGTGCATAATCTATTTTGGTTAAAATAATGCTAACTTATACTGATTAGTATTATTCTGGTGTGAAAATATGATGCATTCTAATTGAAGCTTTCAAAATTGAAACTCGATTGATCCCCTGTCAAATTGAAAGACTTCACATTAATGAATTAATTATATTTAGGACTATTTTTTTAGATTTCACTTCAGAAACAATAATACTTGTTGGAGAAAAAGTTTAGTCTTCATTAGTTATAAGAATTTTTATTTCTTTTTATATTTGTTTAGGTTCAATTCATAAGGAGCATTACAAATTATTAATGTGGTTGTGAAATTTGTTAATATTGAACTTGTTTTGCTTGTAAATATATATTAGATATATGGAGAGTTTGAAAATAAATTAAATTGAATCTTACATTTTAAACCGAGCATATTATGCATTGGAAAATGATAACCATGTTGTACTGCTATTTTTGTAATTAATAAATTTGATAGGAATCAATGTGCAAAATTGTTGGATAAATATATATACCGATCGTGAGCACAGACATCTACTTAATTAATTACATGGTATAATTATGTACAACTGTTCATTAAAAGTTGATGATTTGATTGCAAACAGAATAATATAACAATAGATGATAAAGAAAGGACGACCAACCTATCTTAGACAATTAAGTGCATCTGTTTTCTCATTTTGACTTGCGTAAATGTAATATGTGGGGTCATTCTCTGAATTTTGTACTGATAGACTTAGTAAATAGGAAACAAATATCAAATTTTAATCACTTTGTTGTGTCAGTATTGAGTTTAATTATTCACATGCTCAATAAGAACCATTGTTTCAACCCTTAGATATTATGTAGTTAGCCCATGTCAGTACCAATTATATCAACATAGCTTCCTTTAGATATAAATTAGCCTTTGGTACCCTAAAAATCTACAAACTAAGAAACAATTAAGGTTCAATACCCTCAATTCAACTCAAATTAGCTCAATTCTCCTGAGTTCAGTGACTGAACACAAAGCAAATTAATCCAACGAAAATTTTGGTTGATTAGCTCTATACATCATCAGGTATGTCTAACTTGAAACCAACATAAGATGATCAAAACAGTATTGAAATAAGAATAAGAATAAATTAAGAGGCATGTTACCAATTGAAGCCATTCCTTCTTTCTAATAAGCTTTCTAATGTACACCATAACCTTATTTTGTGCACCTAATGCCATCTAACCTCAGGCTTCAGCATATTAGTCTTTTGCAATATGTTAATCAAGTATCCTTGTCATGAAAAAAATATGATAAGCTAGACATATTTTTCAAGATTCAATTAAAATAAATGTACTCTATATACTTGCATACTCACACCTGGTTTAATTGATATTTATTAGTCTCTGTTCCTGTCGTTGTTGTGGACAAGAATGCTACTTCAACAACTAAGATAGAAAAAAGGTATTTCTTTGAATTGTAGAAATAAATAAAAAATAGTTACTAAATTGAAGGATATAAATTAAATAACTTCTGGCTTACCTCAAGTTCAAAAGGCACACACGGACTGCATCTTGATTGGATGGAGCTTGATCAAAGTCATTGTTATTGTTTTTTTGTACTTCTAATAATGACCCTTTTCTCTAAGTTATAGTGCATCTCTTGCGTTCTGGATTAGGATTCATGATCAATAATTTCAAATTAATACCCACGGTTAAATGTATTAATATTTTCCAAAATTTGTTAACACAAAACTAATAAACTAACAAAAGAACAAAATTGTAAAATCTATAATATTCAAAGCTATAACCATCTAAAGCAAATTTTGATTAAAAAAAATGGAGAGAAAAAAATGAACCTGAAACACCATGTCAGCTACAATTTATTGCTCCGATCCTCACTGTTGCCTATTTGCCTCCTTAAAGCTTTCCCATTCTCTTTGCGGAAGGGCATTGGAGAATGTAAGCAACATTGTTAGTTGTGTTTTTCCTGCATATCAAACTTATGATTTAGACAAGGCAATTATAAAAAAAGAATGCAGTAGAGACTTACCTATGGGTGGATGCACAATGAAACAGAGAGAGCAACTTGTGGTTCGGGTAGAATTAGATTTGAGTAAGTATTGGGAAAGAAATTTGAAAAAACAAAAGCAAAAGAAGTATGAGGTGAAGAGGTGAGCGGAAGAGGTCGTTGTGTGGCCGGAAAGGAGAGAGTGCGAGAAAGAGAGAGAGAGAGAGAGAGAGCGCGCGCGCGAGAGAAAGGAAGCAGAGACGATTAGAAATTTCTGGAACTCGCTAGAGCATAGAAATCTCTGGAATCCAAGGAATCAACGGTTCAGATTGAGTCATCACTTGATCCAACGAAAGAGTAAAAAGACGAAATTTCTAAAGTATTAAAGTATAAAGACGAAATTATTAAATTTTATTATCAGATTATTTTATTTATCAAACTAAATTTTATTCAATTGGACATTGAAAACCCCCCTATCAAAATATGCTTTTAACATTGCATATGTAGTCATCCATCCATGAAATATATCATGAAATATATAATAGTTGTGAAACAACAATACGTCAAAGAATAAATTATTTACTTATAAATGAGTGTGACACAACACGGAGTCACAGAGATCGAATCTAGTTCTGAGCACACGCTCAGATTACTCACCAAAAGAACGTATTTCATATAATAAAAAATAAATGCAACTGGCTCCTTTGTTTTGTTATAGACATAGAAAGCATCACCGTATCAGTTTTATTCCAACCGTCAGATCTAAATTGAACGGTTTGAAATCTCCCATCTAGCGGCGCTAGACCGAGTAATATTGTGATAAAGATCAATGGATATCTCCGGTTTAAGTAAAATTTGAGAGAATACAAGATAATAAAAGAATGGAAAAAATTCATTTTTAGTCCTTAAATTTTTTAAAAAAATAAATTGATCTCTAAATTTTCATTTTTCATCTAATTAGTCCTTACGTTTTTTAAAAAGATCTTTGAATTTTTTTAGAAAAATCAAGTTAATATTTAAACTTTAAATTACACTAAATAAATTTTAAAATAAATTTTAATTTTAATCCTTGAATTTTTTTCAAAAAAATTAAATTAGTCATTAAACTTTCATTGCATCTAGAGATATCATTTTTTATCCCACCTAAGAGGTCAACCTTATCCAAATCTGACCTAATTTGATATGACATATGAAAACTAAATTAGATACAAGTATGAAATTTTGTATCTATTTCGGATTAATTAAATCCGGTTGAATCTATTCAGATCCGAATCGAACACAACTCATTTAAAAAATAATACAATAATATTTATTTACACTATGTTTATTATTATTATAAAAAATAATTAGCTAAAGGTCAGATCCGATTGAATAAGATCAACTTATCGAGTTGGACTAAAAACTGAAATATTTTGGTGCAAAATGTAAATTTAGAGACTAATTTAATATTTTTGAAAAAATTCAGAGACCAAAACTTACATTGTTTGAAAAGTTAAAGGACCGACTTGATTTTGCTGGAAAAAAATATAAGGACTAATTTGTTTTTGTAAAAAAATTTTTAAGTACCAATTTGATATAAATAAAAATTTAGGGATCAATTTAGATTTTTAAAAAAAATTAAGGATAAAAAGTGAATTCTCCCTAAAATAATTGTATCCTTCATCATCTCTCTCTCTCTCTTCCCACTTTGGAACCCGATCGAGCGGAGAAATAATCGCGTCTCGCTCTTTTCGTTCTCTTTTCATTGCTCGATCGGCCATCGATCCCATCTCCTCCTCTTCCCTTCTATATTTGCAGTTCTATCTATTAGGTTAAACCTTTGAATCGGGAGTCTTCGGAAACTAGGTCGTGAATTTCTATTTGCTTCTTGCATCAGTAAAAGCTTGTTGTTCTTCTCTAGGATGAATTATACGGCGGTTTTCGAGTCTCTTCAGGAGCTGTTTCCTCAGGTAAAGTAACCCGAATCGGGTTATTTCCCCCTTAAATTTCATCGTATTGGTGCCTTCTTTAAGAATATTTACCGATCGGTGCTCAGTTTGGGGATTAGAGGGAAGATATTTTTTCTCTTGATGTAAAATTTCATTTTTTTTCCTTTTTTAAGTAGGCGAATAGCCTTGTCTTCATGTGTATTTAAGCATATGCCCATTTAATAGCTTGATATACTGTGCCATCTACAACCCTCCCCCCCCCCCCCCCCCCCCCAAAAAAAAAATAAATAAATAAATTCTATGAATTCCCAAATGGTTAACCTGTGTAACCTATTCTATATCAAAACTTATTCGTATAAACCATATCCTTTTCTGCCTATAATGCTAATTTTTTACTTTATTTCCATTAGCCACAAACTGAATAGTATCTATATCAATTTAACTTTGGGGTTATTGCAGGTAGATAAACGGATACTGAAGGCAGCTTCAATTGAGCATGCTAGTAACCTTGATGCAGCTGCTGAATTTATTCTTCAAGAAGTTATTCCCTCTATTCCTGAACCTACAAAAGGTTCTGAGAACGTCGGATATAACTCTAATTTCTATGAAGCCCCACCAGAAGGTAATTTTTGTATCCTTCTAGAATTACTTTATTTTCCTTCCTTTTTTTCTTTAAAGGTGTAATTTCAATTCAATACTTGTTGTATTGTCATGTGTGGTAATATCTTGTCCTATGCAATATGCCAAGGTTACCAGAAAGTGGTACTGGTATCTTTCTGTGGTGGAAAGTAACTGTCATGCAGAAATCTATCCGCAATGGAAGGAGGAAGGTTTTTTTTATGCTATCTTGATGGAATAGAGTACAGTTTAAAAATTTTATAGCTATATAGACAGATTCAACATTTTTCATATGACAAATGTTTTATAGTTATGCGAATTAGTAGTTCATAGAGATAGAAATGAAGAAAATGTCCATAGTCAAGTGCAACTCATTGAAATAGTAGTTCAATATGCTGTGGTTTCCAGTATCGAAAATGTTTGTATCAGTATGGAAGACATAGCTCATTAGCATATTCTGGTAACCCGTGATACCAGAGTCGGAGACCTCTTTATTTTTACCTGTCCACAGTCCACATCTATACCAAATTCATTATAATCAAGCTTTTTCTGTCTTTTTTCTATCTGAAATCACCTAAAGGAGTTGTTTATGTTTCTAGGGCTTAATAAAAGTACTGAAGAGGCAAGTACCAGTGGTGTTTCCTCAATTTTAAGTTCAGTCAATCTGAATCCTACTTCTTACCAAAGTGGCAAATATGTAATACATCCAAATGAACCAGATTTAGATGACAGCCAGAACCTCTACAACTCCATTGTCAATACTACCCTTCCAAAGAGAAATTGTTTTAACCACCAAGTGCCTGTCAATAAGGGCATGTCTCGGTCATCTTCATCAGAAAGCAGGAACTGGGACATGTCAGTGCTCATAGCTAACAACAGAGCAGCAAGTCAGGGTAAAAATTGTGGTAACTATTCACGTAAAAATAAAGTGGATGGTGGCCACAAAATTGGACTTAAGAAAGATGAGGCAGATGAGTCAAATGGGTTAAACAACCAACCTGTCTATGAATCAGAGGTGATTATTCGATCTACCCATTCAGTTAATGCTGAGACCCTTGAAGACATTGTATCTGATGCCAAGAGCAGTAAGGTATTGATGTACTATCCTTCTTTCAATTATATCTTATTGGGTTCTTTAACTATATATTGAATTGGTGTTTCAATTAGTAATTAATGATCTGTATAATCCATTGCATCTATGCATGGGTGGGATCAGTTTGACCTGATAGCTTGTTATGTCTTGTACTGCCCAAGGCTATCATGTAGTTGGCTTTGCATATCTTTTGGCCTATACTGTTTTGACTTTTGATTGCCCTTGAGCCTCAAGTACATTTTGATATAAAATTTGTACATTATTTAATGTATTGATTACGTCCTTGAACTGGTGATGTTACATGGCTAAGCTACTGATTTTGTGGTTATTACTGCCGTATCTATTAATCGATTGAACATTTCAGATGAACTTGTTAGCTTTAGTTGAGAAGCTGACTGCCATGCTGAAAAATGTGGTTCACATTGAGGAGAAGGCCAAAATCACAAAGGAAGAGGCCGCCACTGCTGGCGAGAACACCCTCAGCAAGGTTGAGGAGCTCAAGCAGATGCTCTTACGTGCTAAAGAGACGAATGACATGGTTTTTTCCAATTTCCCTCTCTTTCATTTGTAAATAATATGATTCCTTTGTTTGGACGATTTCAAAAGTTGCTCTTAATTACAAAATGGAATGCTCTGCACATAGGCCCCTGAACCTTTCTTTCACATAAGGAACGGGGGCCTCTTCTTCTTTACTTCTCAAACTGTTGCAAATTCTGGGCTAGAGCAATGTAGTCTGTCTCTGTAATGTATTAGATTTGTCATATGGCAGTTTCTTCTCCAGATTTCCGTCGGTTCTTTTTAATTTATTTTGTAAACTCATAAACAGCACATATTAGAAAACCCTAAAAGTTTTTTTTTTCCAAGGGAACATAAATTTCCTTTGTATATATGAAACTTGAAGCAGAACATCAATGTCATTTCCATTTTTTCTTTTATTTTTTGAAGGGTCTCAGTATTAATCCTTTTCTCAACTGTGGATGATATTGGTTTGTTTTGTTGACTATAAAGGTGTGAAATGCTATGGAGGTTCATTTTGCTGTCCTCTGTTGCAACCTGGAGGCTTATTGTTATATATTCTACAATCCTCAATTTTTCTTTTTAAATTTGGTCTAATGTTCTATGATAATATTTATATTTCATTTGCAATAGCATGCTGGTGAGGTTTATGGCGAGAGGTCAATTTTATCAACAGAAGCCCGAGAACTACAATCTCGTCTCCTCAGCTTGACAGATGAAAAAAATAGATCTCTGGAAATTATGGAGGAGGTATAGACTTTTGCACAAATTTGAACTAATGTTACTAAACTTATGATACAAATTCAGGTTATCGTGCAATATGGAACCTACAAAATAGTTTTTTCCCCTCCATTTTGTTAGGCCTTAAAATGGTGCTTTGATACAAGGATAAATCTGAATTGCTTAGTACAGTACCATAAAGGTTCTGGCTAGATTTTGATTCCATGTATCTTGGTAAAGAGCTGGCATGATACTATACCTGCTGGTGCCAGATGTATTAACAATGTGTATTGTACACAAGAGGTATATGTACTCGCTGATCAATATCATTGGAATGGCAGGATTTTGATTTCAGAACCCTAGACAACTATACTTATGGCTTAGAGCACCTACCATTTTCCTTTGTCTGAAATTTTTTCGTGCTTGTAGATACACCGAACTCTTGAGGCAAGGCTAGTGGCAGCTGAAGATGAAATTGCAAAGGCTGAGAAGGTAAGGATTGAGAGGGAGGAATCTGCTCAAAGGGCCCTCAAAGAGCAAGAAGAGATGATGGTTGCCATAGTGGAGGAGTCAAAGAAGTTGCAACAAGAAGCTGAAGAGAACACTAAGGTACTCTCATTTATTACTATGTGTATACTATAGTAATTATAAAAATGATTTTTTAATTCAAGTTGCTGATCGAGGTATGCTTAAGTGTGGTGCATCATGCATCTTGTTTCAGATTACTCTCATGAGTTGAGCATTAACATTAAAAAATATATATTTAGAAATGTTGTATCTGGTAGAGCTACTGAAATGATGTTTCCCATTTTGTTTTGCTATAATGCAGCTGAGGGACTTCTTGGTGGAGCGTGGTCGTGTAGTTGATTCCTTGCAGTAAGTTCTTATTCCCACTTATATTTCATAGAGGGTTATTGGGGTCACGAAGAGGCATTTTCTGGAACTATATTAGAGGGACAGATTACCAATGTGGAATTTATTCAGAGGGCTTATAATAGTACCAAAGGACATCAACTCTTAAGAATGTAAAAGCTGTATACTGAATAAAAGATGTCCAAATTTGTATTTATTCAGAAGGTATACATTACAATACCTTAAGGTATTTCAAATGAAAGATCAATCTATAGTCAAGAAAAAGGGTATACTTCAATTATTGGGCATATGCTTCGGTGAGCATCTCCTGTTGATCTATCCCTAAGCCCAAGATATGTACAGGTGGTAGTGTTCTTGAAATGTGCAGCAATTCTTGGCAAAACAGTACCTAACCATTTCCCTTCTCTAAGAGAACTCCATTCTTGAATTTTGACTATGCAAGTTGATGTAGCAAAATATGACAAAATAGGTGTAACTCCGTCCTATTAAAATGACTGAACTTCTCCCTGGAACTATCTAATATAACATTTGCAAATTCTTGTGAAACTAACAAACTACTTGAGCTTTGTATTAACTATTTTAAATGATTTTCTTTCTTCCTTTCTCTCTCTTTACAGAGGCGAGGTTGCAGTCTTATGTGAGGATATAACTCAGCTGAAAGAAATAGTAGAAGGGCGTCTACCAATGACAAAATCAGTTCTATCTACAATCTCAAGCCTTTCTTCTTCTACTTCTAGTGCGTCACAAAACAAGAACACTGCCTCCTTACAGAGAGATGTCACAATGGTCAGTTCAGACGAAAAAATTATTATGACTGAGAAGGAGACCCGTCATGGAGATGGGTTGAGTCCAAGCAACAGCAATGGTGATTGGGAATTGTTCGAGGAGGCCTGGACCCCAGTACAACATTGAATAAGGACTTAATCCATCTAGCTCCTTCCATTTTGTGGTTATTCAAAGATGGCGTGTGGTTTTGAATGATTTGAAGGATTGGCATCATTGATTATGGCATGATACTAGATCATATATAAATATAGCTTCGAAGATTATTAATTAAAATTGGAAGGAGTGTTAGTGTCTTATGTTTTTTTCTCTTTCTTGTAAATATGTTACCCGAGCGGATGACTGCTGAATCCGCCGATTGAGTTGGTGTTTGTGATAATTACAAATCTTATGCGTATGACTTCAAATATTTTCTACCTGTGTTGTCTAGACAGTTGTAGTGTCCCCTATCCATAAATTGGGAAATTTCTGAGGCCTTAACTGTTAGGAAGCTTTAACTATTGGGAAGAAACCACTGAAGCTCTTTGCTCAGTTTGTTTGGCTTGGCCGGACATAATTTTTGAAGGAAGCATCTGGGGAACACTAGTGAAGCTACTAATTGAATTTTCAGTAAGAATTGGAAATTTGGAATTGAAGCATTTGTTTAAAATAAAAAAAAAAGTTTACAAGATCTATAGTAAAATTGACCTTCGTGAGGCTGGTTCTTATTCGGCCTAACCTCCTGGAGTTGGTCAAGATTTTGGAAGATTTCTAAAAAGGTTGCAAATGCTCTATCGGATAAATTGTTTCTGCACTCCAAGAATAGGTATTTTTAATTAATAATAAATAATGGAAAACCAAGAGAAGCATATTATGTTGTCATGTAACTTTTGTCAAAGCACGGAACATTTTAAAAAATAAATAAATAAAGGACGTCACTTTAGAAAAAAGAAATTTGAAAACTACAGAGGAAGGCTTTTAAAAAAACAAACAAACTTTCTACTAAGGTCAGGAAGCATGAAGATACTTTCTCCTTTTTTTTTCCTTTTCGGATGCATTTGGATCATACAAATAAGTCTTAAAACACGAATATTTTCAAGATAGTGTATTAGAATAGTGCTAAAATAAATAAAAATTTTGAAGTGTTAGCGAATATTGACTTTTATATCATTTTGAAAAGTGAAAATGTTATGTTCATGGATGCTAGTTGAAAGTGAGGAACGATATTTTTCTACTTTGCACTCTTGTATTTCACTATTTCAGATAAATTTTAAAAATAACAAAGAAAAATTACTTTTGCGTCTCAAGTTTTACATCCTTATTTGCATATTAAACACTTTTAAAAAATACTTATTTTAAAATTTAAATAAAAAATTATATTGAATAATTTAAAATAATCAGAATACAAGTGAAAAAATTGGAATGTAAATAAAGAGTATAGATAAAAAAAAAAACTAGAGCTAATACACAGATATCAAAATCGATACCGACTTTATTATTCAAATTAAATGAGTTGTTACTCATATTAACGACTTTATTATACAACTTATTTATACAATACTTTTGTTATTCACCTTAAGTGAGTTATTATTCATATTAGTGTTATATGAGTTGAATAATAAAAATACTCTAAAACAATAAGTTATATAAATAAAGTAGTTAATATAAATAATAACTCAAGTAATATGAATAATAAAATCAACATCGATTTTATTATCTCCCAAATATTTTTCCATAAAAAAATAAAGATATCATCCCCCCATAACAAAAGAATGCTATTTTCACACATTTCCCATGAATTCACTCCTATAAATACAAGTATTACAACTGACTTCAAAATAGTATCTTTATTTTAAAACGATGCAATTGGTTTATCCGATCTATGCTGTGTAAATTTTCAAGTGCATGTAACGAAATTTTGCTCTCGTTGGATATTGCATTAGCTCTCTTTGACTAGAAAAAGGTTTTTATTTTTAGAAACAGTGATTCCTTAAATTAACACTTCGGAATTCGATATTTGAAAATATGAAAGTATTTTTGTTTTGAAAGCAGATTAGGTTTCTAGCTGGGGCATTTGTTTAAGAAATGGCCCAAGTCAATTTAGGCCCAATTTGGATAGTTTCGGGTATAATTAATGTTTTAAAATGTGGTTTTTAATATATGTGCAATTAAATTCGGATGGATATGTGGTTTGATATCTAAATATATATTAATTTTATATGTTTAATACAATGAAAATTTAAAAAAAAATAGTGTGTTATTAAATATATAAATGCATATTCTTATACATACGATCTCATACTGTATAAATATATTCGGTCGCATATACGATCCATTCAAATGTATTTTAAAATATCAGATATAACATGAGTCCTGTTTTCATGAAAAAAAAGAAAAAGAAAAAAGAAACAATGAGAAACTACAACACTCCACAAACGATTGGAGACATTGAGATTTGAAAGGACACGGTGATTAAAGACACGCCGACACGGTAATTAATTTTTGCTTAATTACTAGCTTGGTTCTCTGTATGTCAACTAAGTCCAAAATTACTTTTTGATTTCTTCAAATGATATCAATATATTATTATTTTACATATGCATACGAACTCGAACGAAATGTGGATGCCAGGTGTCACCATTAGAGATAGAAGACGTGTCCTGTGAAATCAGGTAGGTATATATTTTTTTTTAAATAAAGACAAAGAATTTCTTTCTTTTTTCAATTATTGTTTGTATTTGGTTAGCTCACTATAACTAGGTAACTCTATATAAATTATAAAATACTTTATGTTGCAATTTTTTTTGTGATGTGATGACATTTGAAAATGGCAGTAGGTTCCAAAATCCAACTACGAAGAATATTTAATTTCTAATTAAAGAAACCTTGATAGCAGTGTGCGTGGTCCTTTATGTATCATTTTTTTTAAATATTCCTCCATTTCTTTATTTGGAAGAGAAAATTTTAAAATTAATTCTCCAAGAAGGAATCTTTATCGTGTTGGAAAAATTTGGAATATTTTATATTACGCACATATACTTGGTAGATTTATTTTATTGTTTTCATTGTCCATAATGTGCATAAAATAAACAAATAAGATTTAATTCTTGGGACCCAATATATATTAAGGGACAGATACAAAGGGACTTTATTGATAATAATATATTGTAATAATTTATATAGATTATCTCGTTGACTTAATTAACATAGACGATAAACATAGATAAAATAATGATAGATAATGGAAATGATTGAAATTAAGTAATATGTTTTTACAAGTCGTCTATCCGTTTAAAAGAAATTATAAAATTAATTCTCTTTATTTAATATATTATGCAAAAAAATAAAAATATACCCATAATTTAAAACAATTGTAATATGACATCCCTCTTATCTTATATTCTGATTCTGACTTTGTTTCTGTCAAATAGTCACATGATGTAACTCGTTATTTTGGACCTTGGTGCACCTTCAATTCAAATATAGCATGTAGAATTTAATATGAGATATTTTAAGGGTTGTTTGCGCATAATGCTTCAAGCACATTATGTAAATTTACCATAATGGCTTATTTATAAATAAATATTTTTTCGAAGCATAAAAAAATATTTAAACTAATAAGCAACATAATTAGTTGCACAATATTTTAATACGAAGAAAAAAATAATACAAAATCATCCGATACAAAAAAAGAAAAGAAATTGAATTTCATATATAAGAGTTTAAATGACATGACATAATTAAAAAAATAAAAAAATTTAATACTCTTACTAAATATAAATTTATCCTTAAAAACAAATATTCTTAGTATATACCTAAATTTGGATTTGGTGGCTGTAGCGCATTTATAATGAAGACATAATTAGTGGGACTAATACTAGCCATCAATCACTAATCATTTCAATATAACTCTTGGATTATTTGTAAATCAGGTCTGTGTTTTTTTCTTTCTAAAAAGAGTGATAAAAGAACAAAATTTTCAAATGTTTGAGAGATATTATTATCGATACTGATTTTATTATTTTTATAAATTGAATTATTATTCATATTAACGTATTTATTATATAATTTATTTTGTAACAGTACTTTCATTATTCAATTCAAATATCATTGATTTGAATAATAACTAAATATTGTACAAATGAATTTCATAATAAAATAATTAACATAAATAATAAAAAATTCATTTAATTTAATAAAAAAATAATATCAATAATAATAATAATGATATTTATATATAAGGTCTCTTTTTCTAAATCAAATAAAATTATGGTGATTTGGGTAAGGATTACATCACCAAATACTTTTCATTGCCATAACCATTTCAACAAATCCGTCAAATTGAGTAAATCATCCGAGGTCGACACGTGTCACCTGCTCATTGAGAAAGCGACGCGTAACTTGTGAGATATTTGTAGCCAGAAGGGAGATATTTTCCGTATCCAGGAGGCTTTATGGACACGTGTCCTTCTGGCGGGCCCCACGTTTTACGTACCCAACGCACGAAGGCCGTTTTTTAATGAAGTGGGTATTGATTCGCTTATCCGACATTGTACCTACGGAAGCACTTTATCATAACTATTGTTTTCTTTTACGCTTCACAATTTGATCAAATTGCAACAAGTTGAAATACTCTGCAATCATGTTAATTATAGAAGAGACGGAAAATCATATAAAATGAGCAACGTTATAATTTACAAAGGAAATGTTTTGTTAATGAACATAATTATCACAGTGTTTGTATATATGAATAAATTATCATAGAGTTTATATAAGATATAAAAGACATATTATATGAGATACATTAAAATTTGCACATACACGTTTTAATGTGAATATAACTATAATAGTTTTATTACTTATAATAAGATAGAAAGACTATGTTTTTCTTTTATAGCTACTAAGAGAATTATATGATATGTTTAATTTTATAGGGATAAACTTAAATTACTACATAGAAAAGTACTTATCAACAAATTAACTTTCTAAATTACTACATAAGAGAGTACATGCTGCTTAAGAATGCAAAAAAAAAAAACTAATTAGTAATTTAGGAAATTTTAAATTATTACTAGATTGTTTTATTTAATAAATTTCACCAAAATTGAGTCAACAACTTTTTATATCAGAACAAACAAACATGAATGCGTGATGAGAAGCTATACACATTACAATTTTGATAAAATAAATAGATATTTTAATATAATTTAAGTTTTTGAGTTTTGGCAGGGCATGCAATTTAAAAAATAGTAGATTTATATGTTCTTTATTTTAATTTAAAATTAATTTTACTTAATAAATAAATCAAATATTTTAGAGATCATTCTACAACAAAAGTATTCTAGATCATTCACTGCATGATATAAATTATAATAACAGTTACGACATATCAGATGCTTGGATAGACAGACAATTCTGGGGACAAAGTGAAACTCCCTGTAGCAATGTTAATACAAATTGAAATCAGATGCTTACACGTGTCCTCAACTTGGGAAGCACGCCACGTGTCAGTTCTGAGCGCTATCCGAGGTATTTTCTTCCCGCTACGACCTGGATATGGACCACGTGGCCCAATGCTGCTTCCGATACAACTGACAGATGTCCGGTTAGGATTTTATTACGTTGTCGCATTAATTAATCAAACCGGGGGAAGCGGTTTGAGGAATTTCTGAACCGGTGGTAGCTCAGACCGGTTTTTTTTTTTTTTTTCTTTTCTTGTAAGCTAGTAACGGGGTAAAGATGTACTGTTTCAATGTGATTAAGAATATATTTGCAAATTTTTATTTTATTTTATTTTTTTGAATTTCTATGGGTGTTAGGATATAATGTCAAAGTTGTCAAGTAACTTCATCGTAAATTAAAATGTTGAATTTTCTTATATCTTTTCAGATTGTATACTTGCAATTAGTTTTCGCTCTTCAAAATTTGTTAATTTTTTTTTATATATATAAGGAGATATTTTTTTTTCCGATAATGTTTATCTAAATAATATAAATTTGTGTCTAGCGTCAAACATGAATAAATGCTCTCCCAATCTATATAAATGTCTAAAGCTAAAAAAAATCATCAATGAATAGTTCGACAAATGCAATTTGATCAAGCCGTCAAACATGTAAGTTAGAACCTTAAAGGCATAAACACCACAAATATATCTTTCCATTAAATATCAAATAATTTCATTATTTTTAAAATTTTCTTTTTATTCGTTAGACAAAAAAAATATTTTTATTCCTTTTGATTAGTAGTCTCATGTATGCCGTTTCTTTTGATGAGCAGCGTAATGTACAACAACTTAACTTCTACTATATTTCAATATTTGTTCGTTGTAAATAGAAAATATTTGATGATATCACCGTTGAGATCTACTATCATATATTTAGTCCCCTCTGTTTATTTTTAAATAAATTTATTAATAAAATAAATAAAAATCAAATAACTAATCAAAATTCTCATATATGTTAGACATAATTTTCAGTGTACGTATAAAATAATGTCGCATTAATCTTTACTTTAATTATAATATCTTTTACGTAACAATTCATATATTCGATATTTTTATTAAATGATCTATAATGAATACTAAAGATGAAAAATTTAACCTCACTTTTACTCCTAAAAAAATTTTTACTTTGATGAGACTTAGAAAGTTAAACATTAAAATTCATAATATGTTGAATACTATGATTGGTTTTTCATGTTTACAAAGTCTAATTAAAAAAAGTTTAATGTTTTCATCTTTCAAATGTCTTGTGAAGAAAATAAAACAATTCACATTTAAATTCTTATTTTGTTTATCACATTTTTTTTCATCGAGCTTTTTTGAAAGGTGATTATAGGATAAACATACAAGTAAAATACCAATCAAGTTATTAAAATTGGATAAATTGGAGTTGAATTGATTTCAAGCTCCACAATCCACATGAGCTCAATTATTATGGCTTTTTTTTATTTGTTTCTATATTATCTTTATTAAAAGCTTTTCAATTATTAAATCATCATTCACTTTTCTTGTAAAAATTGTCTGCTATATATTTCAAAAGTTATATCGATGAACAAATTTGTTCTTCATAATTGTTCAAAATTTAAAGAAAATTTTTAAATATTTTAATCATTTGATATCATCAAAATTAAAATTTAAGCAAATTTAATTACACGAGAGATATCATGTAGCCAGCTTTTGATCAAATGCTAACAACCGTTCGGTTTAAATATTTAATTATCCTTACAAAAATTCAGATCCTATACAATTCATTCTCTAAAAAGGAACAAAAAAAAAAAAGAAACTCACATACTTGTCAATATCATCGATGTCAAGTGCTATGTGACTTGTACTGTTGGATTTGTTGTTGTCAAACCGACAAACCATTACTCTAGTCCAGCATAAGACCCAAATCTAGAATTCTAGTCAAGCCGAACCGGACCGGACCGGACCGGATGCATCCAAAGCCCACTCAAAAAAAGGAAGAAATCAATGTTTAAAACCTCCAAACCGCTTCGACCGGTGTGCTTTTGTCCCTTCCTTACCTTTTACACTCATACCATCTCTCCTATCCTCCGACAAACAAATTAAACATTTAATCTCATCACCAGACTTACACCAATTGGTTCTCCTTCCAATGGGGCAACCAAACCAAGAGAGAATCTCTACTGCACCTCCTTCCTCCATGATCATCTCACCGAAAGCCAAGTTCGGTCTCGGCTTCACGAAACACCACACGGCGGACTGCCACAAGCTTTACGAAAGCACGAACCCGAACGTCGGCATTCTGAACGAGCAAGTGCTCACTCTTGTGTTCCGTCGCCTCAACTGGGACCCACAGACGCTGTGTTCGACCGCGTGTACCAGCCGCCGCATGCGAGCCGTGGCGGATCGCATCCTCTTCTTCGAGTTCTGCCTCTCACGGGCCCCACGGCTTGTCTCCTCCCTCCTGTTCACACCTAACAGTAGCCATGCAGGTGGTGTCGTCGGTTCCTCGCCTCGCATCCCTGGCGGATGGGGGGCGTTAGCGAAGTTGTTGCTTTTCTGCTGTGGATGCGAACCGTCCAAAATCTTTGCTCCTTCGGATGCGACACCAGGGCATTTTGCACCGGTGTCGAGGTTTTCGAAGACATCCGGGAAGAGCTTTCTTGTGCGTCGATGCTGGGGGGATGTGCTGTACGTCAGCGATCCCTGCGAGCATGCGCATCCGGCTGGAGAGGAGGAGGATTTGGGGGTTTATAGGTACTTTTATTTTCATTTTTATTCTTCCGCTTTTTCACCCTCTTTTGTTGTTCTTAAAAAAGGAAAAGATGGTTATTGGTGCTTGCCTAGTTGCGTGTGACTTTTGTCTTCTGTTGGTAATTTATTTTGAAATTGCTTTTTTTAGAAGTTGCTTTTTAGGATGGTAGTTACTGAAATAGTAACCCAGTCAACATTTTAAGGAGGTCAATGTCATAAAACTGGTGCAATATTTAACTTGTTCTTCCCTTTTTAAAGATGCTTTTTAGTTCAAGGGTATTGAATTGGTCACCTCTGTACATTATCCTCCCCTTAAAAAAGAAAAAAGAGAAAATGAACTGTGTGCATTCGTCTGTGTAACACATTTCTGTTTTGGAACAACTAATAAAATCCAAATTTAAAACTCAAATGCAGGGGAGTATATGGTGGGTTCGTGCGATCGCGAACTCGGGCGTGCTTGATCGGGAGGAATAATTCACTCGATGCACGCATCAGGTGTCCGTACTGTGGCGCACGCGTGTGGAACATGACGACTGCCGGGCTTGTCCCGAAAAGTGCCGCGAGAAGGCTTGGCTGCCACGACGATAGCCTCGAGTATTTCGTTTGCGTGAATGGGCATCTCCACGGCAGCTGCTGGCTTGCTCGTCTGTCATCAAGCGACGAAGTTGATGACGACGATGACGTCGATGGCGGCGGCGGTGATGATGATCATGGTGGTGATGAAACAGTGGCGTGGTGAGGTTGACTGTTGTCAAATTAGCTTCTAGATGTGATTCCTTCTTATCCTGGTGTACGGCTACCAGATTCAGTCTTCTTGGATGAGTCTGAGACGGATTCTCTGCAGTAAAAGCTGTAGCGAGTTACTGCAGCTGCGCAGGTTCTCTATGACGATGATATCATAGACCTTGCATTTTAGTTAGGATGGAGTCTGTACTGTTGCAACTCGCTGTACAAAATGCTGTAGGCATGTAGAAAAAATAAATCTGATTCCTAGGATTGGAGGATGTTATGCTTTTTTCCTGCATTTTTTGTATTCTTGTTCTTGTGCGAGGTATGAGGTTATTTGTAGACAATTTTGGTATCAACTATTGAGTGAGCTCTTGAGGCTATGTGCAGATTATTTTGTTGTTAATGCTTTGTAGTCATCAAAATTAATGGGTACTGAAATTTTATGTTCAGTATAATTATATATTTTAAATTAATTGGGAGAGATTAATTACAATATAATTATAATGAAATAATAAAATTTTTAATATGTATAATTAATTTTTTAAATATTTGAGAAGGGTCCTTAGCTTAGAGTGGTGGACCCAAGAAGAAATGGACATCTCCATTCGAGAGAAAAATGGAGACGTCACTCATGTTTGAATTAAAAAAAGAGCAGGCTGATTTATGTTGGTGTAGTTCTTTCTTCATTTGGGTTTTTTCTAATAGGGATATTGTTTGCTCTGCTTTTGTTATTATGGGCCTATATGGCATATTACAAATAAGGAAAATGATTGAGAAATATCAAAATTGATATCAAAATCGGTATCAATTTTATTAATCATATTACATGAATTTTATTTATATTAATAATTTTATTATATAATTTATTTTTAACAGCATTTTTATTATTCAATTCAAATATTATTAATATGAATAATAAATTATATAATATAAATAATAAAATCAGTATCGATTTTGGCATATGTATATCAGCTCCCTACAAAGAATTGGATGTTACAACCTTAGTACGAAGCTAGTTACATGTAATTAATATGCCTCTAAAAATATAAAGGGATGAAAATTACATGACAAGAGTCTTTTTATTGGGAAACTTGATAAGTAGTATTAACTATTAATGTTGAATTTCAATTAGGGTACAACATCCATGGAAAAAAAAATAAGGAAATAAAAAGCATGGAAATTATATGAGAGAAATTTCTAATAAAAAAGAAAATTTTGTTGTTTCTAATAGAAGGCAAAATGTCCAAACGCTATTTGAGAACCTTTTTTTTTTTTTTTGCTACAACATTTTTATTCAATGAATTTATTAGCATAATCAAATTAAAGAACAAATGGTAGTGTTAATTCGGTTCGTGTTGATATGAGAAAAAAAAAACTCTCTTCCGAATTTACAATTAAAGTCTTATAATTTTTAAACACTTTAGTATTGGTTGCAAAATTAAAATTATTTAATACCAATAACCATTAATATTAAATCTATTTTTTTTAAACACTTTAGTATTGGTTGCAAGATCAGAAATTCATACACACAAGATATTTTTCTAACTCTATCTATTGACTACAATAATAGAGCCCTTCACATATACTTTTTTACCAACTCTACCAGTAATTACCTATATATTTTTTACTATTAATTACCTCAAATAGAGAGAAAAGAAAAAAAGAAAGAAAGAAACGGAGATTCCAAGCATCCCTTGCAAACCCAAACTCCGAAGCGCGTGTCAGCGTGTCCCCACCAACGAGAGAAAAAAACAAGACAATTAAAAACTTTCAACTTTCAACAGCTTTTAAGCGCGCCTCAAATTTATTAAAACACAACCTCCAATAAAAAATAATTACTAGAGTGTACACATGTAAGGCTGTGATGACTCAACGACCCATGACTGAATCTCATCCACAAATCAAATGCACTCGCGGGTTTGATGTCGACACGTGTCGCCGTGTCCAACTGGGCAGAGCCACGTACCGCCATGACCTATTTTGAGCCACAAAAGAGATCTCTCCCGAATTTAGTTGACACGTGTCGCCGGATTCGCCACGTTTCGATCTTCCAAGGCACCTGACGCCTGAAAGCCGTTTGTTTTTAAGGAAGCACAAATTGGTATGCGTACCTAAATATCGCTACCTCCAATAGTCTCTTTGCTCTTCTCCATTTTACCATTTGTATTTATATATGAGATATATATATGAGATAGCAATGTAACTTTTTATGAAAAATGCTTCGGTACCATACTTTCTAGTTTAATAAAGATATATAAAGTACGATACTTTCTAGTTCAATATAGATTATAATTTATTTTTTTGATAAAAGATGAAGGTTAAAATTACTTATTTTTTAAAAAATATTTATAATGGATGTTTTTTTAAGTTTTAAATTTGGGTCGTCATACACAAAAAAAAATTATTAGACCAAAAATTGATTATTAACTTACTAGAATTTTAACTAACTAAATTTATTAGTTTTAAGAAGAAAGTAATGTGATGTTTTCTTGGCTACAAATTGAATTAGAAAATTAAATCTATTACTGTGAATAGCTATTATGTTACTTAGCAAATAGTATTTTGTCATATTGATGCTCTTTGTCTTTTGGGTATGATTATACGGTGTAAGAATTAATATTAAATATGATAACAAAATTAATGCATAAGATTTTTATGTCATGTAATTTTAATATTATAAGCATTGATAATTTTAGTGCCTTTTATGTATATGATCATGCATATATCTAAAATAATACTTGTTAATTTTTAAAAGATATTTTTTTCAAAAAAATTAAGATCAAAAGGTAACTTTTATAATAATTAATTATCTTTTATATAAAGAAAATTACATCACCATCTTTATTTCTAAATTTACATGATATTTAGTACAAAATATTTTTTCTCTACTAGCAAATCCGACAAAAACACATTTTATTTCAATAAAAAAAATACTAAATTTCTCAAGTTTAAATTTTAATTATAGAATTTATGTTAAGTTATAATGGACATAAAACTTGGATGTGTGTTTGAACTATACTATAAGAATTACATGTTAATTATATTGCTTTATTAATATTTTAAAGCTATCTTTTAGATCGTTATATCCAACATTATTCATTAGGCTTGATTGAGATACATTAACTAATTGTTAAGCATCACTTGAAAGCACTACTAAAATCACATTCATATATTGATACATCATAATGCGCATATTGATAAAATCATTGAAACATTGACAATTAGATATATGATATAAGTTTACATTATAATTATTTTTTATTTTTTTTCTAACACAATTAATAATGTGATATTCGACCAGACAATTTAAGAACATATAGTAAAACTATATAAGACATTACTTTTTATATAAAACATCACATGTTTGATTAGTACATCTCATTGAAGATGATTTGAGAAATTTGACTTTCATCACATATTTAAAAACAAAAATAGAAAATTTAATTAGATAATAAAGTATTATGTAGTTAATAACCGGTGCGAAAAGTGAATCTTTGGCAACGATTTTTGGTTAATAACCGGTATTGAAAGTCCTACCTTTAATAACGGTTATTCAAACAACCGTTATCAACTTTTAACGACACTTCCATTGGCACCGATATCATAACCGGTGCTGAATGTATTTTAAAACCGGTGCCAAAATCTTTTTTTCTAATAGTGATAATTAATAATGTGATATTCGACCCGATAATTGAAAACTATATAGTAAAACTATATAAGATATTATTATTTATATAGAACATCACATGTTTGATTAGTACATCTCATCAAAGATAATTTGAGAAATTTGACTTTCATCACATATTTAAAAAACAAAAATAGAAAATTTAATTAGATAATAAAGTATTCTGTAGTTAGGAAAACAGTGACTTTATATCTAACTACAACACTAATTAACCTGACCTGGAAATATTTACTTGGGATTGACCGCGTTCCGGGTACACAGACGCGTACTCTTAGCACTTAGCAGCAACAAACTAAGAAAGGAAAGCAAGTCCAGATGCTTCCTAAGGCATGTTTTTTCAAAAAAAAAGAAAAGGAAAAAAACAAAAAGAAGCTTTGGCGCGTCCTTCCTCAAGTAAGACACGTGGCAGATCAAAGCGCAATCCAGGGTTTTAGATACGGACACGTGTCCGCGGTCCCTGATTCTTTTTATCCTTGTAAATCTGCGCACATCAACCTTTCCGACAAAATAAAATACACTTTACGAGCTCCGCACGCTGCCTAGAAAGGCGCAGCTGCGCAGGTATACAGTGGCGTCTCCCCTTGCTTCCCTGCCAACCCACCAGCTCCCCTTTGCTCCGACACTAATCCACACTCCAAGTGAATTCAAAGCCGATTGATGTACTCTCATGCCACTCTACTCTCCTTGATATCAAATCCAGTTCTTCCTTTCAATGGCCGACGTCCCAAATCACCAAGAAAAGAGCCCCTCCCCATCATCACCTACCTTGTGCGACTTAACAAGCGGGAGCAGCAGCAGCGGTGGTACCAGTACTAGCTACGCACGGCACCACGCCACTGGCCGCCTTGTTGCAAATTGCGAAAGGAATAATGCTAATGCTGGTATCTACAATGAGCAGGTGCTCACCTTCTTGTTTCGTTGCCTCAACTGGGACCCACAAATGCTTTGTTTGACCGCATGTACCAGCCGCCGGCATAGAGCTGTAGCTGAGCGCATTCTATTCTATGAACTGTGTCTCTCTCGGGCTCCACGGCTTGTTTCATCCATACTGGTAACCCGTTTTAATGTCTTGCCACGTGGCGTAGGTGGTTCGGCACCACGTCTTCCTGGCGGGTGGCCGGCTGTTGCAAAACTGTTGCTGTATTGTGGTGGGTGTAATCCTTCAATGGTCTCCGCTTTGTCGAATCCTGTGCGCGGGCATTTTACACCGCTAACAAGATTTTCGAAGACATCAGGGAAGAGCTTTCTGGTTCGCAGATGCTGGGGTGATTTACTGTATGTCAGTGATCCCTGTGAGCATAGTTCACCCCCGGGCGAGGACCACGATTTGGGCGTGTACCGGTAAGTGTTATTTTACTTTATGGCCAAAATGTATTATGGTTATTATGTGATTTCATTTGAATTTAACTTAGAATGGTAGTTCAACCAAGCTGTTTGTTTTCTATATATAGTAATCTCTGGGTGCAGGCTGTACTTTGGATTTTGGTTTGAAAATTTTGTTACCTTAGATGATACATGATACACGCTTCAATAATTAAAGGTAAGTCATTTTTCACTGTGTTCTTTTTCCTCGTATGAAATCAAGTCAGTTTACTTTGATATGTTATTTTCATTTTATGTAAAAATTTTCGTTCTCGATTTGACTACGACATTCGTATAGTTCAACAACTCAAAAGCAATAGCTCGATCAACGGAATGGCTGTATACATGTATTCGGTCACTCGCACTGAAAACAAATACTGTGTACAACATTATGGATTCATAATATGCAGTTGCTGATACAAACGCATAACTGACGATGTGATTGCTGAACAATTAATTTATGCAAATTAAATTCATATGCGGCTATATTTCATGTAAAAGTAAATAGCAAAACTATAAACTTAAACAGTATGTATAGATCAACATGTATGTTGAAATAGCATTTCAAAAATCTGTTGATCAAAAGTTTAACAGTTTTACTTGCATGAAATTAGAATCCTTCTTGGAGGGTTTATATCTAGCACATTACTGACACTTTGTTTTATGTCCTTTTTTATATATAAAATGGATTTTTTTATGTTGATATAAATAGAAATATTTATGTTGAATTTGAAACAAGAAAAAAAAAAAAACTCGTCAATCATGCAGGGGAATATTCGGTGGATTTATGCAGTCTCGCACCCGAGCCTGCTTGATAGAAAGGAATGCCGAGCTAGAGGAGCACATCAGGTGTCCGTACTGCAGCGCACGTGTCTGGAGCATGAGAGCCGCCGGGCTTATCCCGAGAAGTGCTTCAAGAAGATTAGGTTCCCTCGAAGATGGTGTGGAGTACTTTGTTTGCATCAATGGACATCTTCATGGCAGCTGCTGGCTCACTCGTCTCTCATCGAACAGCGAGGACAGTGACAACGCTGATGATGATGACGGTGGCAGCAACAGTGGCGGTGATGGTGATGAAACAGGAGCACCATGAAATTGTACTGAGGGTTCTCAGAGCTGGTCTCTTAATTCCGGTCCCAGAGGTGGATGAACCAGATTTATGCTCTCTGGAGTGTGGGCCCGGGGAAGAACTCTACTCTTGACGGGTGGGGTCCACATTGTTAGACTTGCTACGTACAACAGGGATTGATTGCTAACTTGGTCTGTGTTTTTCTTCTTTTTTTTTTTTTGCTTTTTTTGCTTTTTATTCCTATTTTTTCTTTTTTCTTAGTCGAGTAGCATAGGTAGTTTAAACATCTCTCTGGTTTTCTGATACTCACCTTAGGAATTTAGTTTAGTTTAGTTTCGAGTTCGTAGTAGAGTTTATACGTAGTGAACTAAATGGAGAGCGTTGTTATCCTCCCGTTGATGTACTCTCTCTGTTTCAAGTTCGGTTGTTTCTTTGTTTCTTTCTGACTCAAAGTTTGTTTGACTAGTGAATGGGTTCTCTTTTTCTTAAGTTTGCCATTATTTTGCTGAGGCGGCTCAGTTAGTAAAATGAACATATGCTGCCACATATTATGTGCAAAATAACAGTATACAGTACATTTAAACATAAACAGTTTCACACACAAATTCATATGTATACGCCTTAAATTTGTACCCTGCAGTTGTCCCATTTATGTTTCAGTATGCAGGTATTTAGAATGCGGTACCAGTAACCTTATAGCTGTGTACAAATCATTACCTTAATTAAATGTGTTCACATAAATATAGCAAGCACACATTTGGACGAAGATTAAAATTATTTTGCTTTTACATACGCTTCTTGTAAAGTTGCCCCCAAAAAAAGCAACGAGTGATGCAAGCGAATGGTACAACAATAGGAAGAAAAAAAAGAAAAAGACGAGAAATAGAAACCAGTGAAATTAAGAGAACAAAAAATTTCTGGTTTCTACTAGACCCTGAATAAAGCAAAATGTACAAAGAACTAAAATAGTAAGATCACAGAAAATTGAATGAGTTGGACGGTAGTATAATAAAATAGTAAGATCAAACTAACCAAACAAGATCAGGTACACTGTCATTCCCTCTTTTCATTCCCTATGATTATTGAAGTTGAGAATCTGAAGTGTTATCAAACAAAAACTCCACATGTTTGGCATTGTTACAAATTTACAATATAACAATAATGCTTATATGAGATATTGTCATCAATTATTGGCACAAGAAAACTAATCTTTGTTAAGATGGATGCATATCTGCACAGGTGCACATAAACTTTTTAAATTTAAAAAATTCAGCAAAATTTAAATTGTCACAATTTGTCATATAACCTGTTTAATTGGAACTAGGAGAAATCCGATCAAAGATGGATGGTTTTAATTGGAGAAGAACAGCCTCTGCAAAACTTGAAAATTTAATACGAAGGAAGATCCATCAGTCAGATGCCAACAGTGAAAATAATCAGGAGTTCAGGACAATACAAACTGAGATACTAACAACTGAATGGTGAGGCTCTTGGCCCAATGCACGTTATGGATAAATAATAGTATAACACAAATACTGAGAAGAGAGAAAACATTCCCCTTCATCCAAAATCCGCCTCTAAATTCAGAAAAAGGATTTTGACCAAAATTGGACCATTATGGACCTGACCATTTAATCCCTGAAAAGCAATCTACAGCACCAAATAACTCAACAAACATTAACATGACTAAGCCAAAAAAAGCCTTCAAAATGTGAAAAAGATGTACTTATAAAAGAAATGAGATCATTTGGCAAATCTTTTACCAGGAAATGGAGCCCCCTTTCTCACACCAGAACCATTGCTACTCTCACCACTTTTCTTCTTCATGTAACCAGACAGAGCCTTCTTTGTGTTATTCCATTCCTTCTCTGACTCTGCACTTTTCATGAAGGAGCACACTTCACCCACTGTCACTTTTTGCACAACCCTTCTAACCTCTTGCTTAGGTTGTTTATTTTCCCCTTCTTCACCAATCTTAGCTTCGGGTGGTGCTAAAATTGAACCTTCTTTATTGGACACAATTTTTCTCTTTCTTGATGTAATGGTTGAATCAGCAACTTTGTTTTCTGAAACAGGTTGGTTTGATAAAATTGAACTGACGTTTGGTTGTGCTGAGCTTGAGAGGCTGAAAAGATTTTTGGTTGAATTCCCTACAAGGTTCCTCCAAGCAGATTTCTGAAACCATGTGTCACTGCTCTTCCCTGATTTTTCCGTGGTTTTCTGATCATTAGGTTGATTATGGGTTTCTATAGATGAGATATCATTTCTGGGTAAAAGAGAGGAGAACTCATCTTCAGTAGTTCTTTCTGTGGTAACAGTGGGAGGTTTTTCTTCATCTTGTGTGGGTTCAAGAACGTCTGATGTGTGCTTTTGTACATTTCTCTTGGGGATCTTCTCTGCTGACTGTTGATGCTTTTTCTCTTTTAATTCCTGCAAATAAACAAAGGGTACTAAAATTAATATAAAATATTTATACTTAAACAAAAAATGAAATCGCCAGATACTAAAATTACAAATTGAGTTCCCTTGTTTGCAAATAAACAATTAATATGCAACATTTTTAAGTTATGACTACACTGCTAACCATACCATCATCCAATCTACTATTACATCCATACCACAATAAATCTAGAAAAGTTAGCTGTACCTGATTAGGAGGCATGACCTCTGAAACCTTGAAATCAAATAGAGATTCATCAGAAATGCGACCAGAAATATTTATAACAAGATCTTCATCTGATTCTTCCTCTGGTACTTCCTCTACTACTTCCTCTCCTCTCTCATCTTCCCTCTCTTCCTCCACATTTTTCTCAACCAGTTCAACAACATCAGGATTTGCAACCAATTCTTCCTGCTCACCACTTTCTTTCAGAAGCTTATTCATGACAGAGTGCATTATACTGAGCTCCTTTTCATGCGCAGCTGAGTCTAAAGCAGAGAGGTAGGTTTGGTTGGCTGACTCGCTGGGGCCACAGTGCTCCTCACAGTCACAGAAATGAAGGGGAAGAGTAGAAGGAACCTCTACCCTCTGAAAGCTGTATTTATGTTTTCCGCTTCCCTTATAAGGCAAGAGCTTTATCTGGATAATAACAAATATCAGTAAGGTTATATCAGAGAAAATAGTTGATAAAATGAGGCCTTAATTAATAACTACTTCCAATTTTCATTTTTGAACAAGCAGCATTACTACCTTTTCCTCAGATTGATTATTACTTGCAAACTAACTTCTAAGAAAATAGAAAGGGGCCATTGTACTAAACCGATCAGTGAGGACAGTAGTACATTCTATCATTTCCTTCAGGATCCTTTCGTTGCATTTTGATATTTCCAACCAACAGTTTTTGAAGGTTCGAACAAAAACCGGCGAGTATGGTTCTGGTCAGGTTTATACCAGTACAATACAGATAAAGTAATCAGTAATAACTGATGCTCAAAATTTATAACATGAGAATTTTTGAAGGTTAACCTTCTTCAACTTGGGGAAGAAAATGCTGATTTTCGTGGAATCTAAGTTCAAATTCTTGGGCCTAATCTCTTCATTATTTGTCTCAGCATCTTGGTTGACTGGTAGAGAAGGTTCAGCATTCGCTTCCCATTCGCACCTCAATCGACTAAGATAGTGTTCCTTCGCCTTCTCCAGCCGTAGCTTCCCTCCTTTCCACTTGCATCCATTGTACTGACAAGGAAAAAAATAGTAGAGATTCCTTGACCACTAGAGAAAACGTCATGTGGAGTAAGAAAACCAAAGCTATTTTGAAAAATATTCCCATACTCCAATTTGTATGTCCCTAAAAACTAACCTACTACTGCTATTACCTGACCGACAGTTGCAGATAAAACATGGGATGAGGAACTAAAAGAAACAATAAGAAAAAGACAATAAAATTATGCCTAAATTATGCTTATTTCGGCAAATCTGTGTTTTATCTCATTCACTCGAGCTTCTATTATGCAACTTAAAATACATAAGCAAGTAAATGTAAGAACTATCAAAAATAAGGGGCCAAAGATAAGGTTTGGCTTGTTCACTACTACTCTCTATCGGGTCTGGTTTTGCAATCCTTATTGATCCAAAAGAATTAAGAAAATATAAACTACATAGAAACACCGGAGAATACTAACAGTGGAGAAGAGCTTGGCAAGAGCCTTATCGGATTGGGGCTCAAAATCCATGTAACCAAAACTGCGCCCGTTAGTGCGAACAAGGTCCACATTGTGAACTTCACCGAGAGAGGAGAATATGTTCTCTATGTCATCATCTGTCACATTTTCACCTAAACCCCCGATAAATATCCTAATTGCAGAGGGCGTGCCACTTGAATCCATGCCATTTTCCACTGTTTCCACCATTCCAATAAAAAGAAAAATGAATCCTGTAGGTATTCAAAGCTCCGTTCTCTGTTATTTATCAGGATATTAACGATCTCTTCTCTTCTCTGTTAAATATCAGAGGTTTTCTCAGTAAACCGTCGGCTAGGGTTCCAGAAAAAAGAAGAAAATCTCACGCTGCGAAAGAGAGCGGGTGAAATGCCTCTACTTTTCACCGAGAGAGGAAAACGCAGCGTAGAGAGCGGGTGAAATGCCTCAAGGTTGGGCTTTATCTATTCTCTCTCTCTCTACTTTTTTTCTTTTTTTTTGTAAATTTGCTTCGCATTTTGGACTGGGCCTCCGCTAGGATCAATAAGTCAGAATTTTGAGAGAAAATTAGATTTCTAGGCTTCTGTAGTTTAGGATTGGATCAGGTCAAGGTAGCCGATCACGTGACGAGTCCTTTTCAGGTTTGGAAAATTCTAGTCGTAGGATAAAATTGAGGGTGAATTTTGAAAAGGAAAAAAGAAATCAAAACGAATTATAAAATAAAAAAATATTTCTAAAAATTTATAAAATAATAAAAATTGTAATCTCAGAATGCGACCTCTCAATAAAAGGTTGTACTTTCAAAATGCAGATTTTTCAGAAAAGATCGCACTCTGAGAATGCAATCTTCTAATGAGAGGATGCACTCCTTCTCTAGGATAATTTTTTTAATCTCTTGATCGTTTTACAAGCTTTTCGAATTTGTATTAAATGTTTTCTATGAATTTTTTTTATTAAAAGTTATGCATGTTTGAAAGTCGATATTTCATTAACAATTTTCTAAAATTTCGGATATTTTTTATATATCATCTGAAATTTTTTTTATTTTTCAACTTTGACGGTACCTTATAAAGCATGCAGAAAATATTAAAATTATTAAATTTTAAAAATAAATATCTTTTAATAAAGAATACTAATTAATAATGTATACATATATATAAAAGTAATGGGTGAATTTTATATTGGAAAAAATATAATCCAGAAAATATCTCTATAGCGCCACCTTCGAGTTACATCCAATAATGCCACTTTCGACTCTAACTCAGAAAATTTTGAAATTACAAAACTTAAAATAAATCAGTTTCTATATGTATATATGTATTATTAATCAGTATTCTTTGTTAAAAATATTTATTTTTAAAATTCAATAATTTTAATAATTTATGCATGCTAAAGTAGAGTCAAAGTTGAAAAATAAAATAAAAAAATAATTTCAAACGATATATAAAAAATAATCCGAATTTTCAGAAAATTATTAATGAAATATTGACCTTTTTGTTAGAAAAGTTGATAAAAAACGTTTAATATCAATTCGAAAAGTTGGTAAAACGATTAAGAGATTAAAAAAAATTATCTCATAGAAGATTCCACTCTCAGAGTGCGGTCTCTCACTGGGAGGTTGCATTCTCAAAGTACAGCCTTTTTTGAAGAGATGGTATCCTGAGATTGCGACTTTCCAGTGAGAAGACGTATTCTAAGAGTGCGGTTTTTCTTAGTTTATAAATTCGTAAAAACTTTCTTATTTTATAATTTGTTTTGATTTTTTTTCCGTTTTTAAATTTACCCTAAAATTGATCCTTAAGGATTAAGGAACAGCTTGTGATGTGATTTTGAAAATGTTATGTAATGATAAGTGATGTGAGGGTATATGCCTATATGATGTCCTTGATTGTCGCTTGACAATATTGCCTTTGCTGTAGAAATTTTAATGATATTAATCTTTGTTGTTTGGTAATTGTCTCATAATATGTTATTACAACTTCTGCAATGAACATTTTCTGATTTTAGGAAGTGTCATAAAAACGAAAAATCCATTGATAAATCATTTGATTACTAAATGAAGAATGCTAGAGAAGATAAGTGCTCTGGTCTAAGCATGTCAGTCTAGAATATCTCATAATTTCAAAATGAGGAATAATCGTCTAACGATAGTTATTTCAATAATTTCGAAAATAGATTTTTCGGAAAAAAATAGAACTGAAAATTTTAAAAAGTAAATTTATAAATTAGCTATTGGTCGTATAAATATTAGATAGTTCAACAATAAAATTTCATATAATTTAAACATTATATGTTGATGAATAAAAAAAATACTAATTTAGGAACATTAAAAAATTTCAAATTATTTGATGCAAGATGAAATATACATTAAGTTTTATTATTTTTGTACATATAATATAACGATAATATTAATCATGTTTATAATATTAAACTTTTGATTAATTTTTTTTAAGATTATCAAATTTATATAAAAATTATGAAAAATGTTGTGAAAATATCATTATTAATACCGTTCTTGATACAAATTTTATTATATACATTAAATGAGTTATTATGCATGCTAATGACTTTATTATGTACAATATTTTTATTATTTAACTTAAATACCATTAATATACATAATAACTCATTTAAATTACATAACGATAATACTGTACAAAATAAATTTACATAATAAAGACATTAATATGCATAATAATTTATTTAAGTTGCATAATGATAATACTGTATAAAATGAATTTGCATAATAAAATCATTAACATGCATAATAACTCATTTAATATATATAATTAAATAAGTTTAACGACGGTATCAACAACTCATATCTATATCTGTGCACCAGCTCCCAAAAATTAGAATTTTTTTTTATTTATCCCAATTTTGTAAATGAATAATAACAATATCCTTGATTTTAAATATTTAACAAGTCTATATCTATTATCTCAACGCACTCATTCACAGCCATATCTAAACACATGTTTTTACGGCTTTAAATCCATTAAATATCTTCATTTTTACTCAAGTTCGAAACTAGATATTTATGAACTCACGCATTTACAGAAATCATGTGAATACAAAAAAAATTGTATTTTCTACGTCTAGACTGTGTTTGGACTCTATGTTCAGACACTGCGTCTAGACTCCTGCATTCAGACGCACAAAAGCAAAAAATTGGTGTTTACATGTTTTCTGTGAATGTTCGTGTTCAAAATTTTTCAGTTCTGAATTTATAGATATTTGATACACATTATGAACGCATGTGTTTAAAAAATAGGTATATATTTATTAAATATTTGTTAATAAAGATATTATTGTTATTAATTTATAAAATAGAGATAGATAAAAAAAATTCTAAAAATTAATTGTGAAATGATCCAGCTTCCCAAATTCTCCAACCGAAAGTCGAGGCTACTTCCCATCGTTCTGATCTCTGAACTCACACACAACATCAAAGAGAGAAACGAAGAACAAGGAGAAGAAGAGGAAGGCAAGAGATGTGGGCAGTGTCGTGCCTAACTTCGTGCTGCGCCAGCTGCGCTTGCGGCGCGTGCATGTCGGCGGCGTCGGCCATCTCCCGTCGCTCCGCACGCCTCGCCTATTGCGGCCTCTTCGCGCTCTCTCTCGTCCTCTCCTGGATTCTTCGCGAAGTCGCTGCTCCTCTCCTTGAAAAGATCCCCTGTAAGTTTCAATTCCTCTAATCTAGGTTTGTTGCTTTCTCCAAATCAGCAGATGATGAGCTGATTTTCGGTTGGGGCTTCAGTTCGGGGTCTTGTACTAGCTCTAGAGTTGCCAATTGTAACCTGATTTCTCCATGTAGAGCTGTAAAAATCAATCCCTCTGTTGCTTGAACTTGGGAACGTGTTGTTTCAACTCAAAGAGTAGGAGATCATTAAGATTGGAAATTCATTTACTGTTCTAATTTTTTGGAATTTGTAGAATTACAATTAAGCTGAGTTACCATTTGATCGGAATGGTTTCCTACAAAATTTCAATTGATTTCAATAGAATAGATTTCAATAGAAATGATATAGAATTGAAATTTGTTGATCAAAACGATTTACTGGATAGGAAGAATTCATTGTGAAAAACATTCAAACAGTCCCTAAGTTTTACTCAATTTACACTTCATGCCATTCAAAACCTACAACTAGGGTTTGAATAATCTGCAAGAGAGGAGCAAAACGGAGAAGGAAAACAAAAAGAAACGAAACTACAAAGCCACAGCGAAGACAAATATAGTTTGGTCGGCACTTACCTTGTCCCTGTTACACCTAATCAACTACACCCTTGCTGTTGAGGAGAGGAAGAGGAAGAAGGGTATGAACGTCTTCTTGCTTCCGTAAAGTCGATTGTTGCTGGAGTTTCGTACGCGATTTCAACCCTTCGAAATGAAATCATTTCCTGCACTCATCAAGCTTCCGATCACGCAAAACGCAAGAATTCTCTTCCCATTTCTCATTTGAAGTGTTGAGAAATCATTCCGATCAAGGGGGGTTAGATAGCAGAAATTTGTAGCTTATGTGTTGGTTCCTTCTGGTGCTAAATTTGTTCTTGAAATTTCAGCCAGTATTACCTGTAGATCCTGAGTTACTTCGTTTTGTTTGTGTCAACTTGGTTGAGAGGCTAGTATAGTAAAAGTTTGAGGCTTAATGGCATTTAAAGTACACTGAAAGAAATCCAATTCTAGATTAACAAGAGATTGCATATGTATCTATCAACTATTGAAGCTTATGGTTTATTTTTGCCTCCTGCTGGTACCAGCAGAAATTTTGGTTGGCTACAACCAGTTAGGTCTGTAGTTCCATGTTGATTTAAATAGATCCTATATTCTTCTATTGAGGCTATTAAAATCCATTTCATAGATAAGTCAACACCTGAGCCTGAGATGCCAGTGACTAACATACTCAAATGAAAAAAATGGTATAAGCTTTAAAGGAGTTATCTTGCTTGTTTCAGGGATAAATACCTTTGCACACACCCCGTCAAAGGAATGGTTTCAGACCAATGCAGTCCTACGTGTCAGTCTGGGGAACTTCTTGTTTTTCGCGACATTTGCTGCCATGATGATCGGTGTGAAAGATCAAAACGATAAAAGAGATGCCTGGCACCATGGTGGCTGGATCTTAAAGATCGTTGTCTGGGCTGTGCTTATTGCTCTCATGTTTTTCTTGCCAAATATTGTGATTACTATTTATGGTAAGAGGCACTTATTATTCATTCGGATATTTTTTTTGCTTCCTTAGCCTGTTTAGCCAATATAAGCATTATGCATTAACCGAGGTTTAAAGTTGACTAGAACATTTTTCTGTGCACAATACACAGAAAATAAAAAAAAAATGAATAGTGAGATATGATTAAGGTAAAAATAAAAAATTTATATGGTAAATAATAAGTAATACCACTTGTATTGGTATGATATTTGTCCTTCTAAAAGTACTACCAGTTGGAAGGTATTATGATCAACTATTGTTTCTCTGATATAGTTTGATCAGTGGCAATGTGGAAAGTAAACATTTCGCTGGAAAATGAAGTTCTAAATTCAATACAAAAAAGACCTACGTGACACATGCAACACATAGAAAATGGACCTTCATCATTAAGACATGCTTTTGTACATTCTTACTCCAGCAAGTAAGGTCCTATTGATTTTTTCTTTCTCTTTCCTTTTTTTTTTCTATTTATGCAGAGACATTGTCGAAATTTGGCTCGGGTTTCTTTCTTTTGGTACAAGTGGTTATTCTTTTGGACTTCTTAACTAATTGGAACGACTCGTGGGTGGAGAAAGATGAGCAAAAATGGTATATTCAATTTATTCTGTAACTAGATGTCATTTATTCCATTTTTTTCACAAATTAATCTGTAATTGTATATGTAACTTGTCAGGTACATTGCACTGTTGGTTATTTCTGTAGTTTGTTATCTAGCTACATTTTCCTTCTCTGGGCTGCTGTTTGTTTGGTTCAATCCCTCAGGGCATGACTGTGGTCTCAATATTTTCTTCATTGTCATGACTTTGATTCTTGCTATCGCTTTTGCTATTGTTGCCTTGCATCCCCAGGTAAGTCATAACACAATACAATTGTGCCTTGTGCTACTATTTTGATCAATGAGAGTTTAAAGAAAGCATTTGATGGGAGTTGAGGAACATTGTAGTATGATGTCACGCTTTAGCCCTTAATATTATTCTCTTTTTCTTTGTGGCTGGTGGAAATATGCCAAAAATTTCCATATCATGTTACTCATTAAAAACTTCAGATGCTGTGATCTGGAATATAAGTTTAAAACTGGGCTAGCAGAATTCTATGGTATTTAATTAAATATTGCAGTAATCACAGATGTAATTTGTGTCATGTGCCATTATATTTGTTGTGACATTAAAATAGCAGGAGTTTTTTAGACAAAAATCTCTTTATTAGTTGTATTCATAGATGTCTGGAAAATTATTAGGTAAATGGAAGCCTGATGCCGGCGTCAGTGATCTCCATTTATTCTGCATACCTCTGCTATAGTGGCCTCTCCAGCGAGCCAACGGATTACGAATGCAATGGCCTCCATAATCACTCTAAGCAGGTCTCCACTGGGACTCTTGTTCTTGGCATGCTCACAACTGTGCTTTCAGTTGTGTATTCAGCTGTTAGAGCTGGATCTTCCACCACCTTTCTCTCTCCTCCCTCCTCTCCACGAGCAGGTGAGAATAATCTCTTTCTGCCGTATGTCTCAATCTGTGAGGGGTGTAGATTGGGCTTGCGGTTTTGGCTCTATTTTATTTTTTATTTTTTTGTGCATGGGGGTGGTGGGGTGGTGTGTCAGCAGAGATGTTTGGTTCTCTTTGGCTGTTAACACCTATTGTTGCCTTGCAACTGGTGCAACATAATCTGGTAAGGTACTTTAATTGTATTGGACTATCTGTAGTGTTGCATGTTTCCTGCTACAACTCATTGTTTGACCACCATTAAGCCATCATGCTGCTTCAGATTTAACATCAGCATTAAAAGAATCACGAGACCTGAAAAAAGATAAATCGAGATCTGCTGACAATGCTGAACCTGAAAATGCTGAGATGGTGATGCTCTGGAAAACCAGTTTTGTGAGAAATTTTGGTCCTCTGAAAATGCTGAACTATAAATTATTGTCCGACTTGTGATTTTGTGAAATCCTACTTTCTTTAGGTGCGACATCTCCACTGCTGGAGGGAGACACAGAATCGGGTAAATCAAGCAAAGATGCCGAACTAAAGCCTGTAAGCTACTCATACACATTCTTCCATCTAATATTTGCACTGGCAAGCATGTACTCGGCCATGCTTCTCACTGGCTGGACAAGCTCGACTTCTGGTAGCTCTGAGCTGATTGATGTGGGATGGACCACAGTTTGGGTGAGAATCTGCACTGAGTGGGCCACTGCGATTCTCTACGTTTGGACTCTCGTTGCACCTGTGATCTTCCCAGACCGTGAATTCTAATAAAAATATGCATGGTTTTTGGGTCCACTCTAGTGTCATATGGATGTTGGTGGGATCTCTTTTTTCCCTACTACAAGTTTCATCTACACGGTGCATTTTTTTAGCGGAGATGTTTGCTGATGCCATGGATACTCAAGTAGACCTGAAATCAAATTATATTGACCTTTGATCATGTATGTATAATATGTAAATAAGCTGTTTGCTCTTGTTGTAGTGATCCGTGTTTGTGATTGCATATAAATTGTTGTGTGAATAAAAGTGGATATTGACTATTGAAAATCATTTTCTTTGAATGTTCTCGTTTGATAAAATTAGTGTTTCCTGGTTGAGTGTAACTGGTACTGTGCAAATATTCAGTTGCCATGTCATGTTGTCCCTAGTAATCCGGTCCGGCAGAGCATTTTTATATACATAGATGTCACAAATTTGGTTGATTCGTGAGTTACTTTTTTCATACCCGTTCCGACTGCCACACAATAAGTTGATCCTACTTATAAATAATTTGTTAATACTGATGTGATATTTACAATGTTAATTTTAAAGATGTAAAATATTTGTTAATTTAAAATTATTTTTCTATAATGTCGTATCAGCGGTTGCTTAAATACTGTTTATTTATAAGTGATATTAAAATATCTTCATTTTATATAAGATCTTCTTTTATCATTTAAAACTTATCATATTAGTGAATTAATGATTACAGGATTGACACGGGAGAATCTAAATTAACTAAAACCACTTACCTTTTTAGTTAATTGAGAGTGTTCGTTAATGATCTAAATTTACTTCACTGCAAGTGCTTTTAGTTAATTGAGAATCGTTCGTTAAAAACACTTACCTTTTACTTACGAAGGTACCCATCTTACAATTTAGGGAATCTGAAGCAATTGAGAGTTGGCACATCACATGGAGAGAATCTAAGGCAATCATTTAAGTAACTAGTGGTTGAAAGTGCAGCTGCGCACCCAATTTGTTTGTATCCTCTGTTATACAACATTATACAATATATATAGTCTGATCAGTTCGATTTTTTTTTTAAAAAATTTGTACAGAACAAATCTCAAAACAATCGTCTGTATCCTTTAGTGACACCGGGTTCCCACCTCATTGACTTATTCGTACATTTAGTCATATGTATTTTCATTCAATTATCCTGTTGAATGGTCATAATGGTTCTAAACCTTCAATGCATCCAGTCAGTATCCGAATAAAAACACTGGGAAAGCAACTACCCTTGGGGACCTCAAGTGAAAACCCGCTCTCCGTCACCTCCCACCATGGCCAGCGGTGGTGTTGGGGAGTTGATTGCCTCGGCCGTGGTGAAGGAGCTGGCAACCAAGCTGGGCTCACCTCTTGTCAAGGAGATCAGCCTGCTATGGAATTTCAAGGACGACTTGGACGACACTAAGGTTATTCTTTCGGTGCTTCAGGCGGTGCTCCGTGATGCCGAGAATCGATCGGCCAAGGATGAGGCAGTGTGCCTCTGGCTGAAGAGCTTGAAGGCTGTTGCATACGACCTTGAGGATTTGTTGAGCCGCTTTGCAGTTGACTTCCCCCGTAAGGTCAGCCCTCGTCTCTGATAATTGAATTAGTGCTCTATGGCCTCACATTTTCCCTTTCCGTTGCTGCTTTCCGGTTGAGTTTTTTCTTTTTCTTTTTCTTTTTTTTTTTGGGGGGGGGGGGGGGGGTTGTTAAATTAGGAATTTAGGATCAATGTGGCATGGATCGGCGCTATTTTCTTATAGCTCATGTGGCAAATTGAAGAATAAGGTTACAATAATTACATTGGGATAATAAAATTAAGGCGAAATTAGATATATTGTCATCAATTTTTTATTGTATTTAGGTATTTCCCCATTAAGTTGTGGATATTAGATATTTGTTCATAAATTTGATTAGTATTAAATTATCTCAATTAAATTTTTGATTGGACTATTTTTCCCTACTCACAAAGAAAAGACATTATTAATTTGAATTGTTACAATTTTAATAGATGATTAAGTTAATTTAATTCTTTATATCAATGTGATTCTATCTTCGGAAAAATCATTATGTCATAAAAAATTAAAAAAATATGATGCAACATAGGTCAATCAGCTTTAAAGTCTCTTTTACTAGAAACCACATTCAAATAAAGTAATAAGCATTATTCATTAATATTAAATTCAATATCAACATTTGAGGTTCTTTGAAAAAAACATAATTAATCTTAAGAATTTTTTATCAATATGCTTTGAGTTTGATAAGGGTAAATATTTGGTCTATCTAGAAGGGCTAGGAAGATAGAGCATTATTGTCAATTTTGGAGGGAAGGGTAAATTTGTCTTTTTAAGAAAATTCTGAACGTAATTTAAAGATTATAGTGTAAATTAATGTCATGGATAAATATCAAAGAGAATCATCAATTCATAGGTAAATATCTAGTTTCTACAACTTAATGAATAAATATCTAAATACAGTAAAATAGATGAGGATATATCTAATTTCGTCTAAAATGGATGTAATAGATGAATATTGCAATTTTAATGAGAGTTAGACTAATGTTCTTATTGTAAATTATTTAGAAATGCAAAAATGTTGTTTGATATAAAATATTAGTTGGAAAAATAAATGGGTGGGATATCTTGACAAATATTATTTTGACAAATTTAACAACATATTTTCAAATAATTTAAAAAAAATCTTAAAAATAAAAAAGTTTATAAATATATTATTATTCTTTAACTTATAGATCGATTGAGTTTCAAATTTCATATAATTTAAGCATTATTTAATATTCCATCAAAGACCATTAAAATTACATGACATTTACAACGGTCCATATTTAACATTTTTTAATGGAATATCAAATGACCCTTAAATTATATAAAATTTGAAATATAATCAATCTATAAGTTAAAAAATATGTTTGTCAATTTTTTTCTATCTTTGAGAATTTTTAAAAATTATTTTAAAATTATTTAAAAATTGATTGTCAAGATTATGAAGATAATACTTATCAAAGGACCCCTCCCAAAATAAATAGTGTATTTCTATAAAACAAGAAGAACAATACTATCAATAATAAGTTGATAATGACAAAAATGATGATGATTATTTTGATGATAATTTAATAATAAAAAATAATAGAGTAAGACTAAAATATAATGTGCCGTATAGATGAACCGGTATAATAACTTGAAATCACAATTTTCGAACATGAAGCAATCAATCTAAGCTGTTTAATGTGCTTTCTATATCAAAGTCTTGTAGGAACCATATTTTATATTTTTTTTTCTAGATCTTTTTGCTATCTTTTTATAGAAAGAAAACCATTGTTATCGTATGGTTAAGAATCTTCATATTAATTATTTTTTTTCTGGCCAAAAAAAGTGCAAAATTTTTTAAAAAAATATATAATGTTTGATATCCTAAAGGTTTTGATATATAACTCAGATTTAGCGATTGAATCAGTCGTTTAGACATTCTTAAGTGGAATATGAAGTTGTTGCACATAAAGACCCTACGAGACAGGTTGTATTTTAGATTTTGTCGTAATGACAGGTGGGGTTTGATCGATGTCTTTTGTTATTACGCGCACTTCTAATTCATTATTCGACATTGGGAAGTTTGATCACTATCTTTTGGGTTTGTTGGGGTCGAGGATCATACTACATACTACTAAAACATTTTAATGGATAATTTAATGAATGATCCTTTATTTATATGTAAATTCGGAGAATTTCTTTTAGAAGTAAAGATTAATTGTGGCTTTTCTTTGTCTTTGTGAAACTCCGTCCATTCTGTTATTGAACTCAAAATGTTATTAATTAAAATAACATTTTGATCAGTATCTTTTGGGATTGAGAGGTCGAGGATTATACTACATACCACTGGAACATTTTAATGGATAATTTAATGAATGATCCTCTATTTATATGTAAACAACTCTTGATTATCAAATTGCGATCTAGATAGATACTACATTTGCTTTAGTACTTGCTTATATTGGAATTCCAGCATACCTTTGTTTCCTCAGTCGCCTCTCATTTCCTAATACTGTTTTCTCAAATCCTTGACTGAACCCACATTATCTGACCTATTGATGATCAGACCAGTTCAAATTGATGGATCGTGACCCAACCCTATCTGTTTTAGAAAAGTGTTTACATATCCAAGAAATTAAGTAGTAAAATACTTGTGATTACTTGACCCATATTTGCAAACCTACACATCATATATTCTCTACTTCCTCATCTTTGTCTCTAGGAATTACTTCAAGCACCTGGCGCAGTTTTGCAATGGTCAGACCTTGGCTTTAGTTGTGTAATGCATCTAAAGTTAGATTTTCTTTTACATTGATGGCAGATTCCACGCATATCAAAGGTTTATCTGGCTCATAAAATGAAGAAATTGAGAGGGAAGTTGGACAAGATAGCATCATGGAGAACCAAATTCCACTTTAAGGAGGAAACCTCTTCCAATCAATTGGACGAAATCAAGAAACGGCAAACTTTCTCTGAAGTTGATCACAAGAGGATAAGAGGGAGGGCCAAAGAGAGAGAGATAATAATGAGGATGCTATTGGATATGAATCTTGAAGAAGATATCTCATTCATCCCCATAGTTGGCCTTGGTGGTCTAGGAAAGACAACCCTTGCCCAATTAGTGTACAATGATGAGAGAGTGAACAAGGCCTTTGATTTAAAAGCATGGGTTTATGTGTCCATGGAATTTGATTTGAAAAGAATCGGTGGAGCTATAACATCACAGATTAAACAGGATCGTTGTGATTTTAATGACCTGCAGTCTGTAAGGAACTCTCTTGAAAGAGTACTCAATGACAAACGATGCTTGATAGTTTTAGATGATCTATGGAGTGAGGATGTGGATAAGTTGAATGATTTGAAGTTGATGCTGAAGGGTGGGAGTAAAGGAAGCAAGATTATCATAACCACCCGAAGCCAAAAAATTGCAATGCACATGGGTGCCGTTTGTCTTCACAGGCTGGAGGTATTATCAAATGATGACTGCTGGTACTTAGTAAAGGAAAGAGTTCTTGGTAATGAAAACGATGAAACTTATTCAATTCCAAAAGAAATGAAAGGAGAGATTGCAAAAAAGTGCAATGGAGTTCCCTTAGCGGCTAATTCCCTAGGGAGTATACTGTTGCTTTTAGGAGGGCTTGATGCATGGTTATCTATAAGAAACAGTGATACATGGGAGTTCAATGAAAATGATGGATATCCGACTGAAAGTAAAATCATGAAATCACTTATGCTAAGCTATTACCATATGCCAGCCCCTTTGAAACTATGCTTTGCTTATTGTGCTATTTTTCCCAAGGGATGTGAAATATACAAAGAGCAGTTGATCCAGCAGTGGATTGCTCTAGGTTTCATTCAACCGACAAACGGGTGTTTTGCATTGGACAGAATTGCTGAAGAATATGTAAATGACCTTTTGTGGATGTCATTTCTTCAGTATTCTCCTTTGGAGGATATGAAGAAAAGAGTGCTTTGCATGCATGACTTGGTACATGACCTTGCCAGGTCAGTTGCTAGAGATGAAGTTCATATAGTAGATGCCAGAAAAGTAACTCGTTCAACTGTAAGTCAGGATTGCCGATACATATTGATGATAAATTTCAGGGACTCATTGGCTATTTCTAAAATTGTACCTAAAAGAGCAAGGTCGCTTCATTTTAAAGATTGCGCTCTGCTCAAGGTTCCTAGCACGGTACTCTCAAAAAGTAAATACTTGCGTATCATTAATTTGAGTGGCTGTTGCAATGAGAAGATAGCCCCTTCCTTAACTGAGCTAAAGCATCTAAGTTACCTTGATGCTTCACATTTACCAATTATAGCATTCTCTATCCCTCATGGTAGCGTGAATAAACTCCGATATTTGAATCTGCACGGTTGTTCTAAGCTTAACGTGTTACCTGAATCAATAGGTAATCTTGAATCATTGCAGCATTTAGACCTATCAGGTTGTACAAACCTTGAGGGGCTACCTGAATCTTTCGGAAATCTTATAAAACTTCAATTCTTGGATCTCTCAAGCAATCATAAACTCAGAATGCTGCCAATATCAATCAGTAGGCTCAAGGAATTATGCCATCTAAACCTGTCTGATTGTTATAACCTTCAAATTTTGCCAGATTTTGTAGGCAACCTTAGGAAAGTTCAAATTTTGGATGTGTCATGGTGCCTCAGTCTTCAGAGGTTGACCAAGTCAATCGTTAAGCTTATAGATTTGCAATATCTGGACATATCAAATTGTGGTCAGATTAAATTGCTACCAGAACTTTTGGGAAACCTCTACAAACTCAAGAGTTTGAATCTGTCAGGCTGTAATGAGATTGATATATTACCTGAATCAATCACCAATCTTAGCAACTTGCTAAGGCTCTCTCTCTGTGATTGCATAGGCCTTCAATTACTTCCAGAATCACTTGGCAATATATGCAAACTTGAGATTCTGGACCTATCAAATTGCAGTGAACTTCAGACCTTGCCTGAATCTTTGGGGAACCTCATGAATTTGGAACAGTTAAACCTATCTTGTTGTCACAAACTTGATGAGCTTCCCAAAACTATTGGCAACCTTTGTAACTTGCGATATTTAAACCTGTCCTCATGTTACGGCCTTCGGGTGTTACCCGAATCATTCAATGATCTTGTCAATTTAGAAAATCTTGACCTATCCTATTGTTGCAGTCTCAATGAACTTCCTGAAATAGTCGACAATAATTCCAAGCTGCAGAAGTTGGACCTCTTAGGTTGTACCAGCCTAAAGCAATCAACAACAGGAATTGAGAAAATCGTTAATACTAACATGCCAGGCATAGTGCAAAAACTGCCTCAATTGTTTGAGTGTAGAGAAATTGAAGGTGCTGATGGTATGAGCTGTAGTATTGTACAACTTGGGAACCTTAACCAAACTCAGGGTATAATCCAGATTAGGATTACTCATCTTGAAAGAGTGGATAGGCCAGAGGATGGTGAAAAAGCAAAATTGTGTGAAAAGCAGAGGTTGCACTCATTAACACTGGAATGGACTACAAATCCTACACGAGCTACAGAAAGCACAATGATGGACAAAATCGTTTTGGACAAGTTGAAGCCACATCAAAATCTCGAGATCCTGACTATAGATGGTTATTCTGCAAATAAGTTCCCCAGTTGGACAATGGGGTCGACATCCTCTCTTCCGAACCTGGTTCAAATTCAATTGTGTAATTTGGCTAAGTGTGAGCAGCTCCCTTCATTTGAGAAATTGCCCAACTTGGAGGTATTGGTGGTACAAAATGTGCCTAATTTAAAAAAAGTGGATAAAGATGCATCTGGAGAAACAGTCTCATTCAGAAAATTACGAGTACTCATTCTAGGAGACATGCCTAACCTCTTGGAGTGGAGGACAGCATTATCTTTGAAGTATGACGGTCCCATGTTCCCCAAACTTCAAAAGGTTGAGGTAAAGAAATGCCCCAAATTGCAGTTCCAGCCATTTCTCCCTGATGGTGGAAATTTTTTAATAATAGAAAGTAGCAAGCTGCTGGGATCACCAACGAGCAAAGTGCCTTTGAGGTCGCGTATTTCCTGGTTATACATAGAAAACTGTGACTCTTATCTTAAATGGAGCATGCTTAGCTACCTTGTTAATGTGGAGTACCTAGAGATTAGTATGTGCAATGAGCTGATAACCTTACCAGATGGTATTCGAGCCCTTAAATCTTTGAAGTACTTGTGCATACGTTCTTGCATGAATCTGGCTGTGCTACCAGAATGGCTGGACAGGCTTAGCACACTGCGAAAGTTGTGGATTAGAGACTGTGAACATCTAGCTGATGTAACAATAATAAAACAAGAAGATGATAACCAAAGTGTTCAAATTTCTGCAGGTATGTATCTTCATGAATTTTATTTTATTGTTCAGTTTAGAATAATCTATGCTTTTCATACTGCCTTGTCCATACTGGTATGTTAAATAGGTTGTACTGGTAAAGTTGCTAATTGGTACCAACAATTTGTTGGAAACTTGTGGAATTCTATAAAGCAACTTTTTGAACACCTCACTTGTATGTCGAAGTGCAAGCAGTCTTGTCTTAGACAAATAGAAAAGCACAATAGAAATTTAATTTGGCTCCACCCGTAGGCGATTAATCAAACAAATTCTAAATATACGAGAAATATATTATAAGGTTCACTGCTCCAATAATGTATTGTACATCTCTGGACAGGTACTTGGAAGAGGACGCAATCTAATTTAGATGAGAGTTTGCTGGGTACGGCGGAGCATTCCCCCCCGGAGCTGTCTCGAAAGCCTGCAGAATTTTGTATGCAATCCAATTAAATTTGATTTGACATATAAACAAAAAAAAGACAGATAGCAAAGTGCTACTTTTGTCTATTCAAATTTTGTCCTTGGTCATTTAATTTTGTTTGTTCATCTGCTATAAGGACATGATGAATAAAGAAATAATGTGTATTATAGTACACAAACAGTATGGAAAAATGATTTATCCATGGCATGTTTTCTGGGCAGGTGACAATGACAATACTATAGAAGACCAGCTGTATGACATTGCAGATCACTTTGACTTTGAGCTATTCAAGTCTAGAAGGTATGAAATCCAATTAAGATTTAATTTCAATATACAAACAAACAAAAAGAATCATGTAGTAACTGCTACTTTTTGTCGGTTCCAACTTTGTGCTGGACCATTTGAGTTCGTAGGTCATTTTCTTTTAGGAAAGAGAAAAAAAAACACAAAGAATGCCTAGTAAGAAGAGTGAAGCGAACATAGTATGGACTACAGAAGCATTACTCTTTTATATAATCCATGATATGTTTCTGGACAGGTGACAATGAAGAAAATAAGAAAGAAAACCTGGATGAGACCCTACAGTTGAACTGATCTCCAAGCCTAAAGAAATAAACAGTATGAAACCAATCTAGTAGTTGAACTGACCGTTTAGAGAAAAATATCGTAATTTAGATGTGTAAGTTCCAATTCTGTCCCTGATGATTTATTCATTTCATTTTGTGTGTTATTTGCTGTGAGGATAAAACAAAAGCAACAAAGACTGCCTAGTGAGAAGTGGGAACATAGTATGGAATGAGTGCTCTTTTAAATAATCTATGGCATGTTTTTGCACAGGTAATAGTGAAGATACTATGCAAGATAATCTGCATGAGACTGTAGAGCATTTCCGATTCAAACCCTTCAAGCCTAGAGGAATACTCGGTATGACATCTAATTAAGATTTGATTTCACTATATAAACAACAAAAGAAACATATAGTAATTGCTACTTGTGTTAAATTAAAAAAAAATTTCCTTTTTTTCATTAATCATTTTCGGGTCAAATTCAAATTTTAATCCTGATCATTGAGTTCGTCAAGAATGCCTGGTGTGAAGTGTGAACAAATAGGGAAGCACAACCTTATTAATTTATCTATGACATGGACAGATGAAAGTGACGATGCGTAAGCCAACCTGGAGAAGACTGAGCATCTCTAGTTCAAGCCTTCCAAGCCTACAGATGAAGTAGTCTGTATGGAATCCAATTAAGATTTGATTTAATTAGATAAGCAAACAAAAGAAACATACATATAACTGGTACTTTTGCCTACTCCGGTTTTGTCCCTGATCATTTGATTGTGACCATCAAGCATTTCCTATTGAAGTCTCCCAAGCCTAGAGAAGACCTCTGAAGTTCAGATTAGTACATGTATGTAAATTATTTTTTCAAGGTCCAGTGAATTATGTTAGGCGTACTACATTTGGGTGCTATAATCATTTATTTTGAAGGTAGAGGTGCTCATTTTTTAAGCAATGTAAGGTGGCAGTACCAGCCAACAGCATGTTGGTACCAATTTCTTTTTTTCTTTTTTTTTCAAAAGGCTTGGCAGCGGCTGCCAAGGTTGTATTATAATAGGAATGTCAATTAGATCATACATCTTACAGCATCATAACCTCTAGCATCTAGCCTGACAAAAAATAGACATTCAGACTACAACGTTTATGTACAAACATACAGCCTATGTATAATGAAATCAGCAGTATTTAAGTCAATCTTGCGCCTCTTGCATCAACCATTGCACCACTGTCTCAACTGGAATCTCTGGACCTCCAAAAACAACCGAGTTTCTGTATTTCCATATAGCCACAGTGCAGCCAGGAATAAACAGGACAGCCTTTTGCGCTCTTTATTATCCCGAATCCCCAATTTCAGTGCTGTGATTTGGCAAAGTCCACTTTCTTTCAAAAAAATATGGAACAGTTTTACACCCTAATACTGAAATTTTGGATTTTGCAAATGTAATAGAAAATAAAAGGAAGAGTTATTTTGGCGCTCGTTTAGAATCATGTTTGTAGCAATGCTGGTAGTATGCAATGGTAAGGTTCCAATAGAAGACCTGAACGTTCTGGTGTCAAAATTATATATAACATGGTGATCTTTGATTCGGGCATTGTGGTAATGAAACGCACCCCTCTATGATGAAGTTTCATTGGAATTATTCAGTCCTGATATCCCAAATAAGCAATAGTTACTGACCAAAACGCAGGAAAAAGAAGGTTATACCAAGTTTTGCTGGCACAGGGCCAGCCTGAGCCTCGCATCAGGACCAGGTGTCATCTGTGGTGTATTAAGAACCTGATAAACTAACCAAAATATCACTTGGATATTTCGTCAGGCATCTACTGTGCACAAACTTTGGACTCTTCAGATTCGGGATTTGGAAAGTCAATAGACTATTTAGGACAATACGCTTTTGTTTTTAGCATGAACCTATATAGAGATTAAATATTTTTGGTTCTTTGAGTATCGAGTTGGCAGTGCACTTCGTATTCGAATTCTGTAAAATCAATAGGGTTATACGTCATCGATCTTTGATTTATGAGAGATTATATATTTCTCTGACTTTAGATTATATATCTTTAGTCTAATTATAAAAAAAATAATAGATGTTCCGGTCACTTCGATCCTTTGAGGCGTATCACTAAGTATAATATAAAACAAATAAATATGGGAAGGATAAATAGCCATGTTAATAAATAAACTACTTTTACACAATTTTGTCAAAAAAATAAAATAAGTTTGAAGGGAGAAACAGAGTCATGAATCCGATCCATATATCTTGACTATTTTAGCCCATTAATCAGAGATTTCCGAGGCGAGAGCCGGGGTAATTAACGACATGGACTTGCGCCCGCCGAAAAATAAAAGTTCCCTCAATCACCTAAATAATAAGTCCTTGAGCGCACAAATACGCGCAGGGATGTACCTGCACCTTCTTCCCCCGTAAGACCTCACGCTAATGCCTCGCGCGTGGGCCGCGAAAAAGGGCCGCACATCAGGTGCATCGAATCACATGTCTGGGATATCTAGTAACTTTCAAACTTTGATGCCCTATAAGGGGTCTGAGAAAATTTCTACTGCTGATGGTACAAACCTGCCAATTACAAGTGTTGGTACAGTATTACTAGACAACAAACCATTAGATGATGTTTTATTGGTACCAAAACTATCTTCAAATCTGATTTCAGTTGGACAATTAGTTGAAAATAATTGTCATGTGCTCTTTACTCCTAATGATTGTATGGTATAAGACCAGAAAATTGAGAAGGTCAACATGATGGCGCATAGAAGTGGGCGACTCTTTCTTATCGATGATAAACAAAATTTGACTAATGGATTTGCTTTGGTTGTCTCTCAAGCAAACGATCCTTGGGTTATGTGGTATGGGAAATTAGGTCATTTAAATTCAGATAGTTTATCTTTAATGTTTAAAAAGGTTGTATTCCTGATAAAAGTGTCAATGTCAGTCTTAGTTCTGCTTGTTTTCTAGGAAAAAGTAAAATTCTTCCTTTTCCAATTAGCACAAATAAAAGCAGCAGTCCATTTGAACTTATTCATTCCGATTTGTGGGGTCCATCTCCTATCTTATCTGCTGCTGGATATAAGTATTTTGTACTTTTTATTGATGGTTATACTGAATTTACATGAGTTTATTTGTTAAAAAGAAAATCTGAGGTTTCACAAATGTTCAAATATTATATTGCCATGATTGAAAATCAATTTGATTGTGCCATTAGAAGGTTGAGATCAGATTCAGGAGGGGAATATATGTCAAATGAATTTCAAGCATTTCTATTAGAAAAAGGAATTTTCATGAAAGGTCTTGTTCGGATACTCCTCAGCAAAATGGAGTAGCTGAATGGAGAGATCGACATATTTTAGATACTGTGAGGACAATTCTTTTAGAATCTACTGTTTCTCCTGCCTTTTGGGATGAGGTAGTTCGTACTTCTGTTTTTTTAATTAATTGTCAAATATCAAAAAATTTGCAAAATGAATCACCATATTCTCGTTTCTATAAGAAACAACCTAACTATGATGTGCTTCATACATTTGGTTGTATTTGCTATGTTCACCTTCTTCCATTCGAAAGGACAAAACTAACCCCACAATCAGTTGAATGTATTTTTCTTGGTTATCCCATAGGTCAAAAGGGATATTGATGTTATGATCCAAAATCAAGGAAAATACGTATTTCTCAAAATGTCTTGTTCCGTGAGTCAATTTTCTATTATCATCAGTGTTCCTCTTTATCATCAATTGTCTCCACATCTGTCTTACATTTACTCCAATCAATGAATGACCAACAATCCTCCCATATTACTTCTAATCGCTTCAAACCAGGTTTTGTTTATACTCGACAAAGCAAGAAGGAACCCTCTTCTATGCTACAGCCTGAAAACAACCCACGAGACCAAATCTTGTGTCCTCAGCCCTTAACAAATTTAGAGCCAGAAGAAGACACAAACACAAGTCCAGGATCCGTTCATGTTGAGGTAGAACCTAACTTAAGTCCTCAAATCGGTTTTGATTAATGTGATGTGATTGAAACTATTTTAGATAGACCACATGCACCTGTATTATTAGAACAAGTGTTGAACCCGATTGTGAACAGACAAGTTGGGGTGGTAAGACGATCAACTCGTCAGGTTCAAGCTCCCCATAGGTATGGTTTTTTGGCTACTGTTCCTATGAGTGCTATTCCCAAGTCATTCAATGAGGCAATTACACAAGAATGCGGGAAAGATGCGATGAAGGAAGAGTTAGATGCTTTGCACAAAAATAAAACATGGGATTTAGTTCCTTGTCCGAATAATGTGAAACCCATTGGCTGTAAATGGGTATGCACTGTCAAGTTAAAATCAGACGGCACTTTAGATCGATACAAGGCTTGTTTAGTGGCTCTTGGATATAGTCAAGAATATGAAATTAATTACTTTCAAACCTTTGCACTAGTAGCCAAAATGACTATAGTTCGAATTGTTCTTGCTATTGGGGCCGCTAAGAATTGATCCATTAAGCAGATGGACGTGAAAAATACATTTTTGCATGGTGAATTGAAAGAGACAATTTACATGAAGACACCTCCAGGCCTCCCACTCTCTCAGCCAAATGAGGTTGTAAGTTGAGAAGATCTCTTTACGGGCTTAAGCAGGCTCCACGCGAATGGTTTCAGTCTTTCAAAAGTGTTGTTCTATCTACTGGATTTCAGCAGAGCCTGTATGATCCTTCTATGTTCATCTCCAAGTCTCCAAAAGGTCTTGCATTGGCACTTGTTTATGTTGATGATATACTAATCACTGATGATGATTTTTAGAGTATAACAAGGCTTCGCAATACCTTAGAAGCTACCTTTCAAATGAAAGATTTTGGAGAGGTACAATACTTTCCCGGTCCGGAAGTACATTGCACTTCAAAAGGATTATTTGTGAATCAACACAAGTATCTTTGTGAAATTATAGAAAAGGCACAACTTCAACACTCTAGGCCTCCCACTCTCTCAGCCAAATGAGGTTTGTAAGTTGAGAAGATCTCTTTACGGGCTTAAGCAGGCTCCACGGTGAATGGTTTCAGACTTACAAAAGTGTTGTTCTATCTACTGGATTTCAGCAGAGCCTGTATGATCCTTCTATGTTCATCTCCAAGTCTCCAAAAGGTATTACATTGGCACTTGTTTATGTTGATGATATACTAATCACTGGTGATGTTTTGCAGAGTATAATAAGGCTTCGCAATACCCTAGGAGCTGCCTTTCAAATGAAAGATTTTGGAGGGGCACAATACTTTCTCGCTTTGGAAGTACATCGCACTTTAAAAGGGTTATTTGTGAATCAACACAAGTATCTTGTGAAATTATAGAAAAGGAACAACTTCAACACTTTGCCACTGTCAGAACTCCGATGGAAGTGAACCTCAAGCTAAGCAAAGAAGACGGGGACTTATTACCTAATCCAAAGATGTATAGAAGCATAGTTGGAAGCCTGGTGTACCTTACAATTATGAGGCCAGATATTTATTTTGCTGTACATTTGGTCAGCCAGTTTATGCATGCACCTCGACATTTGCATCGAGCTGCTGTTCACCACATTATTCAGTATTTAAAAGGTACAACTGACGGAGGCTTATTCTTCCCTTCTGAAAATGGTCTTAGACTTTCAGCCTATGCTGATGTAGATTGGGCTGGATGTCCTGATACAAGGAAATCTACTTCAGGCTGGTGCGTGTTTCTAGGAGAGTGTAGCATCCTTGTCCGTCAAGTCAAGGATATCCAAAATTTTTATTGAAAGTTGCAGTGTAAAATCTGATGAGTGGGGAGGACTTGGATGCCATGTTAATATCAAGGATCTAGAAATCAAATCTTGCAAGGAGCTGTATTTCTTGCCAAAGGGCATTCTAGGGCTCACATCTCTCGAGTTACTGACTATTAATGATTGCAATAGCCTATTTGCACTTCCGGAGTGGTTGGTTAAATTCATCTCTCTAAGGAGTTTGAGCATCAGCTCGTGCCAAAATCTGAAATCCTTGCCATTGTCTATACAGGGCCTCGCAGCCTTAGAGAATTTGCATATTCGAAACTGTAGCCGTGATTTGATTGTTATTGTTTCAGAGTGGACAATAACAGAAAATCTTATGTTCCTCATGTGGAGTATTCCTGGAAGAATTGTTCTCCCTAGAAGAATATTGGAGGCTATATATATGTACAACCTCAAAGACCTACTTGAGAGAACAGCCAAGCTGCTAGGTATGGTAGTTTTTGTTTTTATTTTTGTGTGAGTACTGTGCGTGCACTATTATTTTTTCGCTGTTGGTCCATATATAGGTTGTGGGGCAGAGAGACATTGCCAGGGTGCCTAATGCTTCTTCAACTCAAAAGGACTCGATCTTCAATAGAAAACATAATCTTTTTTTTTTCCTCTTTCTTTCTTTCTTTCCTTTATTTGTTCCTTTTGTTCCTTTATATATTTTTTTTCTTGTATGCCTTTTTTGGCTATGCTTTGAAGTTTTCTAGAGTCAGTCACGTTAGGAATTAATCAAGACATCAAACTAGCAATTGTCATGTGGAACTGGAAGTAGAAAAGTTTTATTATGTGTTCTCATAATTGATAATGTCCATAATTTGTTTCATTACTGATTTTTTTTATACAGGTAGGGGTGTTTGGACCAACATTTTATTATGTGTTCTCATAATTGATAATGTCCATAATTTGTTTCATTACTGATTTTTTTATACAGGTAGGGGTGTTTTTGGACCAACATATAAAGTTTTGCTGGAGACGGGGCAAGAAGCAGCGCTCAAGTTGTTGAAGAAAGTGAAAACATCTGCTAGTGAATTTTGGGATAAGATGAGAATCCTCGATGCAATGAACCATCCTGTTCTCATGCCTCTTCACGCGTATCACTGTGGCAGAGATGAGAGAGTGCTTGTTTATGATTTCATGCCAACCGACAGCCTTTCTTCCCTGCTCCATGATTTTGGTATACAATCTTTATCCCTAGATAAACATAATCCTCTTTAAGCTTTAGTTATTTGGCTGATTTTCCGAAGCCATGAGCTGTACAAAATTATGATTCTACATTTCTACAATGCATCAATTGACGGCCCTTTTGAAATTATCATGCAAAATGCATTCGTAGTTTTTAAATATTACATCAAGATCAAACCCAGTTGTCAGATTTACTTACAGATGTCAATAACTTGCTTTTTGTAAGCTATAGAAGCTCTTATGTGCACTATTCAGTATTCAATAATTGCATGGGGCAACAAAGAAAATTGTAATAAAAATCTAAGAATATCAATAATTTAAATTAATGTTAGTGTAAAGTTAGCATGTTCTTAAACTCAGAGTTGTTAGCTTAACTCAAAATTTATCAAATCAATTTCAAGTGATAAATTTAAGTTTCTTAATAAATTTTACATATCACAATTTTGTAGGATAACAAAATTTTGTATTTTAAGAGTTTTATAACTATTTTTTTCAGATTTTTCAAAATGATCTATTCTCATATACAAACATTCATTATTTTTAGATCATTTTAAAAAATCTGAAAAAAAATAGTTAAGAAACTTTAAAAATAGAAAATTTTGATATCTTATAAAATTTTAATATGTAAAATTTATTAAACAACTTGAATTTATTATTTAAAAGTTTCGATATAAATTTTTAAATTAAGCTCACTAATTTTTTTAGTGAGTTTAAGAACACATTAATTTTACTCTAACATAATTATTTGAAATAAAGCCCAAGTTTCATTAAGAATTGTAAAATGCCCCAGATTCACCTTGCCGGTTTCCACTAAAGTGGGACGCTAGGTCCAACATCGCTCTGGCAGTGGCACACGGCCTCAAGTACATCCATGCCATGTCCCCACAATGTGTACATGGAAATATTAATCCTCCTAACATTTTTCTATCTAATATCAATGGTTTCTGGGCAAGCATCGCCAAATGTGGCCTGGCACATCTGGTTGGGGGTCCAACACCTATCTTTTGAAGAGTTAACTATGAACTCTACATAGCACCATAGCTGACAGACTTTTGTCAAGCCTCACAGAAGTCCGATGTGTATAGTTTTGGTATGCAGTTTACAAATGTGCAAACACTCACATATATCTTTGATTTTAAAATAGCATTCTTAGTTTTATTGGTTGTCAATGCTGATTCTTCCAAGTTTTTCAAAAGTACTTCCTATTTGTTGACAACATGTTTTGTTTTTAATGAGTTAATTTGCAAAATATTACTAACACAAACTTTGTTGTATATATTATGCAAGCTAAAGTTATATCACAAAAAATGTATACACATTTTCACGCTAATTAAAATAAAAGAGTGTACTGGTGTCTAAATTCAAGTTCTGCATTCATGATAACAGGTGTTTTGTTAGCGGCGCTGATAATTTTGAGGTACAATGGCCCAGACGATTTTCTGTGTTTGGGTCAGGAAGGATTTAGTGATCAATTTCTCGGCGTTGAGAGAGAGTATCCGACAGCAGTGCAAGAGATGATGCAGTTGGCAAAGAATTGTTTCAACTTGGAACCAGATAGGCGACCCACACTTCAAGTGCCTTGGATTGATGATTGAAGCAAAGGCAGATTTGAATGACAGCTTAACCCTTGGATTGATACATCGTTTTTCTTTTTCTTTTTCCTTCATTCTCTCCATATTTTTGTTTCCAGCTCATAACCCTTTTTTTGTATGAGTTGTCACTATTTAAGTTGAGTTTTATCTAACATCTGAAAAATGAAAATTTTCTTTCTATCAAGCTAGTCTCATTTTTTACTGTGAGACATTCAATTATTCTGGAGTCTCGACCATCCTTTACCAATTGTTTTATTTTCGGAATAACTTTTGGAACTTGGTACCAGCTTACTCTTTAGGTTAACAATACCGAAGCTTCTGTAGATGCTTGTTACTCTAAACAGATAGCAATTTCCGTTTATGTAAGGAGGTTTTACCACATGTCCATAATTCATTAACAATTTTATTCTTCGGCGAGAAGCAAGAAGGGAATGCATCATAATTGTGCTTGTGCACATGAAGATTAAAGCCTGATGAATTTTGTATACGTTAGTACTTTCTCCACTAAAATACCCACGTACTCTTAAAAAAAAAAACAATTATACGTTCTTTTAGTTTGCTTGTAGGTTGTAGCTGACCGTTGTACCGAACAATTCCAGATCGAACTTTTCTTTTGTTTCTTTTTGGGTCCAAAATTTTGGTAGTTCGAGGTTGTTGGGTCATCATTGTCCGAGTATTTATATTCGCAGAACACTGGATCGAATTATCAAAGATGATATTCCCTGAAAGGCCTATACAAACAGATTCAGTACCGAATTATCAAAAATTTTCTTTTCTATTGATTTCTATTTTGCATCAAATGTGCTATGATCTCAGCCATGACCTCATCTAGTTATCTTAAATACGTCCGTAGACATGTTCCATCATCTCACAGTTTAATGTCTGCAAATTGGTGTTCATAGGTGGGAAACAATGTGATTATGTGTGGATAATTTAAATGCTTTTTATATTTTTGGTTTATAACTATTGTAAGTAAAGTTTATATTTAATATTCAAGGTGTTACTTGTGAATGTGCCAATACTAGTCAACATCATATAGTAAATTTTTAAAATTATTATCTATAATATTTTTTCGTTAGTATGGTAATTGAGAGATGGTGGCTAGTTTTTTGCTTTTAAGAAAAGAAGTTGATTGTATCAATTAATTAATTATATTCTTAATAACAATAAATTTTGTAGATAGTCGACTCATAAACTAATTTATAAGGACCAATCAAATATTTATATTGTTATGATTCTTTAATGTAGAAAAATAAATTGAAATAAAAATATTATATTCATGAAAAATAACTAATAGCACAACCTATCAGTGTGCACCAGGTTTAGCTCCAACTTTCACTTCAGTAACCCCACATGAAAATACTTCCACCATTTTCTTCAAAATTTCCAACGATCCAGTGACCAATTCTCCAATCTCCTCTCATAAAAGGAACTTTTGTTGATTCTTGTTCACTAAAAATCTATGGTCACCTTCCAATGCTGTGAGAATCCTCCGACCACTAGTTCCAAATTGATTTTTTGAATGTTTTCCAAACACTATGAAATGATTTTTCTGAATGTTTTCCTTACGTTATTTGATCAGTTTAGATGGATTACATGCATAAGTTTGATTGTTTGAACATTACTTTGAACAACTAATCTTAAAATTTCAATCTAGTCGAGTACCTTCTATTTTTTGCTTAATTTTTTTCCCCAAAATTCCTCAAATAGTCCTGAAATGTGAAAGAACCATGGAGTAACTCATCTTATATCTAAAACTTAACTAAATTAATTTAAGATCAAGAGAACTGATTCGGTTTGTATTAAAATTCTAAATAAATATATATGCATTTCATGTTCCTCGCTTATAGAGGTACGGTCATATTTTCGAGCAATGCGGTAACATAGTTATATTTCATAATTATATATTAGAAATAATCAGGTATATGTTAAAACTAAGTATTTTTAAATGTTTATAGGTACTATATATCTGTCAAAAAAAATTTGATATGTTTAAAAATAAATACAAAGTGTACACTTAAATTAACTCTAACATAGTTTCCAATACTAAATAGGTAAAATTTCATTGTATGCCTTCTGAAACTATAAAATTACATATTTTCTCTTTTAAAATTTATAATGTTATATTTATTTTTCTAAACTATTGAAACTCTCACATTTATACAATATATTTTATTTTCCTTAAAAGTAACCCCTCATTTATGAATTTGTTATTTATCCTTATTCCTTACAAATGTACTATCTAGCATTAATATCAATCATCAAATATTTCATATTATTATTTAATTGAAAATGATCAGTTATGCGCTCCCATCTTGAAAGTATTGTCCCTATTTTTTAAATATGATTGGGATCTTGAGAGATGATAGATGATTGGGTCAAGAGAGAAAAGAGAGAAGGAATAAAATGCAAAAACGAGATGTGAAGTATGTTTTTGCACTACAAATATTGTAAGAGTATAAATATAATTGTATATTAGCCCTACAATATTAATTAAGGTTTTAATTTGAGTCTTACAATTTTTAGTTAGTATAATTTAAATTTTTAGATATATCATAAAAATTTAGTGGATAAATATGAAAGTTTTAATAATATGGACAAATAATATGATATATCAAATTTTAAAGAGAGAAATAATTAATTTTAAAATTCTGTAAGGATGTATCTGAAATTTTGCGTACTAAATACTGTTAACTCTGCTGGTAAGAACCAAACATTAGAATAAAATAACAACCATTCCATCGCCTTGACTTGACACTGATGACCCTGCTTTGTTTCTGAAACTGAGTGAGGAGAGCAAACCGGAATGCCCGGGGTCGGTGAAACACTTGTTTCTGCCGTTGTAAAGAGAGTGTGCGGCAAGCTGGTTGATTTCTTATCTGAGCCGCTCGATCTGCTGTGGAACTTGAAAGATGACATGGAGTCCATGAAAAGCACAATGGTTACGATTCAGGCTGGGCTCAGTGATGCGGAGAAGAGGTCGTCGAGGAAGGAAGCCGAATCGGAGCGGCTTTGGCTGCGGAGGCTCAAATCCGCCGCCTATGAAATTGATGATATGCTGAGCGATTTTGAGGCGAGGATCCCACCCAAGATGTCCAGGCGCCGTGACATCATTCGTCAACAGGTACTTGTTTGTTTCGTCGGAAAAGATTAATTTCCATTTTAAAATGTTAATTACTTGGGTTATTTCTACTGCCGACGGAGAACTGAAGAGAATTCGAATTCTTAGTAACAAATTGCAAGAAGGTAGACAAATGGAATTATATATATCAGACCTTTCCAAGCATAATATACCAAGTTCAAAACTTGAGAATAATTCAGCAGACTCTAAAATTCCTAATTTGGTATTATGAAGGTACAGGTAAGAAATAGTTTGTTTTTGGGAAAATTCATCATTTGGCCCTAAACTTTCTAAATTAGTCCCTAAATTTTCATTTACATTAAGTTCGTCCTAAACTTCTTCAAAAAAATCTAGTTCTTAAACATTTTCAAAAAAACCAACTTAATCCTTAATGTTTAAATTATATCAAATAAGTCTTTAAATTTTTCAAAAAATACATATTTTAGTCCCTGAATCTTTTCAAAAAAATTAAATTGATCACTGAACTTTTATTTTCATCTAGAGATGTCAGTTCTTCGTCTGACCCGATGAGCCGAGTTTATCCAACACAACCTGATCTGGTGTGACTAATGAAAATTTGATCAAATACGGGTCTAATGTTTTTTTATCTATCTCGGTCAATTAAGTCATATTAGGTCCAACTTGTTTAGAAAATAATAAAATAATATCAATCTGATCCATTTGGTTTTTTTTTGAAAAAATTTAGGGACTAACTTGGTTTCTTTTGAAAAAAATTAAGGACTAAACGTATATTATTTCAAAAATTTAATGATTTATTTGGTGTAATCTAAAGTTTAAGGACAAATTTGATGTTTCTAAGAAGTTTAAAGACTAATTTATTTTTTTGAAGAAGTTCAAGGACCATTTTGGTGCAATTTAAAGTTTAGGGATTGAGTTGATTTTTTTAAGAAAGATGAGTGACTAGATGATGAATTTTCTTTTTGTTATTTTTATCAATTATTTCTTTTGAATATTCAATTCAATATAAATAATTTATAAAAATAACATTCGGTTAAGATCAATCTAAGCCAAACAATTTTATTCTATATAGATATACATAGAATATGCCAGTTGTTGTTCCCCTCCAAGGAAAATCTTGTTACAATCCTTCCAAGCAGTTCACAAGGAAGCTTGTACAGTTTTTGGTTTTCTTAGCTTCTGAAATATATATATTTGCAAATGTAGCCTCTGTTTGCAAATAGAATTGTATAGTTCTCTCTGATTCTCTCATACATGAAGCTAATGGCGAGCATCATTCTTAGAAGCCAACCGGGGGCCAATTAAAGAGGACTGACATGAGACGATTTTTTACTGACTTAATTCTTGAAAAGACTTTATTGGTGTAATATTTTATCTTTTTAGTATTATGAATCAGTTGAAGAAGAAAAATTAAATCATTTAATGATAACTATAAAATAGTAGAGAATAATTTTTTATGCTTGAAATTTGGCGCTTGCTTACTAATTAATATGTTAAAGAACTACATCCATGAAAACATAAGATAAGTTTTGAAAACTATAGAAAAGGGGCCAATGCAAATCCTGCTATGTTCCACCTTGTTCTTATTCTCTATTACAAGGAGGTTAATCAATTGGACTATTTTTATTGAATTGATGGGAATGAAATAAGCATGTGAAATTGGACTAATTCCACTAGCCAAACAGAATTGAAATAAAATAAAAGGTCCGCATTCTCCATTACTTCATCCAATATATGCCAACTGCCTGCTATGGTTTTAATAAATGAGCCTCCTCTGTCGCTTCCTCCTTTACTGCCTCCTTTCTCTCAATCCTGTTTAAATCAGACTCCTGTTTAGTACTGATTATCTCTATATATTAATAGCTTTACCCCCACCATCCATCGTTATATTGAAATTTAACTGGATTTATATTTGGGTAAAAGATTGCTCTTTTGCAGCGGTTACCTATGCAACTGGTGTTAGTTTCATGTGTATCCCAACAAGTATTACATATTTCACTTTTCAAAGTGCTACTAAAATCCTTAATTAATCAATGATTTTCCAAAGCATCAACTTTGTGGAGCTCTTTTGTGAAGTGTCCATGCCAACAATTATTTTTTGATGTACAACCATACATATTTTGTGGTAGTACATTCAAAATACTTTCGTTGCATCTTTCTTTTGATGAATGGAATGATTGTCACTAACTATTTCATTTCTCAAACAGGCGAAGTTGTTCTTCTCCTCTTCTAACCCCCTTGTATCACACATTACTTTGGCTCACAATATCAAAAACATGAAAGAAAAATTGGATAAGCTAGTAGCTGAAAGGAGAGATTTTGATTTCAAGGTGGATACTAGCTCAGATAAACTATTGGAGGGTCTTGAGATAAAAAATCGAGAGACTTTTTCAGAAATTGATTTTAATCATAAAACTAGAATTGTTGGAAGGGATGATGAGAAGGAAAAGATTGTGAATTTTTTGTTGCAAAGAGGTGTTGGAGAGGATATCTCAACCATTCCGATTGTTGGTCTTGGAGGTCTTGGAAAGACCACTCTGGCACAATTAGTTTTTAATGATGAGAATATTGAAACAGAATTTGATATAAGAGCATGGGTTTATGTGTCAATGGAACTTGATTTGCTCAGTATGGGGAAAACTATTCTCTCACAGATTGATGGTCGAGGACAGAATTATGATAGTTTGCAATCTGTTAGCACCTCTCTTAAAGGTGCTCTTGCTGATAAAAGATTTTTGATTGTTTTGGATGATATATGGGAAGAAGATGGTCAGAAGCTGGAGAGATTAAAACTAATGCTGAAAGGTGGCAAACGTGGTAGCAAGGTGATTGTGACCACACGCAGCAAAAAGGTTGCACTGTTAATGTCTTCCAAAAATGCTATGGTGCACTACTTAAAGGGCTTATCAGATGAAGATTGTTGGTGCATTTTCTCACAAAGAGCATTTATCTCCGGAGACGAGGGTAACTCAGCTTTGATAGAAATTGGGAGAGAGAAAATAAAAAAGTGCAAAGGTGTACCCCTGGCAGCCAAAGCTCTTGGATACACTCTATGTTCCAAGGAAGATGTAGCTGCCTGGTCAGCTGTGAGAGAGAGTGAATTTTGGGAATTGGATGATGATGATGTATTGCCGTCATTGAAACTTAGCTACTATCACCTGCCTCCCCAACTGAAGTTATGCTTTGCATATTGTGCAATTTTTCCCAAAGGTTCTGATATTAACAAGGACAAACTTATCCAGGAATGGATTGCCCTTGAATTCATCCAAAAGAATAGCGGGAACATTACTCTAGAAAAAATTGGTGAGGAGTATGTGAGTATTCTTTTGGGTATGTCTTTCTTGCAGTATTCACCAAATTATGAGGGAAGTCAGAATTTGCTGTGCATGCATGACCTGGTACATGATCTGGCCAGATCTGTTATTGGTGATGAAATGGCTCTGTTGGATACTAGAAAGGAAATTAATGAAAATAGGGACCCTGTTAATTGCTATAGCTACTATTCACTCTTGGCCAACTATGGTAACATGGCAGCATCTCCAGACTGGAAAGTTTTGCCTGACAAGATCCGGGCATTACACTTTACTAATTGTACTCCAATGTTGTTTTCTGACAAGGTACTGCAAGTTCATTAAGACATTCTTATAGTCCAAAACTTTTTCTCGTTTGCTGCATTTTTGAATTTCTTATTCACATTTTCATTATAAAATTTTTTATGTAAATTATCCATGATATGTCGTGAATAAAATCGATGTATTCCTTCACCTTTGACCTCAAAAAAATCTAAATCAGGTTAGTTGAAAACATTTCGAATAGACATATGTTTATCGGAAATAACAGTGTAGGTTACAACCAGTGCAATAATATACTTACGTAATCATCCCATAAACTAACTCCATGATCCACTATTCTCCTCATCCACTAGAGCATATGCAAAGGGAAACAACTGTAAATTCACGTCATACTTAGTGGCAACTAACAATTTACCTCTGAACTTACTTGTAAGAGAAGTGCCGTTAATACCGAAAATAGGTCGAACATATCTCAATCCTTGACGAACCCCACCAAATGGCTAAGTTGTCTTTTTGAAAAGATAATATGATGGTAAGGACGAGTCTCTGTCAATAAACGGATCGCCTTCAACATATACCTTTGTACCCGCATTGGTTTTTGCATATGCATTTAGTAAATGAGGTAAAAGTATATAAGCATTGGTCTAACTACCAAAAATTTTGGCAATCGTTTTTTCCTTAGCACGCCAAACTTTGTTATAAGATGGTTGTGCTATAAATTTACCTTCAATCATAGAGCGTAGGTCGGGTATTGAAATGCCCGGATTTCTATACACCGCCTCACTTATTTTGTCAACAATAAAAGAAACAGTCAGTTGTCTGTGGTCATGTCTGGCCATGTCTGCATGACAGGATTGGGTAAATGGATATTTTCTAATTGTAAATTTTGAACCGTCAGAAGATGTGGCACACAATCGCCAATTGCATAATACATTTTCACATCGTACTGTTTTCTGTTGCTTCTTACTGATACATATTGTATGTTCTCTAAAATGTGATATTTTCTAATAACTTTTTTGAGTTGCGATTTACTACTACATATTCGATTTTCAGCTAAGGGATTTTCGAATATTTTTTTATCATCAAATGTATATAAATCAGCTAATATTTCGTCGCTCTTGTCTTGGTGAAATGTATCAACTGGGTGCTTATTGGAACGATTAAGAAAAAGTATGTGCATTGATCTGTATGCACTATCTCTTTCAACAATCTCAAAATTACTGCTTTCATTACTCGAACTGCTTTCATTTTCCTCTGCTTTCCTCACTTCTTCTGCTTTCACCTCAATATCATCACCCGGTGATTCTCCATTATAATTATCAAAAAGCCTCGTCATCCATTGAACGTATCGTTTCGAACTTTATCTCACTTTCATTTAGATTATTTGTAGGCTCGTTTACAATGGAGGAATTTGACGTGAAGGTAAAAAGATGATTCATTAATTTTAATTTTTTTAGTTCAGAAATGTTCTCTTGACGTATATTATACTGTGGTTGATATAAATAATAAGGGTTCATTTGCTACAATTCATATTACGGTATGTTATACAGTTGGTACTGCAGAATGTTTCAATTGGTTTGGGTACTATTTTGAGGTAAATTACCACCGATTCGAACATATGCGTTACTTAAAAAATGGAGAATGATATCCACAAATAATTCAAGCATTAACATCTTGCCTTTAATGGTTTGTTCAATGGCTACTGATAATCTATGATCATCAGATATTAAAATCGGACTGAAATAAATAGTACCATTTTCTTCAATGTTTATCTTGGCTTTAATTTTTAGTTGGCATTGATTTCCTAGCAATCATAAATGCTGATATATTAATCTCTTTAAAAATTCTAATGATATATTTGTGTCTAATGTAAAAATAAATCTAGGCGGTTGGTTGTAATTGGAACCCATAGAACTAAAGTATATAAAGCCACCAACATAAATACCAAAATATATCATCTTGCCCTATATATAAATCATTGTGTATAATTACACATTTTTCTACTAACAATATATTTTTTGGCAATATAATAAATTATAACCCGACTTTGAAGTTCAGAATGTCTTCAGATTGAAGATTCGAATTGTATTTTTTTAAGAAAATATAGAGAAAGAGAGATAGTTAGGATAGTGGTCCTCTATCATTTTTTTAAAAAAAAAAAGAGGAAGAGAGAATAAAATATATTTTTAAATGATTATGCAAATATATATTTATAAGAGATAAAATAAAATCACACTTTAAAAATACGATCAATCAATAAATTTGTCCATTGATATGACTAAAGCTATACTTTCAGAATACATGATAAAACTATACTTTCAGAATACAATTTTTCTTATTATACAAATTTATTAAAATAATTTTTTTTATAATTTAATTTAATTTTTGTTTCCAACGTAAAATTCACTCATTGTCTGATAAGCCCCAAATAAGCACTAGTTAACAATCAAGGACATGAAGACAAATTATATCAATATTTTATGACACAGGACCACCACAGAACCCACCACAGAACCCGTGCCAGGACAAGGTCTTCTGTGTGTTTTGTAAAGAATCTAATAAACTAATAAACTAATCAAAACGTCACTTGGACATCTCATCAGACACCTTTGTACAAATATAACTCTTTTTTGTTAAAATAAAAATCAGGATCATGCTGTATCTTCATTTGTAATTATCGTCTCTATACTTCTCTTTTCATATGCTTTTCTGCCAAGAGAAAATTAAAGGAAAGGTCCAAATTGGACGAGTTGATTTGAGGAAGCTGTAATAGTGTAATGGAAGTAGGTTATGAGAAAATAAAAGTCTAGAAGATTATCATTCAACATGTGTTCTTTTTAGGCTCTCTATATTTCACTTTTCATTTATGAATAATTTTTAAGACTATGAAATCATTTTTTTGAGTGAAATTAAAAGAAAATTTAGAAATTACCGAACACTAGTTCCAAATTAGAGTTCTAAAATCGTGCATGTTGTATCGTACCGTGTCAAAATACGGCGTGCCGCGGTACGGCATGGCACGGCAAGGGAGGTTGATTTTTTTTTTGACGTGCGTGCCGTACCGTGCCAAAAATGGGGAGAGGGCAGCACGGCACGGATAAGACACGGTACGGATAAAGCACGGCACGGTTAAATCACGGTGTGCTACACGTGCCATGTCGATTCGACACGCCGTGGTAAACGTGATGTGCCTTAACCGTGCCGTGTCGTGTCGAGTTGACACGTCGTGCTACACATGCCTGAACTGTGCTAAACGTATTTGGTGTGAAAAAATTCGAAAAAATCGGAAAAAATTGTAAAAAATTCAAAAAAATCTTAAAAAATATAAAAAATTCAAAAATTTTAAATTTATTTACTGCTAAAAAAATTAAACAACCAATTGGAAAAAATAATATTTTTGTAAAAATTGCAAAAAAATTAGAAAAATCCTAATTTTTTTTAAAAAATCCGAAAAATATTTTTAAAAATTCAAAATTTTTTTAAAAAATTCAAAAATTATTTTAAAATTTTTTAAAAATTACTTTTAAAATATTTAATTTTTCAAATTTTCCCTCCTCCTTTTTAATCCCATTACAAAATCCCGCCAATAAATTATAAAATCAACTATCCAATCAACATCAAACGGCTCACAATCCGTGCATACTATGTCTATCCGTACTAACTGTGCTAAACATGCTTATCCGTACTTACCCGTGCTTATCCGTGCCGTATTTATCTGTGCCTAACCGTGCCTATCCGTGCCTATTCGTATCTACCCGTGCTAAACGTGCCTACGCGTGCCTACATGTGCCTACGCGTGTTCCCATGCCGTGCCTATGTGTGTCCCGTGTCGTGTCTACAGTGAGAAAAATCGGACGCGGTACAGATAACAGTACGGCACGCCACATGCATAATACGGCACGTGTTGACATGCCGTGCCGTGCCATGTCGCCTCTGATACGTGCCGTGTCGTGCCGTGTCTTGACACACCGTGTTATTTTTAATTTCCTATTCCAAATTGATTTTTTGAATGTTTTCCAAACACTATGAAATGATTTTTTTTGAATGTTTTCCTTACGTTATTTGGTCAGTTTAGATGGATACATGCATAAGTTTGAAGTTTGATTGTTTGAACATTACTTTGAACAACTAATCTTAATATTTCAATCTAGTTGAGTACCTTCTATTTTTTGCTTAATTTTTGTTTTTCCAAAATTCCTCAAATAGTCCTCAAATCCACAAACTCCAAGAACCACGGAGTAACTTATCTTATATCTAAAAATTAACTAAATTAATTTAAGATGAAGTGAATTGATTCGGTTTTTATTAAAATTCTAAATAAAATATATACGCATTTCATGTTCCTCACTTATAGTGGTACGGTCAAATTTTCTAGTAATGCGGTAACATAGTTATATTTTATAATTATATATTAGAAATAATCAGTTATGTGTTAAAACTAAATATTTTTAAATATTTATATGTACTATACATCTGTTAAAAAAATAAATTTTGATATGTTTAAAAATAAATACAAAGTGTACACTTAAATGAACTGTAACATATTTTCCAACAATAAATAGGCAAAATTTCATTGTATACCTTCTGAAACTATAAAATTACATATTTTCTTTTTTAAAATTTATAATGTTATATTTATTTTTTCTAAACTATTGAAACTCTCACATTTATTTAATATATTTTTTTTCCTTAAAAGTAACCTCACATTTATGAATTGAATTCCTTGTTTATCCTTATTCATATTCTTCTTCAATTGAGAATGATCAGTTGTGCGTTCCCATCTTGAAAGTATTGTCCCTACTTTTTAAATACGATTGGGATCTTGAGAGATGATTATTGGTCAAGAAAGAAAAGCGAGATGTGAAATATATTTTTACACTATAAATGTTATTACTAAGACGATTTGAAGGAGAAAAGACAAGACTATATTAGCCATATAATATTAATTGAGGTCTTAATTTGAGTCATAACATTTTTAGTTAGGACAATTTAAATATCTGGACATATTATAAAATTTTAGTGGATAAATATGAAAGTTTTAATAATATGAATAAATGAATATGACATATTAAATTCTAGAGGGAGAAGTAATTAATTTAAAAAATTTAGAAGGATATATCTGAAGTTTTGCGTAGTAAATAATGTTAACTTTGTTTGTAAGAACCAAACGTTACATTAAAAAAAAAAAGCGTGAATGCAAGACGACAACGGCAATAATGCAGCAGTTTGGACGAAATAAGAAGGCGACAAATTTAATATCGAAAATGTTAAACGTCCACTCTTTATTCTCCACCAATTTATTTATTAACAATAATTATATTTTTAATAGATATATATATAATTAATATTAATAAATAAAATGGTGAATAAATAAATAAGAGGAATTATTTTTTCCAATCAATTTTTACACGCCACTCTCGCACTACATCGAATCCCTCTCAAAATTTTTTCATGTACGCTAAATTTCTCCTTCTCCCATCTCTTTGATTCGCTCTCTATGATTTCTCTCTCTTTGATTCGCTCTTCGATTTCCTTCTCCCTTCTCTCTTCGATCTCTTCTCCCTCCTTGCTCTCCTTCCGATTCCTCCTCCGTTTTCTCCAATCCCTTCTTCCGATTCGATCTCTTTTTCCTCTCCTCTCCTTCCAATCATTCTTCCTCCATTCTCTCTAATTCGTCCTCCCTCTTTGATACCTCTTCTCTTCTAGTCGATCATCTCCTTCCAATCACTCATTCCTTCCTCCCTTGTGACTTTAAACCATTTTACATTTTGATATAAATATTTTTTGACATATTTATATATTAATATAAATATTTTTATTTTGGATATAGATTATTTTAAATATTAGTATAAATATATTTAAATATTAATATAATTATTTTATATTCTGTACATAAATATATTTAAATATTAATATAAATATATTTAGACGTTAGTTTAAATATATTTAAATATTAACACAAATATTTTTCATATTTAACATAAACACTTTTTCATATATAATTTTCAGATTTAATATAAACACTTTTCAACTACATTGAAAGATAACGATTTAATGTTCAATATAAGAACTTAAATTTGAAATGCTTTTTAATTTTATGTTTAAACACTTTTCTACCTTTGTATAAACGTTTGTGAGTTTTTGTATAAACATTTTTCATCTTTGTATAAATCTTTGTGAGCTTCGTGCTCGAGCGCTTATGCGCGGTAGAGCGCGTGAAAAGCGCGCGGAAGATTCGGACGCTTCGCGCAATCTTGATCTGAAATCTGTTTGGGTACAAAATTAACGTACAATTATTAACCCCACAATAAATAAACAGTAAAGCTGGACTCCTCCCAGTACTCGTTTAATAAAAGTCTACGGACGAGTCAACCCTTTACCTTCTTAGCAACAACTCCATCGCCCCGACTTCACATTGACGACCCTTCTTTGTTTCTGAAACTGAGTGAGGAGAGCAAACAGGAATGGCCGGGGTCGGTGAGACGCTTGTTTCTGCCGTCGTAGAGAGAGTGTGTGGCAAGCTGATTGATTTCTTAGCTGAGCCGCTCGATCTGCTGTGGAATTTGAAAGATGACATGGAGTCCATGAAAAGCACAATGGTTACGATTCAGGCTGTGCTCAGTGATGCGGAGAAGAGGTCGTCGAGGAAGGAAGCCGAATCTGAGCGGCTTTGGCTGCGGAGGCTCAAATCCGCCGCCTATGAAATTGATGATATGCTGAGCGATTTTGAGGTCAGCATCCCACCTAAGACGTCCAGGCGCCGTGACATCATTCGTCAACAGGTACTTGTTTATTTCGTTGGAAAAGATTAATTCTAATTCTTAGTAACAAATTGCAAGAAGGTAGACAAATGGAATTATATATCAGACCTTTCCAAGCATATTACCAAGTTCAAAATTTGAGAATAATTCAACAGACTCTAAAATTCCTAATTTGGTATTATACAGGCTTTACTCTAATTGGAAGGCTTGGTGCTCTTAGGAACACCCTAGCTTTACTCTAATTAAGAAATAGTTTGTTGTTTTATAATTCAAATGATATATTAAAATATTGATATTTCTTCAAAATAACTAAAAAGACTTCGTCAATTTTATGAATAAGATGAAATAAATATCACGTTGTTGATACAATTCGTTAAATTTGAGGATAATTCAAAATGGTGCTGAAAAAGAATAATTCGTGGATGATTTGGGTATTAGTTGGAAATCTTGTTACAATGCTTCCAAGTAGTTCACAAGGAAAGCTTGTACAGGTTTTGGTTTTCTTAGCTTCTGAAATATATATATTTGCAAATGTAGCCTCTGTTTGCCAATAGAATTGTATAGTTCTCTCTGATTCTCTCATACATGAAGCTAATGGTGAGCATCATTCTTAGGAGCCAACCGGGGGCCAATTAAAGAGCACTGACATGAGACAATTTTTTACTGAATAAAATATTGAAAAGACTTTATTGTGTTTAATATTTCCTCTTTTTAGTATTACGAATCAGTCGAAGAAGAAACAATTGAACCATTTAATGATAACTATAAAATAGTACAGAATAATTTTTTTATGCTTGCAATTTGGCGCTTGCTTACTAATTGATATGTTAAAGAACTACATTCATGCAAACATAAGATAAGTTTCAAAAACTATAGTATGTATTTAGGTTTGGAGCTAGTGGCTTTGGATAGGTGACCGTCCAAAAAATCTCGGAGCTACAACTGAAATTAAAAAGAAAGAGAAAGAGAAAAATGTTTAATGGTAGAGTTAATGGAGTATTAACTATTAATTAGGCAGGGTTTTGATCAAGTCAATGGCTCAAAAACGACTTGTATGACCTCTTCCAAAAGCCATTTAGACGAGCTCTGAACCCATAAATTGTGGGATGTAATAGTAGATATTGGGACTTAAAATGCCTAGAGTTCATCCTTGACCCACCTAGAAACTTTCACACATGTTCAGGAAAAAGTCAAATGCGGAGCACTAGATGTGGCAATAGAAAACATTGATAGATTCTTTTCTTCTCCACTGCTTCTATGCGGCACTGATACTTGTTAACTCTGAGAAAATGCCGCTCTTATCTTTATTATTTCTTGTACTATGCCTATCAGATGTTAAAAAGGATGTGGGTTCATTGAATGTTGAAGACTTACAGGACATCATTTTTCTTTTTAAAATAATGCATGTCTTTTTTATCAATCCTGGAAATTTCATAAAATCCATATTTATTCCAATTTCAAGTCATATTTCACAATTGAAAAATGTAAGTTGTTGCTTAAAATTGTACAGAATTCACACCTGATGGAATATATATGTACAAGTTTTACATTTCATAGAACAAATTTATACAAGGTCTGCCTTTGACAAGATGATTCTTTGATTGATATATCAACTGGGGGATAAGTTCTAAATAGAGAAAGATGACAATTTTAGGCTACTGATGGAGCACAAAAGTTGAAGTTAAGCATATTAATTGAACTAAATGCTTTGAGTAGTTATTGGTGGGCTACATATAGGAGTAGTTTCCTCTGTGCTACATATAGTATAAGAAGATTAGTTTAGTTAACATAAATTTAATTTACTATTATTAATTTAATGTATGAGGCAAATTAAAGTAAAATCACCATGAACAGATAAGTGATAATATTGGTCTGTTCATGAACAGAGATGTTATATAAGTTCTGGGTAACTTTAATGAAATTAAATCTTCTGACATGTGCTTCAGTATTCTACAGGTATTATTTGTTCTTGTTTGACCAAATTTGATTACTAATAGATTAATAATTTCTTAAATATAATCTTTTCAAGCTTGTTAATCAGATAAAAAAGAAATATTGGTCTGAAATGATTTTAGATTCTGCGAAATGAAAACTAAAAATGAATCTAAAAAGCATTAAATAAGTATGGACTGAATAACCTTAATGAATAAAACATATGATAAATATATGTTGCACAAAGAAAAAGGGTCAATGCAAACCCTGCTATGTTCCACCTTGTTCATGTTCTCTATTTCAAGGAGGTTAATTAATTGGACTATTTTTATTGAATTGATGGGAGTGAAATAAGCATGTGAAATTGGACTAACTCCACTAGCCAAACAGAATTGAAATAAAAGAAAAGGTCCATATTCTCCATTACTTCATCCAATATATGCCGACTACCTGCTATGGTTTTAATAAATGAACCTCCTCTGGTGCCACCTCCTTTCTCTCAATCCTGTTTAAATTAGACTCCTGTTTAGTACTGATTATCTCTGTATATCAAACACTTTACCCCACCATCCATTGTTATATTGAAATTTAACTGGATTTATATTTGGTAAAAGATTGCTCTTTTGCAGGGGTTGCCCATGATTTATATTTCACTTTTCCAAGTGATACTTCAATCCTTAATTAATAAATTGATTTTCCAAAGCATCACCTTTGTGGAGCTCTTTTGTGAACTGTCCATGCCAACAATTATTTTTTGACGTACAACCATACATATTTTCTGGTAGTACATTTAAAATACTTCCGTTGCATCTTTCTTTTGATGAATGGAATGATTGTCACTAATTATTTCATTTCTCAAACAGGCGAAGTTGTTCTTCTCCTCTTCTAACCCCCTTGTATCACACATTACTTTGGCTCACAATATCAAAAACATGAAAGAAAAATTGGATAAGCTAGTAGCTGAAAGGAGAGATTTTGATTTCAAGGTGGATACTAGCTCAGATAAACTATTGGAGGGTCTTGAGATAAAAAATCGAGAGACTTTTTCAGAAATTGATTTTAATCATAAAACTAGAATTGTTGGAAGGGATGATGAGAAGGAAAAGATTGTGAATTTTTTGTTGCAAAGAGGTGTTGGAGAGGATATCTCAACCATTCCGATTGTTGGTCTTGGAGGTCTTGGAAAGACCACTCTGGCACAATTAGTTTTTAATGATGAGAATATTGAAACAGAATTTGATATAAGAGCATGGGTTTATGTGTCAATGGAACTTGATTTGCTCAGTATGGGGAAAACTATTCTCTCACAGATTGATGGTCGAGGACAGAATTATGATAGTTTGCAATCTGTTAGCCCCTCTCTTAAAGGTGCTCTTGCTGATAAAAGATTTTTGATTGTTTTGGATGATATATGGGAAGAAGATGGTCAGAAGCTGGAGAGATTAAAACTAATGCTGAAAGGTGGCAAATGTGGTAGCAAGGTGATTGTGACGACATGCAGCAAAAAGGTTGCACTGTTAATGTCTTCCAAAAGTGCTATGGTGCACTATTTAAAGGGCTTATCAGATGAAGATTGTTGGTGCATTTTCTCACAGAGAGCATTTATCTCTGGAGATGAGGGTAACTCGGCTCTGATAGAAATTGGGAGAGAGATAATAAAAAAGTGCAAAGGCGTACCCCTGGCAGCCAAAGCTCTTGGGTACATTCTATGTTCCAAGGAAGACATAGCTGCCTGGTCAGCTGTGAGAGATAGTGAATTTTGGGAATTGAATGATGATGATGTATTGCCGTCATTGAAACTTAGCTACTATCACCTGCCTCCCCAACTGAAGTTATGCTTTGCATATTGTGCAATTTTTCCCAAAGGTTCTGATATTAACAGAGACAAACTTGTCCAGCAATGGATTGCCCTTGAATTCATTCAAGAGACCAATGGGAATTTCACACCAGAGAAAATTGGCGAGGAGTATGTGAGTATTTTGTTGGGAATGTCCTTCCTGCAGTACTCGCCAAATTATGCAGAAAATCAGAATATGTTCCGCATGCATGACCTGGTTCATGACCTGGCCAGATCTGTTGTTGGTGATGAAATGGCTGTGTTGGATGCTAGGAAAAAAATTAACAGAAACACTGTTAATTGTGACAGCTACTATTCGCTCTTGATTAACTATGATAACATGGAAGCATCAGCAGATTTGAATCTTTTGCCAGACAAGATCCGGGCATTGCACTTCACTAATTGTGCTTCAATGTTGGTTCATAACAAGGTATTATGAGTATATTAAAATATCAATTTAGCCCAAAACTAACTGATATTATGTTGTTATGTTAAGGGTGTCAATGGGTTGGGTTCGGGTCGGGTCAGCATTATTTTATTATTTCTTTGACCCGACCTGACCCAATTCGATTTGACTCGGGTCGAAATTCTTTGACTGGAACTGGACCCGATTTAATGTTGTTGTAAATAACTTGCAATTTCCTTAACAATGTTTTATTTAACTAACAGTATTGGTCTCTAAATTATAATTTTTATAATTTTCTAACAGATTTTCTTACCAAGAAAATCCTTGCGTGTCGTGAATTTGAGTGGATGTCATGTGGACAAGTTACCTGACTCGATCTACCATTTAAAGCAACTGAGGTTTCTTGAAGTTTCATTGATTAACACAAAGTCGCTGCCTAAATCCTTCGGGAGTTTGCTTAACATGGAGGCACTAGATCTTTCAAAAAGTTCCCTAGAAAATATACCAATTTCAATTAGCAATCTTGAGAAGTTAAAGAACTTAAGTTTGCGTGGTTGTTCCTTGCTCCGAATACTACCCGACTCATTTTCCAAACTTGAGTTTCTAACACATCTAGATCTTTCAGATTGTTGTAGCCTTCAATTGCTACCAGAATCTTTTGGAAATCTTTCTAGGCTATGTTTTTTACATCTTTCTGGTTGTTCGGAGCTTCAAAAATTACCTGAGTCCATCATTGATCTTAAGCATTTGGTACATCTGGATTTATCGGGCTGTAGCTCCCTCAAAGTGCTTCCTGAATTGTTTGGTAGCCTTTCTAGCCTTCAGTTGTTGTTCCTATCTGGTTGTTCCGAGCTAAAAAGATTGCCTGAATCACTTGGCACCATTGAAGGCTTACAAAATCTCAACTTATCAGATTGCAGAAGCCTCCAGGAACTTCCTGTATCTTTTGGGAACTTTTGCAAACTCAAAAGTTTAAACCTATCAGGTTGTTATGAACTTACAAACTTGCCAGGATCCTTTAGTAATCTTATAAATTTGGAGCATCTAAACCTCTCCTTCTGTTACAAACTTCATGAGCTTCCCAAATGTTTTGGCAACCTAAAATATTTGAAGTTCTTGAACCTTTCGTCCTGCTTTACACTTCGTAATTTACCTGAATCATTTGGCTCTCTTTTGAACGTAGAGAAAATTGATCTATCATACTGTGGTAATCTCGAAGAATTCCCTGAATCTATTGCCACAAGTGATAAGCTCCAGATGCTAGATCTCAGAGGCTGTTCAAATCTGATTAAATTTGCAACTACTGCTGAGAACTATGTTAACTCACAAGAAAGGTATGATTTTCAACGGCTTCCTGAAATGTTTGAGTGCAAGGAGATTGGACAAGGTGGCAAAGTGTTCAGTACCATCGTTAGGCTTGAACACCTAAACCAAACACGAGGTAAGCTGCACATTACATGTATTGAGAATGTTCATAGTTCAGAGGAAGCAGAAAGCGCGAAATTGTGCAACAAGTCCAAGCTTCTCTCCTTGACTCTGAAGTGGAGTAGTAGTACCGGTGAATCATCAGAGGATGCAAAGAAGGATGAGTTAGTCCTGGAAAAACTCCAACCTCACCGAAATTTGGTGCTATTTACATTAGATGGTTACAGAGGCACAAGGCTTCCTGGGTGGGTTATGGGGCTGGAATCTTCACTACCAAATCTCACCCAAATCACTCTATGCAATTTAGTTCATTGTGAACAGATTCCTCCATTTGGACATCTGTTCAACTTGGAAGTACTTGAAATACACAATACACCTAGACTTAAAAGGGTTGAAACTGACCTGCGGCTATCTAGAGGGTCACCCAGAAAGCTAAAAATTATCTCCCTAAAGGATATGCCAGACCTAGAAGAGTGGTCAATAACAGGTTCAGCTAATGATGTGGAGAACACAGTTGCCACACTTGAAAAGTTGGAGATTTACAGATGTCCACGTGTTATATTCAAACCATGTCTTCCCAGCACTGGAACCTCAGTTATAATTGAAAGTAGCATGTCATTATCACAGGGTGGCATAGCATCCCTGTCCTTCAAGCCAAGATATTCTAGGTATATTTCAAATATGTATATTAAAGGTTGCAGGATAACATCTGATGAGTGGAGAGGGCTTAGTTGTTTCAGTAAACTGGAGGTTCTAGAAATCAACTCATGCAGCGAGTTGAATTGCTTGCCAAAGGGCATTTTGTGGCTCACCTCTCTCGAGTATCTGTATATTTGTGACTGCAATAACTTATCTGTCCTTCCAGAGTGGCTGGGTGAGCTCACCTCTTTAAGGAGCTTGTGGATCAGTAGGTGCCAAAATCTGAAATCCTTGCCGCGGTCAATACAGGGCCTCACAGGCTTAGAGTCTTTGCGTATTCTAAACTGTGGCCGTGATTTGGTTCGATGTTGTTTAGGAGAGGACAAGGACATAATATCTCATGTTCGCTATGTATCTATTCCTGAGGAGATTGATCCAAGTGAAACATTTGATTTGTCAATTTTATCTACTTCTTTGGATTGGGAAGCGATGTCTATTAGTTCAGACGAGATTGATCTATCGGTTACCCTAGAGGAGATTGACGAGATGCCTAGCGCCCCTCACCTAGAACTGCCTCCCGTCGCATCATCTCCAAATTATCTGACCAAAACTGCCTCTGAAGAACCAAACCCATATATGCAGGAGCCAACCCAACATACCTCGGTTTTGTTGGACCAGCATTGCCTCAAGGATAGGTATTGTGTAATAGACAAATAAGAGTTAGCTTCTGTTAGTTCAAATTTTGAAGATTAATTAGCTACAAAGCAAGCCAATTGGTTATGTCTTATGCGCCTGTTGTTTCTTGTTTGTTATTCCTTATTCAGTTAATCCTGTGAAGTCTTACTGGTTCTTATAGGTGGCTATAAACTCATAACTTATTTAGTTAATTTTTCTTTGCAGTCCTCAATTCTTATTTGTTTAATAGTGAGTTGATAGCCAGGTTGTTCATTTTTAGTCAGCTACTTATTTGAAGTTGCTAGTGAGGGTTTATTTTAAGCTAGAATGTCCACTAATAGTGAAGCTACTGAGGAGATGGATAAACATGATACTAAGTTATTATCAATTTCATACCATGCAAGTGCCATTTTCCACATTTGAATTAGTTCCAGGAATTGTCACAAGTTAATTATTATTTATCTGTAGGTCCTGGACAATGGGAAAACATTGGATTCCTGATTCAGATCCTCATCACCTGAACCAGAAAAAAGAGGATGAGAATACAGATTGGGATTGGTACTCTGAGACAGAGGGAGAGCTCAAGATTCATGCCAATCACAAGAGCCGGCATATGTTCATTCCTCAGATGCCTCCTACGGGGGAGGTCAGCATTTTTACTGTTTCAAATTTAAGGACAATCCAAACAATTGGGAATATTAACTTTGGTAAATAAATTAACAGAAAGGTGAGTCATCCTCTAGACTGCACCAACAAGGAAAAATCCTGTTGGAAGAATGACAACTGTATTATGATGAGTACGAGACTGACTACATCAGTGCTGAGCTGCTGACATACAGCTCCTGTTAAAAGTTTGGACCCCCACCATCGATGATGGCAACAATGTGGTGTGCTCTTACAACACTGAATTCACATCTACTGCCATTGCTATGGCAGTCAGCTGCTATTGAGAGAATGACTGGTGGACCTGCTGAAAATAAAGAATAAACATCTCCCAGAAATTCAATCCGGTCTGTTAAATCCAATCGGACTGTATAAAACCTAAGGCAGCCTGTTCCCGTAGACTATTGATGGCAGCAAACACAGACTCATACAATGCCTCCACATGTATTGAATTCAACTTACTGATCTCTCATATGGAGTACTTGTATTGAATTCAACTTACTGGTTATTTTAAATTGATATTGTTATTTGGAATTATATTTTATTGTCAGCTGCAGGAAACATCAATTTTTGTTCAATTCATTATGGAGTCAGACGCGGTACCATTGCTCCACAGAATTGTTCAATTCATTATGAAATTTACATAATTTTATACTCTTGTTATACAAGGTTGTGGCCGGCATTTTAGATGGAGGGTGTGTTGTTTAGATTATGCTCTTAAAATATTGTTGTTTCTAGACTCTTAGAGGTTTAGAAGCTTTCCGTCTTTCTTATTTTTCTTTGTAATGGTGTGAAACTCATTTATACATGAGAGCTTATGCTTGCCTTGAGAAAGTGATGAAATTTTGGTATAATGAGAGAATTTTTTGTTTGGACTTATAAGATTGAATGAATGAATGTACAATGATATGTATGTATTAATCATAGTACATTTCATCTCTTAATCCTTTTCGATTCTATATAATCTGTCGGTCTGTTGGCTCCTGGTCAGGTTTGGGATGTTCAGGCATCAAAATTTGTTACAATTTGTTTTGTTAGGCGGATTTAAATACTAAGAATAGGATTGATTTACTCCTGATATATTTGTCTTTTTGAAGTTTTATGGTTTCTTATTGAATTTGTTTGCTTCCTTGATAAAAGTTTCATTAATGTATCCCCCCCCCCCCCCCCCTCCCCCCCCGGCGCCCCCCTGTCCGTATATTGCTATGGGTTCTATTGATGTTCACTTATCCTCAGTGGCAAAAGTAATAACAATTATACGGTTCTCCTGTGTGCTTGTAGTTGACCATTATTATTCTGAAACAATTCCGTTCCGGGGGATATAAGGGTTCCGTTAACCAGCAGTTATTCAAAATTTTGATAGTTTGATATAAGAGTTTTTTTTTTAATCCAAAATTTTGATAGTTTGAGTTGTTGGGTCAGCATTATTTTCCCTTCTTTTCTACAGTGAAAAGTAAATGCTGGGCGGAAATATCAAGGTGATATTCCCTGACAGGCCCAAACAAACAGATTCAGTGCAGCAAGCGGTGTCGCAGCCGCATCACTTTCCTCCTCAACTTCGTCCTCCGTACTTAAATTTGTATTTTCTATTGATTTCTGTTGTGCATCAAATGTGCTATGATCTCAGCCATGACCTCATTTTGTTACCCTAAATACGTCCGTAGACATGTTCCGTCATCTCACAGTTCAATGTCTGCAAATCGGAGTTCACATATAGGTGGGAAACAATGTGATTATGTGTGGATAATTTAAATACGTTTTAAATTTTTGGTTTGTTAACTATTGTAAGTAAAGTTTGTTTTAATCTTCAAGGTGTTGTTAATGCGCCAACACTAGTCATCATCATATAGTAAATTTTTAAAATTATTATCTATAATCTTTTTCCATTAGTATGGTAGATGGTGGCTATTTTTTTTTTTTGGAAAAAAAGTTGACTGTACCAATTAATTAATTACATTCTCAATAACAATAAATTTTGTAGATTTTTGACTCATAAATTAATTTATAAAGACCAATCTAATATTTATATAGTTATCTATAATAATAATTATTATATAAATCATCAAGAGGTGTACTGTAGATCTGCAGTGCTTAGCAATAGTAACTCATCAAGACCGTTCATTCTCATCGGCTCTGCTGCAGAGGGCCGTCCGATAATTTTAACTTTAGACCTTTTCATCTATGCTTCTGCCGATCTCCTTCCTCTTTACGTGTCAGAGTGGCAAAAGCAACATGGGTGACTGTTCCACCTTCCTCTCCGACCTCCGCCCATCGCCTCTCCGGCCTTCACCTTTCTAACACAAAATATTGGTCGTCCTCTCTCCCATGAGCTACAAACCGAGGGGCGAAGAAATGAGAGACCCGCCTCCTCCTCTTTCTCTCCTACCGCTCACTGGCCTCGCCTCTTTTACCTTCATCGTACCCAACTCAAAACACTTGCTCTGCCTATTTTTCATGAGTTATGAGATCAACGGTGGAAGATTAGCAAACCAAAATTATTGTTATTGATGAAACATCGTAGCCGGTCAAATACATTTGGTAAAGTGATCCTCCCTTTCAGATTTATGAATGGAGATGTTGCTTATACTTTTCGCTTTCTGGGTTAAATAGATGCATGCAAGATTTTTATTGAGAAAAGTTGTGTGTTTGAAATTAGGCTTCTTTGGGAAAGCTCATAAAAGCTATTAGAGGGCACAAGTTATAATTAGTTCCATGTATTTATATTTTAGTATTATATTCAGACTAAATCCGAAGTGTTGCTTATTAGTATTATTGGGGCTTATTGTTTAGATCCTAAAAGTGATATTTTCTATAATTAGTATTGTTTTTTATCATTGATTTACTTAACCAATCTCTAATTTGATGAATGGTATTGTGGTGTTTTGGTCAGAATTTGGAGCACTGTCTAGAATGATCCAAGCAAGGAATCCAGTCAAACCATGGCATGGACACTTTTTCATTCAGTTATTCTTTTCATAGGGGGGGGGGGGGGGTTTGAGGTTATTATATGATCAAAAAACAAAATGTCATTGATTATAGAATGAAAAGATTTGACGTTCTTGATGCTTTGCAAATTTCCAAATTTTGCTGCAACCTTGGTCGAGTTAGCTTCCTGAAGATTTTTCGGTGGCTCTGCTATTAAATTTTCAATTTTTTTCTCATTTTTTATTTAAAAATTAAGAATATTGATTTCGCTTTTCACTTTACAAAACTGAAGTTTATAAATAAAATCACCTTTTGCTTTATAGAACTGCTTGCATTGTTTTTTTTCCTTAAACTTTTACTTTGTTTATGTCAGGCTTGGCACAATTGGTTAGATTTTGTCGTGATTTTCAAACAATTGAGTTTATAAAAATTTACTCTTGCTGGCAGAAGAAGAGATTATGTTTTCATTGTTTTTATCTTTCTACTTTTGGATCATTGCAACATTTTGTTAGCAGTGATAAACTTGGTGTTATTGTTCATCTCGTGAAAACAACACTTATGCATTCTTTCTATTAAGCTATGAAGTGTCGTCTCATTCTACATTTAAGCTGGATTATAGTTTTGCCACTGTTCATTTCACCATTGAGGTACTTAGATGGTCGCATGCATTCAATTAGGTATAAAACTAAGAGCATTCAGAATTTCAATCTAACATCCAAAATTAGAGCATTTCATGATGTCTTATTTTCTGAAACATTATAGTTCTAAATTGTTAAAACATCCAATTGTTTTTTATTTTAATTTTCTTTTTGTATTTCTTGGTAAATATATTATTTTCATGTTGTACCTCCGCCACTCTCTCAAAATGTTTTCTCCATTTTTTGACCTTTCATTCAGAAGAAGATTCTGGTAAATACAGGCTTTCAATTTGTTTGAAGCTAACTTTAGATTGTCAATGAATATAGTTAGATAAATATTATTGACTTCATGTCCAACTGTTTTCCTTTCTTTTTTGAAGTTTAATCGTAATCTTGAAGGGACACCTCGTGCACTAGACGATAGAACAAATCAAAGGTACTTTTTTAGATTGCTTTCATACTTTTCTTAAGTTGCAGCCTTTGATTCATCTTTTTGTAATTCTAATTGAATGCATCTCTAGATGATAGAACAAATCAAAGGTTTGAATCTTTCGATTCAAGCAGTTAGAGAAAAAAAAAATTTCTGACAGAGCTCTTCGCTGAACATCAAAGGTTACATGTAAACTAAAAAAGTAATTTATAATTTTTTTCTTCAGAAATTTGATAACTATCTCTTAATTATGATGATAGCTGCTTACCATAGAGAAAAGTTGATGTCACTTTAATTAGTTACTTATCGGAAAAAGGACCAAAATACCCCAAGTATTGAATTGGAAACAATATATATTCCTTATGACACAAGGGTTAGCCATAAGTAGAATGGATGATGTAAGTTTCTCAACACCAAAATTATAAAATTTTATAGCTGCAGGTTGCATTTCAATCACCATTCATTGTATCCGCTTTTTCATATTGCATGTTGTCTTTCATACATATCATATGATAGATCAAGAGAATGGTGTGTCCAAAGAATACCACGCAAATTTGAGGGAAGCATATATAAAGATTGCAGTTTATCATCAAACCCGCTAAAGATTATCAGGTTTCTTGCTTTTTCCTTCTTTTGTTAAAGATTGGAACATTTTTTTTTTCTGTTTTGTAGTCGATTGCTCAAGTCCTATCTAGATTCATTGGAAGAAATTAATTTGATGTCAGTATTTCTAATTATGTATTCAGATTCTTTTAATTTCTTATGATTGTAGAGGTTTTCTTCTTTAGGATTTAATAATTATGATAATGGAATATATATGGTTAAAAAAATTAGCAAATATGGGCATCGTTGATTGAAAAAATACCATGTTCCCAAAATATCATCTTAAATTCTTAATAATTCTCATGCATCAGTAATGACTATACAGAGCGCATATTGGTCCTTTATAAGATTTAATATTTCAATCCAATTTCTCCTTTTGCTCTATACAAATTAAGCACTATAAGAGATGGACAATATTACTTTTACTATGACCATTAGTCTTGGGCAAAACTTTTATTTTATATTTTTTCAATTTTTCAGGTTGGTCTGCAGTTTATTCCTTGATGTCATTTTAATATCCAGTTTGCTTTGATGGTGAAACTCAATAAATATCACGCTTAGTGCTTTTCGTTCTTTCTATTATATAGATATTAGTGCTAGATCTAAACAAAGCTTACCTCAAACAACGGTTCTACACAGCGCGCTTGGTAGTCAATGCTCAATATGTATTTGCTTATGTTTGTCCAAGAAATGCAATGGATGATCTGTTTTCTATTCTAATTTTGTTATCTTTTTTTGTACTTGGATCATATCGATTTGTTATTGTAAAAGTATCTTGCATTGGCGATTAAATTTTGTTACCAGTGAGGATAATTACAACAAACATAGGTGGCATTTCTTCACATTTTATCAGTTTATCGAGAAAAATAGTAGTTGTTGATTTGGGCTCATTTTATCAGGTTATTGCAGTCGTACTTATTTCAAAATTTAATCAATTTCAAGAATTTTTATTTCATGAGTTATTATTTGAGACTTATTCATGGCGTGACGGTGGACGCACATTTTCTAGTGATTCGTTAATGCAGAAATATAATTTCAAACAAAATAAAAAAATTATATTCACAAAAAATAACTAATAGCACAACCTATCAGTATACACCAGGTTTAGCTCCCTCTATGACTTTAGCAACCCCACATGAAAAATTTTCCACCTCTTTTCTTCAAAATCTCCAACGCTCCAGTGACCAATTCTCCAATCTCCTCCCATAAAAGGAACTTTTGTTGATTCTTGTTCACTAAAAATCTCTATGGCCAGCTCCCAGTGTTGTGAGAACCCTCCGACCCTGGATCCGGTCTATGGGAAGGGACACGTGGTAGAAGATTTTGGTGGTCTGAAGACCTATATGACCGGTTCACCGGAGTCGAAGCGCGCCATCCTTCTTATCTCAGATATATTTGGTATATTACATTTTATTTGTTTTTATGTTAGTTTCTATCCTCTTATCTGTTTCAACTTTTTGTTTACAAGTAATTTTCCATTTTGGTATATATGACCTTAAATAAGTATGTCTCTACGCTTTAGCTCTAATAAAAGTATGAAAGATAAAAGGGATATATTTGCTATTTATCATCTTTTATGCGTTCTAAATTGACACTGTAGCTTACTGGCTTTCAGCCCGAATTAGAAAAAGGTTCTTTGATTGCTTTTGAAATAAGAAGTAGAATAGAAAGAAGTATGGAATGATGCAATCAAAATCAAGAATAAATTAATATTTTTTCCGATAATAGAATCGCAGTTATGAATAGAGCATCTATGATGGGAACCATAAATTTGTAAATCCAGCGTAAGAACTAGATTTTCAATACTGCTAGGACAACTCACTATTGTAGGAATCAATGAAATAGTTAACTTTCCCTCTATTTTCTCATAATAAAATTAATTGCAATTCTAATTGAAAATATCTACTTTCCTTTGCAGGATATGATGCGCCTAATTTGAGGTGTAATCTTTTTCTAAAGTTTCTTCAATTAAAAGACGGCCTCAATGAATTTTTGCAAAAATAAAATAAAAAGGATTGCCATATTTTGTATAATACATACCAGCACATGCTGGCAAAGGCTGATCAGCGTCATCCTAGCGGAATTTTGGATGAATTTCATATAAATATTTAAGTAGCTTCTTGGAGATTTTATGATTTATATACTTTACATATAATTAGGAACCTAGCTGATAAGGTTGCTGCATCTGGATTTTATGTTGTAGTCCCCGACTTTTTCTATGGAGATCCTGCTACACCTGAAACTATGCAAACTTCAATAGATCAGTGGATAAACAAGCATAAAATGGTAAGTTTCATACTATTTCTTTGGGAAAGAAAAAATAAATGCTCATATGTTCTGTACCTGCGAATTAAAAACTGTCTCATACCTTGTAAAACACCACATATACCAGTACACCACTCTTCTATTGTTTTGTCAAGAATCACAGCAGTTAGCCCCATTTTTGTCTTGTATGTAGAGAGGAACAGTGATGTAGGGTTGGATTTTTTTTACCTAATTGAAAAAATTGTGGAATAAATTGGTACTTACGATGCTTGATCTGTGTTATCCCAGTATACATGACATTTCAAAAAATTTATGGCTTCTATTATTTCTTATTCATAGGGATAATTACGATGTTTCCACATATTTCTGGTATGTGTGGATTGGCTCATTTTAACTATCTTTCTAGAATTATCAAATATTTATTTGAGGTTCTCTAACAACATCTTTGAGACCTTTTTCAGTACAACCTGTCTCCATAGATTACCACAATCAGAAAGCACAAACTTTTAATTGAATTATACAAGAATTTTTATGAATAGTGCGATATGCTTGTGTCTAAATGTATATGTTGTATTAATTACGTAATAAAGGAACAAGGATTTGAAGATGCAAAGCCTGTAATAGAAGCGCTGAAAAAATAAGGGTATTTCTACAATTGGAGCAGCTGGTTTTTGTTGGGGTGGTACGTTTTTAACCTGCATCTAAAACACGTTTTCAAAAGAATAAAAGAGTTCGATTGCAATTGGTGAAGGATCTAGTCAGTACCAGTACCATTTCAGATTTCAATAGCTTGGTGTTTACCAGCAACGGATGCTACCTAAGTGCATCTATTGATTATTTTATTAGTACAGGACCCCATTTTCCTACTTATTGAAGGTTAAAATTTTTGTATTTTTATAACAACAGCCAAGGTAGTGGTGATGTTAGCAAAGTATGACTGCATTAATGCAGCAGTGTTGCTCCATCCTGCACCTCTTACTCATGATGATATTAGAGGTAGCTTTGATTCTCATATTTTCTTGTGATATATTAAATTCCTAAGAGCAATTATAAATTGGCCCTTACAACATGTAAGTTATGTTCAATTCATTGTTAAGTATTTTTACTTTGTTCAGGCGGGTAAGTTTCAGATTTTTGGGTAATCAAAATGAAAAATATGGAAAAAAAAATAAGTTTCAAAATTTCTGTTCAAATTAGGAACACAGAAGTACTTAGGCCCATGATGAATTCCTTCATTTCTCTGCCACGTTAGCAATGTTGCCAGCAACTGTTGGAAGGGACTAATTAATAGAAATAAAAAGCCAGGGGCCTGATTTAACAAAAAGTTATGGGCCATATTTCAGAAACTGAGAGTCAGAGGAAACTTTTGCTACCCTAAAAAATTTTTGCTCTTTTCTTTTAGAGGATGATCTCGATAAAGTTCTTTTGACAAGGATTTCAAAAATTTTATTTCAGATGTAAAACAACCCATCGCCATACTTGGAGCAGAGATAGACCGCGTCAGCCCTCCTGAGGTGGTTAAAGAGTTTGCTGAAATTCTTTCATCCAAACCTGAGGTGAATTATGTAATTTTGAAGTTATTTTCTGTTCAATTATGAAGTTTAATTTGCTATTTCATAATCCTGTCCAAACAGTTTGCTGGGTTTAATTATTGCCCTCTCTTCATTGAATTTCAAACTAATTAAGCAGCCTAATTTGAACCTTGGTTGTTCCTTTGAACCATTGACAAAAGGATATTATCTGTGATAATGGATGCATTTATAATGAAGTTCTCTATTTTAATTATGGCAGGTTGATAGCCATGTAAAGATATTTCCGGGTGTTGTACATGGTTGGTCGACACGGTATGATGTCAATGACAAACTAGCAGTGGAAAAGGCCGAAGAAGCACAAAAGGATGTGCTGGATTGGTTTCTCAAATATGTCAAGTGAGAAGTTTGGTATTTACTCAGTAAACTTTTACTGAACTGGTTGGCTGCTGATGTTTGGTAGAGTTTTTGAGCTGCATTTTCTTATTATGAAGCTATTTGAAGTAATAAAAAAGGGAGAGCTCTACATATGGTGTAATAATACATTGTACTACAGTATTTAGTGAGATGTAATCTAGGCACTATGTTTGTTTATTTTCTTTAGCTTGTAGTTGGACAAATTAATTAATTTTCTCTCAGCAAAACCATCTCCATAATATAATGAAAATTGTCATCATCATTGTTAGCATTTAAAGAATAAAAAGAGTTTCTACTAAGCTTTACAAAATCAAGGACTTCACTCACTACTTACCATAGATCCCATTACCTCCAAATCTTTTCGGTTGATAGTTGTGTCTTACTTTACAAGTACAGGAGCTGATATACAAATAATTTCATTAATATCATCGTTGATATCAATTTTATTATTCATATTAAATTTGTTATAATTTATGTGAACGATTTTCTTATGCAATTTATTTTGTATAGTAATTTTCATTATTTAGATTAGTGATAGTTAAGTTTAATAATGAAAGTATTATAAAAAAATTATATAATAAAATTATTAACATGAGCAATAACTCATTTGAATAATAAAGATAATATTAATGATGATATCTTCCAAACACTTCCTTAGGAATGAGTCTGTACAACAGCAAGAAGTTACATCAATTGGTTCTAAACATGTTTTATTCGAATAATTAAGACTAACGTGCATCAAATTTTAAAACAAAATAATGTTATGGTTGGGAAACTTAATTAATCCAATAATGAACTGTCAGTTAGGTTTAAGCAGATTGCAAATTTTGCCTTGAGATTTTATAGTGCATGTTACCAAGTCAAAGCCAACTTCTTGCCAACCACCATTTAGTTTTTCTAATTTTTTGTTGTGTTATATCATTTGAGTAGTTCAATTTTAAAATAATTCCTGATCAGACGTAACAATGAAATTATACATTAAGAAAACTTTCATCTGTTCTTTGTTCGTCCAAATAAAATATCATCATCTCCATTGATATTTTAACTAAATGCCAACATTTAATTGTTTAAGTAGAGCTTTTAACTTATTTGAAAATTAATGGACGCTTAAATTGTCAAGTATTTGTTCTTAAATTATTCAAGTATAAATTTATTTACTATCAACCTTAATTTATAAAGTGTCTACTCTATATTGACATAAACTCGTGTTTCAAGCGTCACAATTGGATTGGATGAAAGTTTTTCTCACTAAATCTCAATGTACTTATGTGAGAGCTACTATATATTGAAGTACTACAATATAATAATGACATAATTTAAAGGGGAAGAATCACTTAACAAAGGTTATTTTTGTCAATCTTGACAAAGAGATTTCAAATAAATTAAAAAAAAATTAAATAGAAAAAGAAATATAAATATATTCTTAAACTTATAGATTGATTATATTTTGAATTTTAGAATAAATTACGTAAATGATCCTTAAAGTATCACATCTTTATTATTTTGATCCCTAAAGTTTCAAAAATATCAATTTGATCTTTAAAATATTATTTAGTTACCATTTTGATACTTAAAGTTTTAAAGATACCAATTTAGTTCTTAAACTATTACTAATTTATCATTTTTTATCCTCAAAAATTTTTGTTTATAATATTTTAGTTCTATTATTATTATCAGTCAAAAAAAATAAATGAAGATCCATCTTCGCATGCATATCATCATGATATATTTTTTTATATTTAGGAAAAAAATATGTAAATTTTGTTTTAATTAATTTATGATGGTATAAATATGAATGTTAGTATTAATTTAATTGATATTTGATGTCGTGAATAAATTAGAATTGTTGCAAATTGAATAAGTTAATTTATTGACATTTGATGGACTACCGAATATCACTTAAAAAATATATAAAATTTTAAACACAGTCAATTTATAAATTCAAAAACATATCTATAAACATTTTTACTTAAATTTTCTTTTTCAAATATATTTGAAACGTCATTCATTAAGATCGTCAAACTATCCATTATCAAATGATCCCTCCCCTAATTTAAATTTAAATAATAACAATCATCATAAAAAAAATAAAATAAAAAAAAAACTTCAAAACGCTCCTCAACAAACTGAAATCATGGCCTCATGGGCGGTCCTCCAATCAATTAATGCGGGCCCCACATGGAAGTGGGTCCGCGGAGCGTCAGTGGATAAGGTCAACGGTTACACGCACTGCGTCAACAAGAAAAGACCACGGATCCACATCGACACTGAGGCACAGAGGAAAAGTTACCTCCGATCTTCTGTGGCGATTAGCGACATCACACATGTCGCGAATGCACCGACATGCGGGACCCAGTCACACCGGTTCTCTTCCTGATATATCCGTGGGGCCCACCACAGTTTTTTTTTTTTTCCAGTGAAGCTGCTTTTTTTCAAGGAAGATTCAAGTCGTGGCAAGTGGGATTGGATTCCTCATCCATGAACAGCTGAAAACGAAAGTGAGATTTTAGTGGAGTGTGGTAGGTAGGCGAAAGAAATGTCGCTGTTTTTTTTTTCTCTGTGTGTGTGTGTGTGTGTGGCAATCTAGCTAGCTCTAGAATTTAAAAGAAAGGGGAGATGCTTCAAGAGATACCTCCGAATATGAAGTGTGCTACTACTAGCATTGTGTTTGTTTAAGTTGGTTCTTTTTATTGGTAACATGTTGTTAGTATATGGTTGAGTTAAGAGTTATGAGATTTTTGTTATAGTAAATTTGTAAAAAAAAAAAATTATGATGTTTTCAACATTACTGTCGTTGATTTTTCATGACTAAAGTTGCCAAGTAATGAATTGATACAGAACAAATTAGATCCACAATAACAAATAGTACATTTAGTGCTCATTAGTTTCTATATTTGTAGAAAATGAAAGTATCATAGCAAAACCTATTTAATAGAAAATAAGTCCTATGTTTCATCTTTATGATCATGTCGTTCATAGAAATCTTGTTTTTATAGTCTCTAATACTTTAAGAAGCAAGTATTGTTTAGATAATATTTACATCAAAATTTGATTTTACTTAAAGATAATTTAGTTGCAAATTAATTATAAACCAATAAAAATAAATGTTTTATTGGAGGAGGGATTTACAAATTTATGCATTTAACTTTTATAAGTATATTGCATTATATCATCATTGTTGAAATTTATTGTTGTTAAAGAATTCAAGAACCAACTTAAGGATCAATTATCGAAAATTTGCATTAAATTTAATTTAAGGGCTAATTTGATTTTTTTAGAGAAGTTAAAAAACCAACTTGAATTTTTTTAAAAAAATTAAAAATTAACTTGATATAAATGAAAATTTAAAGACTAATTTGATATTTTTTTAAAGAAGTCGAGACGTCAAAACATGAATTCTCCCTTATTGTAACATATAACATTTTTTCTAAATTGAGTATATTAGTAAGAGATATATCATATCACAATCCTTCTAATTGATTGACAAGTAAATTGTAATATTTTTAAATTGATCACACGAGTAAAAAGATGAATAATATCAAAATCTTTTTACCTTAATTGAGTAGACAAGTTAAAAAAGATGTGTTGAGACTTGAGAGAAAATTGACAAAAGTTCAACATAATTCTAGAAGTTGAGTAATTTAGACGAGTAAAATAAAACTTTGGTCAAACAAAATGCTTCCTTATAAAACTGCCCACGAGGTATATTAATTATGTTTGATGAGTGATTTAAGAAGATGCTCTAACAAATCATCAAAGAAAATGTTAGCAATAAATTTTAAATATACCACAACCTTACAAATTTTTTTTAAAAGAAGAACTGTAATACATCTCAACTAATTCGCTATTTTTAAATATAATTATAGTTTTATCTCAACTTGACTATTTTTAATAACAACTATGATTCATCTCAAATTTACTAATTTTTTAAAAGAATTATAGTTTAATCTCAACTTGACCATTTTTTAATAAATGAAGACAATATTTTTTAAAAACAGACAATAATTTTTAAATATTTTTCAAAATATACTATCATCTGATAATTATTGTCTCACCAGGCTCACCAACTCTGCATCTTTACAAATCTAAGTGGTTAGGTCCAGCAGTGGAACTGCCTTTTGGTTTGGGTAAAAGGTGGTGAGCACAACGCTGTAGGTGATGAGCTCTGATTTCATGTGCTCGCTGCTCTGTAGCTTATTATATTGTTTTTCACCCATCAAGTAGAAAAAGGATGCTTTCAGAATTTAAGCATGATGTGTTTATGATAAAGTGTTTATGATAAAGTGTTTGAAACGTTATATGTGACTTGTCAATTGCTTTCGAAATGTAAACACACATTTTAGATCATATGCATGCATTGTTATTTGATAGTTTTACGTTTTTTTCAATAAAAAGTTTTTTCATGATGTGACATATAAATATCAAACTTTTTGGTATGAACGCGAATTTGTTGTAATAAAGAAGTATGTTGTACTTTTATATGAATAATTGATTTTCTTTATATATTATTTTTCTCGTGTACAAATATCAATTCTATGCAAATTCAATTTTTGTACAAAGTTTATGTTTAATTTCGTATTTTATAGAATATAATATATTCTGAGCAGTAGCTAATATAAGAATGAAAATATTTCATCAACAAAAAAATCATTCTTCACCTTTTTTTAACATAGAAGCTTCACAAGTTCTGAATCTATCTTGGTACCAATAGAAATTCAAACCTATTGGAAATCATCCTAATTAATTAACATTTTTTTTAAGTAACTAATTAGTTACTACTTGAGTTATAGAATAATTTTTTCTAAAGAAAAAAATTAACGGGTAATAACAGTCATTGGTTTAATGTAAATATACGATGATAAAACAAGAATAAAAAATCATATCCATCTACTACAAAAATAACCAACAGTTTACACTTCAGTTTGCCTGCCAGTGGTTAGACCCAGCTTCAGCTCCATGAAAACAAGAAAAGCATTGCCACAGGAGATCCCGACCAACTTAAAGTTTGGTGAACGGTCGCGCCACTCGCTGCTCTTTACTTCACTTTAACACCACACAAATTTCGTCTCCCATACGACCAAATCAAACTGCCAACTCGCTCACTTCCTCTCCAGTGCCTCAGCAATGGAGGCGCCTAGGCCATCGTGGAATTGGGTGATGGAGTACACAAATGCCGCACAGAAAGAAGGCCTGGAGGCCGTGGAGTGGGCGGCTCACGTGGCGGCGGCTCTTTCGACCGGAGATGAGACGCCGGTGTGGTCGCCGGAGCTGGCGCAGCTGCTAGCGTCACAGCTATGTTCGGGAGGACACGTGGCATGCGCTTGGAAGTATGCGGAGAGAGCTCTGGCTTGTGGTCTCGCCTCTCCTATGCTTCTCTTTTCCCTCCTTTCTTCAAGGTTGATGACACTCCTTTCACTTCTCCGTGTCTCGTAATATTTGTCACCTTTTGTTAATTTGTTTCTTTATTAATTCATGATTTTTCTTTCTGTGATGCCCAAAAGCTTGCTTTGTACTAGCCATGAGCTGAACTTTTAAGCATTAATTATGTTGTAATGTGGTAACTGTATCAACTTTTATTGAGCTGAACAGAGATGACAGTTGTACCATTTGACAACCAGCACTGTACCAAAACCCACTATGCTAATTGGAATGTTGGAAGTACAATGATTTTGACAGAGTCTTGTGCAGTTGTGTTTGATATAGTAAGAGACTCTGTCTGATGGCATTGCAAATTTGCAATCAAAATAATTCGTCAGTGTGATTTGTTTATTGTTTCATATATTTGCGGGAAATTGTACAGGATTATTCCGAACAGATCATTAAGGCCTTCAGCATATAGGCTCTACTTGGAACTCCTACTCAGACATGGATTTTCTTTCCCTTCTGAAATCAAAGGACCGAACTTTAGAAGGTACAGTTCTTGGCTCCTGCTTGTGTTTTTGTTTTGCTATTAGCTCTTGTCTGTTGTGGATATCTGTATTCCTTCTCTGGTGAGACCATTCCACTTCTCTATTTGGTCAAAACTTTCCTCTTGAGTTAGTAAAGATTTAATTTGTGTTATTCAGGACCGTGGTGTTGATAGATGATGCAATTCAACTGTCCGAAACGTTTGTTATTGAAGCATGGGAACCCAGTGTTTTTGTCATGCAATATGTCCTTTGCATTACTTGGCAGCTAGTTGATGCTATATTAGATGATGAAGGCCTATTGGAGCTTACATCTGAGAAAATGTCTCAATGGCCGATGAGGCCATATGACGTCGGGATTTCTGAAGGAACATTAGGTAATAATTAATAATGTTTATGCAATTGCTAATGTTTATGCTTGTCACTGGCACTAGTAATGATACTACCTGTGATTTTTCTTTTCTTTTGGTTTTCAGTAGTTGGTTGTTAGTCTAATTTCTATTTAATTGCATATTTGAGTCTCAATTGAGACTTGAATAGTTGTAAAACTACTCAACACACTAGGATCTGATGGAATGGAATTGGTGCAGGGAAATGTGGATGTGATCTTCGAACAAGACAGTGTACCTATCTAGTATCTACTATGTTACTATAGAATTAAGTCACTAACTTGGTGTGATATTATAACAGGCGAACAAAGAACAGAAAATTTTGAGAGGCTACGAAAGACCAATACTTCTCTTGCAGCTGAGATCATTAGGCATATCCTTACTCACAAAGTAATTTCTCGCCTCCTTTCATTGGCACGTGAAAGCATGTATGTTTATTTAACATTTTCAATGTTTTCATTTTAATCTTACATTTATGCTGGTTGCTTATTGTCTTACTTTTGTCTTCGGACTAATTGGTTCACCTGATATACTAAGAGTTTTTCAAGCTCTATTGCCTCGTGCCTTAATTTAGTGTTTTAGCCTGCCTAAGACCTCAGCTATGTTCAGAAATGATGGAAATAAAAGTTAAAAAGAAAATACATATGCTTGCTAGCTGACTCTTAAAAAATACAAACCAATCAGGGCTTTACCTGATTAGCTTAGAACCTAAATCGACGTTTCTTTACATCGTTCTATTTGTTCTTATGTTCCATAGGACTTCTCAGTGGGGATCTTTCATTGAGCATTTGCAGCTTCTCACAACAAAGTCATTTTCATTGAGGGCCTCAATTGCATCACTGGAAGTTGTTAAACACTGGATATGCAACAATCACAACAAATTTCAAGTTTTGAAACCTAAGAGACATAACCAATGCTGCAGTACTGCACTTGCACCTGGTGTGAGTAGCTCCGCTTTGTGGATTCCAATTGATATGTATCTTGAAGACTGTGTTGATGGCTCCGTTGCTGCTACCAATTCAATTGAAATATTAACTGGTGCTATTTCTATTCCTATTTTATACATTGTTCTGTGTGAATTGGATCTATTGTTTAGCAAGAGTTGGTGCATACTTCCCCCCCAAACAAGACAGGTTGGCTCTAGTTAATTGGTACATTTGAAAGCCTATGAGCAATTTAGAATGTTGTATGGTTGCCTAATTAATTTTCTAGAATTAATTCTTTTTCCATGAAATCAATATGATTCTAGTGTACCCTTACAAGTTTTGTCTAGGAAGTGAATGTGTCATTGATGTTTAAATCATTTCCTTAATCTTTGTTGTGTTTTCAGAGATATTCTTGCTTTTTTCATGTCGTTGGCCCACTGAGATAACATAAATTTTTTGTAGGTTTGGTGAAAGATCTTCATGCAGTCAATTGCTCTACATGGCATGATGCTTTCTTAGCCCTATGGATTGCCTCTCTTCGCCTTGTGCAAAGAGTAAGATATTGTGCTACTTTTTGATACCTGAATCACATATTGCCACTTCTGACCTGTTAATTATTATTTTGATATGTAATATCTAATTTCATTTGGTTAGTTTGTCCCCTAAGTGAGATGCAATGTTCCACAACACAACTCTAAATTATGATTTGCAACACAGGAAAGGGAGCCAGTTGAGGGACCTGTGCCACGTTTAGACACACGTCTATGCATGCTTCTGTCCATAACCCCACTTGCAATTGCCAATATAATAAAAGAAAAAGTCTCTACAGAATCGGCAAACCTTTGTGAATTGATAGAAAACTCAGCTGCCAGAAGGAGTGACTTGGTATCTAGCTTACAGGCCTTAGGCAATTATGAGAGTTTACTTGTACCTCCTCCTTTAGTTGTATCTGCAGCCAATCAGGCAGCCTCTAAGGCTATCATGTTCATTTCGGGATGTAACGTTACTAATAGGTACATGGATGTTGTAAATTTGCATGAGAGGGGGATAAACTGTTGTAAGTCTTGTTTCAAGCATATTATTATCCTATTGTACTTTGCTAATCCTTTTTGTCTTCATATTTTTTTTGCATATTTTGTCTTATATACTTTTTGTTCTTTTTTTTGTTCAGATGGCAATATGTGGCACTTGATCGTTGAGTCTTGTATTTCGCGGAACTTACTGGATACATCTGCTTATTTCTGGCCTGGCTATGTGAAAGGTCATCTCAGTCAGATTTCTCATACCATTCCAAGCCAACTACCAGGTTGGTCTACTTTTATGAGAGGCGCTCCTCTGAACCAATCAATGGCTGATGTTCTAGCCAGTAATCCTGCCTCAAGGTGTGTGCTTCTTGTGTTTAGGAAGTAGATTCCCAATTCAATTAATTATTCATTGGAAAAACAAACAACACTGAGTCAAGCTCATCGTCGTGATGAAAGCTTAGCAGAGCTGAAGAAGATATATGATGTGGCTATAAATGGGTCAGAAGATGATAAGATTTCTGCTGCTACTGTTCTTTGTGGGGCCACTTTGATCTCAGGATGGAACATTCAGGTGGAGAAACAACTTTTGTTCCATCTATGTAAAAATCTAAATAAACACCAACAAAATCTCTGGTTTAAATTTTGGATTGACTGAACAATAAAATTACTAATATTACTAATATCATATATATGTCAGGAACATACAGTAAATTTTGTAGTCAAGCTGCTTTCGCCTCCAGTCCCAGATGATTATTCTGAAAGTGACAGCCATTTGATAAATCACGGGGCCATGCTAAATGCTATTCTTACTGGAATTTCATCTGTTGACTGTGTCCAAGTGTTTTCTTTTCATGGCATGGTAATCCAAAAAAAAATGATGATATTTTTGTTGTATTTTTCCTATATTTAAATCTAGCCAAGCCTTAGAGCCTTCTAAGAAATATAATTCATGATTTACCATTTTTTCCAGTACTGACATATATTTGCTCAAGCACCAATTTTCCTAACAATGTAACCATAGTTTAATCTGCTAGGACTGAATTATCCATCAGATGTTTGATAAACCATCTATTATTGTCAAGTTAACCTTGGTAAGGCCATCAATTGTGAAATTGGTAGATCATTGACACTTAACCATGCAACCAAGCTAAAAAAGATTCAAAGGATTTGATTTGATTTGATTGGTACTCTAGGGGTTACCAGTATACTGTTCTGCAAAATCATTTTTTAGACTATGGTTAAAGAAATTAAATGACCTTCACGCCTCCAAAATAAAAATAATTATTCTTATTTTCTGAAAATTTTGCACATTCCCAGGTTCCAGAATTAGCAGCAGCTCTCATGGCAATATGCGAAGTATTAGGTTCATGCTCCCCTACCATCTCATGGGCCCTCAATACTGGTGAAGAAATTTCAGCTCACACTGTTTTCTCCAGTGCTTTTATTCTCTTAATGCGGCTGTGGAAATTTAATCATCCTCCCCTCGAGTATTGCATAATGGGTGAAGCTGCCCCAGTTGGGTCACAACTCACCCCAGAATATCTCCTCTTGTTGAGAAATAGTAAAAATAATCATTCCAAGCAAAGACCGTCTGATCCTATCTTTGTCGATTATTTTCCAAAGTTGAAATTGTGGTATAGACAGCACCAAGCTTGTTTGGCATCAACTCTCTCTGGTCTTGAGCATGGGACCCCAGTGCATAAAAACGTGGATTCACTTTTGAATATGATGTTTAGAAAGATAAATCGAGGAGCGAATCAATCTTTTTTGTCTGGGAGCAGCAGCTTGAGTAGTAGTTCCGTTACAGGAAGCGAGGATATGTGTTCTTGGCCTAAGTTGCCTGCTTGGGATATAATGGAGGCGGTGCCATTTGTTGTTGATGCAACACTAACTGCTTGCTCGCATGGTCGGCTGTCTCCACGTGAACTGGCTACGGGTACTGTTAATTTCATTCAAATCCAGAACCTTAAGCAGAAGGCTCAAAAGTTTCTCTACTCTTACTGAAGGACCATAAGTAAACTAAAACCAAATCAAGAAAATTATGCACTTACTGACACGTAGCTGCAGAAGGAATCCAGAGACTAGTAAATACCATGACTCTGAAATACTTTATTCAAGTCAGACGGGTCCAAAGAAAATTAAAAAGGATTAAATGGTATAGAGAAGGGTATATAGGTAAAAATGAGTATGCAGGCCATTTTGTCAATAGTTTGGTATTTGATTATGTTGGACACCTAAGAATCATATCTCATTTCTATTTCTTTGTTTTTATTTTTCTGACTTTAGGTCTTAAAGAGCTAGCTGATTACCTGCCGGCATCACTTGCTTCTATAATAAGCTACTTCTCGGCAGAAGTCACTCGTGGGGTTTGGAAACCGGCCTTTATGAATGGAACTGACTGGCCGAGCCCTGCTGCAAACCTATCCATGGTTGAAGAGCAGATTAAGAATATTGTGGCTGCCACTGGGGTTGATGTCCCTAGCCTCGTTGCAGGTACTTGTAAAGATTGTATTCTCCAATACAACTGTGCACCAATGTACTTCTGGCTTAATGTGTGTGCGTGGATTCTTCGGTGTTTAATTGATTATTATTGGAAGTAAGATCACTGATCTTAAACATTCAAGTTGGCCTGAAAATGCAACTCAGATCTAAGTTTAGTCAAATGCTTGAAACAAGACCAGATAAGATATAGTACAGTGTGCTTGTTCCATGGTAAAGCCTGCTTCTTGCCCTTATTAAAAGCTCCAGCCAAAAGGAAACTTTTCAGATATGCTTGTAGGGGCAGAGCCAGAAAATCTTTGAAGGGGGTCAAGTATGATACCAAAGGGTGATATTAATGTAACGACCACATCAAAAGCATTACATGCAACTATGGGTTCAAAATGGAATAAATTTTGGCCCTCATTTGTTTTATTTAGATTCATTTTATTATACCAGAATCTGGTATTGTAGTGCCTGTGTAGTTTCATATAATTGTAACAAGAATGGCATGCTTTCATGCATTCCATCACTTAACCAGCGTCAATTTGATTTCATCACATATTATTTGGTTTTTAGGTGCAAGTTCTCCAGCAACACTTCCCTTACCCTTGGCAGCCTTTGTTAGCCTTACCATCACCTACAAGCTTGACAAGGCGTCTCAACTCTTCCTCAATCTGGCCGGGCCTGCATTGGAGAACCTTGCTGCAAGTTGTCCCTGGCCAAGCATGCCTATAGTTGCAGCTTTATGGACACAGAAGGTGAAGCGGTGGACTGATTTTCTGATCTTCTCCGCTTCTCGCACTGTATTTCATCACAACAATGATGCTGTTGTGCAGCTTCTGCGCAGCTGCTTTGCAGCAACCCTTGGGCTTTCTGGCTCATCACCTGGCACTGGTGGAGTTGGAAGCCTTCTAGGTACTAGAACAATATATGCATTCTTACTTAGCAGCATGTGCAATTAAACATTTGGAGTTGTTGAAATTACCATTTTGGCTCTACATGTAGATCATAGATATTAAGCATTTTCTTGATTGAATTTAAGTATGGCAATGGAGGTAGTGTCAAGTCTTCCTGGTGCATGATATATGTATATATATTTTTTTAGTAAACTCCTTGGTCCATGTTGCCTCTTAATTGATTCCACATGTCAAACAGATTGACTAGGATCATATGCCTCCACCATGCATTTGAAAAATGGTGCTTAAAAATATTCTGATCTTTTACCATGTTAAATATTATGGTTTAATATAGGTCATGGATTTGGATCTCATTTCTCGGGTGGTCTCTCACCAGTTGCACCTGGCATCCTCTACCTCCGTATATTTCGATGTATAAAGGACTGTGTAATTCTTGCCGAAGAGATCCTCTCTCTCCTCATGCTCTTGGTCAAAGAGATAGCCGAGACCATCATGCCCAGACATTACTTGTCAAACCAACTAAACTCAAAATTGAAAAGTAAGAACCGAGCTCGGTATGGCCAAGCCTCTCTCCATACTGCCATGGCGCGGGTCAAAGATGCGGCTGCTCTCGGAGCGACCATCGTGTGGCTCTCTGGTGGGTCTGGCCTGGTGCAATCTCTGATTCAGGAGATGCTTCCCTCTTGGTTTCTCTCGGTGCATGATTTAGATCAGGGGGGAAGAGGGAGAATAGTGTACCGATTAGGAGGCCACATGTTATCACACCTAGTAGTTTATTCTGGCATGTTCGCATGGGGCATAGATTCAACACCATTGTCAAAGAGAAGAAAGAGGGTCATGAAGGCACATTTTGAATTTTTGGGACGTGCATTGGATGGTAAGATAACAATTGGGTGTGATATGGCAATGTGGCGTGCATATGTGTTGGGATTTTTAGAGTTGGTGGTGGAATGCATGCCTTGTTGGGTGCTGGATGTGGATGTGAATAGGTTGAAGCAGGTCAGTGACGGATTGAAGAGGTGGAATGAGGATGCCCTTGCTCTGGCTTTGCTACAGAGGGGTGGAAAGGAGGCCATGGGGGCAGCTTCCGAGTTCATTTTGACTAGTGGATGATATCTGCTTTATTAATGGTACCCAGGTATTGGTAATATGGTATAATAGTGGTGCACTGTTTTACGAGGGTATTGAGTGTGCCATGAGGAAGTGGTTAATTATGAGAAGAAGCTTATTTAGCTTTTGGGTTTCATATTGGACCCTCTTATAGTCTTGTTAGATATGATTAGTTAGTCTGATTAGATTGTATAGCATACAGGTTGGTTTGTAGTTACTTGGAAAACTGCATCAGAAGTTGTCAGGCTTCCGATAGCTCCTTGTAGTTAAATGACATAGCTAATGTAATAATACTCATTATGTATGTTCAGTATATTTAAACATAGGTACATATTTTCACATGAAATATAATTATGGTGTATTATTAGATCCTTTGTTTTCTGCTGTGATGTATATAATTGTTTCTTGCAATTTTCTTTTGTACAAGCAATTGAAATATGCCATACATCTAGGGTCCAAGCTAATGGTTTCAAGGAATATATTTTGAAGTGTTTGAGAATTGGATAAAGGTGGAAGGATAAGAAATATACCTTACTCTTTATGGGCTAATTCGTTGGAACTGAACTTGCTTTCTGCGCATATTTAAATCAATCACAGTAAAATGCTAATATTCTGGATTTTGAAATTTTACAAGACCATGTTTGGACATTGAACATCTATCCAGCAAATTCTAAGTCATATATTCTACTATAAATATATAAGCAGTTTAATTTGAATTCATCAGTTCAGTTATACTTTTAAAAAAAACTTGATTAAACAATGTTTAAATTGTTTGATCATATTTTAATCCCAACTCATTGAAGTTCTAGCTAGGGAAAAAAGGAATTTGGATTAAGCGGATTAACGGTTGACATTGACATTACAGTCTAATCCTCTAAGATAAAATCTAAATGTTGTTTAATGTTTAATACGTTTATTTTCTTATTATTGATACCGTCATTGATATTAATTTTATTATGTAATTTATTTTATATAGTATTTTAATATTCAACTCAGATATCTTTAATCTGAATAATAACTCACTTAAATTAAATAATAGAAATACAGTAAGTTATATAATAAAGTTGTAATTTATTTAACATAAATGATAATTTATTTAATGATGATATGCGTATAGTAGCTCTCTATTTTTATTGTTAAGCAAGTGTTTCAATTAACTCGGGGATTTTGGATCCTTTAAATTCTCTTTGTTCCACGGGTCATAAGGTATCGTACGGAACTATACTATTTCCTTGCAAATTGCAACTAGTCTTCAACCGAACACAAAAAAAGAAAAAAAAAAACGAAAACGAAAACGAAAACGATAAAGAAAAGAGAAACTAAATTAGTTATTAATAATTCATGAACTTGATTATTTGAAAGCTCTTCCGACCAATGGAGCTAAAAATCAATTAATTATTAATAACTAATTGCTCCTCCAATTTGAGCGCCGCTTGGCCCCCCTAGCCTGTCTGTTGCTGCTGGAAAATAATTCCAGTGCTCAACTCCGATCTCTCCTTCTTCCTCTTTCTACTCTCCTTTTTCTTCCTTTGCAAACCCTAATTCTTATCCAAATCAAAGTGCCATGAACTTCTTCAGGTCGGTTTTCTCTACCGATCCAGAACCCGACGTCGAGGAAGAAGAAAACGCCACCTCTACGGATCAGGATGAACCGGACGAAACAGCCGCCGCCGCCTCTGCTGCGGCTGCCGCCACCATGGATTTCTTCAAATCAGTCTTCTCCACCTCCGCAGATCCACCTGAAGAGGAAGAAGAAGAGCAAGATGAAGAGGAAGAGGAACGACAACCATTAAATCAGGAGCAGAATCAGCAAAGAGGGGAAGCATCAGAAGGAGAGGACGGGGAAGAGGAAGGAGAAGAAGAAGGTGTTTCGACTGGAGCGTGGGGTTTGGGATTCGGAGGGTTGATAAAGACAATTGCGTCCAGATCGGAGACAGTTATCAAAGATTTGGAGGAATTTGGGCATGGATTGAGATCTGAGAGTGAGGTGCTTCGAGATGTGGCCTCTCGTGCACTGGATGTTGGAGCTTCGGCTGCTCAGGAGAGACTCGAGTCTATGGGCCAGGTAAAGATTCAAATACTAAACTTGGATGTTTTGCTACTGGTACGAATATAGGTACCAGTCAATATTTGCCAGCAGCAACCACAGATTCAGTTAGTGATCTGATTTTAATGAATTGTTGTAATACCAAGCAGCATTGTACTTCCCACAAGTGTTGTGGTTATGATACTGATTTTGTATCTGATTTGTTGTGCCAAGGTTCAATCAGATCCACGGTACCAAGTACCAACAGAGGATCTCATTGGTGCCACATCAACTCTGTACTGATTTCATGTCTGCTTTGTGGTCTTGGAGCCATGGTTGTTGCTAGTACCTTGCTGTTTAATATTAGATTAGTAATGGATTGTGTAGTTATGGTGGCAGCATAATCCGGTACACATTGTGGGTTCTACTCATAGCGGACCATTATTGGTGTTCCACATTCTGTAACATTCATATCAGGTACTTGTGTGCTACTTTACAGCATGGTAGAGTGTATTAGTCAACTTGGTTTGGGCTTAAGCAGCACTATGCATAACTAGCACTCAATCAAATCTGCCATTGCAACTTTTCAAGTAAATAATTACTACTTTGTAAAATACTTTAGTTTTCTAAATTGTAACATCTGTTCTTTTGCCACTTCTAGGTAGTAGATGACCTCGGGGACACCATACGGCGAGGCACTGTTGAGATAATATCACAAAGCAAAGAAGCCCTCCTCAACCTTGATTCCCCCTCTCCTTCCTCTGATTCCCCTTCTGATTCTGAGTCAAATTCCCGACCCTCCTCTTCCGCCTCCACCCTTCCCATCATTTCACGTTACACCCGTTTTGAGGCCCAGCTTATTGCTGCCCGCTCTGACCCTGCCACATTCGCTGAGCCTCCTGAGGACCCTCAAGACTTTGCCAAATGGCAGTCTGGCTTTAAATTGGAAGAGAGAAAAGATGAGATTGATGCCTTGTTGAAGGACAACTCCCAGGTGGAGGTATTTTTGGAGAAATTAGTGCCAAGCTTGGTGGATGAGGAGACATTTTGGAGTAGATATTTTTATAAAATCGGGAAGATAAAGCAGGCTGAGGATGCCAGGGCTAAAATTGTAAAAATGGCAGTTGCTGGAGATGAGGAGGAGGATCTAAGCTGGGAAGTGGAGGAAGAAGAAGAAGAAGAAAAAGAAAAGGTAGAAGAGAAGGAAATGGTGGCAGTAGAAGAAAAGAAGGACAATGTTAGAGAACAGGATACCCATGGTGAGATGGAAGCCCAAGATGTGAAGTCAGATGCTTCCGAAGGGGTAGACGAAAAAGAGACAGTTGAGACATCAAAAGAAGAGTCAAATGGCGATAGTAATGGAGAGTCCAACGGAGAGGAAATGGCATCAAAGAGTAGTGATTTCTCAATAATTTCAAGCAGGCCATCTGTGCCAGGCGAGGAAGAAGAGGATCTTGGGTGGGAGGCTATAGAAGAAGTGGGAGAAAGTGAGGATAAGAGACCGGGCTCAGCTGATCCTGGTTCAAGTTCTGGTTCAGGTTCTGGTGCCAAAGCAGAGGATTTGCGAAAAAGGTTGAGTGCAACAGTAGATCAAGAGGAAGAGGAATTGAGTTGGGATATTGAGGATGAATAAGAGGTGGGACCTGCTAGCAAGAATTGAGGGTATGGATAGTTTGTCCTTTATTGTGTTCTTTGGGATCAGCAGGAAATAATTAAAGGTTTACTTATTGTGTAGATTTGTACTTTCCTGTATTTTGCAATGGCAATTCCCATCTTTTATTAAACTAGAGAACAAGTATGGAATTTGTGTGCGAAACTCCCATACTACAAGTTGGCAAACAAATCCTAAGCTATCATCTTCACATGCCATTGTAATTATGTGAAGTGTTTCAAAAAGCCTTAAAACACTAGAAAATTTTCTATGGCTTGGAATGAAGAAATGTTTATGATGGTTGCAATTTGGATTTAAAGTTAGTTTTAGATACCTGCTATGACAAACTTACAATTGTATTTTCATAGGTATTGTTGCAATATTGTTCCATTCATTATAATTGCCACTGCTACATTAAAGGAAACCAATATTTTTAGTGCTGTGCAATACATGTAGTAATCTCTAGTACACTGGTCGCTTAAGCTGTACTGGCGAGCCTTTATTTCTTGCAAAGGAGAGAGACTGAAATAAAATGTAGTCCATTGGTGGTGCTGAATTGGAACTGCATTGGTCTTGTCAGGCACTGGTATGAAGCAGTACAGGGGGCCCAGTACTCCAATTATAGACTATTGCATATTGATTGGGGATGAAGGCCTTCCTTGCTTAATTATTACAGCACTGGTGCCTCTGCTGATTAGTTCCTGAGTAAACCCTTTTCATAAAGTTTGTAAATTTTGTAGCTGAGTGCACTTTGTATAAATTTTGTAAATTTGGTAGTAACCTGTATAACCCCCACTATTCCAATAGTTTTCTTCTCATATGGGGTCGGGAGACCTGGCTGGTCTATCTGTACCACTTAAATTGGTAAGCTAGTCAGGACATTTAATTGCTAGATGATAAATTTAAAACTGGAATAGCCCCATATTACAACTATAACCTTGCAGTGGAAAGTTATTACAACACTTGCAGAAAAGCCAACAGTAAGCAACAGCAATAACAAAATGATCAACAGAAAACAATTATAGGACTTCTAAAATGTATATATACTAGCATATTTCACACATTATCGCCTTATCTTGTGCATTTTTGGGCCTTCAACTTTCTCACCTTAATTGCAACCAGAACATACAGCTTATCATATGCTGTATCCATTGCCCAGAAAAATGCCCTTCTCCATTCCTTCTTGAACAAAAGCACACACCATGTTACCCACAAGCCAAATAAATATCCCACACCAAGGCTGATATATAATCCGAATATCTTCTTGTCGCTTCTTTTATTCTCCTCTTCACTCCTTGAGGGTGGTGGGATTGGCCTTGTAGCACAATCAGGTAAAGGAAAACCGCATAAATACTGATTCCCTGTATATGCAGATGGATCAGTAAAAGTGCTCAGCTGATTTCCTGAGGGAATTCTTCCTGAGAGATTGTTGTATGATAGGTTGAGATGGCTAAGAAAGGTCAAATTAGTGAAACTTTCTGGTATTGGGCCTGTGAGATGGTTTCTTGAGAGATCTAGAGCTTCTATTCTTTGCAGAAGGCCAAACTTGCTTGTAATCCCACCTCCAAGTCGGTTTCCTGAGAGGTTCAAGCTCAACAAGCCATAAAGACTGGTCACCTCAGTTGGAATGCTCCCAGTAAAACTATTTTCAGATAAGTCAAAAGATGAAACAAGAGGCAGTAATTTTGTATAAGCATCAGGTCTGTTTTTTATGGCCAAAATCATGTTCTCCTTGTAACTTCCAATCTGGTAGAAGAATTCTGTACCACTGGGGATTTCCTTCATCGCCGTAAGGTTACCAACACTTTGTGGGACATGACCTGATAGATTATTGTGAGAGAGATCTAGTATTTGAAGAGAACCTATCCATGTTAGTTCATGCGGTATACTGCCCGTGAACTTGTTCCTCTGTAGGCTCAGGATTCTCAGTTTTGACAGATTAACTCCTATCGAGGATGGTATTTCACCTGTGAGCTTGTTGTTGCTAAAATCAATGGTTATCAAATTATGGCAATTCTTCAGTGTTTTTGGGAGGTGTCCATGTAATTCATTGTTGCTTAAATGTAGGGAAATGATTGACGACACTGAGCAAATTGTATCAGGAATCTTACCGGTAATACTGTTGCTTGAGAAATCCAAGATTTTCAGGCTCAAGTTTGGTTTCCAACAATTCAAAATTTCCCCAGACAACTTGTTTCTTGAGAGATCTAAGCCTTCCAACTTAACCATTTCACATAATTTTGCAGGTACTTCACCTGTTATTCTGTTATTGGATAAAGATAGGAATCTTAGTTTAGGCATCACATCACCTATTTTTGATGGGATTTGTCCAGAAAACAAGTTATCTGACAAATCGACTGAGCCTTTGCAATGAGGAAATAATGGTATGGGTCCCTCAAAAAGGTTCGAGCTCAAGTCAAACATCACATTTACTGAAAGGTTCACTCTTGCAAAGGTTGGAACTTCTCCACAAATTTTGTTATGTGAGAGATCTAAGTGGACAAAATTTTTTGATGGGTTCCAAAACCATTTTGGTACAGAATCTGCTATCTCACTATATGACATGTCGAGCCAAGAGTAGTTGAACTGATTCCTAAGCCACCGAGGGAACCTTGGACCCAACTTACAAGAACCTAATCTAATTGTCTCCAATTGAAAAGGAGGAAGCCAATCATAGCTCATTTCCAGAGACAATTTGTTCAAGGAAATGTCTAGGTACTTCAAGCTTTTCAGATTGGCAAAGTGCAACTCAGTTATAGTACCTTCCAAAGAATTGATGGAAATATCAAAGTAAGTTAGGTTCATGAGGTTGCCAAAGTTGTTTGGTATGGTTCCGCTCAAATTATTTCCAGCCATATATAAAAACTGAAGCGACTTCAAACTGCCTACTGAATCAGGTATCGACCCAATGATGCGGTTCTCATGCAAATCAAGTGTTCTAAGGTTCAAGAGCTCTCCCAGCCAGTCAGGCAAGGTTCCCTGAAATTGGTTTCCTCCTAGGTCTAAATTCTGTATTGTGTTTTTGCTACACCCATTCGTGATACCTTTGAACATCGAAAGTTCACCGGTAATATTCATCCATGAGAAAAATAGTGATTGCAAATTACAAAGCCCTTGAAGATTTTGTGGGAACCCACCTCCTTCAACATATGTGCTGCTAGAAATATCAATATATCTTAGGGAACTCATATTATTAACAGCATATGGTACAATGACCTGGAAATAATTGCCCCCGAGATCAAGAATCTTAAGAGTGGTTATGTTAAATACCCACATAGGCAAGCTAGAATTGAAGTAGTTATTAGATAGATCAAGTGTAGAAAGAGAGGAGAAATTTGTGTGAGATAGAAATGTTGGAATTGTATTATCCAGGAAAATGCATTGGGACAGGTGCAACTTGACCAGAGAAGGAAGCATGCGAAGTGATCCTAGCAACTTACCGAACTCTTCATTGAAGTTCAAGAAGCTTAAATCAAGGTACTTTAGAGAGTTGAGATTCATGATCCACCCTGAATCATTGATTGCCAAAAACAAATTGTTCGAGAGGTCTAGACAGTGCAAGGTCGACAAGTTTCCAAGATGTGAAGGAACATTCCCCTCGAAGCCACCACCAGAGAGGTTAAGGTATCTTAGTCTTGGGAAAGAACCGAAGAAGGTGGGGATAGATGTACCCTCAAAGTCATTGAAGCTGAGGTCAAGGTGGGTTAGGTAGTCGACTTGGAGCAGAGAGGTGCTGATGTGGCCTCCCAGTTCCCATGAATCATCAACACCTGCTGGGTTGTGGAGATCGAGCTTTATCACACGAGCAGGCTTGTTTTTGTTGCATGTGACACCTTGCCAGGAACAGCAGTCGGTACCAGTCCAGGAGGAGAGCCTATTGCGCGGGTCGGTGAGACTCCTCTTGAAAGCTAAAAGAGATTGTAAGTCTCCCTCTGAGCAAGAGTTTAGTTGTTTGATTTGGATGAGGAGCAAAAATAATAAAATTGTGAGCTTGTAGTATACATAGGCCATTGTGCAGTATCTGATATGTGAACTAGAAAGGAGGAAAAATATACATTTAATTAGAGAGACAGAGGCATGATCAATTTGTTGACTCCTGAAGACTTGACAGGGGAATCTTAGCCAGCAAAGGTCAAGCAATGAGTTAGATGGGATCTCTCATCTCCATTAAAAAGAGACTCCATACCTTCCTGTTATAACAAAAATTGTGAATCCTGTAATCTTTTGTCAAATCCTTAGTTATTCGTCAGTGTTGGTACTTAATTTGAGTGTTGCAGAGAGAGAGTTTTGAGTGCCGGTGACCGATATCTCCAGTATCATGTAGAATGGAGAGGAGCTGAAAGAATTAGAAGTCTTGCTCTTGACTGGCTGTTGAGTGCTGACTCAAGTAGTCTTGGGCAGATTGGCGCGTACTCGACGCGAGAAAAAGTTGAAAGAAGGATGACCCAAAAGTCCGGTCAATGGAAGTATCTGCCCGAAATAATGTTTCGCTGCTGTTGTCCGTTGCAGCGCTGAACACGTATATTGTATCCAGCATTTTTGTCAATCAGTTTTAATTAATTACAACAATCAGTTGTAATTTTTTTTTATATAAGAGCTTTGTTAATCTTGATATTTATTTTTTTTAAATATTTTTTATGATATTTGTATTTATATCTTTCTGTAAAGAAGTGAGATTTAATGATCCGGCATCAAGATGATGTCTTAAATCAATGAATAATGATGCAATTATTACTCAATTGAGTTGAGTACTTTTTTCACCGATTAAATGATCGGGCATTATTTAATCATTATTCATTAGTCTAGCACACAATCAATCCCGATTTCTTTTTAATAAAAAAATAAACCACGATTTAGTGTAAGAATAGTTACATAGACTATTTTTTTTATACTATACAATTTAATACTCACAAAAACATAATAGGTAGAATTTTCTAGTTGTTGTAATCCGCATGTCTCTAAAAAATATTATTTGATATACGAACGAATTGTAATTAAATCAAATTGATTAATACAACAAATTACAATCTTGTAATGGAAGGAAAAAAAATATATAATTTTTTTTTGATCAAAGTGGGGGAAACCCACCTATTTCATTAAAACAGAAATAGTTTTACAAAAACGGTACGAAACATCTGGTACCTAAATAAAAACACATTGTTTACCAGTCCTAAAGACCTAAGCCTCTTATTGCCAAAAAAAAAAAAGACAGAAAATTTTGACAAAGGAAACAATATCAGCAAAAGAAAGAGCAAGGACTACAAACAGATTTCAATTTCAAGACCAACAATTAACAAAGCAATCAACACTACCATCAAATATTGTCATCTCTCATCCACACCCATCCAGAGTTGTTAGCGTCAAAGTTGGAACTTATTTGAAGGTCCATCACATCTTGAGGCAAGATCAAAGTTAATTTGAAGAAACTAGATTCTCCTCTGGATTTACATCCAAAAACTAAGAAGATTAATTATTCTAATTCTTAAGGATTGTAGAGAGCTGGCTTTTATAGCTTGAAACATCACTTATTTCTTTTTAACCACAATATTCAGCACACAACACTTCTAATCAATTTCACTAAAGCTTGATCCTTAAGTGACACACATGAATCAATTAACCACAAATCTTCTAAACTAGTCCCCTCAAAGTGAAATTGATTAAATCTAGCAATCCAGTCCCAAATTTGATGAGCAATTGAGTAGTCAACAAAAAGATGATCTGTTATTTCTATGTGAGAACAGAACTGACAAGTATCATTCCCTAACTAACCTCTTTTTAATAACTGATCCTTAGTTAATATCCTTCTTTTCATTAACAACCACATATAAATTTTAACTTTTAATGGTATTTTTGAGTTCAAACACAATATCATAATCATGATTAACTATTCCTCCAAAATCTAACCAAGTATAAAAAGATTTAACTGAGAAAATTCCTAAAGAATGCCATCTCCAGGTAATGGAATCTAATGCCAGGGGTGTAATTGCAAAATTGCTCAGATTATTTTGCAATTGGGTCCATTCTACTAAATGAATACCTACTAACCGTTTTTTTAAATTTTATTTGCAGAGAACCTGTTTGGAAAACCTTTTCTACAGATATTAAGGGATCATCCACTATAAAATACAAATGTGCGTAAAGACTGTAAAAAGCACACTCTTGACATGCCAGAATAAGACTGTATTACCTTTGCCTACTACTTTGTTTATTCCTAATTTAATCAACTATTTGTCTTTCAGAACCCCTCTCCAGAAGGGAGAAAAGGATTTAATATTTTTCCTAGTATTATATTTTGCAACAAGAACGTCTTTCCATTTACCAGCAACATGAGGATCCTGATATCTAACTATCCATTTGGCTAAGAGAGCTTTATTCATAAGTTCTAAATCAATAATACTTAGGCCCCCTTGACTTTTTTTCCTACAAATAATTTTTCAAGAGACTAAAGCATATTTTTTCCTAACTGAACTACCACCGAACCAAAGGAATTTTTTTCTAAGCTTATCAATTTTAGTTCTAACCTTTTTTGGTAACCTATAGACAAACATCCAATAAATAGAAATTGAAGAAATAACTGCATTAAGAAGAGTAACTCTACTTCCTAGTGAAAGTAATTTACTTTGCCACCCTTGTAACTTTTGTTCAATCTTATCAATTAAAAAACCCCACTATTTTGAGGACAGTTGCTTCCAATGAAGAGGAACTCCTAAGTACTTAATAGGTAATTGAGTTGTGACACAACCTAACACGTTTGCCAAATGTGTTCCATCTTCTTGAGAGATATTCAAAGGAACCATTTTTTGCACTTTTCAAAGTTAATTTTCAATCCTGATAAGTCCTCAAAAGCTACTAAAACCCATTTTTAAAATTCGATATATTTGACGTCTGCTACTAAAAAGAGTAGAGTGCCATATGCAAAATGCAGATTAATAATGTCATCTATATGACCAAAATGATCTAAACCTTTAATATACCTTGCCTCTTTGGCGTTTTGCAATAATTTTTTAATTAAGAACATCTGCTACTAAGTCAAAAAGAAAGGGGGAGAGGGGATCACCTTGACGTACCCCTCTTTTACATGAGAAGTATTCTCCTGATTCTCCATTAAAGTTAATGCATGTCCTACTTCCTTTTAAAATATTATCAATCTAAGTAATCCATTTGTCACCAAAATTCCTTCCTTTTAGAACCTCTAGTAAGAAGTCTCAGTTTACACAATCAAAAGTTTTTTCGAAGTCAATCTTAAAGAGAACACCTTTAGTTTTTGAAATTTTTATTTGATGAAGAATTTCATGTGCACAAACCACATTATTCATAATCAATCTTCCTTTAATATATGCAGTTTGAGAATTATCAATCAAGTAATTCATAACTGTAGCTAATCTATCAGCTAATATATTAGTAATAATTTTAAAACTACAATTTATTAAGCTAATGGGTCTAAAAAGTTTGATATTACATGCATCATTTTTCTTAGGGATAAGACAGATAAAAGCCATATTAAGTTTAGCAACATCTAATTGATTATAATAAAATGTATTAACTAATTTAACTACATCTCTAGAAACTAAATCCCAAAGTTATTGATAAAACAGAAAGGAAAATCCATCTGGCCTAGGGGCCTTTGATGGGTTGCAAGAGAAAACATTTTTTTTTATTTCTTCTTCTGTAATTGGTCGCTCTAAAAAGAATCTTTGTTCTTCGGACAGTTGGTCTTTCAATTGTTGAAAAGAGGAATTTAAAGATAATACTCTATCTTGAGTTGTACCTAGCAGATTTCTATAAAAATCAGTAACATGTTGTTGTAAAAATTTTTGATCATCTACTAAATTGTCATCTATTTCTAATGAAACAAATATAGTTTTATTTTCCTATTAGTAGCAGTAATATGAAAAAATTTAGTGTTTTGATCTCCTTCCAAGAATCATTTAAGTTTTGTCTTTTGCTGCGAATAAGTTTCTTCATCGTCATAAATTTTATCTAATTCTTGGTGATAATTTTTAAGAGAATCAACTTCTTCTGATAATAACTGTCAATCAACATGTATAAAATCTAATTTCTTAATTTCAGCTTGACAGTGAGCTTTTTTCTTTTTCTGATCAGCTTGAAAAAATTTATTCCAACCCCTCAACTTTTTTTCTAATATGTTGTAGTTTAAGTCTCCAATTTTCCCCTATATTTGTTAAAATAATATATTCATTCCACCAAAGAGTAAAAACAGATCTTTAAATCCTTCTTGGCTAAGCCAAATATTTTCAAATCTAGGAGGTGAGAAGTAGAAAAACTTAAGGACTGATAAGAGAGAATAATAGAACATAATTCTTTGTTATATCAATATCTACTCATCATCTATTGAAGTTTCAAACATGAAACATATATACACTACGGCACCCCGTGTTAATTTCTAGTTTTATACACGACCACATAACCCTAGTTGAGCTTTTATCTAGCGAGAGCGAACAACTTACAAGAGAATGGAAAAACTCACAAAATTTAGAAGGCATATTATTTATTTTTATTTTTTATTTTTTGCTATCGTATTTTTTTGAAGTTATTGTTTTGCTATCTCAAACGTGGGATACTTAGGATATGTTTCGATCGTGCAAGGATTAGTGTAAGAATAGTGCAATTAAAAATAATAAACAAGAATAGAGGTAAAATGATACTTTTCGGTTTACCGTGAGAATAAAGATAAAATGATAATATTCAGATCAGTGAAAATGTTATTTAAATTATATAATTAAAATAGTGATGGAGGAAATAAACAAATCATGCTATTCCGATTTTTTGTTGGGTTGACGGAATAACACTAACTTTGAACTATTCTGTGTTTTCAAATTTGTTTAGATTGCTTCAAACTCAGAATAATAAATGTTATTCCGCGAAGAGAGTTATTCTAACGAATCCAAATATATCCTTATTCTCTACAAAAGCTGATCAGAGATGGATCATAGCAGCACAGATGCAACACGCTCCATCAGATCCATGCTGCAAACTTAAAAAATATCTTTAGCAGTATGATAGCATACATTAAAATGTAACCAGAGTTCAAACCCAATATTCTATTATATAATTCATCCCACAATTACACATCATCACAACTCTCAGTTTTGACATAACATTCGTGAAACATGTACATCACACATCATTTTATTTATTTGACATACTTGGTGAACCAATCTAGCATGTCTTTGTGGGCTTCTTCGGCCTTCTCTACAGCCTCTTTGTCAGTGACCTCATATCGTACAGTCCAACCATGTTTAACACCTGGAAATATCTTCACAAAGCTTTGCACCTGTTTGCAATTATTATAAATGAAGTTAATCGAGCTTTCACCATTTAGAGATAGTAAATCCACCTTCAAATTGAATGCTCACTTCATTTTTCTAGGCAATGATCAGTTTAGAAGTGTCAATGGTTATGCTCATTAGATGGGTGGGGTAGGCATGGGCACTATTATAGTATTTTATATACGTCAGACTCGACCCCAACCTATCACAGATCAGAAAACCCATAGCCGTACCCAACCCATGCAAGTCATTGGTCAACCCATTACAGTCACAAAATGTATTAAGTAGATTATGTATTAGATCTTAGACAAAAAAACGATAAAGAGAATCTAAAGGAAGAGAAGGATAATTTAGTTACCTCGGTTTTGGTAGAGAGAATCTCCTCAAATTGTTTAGCCACTTCTGGAGGGGTTCTAATGTCAATTTCGGCTCCAAGTACTGAAATGGGTATCTTGACCTCTGAGATTCGTTTCATACATTCAGTTAGTCCAGAGGAAAAATACATATAATCAACTTGTAAATCTCAGGAATTTAACATGCCACCTGGCGCCACAGTAAGAAAGAAAAACAAACAAAAAGTAACACTTCATGGGTAACTGACAGGTGTCAATTTGGTACAGCCTGGTACAGATAAGAGATAACTACACTCACAATCCCAGCAAAATACCCACCAAGAACAGCATGATATCACACTTATTGAATAAACTGAAACTAAAGCGTTTACCTTTAAGGTCATCAACCTTGACAAATGAGGGATGGAGCAGGACTGCAGCTTTGATGTAATCTGACTTTGCCAATTCTACCACAACCTTGGCTGACAACAAGAAATGATGATTTTAGCAATGAGTATATGTGTTAGAACATACATAAGAGAAAATATTTGTGCTCTAGTGTAACATGTTCATAGCTTGATTAAAGTCAAAAAATTATTGGCTGAACTACAATTACAATGTAAGTGAAGGATAACCAAAAAACTAAATAATAATATGTGCCAGTAGAATATTTTATCCTCTATTGTTTAAGAGCTTAAATGGCCAAACCAAAGAACTAGTAACTGAAATAAACTGTAAACTATACAAACAAATACATAAAACAACAAAAACTGATGAGCAGTACCTCCCCAGCAAAAACCAGCAGCTCCAATGGCAGATGCACCTTTTTCTTTTAGGGCTTGAATTACAAGCTTTGCATCCTCAAATCCTTTTTCCTATATCCAGAACTTCCCAAATTACTGCAACAACACTTAAAATTGCAAAGCCTGCCTAAATTTGCCTGGGAATCTCCAAGAGTATTATAACACCAACTCCACGGACTGAACTATACTTTCCAAAGGAACTTGCGAATAAATTGATGGTTTGGTATTGTTGTGGGGTAACAACCAGTAATGATATTAACATAATGGCACTACAGTGTTCTTCATTCGTCCCCTATCAAGCTCAAGTTGAAACTAAAACTTCCATGGAACTTAAAAAATGAAAAAAGAAGCAAAATGAAGAAGGAAATGAATGATGAGATGACAGAACAAGACCTAGTAAAAGTAGCTCATGCTAGTACATACCGGTTCATGCTTTTGAATCCACATGGCAAACTGACTGAAGTCATTAGGTGGTGCCGGGTCTCCATAGAAAAAATCTGGGACCACAACATAAAACCCAGACCCCGCCACTTTATCAGCCAAAGCCCTATTAGGTCATATCGTAATTTTCAATGGTTAGTCAAAAGAACAAACTTACATCACAACATGCATTAGGGAAAAAATTATAGAGAAAAATTAAGAAAAAAAGATAGACACTAACCTCAGGTTTGGTGCATCAAATCCTGGAAAGGAAAAGGACATCTTCTAGTTAGTCACTTTAAGACAAATAAAACTTCAAGTTTAATATGTTAATAGAACATACAAACCGAGAAAATTGGAGAATACTTCTGAACCCTTTGGTGTCTAGTTCTTTGTGCTTTTCTTTCATTTATACAAAACAAATTTCTGACCTAGTCCAGTCTAATCCGTGGAGAAAGAATTAAGGATACGAGATGTTCAGGGATGTTCTAGCAATGGGAAAGCAAACTGACAACTAACCACATTTACAACGATGTATGTTTTCCCATGCTTTCTAGGACATATAATTTCCCACCCCTGTCGGACTATAGAAAGTTGCCTCTATTGACTATTGTTCAGAGAATTTTGCACGACTATTTTCATGTAGGCAGTTTGTTAAGTTTATTAATCTACGAACACTTTATCCAAGAAAAAAGCTCCGAAAAGTTATAAGACAGTATTGAACTTTTTATGGTCATCTTTTATAAGTTAAGTTTACTTTTTATTCTTTGAAGGATTAGATAAATTTGTCCATTTTCACCCGATGACAATCATTCTGTGTTCAGTTAGGTTGATCAAACAGGCTACTGGAGTTTTTGATCCATTACTACAAGTTGCTCATATTTGGATTGGATCACCGTCATAGCTAATTTCCAGTTAGACAGGTCGTCAGTTATTCAGGTTTGTTTCCTGCTGTGTTTTGGTGTAAAAGAAGCTCAAGTCAGATTTGGTTAAAGTTAAGATGGGGGCTGGATCACTTAAAACCACTCTTTTTTTGTGAAGGCATATGAAATAGTCATCACTAGAAAAGGCAGCTCAATTCATTAATTGTTTTTTACCCACAAAATGATCAAAAAAGGAGTTTGTGTGATTCATATTTGGGTCTACACTCTACAATGACGCCAGGTGTTATTTATGACCAGACAGACAATTTCTTAAATAAGTTGGGTAAAAAGCAAATCTCAAATTATTAAATTTTCTCAGGATAAAAGAACCCACAAAAAATGATATGTGGACCAGATCTTTATTTTAAGGAGCATATACCAGATCTTTAAATTGATGTTAATATATACCACAGCTTAGCTTTCAGAACATTTTGACTTATTTAAATTCAATCAATTTCTACAACCATGTACTGGCAACTTTTTGGACCACATTGATGCATTTGGTCGAAGATGGTGGAAGGATACATTACCTTTGGTTGAGGACTGGTTGTAAGAAAACTACAACGGAACATCAAAGTAGAGTTTTCTACACAATAAACCATATAAGTGATTTTTCAGTTTCTTGGAGTTCTTTCCAAGCTACTACAGTATAACAGTACTACCGCAACTACTACTTCATTTATTTAATTATTATCCCTATTACTACTATTATTATAACTTCTTTACTATTGTTACTGTCAATAATTATCATCATACATTTGTTATGGCACATACAGGCTCTTCATTAAGCAGAAATTAGCATGTGAAATTCAAGAAGAGAAAAATTTTAATTTTCATAATTGGAAGGGGCTTAGAGCAAACAATAATCATAAGAATTAAAAAAAAAAATCTAGCTAGGGAAGTCGTAAGCAGGTCCTAGACATTTGAGACTTGCAAATTGCAATGGAATAGAATTATTTCCTAAACCGTCCGAATTTGATCCAACGCGTCAGGATCTGATTCCCATGGACGGTCCAGATTAAGTAAAGTTTCTATGAAGATTTAAGACATCCCTCATCTGCCTCCGATCCGTCATTTTTAGATTGGACGCACAGGATATCATCATATCAACAACAGGTTTGGTGTAAACAACAGCATATTACAAACCCGCCATGGCAGTTCAAGCTCAAAGAAAGAGGAGCATTGAAGATGTGATAAATAAAATTATCAGGTTCTTTTCAGAAAAAAAAAGGTCAAGAGCTAGGGATTGGGGAGTAGTACCGAAGACGTCGGAGACGAGGAGGATGACGGGTTTGGAGGAGTCGAAGGAGCCGGAGATATATGCTTTGAGTCCCCCGAAATTGTCCACAACCGTGCCCTTCCCGTAGACCGGGTCCAGGGTTGGCGGGTTGTCGCAGCACTGTGAGGTCGCCATTTTTGAGGTTTATGATTGCTGGTTATAGGAGGTGGGAGGGTGAATTTATATAAGAGCTTGAAGTGAATGGATTGTTATCTAAAGTTGAATAGACTTGGTTTTGTCTAGACCGGTCATTTCTAGAAATGTGACAATTGTACTTTGCTTGTGCCAATTGACCAGCTTCACCAGCCATCTCTCTTTGATAAAAGAGGGGGTGGATTAAGGACTAAAAAGGGAATTAATTGACCTGCCTTCTATATAATTTTTTTTCATACAATAGAACATGTATCTATGTGTGTTTTATGTGTTTCAGCTAAAACATGTAACATGTACGAAGAATTTGACCCCCCAACTTTTTTAAAAGATTTATATAATTGATTCTCATAACTTCTTTTACAAAGAAAATCTGACTTGTGTGGTTTGGAATTTTTTTTTATCTCTCCCAATTTGTAAAAGAATAATAATAATATTTTTTAATTTTAAATATTCAATAACTCTATGCTTATTATCTGAACATGCGTGTTTATAACTATATCTAAAAGCATACGTTTAGATTTTAAATTTATTAAATATTTTTATTTTCATTTAATTTTAAAATTAAATATTTCTAAACGTACGCGTTTACAGAAAATATGTGAGCACAGAAAATTTTATATTTCTTATGTGTACATTCTGTGTTCAGATACCCAAAGGCAAAATTTTATCGTTTATATGTTTTTTTGTGAACGTTTGTGTTTAAAATTTTTAAATTCCGAATTTAACGATATCTAATGCACATTGCGGATGCATACGTAAAAAATAAACATAAATTTATCATATATTTAATATTAAAAATATTATTATTATTCATTTATAAAATAGGGATATACAAAAAAAAATTTGTGTATCAGTTAGAGGACTCGTAATATTTTTAGTTTTTAACATTTTGTCTTCCAAAAAATTATCTACCTACTTCGTCTCTAAACCATGTCACCAACAATCATACAATACATACAAAATTTTTCTTTTCTTCTCTATATTCATGTACCACCCGTCATTCATGATTTTTTTATTTGAGCTTCGAAAAAATCTAAATTTTAATTCTAAACTTTCAAATATTAGACTTTCGAAATGACAGACAAGACAAAACGTCTTTATATTATTTGGACCTCTTTACAAACCTCTTATCTAATATAAATTTCAATTGGACAATTTCCACCTTATCCATCTAATAAACGATCTATAAAGAAACTTTTATTCTCAGCACTCCTCTCTCTTTCCAAAGTGGTCACTTCAGAAGGGAGACCCATCTCCGTTGCCCTCTCTGAAGTATTTGATACAAGTGCTTTTCTCAGCAACAAAAAAGAAATTGATGTAAGTGCTTACATACATTTGACTCACCTCGTCAACAATAAAGAAATAAAAAAAGAGCTATGATGTAATTGAATGTCAAACTCCCTGAAAAAGACATGTAGTAGGTTTGGCATGAGCAAACCCAAGCAAAGTAAAGAAAAGTATTATAGAAATTTGAAAATAGCGAGCCGGAAAAAATGTCCCTGGCATCCAGATACGAACCAGAGGATGCCAGGGATACTTGCATCCGTTTAATTTTCAAATTTTGATAATTGAGAGTTTAAAATTAAAATTCTGATTTTTCTGGTGCTCAAATAGAAAAAAAAAATTTATAATCTCTAATCCTGCATCCCCAATTTTTATTCCCATCCATATTTTGTATTTTTTTTTTAGATAAACACATTTTATTTTTCTAGTAAATAAAATTTGTGCTACTTCAAGCGTCTCTTCATCAACATAATATTTCTTTTAAAATTCCTCCTATCCTTTTTATCTTTTCATTCGAAATATCATTCTCGCTCTTCATTTGAAAAGAGAGAAGGAAGACTTTTTATTCATGTTAAAAGAACTCTCATCACCAATGAAATAGAAGGTTCGTAACAACTAAAAAGATGTGTGAGATTTGAAGAATTTTTTTGGGTTTTCATTTCGTTTTTCTTATAACTGCTCTTCAACATTTTCTAGTGGTCAGTAACATTATCCTTGACACATTTTCTACGCAAGGCATGACAATATGCTGTTGGAATTGTCTCTTTTGAAATAGTCCTTTTCTTTTTTTTCTCTAATCTTTTGGACGTCGGATTGACTTACTGTATTTAGAAAGTGATATTCTAGACTAGTCGTTGATTAGGTCAGTTTAATATTTGATTTGTTAACATGTTATGTTTCATCAATTTAAATATTTAATTGGTATCAGATAATCCAATTATCATTTGAAAATAAATTTTCCTCTTTTATGTTCCCATGAACTTGTGAACAAAAGCTCAATATCAGATCTGGTTTCTTTTTCTTTTGTTTCAGATTTAATTCGTTCTCTGATATTCTTTTTTGTTTGTCTCATATTTAGGTAAACAATTTCATATTTCATACCTTTTTACTAAATTCTTTTTGTTTTTTCAGAGATACACTATTAGAATTTTTAATATTGGAGTGGGTATACAATATTAATGATGTGGGTAGTTCAATACGCATGCCAATAACCTTAATTTTGAACTATATTTACGTGGATATACCTATATAACTAGACATTAACGTGAAAAATATTTGTGTGCATAATTATACACGTAAATACTTTTCACGCTATTGTCTGATATACGCACGTAAATATAAAATCAAAATTAAAGTTATTGACGTGCGTATTGAACTACCTATACCATTAATATTGCATATCTACGCCAATATTGAAAATTCTAGTAGTGATACTTCTTATCTACCCACATTAACTTTGAAGATGATATACTGTTGATGGTTCATAAATCCAATAGCAGAAAGCATACACTGATACTCCGTTATTCTTCTAACGAGAATGCTGGTGAAAGTTTTTTTGTTCAATTTTTGTCACCGGCATTTAGTACATATCAAATTATGTTGAGGAAGCAACTTAATTATATGTAACGAACTTTCACAATTAAAACATATCCTTCCGGAAGTCAACTTCCTTACCAGTACTTCTAGGGAACAAAATTATGACTACTAGATCACACAAGTACATCATAACTATACTTAAAATTTCATAAATACTCTGTGAGTGATGCCATCATATATATTTATTTACTATGACATTTGAAATTGAAGTTGTCAATAGAGCAATTTGCAAACAGTTTGAGTAGAAAATAAATAAGCTAACTACTACAAAAAGAGAGAAAAAAAGAAACTAAGGTCAAGTACTTACAGAGCTTTCACAAGATCTCCTCCATTCATCTCTATGTACTATTTTGCAAGGAAACTTTAACAAGAAAAAAAAAAATTTCTAACATGACAGGAGCAAAATCAGAAGCACAAACAAAAAATTAAAAAAAATCTAAATCATGAGTCAAACATATATGGGATAAGATGTGATTTTTTTATTTGAGCTTCAAAAAAATCTAAATTTTAATTCTAAACTTTCAAACATCAGATATTGAAATTTAAAACGAATGCTCGTCCATAAAATTTCAAAGGGACGCCATTGAAAATGAGCATCCTAATTTGAAAGAAAAACGACAGCAAATCTTAGCGACCTTCAATTTAAAAGACGCTTCTATTCGGAGGCGTCTAGGTTCCATCTGATAGACGTTACTTATTAATGATACCTTTATATCATCTGGACCTCTTTACAGGCTTTTTATTTAAATTAGATTTCAATTGGACAATTTTCATCTAACCCATCCAATAAAAGACTTATAAAGAAACTTTTATTCTCAGCACTCCTCTCTCTTTTTAAGGTGGTCACTTCAGAAGGGAGACCCATCTCTGCTGCCCTCTCTAAAGTATTTGATGTAAGTGCTTACGTGTGTCTTCCTATCTCTTCAACAATAAAGAAATAAAAATACTCTGAAACATATGAATGTCAAATTCAACCTCTTTCTCTCCGTGTCTCCCTACTAGAAAACCTAACTCTACAAGAGGAGAAAACCCAGAAAGCTAAAGAAAGAAGCTTTCTTCTTAGACAAAGAAGACGGAGAAGAAAAAATTTTGGGGAGTCTCTACTTTGTTTTCTCTATACTTCTCCGTTGATTTTTTTTTCTGTAGTCTATAACTAAGAGAGAGAGAGAGATGAAGAGAGGATTGAGCAGAGATAAAAGCTACATACACACATGTGAATTCAAACTGCAAAAAATTACTCTTCTTGACTTGCCAGCGCATGAGAGGGGAGTTAGGCTGTATAGTTAGTCATGTTAGAACATTATCCGTGATTCTATAATGAATTCTAAATTAACATAAAATTATCTTAATTCATGCTGTCGGTCTTCTGGAGAGACACAACCCCGTTGATCACCGGATTCCTTAAGCCTTCGCGGTGATCCTTCTCTTCTCCGATGGAGAGACGAAAAGAATCGGCCCGGCGGTTTTCTTCTCTTTTCAGAAAACCCGAATTTGTTTGGAGAGAGGAAAACTGTTGGTTGCCTTATGACGGTAATAGAAAAAGGACGGTTTTTTATCCCTTTATAATGGGTGTCAATAACCGAAAGGTTGGCAAACCACTAGTTATGCCTTAGCGGATCCATACCAGATCCAATTTCTCTCTTAACGGGTTTACTTTCAAAATCAGAAAACTGCCTATTAGTTGTATTCTGCAGGGACCAATAACATAATTATATTATTACTAAACTTTATATAATTTAGACCATCACTAAATCATAAAGTTATTAATACGTATTCTACACATTAAGGGCCCCACTTCTCATGACACATATTGAAACCCGATAAATAATACTTAATTTGATCACTTCATAACGGGTCTAATTAGATATTTGACAGTCTATTATTCAATATATATTTATATTACATATAAGCCCATATAATTTTGTAATTAATAGAAATTAATTCCAACAATCTCCCACTTGGGCTATATGTTTATCCAAATAATATATATATTGATAAAACTGAATTGAGTACTCTAACTGTGCTATCATAGCCTTTTGTGTCATCAACCAATTCCGTCCATCAATTATATTCACAAGGACTTAAGTATTATTTGTTTCATAATTCGAAACCAAACCAACATAAATCACCGTGTAAATATAACTGAATGATATGAATCATGAAGGGGATGTGTAGTTTGAAAATTACATGTAATGTGATCCACATGCCTATCTTCAATTTGGTCACCTTAAAATAATTTTGAGATCAATCACAAATTCAGAATGCCAACTGAAAAACTGAATATCTGAAAACTTTATAACTGAAAACTGCATGATACATACAAAAATATATCATATAAAACAACAAGCGTAAGTACAACAATCTCCCACTAAACCTGTAAATCCTCTGCTACACAGATACCCATATGAGCGACATGCTTATGAAACTACTTGGACACTAAACCTTTAGTCAGTGGATCTGCAACCATGGAAGCTGTTCCAATATGCTCGATATTGATTAGTCCATTCTGAACTCTTTCCTTCACAGCAAGAAACTTTATATCGATGTGCTTTGACTTCGATGAACTCCTATTGTTGTTTGAATACAGTACTGCAGAATTATTGTCACAATACAATTTTAGTGGTAACTTGATAGTATCCAGTATGCGTAGCCCCGTGACAAAATTTCGCAGCCATATTCCATGATTTGATACCTCAAAACATGCAATGAACTCTGCTGCCATGGTGGATGGGGCAATAAGCGTCTACTTTGCACTTCTCCAAGAGATAGCTCCTCCGGCTAACATGAAAATGTAACTGGATGTAGACTTCATGCTATCTTGACAGCCCGCAAAATCAGAATCAGTATACCCAATGATCTCAAACTTATCTGATCTCCGATAGGTAAGCATATGATTCTTCGTTCTTTGTAAGTACCGTAGTACCCTTTTGGCTGCTCTCCAGTGATCCAGTCTAGGATTACTCAAATATCGGCCCAGCATTCCCGTAATATACGCAATATCCGGACGCGTGCAAACCTGAGCATACATCAAACTCCCAACTGCTGAAGCATATGGAATTTGCTGCATTTCTGACCTTTCAAGTTCTGTCTCAGGGCATTGTTTGAGACTAAATTTGTCTCCTTTTGCAACCGGGGTATTACCTGATTTACAATGTTCCATGCCATATCGCTTGAGAATTTTGTCGATATATGCTTGTTGTGAAAGGCCCAAAATACCCTCAGCGCGATCTCTATGTATTTTTAGACCTAACACATATGATGCTTCTCCAAAATCTTTCATTTCAAAATTTTTGAAAAGAAATTTCTTAGTATCACGCAACATATTTATATCGTTTGTGGCAAGCAATATGTCATCAACATATAAAACCAGGAACATGAATTTACTCCCACTGAACTTGTGATATATACATTCATCTACCAAATTAGCCTCAAAACCAAATGAGACAATCACTTGATGAAATCGAAAATACCACTGTCGAGACGCTTGTTTGAGCCCATAGATGGATTTCTTTAATTTGCAAACCGTCTGCTTTGGGTCATCCGACTCAAAATGCGGCGGCTGCACCATGTAGATTGTTTCATCAATGCTACCATTAAGAAACGTTGTCTTTACATCCATCTGATGTAACTGAAGATCATAATGTGCCACTAAAGCCATAATAACTCTAAAAGAATCTTTCATCGACACAGGTGAGAAAGTTTCCGTAAAATCAATGCCTTTCTTTTGTGTAAAGCCCTTAGCAACAAGTCGTGCTTTGTATCTTTCAACATTACCTTTGGAATCCCGTTTGGTTTTAAATATCCATTTGCAACCAATATGTTTCACACCTATAGGTAATGAGACGATATCCCAGACTTTATTGTCATGCATCGACTTAATTTCATCATTCATGGCTTCGATCTACTTCTGTGAATTTGCACTTTCCAAAGCTTGACGGAGGTTGACCGGATCATCTTCCATCATGCCAATGTCAAATTCATTTTCTTGAAGATATACAACATAATCATTAGATATTGCACTTCTTCTCTCTCTTGTGAATCGTCTTAAAGGCACTTGTTCTTGAAGTTCTTGAGGTGGTATAGGTTCATCTTCAACATCAACATTATCTTGTACCTGATTTTCTTCCATTTCTGGAGGTTCATTCACAGTAGGTTCATTCACTGTAGGATTCTGAACCAACGAGTCTCCAGATATTCTTATTACAATTGGTACCGATGTTGGCGCCCCTTGTATAGGAGAATCATGTCTTTCTTCAAAGACAATTTGATTTGCATTTCTCCCTTGAACCATAACATCCTCAAAGAACTTAACTGTATTTGTCTCGAAAATTGTTCTATTAGTGGGATAATAAATTTATACCCCCGGGACCTATCTGCATAACCGACAAAATAGCAGCTAATTGTCCTTTCGTCCAGCCTTTTCTCTTGTGGCCTGTAAGGCCGAGTTTCAGCCGGACAATCCCAGATTCTAAAATGTTGGAGACTGGGCTTCCGCCCAGTCCACAACTCATATGGAGTCTTGTTTGCTACCTTAGTCGATACCCGATTCAGAATGTATGCTGCTGTCTTGAGCGCTTCTCCCCAGAGGTTCAATGGAAGCGAGGTATGAGAAATCATACTCCGCACCATCTCCATTAACGTTCAATTACGCCTTTCAGCCACACCGTTCATTGCGGGCGAACCCGGCATTGTATACTGTGGCACAATTTCACTTTCCTCTAGAAATTTAGCAAAAGGCCCTGGACGTTGTTCTCCTGAGCCGTCATATCGACCGTAATATTCACCACCACAATCCAATCTGACATTTTTAATCCTTTTATTGAGTTGTAACTCAACTTCAGTCTTAAAGGATTTAAATGTGTCCAAAACTTGAGCCTTTTTTCTTTAATTAAAAATATATAGCCATATCTAGAATAATCGTCAATGAAACTGATAAAATATACATGTCCATTCCTAGTAGCTGTAGGGAATGGCCCACATACATCCATATGTATCAGCTCAAGGACGTCCGTCATACGATTAGCTGTATATTTACGCATGCTTGTTTGTTTGCCCTTTGCACACTCAATGCACGGACCGAGATCCGACATGTCTAAGGGTCGCAGAATTTCACTTTGAATAAGACGTGTAATTCTCTGTTGAGAAATATGACCTAAACGCCTATGCCAAAGTGCAGCTGAATCCTGATGTGTTACCTTTCGTCTAACGTTTCGAGTTTCATTGTGCAAGGTCTCATTATAGGAAGCAATAGTATCTAAAATATAAAGATTATCCAAAATAGACAGAAAACCAGAAGCAACCAATTTGGAATTTTGATACAAACTAAACTTTCTATCTCCAAATGAACAAGAAAAACCTAATTTGTCCAATGCAGAAATAGAAATTAAGTTCCGCCTAAAAGACGGTACAACAAAAGTATCAACCAAATCAAGATACAAACCAGTTTTCAAAAGTAATCTAAAATGCCCTATAGCTTCAACTTCTGCCTTATTGCCATCGCCCACATAGATGTATCTTTCACCATCACTTGGCTTCCGGTAACTTCGGCAACCCTGCATAGATACAGATATGTGAGCAGTTGCACCCGAATCTATCCACCATGTGTCTATTGAAACTGAAATCGCATTAACTTCTTCACAAACAAAAGAAAAATCAATACCTTTCTTGGCACGCCATGCGTGATAGTTGGTACAATTCTTCTTTACATGCCCTTCAGATCCACAAAAGAAAAAAACCCTTCTTCTTTTCCTTATTCGGCTCCGATCCGGTAGCCGATTTTTTATCCTTGAAGGGTTTCTTCTGCGAACTTGTAGTTGCAGCATCTGAATTGGCCTTACGTTTCTGTTTCCCTTTTCCCTTAGACGTAGAAGCAATGTTCGCGCTTTCGCTCTTGTCCGACTTCAATCTCTCTTCCTCCTGAACACAGTGCGAGATGAGCTCATTAACTGTCCATGATTCCTTCTGACAGTTGTAACTCACCTTGAACTGTCCAAATGAGGCCGGAAGAGAGTTAAGGGCCAAATAGACCAGCATATCATCCGATATGTCTAGCTTATGTCCCTTCAGTTTCGAAGCGGTATGCATCATTTCAAGAATGTGCTCTCTGACATTGCTCTTGCTATTATACTTCATTGTGCAGAGTTTGTTTAATTGAATACCCATTTCAGCTTTCTCATTCCTAACAAACCTCTGCTCTAGTTCCTTAAGGTAATTTTTGGCAAGAGTGGAATCAGAAACCGGTCCCCTAAAACTTTCAAGAATGGTCTTCTGCATGACCCGGAGACACAAGCGATTTGACCTCATCCACCGTGCATGTGCATTTTGTTCTTTATCAGAACTACTTTCATTAGGCACAGGTGGTTTGGTCTCCTGTAACGCTATGTTCAGATCAATGCACCCAAGGATAATCTCCAAATTATCTTTCCAATCCTTGAAATTAGAACCCGTAAGCATCGGAATATTATTGATGCCGGCCGTAAGATCAGTAATTTTGCTGGAAAAATATTGGTAAAAGAACGAATTAAAAAAGTCTGAATTATAATAAAAAATCAAAATAAGGCATATTCCATCAACTAAATATCCTCGAACAATAAGTGTTCTTTGGAGTCAACCATTATTCTAGGATAAATAAGTGTAGCAATAGAATATAACAGTCCATTTTGATGTCAATAAGTCAACCTTTCTTTGGGCCGATTTAACTAACTACATCAAAAAACATTATGACCATTACCTATTCATCACTACAAGTATACACATATAATATTTGATCATTGTTTTTCCTTTGGGCTAATCCAATAACCAAATATCATATGTATATTTTCTGTGTATAAATTGACAAATGATCAACTCAAGTATGAAAGTTTACTTTGGTAAGTTTATACCTTTATCAATCATTTTCCAAAATATATCTAATTCATAAGCCTTCATGATGATTCAATATTATCCAAATAAAATATATCAAGATTTGGCTTAACCGATTTAATCATGATGGGCTCATGAAAGGCAGAAAATAAAATAATAATTAACATGAGCCCAAAACACAACTGAAATAGTATGACCTAAGGCACGATAGTCTCCATTGTAAGAATGCACACGACAATGGCTTTCATCCATCTTCTTCAATGTTCTTCATCCTAACTAAATTACTACTCTAATAGTAATAAATGAAAAATTTACATTAAAGTCCTAAGGATGACGGCTCGCAGACCGCATAAATGATACACATAAGCGACATGCAAGTCACCTTTAATTACGAAATTTAATTAATTCAACGGGGCACCTTATGCCGCATTTACACACATCATTCATGCATTTATTACAATTTTTCACACAAGGCAACGGGGTCATACTATCTCATATATCCACCACTGCAAAACAGAGTTAGGCATGCAATACAAAATATGCTTCCTAACAGCGGCGGTCCCCACAGACTTAAGTTGAGCGGTTACAGATCAACAATTCTGATTCGGAAATAACCGCAGCGGAATACAGATCAGAAATTTGTACCTTTGATTTGATCCATAAACTTTCATAACTGATCATAAACAGTTCAGAAACTAGTTTGTTGGCCAATTAATTTCTTAAATTTAACATAGTTTCAAATTTGATTAACAATTTTGAAACGCAGAGATTAAAACTTAACTGAATAATAAACAGAGAATTAATTCCCAAATTAAATAACCAATTAATTGTCAATTTTGAGTTTCGGAATCAATTTTCAAAACTATATTTTGATTTCTGAAACTAAAATTCTAACCAACAGATGTACTGATTTCCGAACTATTTGAAAAATCGTATTTGGTTAAATAATTTGATTTAAACCAACAAATCAAAATTAACTAAACAGATCTTCAAAAGCACAAATATCTTTCCAATTTCCGAACCAAAATCAGAATTTCATCGTTCAACTAGAGTTTGCTCTGATACCACTTGTTAGAACATTACCCGTGATCCTCTAGTGAACTCTAAATTAACATAAAATTACCTTGATCCATGCTGTCGGTTTTCTGGAGAGACACAACCCCGTTGATCACCGGATTCCTTAAGCCTTCGCGGTGATCCTTCTCTTCTCCGATGGAGAGACGAAGAGAATCGGCCCGGCGGTTTTCTTCTCTTTTCAGAAAACCCGAATTTGTTTGGAGAGAGGAAATCTGTTGGTTGCCTTATGACGGTAATAGAAAAAAGACGGTTCTTGATCCCTTTATAATGGGTGTTAATAACCGAAAGGTTGGCAAACCACTGGTTATGCCTTAGCGGATCCATACCAGATCCAATTTCTCTCTTAACGGGTTTACTTTCAAAATCAGAAAACTGCCTATTAGTTGTATTCTCCAGGGACCAATAACATAATTGTATTATTACTAAACTTTATATAATTTAGACCATCACTAAATCATAAAGTTATTAATACGTATTCTATACATTAAGGGCCCCACTTCTCATGACACATATTGAAACCCGATACTTAATTTGATCACTTCATAACGGGTCTAATTAGATATTTGACAGTCTATTATTCAATATATATTTATATTACATATAAGTCCATATAATTTTGTAATTAATAGAAATTAATTCCAACAAGCCATTGTGGTTTAAGCTGGGGCAAAAGATGGTAGATGGTTGAGGGAGATGATCAGGTAGAAAGGAGAGAAAATTAACGTAGGGCTTCGATATTTGTCATAATGTAGAGACGGAAAAGAAAATGTCAGCTTGGTCAATTTCAGGGTATTCAGTGGAGAAGAGCAGAAAAGTCATCAGGTCTAATGTCGCTTATATTCTCATATACAGCCCATCTTTTGCTCATCTTTAATGCTACTCTCCCTCTCTCCACCAACCTTCCCCACTATTAATACCTTTCCTTGCTTCCCCCTCTCTTATCACACTACACCTGCCACAAGGCTTCGTGATCTGCTTACTGAGCCACCTCAACAAATATATGGTCATACAACATATAGACCTTTGGGTGATGATAAGTGGACTCTTTCAAATTGCTTCGAGCCCAGACTATACTACATTGACTTAGGCGAAGAAATACAAAGTGATCATACGATTTAAGAATTTCCCGTTAGAATTCTGGCATCCGACTTTCATTCACAGCGTGGTATCTCTGTTTGGCGATGTAGAGATGATGATGAGAATGTGATGGGTATTGACAGATTCCACCTTCACGTCTAGGTAGGCATTATCGATCTCCAGACGCATTCCGCCAGTCATCACCTTGCCATTTGGGTCATAAAGGAAGCAGTGCCAAGTGGAGGTAGTTCAATGGCACCATGCTGGCTGGGTACCCCTTGACCTAGATAACCCTAAACGTTACAGAGATGAATTTGACATGAGCCCACATAGGGATGAAGCAGAATATCAACTCCGGGGAGATGCGTGGGGCTCCCTGGCTAGAGCTCATGACAACCTAATTAGTTACTACATAAATAGAACTCCATCGCCAGCCTCCTCTATGCCACCGTCAATATGGGGGGGCCAACAGATCTACAAGACCCAAAGGTGGCTCACGTGGAAGTTTGGGTTCAACTACACGGTGTACCGCCTGAAATATTATCACTAGAAGGAATCTTGATGCTTGTTCGACACATGGGGACCTCTATGACAGATGTGCGAGAGACGTACACCAATGAAACTAGGTACATGAAGGTTAGAATACTAATACCTATTGAGTCCAGTCTAAATGATATGATTACCACTAAGCACCTTACGTCAGGAAGAATCGTTGTCTCCCTAGTGTATGAAAGATTGTAAAAAATCTGTCATTTCTATGCTGTGACTAGGCATGACCTAGAAAACTGTCCGGACCGATTGAGGCTAGCCAGGCTCCAAGCCGATGAAAGTTATTAGTCCAAACCTGAAATGGTTACCATCTTGGATCCAAAAGTGGCTACTCCCTCGCAAGAAACCTACTAACCTTTACACACAGACTCTGGCCGTCAGCCCAACTTATACGGGCCAAGCATCAAGCGGAGGTATATTGGGAGGGAGCCTAAGTAATAAACCATACGAAAACCGGCCGAAGGCCTTACCCGGAGGAAATAAAAGAAGGGTTGACCTAAACAAGTTCCCAAGATCAAGCCCAAACCCAAAAAGGCCTAACCCGAACCAGTCATCAACCCTTCTATGCCAAAGAGTAAACTTTATGCTTTAGAGTAAAAGATGCAGTTGAGTACAACATAGATGTAACGCCTTCAAACAAGTGGGTCAAGAGGGCGAACCCAAAGTCGCCTCTACCTCAACAATGAACATTCTTGCGTGGAGTTGCCTGGAAGGGGGGCCACGGACAATTCCTAAATTTACTACTCTCAACAAGGGCAAATACAATGTTTATATCAGAAACCAAGTGCTTTTTATAGAAGTCTAGATGGCACCTACAGCATTTATATCTGCCGAACTCGGTGGTAGTACTGACTAAGGGTTTAAGTGGTGGTTTATAGCTACTTTGTAGGGTTAAGATGTTTGAGCAAACCTAGCACTACATTGTGTATGTCTACGGTGATGCCTCATACAAAATAAACCCTGACATTTAGCGAGCCATCAAAGGGGTGATTGACATGTGCGGTACGGTGTGTTGCATAGGCAATTTTAATGCAATAAAGAAGATAGTAGAAGAATATGGTAGTGCAGTTAACTTAAACAACTACAATTGTATGTTCATAAGCTTTGTATTTGACATAGGCCTATCGACCTTGGCTTCGAAGGCCCTATCTTTACATGAACCAACAAGCCTCACTCATCCACGGCTACACATGTACGGCTGGACAGGGCCGTGGCAACAACATAGTGGTGCAACATCTACCCTGACTTCTATGTGAATCATATACATCACCCACAGAGCAACCACATGCCTATGTTGTTGCGCACGAAGGCTCAACCAAGCGATCAGGGCTTTTTTGCATAGAGAATTGGTGGCTGACGAAAGAAGATTTCAAAAACTCATGTCGGGAGGAATGGCACCAATCTGAACATTTGTCGGGGGCTGAGAGACACAAGAGACTGAAAGGAAAAATAATATCATGGAGCAGCAAACTCAACTCAACTCAGAAGGAGGCGGCTTGCCTACAGCAACAAATCTTGTAGTTTCAGATGCTACATCCCTCACAACAAGATCCGTTTACTAAAATACCTATTGCGTGAGTATAACAAGGCGGAGGAAGAATTAGATCTTTACTAGAGACAAAGATCACGCATTCAATGGACCCAGTATAGTGACAGAAACACAACTTTCTTCCATGCAGCAGCTATGCAATGGAGACGCAAAAATAGCATCATCTTCGTCACAACAGATCAGGGGATGCAGATCACGGATGAGAGGCAGGTGGCGCGGGAATTCATTCAATTCTATTCGATAGGCCTGGCACAAACGGGAATTGGGTTGTCGAGTACATAGAAGGATTACACTTGAACCTAGGAGTACAGCCGAGTATAGAAAAGGTAAAAGGAATGTTAAATCAAATGGGCTTGGATAGATCTTCAGGCCCAGATGGTTTAACTGGTCGGTTTATCAAGCAGAATTGGGTTTAACTGGTTGGTTTTAATTGGTCGCACGATCCAAAATTCCTTCAGAACCTCCCAAGCTCTAGTAGATTGGATGGCCTGCCATAATGTTCTTGTCCCAAAGTACAATGATCCCACGACACCCATAGACTATATGCCGATTGGAATAGGGAATATCGTTTATAGATTGCTGGCGAAACCAACTATAAATAGATTGCAGCCATTTATCAAGGCGATTATATCCCAGACCCAAACTGCATTTGTTAAGGGAGGGAGTATCACGGACAAGACAATACTGATGAGGAAGATTATACATTCTTTCAATTTAGAGGGTTACAGGGAGAAATCATTTGCATTGAAGGCTGATATCAATAGGGGCTTTGATACAGTGGAGTGGTCATTCATAGAGGAAGCGTTGAAGGCAATTGGGATGCCTGAGTAGTTGGGAAGATTAATCATGTTGTGCTTGAGCAAGGGAAGGGTGACGGTGCTTGTTAATGGCAAAGGTGATGGCTTTTTTAAGCCAACGAGGGGACTCCATCAGGGCTGTTCACTTTCTCCATACCTATTTATAATTACAATGGAATTCCTCTCTAAAGGTTTGGGGACATATACAATGCAATCTATGTATCCTTTTCTTAATTATAGAAGGGTTAAGTTGAGAAAATGTGATATTATTTGGGGTCTTCATTTGCTTTTAAAAGTAAAATTATTTTTCTGGTTGGTTTTGCAAGATAAAATTTCAACTAAGTTAAATTTATGAATTAGGGGTTAGATGGGAAATGTTTTATATACTTTTTGTGGTACTCATACTGAGACAGTACACAATTATTTTTTAGTTGTCCTTATGTTGTTCTCTTCTGATCGAAATTTTCTAATACTAATTCAAGGGGTATTCAACCAAATATAAATTATTTTGAGAAAACTTTCATTCTGCATTTGTTTTATCAAAGGAAAATAGGATATATCTTTTATTCTTGTGTGCAATTTTTTGTTGGAGAATTTGGGGTGAAAGAAATAAAAGAGTGTTTTAGAATGTCATAGGTACCAGGGAAGTGGTGCTATATCGCTCTATCTTGAGCTTGTTTGATTTCTGAGCAGGTATTCTTAATTCTGTGGAGCATCTCTATCATGAAGATGTGATGGTCATTTCTGATTATGATGTGATAGTCATTTCTAATTTTGGAATCCCAATTTTATCTATTTCATTAAGATATTTTATTAATTAGGATACTTTAAATTCATTAATATACAATTTAAATACCTTACTTAATGATAAAAAAAATGAATAAATAATATTGAAAATAAAAAATGAAAATAGCAAAGTTCAACTATATACTGCTTATTCTTATCTTATAGCAGCAGCTCCCTTCCATTCCAAAAGCAAATGCTAGTCGTTAGGACGTCCATAACCCTCTCTTTCTTATTCAATTCGAGGAAAAGAAAGCGAATAAATGCAAGAATTTATTGCAACCAAGTACAGCTTATGACATGATCCTATCCGTAGTACACTAATAAATAAAAAATACCATAATAAAAATGAAAGTATCCTAAAATATCAAAAGTATCATAAAATGAAAAAGTGTCATAACAAATTTAAAGTACCATAATTAATAAAATATTTTATTGAAATAAATGAATGATGCTCGAAGTACACCCAAATTTCAAAACTTTATGGGATCCTAACATAAGCTATTTTCACTTTTTATCTTCAATATTATTTATTCATTCATTTTTATCATTAATTAAGGTGCTTTAATTGTATATTAATGAATTTAAAATACTCTAATTAATAAAAATATCTTAATGAAATAGGTGAAGTTGGGATCCCAAAATATGACGGAAGTGTATCTAAGTAGGGTTAATACTATCGACTTAGGTATACGCTTGAATCGTCATATTTTGGGTTTCATCTATTTCATTAAGATATTTTATTAATTATGATACTTTAAATTTGTTATGGTATTTTTTATTTTATGGTACTTTTGATATTTTAGAGTATTTTTATTTGTTATGGTACTTTGAATTCGATAGCATCGTACATTTTAGAAAATACATCCAACAAAAAAATGGATGTACTTTTTGTACCCCAATTAATAAAATATCCTAATGAAATAGATGAAGCTTAAATATAACGATTTGAATGTGTACCTAAATCGGTAGTATTAACCTGACCTAAGTACACTTCTGTCATATTTTGAAATCTCAACTTCATCTATTTCATTAAGATATTTTATTAATTAGAATACTTTAAATTCATTAATATACAATTAAAGTACCTTAATTAACTATCCACTCCATATGTGGAGTAATAAAGAGAAGCTGGACTCATGAAGCAACGGCTATAACATCACTCTTGAACTCTCCAATGAATTTCAATATTTCATTCATTTGGAGAGGGATCCAACCCCGATAATAGGACATAATTCTTTGTTATATCAATAGCTACACACCCATCTATTGAAGTTTCAATCATGAAACATCTACACGACTCCACCCCGTGTTAATTTCTAGTTTTATACATAACTACATAAACCCTACTTGAGCTTTTATCTAGCGAGAGCGAACAACTTCGAAAGAATGAAAAAACCCACAAAAATTAGGAGGCATATTATTTTTTTTTTAATTTTTGCTGTCTTTTTTTTTGAATTTATTATTTTGCTATCTCAACCGTGGGATGCTTATTCTCTACAAAAACTGATCAGAGCTGGATCAGAGTAGCACGGATGCAACACACTCCATCAGATCCATGCTATAAAACTTAAAAATATCTTTAGCAATATGATAGCATAAATTAAAATTTAACCATAGTTCAAACCCTTATTCTATTAAATAATTCATCCCACAACTACACATCACCCTGACCTCTCAGTTTCGACATAATATTCGTGAAACATGTACATCATAAATCATTTTATTTATTTAACATACTTGGTGAACCAATCTAGCATGTCTTTGTGGGCTTCTTCGGCCTTCTCTACAGCCACTTTGTCAGTGACCTCATATCGTACAGTCCAACCATGTTTAACACCTGGAAATATCTTCACATAGCTTTGCACCTGCTTGCAATTATTATAAATTAAGTTAATCGAGCTTTCACCATTTGGAAAAAGTAAATCCACCTTCAAATTGAATGCTCACATTTTTCTAGGAAATGATTAGTTTAGAAGTATCTATTGATATGGTCATCAGATTGGTGAGGTAGGCATAGGCATTATTATAGTATTTTATAAACGTGTCAGACTGAACCCAACCTATCATAGATAAGAAAACACATAGCAGTACCCAACCCATGCAAGTCATTGGTCAACACGTTACAGTCAGAAAATTTCCTCAAATTAGACAGAAGAATGGTTTATAGAATCCAAAGGAAGAGAAAAGGATAATTTAGTCACCTCGGGTTTGGTTGAGAGAATCTCCTCAAATTGTTTAGCCATTTCTGGAGGGGTAGTATTGTCAATTTCAGCTCCAAGTACTGAAATGGGTATCTTGACCTCTGAGATTTGTTTCATACATTCAGTTAGTCCAGAGGAAAATACATATAATCAACTTGTAAATCTCAGGAACTTGACATGCCACTGGTGCCACAGTAAGGAAGAAAAACAAACCAGAAGTAACACTTCATGGGTAACTGACAGGTGTCAATTTGGTACAGATAAGAGATAACTACATTCACAATCCCAGAAAAATACCCACCCAGAACAGCATGATATCACAAGTATTGAATAAACTGAATCTAAAATGTGTACCTTTAATATCATCAACCTTGACAAATGAGGGATGGAGCAACACTGCAGCTTTGATGTAATCTGACTTTGCCAATTCTACCACAACCTTGGCTGACAACAACAAATGATGATTTTAGCAATGAGTATATTGAAAAATGTTATGACATTCATAAGAGAAAATATGTCTGCTCTAGTGTAAAAATTATTGACTGAACTACAATTACAATATGAGTGAAGGAAAACCAAAAAAATAAATAATAATATGTGCCAATAGAATAATATATCCTCTATTGTTTAAGAGCTTAATGGCCAAACCAAAGAACTAGCAACTGAAATAAACTATACAGACAAATACATAAAAAAACAAAAACTGATGAGCAGTACCTCCCCAGCAAAGACCAGCAGCTCCAATGGCAGATATACCCTTTTCTTTTAGGCCTTGGATTACAAGCTTTGCATCCTCAAATCCTTTTTCCTATATCCAGAACTTCCCAAATTACTGAAACAACACTTAAAATTGCAAAGCCCGCCTAAATTTGCCTTGGAATCTCTAAAAATATTATAACACCAAATCCACGGACTGAACTATATTTTCCAAAGGAACTAGCTAAGAAGTTGATGGTTTGGTATTGTTCAGGGGTAACAACCAGTAATGATATTACCATAATGACACTACAGTGTTCTTCATTTGTCCCCTATCAAGCTCAAGTCGAAACTAAAACTTCCATGAAATTTAAAAATGAAAAAAAAAAAGCAAAATGAAGAAGGAAATAAATGATGAAATGGTAACACAAAACATAATAAAACATAGTGCCCAGCGGCTCAAGCCAGTACATACAGGTCCATGCTTTTGAATCCATGTGGCAAACTGACTGAAGTCATTAGGTGTCATGGGGTCTCCATAGAAGAAATCTGGGACCACCACATAAAATCCGGACTCCGCCGCTTTATCAGCCAAAGCCCTATTAGGTCACATAGTAATTTTCAATTGTTAGCCAAAAGAACATCAATGAATTTAGAACTTGCATCCTGCATCAGGGAAAAAAAATTATAGAGAAAAAAATTAAGAAAAAAAGACAGACACTAACCTCAGATTTGGTGCGTCAAATCCTGGAAAGGAATAGGACCATCTTCGAGTTAGTCATATAAAATGATAAATAAAACTTTGAGTTTAATATGTTAATAGAACATACAAACCAAGAAAATTGGAGAATACTTCTGAACCCTTTGGTGTCTAGTTCTTTGTGCTTTTCTTTCTTTTATACAAAACAAATTTCTGACCTAGTCGAGTCTAATCCGTGAGGAAAGAATTAAGGAGATGAGATGTTCAGGAATGTTCTAGCAATACGAAAGCAAACTGACAACTAACCACATTTACAATGATGTATGTTTTCCCGTGCTTTCTAGGACATACAATTTTCCACCCCTCAGGGACTATAGAAAGTTGCCTCTATTGACTATTGTTCGGAGAATTTTGCACGACTATTTTCATGTAGGCAGTTTGTTAAGTTTATTAATCTATGAACAATTTAGCCAAGAAAAAAGCTCCCAAAAGTTACAATACAGTATTGAACCTTTCATGGTCATCTTTTATAACTTAAGTTTACTCTTTATTCCTTGAAGGATTAGATAAATTTGTCCATTTTTGTCCGATCACGATCATTCTGTGGTTCAGTTAGGTTGATCTATCAGGCTACTGGAGTTTTTGATCCATTACTACAAGTTGCTCATATTTGGATCGGATCACTGTCATAGCTAATTTGCAGTTAGAGTCAGTTATTCAGGTTTGTTTCCTGCTGTGTTTTGTTGTAAAAGAAGCTCCAGGTTTACTTAAAAGTTCAGGAGGAGGGGGAGGGGGTTTGCGGCTCACTTAAAACCACTCTTTTCTAATGATGGCATATGAAATAGTCACCATAAAAAGGCAGTTCAACTCATTAATTGCTCTTTTCCCACAAAATGATCAAAAAAGGAGTTAGTGTGATTCATATTTGGTTCTACACTCTGCAATGATGCCAGGTGTTATTTAGGCCTTGGATTACATAATTTCCAGTTAGACAGGTCGTCAGTTATTCAGGTTTGTTTCCTGTCGTGTTTTGTTGTAAAAGAAGCTCCAGGTTTACTTAAAAGTTCAGGAGGAGGGAGGGTTGGTGGCTCACTTAAAACCACTCTTTTCTAATGATGGCATATGAAATAGTCACCATAAAAAGGCAGTTCAACTCATTAATTGCTTTTTTCCCACAAAATGATAAAAAAAGGTGTTAGTGTGATTCATATTTGGTTCTACACTCTGCAATGATGCCAGGTGTTATTTATGACCAGACAGACAATTTCTTAAATTAGTTGGGTAAAAAGAACCCACAAAAAATGATATGTGGACCAGATCTTTATTTTAAGGAGCATATACCAGATCTTTAATTGAGGTTAATATATACCACAACTTAGCTTTCAGAACATTTTGACATGTTTAAATTCAATCAATTTCTACAACCATACACTGGCAACTATTTGGACCACATGGATGCATTTGTCGAAGATTTTGGAAGGATACATTACCTTCGGTAGAGGACTGGTTGTAAGAAAACTACAATGGAACATCAAAATAGAGTTTTCTACAAAATAAACCATATAGGTGATTTTTTTAATTTTTTTGGAGTTCTTTCCGAGCTACTAAAGTATAACGGTACTACCACAACTACTGCTTCCTTTAATTAATTATTATCACTATTACTACTGTTATTATAACTACTTTACTATTTTTACTGTCAGTAATTATCGTCATACATTTGTGATGGCGCATACAGGCTCTTTATGAAGCAGAAATTGGCATGTGAAATTCAACAAGACATTTGAGACTTGCAAATTGCAATGGAATAGAATTATTTCCTAAACCGTCCGAATTTGATCCTACGCTTTCAGATCTGATTCCCTTGACGGTCCAGATTAAGTAAAGTTTCTATGAAGATTTAAGACATCCCTCGTCTGCATCCGATCCGTCATTTTTAGATTGGACGGACAGGATATCATCATATCAACAACAGGTTTGGTGTAAACAACAGAATATTACAAACCCGCCATGGCAGTTCAAGCTCAAAGAAAGAGGAACATTGAGGATGTGATAAATAAAATTATCAGGTTATTTTCAGAAAAAAGGTCAAGAGCTAGGGATTGGGGAGTAGTACCGAAGACGTCGGAGACAAGGAGGATGGCGGGTTTGGAGGAGTCGAAGGAGCCCGAGATGTATGCTTTGAGTCCCCCGAAATTGTCCACAACCATGCCCTTCCCGTAGACCGGGTCCAGGGTTGGCGGGTTGTCGCAGCACTGTGAGGTCGCCATTGTTGAGGTTTATGATTGCTGGTAATAGGAGGTGGGAGGGTGGCTTTATATAAGAGCTTGAGGGGAATGGATTGTTATCTAAAGTTGAATGGACTTGGTTTTGTCTAGACCGGATCGAATAAGACCGGTCTAGACAACCGTACTTTGCTTATGCCAGTTGACCAGCTGCACCTCTTTGATAAAAGAGGGGGTGGATTAAGGACTAAAAAGGGAATTAATTGACCTGCCTTCTATATAATTTTTTTTCGTACAATAGAACATGTATCTATCTGTGTTTTATGTGTTTCAGCTAAAACATGTAACATGTACGAAGAATTTGACCCCTCCAAACTTTTTTAAACGATTTATATAATTGATTCCCATAACTTATTTTACAAGAAAGTCTGACTTGTGTTTATAACTACATTTGAAAGCATACGTTTAGAATTTAAATATTTTTATTTTGACTTAATTTTAAAACTGGATATTTCTAAACGCACACGTTTACGTAAAATACGTGAACACAAAAAAAATTATATTTTGTGTGTGTATACTCTGCGTTCAGATACACAAAAGCAAAATTTTATCGTTTATATGTTTTTTGAAGACGCGTTTAGAAATTTTCAATTCCAAACTTAACGATATATAACGCACATTGTGGATGCCTGTGTTTAAAAAAGAAACATAAATTTATCATATATTTGATATTAAAAATATTATTATTATTCATTTATAAAATAGAGATAGACAAAAAAAATTACATAGTTCGTGTATCACTTACGGGACTCATAATATTTTTAGTTTTTGACATTTTGTCTTCCAAATAATTATCTCCCTACTTCGTCTCTAATCATATCACCAAGAATCATAATATATATTACCAAACTTTTCTTTCACTCTTCTCTATGTTTATGTCCATCCGTCCGTCATGATTTTTTTTATTTGAGCTTCGAAAAAAATCAAAATTTTAATTCTAAACTTTCAAATATCAAATTTTGAAATTTATAATGGACACTAACGTCCAATAAAAATTCAAAGGACGTCACTGAAAATGAACAATCTAACTTCAATAAAAATATTAACAAATATTAGCAACCTTCAATTTAAAAGATGTTTCTGTTAGAAGATATCTAGGTTCCACCTAACAGACAAGACGTCTTTATATTATTTAAATATCTTTACATGCATCTTATCTAATATAGATTTCAAATGGATAATTTCGACCTAACCCACGTGATAAACAACCTATAAATTTTTTTTATTCTCAGCACTCCTCTCTATTTCCAAAGTGGTCACTTCACAAGGGAGACCCATACACTCTCCCAAGTATTTGATATAAGTGCTTTTCTTAACAACAAAGAAGAAATTGATGTAAGTGCTTACGTACGTCTGAGTCACCTCATCAACAAGAAATAAAAAAGAGCTCTGATGTAATGATTGTTAAACTCCCTCAAAAAGACACGTAATAGGTTCGGCATGAGCAAAACGTATTTCTTATTAGCGGGGTTTTTCTGTATTTTGGGACGTTCTTAATTGAGACCGTTTAATTTAAATTTTAAGGATACTTGCATCCGTTTTAATTTTCAAATTTTGATAATTGAGAGTTTAAAATTGAAATTCTGATTTTTCTGGAGCTTAAATAGAAAAACAAAATTTATAATCTCTAATCCCGCATCCCCAATTTTTATTCCCACCCATATTTTGTCTTTTTTTTTGGATAAACACATTTTTCTTTTCTAGTAAATAAAATTTACGCTACTTCAAGCGTCTCTTCATCAATTTAGTCCAATTATTTTTCAAACGAGGTATGTGAACCCAAGTTAATAGTTGGGGGGCTCAATTAAACCCAAAAGAAAAATTAAAGAACTCAATTGAACCAAATTCTATAGCTCAAGGACCAAAAATTTTCTCTATTGTTTATAACCACGATATCTACATGTGAATTTTAAATCTAATTATTATTATGCAAATGTTGTTTTGTTAATCTTCTTGATTTCATATGTTGTTAACTTTAAAATTGCAATAAACTTACAATTAATATATAGAATATGTATATATTTTAAGACACTGGTGATCAAATAACTATAAAATTGATATACATTTTTTTAAAATAAAAAATAAGAATCGAACTATTAAATTTTAAATATTCATAAAAAAATTAAAAGTAATGTCTCGAAAGCCCCTAAATTTTTAAAATTTAGGTAAATCATTTTTCAAACGAGGAACTTCTTGTCCTTTTTAAAAGGGGCAACGCCTCCTCTCCTCTCTATCTTTTCATTCGAAATATCATTGTCGCTATTCATTTGAAAAGAGAGAAGGAAGCCTTTTTATCCATATTAAAAAAACTGTCATCATCAATGAAATAGAAGGTTCGTAAGAACTAAAAAGATGTATGAGATTTGAAGAATTTTTTTGGGTTTTCATTTCGTTTTTCTTATAACTGCTCTTCAACATTTTCTAGTGATCAGTAACATTATCAATCATTACTCAACAGTGGCTTGACACATTTTCTACACAAGGCATTATAACATGCTGTTGGAATTGTCTCTTTTGAAATAGTCCTTTTCTTTTTTTCTCTAATCTTTTGGACGTCGTGTCGACTTACTGTATTTAGAAAATGATTTTGTGGACTATTCGTTGATTAGGTCAGTTTTCATATTTGATTTGTTAACATGTCATGTTTCATCAATTTAAATATTTAATTAGTATCAGATAATCCAATTATCATTTGAAAATAAATAATAAAACCATTAATATGAATAATAAAATCAGTATTGATTATGATATCGATTTTAGTATCTATATATCAGCTCCCTTTTTTATATTACATGATTGTTTTGCAGATTCGTGTTGGACATTTGTTTCCAATTATGACTTTCAATTTATATTATTTGCTATTGTAGGTGCATGCTAAAGGCAAAATAATGGCTGCAAAGCAAAAATTATTATATTGCTATAATGGGCTACATAGAATTTGTTATTCCTAGTCTTAAAAATCAATTTAACCTTTTGATTGAGTTGCAAAAGTTCATACGTCTCACATTAAATTTTTTTTATCATGAAAAACATAATCATAATAATTTTGAAAGCCATCCGAGGATCTTACTAAATGGTTTATATCCTTGTTTTAATTAGTAATTGTGTGCCTCTCACGGCTGCTATTGTGTGATCTTTGTATGAAACCTCTGCAAAAGAGCAGCAGTACCATTGATGTTATGAGCATTTGTTATGGATTGGTTTACAAATGATAATTAACTAATTAAGGAGTCAACTAAAGACAAACTAATTATATTGTATGAGCGCTATAATAAGGCATCAACCCAGTTGAGGTCAATCGATGGGATATATTGTATAAGCACTGCAATAAGGTATCAACCCAATTGAGGTCATTCGGTGCAATACGTAATCAACTAAATTAGCACCTCCAAATTCAAATTGACATATCGGAAAAACCTGATCAAGATTTGGAGCGTTTATTTCACAACCCATGTTGCTCTCCAAAGACTGCTCAAGATTCTTTTTTTCCCCTTTCTTTTGCCTAAGAAAAACATCATAAATATAAACTACAGCAGCAAGACACTTTCAGGTCCTCTAAAATTTCACATCAAAGAGAAAAAAAAATTAAAAAATAAAATAAAAAACATACTAAAAAGGAAACCTACATAAAAAATATATTCTAATGATAACATTAGCTCAATCAAGATGTGTATTCTGCAGTAGTCATTCTATTAATTCAAAAAAGAATGCAAAGAGACACTACACATCCAGACTACCTAAGTTTACACATCTCTTCCCTCAACGGCATGGGTGAAACAGTATGTGCACAAACAAAAGCCAGCAAGGTAAATGTACCAATACCAGGTACAGGTATGTGGCACTATTCCACCCCCACAAAAACTTCATCCAATCCCAAGATTCCAGGATACTCACTGTACCAAAACCATTACGTACACCTTGCGCTAATGCAAGTGCAGTTACTGGAAAACCAAATATTGCAATAGCCAAATTGCAAGTCAAAACAATTCCCCTAGTCAGAGAGTTATTCATTTTAGCCCTGATAGGTTGTGCAAACAAGCACATGGGTACCACAACCAAAGCCCCAATTTGTGCAGTTGCAAAATTTATTATAGACATGAGACAAAGCCCGATAAACACTGAGGCTATCATGACTGCCTTTAGAAGCCTCCATTCTACTTTTTTAGAATATGGTGACCCACAAACAATATACAAAATAACCAGGGCCAGTAGAGAGCCACCAGCCCAAAGAAGCATGCATTTGGTCGAGGGTAAATCATTAATTTTAGATATATAAAATGGCAATAAGGTAACAACCACAGACCATGTGTATGTTATAAGCAAGGGTTTTGCGGTATGAAGCCACCTCCATGGATTGCGGTTGGAAGTGAGGTTGAAGAGAGATGCAGCAATTATGGGAAGCGGCGCTACAAGAAATGCAAAGGGAATCATATACACACCGACTGAGACAAACTTGTTCGGGGCAGTTAGGAAGTAGAGGAAGAAAGATTGGTGGAATTTCTCTAGGAGGTTGTTCACTGACCGAATAGTGCCTTCTATCAACCTGCAATAGAACAAATATACACCTCTATATGATGAAAGCCAAAAGTTTAACGCAAGGACATATTTTCCAACCTTTTTTTCCTTTTTAGGGTCTACATAGAAATTTCAGGCTATTGTAACACCTGCAATGGTATTGTTGAAGTTACACAGCACAACTGGTCCCCCAAATGATCAACCAACATCATATTAACCCTATTAACTGCAATTGTTCAACTCCACAGAAAAATCCATTCAGTGAGGCTTCTAAAAACCTCAATTGTGCAACTAAAGTTCAATTTAACCAGATTCTGCATTGATATGCCCACATTTATATTACTAAGAAGCTATGATCGAAAGCATAAAGAGAGAGAGAACAAGAGAGAGAGAGAGATGGACTGAGTAGCCATACTTGATCAACCCTAGGCACATTGTAAACTTTCTTCTTTATAATGAAAATTTGAGAAAAACAAGATTCAGTTAATAATAGAACCTGCCACTTTTTAGGAGAAAAGCCAACCGAGTATTTTCATTCTTCAAAGAATATCTTGGAGATAGCTCCAGAGTTACAGCATCAACTTGGTAATCACGGAAGGCACCATGTGGACCTGTTGGCACTCCCAGAGCCTAAAAATTCGTACAGATTCATTTAAGAAAGCTTAGTTAATGCCAATTTTGTGGGCTAAATATCAAATTTTGGTAGGCTCAAGTAAACAATGAACATGCTAACAACTGCAAATCCAGAATATAGAAGAATGAAAAGATAACAACTGCAAATTCAGAATATAGAAGAATGAAAAGTAAAAAAAAAAAAAAAAGTAGTTTTGACAGGGATATAACAGCACTACCACCCACCATCATGGCATTAAGGATAGTCACCTGAACTTTAGTACCATATTAGTAGGATTCTGCACCAGCACATTAGGTAATGCCTAGCTTCATCTAAAATTTGATTTTCTTTACTTCATTTCTTCATGGCTATCTTTTGTTTTTATACTTTGTGTGTAACTAATGTTTAGTAAAACATCAGGGTCAATAAAAGATTAAGCAACAATAACAGATTAAAAAGATGCAATTAATGCTACACCATCAATGTTTCAAAAAAAAAAGAATAAAATAAAATAGTTATCACCTGAGAGTATATAGAACTTGCAAGTGTTGCGGTCCCTTCAACATATTCACTACTTGGCATTCCAAACCGCCAATCAGGGTTTAAACTCCTTGCAAATCTTCCAACATGTTCCATCACCTCCCCCAAAATGCTAAGCAGATGGGACTTAACCAACCCACCAAACATCCCAACCCTAACCCTAATTCCCTGCCGGTGTACTGCCAAATAATGCACGACATTTAACAAGTCCAAGTTAGGCATCTGACCATTTGATGCCTCAGCATACATGGTGACCACATCTCTGTCCTCGTATCTCTCCCTCCTCTCTTTCTCAATCACCTTAAAAACAATACCACAAGCCATCGTCCCAGCACGTTTAAAGATTCTGCTAGTAGAAGCATCACCTAAAAAGTTAGGGTTATGATAATCATTCAGCCATGCAGATACTGAAGTGTGGTCCCCGAATTTTGAGTCTGATGCAATCCATATGATATCCTTTGCTAGCCAGGTTGCATGGCTTAGTAGTTTGAAAACTGAAAAGGCAAGACCTATGGATGAAGCTGATGCTGAGATGTCAGTAGCTCCAGTGTTTTGTGTATTGTATGGGCTGACCAGTACGATGGACTCTTTGCCATCACCACGTGGTGCCCGAATTATGCCAACAGTACTGGTACCATAACTTAGGTTGGCCTGGGTCAAAGGGGGATTTGGACTAGATGAGAAGAAATGGAGAGGATGGAACTGATTTTCCGGTTGCGAGAATTTGTGGTGGTATGTTTCAGCTCCTACATTTTCCATGTACTTTGCAATCAATTTTGGTATTTCCCTGTAAATTTAATAATAAATAACAATGATAAAATGAGAATTTCCTTACTTAGGAACAAAGAGAGAGCTTCATAAAGAACAGAAGCAAAATATATTTGTGAAACAAAAGAATCATTCAGAAATGCATAGTACTCGATTAGATAATATGATCCAGTAACAACAAGGTAAGTTGATGACCGTTTACCAGTGGATGCTATATTATATTTTATGATAACAGTTTTACAAGCCATAAGAATCAGAAAAAGAAAGGATGAAAAAAATTAGAAAACTAGAAAACATACATATCTGCTGCTTCTCTGTGAGAAGCGAAGCTTATAATATCCATAATTAACTTGTTTGCCTCTGTAACATCTTGATATGAAAGGACAGGATTGGCAGAACCTGTCAACAAGGATCAATTATATCAAGTAAGAAAGAGAGTCCCAGATATAAAACCTTTGCTAATTTCTGTACCTGTATGTACAGTGCAATATCAGTCCTTACATCTGAAACCAGTATCTCAAAAAAATAAATTTCCTGTAGATTTTCTGGGACCTGGTTTGTATTTGCTGGATTGCCAGTTGCCAGACAAAGATCAAAGCTTAATTGCAGCTTGCAATTTAAGTTTTAACCAGTCAACTGTTAAATTGTACAGAAAAAGAATTAAAGAAATGAAGACATTTAATCTAACTAAAAATGGCTAACCTGGCAATAGAGCATTCTCTGAGATGTAGGTGTTCTTGGCCAATATTGGAAGAATAGCCATCGCTATCAAACCCGCTACACAGCAAATTACACTGATATTCATCATAAAATCAGTTTTAGTAAGAATGTTCTTGATAACACATTTATCTCTAATAAACACCAAATCATTGTCCTTCCAGTGATATTCAAGTCTGCTAATTGAGTCCCTGGCATTTTAGTTTTGCAATAGATTTATTTTCATAATTGGGGCCGTTTTGTTCAAGATAAAGAGAAGTCTAACATCAGATACTTAAATAATGAACCTGATGGCAAACATAGGCAATAAAGTTCAAGTTTGCGTTTAAAATGGAAATGAGCTGCATCAAAGATCAAAGATTAAGTTGAAGAACAAAGCAACACAGCTCAGACTGATCGAATCCATTGTCTTTCAGTACAAACGCGAATCAAATAGGAAGTGTGTGTGTGCGCGCACGCGCGAGAGAGAGAGAGAGAGAGAGAGAGAGAGACTGCTATACCTAACGAGAGTGCTGTGAGAAACGATCAAAGCACCGAGGCGAACAATAAGCCGAGATCTGGTGGCGGTGGTCTTTGCTTTAACAATTGGGGTGTTTTTCTCCTCCGGCGTGGCCTCCGCCGGTTGATCCACCTCCATGGCTGACAGACACTGACTCTTAATTTCACAAATTCCTAGAAACTAGAAACGAATATCAAATGGAGAGCGGAGACTACGCTTTCCTCTCCAGTTGCAAGAAGCAACCAGCGAGAAGAGAGAAAGGAGGAGCTGATGTAGAGTAAAGAAGGCCGTGATGGGGCGCCTACAGCGAGGTCGTAAAGGGCTTCACAGTATTTCCTCTCGTCAGCAAATTGTAATACTTACCATTCAACCATTTAGGCCTTCAAATTGTTCAGATGTGGATGGAAGATGTGTATAGAGACATCAGAAATATTAAAAGCTGGAGATGGTGAGTACTGTAGTTCTACAGTAGTAGAAAAAGTAGGAGCACAATCAGAGTTCCTACTTTGGTCTTTTGGGCCGGCCCAAATCTAGCTTTCTTTGTTCTTCTGTTATTATTACTATCCTGGTTTTTGTACATCCAGACCGTCCATTTCCATATCAGCGATCTATGTTGGTCCGTTTAAGACAGTTTTGTTTGTTTTATTTTAGTGTTGGACGTGCACTGCCACCTGTTGTTGCTCTTTGTTTATATTTAAATTGAATTGATATTGGGCTTCGATCATTATAGATAGATACATGTACATAGTTGCCTTCTTTTTGTTTTGATTATATTGTTTATTTTGTTTGCTTATCTTCAACTGGATCGATATTAGTAAGGGAGATGAGTACTTCCATTTGATTTGATTTAAGTGGAGGATTCAATGTTCATAGTCATTCATATTTTATTAATGATTATGAAATTAAATTTTAAAAAACTATTTGTTAAACTCTCCAATAACAAAAATAATTAATTGGACATTTAGTATATGTTACACTATATAAGTACACAAAAAATTCATCATTTTAACTTTATTTTGATATGTATCAAACACTAATAAAAATCGACGGTCTAAATTTTATGATTTAATTCGCTCTTTTGATGACTATTTAAATAAAGTTAAAATTTAGTAATTTTTTGATATGCATGTTATTGAAATAAATTAGAATATATCTAACGGTTTATATTAATTAAAATATAAATATTACAACAGATACCATGAGCACCAATAATTATAGGCGTTGGATCCCTCCTCTTGATTTAACAAGAGGAAACATAATATATGTTATAATGAGAGCTTGATGAAGGTAATTTTGACAACTTTAATAATGAATTTTCAAAAAAAAATGAAATGAAAATTGTAAAGTAACTCTACAATATTGGTTTTGTACATATAGAAAGAGTGACAATTAAAATTCATATAGTTTAGTTATTGCTTAATGATGCGTCAAAGTTTTGATGTATCATTTGATGTATAGTAAAGCATGCATAAAATCAATTCATATTTTATAGACATAATATATAAACATTATATATCATGCCTATATGTTGGATTTTAAATTTAAGTTTTGTTTTTGAAAATTATCAAAATAAAGGATTATCAAGTGATCCCCTTATATATTATTTGGTTAGACTATAGTTACATGTTTCGTTTTGTTCATTTTTTTTATGGCAAATATAACTAGTAGGTTTTGCAGAAAAGTCATTCTGTTACTTCATTCAGGTGCTTGATTCACTATATTCATGCATATTTCATCATAATGCATGTCTTGCCAGTACTTAGGTTATGTTATATTTCTTCGAGGTTCCTTATATTTAATGCTTTTTTTGTTCCCTTATGCGAAAAGAGCATTTTGCAGCCATACGCTTCTATACTGGAGTAAGTGTGTTATCCTTTTTTGAACTACTAATTAAAAGCACACTTGTTTTTGAGACTAGAAAATTAGAAAAATGGATCTATGTTGATAAGCTTTGATAGTTCTATATTTGATACTTCTTGTCAGTTTACCTTCAATGCTGTCGAGTCTTCCACTTTTTAATCGGGTATTGTTTCCACTTTCCACGTTACCTTCTTATAGGCCATGGAAATAGCACCAACAGATGCAACAATATACGCGAATAGGGGTATATGTCGGCTTCTTATGGTGGAAGGAGATCGCGCTTTGCAGGATGCTCTGATGGCTCAAATGCTTAGGCCAGACTGGCCCAAAGCCTACTACCGTGTTGGCGCTGCTTTCATGTTCCTAAAGGTTACTCAGTTCAAATTTAAACTATTACAATGGCACTTTTGTTTTTTTTTTTATTTCTTACTTGGTCTTATTGCTTGTTACCATATATAACATATCAGATGGTTTAAATTTATAGATTTAAGTATAAATAATAAAGTTGACGTCATTTAGACTGGATCAGATCAGTTCGCTACTCTCATCTGATCTAACGCAATGCAGATATTAAGTGAATTGGGCCCAGAGGCTAGGGCCCAGGAATAATTCATTCCAGTTATCAGAAAACCCAATACAAGATTAAAATATGCGATCAAGAGAACACCTACGTACGCTTTTAATTTAACCAACGGATCTATAATTTTTGAATTGCTCCGACGCATTCGTCCAAATATAGACTGGAGAAAATAACACATAATCACAGAATACTTTACTTTTCGTATTTACAAACAATACCTCTATTTAATAACAGCTTTGATCTTCAATATCACTCTCTCAAAAATCCTAAGTTTCCTCCCTTAATTAACACCTCTCAGAAACCCTAAGTTTTCATTAAACCTAAAAGAGATCATTAAAACCTTACCCGTGCAATAAAACTTCAAGGAAGAATTCATGGCGCATCTCAGCACTCTAAGATTTGAACAAGCAGCGCCGATTCGATCAGTTTGGAATTACAATTTGGAGGAAGAATTCGCACTGATCCGTCAATTTGCAAGATACTGCACCTTTGCTGCGGTGGACACTGAATTTCCAGGTGTGGTGTACGAGGCCCCAAAGCACCCTCGACACATGTCAGCTCGCGAGCGCTATGCTCTCATCAAGAAGAACGTTGACTGCCTCAAATTAATCCAACTAGGGCTAACGTTGTGCACCTCTGATAATGGCACTGGGACTTTCATGGTCTGGGAGTTCAATTTCCGAGGCTTCAATCTGCTGCAAGACACGCATTCTTCAAGTTCAATCGAGCTCCTAGAATCACAAGGTCTGGACCTCTCGATGAACTACTATCATGGTGTTGATCCACAACGATTTGCATTTTTGATGTTCTCGTCGGGTTTGCTCTTCAACCCGTCGATGACATGGGTCGGCTTTCACATGGCCTATGATATTGGATATCTGGTAAAGGTTCTGACAGACACATATCTTGCTGACTCGACGGAGGGATTTCTGAACCTTGTTCGAACGTACTTTGGGACGAGGATCTTTGACCTAAAGCATCTGGCAAAGTTGTGCGAAGGTCTGGAGGGGGGTCTGGAGAGGGTTGCCGGGGTATTGAATGTGCGATGTGCAGGCGGGACTTCTCACAATGCAGGATCTGATAGTTTGCTCACCTGGGACACATTTAGAAGCATGAGAATGACTTTCCTCAGAGGTGGCATAGATGCGAAGCAAGCCGGTGTTTTATTTGGGATACAAGACAGTTAGGATTATTAGATTGCTAGAACTAATATGGCTACGTGTTAGTTCTTTTTCTGTTTTTTTTTTCTCTTTTTTTTTCTAGGGTTTGGCTTGTCAAATAAGTGTCAAAGAACAAATATGCTGGCTTTTCTAATATAATACAAGTTTCATGGAATTCTTGTTGTTATCATTGCATAATTTTCTATTTTCTTGTTTTTTCTATTTGGTTTAATTGTTCCCTGCCGACACACAATGAAAAAAAAAATATGATGCAGATTTATTAATAATCTATTCTTTGTTATTGGAACATTAGTTTCAGTGCTTATGACCATGGTCCCTAAATTAGTAGTCCAGAGAATTAATCTCAAATCAAAGAAGTTTAGGGGTCTTCTGGTAAAAAAACTTTTTGAGTTGTAAGAGATACTACTTTACTGAGTATGAATGCAATATTGCCATCCAAATGTCTGGTCCTGTTGCTATGACTGTGGTTTTCGTACAGGTACAGGAAACGATACCAGTTGTTTCTTTTCTGTTTGTAAAGTTAGTATAATTTATTTGGTGATGATTGTTTCCGGATGAGATTATCAGAGGAACAAGATCTTACTGTATCTAGACATATCATTAGTATTGCTATGTCGGATTGAAATATTAGAAAAATCAAAAGGTTTTTGTTCTCTGTTGTGAAATAAAGCATTCTATAATGCAGCTGAGATATTGCTAAGCTATTCAGCAAGCAAGAATATGAGCTCTGTTGTTTCTGTTGTATACATTTGTGTAATTCTCTCATTGGATCTGTGGCACTGAATACAAGCTCATAAACCATAGAAATTTCTATACGGGCAGAATGGTCAAGAGATTGTTTAATCGATTACAGTATTTTTAGATGTTTAATTGCTAATTGAGACCAGATCAGTGTCATATCATTTTTGTGAAATCAATTGAGACCAGAGGAACATAAGAATTTCTGATTTTGGAAAAACTTATTTCAACCTAAAGATATTTGCTTATAAAATATTAATTTCTAGACTTTTCCTGGAACAAACATGTCAGTATCAAGGTCTCTTTAACCCCAGCAGTGAAATCAATTGTTTGGTTTCAGGATATCAAAAGATTGAAAATATGAAATTAACATCACTGCTTAGATCTAACTTCAAAAGATGTGCAATTGGTACCATGAAAAACGGTACCAGTAAACTGTTATGCACTCCTCAAGGTGTAGTATGAGATTGCTCTTCGGAGCCTGAACTCCTTCGCAGACTCTAATTGTTTAATTTAGGCACTGATTATCTTTTTTCTTTTCCAAATTTTGTAGAAAGCGCATTGTATTTGGCTCATATTTAAAATAGAAAATATTCAATTTGATTAATAATATTATTCCCTTATATCTGATTATTGAGAAAACAATTAAAAGAAATGTAAATTTTAATGGGTAAACAATTAATTTTCATGTTTTCATGGGTGGATATCTAATAACAAAAATTTTAATGGATATATAATTTTTCTAAAACTGGCGCAATAATGGAAAACCAGAAAATTAATGCACCTAGTTTCTTTTAATGAAAGAAACAGATGGTACAATTGTATTGCTTTCTGTCAAAAAAGAAAAATAAACTCAATCAGTCTTTCTTCCTTTTAATCCACAAGTTGTCAGGAAAATCAAATCACAGCAAAACAATAAATTCAATTCGTACTAGTAATTCAAAACACTAATCTAAAACACTATTTTTAACTAACAGAATGACAACATAGAAACTCAAATAAATCATCGGCACATCTGAAATATATATATAGGCCTAGCTACTTAATATTCAGACATCTCTACTTTGATTAAAACTTAAAAGATCCAAATCAAGGATATAAACCGCTCAAAATTAAAACCTGAGACCCATTACTCCTCCCATATTCTGACATTTCGACTCAGTCTCTCACTGTCAGTGTCGAACTCTTCTCCTCTCTCCTCCGCCTCCGAGCCTCCGAGCAAGAATCGACTCTTTTCTCTTTCTCTCTCTCTCTCGGTTCTCTCCCTGCCCAAGTTTTAAGACTATTGTATGGGAACTTATAATGCGGCTGCTCTGCCTCGTCATCGATCCGTACCACTCACTGATGCAACCTGCGCCGTTCATATCCAGAGCGCACGAATCCAGCATCATGCACACCAAGAATCTTGATGCAATCTGCACCGTTTATGGATCGGCTCCAGTTTCGGATTTAAAAGGTCACACACTTTCCCTCGCGCTTCCGCCAATTGCAAATCATATCTCTGTCTTTTCTCTCTCATTCGCTTCCCTGATCAAGAAAATGAGAACAACCAAGAAAACACCATCCAAGAAATCAAGAAATCAAGGATGGTGTGCCTACGCAGGGGGCACAGGGAGGAATCGGAGCTCCAGCACCAGAGGGAACTCCAGAGGGAGGTGCGCTGGAGGGAGCTCCAGAGGAATACGCGCAAGATGGAGGAAACCGGGCCAGCCATCCAACAGTCGGCAGGCAACATGGGGAGTGCCGCTCCCTGGACGCAGTACATGCAGTACTGGAGGGGTTACCTAAAAGGGGTGCCCGTGTGGCAGTTCAGCTATCGCTACGGCATGTGGGTGCAAGTCTGGTACCTTGATTACCTGTAGGTTATTGAGTCTCTGTTTAGGACAGGCTTTTAGGGATCTATGTCAGAGTCGAGTTCGGGTTTCAGAATTCAGTAATTTGTGTTAGCTTTTATGGTTTACTGGTTCTGAGTTTTAGTTCTGGTGCAGAATTCAGAATTCAGTCAGTATTTAGGTTTATCTATTGTGGTCCTGGGTGTTGTTTCTCGTTTCTTTGATATTCAGGAGGTCGGCTGTGCAGTGTTCTTTGGTCTGTATAAAGAGTTTCCTTTTTGTTTGTTTGATTAAAATGTAAAAATTTAGTATGGTATAATGTCAGAAATTGTTGTTCTGGTCGCTGATTTTTCTATTTGGATTCAATTTTTTTTATTTCTTGTTATGAATCTCTGCTTTTATCTCTGTTTCAATCTCCGCCTTTTATTTGGATGTAATTTGTTGGATAATTAATTACTGTTAGTTACACTTTCGGATACAAAAAATTACAAAAGAACACCACGATACTCATGACTTGTGTTTTTTAGAGCTTCAACTCTGCTTTTTTCGGTGATTTGTCAGATTATTGAGTTTGTGTTAAATTACTCTTCAGCCGCGACAAAATTACTTTAGAGTCAGAGTTCTTGGTTCAGAATCCTGTCAGTTTCTTATTGGGTTCTCAGTGTCAGATTATTCCTAAGTATTAACTAAGTCAATTACCATCAAATTAAGGGGTGCTTGATATTCATTATATGAATTAAAATTGAGAATAATTGACCAATTTGGGTAAATGGGCATTGAGCTTTGAGTGCCCATTTGAGAAAGCACTATGCTTTTTATTGGCAGGAAGAGAAGATGAATTGAAACCGCATTTCTAAATAATGAAGATTCAGTGCATTTACTGATAGGAGGAGAAATAGATTATGCCAGGTTAAGAAATATTACTCCACTAATTCGGCCCAAGCCCAAAACAAAATAAATAACTGAAGTAAAACAAAAGTGACAGCTTAGAAAAAAGATTGCTCCCAAGCCCCAAAAGTCCGATTACTTGATCGATCAAGGATCCGCTAAAAAATTAAAACCCGCATGCATTATTACCCGCCTCAGAGTCTCAGACCCTCAGTCGCTCAGTGTCGGAGTTGGAACTCTTCTCCTCTCTCCTCCGTCTCCAAGAAGCCAAGATTTCAAGCAAAGCAAGAAGCCAAGAAGCAACTATGTTCTCTCTCTCAAGAAGCCAATCTGCCCCGTTCATCTCCAGAGCACACGGATCCAGCATGAGGCGCACCACGAATCTTGACGCAATCTGCACCGTTCACGGATCCACCCCCATTTCATATTTAAATGGTCATTCACTTTCCCTCCCGCTACCGCCAATTCCTAATCATCTCTCCCATTCGCTTCATTAAGAAAATCAAGCTTACCTCACATCTCCCCCTTCCTGCCTCCCAAATCAAGAATGGCACGCCAACCCAGGAGGCACAAGGAGGAATCTGAGCATGACCGTCAGAAGCAGCTCCAGAGGGAGGTGCGCCGGAGGGAGCTTGAGAGAGACGCACGCCTGAGGGAGGAAGCCCAGCCGGCCATCCCACGGTCTGTAAGCACTGCTGGTAGCACCACCGGCTGGAACGGCAACATGCCGTATTGGGGTGGTTACCCTATCTGGGTGCCGGTGTGGCAGTTTAGCTACCGTTACGGCATCTGGCTGCAGGTGTGGTACATCGACTATCTATAGGCTGTCGAGTCTCAATCCAGAGTCGTGTAGGGTTAGTTTCATAGTGTTTTGTTCAGAGTCGGTGTTTTAAGTTCGTCCTTTGTTGTCTGTGTCAGTTTCTTGATTTTCTTGAATCAAGAGTTCATGTCAGGTGTGGGATTAATTAATTCTGGTGTTAGAGTCTGTTGTTGTTCTCGATTTCTTAGTCTGGTTAGGTTATCTTATGGTATTAATGTAAAGATTTTTATCTTTATTGTTTCTGGTGAAAAATGTAAAAAAGAGTGGATATGGTACTGAATTAAAGGTTTATTGGCACTGTGTTTTCTGATTTGTATATGTTAGATGTGAACATATTTTTCCTTTTTTCCTGTTGTTTCTTTATCTTTTGTGGAAATAATCTTATAAATTCTTTAGTTACAAAAGCTTCATGCTAAATGATTTTCTATTACTGATGATAACTTGCCGGCTTTTGTTTATTTGTCAGATCATCGAATTAGTGTTAGATTACTTGTCAGATTTGCTAAATTACTAAAGAGTGCCAAACTTGCTTAAGGTGGCGCACAAAAGCAGAAGCACTTCACTACAAATTCTGTTTAGGTTAGGATTCATGGGTTCTTGGTTCTGCATCCTGTTATTCTTTATTTGGTCCAAATGTAAAAAGTAGGATGGGATAATGTCATAAATTGACGTCTTGGTCTCTGATTATCTATTTGGATTCAATTTTTTTTTATTTCTTGTTACGGATCTCTGCTTTTATTTCTGTTTCAATCTCTGTCTTTTCTTTGGATGTAGCTTGTTGGATAATTGATTCCTGTCAGTCCCTCTTTGGATGCAAAAAATTACAAAAGTGCGACGAAATTCTTTTGATCTGAGTGTTGTTTCATAAAGATCAGAATTTTAGTTTCTTGGTTTCTTGAGACAGAGATCATAGTTAGGATTTCTTCGTTCAGTAGTTCGAGTTTGGTTCTCATTTTCTTGGGATCTGAGGGATCAGTATTACAGGCAGGCAGTATTTATGTCTTCTGGCATGGTATACCAGTATCTTTACTAAGAACACCACGTCTGGTATTGTTATTTAAACGATACAAGAATTAATCCTTAGTAAAAGTATATTTTTTGAAAGAAAATAATACAAAACGGTCATATTAGATTTTACTCAATATTATCTATAAAATTCATCAACAAATTTTAGTAATTGAATTATTCAAAATTCATTCATATCCAATCAATTAAATTTAAAATCCATAATTTCTCAAATCATTCCGATTGGTCGGATCAAAAGTTAGACTTATACCCTATAAAAAACAAAATACAAAAGCCCAAGCGTTAAACTAAGTAGCGCATTTAATCCTATTACAAAAGCCCATTTAACACCCATTTAATTCTCTCATTCCCATGATCCCATCCCGACGACTCAGTAGCGCCTCTTTCTCTTCTCCATTTCCTGATCATCAAACGCCGAAGATTGCCCCTTTTACCCGCCTCAGACCCTGAGTTGCTCAGTGTCGAAGTCGGAACTCTTCTCCTCTCTCCTCCGCCTCCAAGAAACCAAGACTCCAAGCAAGAAGCCAAGAAGTCAAGAAGCGACTTTGTTCTCTCTCCGTACCACTCTCTGATGCAACCTGCCCCGTTCATCTCCAACAGAGCACACGGATCCAGCATGAGGCGCACCGCGAATCTTGATACAATCCGCACCGTTCACGGATGGACTCCCATTTCATATTTAAATGGTCACTCACTCCCGCTACCACCAATTCGTAATCATCTCTCCCATTCGCTTCATCAAGAAAATCAAGCTTACCTCACATCTCTCTCTTCCTGCCTCCCAAATCAAGAATGGCACGCCAACCCAGGGGGCACAAGGAAGAATCCGAGCATGACCAGCAGAGGCATCTTCAAAGGGAGGTGCGCCGGAGGGAGCACGAGAGGGTGATGCGCCGGAGGGAGGAAGACCAGCCGGCCATCCGACAGTCGGTAAGCAGCACGGGTAGCACCACCGGCTGGAACGGCAACATGCCGTACTGGGGCGGTTACCCAATCTGGATGTCCGTTTGGCAGTTCAGCTACCGTTACGGCATCTGGGTGCAAGTGTGGTACATCGACTATCTATAGGCTGTTGAGTCTTGATCCATAGTCGCGTAGGGTTATTTTCATGGTGTTTTAGTTCAGAGTCGGTGTTTTAGGTTCGTCCTCTGTTGTCTGTGTCAGTTTCTTGGTTTTCTTGAGTCGAGAGTACTGGTCTGGTGTTAGAGTCAGGATCTTGGGTTCATCGTCAGTTCGTCTCAGTTTCTTGATTTTCTTGAGTCGATAGTTATGGGCTGGTGTTAGAGTCAGGATCTTGGGTTCGTAGTCAGTTCGTGTCAGTTTCTTGGTGTTCGAGTCAGGATACTCAAGATCTTGGGTTCATAGTCCGGTTATTTCGGTGTTTTATTCGGCTCTGGTATCTTTATTTATAGGATGTTGTGTGTTTAGGTTAAGTATTAATGTAAAGATTTTTATCTTTCTTTCTGATGGAAAATGTAAAAATGGGAGGATATGGTAATGAATTAAAGGTTTATTAGCACTGTGTTTTCTGATTTGCAAGTGTTAGATGAGAACATATTTTTCCTTTTTTCCTGTTGTTTCTTTGTCTTTTGTGGAAATACAAGATAATGGCAATAGTTCATGCTTCCGCTCTGTTTTCTTGATTAGATGTCATTCTGATTACTTATTGTATTTTCTTTATTTGTCAAATTAGGGAGGTTCTATCAGATTAATCTTCAGATTTGCTAAATTACTAAAGAGAGTCAAAATTAGTAGAGGTGCCTCACAAAATCATAAACACTTTAGTTCAAGTCTGCTTAGGTTAGGTTTAATTGGTTCTTGGTTCAGAATTAATCTGGTTTTCATTGGTTTATTGATGCGGTTTGATTTATTGGGTCTGATTGTTCAGAGTAGTAGGGGATTGTAAAAATTTTCCCTTTTCTTTAAAAATGACAAAAATGGGTATGTTGTAATGTTTGGAATTAAAATTGCTATCTCTGCTTTTTTATTTGTTGTGATTGTTTTTTTCTATTTTGTTGTTGTTGTTGTTTTCATAGTTGCAAACCTCTGCATTCTGTGGCTGATTTTATTTCTTGTTGTTTTGTTATATTTTGAGTGATTTGCTTCATTGGTGAATTACTGTTAGTTACTCTTGGCATAGCCCGGAATAATTAATAAACACTATTTGTCTGATGTAATTTAAATGATCACTTCAGTTCAGTTGTTTCTTTTGTTTTTTTTTTGTATGCTTCATCAAACAATGAAGTCAGAATCAAAGTTGAAAATTATAGGTCACATACTCTTGTTTGATTGAATTTCTTTCCAGTTCCATGTGTATATAGACATAAATAAGTTACTTTTGTAGTAGAAATTTTCTGATATCATTAATACGGGCTCCCCTTTATGATTAGTTGTATCCTGAAATAATGTAATAGTGGAAAGGAAATCAGCAAATGTTGGACTGTTGCATTTCTTCCCTGATTTCAATGTGCAGCGCCTGAGATGGGTTTTGTTCTTGCCTGAAAATCAAGAAAATCAAGAAAATCAATCTCTCCCATTCGCTTCATCAAGAAAATCAAGCTTACCTCACATCTCCCTCTTCCTGCCTCCCAAATCAAGAATGGCACGCCAACCCAGGAGGCACAAGGAGGAATCTGAGCATGACCGTCAGAAGCAGCTCCAGAGGGAGGTGCGCCGGAGGGAGCTTGAGAGAGACGCACGCCTGAGGGAGGAAGCCCAGCCGGGCATCCGACGGTCGGTAAGCACTGTGGGTAGCACCACCGGCTGGAACGGCAACATGCCGTATTGGGGTGGTTACCCTATCTGGGTGCCGGTGTGGCAGTTTAGCTACCGTTACGGCATCTGGGTTCAAGGGTGGTACATCGACTATCTGTAGGTTGTCCGGTCTTGATCCAGAGTCGTGTAGGATTAGTTTCAAGGTGTTTTTGTTCAGAGTTTGTGTTTTAGGTTCATGTTCTGTTGTTCGTGTCAGTTTCTTGGTTTTCTTGAGTCGAGAGTTCTGGTCTGGTTTTAGAGTCAGGATCTTGGGTTCGTAGTCAGTTCGTGTCAGTTTCTTTGTGTTCGATACTTAGGATCTTGGGTTGATAGTCTGGTTAGGTGTTATATTCAGATCTGGAATCTTTATAGGATGCTTTGTGTTTAGGTTAAGTATTAATGAAGGATATTTATCTTTTTTTCTGATAAAAATGTAAAAATGAGTGGATATTTAATGAATTAAAGGTTTATTGGTATTATGTTTTCTGATCTTGATGTGTTGGATGTGAACATATTTTTTTTTCTTTTCTCCTGTTGTTTCTTTATATTTCTTGTAGGGACATAGTGTTTTATGATTTTGTAATGATGGCAATAGTTCAAGCTTGAACCCTGTTTTTCTAATTAGATGTGATTTTGATTACTTACCGTGTTTTCATTATTCGTAAAATTAGTGAGGTTCTATTAGATTACTTTTCAGATTTACGCCAAAATTTGTAAAGGTGTCTCACAAAATCACAAACACTTTACTTCAAAGTCTGCTTAGGTTAGCTTTAATTGGCTCTTGTTTCAGAATCGGGGTTTCTGGTTCAGAACCGTGTCGATCGATGTCAATTCATTGGTATATTCATGTGCTTTTATTTACTGGGTCTGGTTGTTCAGAGTAGTAGGGTCTGTAGAAAAGTTTCCCTTTATTTTTTTTTAAAATGTAAAAATGAGTATGTTGTAATGTTAGGAATTAAAATTTCCATCTTATTTGTTGTGATTGTTTTTTTCATTTTTGTGTTGTTATGTTCATAGCTACAAACCTCTGCATATTCTCTGGTTTTATTCCTTGTTGTTTTATTCTATTTTGAGTGATTTGCTTCATGAGTTAATTACTATCAGTTACCCTTGGGATGCAGAAGGGAGCCCATAATAAACACTCTTTCTCTGATGTAATTAATTTAGAGGATCACTTGATGAGTTCATTTTTTTTTCTGTATGCTTTATCGCACAATGACTCTGGGTTTCAAGCCCGTAGGAATCATCTAGAGAGTTGAGAGGAAGCCAGAATGGCACGCCAACCCAGGGGGCACAAGGAATAATCCGAGCATGACCGGCGCAGGCAGCTCCAGAGGGATGTGCTCCAGAGAGAGCTCCAGAGGGAGGCGTGCCAGAGGGAGAAACCTCTGCATTCTGTGGCTGATCTTATTTCTTGTTGTTTTATTCTATTTTGAGTGATTTGCTTCATTGGTGAATTACTGTTAGTTACTCTTGGCATAGGCCGGAATAATTAATAAACTCTCTTTGTCTGATGTAATTTAAATGATCACATCAGTTCAGTTTTTTTTTTTTTTTGTATGCTTCATCAAACAGTGACTCTACTTTGGGCACCGATTCTTAGTGAATAACCGGTGCTGAAAATTGATCTTTAATATCGGTTATTCAAATAACCATTGCCGACTTTTAATGATCTTACCATTGACATCAGGTGCATAACAGTATTGAATGTATTTTACAACCGTTGTTAAAGTTTTTTTTTAATGATCTTTTTGTGCTGTTTGTTTCAGATTCTTGGTTTTCTTGAATTCAGAGTTAGGGTATTGGTCTTTTGATGCGGTTTGATTGTTCAAAGTTATAGGGTGTGTACAGATTTTCCCTTTATTTTGGTTAAAATAAAAAAATGAGTATGGTATATTGTCAGAAATTAAAATTGCTGTCTCTGCTTTTCTATTTTATGTGATTTCTTTAATTTTTGTTGTTTTGATAGCTACAAACCTCTGCATTCCATTCTCTGATTTGATACCATGTTCTTTTATTTCTATTTTGATTTTTGCTTTTCCATTTTGATGTGAGTTTGCTACGATTTAATCAGTGTTAATAAAGATGCAAAAAGGGACACGTAGCCTATAATAAATATTTTTTGCCTGATGGGTAAATTAGAACATCACTTCAGTTCTGTTTTCTATTTTCTTTTTTTTTCTTTTTCGTGTTCTTTGTCACACACTCACTATCCTGTACCAGGTTTCAAGCTGGTACAAATTATTTAGTCCTAAGAATTTAAGATACAGAGGCATGTTGCAAAGATGTTAAACACGGATAAAATGCCACTATAATCCAGCAGCGGTCACATTTTCTGTACGGTTGGGATATTATAATTTGAGATGTAGTATTATGTTTATTGTAATGTTTGTTATGATATTGGTGTTGGAAATAACTGAACTATGGATATATGAGAGAGAGGAGTAAAATATTGACACTTTTCTTTTATTTCTTTTAGATGCAGCTAAGATTGCACGTACATTTTTTAATTCCGTTCATTTAATGCTGATCATGTTGCATGCACATTTTTTTAATTCATTTTTTTTTATCTTTATAAAATTTATGGGCAGAAATTTAAGGCTATTTAACTCAATTACAATAATTATAAAATTTGCTATACAACCTAAATTGCAGAGGGCAGTGCTATTTTCAGATCAACAATTTTAATTTTACTTCCTTAATTCGGCCCAAACCCAAAAAGAAATAAATGATTAATATTGCTCCCCAAAAGTCCAGTAACTGATTAAGGATCCGCTAAAAAAAATTAAAGGCTCAGACGGTCAGACCCTCAGTCGCTCAGTGTCGAATTCAAACCCTTCTCCTCTCACATCCAAGCAAAGCAAAGCAAGAAGCCGAGAAGCAACTATGTTCTCTCTCAAGAAGCAATCTGCCCCGTTCATCTTCAGAGCACACGGATCCACCATGAGGGGCACCACGAATCTTCATGCAATCTGCACCGTTCACGGATCCACTCCCATTTCATATTTAAATGGTCACTCACTCCCACTAGCGCCAACTCCTAATCATCTCTCCCATTCGCTTCATCAAGAAAATCGCTTCCCTCACATCTCCCTCTTCCTGCCTCCCAAACCAATTCCAACACCCAGAAAGAAAAGAAGATTAATCAAGAATGGCGCGCCAACCCAAGGGGCACAAGGCGGAATCCGAACATGATCGGCAGAGGCAGCTCCAGAGGGAGGTGCGCCAGAGAGAGCTCCAGAGGGAGGCCCACCGGAGGGAGGAAGTCCTGCCGGCCATCCGACGGTCAGTAAGCAGCGCGGGTAGTACCACCGGCTGGAACGGCAACATGCCATATTGGGGTGGTTACCCTATCTGGGTGCCGGTGTGGCAGTTTAGCTACCGTTACGGCATCTGGCTGCAAGTGTGGTACATCGACTATCTATAGGTTGTCGAGTTTCTATCCAGAGTCGTGCAGGGTTAGTCTCATAATGTTTTGTTCAGAGTCGGTGTTTTAGGTTCGTCCTCTGTTGTCTGTGTCAGTTTCTTGGTTTTCTTGAATCAAGAGTTCAGTTCAGGTCTGGGGTTAATTAGGTCGGGTGTTAGAGTCTGTTGTTAGCGTCAGTTTCTTAGTCTGGTTAGGGTGTTTTATAATTATAGGATGTTATGTGTCTAGGTTATCTTAAAGTATTAATGTAAAGATTCTTATCTTTATTGTTTCTGGTGAAAAATGTAAAAATGAGGGGATATGGTAATGAATTAAAAGTTTATTGGCATTGTGTTTCCTGATTTATATGTGTTAAATGTGAACATATTTTTTCTTTTCTCCTGTTATTTCTTTTATCTTGTGTGGAAATAGTCTTATAAATTCTTTAGTTGCAAAGCTTCGTGCTAAATGATTTCCTTTTTTCCATTTACTGAGGATAAGTTGCCACTGTGTATGTAATAATGTCAATAGTTAAAGCTTCAACTATGTTTTCCTGTTTAGTTGTTATTTTCATTGCTTCCTGTCTTTGCTTTATCTGCCAGATTAATGCATTACTGTTAGATTACTCTTCAGATTTGCTAAATACTAAAAGACTGCCAAAATTTGTAAAAGTGGCCCACAAAAGCGCAAAGAATTTTACTACCAGGTCTGTTTAGGTTAGGTTCATACGTTCTTGGTTCAGAATCAGAGCTTCTGGTTGAGATTCTGTCATTCAATGTCAGTTTATTGGTTTTCTTGAATTGGGATATTTGTTTATTTATGTTGTTTTGTTTATTTGGGCCGGTTTGTTCAGAGTTTTAGGGTAGGAAAATATTTTCCATTTGTTTTGATTAAAATGTAAAAATTAGTATGGAATAATTCCAGGAATTTAACAGATACAGTTTGTACCAGGTTAGTAAATATAGATTTACTTTATGAGATATCTAGAAATTTCACTAGACGTGTAATTCCAGATAATTAATTTACTAATACCTAGCAGGTTAGTAACAGTTTGTCAATGTTGTCTTCTTAATTATAAAAGAATAATCTTACAATTTCGTTGGGTTTTAGTAGGAGAAAGCTGTCTATTCGCGTTTCTCAATGATATAAAATTGAAGTACCATGTGCAAATGAATTGTTGAATTGAACGATTTGAATGCTTAATTAGAATTTAGAAGAGAAACGAAGAGGAAGAAACAAGACAGAGAGTAAAACAAACACGGTGACTGTTCTCTCACTCTTTTACAATGAGACCCTCATAAGTATCATATTATATCACAGCCCCTTTTTCTAGTAAAAACAAAAACTATGTAGTTGTACTAAAGTACACAACAATACATATCTTTCCAACATGAATGATAAATTAGAACAATAATTGAATAACAGATACAGGTTTGGCAGGTGGGTAATGCCACTTATTGTCAAAAAAAAAAGGAAAAAAAAAGAAAACAGAGAAACAGATGCTGGTTTGGCAAATCAGTCCTCCCTGAATAAGAATTTTGCAATGGTCACATTATCCGAAATAAATAAATAAATTATGCAAGGAATTTGCAACTTCAGCATTTTGGATGTTAAGAAAAATTAATTTAAATAAAAAAGAATAAATTCATACTAACGTCATCAGCTTACAATCAAATTACGAAAGACCCCAACCAAAGATTACTATGAGTATATATTTCTCCAAATTACCACAAAAAGTTTGAGCAATGAAATCATGAAATATCAGTCGCCATTGTACTCATAATTTGCTTACCATTTATTTCTTGAATTTAGTCGGCAAAATCCCGGGAGCACCACGCAATGAATCAATTTTGATACCATGTTCTTTTATTTCTATTTTGATTTTTGCTTTTCCATTTTGATGTGAGTTTGCTACGATTTAATCAGTGTTAATAAAGATGCAAAAAGGGACACGTAGCCTATAATAAATATTTTTTGCCTGATGGGTAAATTAGAACATCACTTCAGTTCTGTTTTCTATTTTCTTTTTTTTTTCTTTTTCGTGTTCTTTGTCACACACTCACTATCCTGTACCAGGTTTCAAGCTGGTACAAATTATTTAGTCCTAAGAATTTAAGATGTTAAACACGGATAAAATGCCACTATAATCCAGCAGCGGTTACATTTTCTGTGCGGTTGGGATATTATAATTTGAGATGTAGTATTATGTTTATTGTAATGTTTGTTATGATATAGGTGCTGGAAATAACTGGACTATGGATATATGAGAAAGACGAGTAAAACATTGAGACTTTTCTTTTATTTCTTTTAGATGCATCTAAGATTGCACGTACATTTTTTAATTCCATTCATTTAATGCTGATCATGTTGCATGCACATTTTTTTAATTCATTTTTTTTATCTTTATAAAATTTATGGGCAGAAATTTAAGGCTATTTAACTCAATTACAATAATTATAAAATTTGCTATACAACCTAAATTGCAGAGGGCAGTGCTATTTTCAGATCAACAATTTTAATTTTACTTCCTTAATTCGGCCCAAACCCAAAAAGAAATAAATGATTAATATTGCTCCCCAAAAGTCCAGTAACTGATTAAGGATCCGCTAAAAAAAATTAAAGGCTCAGACGGTCAGACCCTCAGTCGCTCAGTGTCGAATTCAAACCCTTCTCCTCTCACATCCAAGCAAAGCAAAGCAAGAAGCCGAGAAGCAACTATGTTCTCTCTCAAGAAGCAATCTGCCCCGTTCATCTTCAGAGCACACGGATCCACCATGAGGGGCACCACGAATCTTGATGCAATCTGCACCGTTCACGGATCCACTCCCATTTCATATTTAAATGGTCACTCACTCCCGCTAGCGCCAACTCCTAATCATCTCTCCCATTCGCTTCATCAAGAAAATCAAGCTTCCCTCACATCTCCCTCTTCCTGCCTCCCAAACCAATTCCAACACCCAGAAAGAAAAGAAGATTAATCAAGAATGGCGCGCCAACCCAAGGGGCACAAGGCGGAATCCGAACATGATCGGCAGAGGCAGCTCCAGAGGGAGGTGCGCCAGAGAGAGCTCCAGAGGGAGGCCCACCGGAGGGAGGAAGTCCTGCCGGCCATCCCAAACCAATTTTTGGTACATTTACAATGAGACCCTCATAAGTATCATATTATATAACAGCCCTGTTTTCTAGTAAAAACAAAAACTATGTAGTTGTACTAAAGTACACAACAATACATATCTTTCCAACATGAATGATAAATTAGAACAATAATTGAATAACAGATACAGGTTTGGCAGGTGGGTAATGCCACTTATTGTCAAAAAAAAAAAGGAAAAAAAAAGAAAACAGAGAAACAGATGCTGGTTTGGCAAATCAGTCCTCCCTGAATAAGAATTTTGCAATGGTCACATTATCCGAAATAAATAAATAAATTATGCAAGGAATTTGCAACTTCAGCATTTTGGATGTTAAGAAAAATTAATTTAAATAAAAAAGAATAAATTCATACTAACGTCATCAGCTTACAATCAAATTACGAAAGACCCCAACCAAAGATTACTGTGAGTATATATTTCTCCAAATTACCACAAAAAGTTTGAGCAATGAAATCATGAAATATCAGTCGCCATTGTACTCATAATTTGCTTACCATTTATTTCTTGAATTTAGTCAGCAAAATCCCGGGAGCACCACGCAATGAATCAATTTTGATACCATCTATCATAAAAAGAAATTAAGCCTACAAGGTATAATATATGTTCAAGAATTGGTACCAGTAATTTAAGAAAACTGGTAAAAGATAATAAAAATCCAATAGTCTTAGAATCTCGTCCTTTGACACCAAAGCTGTGAAACCATCCATCCCTCTGTCCCAACAAATAAAGAAAAGAAAGAAAAATCATCCTGATCAAATTATTTCCACAACCAAAATTATACCCGAGAAACCTTCTGATAAGACAAACCAGACGATTGGGAGAAGAATTTGAGCATATATAATATAGTCAATAATGTTTAAACTCGGGAAGATTATAATTTGAGATATAGTATTACCTTTGTTGTCATGTTTGTTCTGAACTTACGATGCTGGATGATTATGTTTCTAATCTATTTTAAAAAAAAATTGCAAAATATTATAACAATGACTTCCCTTACAATGTTCCATAGATACGTAGAAAAAAAATTTGATCTCAAAGTGACCAATAACAAAAATTAAACACTGCACAAATTAATATGCAGAGTTTCTTCATTGATACCAAGTGATAGCTCATTATAGAGTAGAAAACCAAGCAATTTCACAACAATTTTATATGTCATCTTGGGTATAAAAAAGAGGAAGGTCATAGAAAACATAATTTTTTTTGGAGGTAACATAAAGACATAAGTTAACTGTTGATAATTATAATTAGATAGGAGACGTGCGCAACAAATAAAATGTAAAATCCATGATTTCAATATAAAAAAAAGAATCTACAAATGTGAGTTTGCTTGAAATGCGTAGGAAAACTCATATATTGCTTAAATAAAGCACAATAGTTACAGTTGCTGCTTAATAACTTGTAAAGGCCTCCCTTAAATTATAGAAAACAAAATACAAATACCCAAGCGTTAAACTAAAGAAAGTTAATCTAGCTACAAAAGCCCATTTAACACTCCCTACAATTTTCTCATTCCCATCCCGACTACTCTCTAGCGCCTCTCTCTCTCCTCTCCATTTGGCATTTGCTGATCGTCAAACACCAAATTGCTCCTTGTAATCCATCACCAAGATAGCAAACCAAGAAATCCCACATGGCATCTCGGATGTGGCAGGTTTCGTGGAAAGCCCCATCACCACCCTCTGCATTGTCATCGATCCGTACCACCCACTGATCCAATCTGCGCCGTTCATCTCCAGAACACACAGATCGAGCATGAGGCGCACCACGAATCTTGATGCAATCTGCACCTTTCACGGATCCACTCCCATTTCAAATTTAAATGGTCACTCGCTTGTTAGAACCTCGTCGGAGAGACAACTAGCAGGTGCCGACAAAGTGTAGATCAATATTACACACACACAAACTCACAAATATCAGTAAAACTCGATCTCAATTGGTGTTGCAAAAACTGGCAGCCTTTTCTGATTTTTTTCATATGCTTAAATAAACGATTACATGGAAACTAAATAACATGAAAATTAAATCTAAATTTAGCTAATGCCTAAAGATAGTAATCCCTAATTAGGGGCACAAGGATTATTCCTACAGTCTCCTCCTAAGCCTTGTGTCCACTGTTAATGTCGATGAGGCCGATTTTCCCGCGTAGCTCATGAAATTTGGACTTTGCAAGCGCCTTCGTCAAAATGTCGCTTAGTTGATCTTCGCTCCTGATGAACTCCACATCAATCAGACCTTCTTCTGCAACCTCCCGGACGAAGTGCTATTTCACTCGAATATGCTTACTCTGCCCATGGAGAACTGGGTTCTTGATCAAAGCAATGGCAGACTTGTTGTCCACCCTCAGCATTGGCGCTCTCGGTGTTGTTCCCTGCACCTCTGCCAGTACACGAGCAAGCCACAATGCTTGATTAGCAGCGTTGGCAGCTGCTATATACTCCGCCTCACAGCTAGATTGAGCCACCACCTTCTGCTTCATGGATTGCCAGGTGATCGGACTGCTGCTGAGGAAGAAGATCACGCCGGTTGTGCTCTTGCTTGTATCCACATCTCCGGCGTAATCATTGTCGCTGAAACCTGTCAAATAAGGCTCCTCCTTCTCCCTCCTACTGAACCAGACCCCCCAACTTTGAGTCCCAGCCACATAGCGCATGATGCGCTTCACGGCAGCAAGGTGATCCTCGCGTGGATCTTCCAAGAAACGGCTCACATACCCAACTGCAAATGCTAAATCAGGGCGGGTGTTGACCAGATACCTCAGGCTCCCGACGGCGCTCCTGTATGCCGTCGCATCGACTGGCGGCTAGGTGCTGAGCTTACTCAACTTCAATCGCGGCTCCATGGGCACATGACAGGGGTTGCACCCTGTCATGCCGCTCTTCTCCAGGATCTTGCCGGCGTAGGCGCCTTGGCTCAGCGAGATCCCCCTCGCACTCTGCTTCACTTCAATGCCGAGGTAGTAGTGAAGCAGGCCGAGGTCACTCATTTTGAACGCGGGCGCCATCTGCTTCTTGAATGACTTGATGTCGCTGCTGTTCGAGCCGGTGATCACAAGGTCATCGACATAGACTCCGATCACCAGTTGCTTGCCATCGTTCTGCTTGATGTAGATGGCGTGTTCCGACGGGCTCCTCGTGAAACCGAATGAACACAAAGTGCCGTCCAGCTTTGCGTTCCACGTGCGCGGTGCTTGATGCAGCCCGTATAGGGCCTTCCGCAGCTTGAGTACCTTGTGTTCCTTGCCAGCGACCACGAATCCGGCTGGCTGCTCGACGTACACCTCCTCCTCAAGGTCGCCGTTCAGGAACGCCGATTTGACGTCCATGTGGTGCACCTCCCACCCCTCGTGTGCCGCAAGGGCGATGAGAAGGCGCACTGAGTCGAGTCGTGCCACCGGCGCGAAAACCTCGTCGTAGTCGATGCCGTGCCGCTGCGCATAACCCTTCACCACGAGGCGCGCCTTGTGCTTGGACGCCGCCCCGTGCTCGTCTCTCTTCACCTTGAAGACCCACTTCAAACCAATCGCTCGGCGTCCGGGCGGGAGGTCGGTGAGGGACCATGTTTGGTTGTCCTCAATCGACTCCATCTCCTCCATCATCGCCTTCCTCCAGCTGGGGCTGCGCTTTGCTTCGGCAAACGACGTAGGCTCGTCGGAGCTTACAACGTGGAGCTCCTCCATGACCAGTGCCCATGGCGCGAAGCCACGCGGCGAGGCCGGCCCAATGATGTTGTCGATCTTCCGGAATCGGAGAGGCGCGCCGTTGTGGTCGGCGTCTAGGTGCTCGCTGGCCTCACTCGGTGGTGAGGCGAACTCCACCTCGCCGTGTCCTGCAGGTGCCGCGCCTCTGCGAGCATGAGGTGATGCTGGCGGCGTCACCTCACCCTCCTCGGTCGCAGCTCTAGGTACCTCGGTCACCGGAGGTCCCTGGTTGGCGATGAAGTACTTTACTGTGAACACGTCGTTGTCGCCGATCGGCTCGTCGTTGACATCACCTGAGCCCCAGTCCCACTGGGCTCCCTCGTCGAACACCACGTCGCGTGTGATGTGCACACGCTTCGCGACGGGGTTGTATGCGCGATACGCCTTGGAGCCGCGCTCATAGCCGATGAAGATCATCTTGCGGCCACGGTCCTCGAGCTTCTTCAAGTTCAGTGCCGTGTTACGGACGTAGATGATGCTACCAAACGTCCTCAGGTGGTGCACCACCGGCTTCTTCCCGTGCCACGCCTCGAACGGCATCATGCCATTCACGCTCTTCGTTGGGCAGCGGTTGAGGATATACACCGCGGTGGTTACGGCCTCGCCCCAGAACCACCCCGGCAGCCCTTTCGCCTTTAGCATGCTTCTCGCCGTTGACACCACCGTCCCATTCCGCCGCTCGATCACGCCGTTTTGTTGCGGACTGTATGGCGCGGTGTGTTGGCGATGTATCCCTTCTCCCGCACAGTACTCCGCGAATTCAATTGAGGTGAATTCACCACCACGATCAGTCCGAAGCCCTCCCAACTTCAGCCCCGACTCTCCCTCAGCCCGAGTTTGGAGCTCCTTGATAGCAGCCGCGGCACAATCCTTCAAAGGGATCGCGGCTACCCACATGAAACGGCTGAGGTCGTCGACGAGCAACAAGAAATACTTGTTGTCGCTTGGGGTCGTCGGTGTGATCGGCCCGCACAGATCGCCATGCACGAGCTCCAGTCGCCTCTTCGCACGGTATTCTACCTTCACTGGGAATGGGGCGCGTCTTTGCTTGCCCGCCAGACAAGCCTCGTAGAGCTGATCCACCTTCCCGATCTCCGGTAGGCCGCGCACCAGCTCCTCCCGAGCTAGTTTCCGGAGCGCCGCCATATTGACATGGCCGAAACACTTGTGCCAACGCCATGCCACCTCGTCGCCGCGCTCACGCACCACCAAGCACATCGGTGATGCTATATTGATTCGGAGCAGGTACAGGCGATTCGCCTCCCGCGTCACCCTCGCCAACAGCTGACCACCAGGCTCCCGAATCTGCATCATGCCGGCGTCGATCTCAATCTTGAAGCGGACCTCGTCGAGCTGGCCTAGACTCACGATGTTCGTTGTCAGCCGGGGAATAAAGTAGACCCCGACCAACGATCGGAGCTCGCCGTTCTTGCACTTGAAGACGACGGTGCCCCGCCCCTCGATCCGTGTCACCGAGTCGTCGCCGAAGCTCACGGTTCCGCGCACCTCCGGATCTAGCTTCGAGAAGGCAGCTCTGGACCCGGACATGTGATTTGTTGCCCCGGAGTCCAGAACCCACGTTTCTGCCTCCCTCTCCTCATCTTCTCCGAGTTGCGCGAACACCTTTTCTTCGTGGATCTCGACTTCAGCCACGGACGGCGCTTTCCCAGACCCTTCGCTGGCATGGTGCGATGTTCCCGCCGGCACCGGATCGGCCCTGTCGAGCGGCGCGATCGGGGATGGAAGCGGCGCCGATGTCGATTTCGATAGTGGTGGGAAGAGAATGGGTGAGCACTTTGCCAAACAGAGAGTAGCCTCCTCTTCATCCTGGACCGTATGGGCCTGCTCCTTCTTGGGCTTCGATCGGCAATCCCGGGCCCAATGACCCAACTTCCCACACCGGCGGCATTCGTCAATGGGATTAGGTGAGTTTGTCGGTCCCCCCGACGACCCGCTAGCACGCCCGCGACCGCGCCCACGTCGGCTGCCTCCTCCCTTGTGCGCGCCGCCACCTCCTTTCTCCGCGTCACGCTTCTTCCGCCGCGCCTTCCACTCCTCCTCAGTAAGGTACAGCTTCCCATCATGCTGCAAGGACGCCGGCGGTTCATTGAGTTCTTCTTCCGCCTCCTGTAGCCGTCCGGTGAGATCCGCGACGGTCATGGTGGATGGATCGAGCAGGGTCTTGATTGTGATCGCAATCTGTTTGAACCGGGGGGGAAGGCTTCGTAGCATCTTTTCCACGATCTCCCCTTCCTTTACCTCATTGCCCAGCGTGTTGAGGTGTGCCGCCATGCTATTTAGGCGCAGTGCAAACTCTTCGACGGTCTCGCCATTGTTGAACGTGGCAAGGTTGAATTTCTTGCGTAGCTGCTGCGCCGTCGATTTCCTCACACGATCATCACCGATTTGTATGGTTGCGATCGCATCCCAAGCCTCCTTAGCCGTCTCCTTGGAGCCGATGGTCGACACCATCTCGGGCGGCACCGCGCTCATCAACGCGTCGAGCGCCATCATATCCTCCTGCTCGTCAGAAGTACCCTTGTTGATGGCGTTCCACAGTGCCCTAGCCCTCAACTTGACCTTCATCATGAGCGCCCAGTCAAAGTAGTTGGTCTTGGTGAGGACGGGGTAGCTACTCCCGGTTCCCACCTCACGAATCACCCGCTGGACCACGCCCTTGGTCTTGTCGTCCCCCATGATCCTTGGAAGAACCTAGCTCTGATACCACTTGTTAGAACCTCGTCGGAGAGACAACCAGCAGGTGCCGACAAAGTGTAGACCAATATTACACACACACAAACTCACAAATATCAGTAAAACTCGATCTCAATTGGTGCTGCAAAAACTGACAGTCTTTTCTGATTTTCTTCATATGCTTAAATAAACGATTACATGAAAACTAAATAACATGGAAATTAAATCTAAATTTAGCTAATGCCTAAAGATAGTAATCCCTAATTAGGGGGCGCCTAAAGATAGTAATCTCTAATTAGGGGCACAAGGATTATTCCTACATCGCTCTCCCTCCCGCTACCGCCAATTCCAAGTCATCTCTCTCTCTCTCTCTCTTTCTCACATTCACATCCAAGAATCTATCCACCATCCAAGAAAACAAGAAAATTCAAGAATGGCACACCTACACAAGGGGCGCCGGTATGGTGATTGCCAGAGGGAGGTGGTGGTCATCAACGAGCGCCAGAAGGAGACTGTGGTCATCACACCAGAGGATGGCAAGCCAACCATTCAACGGAGGTGGGGTAACCTCAGCAGGATGGGGTACGGCGAGCCTGAAGAAGTCATGCCATATTGGAGCTATCCTGTCTGGGTGCCGGTGTGGAGGTTTAGTTATCGCTATGGCATGTAGGTTACAGTCTGGTACGTGGAGTATCTTTAGGTTGTTGGGTTTGTTTCATAGTTATCTAGGTCTAGTTTCGTGGTATTTAGTTCAGAGTTTGAGTTGGGGGTTTTTAGAATCCTGTTTCTTGGTTTTCTTGAATAAAGAGAGTTCAAGTGTGGGATGGAGTATGTCATTCTAGTCAGCATCTTGTGTTCATAGTCTGGTTTGTTTATAGGGATTTGTATTTAGGTTATTTTTAAGTGTTATGTAATGTTTTATCTTCTTGTCTCAAGAAAATGTAAAAATGAGTGGAAAAATGAGTGGAAATGATAAAGAATTATGGCTTCATTTCTTGCTGTGTTTTCTGATTTGCATGCTCTTCTTTTTCCTTTTACCGAGCAAGCTAGTAATATTTTTGCCTATCACTATGATTGCATTTGCTGTTTTCTACTCATTTCTACATTTTAATCAAATAAGGCAGAGATAGAAATTTGAATTTCTGACATTACACCATACTTATTTTTACATTTTAACAAAAATAGAGGGAAAATCTGTACACACACTATAACTTTGAACAATCAGACCCAAGAACTATTATCTATGAATTCAAGAAAACCAAAAAACTGACACAAACAGCAGGATTCTGAACCAAGAACTCTGACTCTAAAGTAATTCTGTCACAGCTGAAGAGTAATTTAACAGTAACTCAATAATCTGACAAATCACCGAAAAAAAGCAGAGTTGAAGCTCTAATTCCTGACATTAATTATTACAAAATTAAACGTTCATAATCTCTTCAACTGTAGACTCCAAAATCCATGCATCAATTAGTGCATGCGGTAGTGAGCTGGTAAGTCAGAAGCTGCTGCTACCTTCAACAATTATCAGTCGGTCTTTAATGCTTAAATTTCATCCTGTATGGTAATGGTAATAGTAACTGAGATTTAGTCATTTAGATGAAGTTTGATCCAATTAATTTAATATTCCATGCTTGATTCTGGTGTCAAATCAAACCAGATTGCAGTTTGCTGGATTTTTCATCTTTTTCTGGGTTCTCAGTGTCAGATTATTCCTAAGTATTAACTAAGTCAATTACCATCAAATTTGGGTAAATGGGCATTGAGCTTTGAGTGCCCATTTGAGAAAGCACTATGCTTTTTATTGGCAGGAAGAGAAGATGAATTGAAACCGCATTTCTAAATAATGAAGATTCAGTGCATTTACTGATAGGAGGAGAAATAGATTATGCCAGGTGAAGAAATATTACTCCACTAATTCGGCCCAAGACCAAAACGAAATAAATAACTGAAGTAAAACAAAAGTGACAGCTTAGAAAAAAGATCAAGGATCCGCTAAAAAATTAAAACCTGCATGCATTATTACCCGCCTCAGAGTCTCAGACCTCAGTCGCTCAGTGTCGGAGTTGGAACTCTTCTCCTCTCTCCTCCGTCTCCAAGAAGCCAACATTTCAAGCAAAGCAAGAAGCCAAGAAGCAACTATGTTCTCTCTCTCAAGAAGCCAATCTGCCCCTTTCATCTCCAGAGCACACGGATCCAGCATGAGGCGCACCACGAATCTTGATGCAATCTGCACCATTCACGGATCCACTCCTATTTCATATTTAAATGGTCACTCACTCCCGCTAGTGCCAATTCCTAATCATCTCTCCCATTCGCTTCATCAAGAAAATCAAGCTTTCCTCACATCTCCCTCTTCCAGCCTCCCAAATCAAGAATGGCACGCCAACCCAGGGGGCACAAGGAAGAGCCGTTCATATCCAGAGCGCACGAATCCAGCATCATGCGCACCAAGAATCTTGATGCAATCTGCACCGTTCATGGATCGGCTATTTAAAAGGTCACTCACTTTCCCTCCCGCTTCCGCCAATTGCAAATCATATCTCTGTCTTTTCTCTCTCATTTGCTTCCCTGATCAAGAAAATGAGAACAATCAAGAAAACACCATCCAAGAAATCAAGAAATCAAGGATGGTGTGCCTACGCAGGGGGCACAGGGAGGAATCAGAGCTCCAGCACCAGAGGGAACTCCAGAGGGAGGTGCGCCGGAGGGAGCTCCAGAGGAATACGCGCAAGATGGAGGAAACCGGGCCAGCCATCCAACAGTCGGCAGGCAAGATGGCAGTTCAGCTATCGCTACGGCATGTGGGTGCAAGTCTGGTACCTTGATTACCTGTCGGTTGTTGAGTCTCTGTTTAGGACAGGTTTTTAGGGATCTATGTCAGAGTCGAGTTCTGGTTTCAGAATTCAGTAATTTGTGTTAGCTTTTATGGTTTACTGGTTCTGAGTTTTAGTTCTGGTGCAGAATTCAGAATTCAGTGAGTATTTAGGTTTATCTATTGTGGTCCTGGGTGTTGTTTCTCATTTGTTTGATGTTCACGAGGTCGGTTGTGCAGTGTTCTTTGGTCTGTATAAAGAGTTTCCTTTTCGTTTCTTTGATTAAAATGTAAAAATTCAGTATGGTATAATGTCAGAAATTGTTGTTCGGGTCGCTGCTTTTCTATTTGGATTCAATTTTTTTTATTTCTTGTTATGAATCTCTGCTTTTATCTCTGTTTCAATCTTTGCCTTTTATTTGGATGTAATTTGTTGGATAATTAATTACTGTTAGTTACACTTTTGGATGCAAAAAATTACAAAAGAACACCACAATACTCATGACTTGCGTTTTTTATATAGAGCAAATGTTTAGTTTCTTGGTTTCTTGAGTCAGAGGTGAGAGCTAGGACTTCTTGGTTCTGTTATTCCAGTTTGGTTCTCACTTTCTTGAGATCTTGGGTTCTAGTCTGGATCCAGTTATTTAATCAGTCTGGTTTCATGGTAGTGATCTGTGTGTTTTACGGTTGGATTAAGCAGAAATTGTTTAAACTACCTCCATCTATTACCGGCGAAAGGTCCCAGCAAACACTCTCCAAACCAGATCTTGAAATCACTGAGCAAATTAATAAATAGCCGGGCACACAAATAGGAAGTTGTTTGTTTTCTTTTTCTTTTCTCTTTCTTTTCCTATATGTCTTTTCCCCAAATTTAGCAGATTATGTAGAACTGTTACAAATATGCACTCTAACAGGACAAATTAAGAAACGAGGATTGTGCATCTATTGTTTCAATTAGTGAATATTGCCGTACTGGTTAAGTGCTACCAGTACAAGCCTGTACCCAAGTAGACTTTAGTAATCCAAAATTCCAACAAACGAATGACATGTTTTTCTAGTGTGCATAGAAGTATCACACAAGGTGAAACAATTCTTTCCTTCTTGAGAAAAATCCATAGGATGAAACTAACATCGCAACCCCATTTACATGCAGTATAAGAGAAAGACAACACAGTAAGGAGTATCTGAATCGCTGTACCGGGACGTGATGGTGATTTTCAGTAACTGGGGGTTTGATCCGATGCAAATTGAAAATCCATTTCCAAATAATGAAGGTTCGGTGTGTATGTGGGCAGGAAGAGAAGATACACTATGTCAGGTTGAGATACAGAGATATGTTGCAAAGATGTTATCATGGATCAAATATCATGAAAATCCTCATGGTGGTCACCTTAATTCTCTGCGCTATTGGGGATTGGAATGAGAAAATAATTAAGGCGTGTTTATTGGGAGAAGAACCTGAGCATCTATAATAATGTAGTCAATAACGTTTATTGTTGTCATGTTTGTTATGATGTTGGTGGATTATTTTTCTAGTCTATGTTAAAAAAATTGCAGAATATATAGAATAAGTGACTTTGCTTTCAATATTCCATAGATATGTAAACAAAAAAAATGTGATCTTTTTTCTTGAAAGTGACCAATTACAAAAATTAAGCACACACAAATCAATACGCAAGGTAAGTACAATTTTTAATTTATGTTTTTAACCTTATAAAATTTAGATTTTAAGATGTGAATGGTATATATTTTGATATCCAATATTGTTCAGATAATCTACAAGTATAGTGAGATAAAACAATTTTTATTTTTTATATATCGATTCTAAAATTATTTACTTGATATTGATGGAATGAGTAAAAAAAAATATGATATTTCTAAAACTTTTTCATTATGACATTTCTTGTTTTAAATTGAAGAGCCTAAAAGCAGTTTCCCAAAAAATAAAATTCCAAAGTGAAAATTAGAAAAATCTCTGGGCAGATATTTTAGCCTATTTAACTCAATTATAATAATTAGAAAATTTGGTATACATCCGAAATTGCAAATAGTTTCTTTTCCTATTATCTTTTAAAATATTACTTCACTGATTCGGCCCAAGCCGAAAACGAAATAAATAACTGAAGTAAAACAAAATTGACAGCATAGAAGGTTGCTCCCAGAAGTCCAGTAACTGGATCGATCAAGGATCCGCTAAAAAATTAAAACCCGAATCCATTATTACCCGCCTCAGACCCTCAGTCGCTCTGTGTCGAAGTCGAAGTCGGAACTCTAGCTTCTCCTCTCCCCTCCGCCTCCAAGAAACCAAGACTCCAAGCAAAGCAAGAAGCCAAGAAGCCCAGAAGCCAAGAAGCAACTATGTTCTCTCTCTCAAGAAGCCAATCTGCCCCCTTCATCTCCAGAGCACACGGATCCACCATGAGGCGCACCACGAATCTTGACGCAATCTGCACCGTTCACGGATCCACCCCCATTTCATATTTAAATGGTCATTCACTTTCCCTCCCGCTAGCGCCAATTCCTAATCATCTCTCCCATTCGCTTCATCAAGAAAATCAAGCTTCCCTCACATCTCCCTCTTCCTGCCTCCCAAACCAATTCCAACACCCAGAAAGAAAAGAAGATTAATCAAGAATGGTGCGCCAACCCAAGGGGCACAAGGCGGAATCCGAACATGATCGGCAGAGGCAGCTCCAGAGGGAGGTGCGCCAGAGAGAGCTTCAGAGGGAGGCGCGCCGGAGGGAGGAAGTCCAGCCGGCCATCCGACGGTCAGTAAGCAGCGCGGGTAGTACCACCGGCTGGAAAGGCCACATGCCGTACTGGGGTGGTTACCCTATCTGGGTGCCGGTGTGGCAGTTTAGCTACCGTTACGGCATCTGGCTGCAAGTGTGGTACATCGACTATCTATAGGCTGTCGAGTTTCAACCCAGAGTCGTGCAGGGTTAGTGTCATAGTGTTTTGTTCGGAGTGGTGTTTTATGTTGATCTTCTGTTGTTTGTGTCAGTTTCTTGGTTTTCTTGAGTCAAGAGATCTGGTCCGGTGTGGAGGTTTAGTTATCGCTACGGCATGTGGGTTACAGTCTGGTACATGGATTATCTTTAGGTTGTCGGGTTTGTCTCATAGTTGTCTAGGTCAAGTTTCATGGTATTTAGTTCAGAGTCTGAATTGTGGTTTTTAGAATCCTGTTGGTTTTGTGTCAGTTTCTTGGTTATCTGGAGTCCAGAGTTCAGGTCTTGTGTTCATAGTCTGGTTAGGGTTATTTATTCTAGTTTGGTTTGTTTATAGGGTTTTGTGTGTTTAGGTCATTTTTAAGTGTTATGTAAGGTTTTATCTTCTTGTCTGAAGAAAATGTAAAAAGGAGTGGAAATAAGAAAGAATTATGGCTTCATTTCTTGCTGTGTTTTCTGATTTGCTTGTGTTGGATGTGTTTAGGACATTAATCTTTTGATGCAGTTTGTAAGGCATTGCATGTTGAGGGATGGTTCTTCGGTCTGATTGTTCAATATTCTTGGGTGTACAGATTTTCCTTTTATTTTTATTAAAATTTAAAAATGAGTATGGTATAATGTCAGTAAATTTAGATTTCTATCTCTGCTTTATTTTGATTATAATGTAAAACTTAAATGAGTAGAAAACAACAAATACATTCGTAGTGCCGATAGGCAAGAAAACAAATATTTGACTATCGATCCTATCAGATCAATGGAAAAACTATCCTGTGGTGTCATGAAAAGAAAATCTTCAGAAATCAGCAAAAGTTGAAGCCCCAGCAAATATGTACACTGAGCATTAACCTACAGTATCTCGTTTTTTACTGATGGTTATTCTTATATTCAGACTCATCTCCAAATGATATATTGTGATAAAAGAATACATCAGACAAACGAAATGACGGAGAAATTTCTAGTTTGCTTGTCAAATCTCTTCAACTGTAGACTCGAAAATCAATTAGTGGAAAAATGCCCCCTCTCATCTTGCTACACAAAAGAGTTGTGCGTATTAAAATCTCCATTGCTGGTAAAGACAGAAACAGTAATACATAACTTGTGCTGTACATAAGGAATTAAATTCCTTATAAAGCCCCCATTTAGTCGTTCTAACTAAACTAAACAAGATATAAAAGCCACAGCCAGAAAATGATAAAAAAAAAAAAATAACACACTAACAGATCTACTTGGGAACGGATCGATAATGGCAGTTTTTGAACAATTATCAGTCGGGTCCTTCAATGCGTAAATTTGATCTTTTATGGTAATAGTAACTCAGATTTAGGTGAAATTTGATCCAACTAACTCAGATTATTTCTAAGTATTAACTAAGTCAACATCTGTCAAATTAAGGAGAGCTTGACATTCATTATAGAAATTAAAGTCTGCTTAGATTAGATTTGCTAAATTACTAAAGAGCGCCAAAATTAGTAGAGGTGGCTCACAAAATCAGAAAAAAACTTTAGTTCAAGTCTGCTTAGATTAGATTTAATTGGTTCTTGGTTCAGAATCTGGGTTTCTGGTTCAGAATTAATCTGGTTTTCATTGGTTTATTCATGTGGTTTGATTTACTGGGTCTGGTTGTTCAGAGTAGTAAGGACTGTAAAAATTTTCCCTTTTCTTTAAAAATGACAAAAATGGGTATGTTGTAATGTTTGGAATTAAAATTTCTATCTCTGCTTTTTTATTTGTTGTGATTGTTTTTTTCAATTTTGTTGTTGTTGTTGTTGTTTTCATAGTTGCAAACCTCTGCATTCTGTGGCTGATCTTATTTCTTGTTGTTTTATTCTATTTTGAGTGATTTGCTTCATTGGTGAATTACTGTTAGTTACTCTTAGCATAGCCCGGAATAATTAATAAACTCTCTTTGTCTGATGTAATTTAAATGATCACATCAGTTCAGTTTTTTTTTTTTTTCTATGCTTCATCAAACAATGACTCTACTGTCTGGGTTTCAAGCTGGTACAAATTATTTAGATAGTTGAGAGGAAGTCAGAATCAAAGTTGAAAATTGGAGGACACATAGTCTTGTTTAATTGAATTTCTTTCTAGTTCCCTGTGTATATAGACATAAATAAGTTACTTTTGTAGTAGAAATTTTCTGATATCATCGATACGGCCTCCCCTTTATGATTAGTTGTATCCTGAAATAATGTAATAGTAGAAAGGAAATCAGCAAATGTTGGACTGTTCTTTCAGGTCGAGGGAAAAACTAATACTATGATGCCAATGAAAAGAAAACCAGCAAAAGCTGTAGCCCAACACACTAATTTCAGGAAAATCCGTAAGTTAAAAGTGCTGATTTCATTATAATCTATTTATTACGTTGACATATACAGAAAAATAAATCAGTACAAAATCTTGATTTCATTATAATCTAGTGAAATGAAGTATTCACTGATCATTTTATTCTTTTCTTTTTACAAAAATCCATCCGGTTAAACTAACATAACAACTTCATTTTCGCAATATAATTAAGAGCATTACAACATAGCAAGGAGCAAATTAAAAATAATTTGTTGTTCCATCAAATGCCGTTAAATAAATACGAACAATGTAAAATTTTTGTCATTTGATGAAAGTTAAAATTTTATGAATTTTCATTATTTTTTATGTATATGATATGTATAACATATATGTTATATTTTATTTGTTAGATTTTGAAAATATATGTTATTTTTTATGATTGCGCAGTCTTTAAAGTTATTAATTGTAAGTGGATATTCACTCTTCGTTAAAATGTCTGAAATGGTAAAACACACATGGAGCTGATATAACTATTTTATATTATAATATATAGATGAAATAATGAATTTAACTAAACTAATTTATGTGAGATTAACTTTTTGAACATATATATGATAGATATAGCTGACACGACGTCTCAACTCATATATTAATATTAAAATGATGAAAAAAATCCGTTTTTAACCAATAAACTCTCATCGTTGTTTCAAATAAAGCACCAAACACTTTTTTGATTCAATCAACCCTTTACTCGTTTGACTCAGGTCAACTAATGTCTTATTTTCAAAAATAAACTCTCATCGTTAGTTCTGCTATTAAATATAACAGACCGGTACACTTGGGGTGTAAACGGGTTTGGTTGGTTGAATTTTTGGTACGTCATCAATCCGATTTTCTATAGTTGGGTTATGATATTTTCAATTCATAACCAACCAATTTACGATAAAAATCATTCAATTCGAATTTCATGTTAGACTATCAGGTTTCGCAAATTTGCGGGTTCCATTTTAAAAAAAATTATTATGATAAAATGTAAGTAAAAATAAGTTCTAATCGGAAAAATACATATGAACTATTTTCGTCAGAAAGAGTCTCCTTCCCTCAGGTTGGTACTCTTATTTGTTCCTCATCCCTCACTCTCATCAATCTATAAGTTAAAAAAAATATATTTATAAATTTTTATTATCTTTTAGTATTTTTAAAAATTATTTCAAAATTATTTAAAAATTAGTTGTCAAAGTTATCACAATAATGATTGTCAAGGGATCCCTAGGTTGTAAAATTAGGTGCTTTATATATTGATCGACTAATTCATAAATATATGATATTTTATAAGCTTGTTCTTCATGATTTTTCTAATTCTAAAATGAAATAAAAAATTTGGAAAAAGATATTTACTACTCTTTAACACGCATAAAAAATATAAATTTTGCGGTATGACTGCAATAAATTGGCCTAGTTATTTTTATTTTTAGCGAATACGCCCCCCACCTTATATGGGCGAAATAGCAAAAATTGACTTCTATATTTATTTTTGGAGTTGATACGCAGATACGATTGCTGATATCATCATCAATATCGGCTTATTATATACGTTAAATGAATTATTATGTATATTAATGATTTTATTATACAAACTTATTTTGTACAGTACTGTCATTATTCAACTTAAATGAGCTATTATGTACATTAGTGATATTTGAATTGAATAACAAAAGCACTGTACAAAATAAAGTCATTAATATACGTAATAACTTATTTCACGTGTATAATAACATTTATATCGATAACGATATCAATAATCATATCTCCATAACATTTTTCTATTTAGATAATATTACTTCCCTATTTCAGCCCAAGCCCAAAAAGAAATAGAGAAGTGAAATAAAAGTAACAGCTTAGAAGATATCTCCCAGAAGTATATACAGCCAATGCCACTTATTTTCAAAAAAAAAAGGAACCAAAAAAACACAGAAACGGATGCTGGTTTGGCAGAATCAGTCATGCCTGAATAAGAGTTTTGCATTTGCCACATCATTAGAAATAAATAAAATAAATTATGCAAGGAATTTGCAACTTCAACAATTTGGATGTTAAGAAAAAAATAATTTGGAATAAAAAAAAATAAATTCATACTTATGTCATCAGCTTACAATCAAATTACGAAAGATCCCAACCAAAGATTACTGCGAGTATACTTGATGTTGATGGAATGGTTCCCAAAAATATGATATTTATAAAGCTTTTTCTTTAGGACTTTTATTCTAAACTGAACAGCCTACAGGCAGTTTGGCAAAATAAAAAAAATTTCTAAAGTGAAATCTCAGGGCGGATATTTTAGCTTATTTAACTCAATTATAATAATTATTAAATTTGCCATACAACCAAAATTGCAAATAATTTATTTTCCTATTATCTTTCAAAATGTTGCTTCGCTAATTCGGCCCAGCCCAAAACAAAATAAATATCTAAAGTAAAAAAGAAGTGACAGCATAGAAGAAGATTGCTCCCAGAAGTCCAGCAAGTGGATCGATCAAGCTCCGCTAAAAAATTAAAACCCGAATCCATTATTACCCCGCCTCAAAGTCTCAGACCCTCAGTTGCACACTGTCGAAGTCGAACTCCAAGAAACCAAGATTCCAAGCAAAGCAAGAAGCCAAGAAGCCCAGAAGCAACTATGCTCTCCCTCTCAAGAAGCCAATCTGCCCCGTTCATCTCCAACAGAGCACACGGATCCAGCATGAGGCGCACCGCGAATCTTGATACAATCCGCACCGTTCACGGATGGACTCCCATTTCATATTTAAATGGTCACTCACTCCCGCTACCACCAATTCGTAATCATCTCTCCCATTCGCTTCATCAAGAAAATCAAGCTTCCCTGACATCTCCCTCTTCCTGCCTCCCAAATCAAGAATGGCACGCCAACCCAGGGGGCACAAGGAAGAATCCGAGCATGACCAGCAGAGGCATCTTCAAAGGGATGTGCGCCGGAGGGAGCACGAGAGGGTGATGCGCCGGAGGGAGGAAGACCAACCGGCCATCCGACAGTCGGTAAGCAGCGTGGGTAGCACCACTGGCTGGAACAGCAACATGCCGTACTGGGGTGGTTACCCAATCTGGATGCCGGTGTGGCAGTTTAGCTACCGTTACGGCATCTGGCTGCAAGTGTGGTACATCGACTATCTGTAGGTTGTCGAGTCTTGATCCAGAGTCGCGTTGGATTAGTTTCATGGTGTTTTCGTTCAGTTTATCTTTGTACTTAAATTATTGGCATTTTTAAAACAAGATAACTTCTAAAGGTACTTGGTTTCAATCCAGGAAGAGAAGCAGAGATCAGTTGAAACAATACCATTATCATCAGCCAATATTATAGCTCAACTGTTCTCAGATAAAACACTAGAACTCTAGGTTGAGAATCCCAAATTTCATATATCAAGGTTTCAACTTTGGCTTTCAACTTGCAATGTTTTCTCCTCAAATGATAGGTATCTGTCCTTTGTCTCTTTTGAGATGAAAAGAAGATTTTGAGTTAACATAAAACTTTATAAGGAATTTGCAGGATCTGTTACATTATCAAGAAATTGTACAATGCCTTACATTTCTAATCTGGGAAAATTGAGAACAATTTATTATAAAATAATTAAAGCCTCTTTGTGAATTAGTTGGTACATCTTTGGAGTACTACTAAACGATATCAATCTTCTTGAGAAGATAAATTTTGAATGACATATGAAGACTGTTACTTTTTCTATATTCTTTGAAGGATGTCCTCAAATGCTTTTAACTGGATAAGACCGGAGCAATTTGGCATTTGGGACATGCTCTCAAGTCAGCAGGCTGTGGGCATCGTGAGAAGGGGCTGAGATGGCACGATGGTCCAGACAAGAGCACCAGGGATCTAGCAATGGAGGCACTGCAGCTGCACACATGCAATAATCATCGTGGTGGGCTTCTCTTCAGGTAGGAAGTAGAAGGTACTGGCATATTGTTCAGAAAAGATAATTTTAACATATCAGTAAAATTAAGGTTAGATTGATAACATACCACAAATAATTGTTGATAGAAACCGAATTTATAGAAGATGCGATTGATATAGAAGACAATTGGAAAAAACTGCAATTCAGCTTGCTTTGTACTGTACAATACAGTTATGAAGGGTCGGCGACGATAGGGATTGGAATTTGTGGTGTTGTTTCTGGCAATTATGTTGAGATATCTGATTTGTTATTTTCAGGGGCTTGTAAAGTTATTTATTGGGTGAATTGGTTTAGCAAATTCAGTGTTCATCATTTGTGATGTATAAAAAGGGGTATAGATGCAATCCATTGTGGATAGAGTATTATGTTGTGTGACTGTTTAGTAGGGATTGATAATAGTATAAACATATTTAGAAGGTAAATGCTTTGAGTCATAGGAAGTGGTAATCGGTACCACCTTTCTTTATTAAAAAGATCATGATATGCATCCCTGCAATAGTTGCCGTGTTTGTCTCTATATCGTTTCTTCCAAACATAAGATATCTTAGGCTTTTAATGCACAAACATGTATAGACAAAAACTTATGATGATCTTCGCTTTCCTTATTTTTGTTTTGAAGCAGCATTAGTCTGCTGAAATTTCATTTCAATGAGCAAAAAATCATTTAAAACTTATTTTTTGTTCAATTATGATATAAATATGTCGGGACAAGATTTGTAAGGAATAAAAAGTACTGATGTGAAAATAGATACTTTGGAATTTCCTGAAACAAAAGGTCGTTTTTTTAAAATTGAATTTCCAAATATGTTTTCTTGAAACAAAACATTTTAAATATGTTTGTTCTGAAACAAAACTATTCAGCTATCGGATGTCTCAGGCACTGGGTTTTACAATCAAGTGCTCAAAAGATTGCTGCTGTCATAATTTAAAGTAGAAAATAATCTTTGGTTTCTATTGGCAGCAACTTAATATAATTAATTTTTATTTGATGTATAGAAATAGGATTGCATTTTTATTGAAAGTTATATCACACATAAGCAATCAAGTTTTTAAAATACATATTTTCTAAACAAAAATAAACTATGTGTGATTGGTGTTTAAAAAAATATTAATGTTTTGGATTCATTAGGAATGAAATGATCCGTATCTGAGATGAAATAAATAAAAAAAATATTACAAAAGAAAGTCTCATGAAATTTTTAACTGATGTCGGTGATTGTAACAAAATTTCATTAAAAATATAAGGGCCCAAATATTAGGGCGGTTTTTTTTAGTTTTTAAAAAATTTGGGCTTTATTTGCAAATTTGAAATCACCACCGTTATCAATGAAATGGAGATTAAAAATACTGTAAACTTAAATCGATCGGCTATGTTTTGTAATAACACATTATTGACTTGTTTTTAAGTTTCTTAGAACTGTTTGAAAAACCTTCACAAATTTATGTCACAATTTTCAAAATCATCATACTCAGAAGAAATTAGAGGTGGAAAAACCTAACCCAATCCGTCAAATCCGTCTGACCCGCTTGACATCTAACCCGATTTTTTCAAAATGTTGAACTCGAATGCGTCCCGACCAGATCCGAGACTAGAAAAAAGCCGATGCTAAACGATTTAAATCCCGACCCGACTCGACCCGTGACTCGACAATCATTCTCGATCAAACTAATCCGACCAGACTCTCCTGGTTACCACCTGTAGAAGTGGCAAAACGCCAAAACCCGACCCCGACCCGATGAACCCTCCCGACACCTGACTCGACCTGTTTTGATTTTTTCAAAACATCAAATTGATCCGAGACTTGAAGAAACCGACCCGTGATCCGATAATCCTTCTTGGTAAAACTAACTTGACCTGAGGCGAAATCCGACCCGCCCGATTGCCACCTCTAGAAGAAATAAATCATTGCATGTATTTAGTTTTTTTTGTTGTTAAATTGTTGGTGAAGAATTTTTTTGATGAAAAGATGAGGGTCACATTCTAAAATTTTATTTATTTTCTTAAACAGTAGTGTCATAAGCTATGTACAGAAGAAAAAGAAAAGAAAAAAGAAAAGAAAACTAATGTAAATTGTTTAATCCTAGAACCACTGTTGCATTTCTTCCCTGATTTCAATGTGCAGCGCCTGAGATGGGTTTTGTTCTTGCCTGAAAATTGTATTGCATCTCTCCAAACTACAAAGCATAATGTGAAAATTATATTGCATCTCTCCAAATTGTTGGTCAAGAATACTTCACAGAATAAAATAACAAAATAATGGTCCTATATATTGAAGTTCCTATATATCTTCCAAAATTCCAAAACGAAGTTCCTTTAATTTGTGAGTGAGTGTGAATATTAAAGAATGTAAGATATCATATTTATGAATTGAATTTTTTTCGAAAATACTCAACATTCTGCAATTTACAAAATTCAGAGGAAGAACATCCACACGTATGTTTCTCCTTGGACTTTATTTAATAAAGCAGTTTAATAAAACGAGAATATCCATATCACAAAAATCGCATTATTGAATATGTTATCTAATCCTAAATCTATATATTAGAATAATGTGCATATTGTAAATTTCACAATTTATCTTACAAAGAAAAATGATTTAATAAAATAAACATAACTTGTTGTCAAAAAAATAATGAAACAAACTCAGAATTATACGACTCGGTTCGTTGAACCACTCATGAAATTTCAGAAATCAAACCGTCATTTTCTCCTTTCTTTAATCAACTGGTGGTAAGAAAGAAAAACATATCTAAATAAAAACGGATATGACACGATTTGTTATTATCCGTCAGTATTGATCCGTTTACGTCTCCATATAATATAGATCAAATATGTGATCAACAAAATGGCTAAATATGCTTTTATCCTAATGGGATATATATTTTATTTTTTGAAGAAACTTTTAAATATACTGTTAGCCGAATGGATATCTATCTTTTTGAATTGTTCCGATTCAATCTTTCCAAATATAGACGAGAGAAAAAAAATTAGCAGGTAATAACCGAGCACTTCACATTCCATGTATAAAAATAGCTTTGATCATTAATAGTGCTTTCTCAAACACTCTAAGTTGCATTAAAGCCTAAAAAAGATCATTAAAGTCGTACAAGATTTCCCTCTGAACTCCTTGGTGTGCTCCAGAAATCACTAGAGAGGGGGGGGGGGGGGGGGGGGGGGGGGATAAAATTAATTTATTTGAGGGATCGGAAGAGATGGGAGAGAAATGGATGTTAAAAATAAGTTTATCTCTTCTATACTTCAATTTGAAGAAAAAAAAAATTAAAACACCCACGTGTGCTTTTAATTTAACCAACGGATCTATAATTTTTGAATTGCTCCGATGCATTCGTCCAAATATAGACCGGAGAAAATAACATAATCACCGAATATTTTACTTTTTGTATTTATTAACAGTACCTCTATTTAATAACAGCTTTGATCTTCAATATCGTTCTCCCAAAAATCCTAATTAAGTTTCCTCCATAATTAACACCTCTCAGAAACCCTAAGTTTCCATTGAACCTAAAAGAGATCATTAAAACCTTATCCGTGCGAAAAACTTGAAGGAAGAATTCATGACGCATCTCAGCACTCTAAGGTTTGAACAAGCAGTGCCGATTCGATCAGTTTGGAGTTACAATTTGGAGGAAGAATTTGCACAGATCCGTCAATTTGCACGATACTGCCCCTTTGCTGCAGTGGACTCCGAATTTCCAGGTGTAGTGTATGAGGCCCCGACGCACCCTCGACAGATGTCAGCCCGCGAGCGCTATGCTCTCGTCAAGAAGAACGTTGACTGCCTCAAATTGATCCAACTAGGGCTCACGTTGTGCACTTCCGATAGTGGCGCCGGGGCTTTCATGGTTTGGGAGTTCAATTTCCGAGGCTTCAATCCGCTGCAAGACACGCATTCTTCAAGTTCAATCGAGCTCCTAGAGTCACAAGGTCTGGACCTCTCGATGAACTACTATCATGGCGTTGACCCGCAACGATTTGCATTTTTGATGTTCTCGTCAGGTTTGCTCTTCAACCCGTTGATGACATGGGTCGGCTTTCACATGGCCTATGATATTGGATATCTGGTAAAGGTTCTGACAGACACATATCTTGCTGACTCGATGGAGGGATTTCTGAACCTTGTTCAAACGTACTTTGGGAGGAGGATCTTTGACCTAAAGCATCTGGCAAAGTCGTGCGAAGGTCTGGAGGGGGGTCTGGAGAGGGTTGCTGGGGTATTGAATGTGCGACGTGCAGGCGGGACTTCTCACAATGCAGGATCTGATAGTTTGCTCACCTGGGACACATTTAGAAGCATGAGAATGACTTTCCTCAAAGGTGGCATAGATGCGAAGCAAGCCGGTGTTTTATTTGGGATACAAGACAGTTAGGATTATTAGATTGCTAGAACTAATATGGCTACGTGTTAGTTCTTTTTCTTTTTTTTTCTCTTTTTTTTTCTAGGGTTTGGCTTGTCAAATAATAGTCAAAGAACAAATATGCTGGCTTTTCTAATATAATGCAAGTTTCATGGAATTCTTGTTGTTATCATTGCATAATTTTCTATTTTCTTGTGTTTTCTATTTGGCTTTATTGTTCCCTGCCGACACAAAATGAAAAAAAAAAATATGATGCAGATTTATTAATAATCTATTCTTTGTTATTGGAACATTAGTTTCACTGCATATGACCTTGGTCACCTAAATTAATAGTCCAGAGAATTAAACTCAAATCAAAGAATTTTAGGGGGCTTCTGGTAAAAAAAATTTTTGTAAGAGATACTACTTTACTGAGTATGAATGCAATATTGCCATCCAAATGTCTGGTCCTGTTGCTATGGCTGTTGTTTTCGTACAGGTATAGGGAACGGTACCAGTTGTTTCTTTTCAGTTTGTAAAGTTAGTATAATTTATTTGGTGATGGTTGTTTCCGGATGAGATTATCGGAGAAATAAGATCTTACTATATCTAAACATACCATTAGTATTGCTATGTCGGATTGAAATATTAGAAAAATCAAAAGGTTTTTGTTTATGTTGTGAAATAAAGCATTCTATAGTGCAGATGAGTTATTGCTAAGCTATTCAGCAAGCAAGAATATGATCTCTGTTGTTTCTGTTGTATACATTTGTGTAATTCTGTCATTGGATCTGTGGCACTGAATACAAGCTCATAAACCATAGAAATTTCTATAGGGGCAGAATGGTCAAGAGATTGTTTAATCGATTACAGTATTTTCAGATGTTTAATTGCTAATTGAGACCAGATCAGAGTCATATCATTTTTGTGAAATCAATTGAGACCAGAGGAACATAATAATTTCAGATTTTGAAAAAACTTATTTCAACCTAAAGATATTTGCTTATAAAATATTAATTTCTAAACTTTTTCAGGAACAAACATGTCAGTATCAAGGTCTCTTTAACCCCAGCAGTGAAATCAATTGGTTGGTTTCAGGATATCAAAAAATTGAAAATATGAAATTAACATCACTGCTTAGATCTAACTTTAAAAGATGTGCAATTGGTACCATGAAAAGCGGTACCAGTAAACTGTTATGCACTCCTCAAGGAGTAGTACGAGATTGCTCTTCGGAGCTGAACTCCTTCGCAGACTCTAATTGTTTAATTTAGGCACTGATTATCTTTTTTCTTTTCCAAATTTTGTAGAAAGCACATTGTAGTCGGCTCATACTTAAAATAGAAAATATTCAATTTAATTAATAATATTATTCCCTTATATCTGATTATTGAGAAAAAATTAAAAGAAATGTAAATTTTAATGGGTATATAATTTTTCTAAAATTGGCGCAATAATGGAAAACCAGAAAATTAATGCACCTAGTTTCTTTTAATGAAAGAAACAGATGGTACAATTGTATTGCTTTTTGTCAAAAAAGAAAAATAAAGTCAATCAGTCTTTCTTCCTTTTAATCCACAAGTTGTCAGGAAAATCAAATCACAACAATACATTAAATTCAATTCCGACTAGTGATTCATAACAGTAATCTAAAACACTATTTTTAACTAACAGAATGACAACATAGAAACTCAAATAAATCATCGGCCCATCTGAAATATATATATAGGCCTAGCTACTTAATATTCAGACATCTCTACTCTGATTAAAACTTAAAAGATCCAAATCAAGGATATAAACCGCTCAAAATTAAAACCTGAGTCCCATTACTCTTCCCATATTCTGACATTTCGACTCAGTCGCTCACTGTCAGTGTCGAACTCTTCTCCTCTCTCCTCCGCCTCCAAGCCTCCGACCAAGAAGCAACTCTTCTAAGACTATTGTATGGGAACTTATAATGCAGCTGCTCTGCCTCGTCATCGATCCGTACCACTCACTGATGCAACCTGCGCCGTTCATATCCAGAGTGGACAAATCCAGCATCATGCGCACCGAGAATCTTGATGCAATCTGCACCTAATCGGGGTGCCCGTGTGGCAGTTCAACTATCGCTACGGCATGTGGGTGCAAGTCTGGTAACTTGATTACCTGTAGGTTATTGAGTGTCTGTTTAGGACAGATTTTTAGGGATCTATGTTAGAGTCGAGTTCTGGTTTCACAATTCAGTAATTTGTGTTAGCTTTTATGGTTTACTGGTTCTGAGTTTTAGTTCTGGTGCAGAATTCAGAATTCAGTCAGTATTTAGGTTTATCTATTGTGGTCCGGGGTGTTGTTTCTCGTTTGTTTGATGTTCAGGAGGTCGGTCGGTTGTGCAGTGTTCTTTGGTCTGTATAAAGAGTTTCCTTTTTGTTTCTTTGAATAAAATGTAAAAATTCAGTATGGTATAATGTCAGAAATTGTTGTTCTTGTCGCTGCTTTTCTATTTGGATTCAATTTTTTTTTATTTCTTGTTATGAATCTCTGCTTTTATCTCTGTTTCAATCTCTGCCTTTTATTTGGATGTAATTTGTTGGATAATTAATTACCGTTAGTTACACTTTGGATGCAAAAAATTACAAAAGAACACCACAATACTTATGACTTGAGTGTTTTATAAAAAGCAAATGTTTAGTTTCTTGGTTTCTTTGAGTCAGAGGTGAGAACTAGGACTTCTTGGTTCTGTTATTCCAGTTTGGTTCTCGCTTTCTTGAGATATTGGGTTCTAGTCTGGATCCAGTTATTTAATCAGTCTGGTTTCATGGTAGTGATCTGTGTGTTTTATGGTTGGATTAAGCAGAAATTTTTAGACTACCTCCATCTATTACCGGCCAAAGGTCCCAGCAAACACTCTCCAAACCAGATCTTGAAATCACTGAGCAAATAAATAGCCGGGCACACAAGTCAGAAGTTGTTTGTTTTTCTTTTTCTTTTCTCTTTCTTTTCCTATATGTCCTTTCCCCAAATTTAGCAGATTATGTAAAACTGTTACAAATATGCACTCTAACAGGACAAATTAAGAAACGAGGATTGTGCATCTATTGTTTCAATTAGTGAATATTGCCATACTGGTTAAGTGCTACCAGTACAAGACAGTACCCAAGTAGACTTTAGTAATCCAAAATTCCAATAAACGAATGACATGCTTTTCTAGTGTGCATAGAAGTATCACATTAGGTGAAACAATTTCTTTTCTTTTTGAGAAAAATCCATAGGATGAAACTAACATCGCAACCCCATTTACATGCAGTATAAGAGAAAGACAACACAGTAAGGAGTATCCGAATCGCTGTACCGGGACGTGATGGTGGGTTTCAGTCACTGGGGGTTTGATCCGATGCAAATTGAAAATCCATTTCCAAATAATGAAGGTTCAGTGTGTATGTGGGCAGGAAGAGAAGATACACTATGTCAGGTTGAGATACAGAGATATGTTGCAAAGATGTTATCATGGATCAAATATCATGAAAATACTCATGGTGGTCACCTTAATTTTCTGCACTATTTGGGATTGGAATGACAAAATAATTAAGGCGTGTTTATTAGGAGAAGAATCTGAGCATATATAATAATGTAGTCAATAACGTTTATTGTTGTCATGTTTGTTATGATGATGGTGGATTGCGTTTCTAGTTTATGTTAGAAAAAATTTCAAAATATATAGAATAAGTGACTTTGCTTTCAATATTCCGTAGATATGTAAAAAAAAGAAATGTGATCTTATTTCTTGAAAGTGACCAATTACAAAAATTAAGCACAGCACAAATTAATACGCAAGGTAGATAAATTTTTTAATTCATGTTTTTAACGTAATAAAATTTAGATTTTAAGATGTGAAAGGTATATAGTTTGTTATCCAATATTGTTCGGATAATCTAGAAGTATAGTGAGATACAACAATTTTTATTTTTTTATATATCGATTCAAAAATTATTTAATTGATATTGATGGAATGGTTCGGAAAAAAAATGATATTTCTAAAACTTTTCCATTATGACATTTCTTGTTTTAAAGTGAAGAGTCTAAAAGCTGTTTCCCAAAAAAAGAAAATTCCAAAGTGAAAATTAGAAAAATCTCTGGGCAGATATTTTAGCCTATTTAACTCAAATATAATAATTATAAAATTTGCTATCCATCCGAATTTGCAAATAGTTTCTTTTCCTATTATCTTTCAAAGTATTACTTCACTGATTCGGCCCAAGCCCAAAACGAAATAAATAACTGAAGTAAAACAAAATTGACAGCATAGAAGGTTGGAACTCTAGCTTCTCTCTCCTCCGCCTCCAAGAAACCAAGAATCCAAGCAAAGCAAAGCAAGAAGCCCAGAAGCAACTATGTTCTCTCTCTCAAGAAGCTAATCTGCCCCGTTCATCTCCAGAGCACACGGATCCAGCATGAGGCGCACCACGAATCTCGATGCGATCTGCACCGTTCACGGATCCACTCCCATTTCATATTTAAATGGTCACTCACTCCCGCTAGCGCCAACTCCTAATCATCTCTCCCATTCGCTTCATCAAGAAAATCAAGCTTCCCTCACATCTCCCTCTTCCTGCCTCCCAAACCAATTCCAACACCCAGAAAGAAAAGAAGATTAATCAAGAATGGCGCGCCAACCCAAGGGGCACAAGGCGGAATCCGAACATGATCGGCAGAGGCAGCTCCAGAGGGAGGTGCGCCAGAGAGAGCTCCAGAGGGAGGCACGCTGGAGGGAGGAAGTCCAGCCGGCCATCAGACGGTCAGTAAGCAGCGCAGGTAGTACCACCGGCTGGAACGGCCACATGCCGTACTGGGGTGGTTACCCTATCTGGGTGCCGGTGTGGCAGTTTAGCTACCGTTACGGCATCTGGCTGCAAGTGTGGTACATCGACTATCTATAGGTTGTCGAGTTTCTATCCAGAGTCGTGCAGGGTTAGTCTCATAATGTTTTGTTCAGAGTCGGTGTTTTAGGTTCGTCCTCTGTTGTCTGTGTTAGTTTCTTGGTTTTCTTGAATCAAGAGTTCAGGTCAGGTCTGGGATTAATTAATTCTGGTGTTAGAGTCTGTTGTTTGTGTCAGTTTCTTAGTCTGGTTTGGGGCTGGGATTAGAGTTTGTTGTTTCGAGTTAGGATCTTAGGTTCATAGTCTGGTTAGAGTGTTTTATTGGGCTCTGGTATCGGATGTTGTGTGTTTAGGTTAAATATTAATGTATAGCTTTTTATCTTATTTTCTGGTGAAAAATGTAGAAAAGAGTGGATATGATAATGAATTAAAGATTTATTGGCACTGTGTTTTCTGATTTGGATATGTGGATTGTGAACATATTTTTTCATTTTTCCTGTTGTTTCTTTATCTTGTGAGGAAATAGTCTTTTAAATTTCTTTATCTTACTATTAGTGAGTTACTGTTAGATTACTTTATTTTACTGTGTAGTTCTTCGTTTTCTTGAGCCAGAGATTAGAATTGCGGCCGTGGAGTTCTGTTGTTCGAGTTTAGTTTTCACTTTTTTAGGATTTTTGGTTTCAGTCTGGATCCAATTATATATTAATTCTGGTTTCAGGGGGTAGGGTTTTGTGTGTTTAATTAGGTTATTGATGTTATGTATTAATGCGAAGTTCATTATGTTTTGTCTTTCTGGTAAAAATGTAGGGGTTTGGGTGGAAAACTGAAAATAGTAAAGAAAATTAAGCTTTTCCTGTCTTGCATTGTATTTTTTGTTACTTGGTTGATGTGAATAATATTCTCTCTCTTTTTTTGCTGTTCAATTTTTCTTGGAGAAATAGTTGTTTTTATTGAGTTGTGCAGATTTTCATCTCTTTTCTGGTAAAAATGGAAAAATGGGAGAATGCCAAGAATATTTTGATCTATGAAAATAACAGATAGTAACTATGATTTGAAAGAGTAATTACTAATATATTTTGATTTATGACGTATATTAACACACTCTCAGATAGTTTCCGCCATGTAACTATGATAAATTTGTCCTACAAATCCAGAGCAATATCCCAATTCCTTGCACATATTAACACACTCTCATATTAGTATTCCTCCTTGGATCAATCCCTAATTTGTCTTGAATCAAGAGTCCAGGTCAGGTCTGGGGTTAATTAGGTCGGGTGTTAGAGTCTGTTGTTTGCGTCAGTTTCGTAGTCTGGTTAGGGTGTTTTATAATTATAGGATATTATATGTTTAGGTTATCTTAAAGTATTAATATAAAAATTCTTATCTTTATTGTTTCTGGTGAAAAATGTAAAAATGAGGGGATATGGTAATGAATTAAAGGTTTCTTGGCATTGTGTTTCCTGATTTATATGTGTTAAATGTGAACATATTTTTTCTTTTCTCCTGTTATTTCTTTTATCTTGTGTGGAAATAGTCTTATAAATTCTTTAGTTGCAAAGCTTCGTGCTAAATGATTTCCTTTTTTCCATTTACTGAGGATAAGTTGCCACTGTGTATGTAATAATGTCAATAGTTAAAGCTTCAACTCTGTTTTCCTGTTTAGTTGTTATTTTCATTGCTTCCTGTCTTTGCTTTATCTGCCAGATTAATGCATTACTGTTAGATTACTCTTCAGATTTGCTAAATACTAAAAGACCGCCAAGTCTGTTTAGGTTAGGTTTATTTGTTCTTGGTTCAGGATCAGAGTTTCTGGTTCAGATTCTGTCAATCAATTTCAGTTTATTGGTTTTCTTGAATTGGGATATTTGTTTATTTATGTTGTTTTGTTTATTTGGGCTGGTTTGTTCAGAGTTTTAGGGTTGGAAAATATTTTCCATTTGTTTTGATTAAAATGTAAAAATTAGTATGGAATAATTCCAGGAATTTAACAGATACAGTTTGTACCAGGTTAGTAAATATAGATTTACTTTATGGGATATCTAGAAATTTCACGAGACGTGTAATTCCAGATAATTAATTTACTAATACCTAGCAGGTTAGTAACAGTTTCTCAAGGCTGTCTTCTTAATTATAAAAGAATAATCTTACAATTTCGTTGGGTTTTAGTAGGAGAAAGCTGTCTATTCGCGTTTCTCAATGATATAAAATTGAAGTACCATGTGCAAATGAATTGTTGAATTGAACGATTTGAATGCTTAATTAGAATTTAGAAGAGAAACGAAGAGGAAGAAACAAGACAGAGAGTAAAACAAACACGGTGACTGTTCTCTCACTCTTTCTGCAGCCCAAAATAATTCATATCTCAGTTCTTTTGGTACATTTACAATGAGACCCTCATAAGTATCATATTATATAACAGCCCTGTTTTCTAGTAAAAACAAAAACTATGTAGTTGTACTAAAGTACACAACAATACATATCTTTCCAACATGAATGATAAATTAGAACAATAATTGAATAACAGATACAGGTTTGGCAGGTGGGTAATGCCACTTATTGTCAAAAAAAAAAGGAAAAAAAAAGAAAACAGAGAAACAGATGCTGGTTTGGCAAATCAGTCCTCCCAGAATAAGAATTTTGCAATGGTCACATTATCCGAAATAAATAAATAAATTATGCAAGGAATTTGCAACTTCAGCATTTTGGATGTTAAGAAAAATTAATTTAAATAAAAAAGAATAAATTCATACTAACGTCATCAGCTTACAATCAAATTACGAAAGACCCCAACCAAAGATTACTGTGAGTATATATTTCTCCAAATTACCACAAAAAGTTTGAGCAATGAAATCATGAAATATCAGTCGCCATTGTACTCATAATTTGCTTACCATTTATTTCTTGAATTTAGTCAGCAAAATCCCGGGAGCACCACGCAATGAATCAATTTTGATACCATCTATCATAAAAAGAAATTAAGCCTACAAGGTATAATATATGTTCAAGAATTGGTACCAGTGATTTAAGAAAACTGGTAAAAGAAAATAAAAATTCAATAGAGTCTTAGAATCTCGTCCTTTGACACCAAAGCTGTGAAACCATGCATTAATTCAAAGGTCCATTTACCACTTTAGATTAGACTTTAAAATATGTATTCTAAGGTCTGATGATTGGATCAGATCGCTACTCTCATCTGATCTAACGCAACGCAGATATTAAGTGAATTGGGCCCAGAGCCCACGGCCCAAGAATAATTCATTCCTGTTATCGGAAAACCCAATACAAGATCAAAATATGCCATCAAGAGAACACCTATGTACGCTTTTAATTTAACCAACGGATCTATAATTTTTGAATTGCTTCGACGCATTCGTTCAAATATAGACCGGAGAAAATAACACATAATCACCGAATACTTTAATTTTCGTATTTACTAACAGTTCTTCTATTTAATAATACCTTTGATCTTCAATATAGCTCTCTCAAAAATCCTAAGTTTCATCCTTAATTAACACCTCTCAGAAACCCTAAGTTTCCATTAAACCTAAAAGAGATCATTAAAACCTTACCTGTGCGAAAAACTTCAAGGAAGAATTCATGGCGCATCTCAGCACTCTAAGGTTTGAACAAGCAGTGCCGATTCGATCAGTTTGGAGTTACAATTTGGAGGAAGAATTTGCACTGATCCGTCAATTTGCAAGATACTGCCCCTTTGCTGCGGTGGACACCGAATTTCCAGGTGTGGTGCACGAGGCCCCAACGCACCCTCGACACATGTCAGCTCGCGAGCGCTGTGCTCTCATCAAGAAGAACGTTGACTGCCTCAAATTGATCCAACTAGGGCTCACGTTGTGCACCTCTGATAATGGCGCTGGGGCTTTCATGGTCTAGGAGTTCAATTTCCGAGGCTTCAATCCGCTGCAAGACACGCATTCTTCAAGTTCAATCAAGCTCCTAGAATCACAAGGTCTGGACCTCTCGATGAACTACTATCATGGTGTTGACCCGCAACGATTTGCATTTTTGATGTTCTCGTCAGGTTTGCTCTTCAACCCGTTGATGACATGGGTCGGCTTTCACATGGCCTATGATATTGGATATCTGGTAAAGGTTCTGACAGACACATATCTTGCTGACTCGATGGAGGGATTTCTGAACCTTGTTCAAACGTATTTTGGGAGGAGGATATTTGACCTAAAGCATCTGGCAAAGTCGTAAGAAGGTCTGGAGGGGGGTCTGGAGAGGGTTGCTGGGGTATTGAATGTGCGACGTGCAGGCGGGACTTCTCACAATGCAGGATCTGATAGTTTGCTCACCTGGGACACATTTAGAAGCATGACAATGACTTTCCTCAGAGGTAGCATAGATGCGAAGCAAGCCGGTGTTTTATTTGGGATACAAGACAGTTAGGGTTATTAGATTGCTAGAACTAATATGGCTACGTGTTAGTTCTTTTTCTCTCCTTTTTTTTCTTTCTTTTTTCTAGGGTTTGGCTTGTCAAATAAGTGTCAAAAAACAAATAAGCTGGCTTTTCTAATATAATGCAAGTTTCATGGAATTCTTGTTGTTATCATTGTATAAATTTTCCGATTTTCTTGTGTTTTCTATTTGGCTTAATTGTTCCCTGCCGACACCAAATGAAAAAAAAAATGATGCAGATTTATTAATAATCTATTCTTTGTTATTGGAACATTAGTTTCACTGCTTATGACCTTGGTCGCCTAAATTAATAGTCCGGAGAATTAAACTCAAATCAGAGAAGTTTAGGCGGATTCTGGTAAAAAACTTTTTGAGTTGTAAGAGATACTACTTTACTGAGTATGAATGCAATATTGCCATCCAAATGTCTGGTCCTGTTGCTATGACTGTGGTTTTCGTAGAGGTACAGGGAACGGTACCAGTTGTTTCTTTTCTGCTTGTAAAGTTAGTATAATTTATTTGGCGATGGTTGTTTCCGGATGAGATTATCGGAGGAACAAGATCTTACTGTAACTAGACATATCATTAGTATTGCTATATTGGATTGTAATATTAGAAAAATCAAAAGGTTTTTGTTTCTGTTGTGAAATAAAGCATTCTATAGTGCACATGAGATATTGGTAAGCTATTCAGCAAGCAAGAATATGAGCTCTGTTGTTTCTGTGGTATACATTTGTGTATGTCATTGGATATGTGGCACTGAATACAAGCTCACGTTGGGCCGATGACTGAATATTCGGACATCTCTACTATGAAAATTAGAAAAATCTCTGGGCAGATATTTTAGCCTATTTAACTCAATTATAATAATTATAAAATTTGGTAAACATCCGAAATTGCAAATAGTTTCTTTTCCTATTATCTTTTAAAATATTACTTCACTGATTCGGCCCAAGCCCAAATCGACATAAATAACTGAAGTAAAACAAAATTGACAGCGTAGAAGGTTGGAACTCTAGCTTCTCCTCTCCCCTCCGCCTTCAAGAAACCAAGACTCCAAGCAAAGCAAGAAGCCAAGAAGCCCAGAAGCCAAGAAGCAACTATGTTCTCTCTCTCAAGAAGCCAATCTGCCCCGTTCATCTCCAGAGCAAACGGATCCACCATGAGGCGCACCACGAATCTTGATCTGCACCGTTCACGGATCCACTCCTATTTCATATTTAAATGGTCACTCACTCCCGCTAGCGCCAATTCCTAATCATCTCTCCCATTCGCTTCATCAAGAAAATCAAGCTTACCTCACATCTCCCCCTTCCTGCCTCCCAAATCAAGAATGGCACGCCAACCCAGGAGGCACAAGGAGGAATCTGAGCATGACCGTCAGAAGCAGCTCCAGAGGGAGGTGCGCCGGAGGGAGCTTGAGAGAGACGCACGCCTGAGGGAGGAAGCCCAGCCGGCCATCCGACGGTCGGTAAGCACTGCTGGTAGCACCACCGGCTGGAACGGCAACATGCCGTATTGGGGTGGTTACCCTATCTGGGTGCCGGTGTGGCAGTTTAGCTACCGTTACGGCATCTGGCTGCAAGTGTGGTACATCGACTATCTATAGGCTGTCGAGTCTCAATCCAGAGTCGTGTAGGGTTAGTTTCATAGTGTTTTGTTCAGAGTCGGTGTTTTAAGTTCGTCCTTTGTTGTCTGTGTCAGTTTCTTGATTTTCTTGAATCAAGAGTTCATGTCAGGTGTGGGATCAATTAATTCTGGTGTTAGAGTCTGTTGTTGGTCTCGATTTCTTAGTCTGGTTAGGTTATCTTATGGTATTAATGTAAAGATTTTTATCTTTATTGTTTCTGGTGAAAAATGTAAAAAAGAGTGGATATGGTACTGAATTAAAGGTTTATTGGCACTGTGTTTTCTGATTTGTATATGTTAGATGTGAACATATTTTTCCTTTTTTCCTGTTGTTTCTTTATCTTTTGTGGAAATAATCTTATAAATTCTTTAGTTACAAAAGCTTCATGCTAAATGATTTTCTATTACTGATGATAACTTGCCGGCTTTTGTTTATTTGTCAGATCATCGAATTAGTGTTAGATTACTTTTCTGATTTGCTAAATTACTAAAGAGTGCCAAACTTGCTTAAGGTGGCTCACAAAAGCAGAAGCACTTTACTACAAATTCTGTTTAGGTTAGGATTCATGGGTTCTTGGTTCTGAATCCTGTTATTCTTTAGTTGGTCTAAATATAAAAAGTAGTATGGTATAATGTCATAAATTGATGTCTTGGTCTCTGCTTATCTATTTGGATTCATTTTTTTTTTCTTGTTATGAATCTCTGCTTTTATTTCTGTTTCAATCTCTGTCTTTTGTTTGGATGTAGTTTGTTGGATAATTAATTGCTGTCAGTTACTCTTCGGATGCAAAAAATTACAAAAGTGCAACACAATTCTTCTGATCGTAGTGCTTCATAAAGATCAGAATTTTAGTTTCTTGGTTTCTTGAGACAGAGATCAGAGGTAGGATTTCTTTGTTCAGTAGTGTTCGAGTTTGATTTTCACTTTCTTGGGATCTTAGGGATCAGTCTGGATCCAAATATTTTTTGGGTCTGGTTTCAATGTAGGGTTTTGTGAGTTTAGATTATCCCAAGTGTTAATGTGAAGTTCTCTATCATTTTCCTTTTTTTCTGGTGAAAATGTATGGTGTTGGGTAGAAAACTGGAATAGTGAGAATAAAGCAAATGGTACACGGATACGTATATGCATGGCATGCCTTCATGACTGACTGAATCAATCTTTTCATGGAAAATGTTCTATTTGATTTTCAAAATGTAAAGCTGTTTTTTCATGAAATCCATTCGTAGTGTTACTTGATGCATCATTGTTTTGAGTATCATGCAGTAATGTACAAAATCAGAAACTACAAAGAAAACAGATTTGTGCAGAAGTGGTTCGTTCAACCAATTTTTTGCTTTGGGCCTTGTGAAACCACAAAATCTCATCCAATAATTAAACTGTAATCAACGGTCCTTAAATTATTTCTTTGCCAAACAATATATGTCTCATCAATAGATTTTAACCCATCAATTCCCTTGCATCTGCGCTTATGTCATAGGCATGATATCGGTCAGTAGAAATTTACAAGAGTTAGTTGAAAAACAAAAATTAAATAATAGTTAGCTCAAAAAAACATATACCAATAATTAATTCATTGCTTCCATCACAATTCTAGCTACAAAATTTCTTATATTGATCTCTTATTTCAATCTCTTTATGTTGCATAATTTGAGTCGCTGTACTGGGACATGATGGTGCTGTTCAGTAACAGGGGATTTGATTCGATGTAAATTGAAAATCCATTTTCAAATAATGAAGTGTTCAACACCATCTTGGTGCACCTTCTTGGAGATGCATATCAAAGGGGAGATGAAATGCATGAGGAACCATCTTGGTGCACCTTCTTGGTGGATTATGTTACTAATTTATGATAGAAAAATTTGCATAATATTATAACAAATTACTTTGCTTGCAATGTTCCATAGATATGTAGGAAAAAAAATGTGATCTTATTGCTTAGAAGTGACCGATAACACAACTTTAGCACAACACAAATTAATATGTAGAGTTTCTTTATTTGTGTCAAGTGAAAGCTCATCGCAGTGTAGAAAACAAAACAATTTCACAATAATTGTATATATCTTCTTGGGAATAAAAAGAGAGAGGTCATAAGGAACATAAGTTAACTGCAAATAATTATAATCCATAATGTCAACAAAATAAATGAAAATTCCATGAAATCAAAATAAAGAAAAAAGAATCAACAAATGTGAGTTCGCTTGAAATGCAAAGGAAAACTTATGATATATTGCTTAAAAAAGGGCAATAGCTACAGTTAATACATTTGTTATAGTTACATTATAATATTTTCAAATATATAACTGATCAATTAATAACAAAAACTAATCGATTTGGATTTTATGCTAGACTGTCGGGTTTCACGGATTCGACGGATTTCTTTTAAAAAAATATTATAAAAATGTAAGTAAAAATAAATTTTAATCGAAAAAATATATTAAAAACAGTAACATAATTCAACTAATAATACCATAAAAAATTCAATTAAAAAATTAAATTTTAATGAGATACTATATTATTTTTATAATAATATTACAATTATAGTTATATTAAAAATATATTTTTTTGAAAGAAAATAATATAAAATGATTATGTCAGATTTTACTCAACATTATTCATAAAATTCATCTTGAAATTTTAGTAATTGGATTATTCAAAATTCAATTCATATCCAATTAACTAAATTCAAAATCCATAATCTCTCAAATCAGTCAGATTGGTCTGATCAAACAGTTAGACTTATACCCTATAAAAAACAAAATACAAAAGCCCAAGCGTTAAACTAAGTAGCGCATTTAATCCTATTACAAAAGCCCATTTAACACCCATTTAATTCTCTCATTCCCATGATCCCATCCCGACGACTCAGTAGCGCCTCTTTCTCTTCTCCATTTCCTGATCATCAAACGCCGAAGATTGCCCCTTTTACCCGCCTCAGACCCTGAGTTGCTCAGTGTCGAAGTCGGAACTCTTCTCCTCTCTCCTCCGCCTCCAAGAAACCAAGACTCCAAGCAAGAAGCCAAGAAGTCAAGAAGCGACTTTGTTCTCTCTCTCCGTACCACTCTCTGATGCAACCTGCCCCGTTCATCTCCAACAGAGCACACGGATCCAGCATGAGGCGCACCACGAATCTTGATGCAATCCGCACCGTTCACGGATGGACTCCCATTTCATATTTGAATGGTCACTCACTCCTGCTACCGCCAATTCCTAATCATCTCTCCCATTCGCTTCATCAAGAAAATCAAGCTTTTCTCACATCTTCCTCTTCCTGCCTCCCAAATCAAGAATGGCACGCCAACCCAGGGGGCACAAGGAAGAATCCGAGCATGACCGTCAGAAGCAGCTCCAGAGGGAGGTGCGCCGGAGGGAGCTTGAGAGAGACGCACGCCGGAGGGAGGAAGCACAGCCGACCATCCGACGGTCGGTAAGCAGTGCAGGTAGTACCACCGGCTGGAACGGCAACATGCCGTACTGGGGTGGTTACCCAATCTGGGTGCCGGTGTGGCAGTTTAGCTACCGCTACGGCATCTGGGTGCAGGTGTGGTACATTGACTATCTGTAGGCTGCCGAGTCTTGATCCAGAGTTGCATAGGATTAGTTTCACAGTGTTAGAGTCTGTGTTTTAGGTTGATCCTCTGTTGTTCGTGTCAGTTTCTTGGTTTTCTTGAATCAAGAGTCTGGGTCAGGTCTGGGTTAATTAGGTTTGGTGTTAGAGTCTGGGGTTAGTGTCAGTTTCTTAGTCTGGTTAGGGTGTTTTATTATTATAGGATGTTGTGTTTTAATTGGGTTGTGTTAAGTATTAATGTAAAGATTTTTATCTTTGTTTCTGGTGAAAAATGTAAAAATGAGTTGATATGGTAATGAATTAAAGGTTTATGGAATGTGTATTCTGATCTAAATAGTTGGATGTGAACATATTTAATTTAATTTTTTCTGTTGTTTCTTTATCTTGTGTGGAAATAGTCTTTTAAATTTCTTTATCTTACTAGTGTGTATATAAAGATGTCAATAGTTAAAGCTTCACTCTATTTTCCTATTTAGTTGTGATTTTCATTACTTGCTGTTTTTTTTATTTGCCAGATTAGTGAGTTAATGTTAGATTACTCTTCAGATTTGCTAAATAGTAAAATACTGCCAAACAATGTCACTCACATATTCTTCAGATTTCTGCTGTTTTTTCTTTATTTGATTTGATTTGATTACATTTTCTTTTTTCTGTTCTTTTTTACTTGGAGAAATAGTTGTTTTGATTGGGTTATGCAGACTTTCATCTTTTTTCTAGTAAATACGTAAAGATGGGTGGATGCCAACAGTATTTTGATCTATGATAATAACAAATAGTAACTATGATTTGAAAGAGAAATTACTAATATGTTTTGATTTACAACATATATCGACTCACTGTCATGATAAATTTGTTCAACAAATCTAGAGCAGTATCCAAATTCCTAGCACAATATTGAACTCAAGTGACAGAAAAGAACATATTTCCTTTCTGAAGTCTTCAGATTCAACAAAACTATAGAATCCTCTAGTGCTCCGCTCCGACACAGATGTCATTGGAGAGCTCAACAGAAACAGAATGTTTACATGGAGGGGTTCGTGAGGTAGGGGCTCTGTGGGAGTACCAGCATTGAGCAAGACACAGCTGGCTTGGAAAAACAGAAGATGTTTTAAAATAAGCACATATAATTTTGAACAACGGTACCCATTGCCCAAGCATTCCCATACCATACTCTGATATACTGTTTATGCACATTGTATTCTGAAACAGATAAATCTAGCAATGATTGAACTCAAAGCATACGAACTGATTCAAGATGCATACTAACTACATACTATCAAACCCAGGCTTTATTCAAGCAACTTTGAGCACAAACAGATAAATCAAGCAAAGCCCTGTACAAAATTGTACACCAGAGGGGTTAACAGAGGAAAAATCAGAATGGCTTCACAAGTCTTTTCTTTTTTTTTAAATAATCAAAAATACTGATTAGTCTCCTCCTCAAGAAATAAACAAGAGCACTGCTAAGAGAACTGAAGATTCCATGATTTCGGACATATGGGCATAAGTTGCCATTGGCATATGGGCATACGGGTTGTGACCGTTTCCAAATAACTTCATGCTTATTGCCGGCCAAGCAACGAAGGTGAAGGGTAATTGGTGAAGCTGAACCCAAAATGAAAATCTGCTTTTAGTCACATAACTGATCCCATTCAGATTTCAAAATACAGAGTTTTAAACCATAAAACAAATAAACTACTCTAATCATACAAATCTGAATTGATATGGCATCCAAGAGTTATGTTAATTTGGATTGATACTCTTACAAAAGCTACAAATTTCTCTTCTGGTACCATGTACCAGTACTAGTATCAGCACTTTTGATAATCATATAAATCCGTTAGCTTGTTTGCACTTTTGACATGGATAATTTAATTTTTGGTATCCTAGTCCTTGATAAATTATGAAGTGAAAATGAACAAAATTCATGTACTCCTAGCATAAAATTTTCAGCAATATTGGCTCTGATTATTTTTCGTTAGACCATTTTAATTCATATTTCACTGTTGTTTCCTTTAATGATATGATGGTTTTTTGTTTATGTTGGAAGGAGTATGTCCTAGCTTCTTGTGCATTTATGAAAGCCTTACAGTTGGACCCCACCAATGAGGAAATCCAGAAAGCCTTTTGGTATGTCTTTTCTTTACTCTTATTGGAGTCCTATGCAAATGTCAAAGCAATTAAGGACGGTTATGATGTGAAGAATGAGTATTAAAACATGAGTGCTGTGTTCTGTTGGGATTTCAAAAAATTAAGATCATCTTTGGTTTTTGTTTACAGTTTGGATTGTAAAAAGAGGGATTTAATGCTCATGGTTATTAATTTTACATTGGTGTCAATAAAATTAAATCTCAAATAACTATTTTTTTGAACTTGTAAATAACAAAACTAATTGATGCTTGTAAATAGGACTTTTTTTTTTTGTAATTACCACCTTTGGAATAAATGAAAATTAAGTATGCTTTTCGCCCACTTACCTCAAAAAAAAAACTAATTGATGAGATATTTTGTATATCTTATGCTATATATGTACACAAAAAAATTATATCATTTCAATTTTATTTTAATATGCATCAAGTGTTAAAAAAATCAACGAAATAGTTGTGTGATTTAATCTCCTTTCTTGATGGCTATCAAAACAGAGTTAAAATTTCATATTTTTTATATACATGTATTGAGATGATTTAAGATGTATAATGGTTTGCATTTGTTAATTTGAGTACAAATAAACAAGTTGACATGATGGTCAATGATGATCATGTGTATTGGATCCGTATAATGGTTTGTATTGGATCCGTCTTGCAAAAAATAGTTCAAATATTTTGGAGGCTGGAAGTGTTTACCTTCTTTTACATTGTAGGGAGGCTTACCATTGCATGGAGGAATCAAATGATAGTGTTTGATGGAGAGCTTGTGCGCCTATTTTGGTAACCCTTTACAAAGTCTTGAACTCTTGAATAGTTTTGGGTTTACCAATTTTGGATGTTGCTTTTCTTTTGGCATCTTTATATTGCTAGTACATATTCTGAAGCTAGTTTACAGTTTTGGAAGCTTTAATTCTGAAACTATATACAGGTCAGCCTATCTGCTACAGTTTATGACATTTTGTTTGCTTTGCTTGTAAATAATCTTTTTTTTGGAATGTATGCGCAATAGCATACAGTGTCAACTCTCAAATATTTCTTTGCACTAGTTTCATACCTTTAAGAACAAACCAATTATAAAAAAAAAATGTTTTGGAAAAAGAGGCGAAATTAACAGAGAGAGGGCTTTTCAATTACAAAGTTCTTTCAAGGCCTTCTGCTTCTTACAAAATATAGCCTTAAAAAAATAAATCTGATACTATCTGATTTGGCTTCGTATCATGAATAAATTGTTTAAGTAATGACTAATTCAGCTGATCGGCTGCTAATGAAGGTTCTTCCATTCAAATTAAAGCATTGGTGCCAATTGCAACAAGATAAATCCATTTGTAGCTTGAAAGAGATTATTCATATATACCTTGCAAACAAAATAGCAATGTATATGTTCAATAAGAATCTCCATTATATAAAAAAGATCTTCATTACTTCGTAATTTTACATTACTTGCAAACATCTGGACAGTACTTGAACCATTGCCTATAACAAATTTTGAATTGTTAGAGCTTTTTATAATTTTCTGATCTCTTTGAAAAATCAGAGGTATTTGTGCATAACTGCATGTTTTATGAATGAAATGAAAGAAAATGTGTCAGAGACATTCAGTTGCAATGTTGCATTGTCGCCTTCTCACATCAATAATTCAATATACACGGCAAAACATTTCTTACTAAATTTGGACTGTGAATCAAAACACCTCATCAATAGATTAGATACAGAATTTGATCAGACAATCACAAGACCCTTTGAACAGAGATGTGATCTGAAGGAATTAAATACTTTATCTAACTAAGCATGGTCTTTCTAATTATAAATGCAAATGTTAATGTTAAGAAATTAAGGGTCATCCATTAACTAGAGCCATGTTGTTGCACAACAAGTATGTTTGCTGGTGTTTTGAAATCTGGTGAGGCAAGTAGGTCACCAATCACACCGAGTTCCTGCGACTCGGTCCATTCCACCAATGCCTCATTATCTAGGGGCGACGAATGTGCCCGTCTTCGACCTACAATCAACATATCATAGTTATCCCCCAAAGAGCGTATCACCAAAATAATCTGCACCAGATCATCGATAGTGATCTCGCTTATAGCCAGACGATCATTGCCAATATTCTCCCTTTGTAATTGACTGATCACTTCTTCATCCAACATTTCCTCTCTATCTTGAAGGCCGTCCTCCATATCATTTTGTTTGCCTCCAATACCGCTCAGTGTGTGAATGCGCACAATCCTAAGGTACACAAATGGGTGGTACGCCATGTGGGCAGCGATTGCAACACCTCACGATCATCTGCACCACCCATAAAAAGCACGCCAATGTGGAATTCCTGACCTTGCAAAGTTTGTGTGATTCTTGTCATACCATGGTACACCATTATGCCTACTGAGCATTGTGCCTGGAGTTACGATTGTTTAGGTTAGTCATATGAGCTATTTTTCGAAGATTGAGAACAAGCAAACTATCTCCTCTCCATTGTCCTTAAAAGATAATTTTTGTAAGGACGTAAATGCAAATTGAAGGTTATGAAATAATCCGAAAGGCTTTATCCAACGTTGAACAAATAGAGCCACTTTTTTTCTGATGTATAAAGATGAACCGTTGACTTGAAGGGTTGCCTCACTACTTAGAAAAAAAGGGTTTACCAAATAGAAAGATTTATTGTTTTGAGATAAAAAAAATAAAAAAAAAAGAATTAATTTAAGCAACACCTGCTCAAGGACTAAGGGTATAAGGTTGCGCTCACGGTGGTCGGCTTCTGCATCAGCCATTGATTTCTTTCTCGGAAAAGGATTACTAATGCAAACTTCCTCTCAATGATGAGAGAGAAGATATCTTAATGCAAATTCTCTTGTGGCACAATAGAGGTGAAAGGCATTGTTGTGACCCTTTCTTTCTTTTCCTGCTTAACAGTGTTTGATTAAAGTGAACACAAATTCTGACATTTGAGTATCTTCAAAACCATAATTTCATTGAATCAAATGTTTTTAATGTAAATACCTGTGCAAAAGTTATGAAGTGGTTATGGATGGGATCCATTTTTGTTGGGTCGATTTGGTCCTTCCCTATGTGATGGTTGATGAGGTTGGATTTAGAACGAGCCGTTAGTTCTTTAAGATGGAGGGCATATACACAAGTGCAATGTTGTGCCGTTGATGAGGTCAACCACTCAAAAAGGTCAAGCAAAGAGAGGATCGGATTGTCATCAAAGAAACAGGTGATTATTCGAAGCTCGGATTGAGTCTTCAAATCCCTCACATTCTTACAGACATTAAATTCATCGTCTAATGGTTTGTAAAAGATCGAGACCAGTAAAGCAGATATCGATGTCATGGCAACTATTATCAAGACTAAGAACGTGTAAGTCGCCCCGTTTATAGCCTGTTGATGTCGAGAAGATCATGAACATGATAATTTGTAAAAGAGAAAAAAATGCTACAAAATGAGTAAAATTAAGAAAATGTAGCCACACATACTCTGCCTAACCTGTAGTCCATCAAGACTAATGTCTCCATAATCCCTTTGAAGTTCATGATGAGGCACAAGAGCGCCCCTTTTTTAAATGAAAAGCTGCAATAAGCAGCCGAAAACATCACGGTAATGACCTTCGCGATGCTTGCAACTAGCATGAGGAATCCTAGCCAAAGACCGTGTTTCAACTCCTGGCTCACTGCTGCCCAATCCATTTCACGCCCGGCAGTAATAAAGGAGATTGGAAGGAGCAATTCGGTTGCCACCAAATCAATGCATCTAATCAAAGCAGTTCCAAGAGGTGGCCCACTTGGCAGTGCTAATCCCATGAACACTGGACCGATTATGTCCGATACCCCGACCATGTCGCTGGCCAATGCCATCACGATCACTAGAATAGTGAACAAAGTAATGTGCACTTCACTGAAATCAAGCATAGATTTAATTAATTCTTCTTCTTTTTTCAAACGCAGGAAGTAACAAATTTAATTCTCCTCACCTTATAAAATTTGAGAAAAAAATTGAATCATTTATAGATTAATTATCTAATTTCTTATGTGATACCTGACATGAGCATGAGATGGTGTGTTTCGAACAACCCACAATGCATAAGGACGTATTATGATGATGATAAACGAGACCATAATGGCGAAGAAAATCAAATGCATAATGACATTCTCCCCGCCAATTTGGCTCTGTGTTACACTGTTAAACACGGGGATGATACTATAAAGCATGAAATCTTGTATGATCGAAGCCGATAGCGCTAGACGACCGAGCTCACTACTAAGAAGCCCAAGCTCAGATAACACCTCCGCTTGAACAAAGAAGAAGCTATGACAAAGCGTACCAATGAGGAACAACAAAAAGTCGTGTTTGTTATTCAGATGATAACCGATTTGTTTGTGGATGCACAAGCATGTCAAGAAGGTTATCATGAGAGGAATGGATATGCCTGTTACAGCGATGATGAATGGCTTCTTACTGGCATCCCATGTCGCACTGGCATCCATCTTGAGTCCAACAAGGAATAAGTTAAAAAAGATGCCTATAGCAGAAAAGGCTTCCTCCAGTCGGCAATTTTTCGGCAGGAGGAGCGGGTAATGGTCAACAGTATCAACATGTCTTCCTTTGTTCCAGAATAGGTAGATCATGATACCAGCCTAGAATTACAAAAAAAAAAAAGAGAGAGAGAAAGAAAAAGAGAAAAGTTATTTCCATATGGGTAGTGTACTAGTGTTATTGACTCTACTATAAGAGGATAATAAAAGTGTATTATTTTTCAATTTTAATTTAAAAGCGTGATATTTTTTTAAGAATACCAACAATAAATAGCGGTTGCTTAATTTAATTAGGAATTCCCTTTTTCTCAATTCTCTCTAACCATAATAACGGCTTAATTAACTCACATTTCTCTCAAAGAAATTGAAAAAAAGCAAACCATACATAATTTAAATAAAAAAAAAAGCAATCCACTACTATATGTATCATCACTTGTTTCATTCAAAAAATATTTGCCAAATTATAGACCCTATTATGTACTTTCTTTGGAGAGAGAGGGTTGGAGGGGGGGGGTTAATTGTTAGATTTCATACAATCATTTGACTGACAAAGCGCGGCTGCCCGAGGTGCCGAAGGAAGAAGTGGAGCACATGAGACATAGCAACGATCATGACGAGCAACAACAAAGCATGCGGCAAGAATGCTGATATATTGACCGGCCCGTGGTCGTTGTAGTAATTTGATTGTCCAGCCGTGTTTCTGATAGAATTGAAATATGCATAAGTGAAATCTTGTCTAGCTCAGTCTTGTAAGATCCATTCCCCAATTGCGAACGCGATATTTCTCTCTTGATAGCAAGCAGTGAGATTGGAGTATGCGTCATCAAAAAGTACCGGTTCCGATGGAGGCGTAGACATACTATGGTTTATAAATTAAAAAAAAATTTAAGAGTGGAATAAAAACAAGGGGAGGATGCTTTCTTGTGCAAAATTTGCATTTTATTGATGAAGATCTATTTGAAAACAGAGCAGAGAAGGTTGTTATGCAGAAATGTATATATCTAACCAACAACAAGGAAACATATTGCACCAGTATATAATTTTGAGGAATATATATTAGTAACTTTTTAATTACCAAATTCATTTTGGTTAGGCTTTCGCCAACTAACCTAGAAAATAGGAGCTCCTTGACAAAAACAACTATACAGAAATACTGTTAGTAACGATAAAATAATATGGACTGATCCAAAATTAGACATTGGTTTTTTTTGTTTTATGAGAGTATCAGTTGGAAAATAGATTAATTGTGAGCCTCCAGCTTGCATCCATAATTAGCTCTCAATTAACTTCCGTCAATACTCCCCCTCAAGTCGGTGCATAGATGTCCGTCATGCCTAACTTGCCAAGTGAGTCATAAAAAATTGCACTTGAGACGCCCTTGGTTAAAATATCGGCTAGTTGATCACTTGTTCTCACAAATGGAAGAGAGATGACATTCTCTTCTAGATTTTGTCGTATAAAATGTCTACTCACTTCTATGTGCTTTGTACGGTCGTGTTGTACAGGATTTTGAGATATAGCAATTGCCGCCTTTTTGTCGCAAAAAAGCTTCATTCCATCACTAGGACCAAACCCGAGCTCACTCATGATTTTCTTCAACCATATTAACTCCTGCAGCCCTTTTGTGATGCCCATAAACTCAGCTTCGGCACTGGAAAGAGCTACCACCTTTTGCTTTTTACTCCTCCATGTCACCAAATTGCCCCCAACAAATGTGAAATATCCAGAAGTAGATTTTCGATCAGTAATGTCTCTTGCCCAGTCTGAATCCATATACCCGTCCACTCTTAGATGTCCATTTTTCTTAAAGTAAATTCCTCTGCCTGGAGCACCTTTTAGGTACCTGAGAATTCGAAACACAGCTTCCATGTGCTGCTCGCTTGGAGCATGCATGAATTGGCTTACCAAACTTACCGCATATGCGATATTCGGTCTGGTATGAGATAAATAAATGAGCTTACCTACCAATCGCTGGTATTTTTCTTTGTTTGCAGAGACTTGTGTTGGGAAATCACTTAACTTAAGATTTTGTATGACAGGGTATCTACTGGTTTGCAATCAAGCATCCCAGTTTCAGTTAACAAATCTAATACATTTTTTTTTTTGAGATAGAGATATACCTTACTTGGATCTTACCACTTCAATTCCGAGAAAATATTTTAGTCCACCTAAGTCTTTCATTTCAAATTCCTCGGAGAGTTTCTTTTCCAATCTTTTAATTTCATCTTGATCATCACCTGTGATTATCATGTCGTCTACATAAATAATCAGAACAGCTATCTTTTCATGTCTTTTCCTGTAAGACAAAGTATGGTTTGAATCGCTCTGAGTATACCCATATTTACTCATAGCACTACAGAATCTCCCAAACCATGCTCTAGGAGATTGTTTCAATCCATATAGTGCCTTTTCTAACTTGCAGACCGGCTGTTGAGACCCCGAATGATTGTACCCGGGTGGGATATCCATGTAGATCTCTTCTTCAAAATCACCGTGAAGGAAAGCATTCTTTACATCAAACTGATGTAAAGGCCAATCAAGGTTAGCTGCAAGAGATAATAGAATTCTAATGGTATTCAACTTAGCAACCGGTGAGAAGGTTTCGTGAAAGTCAATTTCATAGGTTTGTGTATATTCTCTAACAACTAGCCTAGCCTTATACCGGTCAATCAAACCAGTCGAACCATATTTTACAGTAAACACCCATTTACAACCTACCGTCTTCCTTCCCTTTGATAAACTTACCAATTTCCATGTTTGATTTTTTTCCAATGTCTCCATTTCTGCTCTCATAGCATCCAACCACTTAGGATTACTCATTGCTTCTTCAAGCCGTTCAGGGATCTGGACAGTGGCGAGAGTGGTGTCAAATTCCTTTAAGGGACTGGGCAAGTTATCTACTGTCACAAATTTACCAATTGCATAATTTCCTCCACTATCCTCATCCAGTCTATACCGTTTCGGAGGTTTTCCTCTATTATGCCTGTCAGGTAATCTGTACCCTATGTTAGAATTATACGAGTTTAAATTTTCTAAGTTTGAAGTGTGTACCTCGTTTTCAGGAGATTGACTGCCATGTGGTGGAGAGAACTGTATCATTTGTCTTTGCTCACTTACCGGAGCCATTTCTACGCTTCTTTCAAAACTGGGCTCATTTATTGTAGTTCCCCGAACTGGGCTCGAAACAATGGGCTCATTTACTGTAGTTCCATGAACTGGGTTCGGAACAATATCAGTAGCCCATAGAGGTGCATTCGGAATAGCATCATCACACGCAGACTGGTCTGAACTCGCAGCTGGGTCTAAGTTCGCTGGTTCATCTCCTAGGCTGAAGTTCCGTAAAAAGGGACATGATTGACACCAGTTATCATTCTCAACTAATCTCTCCCCCTGAGAATGAGTCGTGTCTCCTGTAAAGAAGCTCTCCATTTCAAGGAAAGTGACGTCCATGGTAACAAATATTTTTTTAGAAACCGGATTGAGACATTTATAACCCTTCTGATGTTGACAATATCCGATAAATGCACATCTTTCTGCACACAGTTCTAATTTAGATCGTTGATGCTTTTGGATGTGAACAAATGCAACACATCCGAACACTTTTGGTGGTAGGTTAAGGGTTGATGGCAGCGGTACGTATGAACCTTGAAGTGGAGTTTGAAAATTTAGCACATTGGAAGGCATACGGTTAATTAGGTAAACTGCAGTTGCTACTGCATGATCCCAGTAAATTTGTGGTACTTGATTCTCAATTAACAAAGACCGGGCTGTCTCTAAGACATGTCTGTTTTTTCGTTCAGCTACTCCATTTTGTTGTGGAGTTCCGACACAACTTGTTTGATGAATTATCCCTTTAGAGTGAAAAAATTCTTGAAGTATGCCATTTAGAAATTCACCACCATTGTCACTTCTTAGAATTTTGATGTTCTTATTAAATTGATTTTGCACCATGTGGAAAAAAGATTTAAAGACACATGTCACTTCATCATTTCTTTTAAGAACATATAACCATGTCATCCTTGTACAATCATCAATAAATAATACAAACCACCTATTTCCAACCGATGAGTTAATCGGGGACGGACCCCAAACATCCGAATGGACCAAATAAAAAAGGTTTGTACTCTTATTCAAACTACTAGGAAAAACCGTACGATGACTCTTAGCTCTAATACAGGTTTCACAAACAAATTTTTCATTCTCATAACCAGAAAATAAACTTGGATAGAGTCTTTTTAGATACCCAAAAGATGGATGTCCTAATCTCTTATGCCACATCCAGATATGAGAGATCCAGCTTATTGATGAACCTTCAGACAAATGAGCCTTTTCAATCACCATGTCGTCCAAATGATACAATCTCCCTCTTTTAGTACCACGGCCAATAATCTCCTTCGTGCGAAGATCCCGAAAGATACAGATCTGAGGATACATGAGAACAGCACAATTTAGTTCTTCACAAATCTGTCCGACAGATAATAATCTAGTTGACAGAGAAGGTACAAGTAAAGTATTGGACAAAGAAAGAGAATGAGAGAAATGAACATCTCCGGCATCCGTTACAGGATACGTTTTTCCGTTAACGTTCATTATTGTTGTTCTCCTTGGTGAGGAAATCTTCACAAAATCCTTTTCAGAGTAGGTCATGTGATCTGTTGCCCCTGAATCTATTATCCAATCAACTATATCAGTAACAGGAAATATTTTACCTTCTATTCTTTCCTTACTCTCGACTGGCGGTAAAACTGAGTGTCCACCTGTTGAAATAGAGGCTGCAATTGCTTGATTTGGCCTAGCATGAGCACCTGTTGAAGCAAAGGCAGAAAAAACCGGCCCAATAGTAGTTGCATTGGTTGCACCCATCTGCGCACCTGTTGAATTAGAGGCAGAAGCATGCGGCCCATCAGCAGTTGAGTTAGTTGTAACCATCTACGCTTCACCTCTATTCTGTTGCCAATCTTTCTACTTCTTCTTCCTGCGATCTTGCCAACCTGGTGGGTACCCAATTAACTTGAAGCACCTGGTGGGTATTCAACAGCCTGACCCGAGTTTGATTTGAAACCGGGGTTGTTCATGACTAAGGTTTGGTCTCTTGCCAACATCACCATAGAGTTTTCAATTCCATCCCCTTTGTGTAACATCACTACCTGACGGTTTTCTTCTCTACGGACTAAAGCAAAGGCTTGTTCTACTGTGGGAAATGGTTTTTGTTGTAGGACAATTGCCCGGATAGAATCCAAGTGGTCATCAAGACCATCTAAGAAAGTCAAAACACGATCTTCTTGAATAAGATAGTTGTGTTTTTCAATATCGATTGGAGAGGTCATAGGGTTTGGCCTACGTGCATATAATTTCTTCCATAATCCCTGTAATTGTGTGTAATAGGTCTCAACCGAACCACCGGCCTGCTTAACTCAGTTTACTCTTCTCTTCAGGTCAAAGTATTGGGTCAGGTCATCTCCATCAAAAAAGGTGGTTCTTATCGAGTCCCAGATTTCTTTAGCCGTAGAGAAAGGAAGAAAGTTATCTACTAAGGAGGGGTTCATGGATTCGATCATGTAATCTCTGATTAGAGAGTATTCCATCTGCCACTTTCTGTAATTTCCATCGGTTGGTGCTGGTTTTGGAGTTGAACCATCAATATAACCAAGTTTATCCTTTCCTGACAGCTTCATTTTCAGCATCTGCGACCACAGGTTGAAATTCTTCCCATCGAGTTTGATCGCCATGGCTGAAATGAGTCCATCTGGATTAAAGTTACTCATCTTTTGTTGTAACAATTGTGACAAGGTAGCAGTTAAACTTTCTAATATGAGAACAGATTCAGATTTCTCTACTTCCCCAGACACTTTGTTAAAGGATAAACTGGATTGTGGAACAGGAAACAATAGAAAAGAAAGAAGAAAAAAATGCACAGAATAGAAGAAACAGTGGAGTAGGAAAAAAAGAAGGTCTGATCGGCTACAAAAATGCTCAAGATCGAAACGAGAGCTCTGATACTATGACAAATTTAATGATACAAAGAACACCGAACTCCCATGAAACTCCCTTCCCTCCCAAATTTTATTTTATCACAGAATTATTTTTTGTTACATACACCGTCTCCTTAAATAGAGAAAATAAGGAAATGAATACAGAAAGAAAATCATACCAAAATCATTACATAATTTTCCTTCTATCTTTGAACTACCTAAACATGACAACAAATAAACATGGCAATAAATAAACATGGCAACAAATAGACTAATTGTGAGCCTCCAGCTTGCATCCATAATTAGCTCTCAATTAACTTCCGTCAATAGAGACTGAATTATGATCTCCTTGATCATTGATCTTTAATGCTGAAATAGATTCCAAAACGGGAATTTCAGAGGACTTTTTTTTCTATTTTACAGAAATTTCTTTAGTAATAGGAGCAAGATCTCCTCCATTACTCTCACAATTACGCTTCTGAAGCATGAAATTGCTTGCACATGCATTATCTGTTTTAAAAGAAGTAGTGAAAGATTGCTGAGAAACAACTTACTGAAGAAGAAGTGATTGTGTTGATTCAAATGTTGATTCACTGATACCTTTGGTACCAGGCTGTGGTACCAGATTTGTTTTACTTATTTAGTGTTGAAAGAGTTTTAGATACTATAATTCCTATGTGAAACATTAACTAGACAGTAGATTATAGTACATTTAGGTTCCTAACCTAAAGTATTGGGTTGTAATACTCAAACACTTTTAGTTTCAATAAGAAACTGGTTGTATATACCACTTTTTTTCAAAAAAAAAAGTAGTGAATTAATACGTTTTTAAGTATTTAGGCGACTTAATATGTTTTAAAGTATTTAGGCGACTTAATACGTTTTAAAGTATTTAGGCGACAAAATTTTTCCTCATTGTGACTGTTTAGAACTGCGTCTTAATTTTTAAGCTTATTTCTGTGCTGATCAATAAAATGTACAGGTGCTGCTAAAAAGCTAGGCAAAGGCAGAAGAATGGCTGAGACAATTGCTAGCGTAAGGCATGGCAGTAGAGATGGTCTCTGTGCTCTCCATATTGCCGCAGCTAAGGGAAGAACAGAGATTTGCCAATACCTGATTGAGGAGTTAGGGTTTGATCCCAATATGGTTCCTGATTATGGTACAACATCTTCAACTTTTGTAATTGTTTCTATTTTCATCTGTCACCTCTCAACACCTACAACTCCTACAGTCACTGTGGTATTTGTCAATACCAAACAATGCCATAGAGTTTGAAGTATGAGCCCTGTAGAGACAAAAGTTTTTCTATAGGCTCTGTTTGGAAGAGAAATAACTAAGAGATAAAGTAATCTCGACTTGCATTTCTCAGGAAGAGGAGCCACCTAAATCACCACCACTCACAGGGGATAACTTTATCCCCTAATTATCCCCACTTTATCCTTCTCCCAAACAATGCCATAGTATTTTCATTAAAAGTCAGAATAATTGCCAAATAATATATTTGAAAATGAATGGTACTAACTGTGGCTCTTCCAAAATTTTATCAAAGAGTACTGCAGATGTCATTTGTTTACTAAAATGTAAATGCACATGCAATTGATCAGATGGCCTTTTATCATCATTTGTTATATGATTTTTGAAGGGAAAACTCCCATTTTTCATGCTACATATGGGAGGCATATGAACACTGTGAGATACCTTCTTGACTGTGGTGCTAATCCAAATGCAAGAGACAAAGATGGCTTTACTCCTCTCCATTCTGCTGTTATTGAAGGTTTAACTCTCTTTCTACTTTCTGTTGCGTGTATTTGGCCAAAAGATAGGCCAAAGATAAAAATGAAGAACAGCCCCCACCCCTCAGTACACAAACATACAAAAATAAGAACAAATGAAAAAAATACTAGTAATGACACAGAAAACTTACAGGTGTCAAGGTGTGTCGATTTTGGAGTTCTCTTGATATGTTTTGGCATTAAGCATGGGTTTAAAATGCTGAGATGTTGTAAGTAATATGGCCAACTTGAAAGATACCTGGAGATCTCAGTGGGGATTAAAATGTATCTAGTAGTTCTCATCTCTACATATACTTGAATTTCAGGTGATGCTGAGATATTGGATCTGCTTCTCTCTAGAGGAGGTCCTGTTGAGGCAAGAAACATTGCAGGAACTCCACTTATTTCAGCGGCATGTAAAGCTGACGATTCCTGCATGAAGGTTTTGCTGGACCACAATGCAGATGTATGTAACAGTGTCCTCTCTCTCTCTCTCTCTCTCTCTCTCTCTCTCCCTCTCTCTCTCTCTCTCTCTCCTCTCTCTCTCTTCTCTCTTTCACATCATGAACATTTACACTGTCATGTTTGAGCATTTTTCTCTTATCACAGTATTTTTTTAAGAAATGAAGTTTTAACATTTGAGATGCTCCTGAGAGTGATTCTTAATTAGCACATTCAACAATGTAACTTAAAGTGATTTTGACAATGAGGTTGCATTGTAGTTCATTTGTTTGCTTGTTGTTCTTATCATAATTTGATTTATTTCTCCTAAGTTTAGTCATTACCTTTACCCAGCCCAACCAGGTCAGCGATGGCTTCTTTACACCTCTGTTTATTGCCGTAACTAATGACTCAATCAAATGTGTAGAGGTTCTTCTAAAGGTACATTGAATGTTCATTTAATTTCTTATTCTCTTTTTCTTAAATAACGTCCTAGTAGTTGAATAAATTTATTCCTTCTGTTTTCATAGGCTGGTGCTGACATCAACATGGTACCTCTGTTGGAAATGGCATTTGATTCAGCAAAGATGTTGGATTATTTGTTGGAAGCTGGTGCTGACCCCAATATACCTAATGATGTTAGTTTAAATATTTCTTTTTTCTTTATTTTGTTCTTTCTTTTTGCCATGTGTGTAATGGTATTGTAATTGAAAAAAGTGTCTTTTCTGTTGTAGTATGGGAGATTGCCAATAGAAATTGCTGCAGTTAGAGGTAAAAGGGAGGTGGTAGAAAAGCTTTATCCTTTAACCTCTCCAATACCAATTGTGTCAGACTGGAGCATTGATGGTTTGTTTAGGCATGTTGAATCATCAATTTATCAAGTAGAGGTATGGGATTTATCTTGGCACTTTTGTTCAAATAGCTATTGAAGTTGCATGCTTAAGTACAGTTTCTAATCTTTTGTTTCTGTATGTGCTTTAGGAGGAGATTCAATCAAACAAGAGGCTCGAGAGACTGAAGAGGAAAGCTGACAGTACACTGAGCCGAAAGGAATACATGGTGTCAATCTTCCTCTGGAAGTTGCATGCTTAAGTACAGTTTCTAATCTCTTGCACAGACTGTTTTGCATGTATGATAAATATGTCTTTTGCACAGACTCTGTTTTGCATGTATGATAAGTACCTCTCTTGCACAGACTCTGGACCTATGTATCTCTCTTGCACAAAGTATGGTATGATTTTGCATGTATGATATGTATTGTTGAATTTCAAAAAATAATACCTGACCTGGTTTGAGAACTAACGGTTGCTCTTGTATCTGTTTGGTGGTCAAGTATTTAAGGTGATCTAATGGGCTTTTTGGATTTTGTTGGGATTTTGGGTTACCTGTGGTTACAGTTTGAGGTATATGATATATGTAAAATGAATTGAGGTTCAAGTAAAAGATGGGGACTGTTTATGGTTATTTTCATTTGGAAAATGAAAAAAAAAAGCTTCTGGTGGAATTTTGGGTCGGTGGCTTTTCTGTTACTGTTATGTTTGCTAGTCATTTCAAAACCTTATCCTAGAATTAATTGAGCACATATATTTTCAGCATTATCTTTAAAAGTTGAGAGGGGAGGAAATATGTGTGGTACCTTTTCATGCTTTTGTAGAGAAGGGTACAATGAAATACTTCCCAGTTGAAAAGGGTGCAAAATAATTTATGGTTTTATGCGACAATGCTTTTTGATCTATCACTCTTTTTGGGTAAGTAGGCAATGTCAGAGAACCCCAATGATGCAACCATACATGGAAATAGAAGCCTATGCTGGCTGCACTTGTGCCATGGGATGAATGCTTTAATGGATGCATACACCTGCTACCGGCTCCGCCCCAACTGGCCCATATCCTACCTCCGCCTTGGCACTGCTCTTAGTTGTCTCAAGGTTTGTTAAATGTTTGCTGGATCTTCATCTGGATCCCAACGATTGACTGTATTTGTATGGGGTTTGAGATGTTGTTTCGTGCCTCCCCTTCTCTGCCAGTCATGCCTGTTAAAATTTGTCAGTTCAGCTTTATTCTGATTTATTTAAATATTCATAGCTGAAGCTTAACCTGTGAATTAGCTATACAAATGATCCTTAAACATGTTACCAACGGTCTGGTCCCAGCCTTACTGAACTGAATATGAGGACCTTTGTTGTGCCTTTGTCAATAATTTTGAGTTTGGTTTGTTCAACCATTTGTTGAATTTGACTGTAAAAAGACTAAAGAAGTTTGGAGTTATTTTTGTTTTGTACGTAACACAGTAGCACTGAAATTTTTAATAGTTTCTATTATCTTTTCCCATTCCAGGAACATGAAAAAGCTTGCATGGCATTTGTACAGGGATTGAGTTTGGATCCAAGAAATAGAGAGATTCAAAAAGCATTACAGTATATTCATACTTATTTTTGTTTAAATTTTGCTAATTACAATTTTCCAATGCAACTCCGGTGGCACTGACTGGTCCATATTTTTTCATTATATTTGCAGGCAGACAATGGAACAAAAAGCTAATGACTCACAAGTTTCCAGTGCAAATATTGCCGAAGTGCTTGAATTTCTTTCAATAGCTAACTCTGACAATGCGTAGTTTCATGCCCCATATCAATAGACATGTTCACCATGCATCTTGATGACATAGCAAACTTCTTTCTTTGTAACATGTTAATGGCATATTGCATTAGTTGTGTTTTATAACTAATTAAAATCTACCTTCTTGTTTTGGGAATGTGCCTACTGGTAAGTCTGAATCTTCTGTTTACCTACGTTTACTCTCTTGAAATACTGAGCATTTAAAGTTACCACAACTGTGGCTCTGAATCCTCTGTTTCTCCTATGGACACCGTTGAATGGATTATGGAATATGGCATTTACAACTTTTAATTTGTATCGCAAAATTAATTGTGTCTCTGCTTTTTATTCTCAATCTAACAACTGAAGCTAGTACAGCAACAGAAAATATCTCAAGGGTTGCAGCTTGCAGCAAACTCTAATTTTGCAGGGCCTCATGCTTTCTTCAAAAAACAATAAGAGATACACATCACCCTAATTTTGTACAATTCTCGGCTAGTCAGTGCTCGGAGTTAATTCTCTAGAATTAAACTAGTCTACTAGCATTCTAGCAATCTTTGACCATATTTTATGAACCGGACCTCATCCGTATCAACCTCTTCTCATATTTAGTGGAATCGGATTTGGTAGAATAATTGTGCAACAGTTTTGTGAATCTCATTGCTCCCCTTTTTTCATAATTAAATAGATGTGTCAAACGTGTCATGTTGGGCTGGTTTTTTGACTCAGTCAACGGCCCAACTATAGAACATTGCTTTTGAGGGGCCCTGAATCTTGATCTTACAGTTGTCGACTAACCCACCTTACTTATCCCTGAACTTTCTTGTGTGTGTTTAAATAATTTTCTGGAGCCCACTGCAATTCGTATTTCCGAGGTTAATGGTAACAGGCTCGTAAATTTTGTTCCTGGACAAAGGCCATGAATCTATTTACATTTTCCCCCGTTAGAATTTCTGTGGAGTGATTTCTCTCGTGTTCTTTATTTTCTTTTTTGGTCACCGATCCATTTTGGCATAAAGTAAGTACACTGGTACTGAGTTAAGGACAGATTTTATGAGAAAGAAAATTCATTTACAAAACCACCAACCATTTTATGAAGCATCCTGGCCATGCGTATAGTAAGTATACCGGTCTAGTACATTTCTTTCAGTTACTTGCATTGCACACAAAGATATTCGAATTCTTTACCAGTAAGGATACAGTATCTGATGTACTTGCAGATTTTCATCAGGAAGAAAGAAAATTCAGATATCAGTTATCAGACCAAATCCGGTTAATGAGCATCCTGGCCATGCAATTAACGGGTTAGATCGTATGATTAATAATGGATCTGTAAAATCAAATCCGTTATTCTAGTCTAACTTGTTTGAAAAAAAGAAAACTTTGCAACAAATTTAAGATATTAAATTTTCATAAAGTATCTTAAAGAACGGCAAGATATTAGTTTTTCTCTTTTAATAAACTTTAAGATATTAATTTTGCATGATATAAGCATTAGGTAGTACTAGTACCCTATTCCAACAAATATGCTGCTTCATGTAGTGAATGAATAAAAGGTGAATTCCATAAAAGATGAAACAAAACAATCATGATTATGATTCAGAATCACATTAAAGAACATTTATGTTCCGACATACTTGTCGCTGTGACAGCAAAATCTGGGTCCTGATCTTCTGCTACACAGCATACGAACAGATAGATTATAAGGGAGCTTTTTTAAGATTTATATTACACGAGTCTCAACGCGATCATATGGATAATATATTGTGCTGCACCGTGCAACGCAGCAGAGGATATAAATCTGGAAATTCTGTACAACAAACTTTAGGTGTTTTCAACAAATCTTCTAACTAATATTAGCCAAATTTAGGAATTATCTAGGAATAGGCATGGCATGAATGTCTGTTTGGAACAGATGTAGGCCATGGAGAGAGAAGAAAATGGCAGCTCTTATAAGTAGGGGAAACGAGTTCCTTGCGGAGCTTGGGTTTGGTTGAATAATCATTCTTTTGCCCTACAAAAATAAAATTTTGTAGAGCTGAAGGATATGGTGTCCGGCGAGAAGGCTCTGCCGACATCCTCCGCGTCAAATTTCCTTTTGTGAATTTCTGCACTGAGAGGGCCTTCTCCACTTTTGCTTCTTGAGCCACCATTTTTCGCTCTAGACAAAATACAAAGAAGGATTCATTAGACCAAATATTGAAGAGGTCTGTTTTCTAATTTGCTCTTATCAGTTTTCTTATTTGAGGGGGGGAATTTTTGTAATGCTTGTTAGATATTGTAATTAAAATCGTCAAATACAAATTAGCAAATTAGGTTTTGTAATTAACATTTTGTAAATGCAAGTTGGATTTGTATAATACATATGTAACTGTCCCTTAACAAAAGCATGATTTGTTGGTGAGAACCAAAATATTTTCACGCTGCATTCTAGCAATTATTAGTTATCACCAGAATTTTCCACACCAAATCAAAATTGCCTAGGATTTATATTCTCACTGCCTTTGCCATTTCATGTTTCAAATAAAAGCTGATGAAAAGCAGAGTTTACATATATTAGAACTCTGTTCTTTTGCTTTCTGTAAGCAACCTCAAACATCACATTATCATAATAAATGATCACTTATAAATCACTTTGAAATTCTTGCAGATATGATGGCAGAAGAATTTATGTATTAACTACACCATTTGAAACCCAAACCCATAAAGTTGGCAGTTGCACTTAAAACTCAGCTACGCACAATACTCCTTCAACTATAACATCTAAATGGCCGTTGCCTTAAATCAACATAATCATGGCTTCAAGCCTCCTTCAGGTCACAGCCACCACTGCCGTCTCTCTTCCCTCGATCAAGATCTTCGACTGAACCGAAATTTAGACAACACCTCCTCTGGAATCCTACTCAAACACCCCCAATTCCCAAAAAGCCTATCCACTCCATGTTTGTTAGATTGTGTACAGCAATCGAAGAGCTGTGGCACCATTCCAAATGTGAAATCTAACCCCAGCCTTAGCACTTGCCCGAAACTACCGAAAAAAGTTTCACCAGGTGTTATACTAACTAGGAGCAGCAAATCTGCTGGTATCAGTAAGCTGGTTGCTGAGACAGCTGTTGCTATAGCCCTTGGGCCCGACCCAGTACGTGGCAAAGGTGAACACAGTCATTTATTCTATCTTGTAAACCGTGCTAACAAGAAATTCGCAGTTATCAAACCAGCTGATAGCCAATCAGCAGCTCGGGAAGCAGCTGCGTACCTGCTAGACCATGAAAGCTTTGCCGGTGTACCACCAACTACAACAATCAAGATCTCACACCCTGTTATAAATAAAACTAGTGCCCTGACTGTCTCTTTGCAGCGTTTTGTGCCAAACCATTCAGATTCAAGCGAAATGGGCCCATCAATGTTTGTTACAGAAAAGGTGCATCGGATAGGCATATTGGACATTCGCCTGTACAATATCGACCGGCATACAGGTAACATGTTGGTCAAGGGGCGGTGCGACACTACCGATCCCATGAAAAGCTTTGAGCTCGTGCCGATTGACCATGAGCTTTGCCTTCCTGAAAAGCTTGAAGTCCCGTACTTTGAGTGGCTCCACTGGCCATGTGCCTTGATCGATTTCTCAACTGCCAAGGTGAATTACGTTGCCTCCTTGGACCCATTTAAGGATGCTGAGATGTTGCGATCAGAACTGCCTCAAATCACAGAAGCTTCGGTAAGGATACTTGTTTTATGTACGATTTTTCTGAAGAAGGCGGTTTCTTCTGGGCTATGCCTTGCGGATATAGGCAAGATGATGACACCAGTGAATGATGCACCAAGTGCTCTGGAAGTTCTCTGCAGACGTGCCGCTGGGCTGGTTTTTATAGAAAAATCTAGCAATGAAGCAAATAGGATTCTAGATTGGGAGGATTGTGAAATAGAGCCTGAGATGGACAGAAAGGATGCTGCCAGATCATTATCAAAAAGTATAAGCTTTCCAAATAGAGGCTTCGGTAATGTGAGCCGAAAGATGGTGACATTTAAGATGTTGAGTGAGAGGGAATGGATAAGGTTCTTGGAAAAGTTTGAGGAGCTATTACCTCCGGCTTTCGACGCTAGAAATAGTGTAGGCCTTGATAAGAACCCGCTTGCAAGATCGTGCAAGTTCTGAAACAAAACCAGTCAGAAAAAAAATGGTAGCTAGGCAGCAAGATATCAATCAAAGGAGTTACTCCTATAGTAGGAGTTGATCCAGCCAGTTAAATGGCATGTGATCACAATGTATATGTCAATATATATATATATATATATATATATCTGCTTCTATATAAGCAAGCTGAGAGTTGGTGCTGATTTCCGACTCCGCACTATAGTATATAAATCTACTGAACTTAGCGAGTTCATTTACCTAGATGCTTGGTTGATTGCTACTGTATTAATCATATATACTGCTCAAACATGCGATTATTGTACTTACATGTAGACTTTCTTCTGATTTGGGGCATGTATTTGAGTTAGCATATTGATCATCAGTACTAGACAATGTACTCAAAAGATTTCATATTCTACTATGAAATATTGTTGAATAATATATATTTCTCATTGTTCTTATCGTATCTTCCCGATGTGATCTTCAGAACAGTCATTAGATCTGATGTTAGTGAAAGTTCTTATAATTGGTTATTGGCGGTGTTCACACTTTACTTAATTTATAGACCTTTTCTTTTTTCTTTTTGACGTTTTCTTTTGCTTAAAAAATATTTCCGCTTTTATCTCAAAAGGTTGGATTTTTCAATTTAATTAGTTGACTTCTTGATAATTGTATTCCTAATTATTGAACTAAAATGTTATTTCACTGCCCATGAAATTAAAATCAACATTTCTATTCAAGAAATTTGGGTACAAACATACCCATGTTTTTGTGAAGAGTACTTGACCATTAATATTGGAGACACCATACCCACAACACAAAATTTCCACACTGGTTTATTAACATGTTGTATATCCCAATTTATTGACAATCACGGCCAATAATTTTTCCAGACTTAAATTCATTAAAGACACAATGATCAGGGTGAAATGACACACTGCAAGCTAACTCTTTGACAAACAAATTGACCATAATTCGGTCTACTGGAAACTTGGGAACATATGAGACATCTTTTAGAAGTGCAGAGTGCATACAGGTTGACCCTTTACCAGTAACTGGAACATCTGAACCATCCGCAATGGTCGTAGAACCAGGTTGGTTGGATGGGGAAAATTCAGAAAATAAGTGGCTTCAAGCCTGTATAATCAATGGTTTGTGTCTCATGTTATATATCATCCAATTCTCATTACAAGAAGCTACACTAGCTAAAATTTCTATACCTTGATGAGCATCTAGAACTTGAGATGATCTTACTTTAAAGATTCTTGCACTGATCAAAGCACCAAATACTTCCTTTGCCATCCTCCTTTTTCTTTCAGCTTGGTTATGAGGAGCATTCGGTTTTAATCAATTTGAACACATTGATTGTCGCTTCTTTCCTCTTCACGATGTCCTTGTCTTACAATTTAAAAAACAATTAATAGCCGTTTAATTTCGTTTAAACATTAAACCGTTCACCTTACCGTTAATAGCCGTTAAATATTTGTTTAAAACCTTATTTATATTTTATATTTCATCAAAAATCGTTAAATATAGTCAGTTATAAATTACTTAAATTTTAATAGTTTTTAATGGACTATCAAATAAAATTTAATTTGTATGAAATTTGAAATGTAATCAATCTATAAGCTTAAGAATATGTCGATATTTTAAAAAAATTAATTTATTTGAAAATTCACTGTTAAAATTATTAAAATAACTATTATTAAAATCAGATTTCACTGAGATGGAAGAAGTCTCTCTCTCAACTTGTAGCCTAACAATGGAACCCAGTGGAAAATGTTGCATATAATTTTCAGTTCTAATTTTCAATAAAGGAATCACTTCAACCTTTTATTTTGACACTCTTAATAATCTTTTAAGTTAAAAAATTTTGAAATTTAATATCACAAATATAAGTTAATATTATATATACATCGTGTCTAAAAAATATGAATAGATTTGTTTAGATGTATCAATGCATCACATTGATCACATTAATTTATTATCTTACCTTTTAAATGGATTCAATCCAACATGAGTTGGTTTGACCAAATCTAACTTGAGATGGATAAAAAATTTTAGACCTGAGATGGAGTCGAGTCAGATTGAAATATTGGATTGAGTCGACTTGTTTGGGTCAATTAAAATTAACATCCCGAAATTTGGTATATATTTAATTGTATATCAAATCAGTTGAAATAAATTTTCACGGTCTATAATTAATAATATTTGATGTATCATGAAAAAATTTAAGTTGAAAAAAATTTATTAATAAATTATCTTTTAAGTCCAATATCATACTTCTTTTGAAAGAAGTTTTATAACATATTTATAATTTATTTTTTTTATTTTTTAATATTGTTATAATATTTTTGAAAATTCAATATCAAAATTATTAAAACATAAAATAAGCATAGTCAAAGATCCCTTCTAATTTTCAAATGTATATTTCTTGCACGAATGAGTCCCAAACCATGTGACAATATTGAGTCCCTCCAATTTCATTGACCAGACAAATTATACATTCTGTGGCACGTAATTTAATTTACCAACCAATAAACAAAACAAATTAACCACGCAATGCGTGCGTGGCTAACTTTTTCTTTCTCTCCTTTCCTTGAGCCATTGGAGATACACACGATTAACAAGCATGCATGAACTAATCCAAGTACCAGGGTTCATAAATTAATTGAACAAGGTATTATGAAGTACTCCACATAATACCAACTCAAATTAGAGACCTACAATTAAGCACCGGGTATCATCCCCTTCCTCTAACGGAGCACACGCATGCAGGAAGCAGCATACGCTCCAATCGCACAATAAATAATATCCCAAGAACCCCCTCTTCAAGTAAAAAAAGTGAATCATGTGATAGCCCCTTTTTGAGCAAGCAACGCTCCGCCGCTCAGTACCTTTTTGTTTTGACAGGCCAATTAATTAATAATTAACTCAAAAGGGCGGGAAGTGTATGTACCCGGTACAGCCGTCCTTTGATAAAGTCAGAGTCAAATATTGAGAGCGGGAAAATTGAGTAACGTTTGTTTTGTCAGCAAATGCATTTTCTCCTCGTGTATCAATCAGAGTAGTACACATGTCAAGTTTATTATTACTTATCTGTCTACTGTCTACTGTCTACGTCAACTGACAAAAGTGTCGATTTTTCTTTTCTTTTCTTTTCTTTTTCTTTTTTTGATAGAAGTTTGTTCTCTAAATTATTAATTATGTTTAAATTAATTTTTTCTTTTGCTTGATTATGAGGGACAAACTGTGTATTCCGTACATTACATTAAAGTTCTTTTGTATTGTTGTTATTAATTGGATATGGCAGTCGGCTGCTATTAAAAATATAGTAAGTGGAGCCCACATGAAAATTTGTAAAAGATGTTTTTTATTATTTTTTATAAATTAAGTCTGATTTATTTACAATTTAGATTTAATGACAATAGTCTGTCATTATATTATATGGTTTCTTTGCTTACTGCGATGAGTTGTAACTTTTAATGATATTTTTTTATCTATTTTGGATTTCTAAAAGTTTAACAGCAATATTTTCATTTTGAAATGTTTAATAGCATTATGTTTATCACGCATGTGTCCCATATCTTGTGTTCAACTTATTTGTTTTGATACTTAGAAATTCTTTTTAAGTATTTTTTTTTAACTGTCTGAACACATGTATTTAGTCTAAACTACATAACACATGAATTCAAAAAATATGCATAATATTACTAAACATTTTATAAAAAAATATTATTATTAAACTTTTAAGAAATTAACATAGACAAAAAGAACTTAAATTTTAACCGCCGAATGACAGAGAACTCCTATAAACTGCTTGCTAAACAATATAATCAGGGACAGAACCAAAGTTAGCAAAGGGGGGCTAGGCCCCCCATGAAATTTATGTTTTCATCCCTTAGGATTTATATATTTTTCAAATACAAATATTTTTTGGCCCTCTTATAAAATTAAAATTATACTATATTTATGATTCGATCTCTCCCTTCTCAACATTTCGATTTTCTGGTTCCACCTCTATATATAACACCATTGGGTAGGCAAAAATGTATGCTATATAAAATTTTTCCAACAATTGATTCTTCTACAAATGGAGAAATTAACAACTCTCTTCATAACATATATTAAAAGTAGGATTTTATACTTGTAAATGGTTTAGTATCTCAAATGGTAAACATATTATGACAACAATATTTCTATGACACAATATTTAGAAGTAAAAACTTGCAAAAACCAACAAATTTGTGAGACTCAACTATTGAAAAGAATTAAAAAAGATAAATTAAGTTGGGGATATATACATAACTTGATAATTAATTAGCACCTTCGTTAATCGAGATTCTGCTTCGTTTTGTTGGACAACTTTTGACTAAAATCCTTAATTTCTACAACAAGATTATTGTACACGGAACTAATTTTGCTTTTATAGTTTATAAAGTAAGCAATTACATGTTTGGGATGTACAAAAATCAGATCCCAAAATTATATATATTATATCGAAATCCAAGTATACCAAACTTATCTTGACCCAAGGAAGATATTGGCTCCTTAATATTTAATGAGCTTTCATATATTACAAGTTGTATATTTATACATATAATCTCTGTAATAGGTCAATTAAACTTGAACTCCTATATCTCATGCTTCATTGACTTCACCACAACTACCTACATAAATTTTCAAACAAGATATCTTCCTCCTCTCTGCGTACTGTATTCTTTTTCTTTCCTTTTCTCTTTTTTCGGATATCAAAACTATCTATCTATTCTAGCTAGAATTCACATTACTAGACAACTCTTCTTGTTTGTTTTTTAATGTCAATAAATATCTCTGTTGTAATAACACCACCTCTCTCTAGCTCTCTAGCTTTCTATCTCTTTCTATCTCTTTCTATCTCTCTAGCTAGCTCCTCACTGCGTGCGTGTGTGCATGTGTGTTTGTGTGTGTTTCGGTGTGTTTCGGTGTTTCTGTTTCTAGCTATGGAAGTGCTGAGCAAGACACTCGTTGCAGTAATGCTTTGTTTGGGGGTGTTAATGGATGGGAGTGTTGGAACGAAGACACCATGGAGAATCCACATCGACACAGACGTGGATACTGATGACCTTTTCGCAATTTTGTACTTGCTGAAACAGGATCGGTCGGAGTTCGATCTCAAGGTTTGACAACTATTTTGCTTGCTTGTATTTCTTTTCTTGTGCATATGAGATATTGTTAGTCATTCATTTATTTGAAGAAGAAGATTATTACTTACACATAGTTCATGACTATGTTTTATATAAATATATATATATATATATATATATATATATATATATATATATATATATATATATATATCTGTTGAATGTTTCAACATGAAAAGGACCATGCAAAATGTGTCTTAATTAATTACCATGGAGAAATAATAAACATATATAATATTGTTTTTTATTATGTATAGAAGTTATGATTTGTCAAGTATTAAAACATCTACTTTTGTTTTTGTACCATGAATTCCAAACTCAGCAATCCTAATTTTTTCTAGAGGTCAACCATAAAAAAGTTTTGAGGGTTCACTAAAAGTTCGTTGTATACACTGTTTCATTATTCCATGAAGTTTGATGTCCCAAAATTAAGGACTTGTCTTCTTTAATTTGCGTTATCTGCCAGATTTTCTGGTAAGTTTTGTAGGTATATGTAATAAGGAAGCATGAGCTTTCTGTGCATTTATTATAATCAATTTTAGTTTTTGTATATAAGAAGCTAGCCAAGCCATTACTTGGATAAAATTTCAATTGTTCATGTGGTAGGCTAAGAGCACTAATTATCCATATGTATATAATTCACAATAACCTCTGGTTTTCTGCAAGAATTTAGCAAGTCACTTGAATAAATTTTCACTTTGTATATATATAAGAAGCAAAACATGATATAGTATGCAACATAAAATAATTAATAATTAATATTTAATTTAATTTCACCTGTAGAACTCTTTATAATATGACAAAAACGTTTTTCCATATTTTTCAAAGACGAGCATTTTTTCATTAATGAAAGATAACATGGAAATTATATAATTAACTGTCCCAAAATTATATTTCTTATTCTTTTTATTAATTAGAAATAGTAAATATCTCAATCATTGAAGCTCGGTCCAGTGCTATAGCTACTTATACAAGCTACATTGTCTTCACCCCAATGTATTTAAAACATTTAATGGCATGCTAGATAGAGATGGGATCTTTAACTTGTTGTACATTACTTTATGTTGCGTAGACAGATGTTTTGGCTTCTCTGCAATTAATTCCTTAGGGCACAACACGTGCCAATTAGATAATTAATTAATTATTATGCAAAAAAAACTTCAAAAAATAATAATTATACACAAAATGCTAAGAGCTACTATATGTATCAACAACTTAGGGTCCAACTATTTTGCAATATTGCCTCCATATATGTTAATGCTTATATCATATACCAACAAATACATAAGGCTTGAATATATAAACCCAAATTTATAAGAAAACAGGGAAATGGTTTGAAGTGAAACAAAATTCTGACTCTAATTGATTTCCAATTCTCCATTTTGTAGGAAAGTTAGTACCTGGATGTTACCTACTGGCTACTGCTCTAATTTTTATTCTGCAAATTGATTTTAATTTTACTTAAAAACTCGGGTATTTTCATGAAATTGCAGTCTATTACTATCAGTGCGAATTCATGGACCGACGCGGGACATGCCGTCAACCAAGTGTACGACCTTCTTTATATGATGGGTCGTGATGATATCCCCGTCGGGATCGGAGGCGACGGTGGGATATCTTATGATGGCACAATTTTTCCTAATGTGGGGGGTTATCTGTCAATAATTGAGCAGGTATATGTATGTATTATGCAATTAATGAGATTCTAATTTGGTCTTACTTACCTTTCAGAAATTGTCTTACTTGATTTGGCATCTGCTGTCCAAGGACAATTAATTATCACAAAGATTTGTAGATTTTTCTTCCACGAGATCTTTCTTGTTGACTTAAATTGTGGTATATTAGTATCCTGATGTCGGTTTGAACTATGTGCACGTCAAAAAAAAAATGGACTGTGAAGTTTTTGTCCCATTTGGCCTCTATTTTCTAATGGAAAAATTATTCTTACACCTTATATTTTTCACCATCTACACCCACAAGTGTTTCTACTAAATGAATGAGTAATTTATAAGTATTTATAGTTAATATAAAAAATGTTTATCACTTTCATTCCTCAATGATATAAAAAATTTCAATTAAAAACTTTATTACACAAATAAATAAAGCTTGCAAAATTATTAATTCTAGTAATATAAAGTATAAATATTTTTTTTAAAATATAAATAATTTGAGTACAATAAGGGGTATAATTAAAGGATGCAGTTATCACTCCTCTTTTTTAATGAATACAATGTCATTTTCATTTTTTTTTTTTGAGATCAAAATAAGGCCAAGTCATCTAGCTTTAAATATTTATAAATGATCCTTCATCTCAGTGTAGTTTATTCCACTGCGTTTAATTTGAAAATTACTTTGTATATTAATTTGTTTAACAGAAGTTTTTGAATCCAAAATTTAACCCGGACAATTCAAGGACCTATTATGTTTAGCCTATAACAGATTTTGCACAAGAGATGTTGTCAGAAGATATAGCAACTGAACTTTTTTCGTTTTTTTACTATTTTTATTCCTAACTCAAATTTTGGATTCCCAGAACAGAATTTGTGCAACTGCACATTTTGTTTTTCCAACTCTTTAATTATTGACAGCTTTATGTGCTCAATATGCCTTCTTGTAATGTTTTTGCAGGGGATGACAACAGTAGGGAATTGCCGATACCGGCAGGCAATACCTAGAGGCGGTGGAGGTCTATTAGACATAGACACCAATTATGGCTTAAGGAAAGGATTTCTACCACAGGTAAAATTTTCAAATTTATAGACTTAAGACTTTCATTAATTTAACTATTTAATAATTTCCAATTAACTTAAAAGAGTCATTAATTTGCATCATTTGATTTAATTCACTCCAAATTATTAGGGAGAGAGAAAATACACACCGTTACATCAACCGACGGCACAAGAGGTACTAACTGACACCATCTCGAAAGGACCCACCACATTGCTCCTCATGGGAGTACACACGAACATCGCATTGTTTCTCATGTCAAATCCGCATCTAAGGAAAAACATTGAGCACATTTACATAATGGGAGGAGGCGTGAGGTCGAGCAACCCAACTGGTTGTTGCCCTGCAAATGATACTACATGCATACCGGGGCAGTGTGGTGATCATGGCAATTTATTCACTGCATACAGTACAAACCCGAATGCTGAATTTAATTTGTTTGGAGATCCTTTTGCAGCTTACCAGGTGATTATTTGAGATTTTTTTTTTTCATTTTTGCTTCTTATTAATTCAGCATGGTTCCTGATAGAACTTCCTCGAAGCTGTAATTAGCATAGAAGTAATCAATTTAGTAAACTAATTTAATAAATTACAATAGTCAAATTTACTTTCTGCTCAAGCTCAATATTTTGCATGATATTTATTCTGCTATTTTGATTATATGTTTTTTTAGGTATTCCATTCAGGTATACCAATTACTCTCGTGCCACTAGATGCAACAAATACTATTCCAACAACTGAGCAATTCTTCAAAGAATTCGAAAGGCAGCAATCCACATATGAGGCTCAGTACTGCTTCCGATCTTTGAAAATTACTCGAGACACCTGGTTTGATGATAAATTCTACACTGTGAGTCTCTCATACTGTCTTGTACAGTGTGCCAATACTATACTGACAAAAAATGAAACCAAACCTGTGCCCAACCAACATCAATCTAGACATTTAATATGGTACTGGCTGATAGATGAGAGATTATTATGGTATCTGCATCTGGTATTGGATCGTAAAAACAGGTTTACTCATACAAATACCAGCCTGGACTTGAACTCAATGCCCAACTTATACTATCCATATGTATATCGACTCGATCTCTCTGTGTATTGCAGAGCTACTTCATGTGGGATTCATTCATGGCCGGTGTGGCAGTTTCAATACTGAAGAATGGTGAAAAATACAGTGGCGAAAATGATTTTGCCGAAATGGAGTACATGAACATAACAATAGTTACCTCGGACAAGCCTTATGGCGTGCACGATGGATCAAACCCATTTTTCGATGGGCGTAAGAAACCCAAATTTAATTTGCTGCAAGGAGGAGTTCATAGTGGGCATGTTCAAAATGGAATAAATGATCCTTTTTGTATTGTTAACGGGAGTACAAAAGGAAAATGCGAGGTATGTGCTTATGTTTTAGGTTGAATTGGGGTTTTAAGTCAATCAGATTTCAAGTTCCGGTAACAGAAGTCAAATTTTGCCAAAAAGTTTGAGTCAGTGTAATTGAATTTTGGTCAATTTTTTGAAAAATAGAACAATAAAAGAAATGATGAGGGCTTGAAGTCTTACCGAAAAATGAAAATCAAAATTTAGCCAAGTTCTGATATCCAACTGGAAATGGAAATAATTGATCTAAGTTTCTGAATTAGCATCCTGAATTTGCAACTCGTATCCTGGACCGGGTCAAATCTGGTTAGGTTTGGATGTTGACATGGTTAATAAAACATTCTTATCTAGTTTAAAAAAAGTTGACTAAAATTAGACAGTGAAACATTTTTTTGTACTCTAGTAATGAATATCTGCATGGAATCAGGATGGATACACTAAAGAAGTAATGGGTCCCGACGCTGTCAAAGTGCTTGTTGCCACCAAAGCCAAAGCGAGTAAAGATGTTAATAGTTCCCTCGATAAAGAATACTTCAAAAACTTTCTAGAGGTACAAAATTGGAGAAATTTCTCAAAATAATATACACCATTTTTCACTTTCTTAGAAAAACCAATTTCTGGTAAGCCAAAACTACTCTATGAGGTACTTACTGATACCTATTCTATGAGCATTACATATCTAATGATTTCTTTAAGAAGACAGGAAATATACTAACAATTGTAACATATCCAATTTCACCAATATCAGAAATGAATTCCTTTTTGGTATTAACAGTTGTGACATATATTTCATTAATTATATGATACATGCAGGTCCTAAATCTTCCAGAGCATGCCGGCCGCTTTAATATTAGCACACAATTTCCTTATTACAGGGAGACTCTTTACCTCCCCGATTTTTCGAACAAAATCAGAGGGAAACCTGTCATGTTCGATATGGATATGAGTGCTGGAGATTTTATCTCGCTTATTTACCTTCTCAAGGCACCTATAGAAGATATTGACCTAAAGGTTGTCTCACTATCCTTAGTTAAGGATATAAATTATGAAATTAACACATACTCTGGTAAACATCACTATAGCCGTGGAAAGAAAAAAAGAAAGAAATGTCGCTTCTATGTGAACAGTTCGAAATTTTGTAATACATCATTTTCTCATGAAAGATTGGAAAAGTCCATAACTGATCCAGCCAGTTGCAAATATCATAGTAAAGAGAAGACTATTCCTCCGTGTCCTTTTGTTACATTTGCTAAGCAACATAGGAAATTATCAGCCTGACTTCTTTCTATTGCAATGATACATAGAAATTTTAAAATTTTACAGGAATATATTTTAAAGAATTTCTTGGTGATACTTGACTTAATTTTATTTTGCACATTTTCTTTTTTTTTTCATAGGCTATACTGGTAAGCGGTGGTGGATGGGCAAATGGAGCAACCATAGACATAGTATACGATGTCCTACATATGATGGGTCGTGATGACATACCAGTTGGACTTGGTAATCTTACCGCATTAGGTACGCCAAGCCTTGGTTGTACCTATTTCAAGGCCATTCCACTTGGTTCAGGTGGTTACATCGATTCTGATACTCTTTACGGACTTGCTCGAACTTTGCCTAGAAGTCCCAGAAGGTAAAAGATCTTTAATTAGTCTGGTTTCCAAAGGTGCAGTGAAATCTTGCAGTTTACAATTTGGTCCAGAAATGACGTTCGAAATTTAAGATTTCCAGGTTCAACTTGATTTATATATTTGCATAATTTCTTTAGGTATACAGCTGAAAATTCAGTAAAATATGGGGCCCCAAGAGACACAGATCACCCAGAACTTAGACAGCGATTGGTTTTTGAAGTATGGGAGTCTGTTAAACAAAAGCTTAATCCAGGAGAAAAGATTTCTTTTCTGACCAATGGGCCCCTCACTAACTTAGCCACAATTATCCTCTCAGATACAAAGGCAACATCTAAAATAGAGGTTAGTTAGTATATATACTTCATCCATACTATTCTTGTTGTTTGTTTTGTTGGTTGCATCTCTCTGGTACCATTGTGTATGATTCTGGTACTAAATAGGATTCTTCCTATGTGATTTATTTTATTAAAAATTGAACTTAAATGGCATTAAATGTTGTAGTACTCCGTGCATGATCATTAATTTCACATATTAACTGTACAATGTACATAAGGACCTAGCTGTCTGTCTGACATTGACAGTGATCCCTATATTTGGTAGGTGTATGATTCAGGCACCAATTTAGTCTATATATTGCATTTAAATGATTCAGAGAGCAATGTCTTTTAATATTTGCAGAGCATAGTAATTGTTGGTGGTCATGTTGCTAACAACTCAGGAGACAAGGGAAATGTTTTTACGGTACCAACAAATAAATATGCCGAATTCAACTTCTTTCTCGATCCGCAATCTGCTAAGACGGTCGTTGGATCCGGTATCAGAACTACCCTTGTACCCCTTGAGGCACAACGCAAAGTGGCTTCCTTCGAACGCATCTTGCAATCCCTACGACACGCTAACAAGACACCAGAATTGAATTTTACATACAAATTACTTTCTCTCATGAATGAGTTGCAGAGAAAACACCGAGTATATAATCACATGGTAATTATACAATTTTTAAAATATTTTTAGCAAAAGAGAAAAAGTAGTACAATTAGAAAAGAAAGAAAGCATTTTCATATTCCTCCCGACCACTTGTTTACTCTTTCCATGACGAATTGAGATACCATTCTTTGCAACTGTGTTTACAGAAATAGCATCAAGAGCATATTCTTGTTTAAGCTTCTAACAAACGTTTAAGCCTTAAAAACTTACTGAAATTTTATCTCATTTATTTTACACAGGATATATTTCTTGGAGAGATCCTCGGTTCTGTCTTCTTGGTGGAACATTCAAATCTAAAACCAACCATACAACTAAAGAAAATTGATGTCATTGTTGGAGATGAAAGAAAAGAAGGTCAACTTGCTGTTGACAATGCGAAAGGAAAGATGGTGAATACTCTGGAAAGTTTGGACACAGAAGCATATTTCACAATATTTGCAAATTTATTGTCTCAACAAAAGCAGACTGCTGTGATTTCCAGTTTTGATGAGCAGAAGAGAATTTGGAGCAAGCCACCCCCATAAAAGATCAGGAAATCTCAGTATTTTAAACAGAAATGTGAATTATTTTATCAGAGAACTTCGATTCATTGTTTATTTGAAACAATAAATAAAATGAAATAAGAAGAGAAGTTTTTTTAGAGGGGAATAAAAATTTTAGAATGGAACAGAATTTTATAAATATTTTAAAGGTCGTAACATTGTAATCCGGTGTATTTATTCCGTATATAAATACATTCGAATGTATTAGTATAAATAGTTTATCTCATGTATAAATACATTGAAATATTAATATAAATATGTTTAAATGTTAGTATAAAAAATTTTATCTCTTGTATATGTATGAGATGAAAAATGCAAAGTCTTGAAAATTTTAAATGTTTTTGTATCATACCTATAAAATATGTGTTTAGAATCTTATTTGGTGCAAAAATTGGAGTGTAAAATTGATATGTAATAATTATACCTCTATAATATTTTCATGGGTATGAATTGTCACTTTTTGTGTGATTTTGCTCCAAAAATCATGTAACTGTCAATATATATATATAAGCACCCAAGTTTTGATTTGCATATCCCATATTTTCTAAAGGATGGCACTATTATTTGGGATTTGAAACATTTGATAATATCATATTTAGTTTTTTAAACACATGTATTCCGCAATTCATACTGCACAAAAAAAGAAATCACAAGTATTAAATAATTAACCAAAGTTAAAATATGTGTTCGAAACTATCTAAACACAAATTCATGTTGAACATATGAATGTATGATGTGTTTAGTATGAACATTTTGGAACCATGACATTTACATTTAGACATTGGGCATGAACATGTTTATATATATTTATTTCATCTCGTACATAAAAAATAATTTTTGTATCTAATTATTTCATCTCGTACCTGCAAAATATTTTTTGTCATATGCATTCAGTTTTAAGCATAATAATTTTAAATTTTGAAACATAAAATATTGGTTTTTCTTAATTCCTGAAATATTGGTTTTATTTTTTTTAAATGTGAAATAGTAAATTAAAAAATTATAAGCGCCATAGGATAATAAGGGGAGTGATGGCAACTAAGCTACAATAATTGTGATGAGGTCGTCTTAGTCACATAATATAGACATTTTTTTGAAATGGACACATAATATTATAGACTTATTATATCTAAGATATAATTATATTGCAATAATTGATAAATTAAAATGGTTTAATATAATTCACATTATACTCCGGCTCAGTTTTATGTCAATTCCAATGATGGATGTTTTTATTTATTTATACAACCTTGCATTGCCTGATAATTAAATTAAAATTAAACAACATCAACTAGCTATTTATTTGCTCTACCAAAGATTTAATATAGAGATATTCATTCCATGTCAATGGCTGGAAATATAAACCCTCGCATGATCCCAATTTCGAATAAATTAAATATTACTACTCTGTTGCTACTTGATGAGAAAATATTCAACCAAAATTATAGGTTCAGTTTCTGTATTAAAAAGAAGAGAACTGATACACAGATACGGTTATTGATACCGTTATCAATACGGACTTTATTATATATATTAAATGAGTTATTATGTATTTAATAACTTTATTATGCAAACTCATTTTATATAGTATTATTATTATTCAACTTGAATGAGTTATTATGCATATTAGTGATATTTAAGTTGAATAATAGAAGTATTATACAAAATAAAACTGTTAACATATATAATAACTCATTTAACATATATAATAAAGCCCATATCAATTATATATCAATAATGATATCTCCATAACATTTTTCTAAAAAGAAATCGGACATCAAGTTACATTAGAATAGTTTAGGGTTTTGACCTTGAATTAATGAAGGAGAAAAATAATTAATTCCAATTCCAACCATCATTCCAGTCCTTTTCACTATTATTTCTATTATTTAAGATGCTTTTGAAGGCTTGAAAAATATCTTCACTGAATTCTCTACATCCCTTCCTACCCATTATGCTTGCACAAATGCTTCACAAGATGCTCATTGTCATATTTTGTAGTTTGGTGATGCCAATGCAAATAATTGATGCAAAAATGCCATGTAGGATCCTCGTTGATACCGACATGGACACCGACGAGCTATTCGCGGTGTTGTATTTGCTAAAGCTTAACCGGTCGGAGTTTGATCTCAAGGTTTGATTTTAATTATCTTATGTTTTCTTATGTTTTCTGTATAATTTGATATCATTAAAGTCCTATGGTTATAATTATGCTTTGTACACAATTAATACAATTTGGTGCAAATTTTATACTTCACTTAAAATTTATAATAATTTATATTTTATAAAAAAATCTATAAAAGTAAGGACAACATGACTCACAGTTTCTTAAATATTTCATTCCCGCCAATTAATTAAAAATTTCAAATTAAAAATTAGAATTTTATTATTTTAATCCAAACCGTTGAACTAAAACAAGCGGATCATATTTATTTAAAAAAAAAGACCTTAAATATTTTAAATTAGATTAATCCGAGTGGTTTGTTTTAATCTAACGGTCGGAATTAATTGAAAAAACAGAGGCCTGTGATGCATCCTGAGAGATGAGAGTTCGCTCTCGTCTCTTCTCACATCGCAAAAGGCTTCTTCGTATCTGTTCAACAAAAGCGCGTTTGTTCCTCGTGCATTTACCTTTCATTGGAAATCTGTGTCTTAGTGCACAGAAGGTGTTCGATGTAATGTCCCAATGAGAACCTGGTTGTTGTGTGGGAACTTAATTCTTGCACAGTGGCCATAAGGGAATGCACATATGCACATTTTGGTACTAATATGAGAATCAGCTTTTGATCTAGTGACAAAAATAATTTTTTTCATGCACAAGATCATAGATTTGAAATTCAGATGAAGGATTCTTTATAAATATTTAAATTTGAGTGGCTTGAAACATTTTGGTACTGATATCAGGTTGTGGAATACGCTACTGCCACGTAGTATAGTTACTATTCTGGTTTTATATTCTAGAAAATTAGCTTATATTCAGTCCTTGATTTATTACAGGCCATTACACTCAATGTGAATTCATGGACTGATGCTGGCCATGCAATCAATCAAATGTACGACCTTCTATATATGATGGATCGGGATGATATCCCTGTTGGAGTCGGTGGCGAAGGTGGAATATCTTATGATGGCACCATTTTCCCTGATGTCGGTGGCTATCTCTCTATTATTGAGCAGGTACTTCAGTAACAAATCTGAAAATATATTTAGGTGGACCTTGAATGCTGCATCTCAATATAAATATGGTGAGTTTCAAAAAGAACATTGACATCTCAATATAACCGACCCGATAGTAAAATCACATTAGAATTGTATTTGACGGTATAAGTCAAGTGTCTTCAAAATGGTCCAGCCGAATGCAAATTGTTCCAACTATAGAAGTTACCAGTTCAACATTTTTATGTTTGTAGAGAGACTAAGTCAATTTTATTGCGACATTCGGCCTTGTTTGAGTAGTGTCCCAAAATGCATAATAGCAACAGACCGTTTTCTTCGGTTTTACTTTTTCTTGTACAGTTACTCCTTTAGAGGGTTCAATGTTCTTAGAAAACGGTTCTGTGCAGGGGATGACAACAGTAGGGGAATGCCGGTACCGGCAATCAGTTCCGATTGGCAGTGGCGGCCGGCTAGATATAGATTCCAATTATGGCATGCGGAAGGGTTTTCTACCACAGGTAAACTATAGAGCACACATATTAACTTTCTATTAAAATTTGTTAGCATTCGTCAGTTTAATTTTCCTGATTTTTTTTTCCAGTTAGCGACAAAATGTTGAATGTTCTTGAAATTGGAAACTTCTCATTTATCTCTTTGATTTCAGAACAAAAGTCAAAATGAACATATAATTTGTGCTTGCTTGGTACTTCCTTCTTACAATGGCTCTTTTCCTGTTTCTGATTTTGAAACATTAATTCAGGGAGAAAGAAAATACACCCCTCTCCACCAACCAACAGCACAGCAAGTCCTGATCGACACGATCTCTGCGGGGCCTACTACGTTATTTGTAATGGGAATGCAAACTAACATCGGGTTGTTTCTCATGTCAAACCCACACTTGAAGAAAAACATTGAACGTATTTACATGATGGGAGGAGCGGTAAGAGCAAGCAATCCTACTGGTTGTTGCCCCCAAGACAGTACAAGGAATTGTGTACCAGGGCAGTGTGGTAATCACGGAAACATATTCTCAGCGTACCACGCAAATCCAAATGCCGAGTTTAATATGTTTGGTGACCCTTTCGCTGCTTATCAGGTGGCAATAATAAATTATTTTTTTCCCCAATTTAATTCTTCATGCTGTTTCAATATTGCTATTATTTTGAAGAAAAAGAAAAAGCAATATGCGCAACCTATTTTGTGAATTAACGCTCAGAACTATTTTTTCAAATTTGTTGAAGGTCTTTCACTCGGGCATCCCTATCACCCTTATACCACTAGATGCAACAAATACAATTCCGATAAATGAACAATTCTTCATGGAATTTGAGAAGCAACAATCTACATATGAGGCACAGTACTGCTTCCAAACTTTGAAAATTACTCGAGACACTTGGTTTGACAATGAATTCTATACTGTAAGTCTCTGATAAAACATCAACAATACTTCTGATATGGGTGATGCCCAGGACCGGGATGCAACCACCGCACTTTACTAAAGATTGGCAAGGTATCCCTTTCCATCTTGTCCACGTCAGATGACAAGATGGAAAAGGTTTCTTATCAATTTCACATTCCATTGTACTCCTCTTCATTTCTGATGTGTTTTCCTGTGACATGTTTGCAGAGTTATTTCATGTGGGATTCATTCATGACTGGTGTATCGATTTCTATAATGAAGAACGGTGAGAAGTACAACGGCGAAAACGATTATGCTGAGATGGAGTACATGAACATAACAGTAATCACCTCAAATAAACCTTATGGTGCTCATGATGGCTCAAACCCTCTTTTTGACAGGCATCCAACTCCTAGGTTCAATTTGCAACAAGGAGGAGTGCACAGTGGGCATGTTCAAAATGCTTTAGACGATCCTTTCTGTATCGTCAATGCTAGCGCCAAGGGGATATGTGAGGTATATGTACAATTTCTTTTGTCAGGCCAAGTTTTTTTTTTCCCTTTGTTTTAATTTTTTCTAGTGGCAGATACAATGTTGCAAACCTTGAAGGGACACAAAAGAAATGAACATAAATTTAAAAGAAACTGGTATAACTTTTCATAACCACACAAAGTGTGTGTACAATTTTTTCAAACTTTCTGCAACACCCCCCCCCCCCCCCACCCGCCAATGCTGTTCTATCCTTGTGCTTCACCACTTTATTTCCATGGATAATTGAGGCTAAAATGGTTGAAGTATTAAGGTCCACCCTGACAAAAATAAAAGGTCAAAACCAAACAGTTGAAACCGGTTGATGAGGAATTGAAATTGTGTGCTTTGCGGATGTACTATAACTTTGTAAAAACTTCATATCTATTGTTTGCATTTTTTTTATTAAAAAGTTGTTTTCTTAAATATTCTGACAAATTTGACAAGATTAATTTTTCAAGTATTCTCATTCTGTGACAAAATAATATAACATATATGTTAATTAGACAGTAAATCTCTCTAATTTTCTCAAATAATCAGGATGGATATACTAAAGAAGTAACAGGACCAGAAGGTGTACAAGTTCTTGTTGCAACCACTGCAAAGCCAAATAAAGATCCGAACAGTACACTCGACAGAGAATTTGTTGAAATTGAGAGATGATGAATTATTGATTTTATTGATCTGTATTTTACAAGAGCTACTGTAGCGATTTATATGGAAGAGGAATTAACGGTTGCCTAAGTTCTAATCTAACGGTTGCCTAAAACCTATTACAACGGTCTATTTCTAAAAAAGGAAAAAGTAAATTGAGGTACAGATTGCTCTTTGCTTTTTTCCTAAAATAGCCAGTGATGAATAAAATCCCTAAACGGATCTGAGGCTATTATTTCTCAACACTCCCCCTCAAGTTGGGTTCGAGTAAGTTTATTGAACCCAACTTGCTAAGTATTCTCTGATGATCTGCTTTGCCGAGAGCCTTGGTAAAGATATCTGCTAGCTGCTCCCGACTTCTGACGAATGGTGTTTCAATTTCTCCAGACTGTACTTTTTCTCTAACAAAGTGACAGTCAACCTCAATATGTTTTGTTCTCTCGTGAAAAACCGGATTGGATGCAATATGTCGTGCAGCTTGGTTGTCACAGTACATTTGCATGGTTCTTGTGCATTCCATCTTCATGTCTTTAAGTATTTGTTTGACCCAGATGAGCTCACTGGCTGTGGACGCCATGGCTCGATATTCTGCTTCAGCACTAGATCTTGCTACAACATTCTGTTTTTTACTTTTCCAAGTAACCAAGTTTCCTCCTACAAACGTGCAAAATCCTGTGGTTGATTTTCTGTCACAGCTCCCGGCCCAATCTGCATCAGAAAAACCAACCACATTATTAGAATCATTTTTCTTCATCCAAATTCCTTGACCCGGAGTGCTCTTAAGATATCTTAAAATCCTTTCAATAGCACTCAAGTGACCGGTGCGTGGAGCATGCATAAATTGGCTTACAACACTAACTGCAAATGCAATATCAGGTCTGGTAACCGTAAGATAGATTAACTTCCCAACCAACCTTTGATACTGTCCTATGTCAGGTAGTGGTTCACCATCTTCTGGTCCAAGTTTAATATTGGTTTCCATTGGGGTACTGGCTGGTTTTGCTCCTAACTTACCAGTCTCTTTTAGCAAGTCAAGGATATATTTTCTTTGGGATAGAAATAAGCCTTTGTTTGAATAAGCTATTTCTATTCCAAGAAAATATGAGAGTTTTCCAAGATCCTTGATATCAAACTCATTTTTTAAGGCTTGTTTAATCCCTTTAATTTCTTCATCATCATTTCCTGTGATGATAATATCATCAACATAAACAAGGATAATGGTGATGGAATTTTTCAAGTGTTTGATAAACATAGAGGAATCAGCTGTGCTTTTAACAAAATTATTTTTTAAAAGAGAAAAGCTTAGTTTGGCATACCATGCTCTTGGCGATTGCTTTAGACCGTAAATAGCCTTCTTTAGTTTACACACCAATGATGGATCTGATATATTTTTATGTCCTGGAGGGAGAGTCATATAGACTTCTTCTTCCAACACTCCTTGTAGAAATGCATTTTTTACATCCATTTGGAATAAACCCCATCCCATGTTTGTGGCTATTGATAACAAAATTCTAACTGTGTTCATTTTGGCTACCGGTGCAAATGTTTCTTGATAATCAATACCATAAGTTTGGGTAAATCCTTTGGCCACTAACCTAGCTTTATACCTTTCAACCGTACCGTCGCTATTGTACTTGATCTTGTATACCCATTTACAACCTACTGGTTTTTTTCCTTTTGGCAAATAAACAATATCCCATGTATCATTTTTTTCTAAGGCTTGAAGCTCGTCTTTCATAGCCTGACGCCAAATTGGGTTTTGACTGGCCTCATTGTAATGGGTTGGTTCGGTTTGTTTTGTTATGTTGCCTAGATAAGCCCGGTATTCAGGAGATACCTTTTCATAGGATAAGAAGTTTTGAATCGGATACTTTACCTGATGAGATACATAATCCCTCAATCTGATCGGAGGTCGAGTTTGTCGTGTGGATCTTCTCAAGGCAATTTCTTCTTGAGTTGACTCATCACTCGATTCACTCGACTCACTTCCCTCTTCTTCTCCCCCTGAAGAAATTGGGCTTGATTCACCAATTTGTTCCTCCTCCACATGCTCAACCTGTTCTTGAATTGTTTCTTCGGGAAATAGAAAGCCATTTGGAGATAATATGATTGGTTGATTTTGTGTGTTGTGTTCTTGCCAATTGAGTTGGTAATATGGTTCACTTTCAATAAACGATACATCTCTTGAGATGTAGAGTTTATGATTTTTCGGGTCATAACATTTATATCCTTTTTTTTCTGAGGAATATCCTAAAAAAATAGTTTTGATCGAATTTTTATCCAATTTGTCATGTCTTTTTATGTACACAAAACATGTACATCCAAAGACCCGAATATGCTCTAAGTCTATTTTCCTTCCTTTAAGAATTTCCAAAGGACTCATATTTTTTAACCTTGCACTTGGTAACCTGTTTATAAGATAGGTTGTTGTTAACACTGCATCTGACCAATATATTTTTGGAACATTATTTTGAAAAAGAAGTGACCTAGTGACTTCCAGAAGGTGACGATTTTTCCTTTTCTGAGACTCCGTTTTGTTGAGGTGTATTAACACATGTGGTTTGATGTAAAATTCCCTTTTGTTTAAAAAACTCTAAGAAATTTTTGTTGATATATTCTGTCCCATTATCTGATCTAAAAATTTTAATTTTGGCACTAAATTGATTTTCAATAAAGTTAAAGAATTCTTGAAAACAAGAAAACACTTCATTTTTTGTTTTTAAAAGATATGTCCAAGTAGTACGAGAGTGATCATCAATGAAAGTAACGAAATACTTAAAATTGTTGTATGAATCAACTGGAGCTGGACCCCAAACATCAGAATGAATTAAGTCAAAACATTTCTCTGATCTATTAGTAGATAAAGGAAAAGGTAATCGAGTTTGCTTAGAAAGTTTGCAAATATCGCAACTACTTGAATTTAATTTAGAACAAAAAAGTTTGTTTAAAACTTGATCAGATGGATGTCCAAATCTCCAGTGTAGTAATTTGTCACGATCTACCGGACTCATAGACACAAAACATCGATTGATAGTATCTTCAAGATAATAAAGACCATTTTTAACAGTTCCCTCACCAATCTTCTTCCCTGTGACTCGGTCCTGAAATGTCACTTTATTTGGTGAGAAAATAACATCACAATTTAAGTCTTGTGTTATTTTTCTAACCGATAACAAGTTTGAATTAAAGTCTGGTAGATACAATACATTCTTGATATTCTTAGTAAGTAAATTTGTGGTTCCGGTACCAAGGATTTTTGCTTTATTTCCATTAGCAACAATTACATGTTGGGGTTCTTTAACCGTTGTCATATTTTGTAATTTATTTGGATCCCAAGTCATGTGGTCGGTAGCACCGGAGTCTACAATCCAATTTTTTGAATTTTGACAAAAGTTTGCAATTTTTGGCACACAATTTTTCAATTGTTTTAAAATTCTGGAAAAATAAGATATTTTAAAAGAACCTGTAGCATGTTGCTGTAGTAGTGCGCTCAACTGAGTCATGAGCTGTGCTAGCTGCATAGTGGGCGCCACAGAAGATCCAGGCACATGCGCTAGCTGCATAGTGGGCGCCACAGAGGATCCAGGAGCATGCGCCTCTTCATTTTCTGCTCCTTCTCTCCCTTGGCTCGATCCAGCCCCTTTGCTCAATCCGCCAAATTTCTGCTCCTTTCTCGCGCCGCCCCAATTACTTCCCTTTTCTCCCTTCGATCGGACCGGCCGGAGATGAGGGTGAAGAACCCAGCACCCGTCTCGGCTGTGCCCTGCTCGCCGGCAGTGGTCGCACCAGTCGGAGGCTGGGGTTCCCCTTGTTCTCGCCCCGTTCCTAGGGTTTGCGAACTGTTGGGTTTTAAAGGCTCGGCTGTCGGAGTTTTCTGACTGTTGAGGGTTCATGAGCTGTCGCCGTGACTCCTCTTGTCCGATCCTTGCCACCACATCATCAAAGCTTGGCATTTCAGTGGAGTTTAAGATCTGTGCTCGGATTGCATCATAGCTTGCATCTAATGCCCCCAGATAAGTAAAAATAAGATCCATTTCGTTTCTTTTTTGGATTTCGATGGGGTCTGTTGTGGGTGGCAGATAGAGGCTGAGTTCCTCCCATTTTGATACAATATCGGTTACTAGTTGACTGTTTGTTCGATTGCTTTGTTTGGTTTGGGTCAGTTCTTGCTTGAGACTGAAAATGTGGGAAAAATTTTTCTGTTGGCCGTAAAGTTTTTTGGCTTTGTCCCATACTTCTTTTGAGGAATCAAAATACATGAACATATTGGCTATTTGAGGTTCCATGGTGCTTAGCAACCATGACAAGACCATATGGTCTGAGGTTTGCCATTCTTCTATTCTAGCTGTTTCTTCGTCTGTGACTTTCAATGGATCTGTTGGTTTCGGTTTTTGTTTGGCACCAGTGACAAATCCTAGTTTTCCTTTTCCACTAAGGCCAATAGTTATCTGTCTGGACCAGGGAATATAGTTCTTGTTGCCACTGAGGACAATGGTTGTGAGTTTGACATTATCGAGATTTTGAGACATGGTTTTTTGATATATTGGTCAGCTTTGTGAAATTGCTGGTTTTCGGATTTTTTTTTTCTGATAAGAACAGTTGGGCTTTGAGTTTGCTGATTTTGAAAAAATAAAGAAAAGGAATCAGAGAAAGTTACTGATAAGAACAGATATTCTGATTCTGAGAGTTATCTGGCTTTTCGCTTTTGCCCCTTCCTTCTTTTTGACACAGTGGATCTCTTTCTCTGTTTACTGGTACGGGTTTACCAGTATTTGCTGATCTGGTTTTTTTTTCTTCTTCTGCAGTTCCTTGTTAGCTGCAGTATTGATTGCGGAAGTTGAGTCAGGGTTTATCCTGCTCTGATACCATGTTGAAATTGAGAGATGATGAATTATTGATTTTATTGATCTGTATTTTACAAGAGCTACTGTAGCGATTTATATGGAAGAGGAATTAACGGTTGCCTAAGTTCTAATCTAACGGTTGCCTAAAACCTATTACAACGGTCTATTTCTAAAAAAGGAAAAAGTAAATTGAGGTACAGATTGCTCTTTGCTTTTTTCCTAAAATAGCCAGTGATGAATAAAATCCCTAAACGGATCTGAGGCTATTATTTCTCAACAGAATTTTTCAAAAACTTTCTCGAGGTAGGTAACTTTGGTTAGTGTAATGTGCTTGTGAGTGTTAGCTCTGTTTAAGGATAACCTTACAAGTTACTGTTACCATTGTTAAGAGGACTCGTCATCCTTTAAATTGAGGTTTAATGAAGTCTAAATTACGGAAACGGATTAAAAAAGAGCAGTTATTTAACGGAAAAAAAAAAACAAGAAAGAAGAAACTAATAGTGATTGCTCATTATGTCCAAATCAGCTTCTTTCCCAGAACCCCCCCCCCCCCCCCCCCCCACCTCACCCCACACACACACACAAAAAAAAAAATCACATAAGTGAAGGCAAAACAAAAAAATATTCTTGATAACTTGATTAGTATACATAATGGTCATGTAATACAAACATGTGCATGAGATTTGGAAATGAAAATGCTCTCCCTTTTGTACCTGCAGATCATGAATCTCCCAAAGCAAACCGGGCGCTTTAGTATTAGCACACAGTTTCCATATTACAGAGAGACTTTCTACATGCCTGATTTTTCAAACATGACAAGAGGAAAACCTGTTATATTTGATATGGATATGAGTGTCGGAGACTTTTTATCTCTTATTTACCTTCTCAAAGCTCCTTTAGAAGCTATAGATCTCAAGGTTAGCTTTTTTTTTCCCTTTCTGTCTAGAGTGCTGAGCACTGCTTGTCTGAGTTGGTCAATCATATAGTCTCAGTTGTCCTAGCTTTTGCAATTTTCATTGTTTATAGGCCGTACTGGTAAGTGCTGATGGGTGGGCAAATGCAGCAACAATAGACATAATATATGACGTACTACACATGATGGGACGTGATGACATACCAGTGGGACTAGGTAATGTTACCGCATTGGGAACTCCTAGCTTTGGTTGCACCCACTTCAAGGCTATACCCCTTGGCGCCGGTGGATACCTTGATTCCGATACTCTATATGGACTTGGTCGAACCTTACCTAGAAGCCCAAGAAGGTAAATTTTTTAACAGGTCTTATAGATGTATACTAATGAATATTTAGAATTACATCGGTATGATAAATGAATAAGTACATGGTTACACATGTGCAAATGCCCACTGAATGTTATTTGATGTACCTTGTATAATGCTGGTGCGATCAAACAGAAAAATAGTTTATCTTTGCAAGTCTGATTGCTGCTCGTGAATTAGGTTCAACCTCCTTGAAACTAATTCTGTGCAGATGGCACTGGTTCGATTATTTGATGTGTTAATGAGCCAACCATTAATGCAGACAATGCATTAACAATCATTAATACATTAATAGTTTCAACCTCCTTGAAACTATTAAATGAATGTTATTTTATGTACCCTGCTCGCACAAGCCAAACCCAATCTGACCGGTTCATTGTGCACATCTAGCGGTAAGGCTGCTGGTTTCTGTAAATAAGCCAACCATTGATGTTGTAGAACCAATGTATTGTGTATGGTCAAACTACAACAAGAATCAAGTGAAATCTTTTGTTTGTAACTTCTAGATTTTTACCCCCATCTTCCTTTGGATATATATATATTACAAGTGCTTCCATGAAAAGAGTTCCTTTTGGCATGATTTTTTTGTTGAAAGGAAAAGGAAAATTCATCAATATTTCTCTTTCCAGGTATACAGCTGAAAATTCAGTAAAGTACGGGGCCCCAAGAGATACGGACCATCCAGAACTTAGACAACCATTGGTATTTGAAGTATGGGACTCCGTTGCACAAAAACTGAATCCGGGAGAAAAGATATCTTTCCTGACAAATGGACCTCTCACAAACTTGGCCAATATTATCTTGTCAGACACAGCAGCAAAATTGAAAATAGAGGTTGGTTATCACAACATCAGTACTGCTCATTAATTGGCCAGAATTGATTACCTATTGAGAACCTCAATGGTATGGTATGTAGCATCCAGTAATATAGGTTATCGCTCTAGAGCGTGTCAGAAAAGCATGAACAACCTTTTAAATATCATAGAGGCTGTTAAGTGCCACTACCCACCAAGATGTTATTTTTGGGCACAATTAACAGTACGATTGTTCAAATAGCATCTAAATTGCATGTTTGTTACGCCTGAGCTGCTTTTTTCTCTATACTTGCAGAGCATAGTTGTTGTTGGAGGCCACATAAATAACAGATCAGGGGACATGGGTAATGTTTTTACAGTGGCATCAAATAAGTACGCTGAGTTCAATTTTTTTCTTGATCCCAGAGCAGCTAGATCAGTAATTCAATCCGGCCTAGATAGTACACTTGTACCTCTCCAGGCCCAGCACAAGGTGGCTTCTTTTAAAGACATCTTACAATCTCTTCGACTTTCTGAAAAGACTCCAGAACTGGAATTTACATATAAGTTGCTCTCTCTGATGAATGAATTGCAAAAGAAACACCGAGTCTATTATCACGTGGTAATTAATTACCTGTATTCCATAAAAGAAAAAAATTCTCTCAAAGCTTATTTTTAAAAAGGAAAAGATGGGAAAATGAAAAATCCCTACATATACTTCCTCCATTTTCTTCAAGAAATGGAGATCTCAAATCTCACAGACAAGATTTGGAAACCAAAAAAGGAAAAGAATTAGAACGGAGGTTGAGGTTTTCACATTTATCAGGACTCAGATTGATAAAGCACAGAAGAGGGGAAATTATTTTAAAAATTACATGATGCATGGAACTTCGCTTGTTATGTAAAGGAACAAGAAAAATACTCTTGTTTTAGTCCCTGGAATGAAATTTATGGCTTAATCAAAATCATCCCGGAAGTTTTTAGAATTGAACTTCTCATGTTTCTCAGCACTTGAACTAATTATAAATCTATATTCATTTTTACAGGACCATTTTGTCGGAGAGATCCTTGGTTCGGTCTTCTTGGTAGAACAAGAAAATCTAAAACCATGCATTCAAGAAAAGCGAATTGATGTTGTTGTTGGAGACGAAATAAATGAAGGTCGAACTGTTATTGACAATGTGAAAGGGAAACTAGTGAAGATACTAAACGATTTGGATAGAGATGCATATTTTACAAAATTTGAATGTTCATTGGCGAATAAAAAGCAGTCTGCTGTGATCTCTAGTTTCGCTGAACAGAAGCAAATATGGAGCAACCCGCCAAAAAGTATTTCAATCTCCTCGATCGGTGATTAAGAAAAAAAGGTTACTACTGAATATGAATTTCATATTTCTTAAGTAACTTGTTGTTAATCCTTGTTTCTTTCTCTTGTGTTTTGTACTTTTGATCTTAGATAATACTACAAAGTTGAGGCTATGACAATTATAATTATAACTGTAAAGAAATGCCATTAAATGAACTAGTTCATTCTCTTTATTATTACCTCCCTTTCTATCTCTCGGCTTGTTTAATATTTAATCTGTAGTCTCGTATTAAATTTTACAGATTTGCTGTTAGAAACAGTTACATTATACTCATAATTATAGTGGAGATATACTGTTGTTGGTTTAAACTTGGTGATCATTTGTTCGTCGGTCTAAGAAGAGATATTCTGTTTGGAGGGAGGAGATTTCATATTTTTTTTTTATTCGATTAGGGTGTGCTCATCTTAGATTTGAACTTTTTCATTTTTATACAAATAACCCCCTATATTCTTAATGAAAAGTACTCACTATAACCTCCATTTTACTAAAATTAATATATTGAAATTGAAAATAAATTATACAATCTACAAATATTATTATGAATCCCCATTAAAGATTTTCTATTGGATCAAGTTAGGCCCAAGCCCAACATATAATACGAATCGCTCGCGTATCATTTCACATAACAAAAATACAAATATAAGTTAAAAATTACATAATATATGAAAAGTATTAATTTCATCATCCCGTACTTATCCCAACAGAAAGATAAGGTAATAAAAAGCAATTGGTAACAGCAAAGAGAAAAAAAAGTTTCAGGTTCTGGAAAAAGACTGTGATTTACAGATAATAAAAATTGGTTTTATTCAGCCACTCATTAATTTGTTTGAGCAAGAAAAAGTATGCTTTTTACCAACCACTGCGAATAAGTGTTGAGTTGCATTCCCTTGATTTAAACCCTTCAAAGCACAATTCCATTAATTGTGGTTCTGAATCTTAGAAAATATTTGGATTTTAGAAGGAGAAGAGATATGGCACCTTTGCATGAACTGCGGCTGAAGTACAGCGGCATCATGTCAACCCTGATCCAAGAGGTAAAGTATATTATGCACATAAAAATTTACTTTTTTCCTTTATTTTCGTTTCACATCTCCATTGATTTTGAATAAATCCTAACAAGGAAGTTATATTACCGTAGAGAAACCTTGAAAGAGGTATATATTGAGATCTATCAAATAGATTATTCGTGTTCCAGTCGAAGAGGAAGGAAATAGCAAATTCAGTGTGTAGCTAACACGAACACGCACATATTATAACTCGTATTCAATGAATTTAGATATAAGTTTCAGTAGATTTGTTAGGAAGGGAAGCTCATGACGCTCCATTTTCATGTACAATTGCAAAATTCATTCTATGGCATTGGATCGTATGGAAGCCACCTTTGTTTAGCATTAACTCCCGTTCAATACTCTCTTCATTTTCTTATTTTTCCCCTATTTGCAACGCTTTGGTTGACAGCTTTCTTTCTCATTTAGGACATTTTTCATTAATACTATAGTCAAACTCTATTAGTGTACAGTTATTGTGCTAAAGTTGAATGTATTAAATTCTCATAAGAAAGTTTTATCCAGTGCTTGAACTTTCCTTTTTATTATTTCCAAAGACACCATATCTTTAAGTAAGGGGCTTTAGATCTAGTGAGATTAAGTGAACAAACTCAGTGGAGGATTAATAGCTAGTATTTTGTTCTCTTTTTAGAATCATATCATATACACTCATGATAAACCTAAATTATCACACGGCCCACATAGGCCCAGCCCAAGTTGGTGCCTATATATTACGTGTGAGAGAGAGTGAGAGAGAGAGAGAGAGAGAGCGAGAATTGTTATGAGTCTTATCTCTTCTCTTCACAGTTCATAAGCCAAAGAGAGAAAGAGAGTGGGAAATTACTGATAGATGAGGAAGGAAATGTGTTAGTTCTCGAGTTATCACTACTCTTAAGTTACCTAAATAAATTGGTTCGTTTTGTGTTTCCATTTTAAAGGCTTGATTTATATTGTTGCACTCAAGGTGTACGGTGAAATGCCCAAATGACAGTCCAATCAATTTATCAGGACTTAACATATTCAATAAATGCCACTAAGTAATAGTACTTATTTTTTTCAGTTGTTTATATAAAATCGCCTCATCCATATACGGTTATTTTAATTATCTTCTAATTTTAATTTGTCGTTTTTGAAAGGGAATGTTGGATTCACGTTACCCGGCACTTAAGGAAGCTGATCGCGAAGACCTTCTCTTTGCACACCGGATAATAACTCAGTTCTTCGGGGCTACAGAGAAAGCTTTATTAGACATGCGAAAGATAGTGTAAGTAAATAATCTAATTAATTCGACTGTATCTTCACCATTTGCTATTTTGTTTTTTCTCAGTATCTTTGGCTAACATGATGACACGAAATTGCGGTTTCGTTTGAAAGAAAGGTTTCTAGTTGTTTTGGAATGATTTCTATGTTGTGAAGTTCTTTAATGTTATTTCTCAATCAGGTACAAGTCTGGTGGTATTGATCAACATAAGATGGGAATTGAATTGCACCTGATCAAAGGACCTAGTGACTAGTAAGCACAGTTATATATACCAGCTCATGGCTGTTAATTATATTTTCTTTTATTTAGTTTCTGGAATAAGTTCATGATGTTTGACTTTCTTTTTATGTCCTTTTATTAAATTTGTCCAAAGTGTTTCTCTAGGAATTGAAATTGTCCTAGCATTTCTAAAACTCTGGGTTAATTATAGAATAGCTTCAAAAAGCCGAAAATGTTTTTTAATGTGTGGATACACTTTACGGATGCAACTTATAAGACTCGCTTGACTCCTTCATTTTAGTCACATGATAAGAAAAATGTTCATGGAATTGTATATGAAGCACAAAATTAAATAATTGTCTTGGTCTAAATCTTCCTTAGATTTTAACAAAACACAGTACTTTCACTTTCCCAATTTTACCAAACTGTATTTCCATACAAAACGATCAGAACTGCCTGATTTCAGCTAGAATTAAACTTATCACATGTCTGATGAATTCAATGCCAAATGTCTGCAAATTCTATCTAATGTGGATAATTCAATGCCTCTTTTCTTAATTGGGAAATTAGTATTTTGATATGTTTGTTTACTTTCTCTGTATTATATTCTGACTTCATTTTCTTCAACTCTGTAAGCAGCATTGGGACATTAAGGGTTACAAAAGCGTGCAGGGCGTTACGTGATGCCTACACAGAAAATGACAGGAAGAGGTGTATATATATATCTCTATCTTGTGTGCATTATAAGTATCTAGTTATAACAAAATTTGAAGGGTAATTTATGAAAACTTGACTTGTCCTATTTAGCTCAAGTTATAACTTTCTCAACCGTAGTTGATCTTTTCATTAACAACAAAATCTTGTGTTCTTACCATTTTTAAAATGGCCATATGTAGGATTCTGCTCTTTTATTTGACTCGAGAATTAACTTCTAGTTTTTTCTATGTATGACAATTTTAAACACAATATGACCTCATTAATTTTAATTGAAATCTTTAACAAAAATACTTCAAAAATTTGTCTAAGGTATCTATCCTGATCCCCGAGTTGGTTCTGTACATCTCTTATATCGCAGATAATGCTTGCGCAACATGATTTTATTAGTTTTAATCCCGGTGACTTGATAATTTTGAAAGTTAGCAGGCTATCGAGACTATACTTTTTTATATGATAAAAGTGCATTGTTTCCATTTTATGTTTTATATAGCACTAAGTTTATATATTTTCACTACCGATCACTTATCCTTCAACAAAACAAGTTGTCATAATGTATCCACTAAGATTCTCCTATCTCGTGATTAACATTCTCGATGAGAAAATATTGTTTGAGAACATGTTCTTCTCAGTAAAATAATTCAATCTTCTAAATCTAGTTGAAGTATTCTCTCTGCAGGTGTCTCAGTTGCATCAAGGATTTGAAGAAGGAATTCAATCTTGTGAAACCCCACCTGGAAGCTCTGATGGAGGTATGGTTTCTTCCCCCCTTTTTGTTGACATGTCCTAATTTTCCTCCTTATTTTCTAAGATCAGTATTACACAAAAAGACTTCAGTACCGATTCCAATTTGCTGCCACAGTTATAATGGCAGGAATTCTATGGCACGCAATCTTGTCTATCTGATTCGGGTCTAACGCACATGGTTCATTGTGGTTTTTTTTTTTTTTTTGTGGGGGGGGGGGGCTTTTTTGAGATTCGTGCAAATTTATGATGGTTCAGATTGCGTGCCAAAGCAATGTTAAATTATTCAGTACCAACTTACCAGTCCAGTGTTGGTGAAAAGCAATGTTAAATTGGTAACGTATCACTAGAACAGACTTTTCAGATGCTTCTGGGCCGGAAAGCGTTGCTAGTCTATTTTGCCTACGCAATTAATAGGAAATATTTTTCTTATTGTTTTTCCATCTTTGTGCTCATCACAGTGCATAAAATCTTTCTTACTTTTCGCCTTTTGTCAATGTAGCTTGAGAAGGAAATTTGGGCTGCTAATGGAAGGGTCTATTAGTAGCAATTGCTATGTTATGTGTATACTAATATGGATGCACTGAATGGAACTAAGTATGGTCAGTATAGGCTAATTAAGGTGTCACCTGATGATACCGATAAATTCCGGTAAAAGAGCATTGATCTAATGCTGTGCATTATGTAGTTAATTTGTAGCTGTTGTTGTTGCTCAGATCTTTGTTTGTGCTTTGTAACTTTGCTGTTTGTGCTTTGTAACTTTGTTGTTTGTGCATCCTTGTTTGGTGAAATCTTGAACTTAATATGTGTGCTAGCCTTAGTTGTTGGAGATTTGAAACTAATAGTTTTGTTTTGTTTTTTTAACTTTTGCACTTATTTGAGAGGATTATGACATGTATGGCTATATATGCTGACATGACATGCATGTCATGTAAGAGCTTGATTGGTACTAGCTCAACCTACCATTAAGCTCAGTAGTTGAATCAAATAGTGAGAACTGAGGAATTTATATTCTTTTAGGGAAAAAGAAGAACAAAGGGATTACTGGTTTGTAAGATAAGCAGTATATGCGATTTCAGATGTTTCAATATATTTCTAGATTTAAATTACTAACTTTAAGAATCATAAGAGAACCACAAATGAACCTTCAGTAGCATCTTAAATATTCGAAATTAAATATTCACCAAACTGAAGGAACACAAATTAATTTCATACTTGGTTGATTAACATCTTAATCATCATTTAATATCTGATGATTTAACAAAGAAGAGGGCTCTAACAGATGCTTTGGAGGAGAGCAATTGAACGAGTTGACAGAGAAAACCATTGATTTAAAATATTCAGATTGTCCAATATGATTGTTTTTGTTTTCTCCTCCAGTTAAAAAGTTATTGATATGAAATTTGGTTCCATATAAAATTTCAATACGTAGATCGAACTGATTGGCGAGGCATGATATGAACAGAACGGGGACCCAAAATCAGCTTAAGACAGATTAGATTAACTTTCTATGACACAGACTTATACAGTATACACTGTCAGGTGTCGAGAATAAGATACCAGTACCAGTGCAAGTCAAGTTCTGGCATCAGTACAGTTCAATTATATCTGTGAGTAATTAGAGAATAAAAATATATATACACACATTCTTTTGAGGAATACATTGGTTGATATTCTACATAAATGCAAGGTGCCGATCAACTGTTATATGTCGAGAGAATATTGTTCAAAGTATTCACAGGCGGGGTCAATAGTACCAGGAAGAAAAACCTGGAGGAAAAAGAGATGGTCATGGCAAGAGGAAATTGCCGAAACAACCTAGCCCACACATAGCTTTCAAAAGAAGAATACAAGTGTTATCACCGCCTTGGTAATCATCCCCCTTTTTTATCTCGATTTCTTTGTGTCAGAGGCTAAGAAAGGTGACAGAGAGACGAAAGACCTTCTCCTTTCTTCTAAAAGTAAACTGGACGAGCAGAAGAAAGGAGACAAAATTGGAGACCATTTCGGTTAAATATCTATTTTATTGTATGCAGTACATGCTAGCTTCTAGTTGCCCACAACTAACCACCAAAAAGGCCGAAAAGAAAAAAAGATAAAAAACGTTACAACATGTAAGATATAGCACCTGGCTATTACCAACATTCGAGACCATTTCAGGTTTATAAGTGAAAAATCTCTACTTATTTAAATTTAGTATACAGTATTAACATAACGAGGAGGGGAAATCAGATCATAGATGCAAGAGCGGAGATAACATATTGAGGCTGAGAAGTGCAGCAAGGTCAAGACAATTAATTAGGTCATTTGTGCATGGTATTGACCACTGGTACAGTACAGCCAGTGGTGTAGCTAGTATTACTTCCAAAAATGGAAAGCGCTGGTAGATAAAACAATAAAAGCTTGAACAACCAGTAAGCTATTAATTTATAATAGTTCCTGAACAACATGTCCAGTCTACAAACAACTCCAAGAACCCTCATCTCTTGGATCCCTGCACAGCAACCATCTTGCCCGCTTCCAATTGAAGACTGTCTGTCGGAAAAGTGCTTCTGGATAGTCAGTCACAATGGGCCTAAAAAAGTCCATTCAAGTAAGGCAAGTCAAAGAGTAAGTAAAAGAAAAAGAATACGATGCACTGGGAGACCAACCGCTTTTGCTCAACCTTCCTCCACCCGGCACATTCTTGTTACTCCTATGGAGTTCAATGAGGAGTAAATAGAGCTTGCATCAAGAAAGAGTGATTTAGAGAAAGACCGATTTGATTGACTTACCTAACCAACAACACTTCTTTCCCATCAGCTTTTGGCAAACCTACGTTTCAGTCCATGCTGATAACCTCCTTCTGGTACCGGAATTGGATCCATAAGAAGTCAAAAGCAATCCTTCCCTTCAGCTGCTCTTCCCGCTCTTTGTGCTTTAGTAAGGTAAGTCCGTGGAGTTCGGATTGTTCTCTGCAACTCGGGAACATGAAGTTAAAAGTACAACTAGTCGGTCTATAATACAACTAAAATTCGACCAAAATTATCAAATTTTCAAAAAACACCGAAAAAAAATGAAAAAAAAGATATGACGCAGTTGTACCCTCATGATTCATGTACTAGGGTTGGTGTTCAACCCTATTCGGGAACCTTCTTTAGTTAGGGTATCTACATTGTTGGAGAGACTTAATTCTACTGTACAAGATCATGCTAGGTTTATGTCACGCTCACAGGAAGTAATACCTAGTCCTGGAAGACGAACTTGACATTAGGTGCCTAACGGAAAGAGTAAGAAGGGTGAAATTTCTTATTCCAGAATTTAAACTATTACTAAAAGAAAAGGAAACACCAAATGAGTATTAAAAAGACCTATCTGTAGATTCAATCTTGTGAAAAATAGAGAGATATATATGCAATCAAAATAAGACTAGTTACCTGACTCAAAAGTGCATCTTCAGCCTTCAATTAAAAGAAACTAGAGATGTTTGCCCTTGTCAGAGACTCAGAGGGGTCTTTGTGCTCAAAATGCTTGTGTTGGGATGAAAAGGAAAAAAATGTATATGGGCTTATTTTTAGGCCCAAAATAGCATAAGTGAAAATGGTAGAAGCTTTGTTAATTAGAATAGAAAATGAAGTTTTAATTCAAACAATCTATCACTCTAATACTGTATAGAATAAAAAAACAAAGATTAATAGTTATAAATTACGATAAATTAAGATTGAACAAAAATGTCTCAGTTCATTAAGAAAAAAAGTTCATAACTGACCTCCATGAGAAAAAATTTGGATAATATATTTGTTGTTTTCATGTTTTGGTAATTTTTGATTCAGTAATTTGGTCAATCGATTGTTTGACAAGCTCAAGGACAACTTCCATTTAATGTTTTTTTCTCTTTTGATTTTACAGTCATTTGTTTAGGACTGTTGTTTGGTAAATTGCAATCCCCCTTAAATTGATAATTAATTTATCGTTTATAAATTTATTAGTCCCTGCATTAATACTAAATCATGAAAGAAGTAATAAATACAACTCACAACAGTAAGTTAATTAAATTAAAAAAAATGATAACGTGGTATAAATAGAGCTTATTTTAATACATTTTCAAATATTAACAAGTTTATTACACTACTAATTCACACAAATATATTTGCATTGTTTTCATTCCAAAAAAAAAAAATACATTGTCTTTAGTAAAGATAATCATACCTCTCCATTTAAAAGCAAACATTGTCACGCAAGATGATATAACAATCATTTTTCTAAACTTTTAAAAATAAAACAGATACAAATAAACACACAACCCTAATCTCTTCCTCCTCTAGCAGGTTGGCATGCATGCATGCATTCCTTCCTTGTAAATTGTCTCAGGAGTCGCCTAATCCGTATCTCCATCTCCCGGCCATCTGACGGACCCGGAGCTTGATATCTTCTGTAGAAGTGCTTGGAATGCTCCAAGGGATTGATGCCAGGAAGCATATGAAATTGGATTATTTGGGTTGAACGCCGGCGGAACACCTGTAGAAGCGGATGTTGTAGAGGATGATGCCGCCATTGTGCTTGCTCCCTCGAGTCCTTGACCATGCACAAAAGATAAGGAAAAAAGAACTTAGTTCAAAATTCTTCTGTTGTATATGTCATAACTTATTTTATTGAAGTTTAGTGGTCTCCAAGTCTTTTAATATATTACATTTCAAAAATAGTAGTTATATTGTTGTGACTGGTGAGGAACTAGTAAGGAAAAGTTATATGAGCCATTTTTAAAAGAATACTTATGTATTATTTTCCTATCCAATGCATTCAAAGCAAGGAGTGAAAGAAGTCCTTAATTAAATTAATAGATATTATGGGGCCGTTTGATGATATAATGGACTAGAAAAAAAAGTGAAATTTAGGATAGAGTTTTATTATGCACTATGCCGATTTATCGAGTTTGGTTGAAGGTAAAAGAGTGATGGAGTGAAATAGTGAAAAAGCATTGAAGAAAGAGTTAATTTCATCTCTTGACCAAGACCAATTTTCTATTCCATCTTTTTCACATAATAGGAAATTGATTCTTAATAAAATAGATGAGGGACTAACTTATAAAAAGCAATGATTTGACTGTAAAAATTCAAATTCAATTTCACTTTTTCACTTTTCCACAATTCTACATAATTTCATTATTGTTTGGCAACTATTGCTTAACAATTTCACTATTCTACCTCCACTCAACAGGAGCTATAAGAACTTTGGATCCAAATTTTATGTTCACCTTTTCTTACCACTAATATGTTATACTCTTGATATAAACCATGCTAGAGAATCGAAAAATTTTGGACTCGAATTTAACTTCATAACTAGAAACACTCATTGGTTACAAATGAAAAATAGAGAATAAAATTCTTACCCCCCGAACTAGTAGTCTCCATTTCCTAGACCGTTCAAGCTAAGAAAACAAACTTTAGAAGTAAAGCAATGGTGGAAGAGACGAGATGAATAATCGGTGGATGATACGCAACTCCTCTATATTATGATATGGATGGTGAGAACTAACTAAATTGAATGTGAAAGATTAAAATTAGAATATGAGATGAAATATGAGTGTGTTCTCAATCGGCCATAAGGCATTCATTTATAAACAACTCGGCCTTGAACTTGTCGCCTCCTTTTTAATACTGAGTTCGGTAATTCAATGCTCGCCCCTAGTAACAAGTAAACCGGAATGCAATTAATTCAATCATATCCATTTATTATAGTATTAAGATTGCAAAATATATATTTGTATTGCTTGATAAAATAGGAGTTGTTCAAAATTAATATATGCCTATATTGTTGCTCTGATAGTATATACCAATCTATAATATATGATCTAGATCTTCCTAAAGTTATATCTTTTGTACAAGATTTTAGACAAGATGACTAAAGGTGATCGTACAATAGGAAAATATTGAGCATAATTAATTAAGTTCCTCAAAAAAATAGTTATCACTTAAATGTATTTGCACATCCAATGTACAAGTCATAAAAAAGGAAGACGCCCATGTAAATTATGCTACTGGATCTTAATGACAATAAATAGGAGCTTGTCAATTTCTCATGAAGAACATTCAGAAACCTGTTGGAGGCTTGGAGCGTTTGGTAGATTTCTAATAGGGAACCCGCTGGGTGTACTAATATACAGAGTTCTGATTTTCTACCGTATAGTATTGTATCACAAAGCATACAAACGAATAGATTAAAAAAAAATTTTAATTTACATTGTACAAATCTCAACTCGATTGGATGAATAACACATTATGTTACACAATGTAACGAATACAAATCCTAATATACAATACAAGGCTAAAATGAATTGTGTCTCTCCCGGTATAACATTTTTATGAGAATAATTGTGTTCGTATAATATTCTTGAAGCTTTTACAATACCCTATCCGCCGTTACTTGTGATCAATTGCGTTGGTACAACCCAACACCCTCCCCCCCCCCCCCCCCCCAAAAAAAAAAAAATAATAAAAAATAAAAATAAAAAAAACCGCAAATAGTGAGAAACTAAAAAAAAATCAAAGACAAAAATGCCATTTCAGCATTAGTGAACCACAAGCACAATCCACACAAAAACAACCTTGCAATTATCATCCATATCATAATATACCAAGATTTATATCACAAAATAGTTATACAACCATTCAATACTTTCTTTATTTTACAACACTTATGTAAGATATTATACGGTATTGGCAAGTACTACGGAATCCTATCAGTTACTGACTGGTGGGGTCAGAGTTCTCTTCCTGATGCATCTGATTGAGAACATAATTGCCTTCAACACTCTTGTGCACTTCCACATGAAACTTCTCCTCTTTGTTTCCTCTCTTCAGCTTTAGAAGCATATGAAACTTAGCCACATCTCCTATCACCTACCATCATCAAAAAAATCAAATATTAGAAGTCGACGTCCTTATGTTTTAGGATTAATGTTTCAAGCTGAACTGAATCATTAAATTTTCAAAAATTACAAGCTGGCAATAGATCACAACTGAACTGAATCATTAAATATTCCAAAATTAGAAGCTGACACTAATGACTAAACCAAAAGCCCAACCCGACCTTGATATGACTGGGGTAAAACTTCAGTTAAACCAGAACCCAACTAAACAATTTACACAGCCAACCCAGCACCTCAGGCAAACCAGATCTCACAATTAATGATCTCAACCCTACCTACCCCACAAGGGGAAAAAAACAGTATCCCACTCATAATAAAGTGTAGCAGCCAGGCACCACAATCTTAATTCATTTTTGTTTGCCAGAAAGAGCTTTTTTTTAAAAATAAAAGAAAAGTCAACTGCAAACTCCAAATCAATATCAGAAAATAACCGGAATGTCAGAACAAACCAATCAGGAGATCTGAGACCAAAAACTGGCTGAAACCAAAGCAACCTGATTATACCCACCCATTTGCCTCATATATCACAACTTGCTTCTTACATGAAGTTTACCGTACCATATACCAAAATTAAAAATCAGCTTCAATTATACTGTTTTCCAAAGAAAAACAATAAACCAGTGTCATCTCTTCCCCTTGTCTCTTCCACCTCCTAGTTCTTAATAAACTAATGTCCTGATTAGCCTGATCTATATCCAGCATTAACTGAATCAGGTTGTATAGATAACACATCTCTCTGACAAAGCCCTCGGTAGGTGAAGACAAGCAAGAAAAGAAACAGAAGCAAGGTAAATTTCAGAACTGTTATATCTCACAATCCAAGTATCAGCAAGGCAGACACCAGCATAAAACCAACAAAACCTGTACCAAATTCTACTAGGAAGAGTTTCATCGGTATTACCTCAGCCTTGGCATGGATGATGTCCAGAAGTTCATAAGGTAAAAGGGAGTTAGATCTCTGTTGGATGCTGGACACAGCATGACAAGCAGCATCATTCACCACCGGGTCATGCACTGGCACCTCACGCCACCCTGGTTCATGCCCCTCTGAACAAATAAGTGCAATCAGCTTAAACTTAATAACAAAAGAATTCCCGTGTTGAGTTCATTAAGTTGTGTATGGCTCTTTAAAACCTATGAAAACTTATAAAGCACAACATATAAATGAAAGTAAACTATGAAGATGACACCAAAAATTGGGCTACCGAGAAGTGAATTTGGCGTCCCCAACAAGTACTTGAGAGGAACACCAGAATAAGGCCAAAAAATAACCAACATTCATACATCTGGTAATCATGGATTTAACAAATCACCTGGTTTTACACCGAGGTCAGAAGTAGTGAAAGAGGTCGAATCCCCCTTATGAGTGAACTCTTGCAACTCCTTATAACCGAGCCATGGCTTAACCCAAACCTTGGCTTCATAAACTTTCTTCTTTCCAGCCTCAATAACCTCAATAGTGAGATGGTGAAGTGTGCCAGTAACCACTTGTTCCTTTGCCTCCACCACCCTCAAGAACTCCAAGAGAGCATTCTAGTTCAACAAAGGGGGAAAAAGAAATTAAAAAGTATGAGAACTTTAAATACAAGCATTTGTGCTAGAACAGGAATTTTTGTCATTTGGTATGATTAATCAATTGCAATTAGGTATGATTAATCAATTGCAATATGGATTTCATTTCTTTCTTGATTTTACTGCCTCAGCATGGCCATACTCCAGTATCTCAGTCTATTAATTGATCACATTTTATCAAAAGATTTTCCCAATTACCTTAACATTTTTTTCTGTATTAATTGCAGAGTTCAAAAAATTACTACTTCCACACTCCTCTTTTTTTTTTAATATTAATGCTATTGAACATTTAGAGTTACAATCAGTTCATATTATACATAAATACAAGAAAGAGTCGCTAATTGATAAAATTGAACTACAACAGGTCCAGTTCTACCAAAAAAGTATTGGTCAGGCCAGAGAAGATTACCTATCACACAAAAAACTCAAAATTTAGCATCAGTTCTCCAATTTCTGGAAATAACTTCATTACTCGAAGTAGTGTCCTATTAGTGCACTGACAAGATCACGATTTTACACTCTATACTCGAGTAAAGTCATGTAAAGGAAAAGTATTCATAGTTAGACAAATCAAGGGAGAATAAAGACCTCTTTCTTGTTGTGTTCTTCCACAGCGAATCGCGCGAGCTCCTCGTGCTGAACGCTGTTCTCTTCAGATACCGGAGTATCGCGCACGCCTCCCAAGGTAGTCGCCATGGCGATCGATTTCTCACAGAGAATGGATAGAATCAAGAGGGAGAAGAGAAATCGAGAGATGAAACTGAAGGCACCGATTGAATCTGATGGCATTTCTCGACTTATTTAATGCGAGCATTTGTGCTCTCCTGTTCGCATCTCGCTTTAAACATTTCCCCAGGTGGAGATGAGAAATCCGTGCACCTGGTCTATTAAAATTAAGTCCTATTCTTATGACACGTGGGTCCCTCATGACCTAATCTTTTACTGGTTGCAGAACAACAGGTCCAGTTTAGAATATCATCCATAAACGGGCGAAGTAATCCTCAGTTCAGTAGATATTTGGATGAAGCTGGTTTGGTGAAATCTGGGTACTGTTGTAATCGAGCCCACCTGTCATTGAAATACATTCTTTCCGAATTCTATATCTAAGCATGGAGTCGGTTCACCCAAGACGATAAGGTCGACGGAGGATGCCGTGCATGCTAAGCACGTGGAGGTGGCTTTCGGTTTGCTTGCTTAGCATGTAAGCAGGTGACCGGGCGATCTGGGTCGAGTTCGGACCGAACCGGATCGTGTTTTGGGTTTGTAGTTTAGCAGGATTGGACCGGGTTGGTTTGATTTGAAATAAATTGGATCCAAGTCTGGTAATTTTAGAAATGTGCCAATGACAGTTACTAATTCAATCAATTCAATTGATCTGTTGAATATTTAAACTAAATCTTTTTTTTATTTTTTATTTTGTTTTAGTGATTTTACTCCCAACTTAATCTTCTTTTGTTTTTTATGATTTATTTTATGTATGTTGAATGTTTTACTTTTATATATGTATGTTTTATTTGAATTGTTAGACTCATATAAATAAACGGTCGCATTTAGAAAATTAGGTCACAAGACATATCAACTAGGATTTTAGTTTTTCTTTTCTATTTTCGAAGAAAAAAATGGAGAACTAAGAATTTAGTTTTTACATAGTTTTATGTAATAAGTGCATATTCAACAATAATTCAACTGTATATTCTGAAAATGATTCAAGTAATGAATATTAAAAGCTATTAAAAATTGCTCTAATTTCATCAGAAATGTGTAACGACGGTCGATGGTTGTTTTAAATTAGTGTGGTTTATGTAATAAATGAGTGTGCATTGTGTTGGTATAAATATACATTCTAAAATACATGAGAAACGAATTACACTGTTAGAAATTACATTATTTGGTTAGAAACAAAATGTAATTTTCGGTTTTAATTTTTTTCAAATTCTCTCCCCTTACCTCATATACTCGTTTACAAGCTTTCATTTTTTACTTTGATTTAATAAATATTATAATAAATACTTCGTCCGGCACTTCAAAAAAAAAAGATATATAGAGAAACAGATTTTTATTTTCTATTGCATTGCACAGCGATCGAATGCAATCAAACAACACTTTATAAGAAACCATTTTTTAAGATTTATAGTATATGAATCTCAAAGTAATCAGATGGATAGTCTGTTATACTATATAGTACAACACAACAAAAAATACGAATTCATATAGAGACGCTCGAAAACTTTTGAAGGAGCGTAAGATCTTGATTCTCAACTATTTGCATCAGATCGGACGGTGCGGATTAGGATGGTAAGCTTTACGCCTTCCCATCAGATGGTAAGCACGAATATTTGCATACAATTACAGCTCTGCCTTTCGTTGTAAATTTGTAAATTGCAATGACGCGCAATAATTATTTTTTTCTCTGATTCACTTTTTATATTTTGCTAATAAAAACAATAACTTTAGATAATTAGGTTCTGATTTTTTTGTTTCTTATCATGATCTTCATTAAATTACACAAACTTTGATTTAATAATATGTCGCATGGAATAAGATTGGATTAAAAAAATAAAATGACAAGAAGATTAAATAAGTTAAGGCCCAGCGCAATATTTGTTCCTCATTTATTGGGCTCATACCAGATCCGAATGGGCCTAGAAATACTGGGCTCAATACCCGATAACATCTCGGGTACACTATTTGGATCCATTTAGTAAATACTCGTACGCCCGCCGAATACGTTGTATCGACAAGTCCTTGATCATTCCGTACAAAGGAATTAGTACACACTGCCAGTGGGTCCCTTTATAAGGACTAAAAGGACGCAATTGAAAGAAAACCGGGTCCAGATGTAATTTTACTCTCTGAGCTCAATCCCTATTTATAACAAACAAATGCCGGACGCCAACTCTTTTGTCAAATCGAAATTTAATAATCGCCTCACGTCCGTCTGGAGGGAGAGAGAGAGAGAGAGAGAGAGAACCATTTAGAAGAAGAAACACGAGTCGCAGGAGAGAGAAAGGGGACGAAGCGCTAACGGAAAGGAGAGATCGCTAGAGATCCGTTGTTGCTTGTAAATCCTATCAGGTACTTTCCTTTTCCGTATCTCTGGGTTCTTGATTTGTTACATTTCATCGAATTACCAGCTCAGATTTGTGGTTCTGTGGTTGATTTCTTTTTCATTTTGGGCGTTCGGCTGGATCTATGGGGCTAGGGTTTATTGTTGTGATCGATTACGTAGGGTTTATGTTTTTATGATGTCAAATTAGGGCATTGTTCGGGTTTGTGTAGGTTTTTTGTTGTCTAGGGTTTGAAATTGGGATTTTGCCACTGGGTTCAAATTTAGGTAGTTTTGTATTACAAATCATTTTTTTATTGCCATTTTAGTCAAGTTTTGTACATGTGTTGTGCTACTGAGGGGAAGAAAACATGTGTCGCCAAGAAATTTCTTCTCTGTCCCATTTTTTGGTTGTAAATGTTCAATGTCAGGTTATTTTGCTTAGTATTTGCTCAGTATTGAATTGTATGAGCAATTAACGTCTAAAGTTAAAGTTTCCAGTAATTTGTTAGTATTAGTCTTTAGAAGTTATGTTTCCCAGATTATTTTCTTTATTTCGGTTTGTTACATTGGCACCTCAATGATTAGGCTGCTAATTGTTGGAGTATACCATTATTTTTTATTATTAAGGATTGAAAGGTGTTCTGTATATTAGAGCCATGGTGGTTTATATGTGAAGATCCTAATTGATGTGTAGGGCTTGTTTTCTTAACAATTGATTGATTTGGGTCATTATGTTACTTGTTAATTATGATGTTTATAAATAATTGAAATTTATGTCTATTAAACCATCTTTGTTCATATGATGCCTGCATAAACTAAATGTCTTAAATCATAATGGAAAACTCGATGAATTCTGCTCCTCTCTTAGGGCTGTAATGGATATATGTGTCCTAGTGTTTCATTTAATGTGGAGATTGATTAAGGTTTGGCATGTTTTATGTCCATCTGTTTTATTATGTTTATCGTCTCAATGGTGAACTAGATAAAGTGAATTCCAGGTCTCCTAAACCATTTTTGCAACACTTCCATGACCAAAATGAATGTCTTGCTGGAATATTCTGCATTTGTTGTTTTATGTTGAATATTATTGTAGGAAAAAAATAAAATGTCTTAATTTTTTATTTTCTTTTATTTCCTCATTAAAGTGGGCTATTGTGTCCCTCTTAGCCTTGTTTCGTATAGCATATTACTTTGTCAATTGTTGTGCTCTTCTTTCTTCTAAAATTTGTGCAATCTTTTTTGTATATTGACGTGAGTTCTTATTTATTTCAGTCCAGTTCTCAGTTCACCATACAGTAAACCCTTCTTCAAAATGTCTCCAGCACCAAAATCCAAGTCCAAGGAAAAGACCACCTCAACCTCCAACAAACTCACAAAAGACCAAAATCCTCAGAAGCCGACTCAAAAACCTGCCTTATCCAACGGGGGTGGATCTGGCGCTCTTGCAAGTGCTTATAACCCTGTGTCTGGGACTTTCCATGCTCTCGACCCGGCAGACCCAGCAACCCTCCTCCTCAACCCAGTGAAGTTTCGTTCCATTGATGAGCCTGATGACCATTCACCGACTTCCCATGGTGACTTTGACTCGGCCTCTAACCATGACAGTTGTTCTGGTGAGTCAGAGGACACTGTACCAAAAGCAAACAGTAATGGTTCAGGTGCAGCTAGTACAGGTCATTCCCGTACTGACTCGGTGCCAGGTTGTGACTCAGAAAAGCGTGAAAAGATCCGCCAAAAGAATGAGAAAAAGCACCAGCGCCAGCGTGAGAGGCGGGCTCAAGAATTGCACGAAAAATGTAGTGGCTATTTGATGTCACGTAAATTGGAGTCCCTTTCTCAGCAGCTAGTAGCCATGGGATTCTCACAAGAACAAGCAACAATGGCTTTGATTCAAAATGAAGGTCGGGTTGAGGAGTCAGTGGCCTGGTTGTTTGAAGGAGGGCAGGAGAGCCGTCAGCCAGAGGGTTCTGCCCCTGATTTGCATTGTGGGGTTGGGCTAAAAATAGACATAACTGATGAGTTGGGAAAAATAGTTGAATTGGAGAGGCGGTATAAATTTACTAAACAGGAGGTGGAAAGAGCCGTGGTGGCTTGTGAAGGAGATTTAGCGAAGGCGGAGGAGAATTTAAAGGCTCAGAAACAAGAGGCAGCAGCTGCAGCGGCAGCGACACGGCCAAAGACTCCGCCTCCTGTGCCTCCCAAGCCTGAAGAGATGGCCTTGCATGTGTCTGCCAATCAGAGACTGCCACTTCAGACTAAGGTGGCTGTGCAACCCCCACTACAACAACAGAAAAGGGTTGAGAGGGATTTCAATTATGTAAAATCTCAGGAGCCTACAAAGAACTTGGTACAGCCACTGGATCGACCACCTGTTACTACCGCTAATCTAGACTACCGTTTGAAGCAACAGCAAAATGCAACTACTGAGAAGAGGTGGCCCGTTGATCCTGGTAATTCCAATCCATACCCAGCTTCACCTTCCCATATGCCTGTTTCTGTGCCACAATTGAAACCTGAAACGCACTTTCCAGTATCTGGTAGTGTGATGAAGGGCAGTACAGGTCTTATCGGAGCAGGGCAACTGCATCAATTAAGAGAACCTGTTGTTGTCATGCAGAGGCCTCAGACTATAAACCCTGGCAAACAGAATCTGCCATCAACTAGTCTAGGGCTTGGGCATTCGAATGGTTCGATTCCAGGTTTGTTAGAGACAAAAATGTATAACAGAGGCCTAGGTCAGAGCATACCTGGTCTAGGTCATGTTAGCAATAATGGCTCTACCAATGGTCCTGCCAGTATGCATCAATTTGTGAATCAATCCCATCTAGACATCCCTGTGACCACTTCATGGAATAGTGGGTCATCCTTAACTTCCCCTAGCTCATTAGGGTTGTTTACCAGTTGGGGGGCGTCTCGAACCCTGAATGGTACGCAACAGAATGAATGGGGCAATGGTGGTGGTGGTGGTGGTGGTGGTGGTGGTGGTGGTGGTGGTTATTCCTGTGATTATACTTCTATAGACTGGAGCCTTGACTTGGCATTGTTGAATTCCTCAAGCAATACCAGTAAAGGCAGTGAGCGGCTGTCTAATACCTGGTCAACCATGTTCATGGGTGGCCCTGGTAATATGGTTGGAAGAGGCAGTACAGTCAACATAAATACTGGAGGTGGTGGTCCATATCTGTCAGGATTGCATGAAGGTAATGGTAACGAGGCTCGGTTTAATGAGTGGACGTCTCCATTTTCAGGGGAGGATATACTCGGGGCATCTAGGAAATTTGTCATGTCACCACCTTGTAGAAGCGGGGATGGTTTCTTGGAATAAAAAAGAAAGTGAAACATGGAATTATATGTGGGGATGGTAAAGAACATTGTTGTGTTTGATCTTGATCTTGATCTTGATCTGGATGTCTCCTCTTTAATCTCGCGCTTTGTTGGCTGTTCTGCTCTGTGTTGATCTTGTTCTTGAAATTTGTTATTTTTTCTCTTTGTGCCCGTTATGCAATTTGCTGATAATATTATCGCCCAAGAAAGAAATCGCCAATGCATGTCGTTTCACAGTTCATTGCTCTCTCTTGCCTGCCATGTGCACAGCACAACGGCTATCTAACAAAAATGACCAATACATAGAAGTGACAATGGGCATCTTATAATTTATTTAATTTTATGTGCCGGAAATATGAGTTTGATCCAGATCTGTTCACCGTTTACATTATTCGGTGCCCCGTGCCACACATGGACCTAATTTTGATTAATGGAAATGAAGAGGGTTGTATGACTGCCACTTTTAACGAAAACAATTTCGTACGGCGTGCGTTCACATCTACATCCCAGCGTCTACAACGCCTCAAATGGATAAGACGGCTAACTTGGACAGATAAGGAAACCACGAGGTGTAATGAAAAAGAACGTCAACAAGTCAACATAAAAGATTCCATTTAATGGAACTGGCGACACAATCCCACCCAATAAGAGATTATTTTTATTTATATCCAACTAGCATTTTTCATGCTATGAAATAATGTCCTCTTCCTCAAAAGGGAATCTGTTCTTTATACATATATACGGGGAGAATTTCTTCCCCCAGCTTACCATATCTGGACATTGAGAAAAATGAGGCTATTGCTTCTAGTTACAATCTTGAGGTACTTGAGGCATTGGCAGTTTTTCTGCTCAAAGCAACAGCTGCTTTTGACCCTGACTGTCGTCCCAGGTGCCTACAGATAAATTCACCAGCTTCCATCAGCTTACCCAGATTGACATTGGTTTTGATCCCTAATCCATTGAGCATGTACACGACATCCTCTGTCGCCACGTTTCCTGAGGCACCTTTTGCATATGGGCACCCACCCAAGCCAGCCACTGAAGAGTCGACTACATTTATCCCCATCTGTTTAAACGATATCCAAATTAAATAATTGAACTAAATCAAGAATTGCAATTTTCCTTTGCTTCCGTTATTCTGTAGCAGAAATTATTGCAGCTATAATATACCTACCAAGAAGTTACGAAAATGAGATAATACCCATAATCTAATTGATTTAAATATCTCCTGTTGGAGATTTGGCTCACAAAGTTCAATGCTCCAATGTGTAACTTCTCGCTATTTTGGAACGTCCTATTTAAAATGAATATGGTCTTCCTGCACTGAATTCTTCCAACCCGTAGTGACACTACCACCACCACTAATACACGTATCATTATTATAATATAAGGGACACCAGTAACAGTGGTACAAAACAGTTGTTCCATGCCAAGATAAAAGGGTAAACAGAATTACTGAATCAAACAAGGAACTCTTGCAACATCATGTACATAAGAACATAGAGCGGGCAAATTAACGGAACACCACTAACACAGACAGCAAGATAAAAAGTTCACGAGAGCATATAGAACCTGGAGAGAGACGAGAATATTGGAGAGAGATTGGCCATAGGTGTCATGGAAATGCACTGCCAATTTCTCTAATGGCACCACAGCCATCACAGCCTCTAGCATCGGAACCACTGTGCCTGATCCTCGCAAGATAACATATATAAATTAAATTAGTGACTATCATTTTCAGTATAAATATACATTTCTGCTTGACATTTTGCAGTCTTATTAATGCTCCATGTCATCCATAAATGATTTTTGATACAGGTCTACCTTGTGTCATTTCTAAATAAATTAACATCATGCATGTAGTATGCTATATATTTGTAAACTGCATAATTAATAAAAGACGCCATCTAATTAAGATTTTGCATGGCCATGCTGATTTTTTTGGTACAGAATCATTCAGGTGACGAATAAATGCTGTTATGCAGTTTGACCCTCTCAGGTAGTAAAAATTCCATCCAAAAAATCCCAGCATTTCGTCTGTTCTGAGATTTGTGCAGTGGGAATCTCAGTGCAGACAGAAAGCTGGGATTTGTCATCAAGCCCCTAAGAGAATATGGTTTCACTTTTTTGTGTCATCCACATGGCCTGGTATTATTAACAAAATTAGCAGTACTGTCAACTGGAAAGGAACTGAAATTAAATATGCACTATCCCATACCAGGAGTTCCAACGCCGATGGTATCACCAAGAGAAATCTCAAAGCAACCCATCTCATGAAGCTCTTTCGCCACATAAGCCACCTTTGATGGAGGTACAGACCCCTCTACTGGACAACCAACAACACAAGATACATACCTAACATACCAAAACAACTTAGTTCTGCTAGATCTTTTTTTGTGTAATATTTAATAGGAACTGCCTAGTTGAGCTAGCTTTTTGAAGCTATTTTCAAATTAGACCCCATATTTTTCTTTAAAGTAATGCCCAAGTGCAAAAAAGAATAGCATGGTTGAGTTGACAAAAAGTTGACAACCTACAACTTCTCCATATTGACTCAAATCAACACAACCATTTTGTAAAAACTAGACCAATATTTACATCCAGCAATTCTACGTCAACTTGGGTAAAAGGTTAAAAACATTGTCAACACTAAGCAGGATGCTCCTTTTACACTACACTAATATGACAGAAGATGTTTTCTGAAAGTCTCTTAAAAACACCTACAGTATCATCTGCAAAATATGAAATATAGAATGCCCTCAACCCCCCCCCCCCCCCAAAAAAAAAAAAAATATATATATATATATAAAATAAAAAACAGGACACACATACCACAAAAAAGAAGGAATTTGTGCGCGCACGAACGCGTGGGAGTGACAAGAGAAAGATTTCTATTAAGCTAATTTTCAAGTTAATATGGCTTACCCGCGAATAGGAATTGCATGCCATTTAGCAGCAAGTGCAACATCTCGGTAGCGTTGAAGACTCTCTTCAATTGTACAATTTATGTTTGACCGAGAAAATGACTCAGAAGCAGCAGCAAAAACTGCAACTTCTTTGGCACCTGATACCAATGCAGCCTCAAATCCCTAATGGAACAAACTAATAACTTAACAATTTATACAATGTGCAGATCAGAATGCCAGTATGTATATCAGTCATGACCACTATGCAAACTGGATCATAAAAAAATAATAAAAAAAAAGACAGAAACTGACAGAAATTAATTAGGGAAAGGGAAACTCAACTAGTTGCAAATAGCGGCAAGCAAGGATTCTGGGTGATACATCTATATTTACATACCCAGAATAAAGTTTTCTAATTTTTGTTGGTGTCAACTGACCCAAAATCAAAACCTTAGATGTAGCTTGACCACTGTTTGTAAAATACTGAAGGACAATAAAAGTTGAAAGAAATAAATCAAGTGTGATAGGTGAATAGAGAAATCACTGTAGAGAATATTTACTTTGAGGTTTGGGGTCAGAACAGGAAAATTGACACCATCCACATTCTGTATTGCTGCCATGACATCCTTAGCATCAGACAACTGTGATTACAAAAGAAATCATCATTTATGGTTTTACCAATTTGGTAAATAATACTGAACAAACCCAAATAACTCTTAACCTACTAATCTAGGGTGTAGAATTTACAATAAAATGCAATTCCAATATCCCCAATCTCAAAATGCAAGCTGTCAAATTATGTGACAGCAACAAAAATTATTCTCAATTTATTTGAAATTAAAAACAAAATAAAACATTAGAGAATTTGACTGCTAAGAGCGGCAATCTGGAACATGAAGTTCTTACCTGTGGGACCCACTTAGGAGAGACGAAGCTTGTTGCCTCTATAACTGATAATCCTGAAGAAACCAACTTTTTAATCAGCTCAATCTTGACAGATGTTGGTACAATGCCTTTTTCATTTTGCAACCCATCTCTTGGCCCCACTTCAACTATCTTTACATATTTGGGAAGTGCTCTATAGAACTGTCAAACCTTGTATTAGTCTGACATCTTACACTTATTTAAAAAAGAAGGCATGGTTTATAAAAGAAATCAACTGAAATCAACGTATAGTTTTGGAATATTCAATCTTATCAGTAACTTAGATGAAAGCTTTCTCTATAACAATTAAAACAGAGAACCAAAAAAGGACCCTATGTTCTTGTTTTGTTACTTTGGGGTAAATCCCTCACTGAATAATTTTCTTTTCCTCTTTTCAGCACTTTATGTTTTGAAATATTTCAGTCAGGCCCATCAGTCCTAATATAAAACTGTCTTGATTTTATAAAGTGTCCAGGACCAATGGTATCTACCAATATTATAATAAAAGTCATTACAGTTACCATATAAGGTCTAGTAAACTTGGTCAATGCTAATAACTACATTGCAAAATTGTGAAGCTAAGAAAAATCTCTCTCAACACCTGTTTTGAAAACTCTGCTTTTTCTTGGTCGCTGCAAGATGAAGTGTAGGATCGAACATGTGTGTCTAATAAACCACGCAGCATACTATTCCTTTGATTCCTTTCAAGAGAAAGGGTTCTACAAAATGGCTTTGAGTGCAGCTTGTCCTGTGGCATTCTTCTCCTTTGATAGTTGTCTCTACAACAGGATGAGAAAAGAGAACAAAAGAAACAAATGATCAAACAATTGAAACATGAAAAAAAAAATCAATATATATATTAAAAGAATTTAAAAATATTATAATTTATGCCCTTTCAAATAAAAAAAGATGTACCATATACCCCTTTTCCGCTCGCTCAGAACCCCAACTATCCAGCAAGTTCCCAAATTACCATCCTTCTACACTCTGACTCGGTAGTTTAGGGAGGATATTTATAGCATTTCATAGAAAAAAGGGAGATATACCCTTCTTGGGCATAAAGGATGATTCTTTTATTTTAGGATGATACGAACTATATTGAGCTTTCACCTGACTATAGCCATTGTCTACAAGGCAAGAAGAGGTGATGAAAATAAGGTTTATAAAATTGGAAATGATATTATAAGGTTTACAAAATTGGATGAAATGCATCTAACAGAGATATCCATTTCCCAAGTTCCCTCAGTTCTCAAAAGGCTCAGAGAATAATTGAGTGTCAATGCCGGAAATGTACATAATAATACTCACTTGCAACTGTTAGATGAACTGCATCGTCTCTCACTGATGCAATTTCCTATTCCATTATCAAACTCAAACCTAGGTCTATTGAACTCATGAGTCCTTCTCTCTACCCCAAATTCAGGCTCTTCAAGGCTTGACATGGCAGAGCTGAGGGAGGTGAGAGGCAGAGAAGAGAACCTATGGCATAGAACTGTGCACCAGGTGTAGTTATATAACACTTTTCTTGCCAGCATCACTCCAACTATAGTGCCTTATAAAGGCATCAGAATATTTACCTGGTACAGTTTACAAAACTCATCAAGTAATCAACTGAGAATTGAACACAACAAAGAGACTTAGACTGGAATTCTTAATTTAATTTTGATAGGAACATGTTAGGATTGTATTGGTTTTAAATTGAGCCCTAATTTATAAATTGGTATACTAAGCAGCAAATCACCATCCAGCAAGTTCAATTCAATTCTGGTTTTCTTATTGCCAACTAAAAACAGCTATGACAACCAGAATCAAAAAAATAGAGCTTTCTTTTTTTTTAGCAAGGATGACAAAGATAGAACAAGATGGTAATTGTGTAGTCTTGAACCCCTCTTTAAAAAAGAGGACAATGTTTCAGAGGTTTTATTTCTGGAACTAAATAAATCATCTTCTAGAAACCATTATCTAGTCGCAAATTGGGGGAAAAAACTAATTTAACCCAAATTGTGAGTCTCAATTTGCTTGAATTTAACCTTAATTAGATGATCAGGCCATAATTAACAAAACAAGCATCATATTGAAATCTACGTTCACACCTAATCGAGTTCAATCTTAACTTTCACTTCCCAAACTGCATTGATCGAGTTTATCAAACCTAAATCTCGAATTATTCATCAACAGGAACAGGAACAAGGAACAAAGCTTCATGAAAATTCGAAACCTGATTGGAAATGAGGACTTGATCAGCTGGAGGATCTTGTGCGACGATTGTCTATGTATCCGAAACTGGGGTCGCCTGTCGCGTCTCTGTCTAAACTAATAAACTCTTAAAGTTTCTCTTGATCTTAAGCGCGACGAGGCGAGACGAAAGAGAAAAGGTCGAGTTGGTTATTTATTGGATGAATCTGTTTACTTCTTGATCTTATGTTTCTCTTTCTGTGTGTATATCTGTGCAGTACTTCATAAAAAAGTTAAATTGCTGTTTTTAAGCAACTTGGCCGAGACCCGCTATAATGAAAAATGGAAACAGAGGAGTTCCAACGTTCATGGGGTCAAATTTCAGTCTGATGGTATCAAAAATTTGCATAAAATTTTCACTCCTCAAATTTAATAATCGTGTGAAATATCAAATTTGATGATCTTACGGTTACTCCGCCCATTGATCCTATGAGAGTTGGAACTCCCCGTAGAAAAATAGCTATGAAACTATTATTAGGTGCTTGCTTGCAAATCTGATTGCTAAATCTCTAAATCTTATTATTTATATATATGGACATGAATTTATTCGAGCATGCATTTAGAGCATCAAAATCTACTCGCAATTAATTGCATATATTTATAGCATGGTTTGAGTTTTTATTGAAGTTTGTAATAAATTTGGATCGACTTTAATATTTAATTTTTTTTAAAACTAACCAATAATGTCAAATAAATGGAGAAAATCCACTTATGCTAAATCAAATAAATACGTTTTACCTTCTCATTACTTTATGTGTGCTAAATCAAATAAATACGTCAAATATTTGGCATAAAATATACATGATTGCATTTAAAAAAATATATAAGTTTTACCTTCTCATCACTTTATATGTTCTAAATCAAATAAATACGTCAAATATTTGACATAAAATATACATGGTTGCATTTAAAGCACTGCATGCCTCTGGTTATATTTTTTTTCATAAATTTGGACCACATTCATATTATAATGTCACCAAAATTAACATAAATATTTGGATATAAATTCACTTATGCTAATTAAAATAGAAGATCAAATATTATACATACATGAACTATTGGAACGCATTTATAATGAGAATTGTGTTTATTTCGACTTTAATAAATTCGGATCCTATATAATATCAAAACTAACAGATATTAATGAAATATCATGGAGCCCAAAAGTCTCTGAGACAAAGCTCAATTCGACCCAAGAAAATCAATTTAATATTAAAAATAAAATATTTAGATAGTACGGAATTTATAAATATAATTTCACTAAACTATTTAAAGAAATTTAAAAAAATAATACATTAACAACTTACATAAATACTCCGAACAAAATGGAGTATCAGAAAGAAAAAATTAACATTTACTATAAGTAACAAGAACACTCTTATTTCAAATAAATGTCCCAAAAGATTTTGATTGGATACCTTCCTCCCTACAACTCATTTAATAAATAGATTACCAAACATCAAATTAGGAAATAAAGGCTCATTAAAAATTCTTTAATAACAAAAGAATAGTTATGAAAATTTAAGAATGTTTGATTGTATAAGTTTTGTGCACAACAAAAGAATATTGAAGAATGTTTGATTGTGTAAGTTTTGCGCACGACAAAAAGAAAGGATAAATTTGATTATGCATCAATTAAGATAATTTTTCTAGGTTACTCATCTAATAAAAAAAAGCTATAAATGTTATGATCATATTAACAAAAAATTATATGTTTCTAGAGATATTGTATTTTCTGAAAATGAGCATTGTTTTAAGGACAAAAAAGATGCAAGAAATTCTTATACCATTGATCAAAATAATACAGTTTTATCATAACCAATTACCCAAAAAGACACAAAATGATGATTTCATAATCGAACCAAATAATCCAGAAGAAGTGAAAGAAAATGAAATCAGAGAAAATTCATCAGTAAGGATATCTTCAAAGATAAATCAACCTTCCTTAAAATTTAAAGATTTTATTACACAAATCCTCAAATATAATAAGGAAATAATAGCTACTTTAGCCTTGCATAAATAGGATTGAGAATTATAACTTCAGAATTAAAAAAAATGCAATTACACATTAAATCACCATCTTCTACTCTTCCAATAACTTGTTTCAATAGGATTTTATTTTTTCTATATATGTCCATAGATAGAATTTATGATACTGTAGTATTGTGCTAGAAATGTCTGGAGTTATCTTTTTTTTTTAATTCCTTTTGGCATTGATCATTAGGAGAAAAAAAGATCTCTTCATTTCTTGTGAAGTAGGCAAATTAGTTTAGTAACTTTTTTATAATCACCTTTTGTTAAAAAAAAAAACTCTTATATGAGAAAAGGAAATGAAGAGTGACTTCAATTTTTGACTAAAAAGTACCTAAAAACACTAAAACTAATAATTAACTTTAAATGAGAAATTTTTTCGGAACCCTAACATCCGTTCTTCATCTTTGTCCATTTATTCTTCATTTTCTAACAAATCTATCTCCCCACTATTTAGTTTTTACTATTTATAATTGATTTTTTATATACTCATAATGAATGTTCAAATCTATATCTATAATTATATAAATCCTCACAAAGATATTGTTTATCTACAGTGGCGAGGATTAGTATCCAAGAATATTACTGTTCACAGCAATCCGAGAAGTACTGTTCACTATCACTGTTTCAAGATGGTATTGTTCACACTATACAAATTTTTATGAAGATTACTGTTCATCCACTATAGTGAGGAACAGTATTCCAACACGATTATTGTTTACATTACTGTTAATCCTAAAAAATATTGTTCACATTCATATGTAATTAGCTAATGATCATATTTCGTACGTGATAAAAAATTAATGACAAATTTTTACAAAACAGCGGAGTGCGCTCTATTTTCTACGAATTTGTAGTTGATCCGTATGTAATTGATTATGAATATCTATAATATCATGTCTAAGCATCTCACCTATGTTTTTTTGTTGTAATATAAATTATGTATTTTTATTCATCTTTTGAAATGTAAATTAAAAACGATATATCATCTTTTCGTTATATGCAATTATTTATAATTTTCAAACACTTGTACTACCAATAGCATTTTAATTAATTACACTACTTCTAAAAATAGTAATATTTCATATCATGTAAATAATATTTTAGAATATGCATTATATGTACAACTAATACCTCAAAAAATAATATACTAATATTAAAAGCAGTTCAAAACGGGACAAAGCGCGTTATTTGCTAGTCATTATAGAAATCTCTACACAAATACAGTTGCAAATTATAAAAACACCAAATTATACTTATTATAAACATCTGAATGTGCATATTCAAACACCAAACAGTCCAATATAAACACCCAACGATCAAGTATAAACATCTGATGATGTAAGTTTAAAAACTGAATATATAAAATATAAACATTGGATGGTTCTAAACTTCTAGTATAAATATTTGGATGTGCAAGCTTAGATGCTAGCTAATTCAAGTTTAAAAAAAATACAAGTATAATATGAGTATAAGTATCTAATTATTGTACAAGTCAAAACACCAAATAAGTGAAATTTAAACATCTAATATTGAAAGTATAAACGCTATTTATGAAAAGATATACATGAACATAGGCATGAATGCATAAGTGCTAAGAATGCACATGAACATAAAGGAATGGGAGTTGGCATCCGGTGCAGGACTTCATCTGCATTGAGCAAAAATCCTCATGTATAAACTCTCTCCGTATGAATCTCAATGTTATCCGTTACAATATATGCTATGATAATCGCATGTAATTTCTGCTCATTTTAAAAAATATGAACTCAAGGAATAAACACAATGTGTAAATAGATGGACAACAAGAGCCTTTTTCATTTACGAAAACTGCAGAACTACTAATAAATTTAGTTTGAAAACAAATTAGGAGGACGAATCTTACAATCATGTTCATACTACTATTTTGCATCAAATTTTCAAAAAATAAAAATTCAACTCTCGTATACATAATGCCATTTATTTGTTTCACTAAGAACATACATCAACGTCATGCAAAGATATGCTGAAATGTACTTATTTATGTGAATAAATCCATAATAAAACATTAAATACCGTGCCAAGAAAATTGAGTTGAATTTGCATTCAGTACTTCGATATCCAATAAAATTAAGAGGCCCAAATATAAATCGACTCCAACCCCATCCCTATGGTGAGTATGCTCTATATATTTGTGGAGGATACGATAAGCCTTTAGCTCTTACTAAGAACCGAGACAATATTTTTCGTAGGATATGACTCTATACACATCCTTGGTAGGAACTGTCATATACAGTGTTTGTATACGACCGAAATGCGGGGCATGGGTAAGTCTCTACGACTCATGAAAGGCTAATTTTGTGCAAGACCATTAATGCACAAATTATGATGAGAATCTCCATGTTGTGTGTTTGATGATGGTATTTGAATCAAAAGAGCGAGTTTAAGACGTAGTTCTCTCTATTTCCTCCAAATTAAAATCATCGATACTAGACGAAGTTCAAAATTTGTAAACTACTTCATCGACGCGCAATATAAATATTCAGCAATTAATTTCTATAAAGTTCTCCGTTTGATTTTCCTAAATTTTGAGTTTTACGAGGGATTGTTGAAAAATTAATTTGGAAAACTCAAAATTATCATTTCAATATATTTGTGTATTACCTCTATTTGATTAGTGAGTGTTTATTTGGATTTACTTATCCCTATTTGGTTAAAACCTTTTGATATATGTTTTGGACCCTTTCATAATATTTTAAATATATGGGGTCTAAACTATAATTTCCTATATCCTACCGAAGAGGTGCCTGTATCTGTGCCTTCTCCTCCCTTTTATTTTATTATTAAATATATATTAACTCTCTCTCTCTCCTTCCTTTTATATTTATTATTAAATATATATTAACTCTCTCTCTCTCTCTCTCTCTCTCTCACTGTTTGACTAACCCCTAAAACCCATTCTCTCTCTGCATCGGAGAAAATAAAAAGACCAACAAAAACCTTTCCGATTCATTTCTCAAGAAGTAATCTCCATATCATTATCTACTTTCTCGTCTGATACAATCTGATTAAATTTACTGTTAAAAATTACAGAATCATCGTCAGTCGTTTTCATAATCATACTCTAAAAAAGTAACAACCTCGAATAAATCTGACTATGATTTTTATCCCTACGGTATAAACGAAATACATCTAATTATATCTAACACTTTGTTTATTTTAATTTGATTTAACTACTGTTCCAATTTCTGAAAAAAAATTTCTGACACTTTGTTTATATATATAAAAAAACATATTATGAGCTCAAATTTATTATTATCATCATATCATGTCATCATGCTTATACCTGTCAGACAACTTAGTGCTTTCCTGTTTCCATTTGGGAGGAAAAAAGAAAAAAAGAAGCCAGTAAACAGGAAAAGACTGAGACTGCTCTTGAGTTCTGACAAAGGTTCTGAGTTAATTGCTGTTGCTTCTTTTTCTGGATATCTGCGCTGAGGCTGAGTTCCTGTAATTTCTAAATTTTATGAGCACTTTCTCTTTGGATTTGTGTACATTTCAAGCAATATATACATAAATTCTAGGATCCAATGATGGAGCAATTTTGATGTACTAACAGTTGAGTAAGAGTTCTCTCTCTCTCTCTCTCTCTGTGACAAGCACTGGTGTGTCATTTACTTTTATTTATTTATATGCTTGTTTTTTTTTTAATATTTAGCTAAGGAAACAGAACAAAAGCATCTGACAAATTTGGAATCTGCATCTCTGAAACAAAAGAAAAGAAAAAAAAAGAGAGAAAAAAGAAGAAACGAGATTATAAATATTTTATCAGGGGGCCCCTATTATCAAAGCATTGAGAAAGAATGTAAATGGTAAATAGAATATAAATGAACTTTCCAAATTTATGGCATTAACAACATAAATTGAAACAAAGTGGTTTCAAAACTTAACATGTCAATTTATGACACAGACGAATGTTCAAAAAAAGTTCATTTTTTTTTATTTTTATTTTGTTAGGTCTTGTTTGAAAGAGAAATAATTAGAAAATAAAGAATAATTTTATTCTCTAATTATACTCAAAATATCATCCTATATACCTCACTAAAGAAATCCTAAACAACACACTTGTTTTAAATATAGAAAAGCATCATCAAAGTCATAATTTCCAATTTGAATATAGAAATTGAACATGCTTTATTAATGATGGAGTTGAGAACGAGATGTTAAATTGACCAAACTATGTAAGCATCAACATTGAATTTTTTTTTTTCAAAACAAATCAATTCCTATGTATTGCAAAGAAAAAAAAATTCTCTGTTTTATTTTTTGTTGTATTTCATGTCCGGCTTTTTACACTGTACGACAAATTTTTGGTTTAATAAAAGGGCAGGGATTCTTTGACAACTATTATTTCGACAGGCTTGACAACGGATTTTTAAATAATTTCAAAAAATCTTAAAATAGAAAAAAGTTCTAAACATATTATAATCTTCAAATTGTATGAAATTTGAGACACAATCAATCTATAAGTTAAAAAAAATATGTTTATCAAATTTTTTTCTATTTTTGAGAATTTTTAAAAATTATTTATAAATTATTTATAAATTGGCTGTCGAGATTATTAAAATAATAGTTATCAAATGATCCCCTCTTTTAATAAAAATACGATGCAGGCACAAACCTAGTTACTTAAAAAGAGGGATATTATTTGATAATTATTTTGTCTTGACATTTTTCACAATTATAAAACAAAATCATTATGTAGATCCAAGTCATAGGCATAATTTTTGTGCAACTGTGAATTCAAAAAGTTTTTTTAAACAAGGGTCATGATCATATCATTAATATAATGTTTATTTCAAAAATATGAAATTTGTGACTATATATGTGAGTTACAATATATGAGTTTTTTTTTAAGAATGGGACCTATATTAAATAAGAAAAATACTAGACGTACATGTTTAATTAGAAAAATAAATGGGGAGACATTGAATCCGAATGTTTTGGTGATGAAAATATTACGTGTACAAAAATAATGAGATGTTTTATAAATTATGAAGTGATTTAAATTTTTGACGGTCTAAAGTTGATGGTTCTTAACACAACACCAAACAAATATTAAAACTATATGTAATTTTTTCATAGCCTATCCATATGTCCAACAATATATTTATACATCTTTTTTTATTATTAAAATTTATTTGAATTTAATTCGAAAATATTTGAAAATTTTTAAGATAAATAATCATTTAGTAAATCCTCTTTTTCTCCTGATAATTCTATTGTTATAAGTTATAACCGTATAAGATATTTGGCTAAAAGTTTACACGTAAAATAGGAAAATATTCGGGAGATATCATTGCTGATATTGTCATCGATACCGATTTTATTACTCATATAAAATGAGTTATTATTCATATAAATGTCTTTATTATATAACTTATTTTATATAATATTTTTATCATTCAACTCAAATTAATACCACTAACATAAATAATAACTCATTTAAATTGAATAATAAAAATAATATACAAATAAACTTGCATAATAAATTTGTTAATATAAATAATAACTTATTTAATCTGCATAATAAAATAACATCAAATATACATACAAATCTTGTTGAAAACAGTCTCTTAAAATAACCTCATTGCTCGTGGGAATTCATGGTGTATATAAGCACTGAGCAGAAAGCAACAAATGTAAGAAAACACAAACAAAAATAAAAAAATAAAAAAAAGAAGAAGAAAAATAAACAAAAATTGATTGCTTCTTCCATCAGAAAGAAACTGCCACGACTTAGTTGGTACCAAAATCACCAAATAACTTGCAAAACTGGCATCAAACTACGATAGCAAATTATGGCAACACATACTGATATGGAAAAAAAAAAAGAAAAAAACACCAAATCTCTCTTTGGTAGTTACAACTCAGTGTGCAAGCTTACAAAGCTTAAAACTAGCTTGAACGAATCACGTGTCTCGTTTGATGCTCAAAAGGCAAAAAGGAAGGAACCAATGAAGTGTCGAAGGATTATGGGATGGCACTGGTGGGATCTGATGTGGACGTGCGGTTTGTGAGCTTGTGTGTAATGGGTTGGTTATTCATGCCATAAGGAAATACATGAGCCTAAGTGGTTACATTTCAATAGCCTGTTTTCTTTTTTTTTTTCTTTTTCTTTTCTTTTTTTGACTAAGGTTGAATGAGTTTTGATGGTTGATATTTTTTATTCACTCATAGATGTTTTAATTAATATTAAAATTTGAACATGCAGTCTTCGTAATTTACTCTTATCATTTAAAATGACGATTATTAGTTAACAACTCTTTTTATATGTGATCATTTTTTAAAGTTATATGCGATATAATCCCTACAATATATTTACTACAATAACAATTAAAACATTACAAAATCAACAATAAAAAATCTTTAATCAATTTGTTATTATACAATTCACGAATCACGCTCAAATACACTTCATATTATAGTTTCAAATGCTTTTAGAATTCGTACACGAGCACTCTTTTATATTCTTTGACGCCTATTTTCCACTATCGATTCACAATTCTCGTTCATTTTTTCCCCTCTTTCTTTGCTTCAGAGGGGACCACTCAACTGCAAAACTTCTTCTTAAATCGCCACTCAGAAAGCGCCACAGAAGATCCGATATCCGAATAATAGGAACTTAAATATTGGTTCCATACTTCCATAACAGTAAGAGGTGCCATGGGACAATTAATAAATTCTTTGTCGTTTCGGAGTTGAGAAATGATAACCGTCTCCAAAAAATACATATCCCCAGTTCTTCATGTATGAAATTCCCAATTTTGTATGATTTGGACCGTTTGGTTTAGCCCTTTATTATTTGAAAATTTGTTTTTTTGGATGTTTATTATATATATAATTAATGTTCTGTCTGGCATTATGTATTTATATCAATTCAAGCAAAGCACAGTGATTATTTTTGTACTTTTTGTGATGTTGAGAATGTTTATGGAGCAATAATTAATTAACAGTGCAAGATGTACAAATGAAAATGTATATACAATGTGATATGCATTCTACAACATTATTTTGATGTGACTTCATCTCTAAATACACTGAACATATACATTTTGTTTTCCCTCTGTCATGTATAATAGCATGTCAAAAATAAATTCCTTCTTTATTTATGAAAAGTACATTTTTTGTTTGTTTGTTTACATGTGTATGTAAGAGTCACTTGCTTTTCATCTTAAACCACACATATACAAAAGCACAACAAATATTATTTTTTTTCTCAATACAAATTGACCTCACAATATGCGATAATTTGTAAAAGACGGTTCACATTAAATTATAAAAGCATTTGATATTAAAAATGATGCAATTCAATATTTGTATAGATCACATATTGTAGGATTCAATCCCTCTTCGATTTCAAATTGCATCTAAAACATTACTAATATTGGCAATTATTCAACAAACATGACAAATTTGACAGAATTAGAAATTTATGTCAGTAGAGTCACAACCTGATATTTAAAAGCTCATAGAATTTTTTTTAAATAGAAGAATATATTTTTATGTCAATAGAGCTATAAATTGCTATTCCTTCCAAAATTTTGAAATAATTTGCTCTCCTCTCTAATTTTTTCAACAAATTGTCCTCGTGGGCCCGTTTCTCTCCTCCTATCTCCTTCATCTCATTTTATTTTCTCTAGCTAAAATTAATTGTGAAAGAAAATTTTATTGTATGATTTTAAATAATTCAACAAAATATTAGAATAACTCATGATAATTAATTTAATTTATAATTAATGATGAAAGTATTTTTAACCTTACATAAAAAAAACTTTAACATTCATTCATTTCATATGAGGAGCATTTTTTTATTCATTTCTCAAAAAAAAAAAATAAGATCATTAAAATCTTCTTCCATGAAATATAAATTGTAAAATTTATAGGGGTCGATCAAGTGGCTCGCTTTCTTGATGAAATATTGAATGTGGTTTATTCTATTATTTTAATATAGTAATACAATATTACTCCTATTATAAATGCATTATTTTTTCATCAATTTTATAACAACGATTGTTGATGCTCTTAGCTATAAGAGGAGGTAGAAATAGTGAAACTTTTTCATACAATATTGATGAAGAAAAATTTTAATGATCTTATTTTTGTTTTTTGTTTTTCATTTTTTTGAGAAATGAGCAAAAAAAAAAAACACTTCTCATATGAAATGAACAAATGTTAAAACTTTTTTTAATGTGAAATTAAAAGCATCTTTGTTAAGTATAAATTAAATTAATTAGCACGAGTCATTCTAATATTTTGTCGAATTATTTAAAGAAAATAAATAAATTATATAATAAGATTTTATTTCGCAATTAATTTTAGTCAAAGAAAATAAGATGAGACGAATAAGAGGGGACGAGAGATGAGGAGAGAAAAGAGCCGACAAAAGCAATATATTAAAAAAATTAAAGAGAAAGGACAATCTATTTCAAAAATTTTGGAAAAAAAAAAAACCAATTTATAAAATTACCCATTTTTAAATTAATTCTACTCCATTTAGTTTCATTTCACCAAACCACTATAATAATCTACTTTTAAATAGACAATATAAACAAATATAAAAAATTCTCCAATACCTCACATGACTAAACACTGGTACTGATTTTTGGGAAGCCATAGCAAAACCCTAGTCAATATTTTTGGCTTGAATCTCTGTTTCTCTATTATAAGGAGCTAAAATGGACAGGCTGTGAGAGAGAGATGTAGTAACAGTAAAGCATTTAAGTATTCTCTGCATTAATAATTCCTTCCTATTTCTCTCTCTCTATCTCTCTCTCTCTCTCTCTCTCTCTCACTAATTACTATAGGCAACAACAATGCCAAATAGTATAATTTTTCTTATAGGTACCCATTTTTTTTTTAATTTTACAAGTCGTTATTTAAGGAGAATTAGGAAGAACCACTTCATCCGTTTGGAATTATGATATTATAATATAGCATAATTTGAGGCAATGTTGATAATGCATTGTATAAATATTTGTTGTTTCTGGTGAAGATGAAAGAACGTTTAAATTTTAAAAAAATTGTTAGCATTTACGTCGTTATGTTCACATAAAAACACCGATCATAATATATTGTTTAGACAAGATAAAAAGGTTTTTGGTTTAAAATAAAATTTTATCATGCTCTCTGTTAATATCAGATGTTACTCATGTTGTCATTGTTTTCACATTGTAAGAATGGTTATTAGTCGTTTTCACTTAATTTGAATTTTCAAACTTAAATCAATTAGATCTGCCAACTATATCATAATTAAACACTTGTTTTAGTGCGATAAGCTAATACGCACCTATATAAGTAAAATTAAAAATGCAAAAATTTGCTGGTGAAAAATGAAAATTTATTTAATTCCTAACCTCATAAAAAGGACAACATAAATAAATAAATAAATAAATAAATACTTTGTACTAGTAATTTATTTGGCGCTCTTTAGCTTCTTAACATCCCCAACAATTTCAAAATCAAACATAAACAAATATGGCTCGTTAATTTGAAAAAAAAAAAAATCACATCTAACCAAAAAAGTGAAAGAGGCAAAACCTAAAAAAGCAAAAGAGGGAGGATTCCTTTGCTTTCTTTCGTTGTCTTCTTCTTTTCTTTAATCTCTCTCTCTCTCTCTCTCTCCCTCTCTCTTTCCTCTCACATTCTTTATTCCCTTCTCTCTCTCTCTCTCTCTCTCCGAATCGGCATCTTCTCTCCTGGAAGGAAGCTCAGCCATACCTCTTTCTTTCTCTCAAATCTCAATTGACGACGAACGCGTGTTCGATTCATCCTCTTTTATTCTAACGAGGAGAGGTAATATTTGGATTTGTGTTATGAGAACATTTCGTAGATTGCTCCTCCCGTTTTCCTCCTCCGCTGATCGCGACCTTCGCATGCATTCCCTTCCAGACCTTTTTTTAGAAAAGAAAGAGATTCGAGGAACTCTTTCCTCCTAGCCTGGTAGTATTAGGTTCTAAAAATTTTGAAATTAATCTACATTTCTCTCTTTTGTTCTTGTTTGGATTTTATTCGCCATGGGTCTATGCTATGCAAAACCAGCGATCAAAGATCAAACTCAACAACAAGAAGAAGAAATCCCTGAAATTCCCCAAACTCCAAACGACTATCAATTCGAATCTAAACCTACGACTAGTCCAAAACAATTCTTCCCTTTCTACCTCCCCAGTCCCTTTCCCGCCTCCGTTAAATCCTCCCCTTCGAATCCGAATTCAACCCCGAATCGACCTACTACGCCTCTCCATCTATTGAAGAAGGCATTCCCACCTCCTTCTCCAGCTAAACACATAAAGGCATTGCTCAGACGAAGGCACGGCTCGGTGAAGCCTAATGAAGCTTCAATACCGGAAGACGGCGTCGAGGAATTGGGATTAGATAAGAATTTCGGTTTTTTGAAGAACTTTTTGTCCAAATATGAATTGGGGGAAGAGGTGGGACGAGGGCATTTTGGGTACACTTGTGTTGCGAAGGCGAAGAAAGGAGATATGAAAGGCGAAGAGGCTGCCGTCAAAGTGATCCCTAAAGCTAAGGTATACTGGTAATTACAATTGCCTGGTTTGATTTGTATCTAGGGATTAAGCCATTTTACTGCATTGAGATTTGAAAACTATATAACTAATTGTGACAATTCATGGTTTATTTCGGTTGCATTTACAAATTCAGCTATGTTGCTGCATGAAAATTTCAAATTATCAGTGTAATTGTTAATGGATAATTATCTGGTTTTAATTGTTTGAATTGTCCTTATTAGAAATGTATTTTCCGAGTTAACTACTTTGTTATATTGTATATTTTTTTAATATATATTTGCTATAAAACTTAACTTTTTTGTTGTACTTGTATCTTTGATAGTATTTAGTGCTCTTAAGGTGTTATCTGTAATATTTAGAAAAAGGTATTGAAAATTCTCCATCATTGCTTTCTAAAAGGAAGATTAGTTGTTAGTTCGTTTGATTATTGCACAAGTTGACTTATTCTTGTGACTAACTGGATATATATTTTTTAACACATGAGGGCATGATTGAAATTTTTTTATTTTTCTATCCCGGTTTTTCAAAAGAATAACACTGATATATCCTCTATTCTAAAATTTGACAACACTGTGCTTGGTTATCAACTACGTGTGATCAACATTATGACTGGATGCATGCTTTCAGAGTATTGAAAAAAAAAGAAACCTTTTTTATTGCTAAAAGGTCCTTTTATTTACTTTTGGTACTGTTTGACAGCAGAATCTGATGAAGATCTGTTATACACTGGAAACATGGTTGTGTGTAATTATATGCTTGTCTTAGGATTACATTTAATGCTTCAAAGTAAAAGAAGGGATTTTGAAAAAAAATATTGTCGAACTGTTGCCCTGATGCTCCATTTATAGCTTTGTTCCTTGGATTTGCATTACGCCCTTCTGTCTTCTGTACAGTGTCAGCTTGAAAAATATTTATTGTTCAATTTTAATTTTCTTTGACACAACTAAGCTGGGTGGTCTGTATGTAATTGATTAAATATTAATAGAAAATGATATGCGATTTTATGAGTATGATAGAATTATATGTATTCATGAACAAAGTTGACTTGGTTTTTGTTTGTAACATGTAAATACCAGGATATCTGAATACTAATTTTTCCTTCCTCAACTGTTATGTGTGATTTTCTTTCCAGATGACAACAGCAATAGCAATAGAAGATGTCAGGAGAGAGGTCCGGATTTTGAGATCTTTGACAGGCGCTGCTAACTTAGTACAGTTCCATGATGCATATGAAGATGATGATAATGTATATATAGTCATGGAGTAAGTATACATAGTTTTGAAATATATGCCTACCCAAGTTTAAAGTGACCAAAACTTGAACACCTAGGGACTGAAACTTTGAAAAGAATGTATAGAAGATGGCCCAAATGAAGGTACAGTGACATAAAGGATTAAAAATGCATAAATAAGCCTCACGAAAGTAAAAAGAAAATAGAGATCATTGCAGTAATACTCTCGCTGATCTCAACTGGTATGGTCTAACAGACCATGCGTTTGGTTCTTTCCATATTTCAGTTTGGATATTTGGAGGCGAGTAATAACTTTCTCTTAACACAGGTTGTGCAAAGGAGGTGAACTACTTGATAGGATCCTTTCAAGGTACCTTTTAAAATTGCCTTTAGCCACTCTTTTGATTTTCTTTTAAATCATTAAAAATTCTACTCATATCTTTGTTGCTTATTAAAAAAAAAAATAGGGGAGGGAAATACTCAGAGGAAGATGCAAAAGCTGTTCTCGTTCAAATTTTAAGTGTTGTATCCTTTTGTCATCTACAAGGAGTGGTACATCGGGATCTTAAACCTGAGGTATGTAATATGTACGTTTTTCATGATGCCGCTGTGTTGATACTTATTTAGAGGCATATTGGTTAGGTTTTCTTGCTTAAATGAGCCTTAGCTATGCTCTAATGAGAGAAAGAAGTATGGATATATAAAATTTATTTGTAACTGGTGTTGAAATACTTGAGAAGTAAGATTTTATGATTTGTAATTTCAGAATTTTCTCTTTGCATCAAAAGATGATGATTCAACATTGAAGGCTATTGATTTTGGCTTGTCTGACTTCGTTAAGCCTGGTAAGAATAGTAATGATATAGACTGGATTCGCATCTGCATATTTGGTCTTGTTTTGGTACAGTTATGGTCGGGAATCAATTTCATTTTTGTGAGTGCTTTCTTTGTTAATTATTGGTGATGTAACTCCTTTTGATAGTTGCTATTAAATTACCATCACTGTCACTGTCTTTGTCACCGTCACCGTCACCGTCACCGTCACAGTCACCGTCATTACTATCATAATTGTTGTAATCACAATCATGAATTATGATATTGTTCACTTTTGTTTTAATTGCTTATTTTACTTTTGTATTATTTTATGTAGATGAAAGGTTAAATGACATAGTAGGAAGTGCTTACTATGTGGCACCAGAGGTTCTGACAAGATCATATGGCACAGAGGCTGATATGTGGAGCATAGGAGTTATCTCTTATATATTATTGTGTGGATCCCGTCCCTTCTGGGCCCGCACTGAGTCGGGCATATTCCGTTCAGTTCTAAAGGCTGAGCCCAGCTTTGAGGAGGCACCATGGCCTTCTCTGTCAGCAGAAGCCAGGGATTTTGTTAAGCGGCTTCTTAATAAAGATTATCGCAAGAGAATGACAGCTTCACAAGCTCTTTGTATGTTTGCTTAACTGATACCTACAATTTGTCCGTCTGAACGGGCCCCATATATTGATATACATTATCATAATAGATCCATTAAGAATGCATCCTTAATGGATTTGAGTCGACCTAGTAACCAATGCATTCTTCTCAGCTTGTATACATCGATCCATGTGTACATAACTCATTTAGACATGCATAGTGAGTATGGATGTATGACATATGCATGTGAAAACATGGAAATTCATGGATCCCTGGCTTATCTACATGTATGATTCATTGGCTCAATACATGTTTATTTGCAAATAGATGTGTGCCTCTTTGTGCATACACAGATGCACATAATTACCTTTTGGTACATGAGGTTTACATCTGTTTATATGCACATCATACTATCTGCATTTTTTATGCAGAATGAAAAAAGAAAATACAAATATACGTTGAATATTGAAATTGGAATCAACTTCAGGTCCTAACTTTGTAACATAATACAGCGGCCCATTAATTTACTTTTTACAGCATTTGACTTTGATTTATTTTCCATTTAAATGAAAGGTCATCCGTGGATTCGTGAATCACATCAAGCAAAGATTCCATTGGATATCATAATATACAAGTCAATAAGAGCTTATGTGTGCTCCTCTTCTCTGAGGAAATCGGCTTTAAGGGTAATCCCTTTTTTTTCCTACCAAAGAAAAAATAGTACTTTCCTTTATATTTGACTTGAAGAAATCGAGAGGGGAATATTAATTTATTTGTTCATTTTGGTGTTTTACTTTTTAGGCACTTGCAAAGACTTTGACGACAACACAACTGTTGTACTTGCAAGAGCAGTTCAAGCTGTTGGAGCCGAACAAGAATGGCTATGTCTCTTTACAAAACCTTAAAACAGTGAGTCATTGTACATAATTATCCTTTTCAAACCTGATATTTGCACAGTTTTTCTCACTAAACCATGAAGACCATCATGAATGAAGTTTTGTATCTTGCACATTCAAAATTTTTAGTCAAAAGTTCGATTCTCATTTTGCAAACTGATCTGCATCAATACCTGTTAATGTTTGAGTGACTTTGTATTTCATGTAGGCCTTGGTGAAAAGCTCTACAGAAGCAATGAAAGATTCCAGAGTTGTTGATTTTGTCAATGCGGTATGTTTTGGTAAAGAAAATTCCATGCAAATATATATTACCTTCTATATTTCTGATGTGATATGTTCTTTATTATATTTTTTTTATTCAGGTGAGTTCTCTCCAGTACAGAAAATTAGATTTTGATGAGTTTGCAGCTGCAGCTGTTAGTGTCTACCAGATGGAAGGCCTGGAAACCTGGGAGCATCATGCACGCACTGCTTTTGAAATATTCGACCAAGATGGCAACCGGCCGATAATGATTGAAGAACTAGCATCGGTATAATCAATAATATGATACCTAATTAAGGGTCGTCTACCAGTCTATGATGTCCAATAACTTGACTGTTATCGGTATTTACCAGCTCTGGACGACCCAGATCTGACACTGGTAGATGTCTGAAGAGCTTACATTGGTACAGAAATACAGTACATAATGGTTTGACATGACTGCTTACTGTACCATACAAATGTTATAGTACCCCTCACATCACACCTGCACTAAGGAACTGTACTGGTACTTGTGCCAACTGCGCTTCTAATTTAATTGCCTTGTATTGTTTACTTTTCAGGAGCTTGGTCTCAGTCCTTCAGTTCCCGTACATGTGGTACTAAAGGATTGGATACGGCACTCAGATGGTAAACTCAGCTTTCTGGGGTTCCTCAAGCTATTGCATGGGGTATCTTCCCGCGGCATTCCAAAAGCTTAGATAAGGACTAGTTCTCAGGTTCCAATAGTAGGTTTCAGGAAATTCCGGTGCTGTAGTCAATTCACATATGCAACTTTAGGATTAGAGTTTACTTTTCCAATTCTTCTCAATTTCTTTTTTTAGCTCTTAGTTTTAGTTAAAAAAAAAAGTATGTATAGAATGAGGAATAGTAATTGTAGTAGAGATGAGACTCGGGAGGGAATTTACGCTTCTTTTGCTCTACAGGCTCTCATGTTCTAGTTTCCAAATGTCAAATCTCACTAATTGATAATATTGAACGTGATTGCTACTTCTCTTTAATGTGCATATTATTCATTGGAAAACAGAAAACAACTTATAAAGACTATTATGACAAACAACTCGGCCGCTACATGATTGTGCGAGAAAAGGCTACCAGTCATGCTGCACAAACTCTTACAGAAGCTGGATCTTTCTGTGTAGCTTGTTGAGCAGAACAATATATATACTGTTACAGCGTGGTCCGATTGATGCCTCTCGAGTCTCTGTCCCTGACGAGTGATAACACAGGTGGCAGGTTTCGGGCATTTGGTACGTCTGCCTCCTGCCCTGCCTTGGAATCAGACTTGAATTTGAATTAAAGCAGAAAATTGTCAGCCATTTTGTACGCTTATAATGATATTGGAAAAATTTTCTGTCATTATCATACTTGCAAATTCCATTGTACCTTTTGAAGGAAAAGCACAATATTTTGAAATTTTTAGGAGAGTATACACAAAAATAGCTTTTGTTATTTATGATCGGAGATGACTAAAACGTACAAAAAGAGGGGGAAAAAAATACGATGATTGATGGAGATGCGGGGTATCGATCCCCGTACCTCTCGCATGCTAAGCGAGCGCTCTACCATCTGAGCTACATCCCCAACGATGTTGATGGATTTTATAACAATTACTTCAGAATTTTTTTTTATTGTTTTCAACTACTAGCGTTTTCTATAGCTATGTTTGCAAACTCTAGAATAAACAGGATCTAAATGTTTGGTTCCATTGGATATTAGCCGAACAATATTTCGAAGTTTACATGAAATTTTGTCTTAATCTATGAGCTGACAAGTTACTTCATTGATAGTGAGTTTTATAAATCCGCACAGTGGGCAAAAATGATTAATTAGACATTATGGCAGTGGTCAACACAGTGTATGTTTTTAAATATGAAAAAAAATACGAGATCTAATGTACGTTTTGTTGCTTATTAAATGGTTTGAAATTTGAAAAATGTTTGTATTTTACAAGCTTTTGGATTAACCATCAAACCGTAACTTTTATATAGTTTAATAGGTAAGCCATTTGTATGACCATTAATGCGTCCGTTTTAACGCTTCTTCTTGTTTTTTTTAATATTCTCTGAAGTATCATTAAAACATGGTCAGTAGATGCTAAATCCCATAATTAAATAATGATTGGCGTAATGGTTTTATTTCATTATTAATCGTGTCAAAATTCCCTCAATACTAAATAAGATGAAATAAGAAACCATATATTTTCTATCCGTATGGGAAATTCCCTCAACATTAATCGTGTTCAAAATCCAAATAGAAATTTTTTTAATGGATATTTAAAATTAAGTGATTTTAATTCTAATCTTTATATTCAATTCTTTTTAAATTTTGTTTCGGATGAGTTTAAACTAGCTAACAAGTTTAATTGCTGAATTTTTTTAATATAAGAAAACTAATAAATTGAATTAAAAATGAAAAAAAATGATAGAAAAAATGTGAGATTTAAATAAGATGGGCTTGATAAATCTGTTCTTAGAAAGCTGAGATAGTTCTTGAGACCATATTTAACAACTGTAATTCCAGGAAAAAAAAATTTAATTAAAAAGGAATCTCTTGAAATGCATTTATCAAACACAATCTCAGAGATTTTTCTTTAATTTAATTTTTTCCAAATCGTTGTGCTTACTTAAAAAAAAAATCTTTGAGACTGCATTTGTCAAATACAATTCCAAACCTTGAGAACTCACTTGTCAAACACGATCTGAGACCTTGAAATCACACTTATCAAATAAGGTTTCAATTTTCTAAGAACAGGCTTGTTGAACCTGTCTTGCCTAGATCCCGTATTTCTCTTATCATTTTCTTATATTTTTAATTTAATTTATTATTTTTTATATTAAAAAATTTCAGGTTTAATTGCCCTCAGTCGAGCACCTATAGTATCATCCAGAGATGAACACAGCTCAAGTCTAAATGGCATAATTTAGAAATCAAATAAGGCACCAAAATCTGCAACTTATTGGTTACAACTAATTGGTGAATGACATCTTCAAGGATATTCATGGAAAATATAGTTTTTTCCAATGGCTAAAGATGAAGAGAAATCATTTCATTTAATCTGAAGAAGTATATAAGAATCAACTAGCAAACCGATTATACATTAAAATTATTGGACACCAGTTACCAAAACCCCTCCTCCCTCCCCCCTCCCAGGAAAAAGATGACTATAAGCAAGTTGAGTAAATTATGAAATTGATCCTTGTAGTTTCGAAATTTCTATTTTGGTCCTTGGAGAGTGAAATGAATGGTTTTATTCTTCCATTAAAGCTTTTAAGTTAAAAAAAAGAAGGAAAACTACAGAAAGTACCAAATATTCCAAGCCAGTATTTCTAAGGACCTAACCTAGTGGCGTCAAGCAAATGAGATAAACACAACTAATCAACTCCAGGGACCAAAGCAGGAATTTTATAGAACTTAGAAGGATAACTAACATAATTGACTCAACACTTCCCTAGCCGATTATAATCTGTCCCTCCCATTTTTCAGTCAATGAGATTGTGCTTCTAAGAGAATATTTGTTGCCGCATTTACATCATTCCTTGCTTGTATCAGAGCTTGTCTTGCCGCATTTCCATCGAATCCCATAGAAATTAGGGTTTCTATAGAAGCTTGGGGTGGCTCTGGGAGTGGTACAACTGTTGCGGGTCTGTAATTCCTCTGCATGACGGTAATTAATAGTAAGTTGATCAAACTGTGGATAACTAAAAATGCAAGTCAATAATACTAAAGACACAATCCCCCCCTCAGAAAAAGGAAACAAAAAAAATGCTAAAGACACCACTGCTCTCAGAAAACTATGACCACACCAGTTTAGTGTACCAGGCTACCAGCTATTATTAGAATTTGCTCTTTACCTCAATATCTTGTTATTGATATTGTTTATAGTTTGCTTTTCCTTCTTTTTTTTAGGTATGTGTTCCATGTAATATGGTTATAGTAATTCTGTTAAAAAGGAGTAATGAAATATAGCAGGGAGAACAAGGGAGTAATGAAACAGTAATTATACAAGGGAGAACAAGGAACCTGTGCTTGGCGACCCAGATTAGGAGAGAGATTCCCTGCAATATTTCTCCTCACTGGACCTGATGGACCGGCTGGAGAGGATGCAAAATATTTTGAGAAAAATGATGCTATTGCCCTTGGGATCTGTACATATCAGAATACATCAATTTTATGAGTAAAATGATATTCAAATACCAGTCTAATATAGTTCCATTGAGAAAAAAAAGAAGCCAATCAATAATTGTAGTTGGATTTTGGCATAATGCTTATAAATGCAGTATTCAAATGATGCAAATCAGTTATGTTTTATTCAAGCTAGGTAAATGGTATAAAGTGTATGCTTCTGTGTTATCTGTACACTGTAATAGATGGATGCACCTGGAGTAAATCAAAGCTTCATTGCACAATCAAGAGTTAATTTAGGCATAAGTGCTTGATTATTTGGGACTGGGAGGTAAAGGCCATGGTACGAGGACAATGTATTATATATCTATTACCTATATATTTATGTTGATATACCTTTAACTGTCGGATGCCAAATACATTAAGGCGATAAAGAGAAGCTGCAATTAGACCACATACACCAGGTACAAGTGATCTCCTCCAAGAAGACAAAAGAAGCTGTTTATAGGATAAAACACAGTCCTTAGAAACTTCTAAATAAGTGTTTTTAATTTCATGTAAGGCTGCGACAAAGATCTTCATTATGTACCAAAGATGAACAGGAATCTCTCAAGTACAAACTTTGATTGCATTTTGAAATATTTTACATTATAGTGTGGGTGGGAGTGAGTTGATGGTATTACTCTGACAATAGAAAGAAAAGCACAATTTCTTGTGAACACTATTGTTCATGTATCTCCTATGCTCTATAAAATCAAATGTGTAAATGCTGAACCCTAACAAATACATCAAGGTCAACCCCTAAACATGACAATAGTCTGGCATTGTGTCAGTTTCTTCAAAAAGAAAACATAAAGAGAAATTTTCCAGTTCTTATGTTTCCCAAGGGCATACAAGTACTTCGATGCTTTTCAAATTACATTAAACTGGAAAAAATAAATCAAATATCAGAGGATGTATTGAACCTGAAGGCCAGCCAGGTAGATAAAAGACTTGTCACTGAGATTCACACCGAAGATACGAAAACGTGAAGTAATGGGAATGTCAAAAAAGAAGGGTACAAATAAGGCAAATATAAGACTGTATGGTCCTGATGCAAGAACATTAAACTTGGAACCTGAAGCAAAAAATAAGCAAACAAAAATGAGTTGCAATGAAAGTAACCAATCAACAATAGTAGGAAATGACTGACTGAAGAGAAAGATTGAAAGAGTAAAGCTCTAGTAGTCATGTAAATGCAGTTTTAAATAGGGTGAAGAAAAAAGAAAAAAAAGGAAAAGGTTTGGTTAAGCATAGAGGCGTTACCAGGGACAGAATGGGTTGTGAAGAAGCAATTGGCAATGATTTATATATGATCTAAGCCTATGAAAATATTACTTTAGACATAACATATAAATATTCATCAAATGAAACAAAAATTTATAATGTGTTTGTCTCATTATTTAAAACAATAGATAAGTTATTTATTTAACAAAACTACATCAAATATTGCATAAATGTATCTCTCCATAATTATAAACATTGCACTAATAAATGAATGATTAACAAGTTATCATATATATTTTTGTTCTTACGAATTACCCTGTACGATAACTGATATCCTTAGCTGACAAGCTATAAAAAAAAATCTATTTTACACCTGAGTCCTTACCCAATAAACTAACGAAAAGAAAATCTACTTATATCAGCCTTATCAAATAGGTTATGAGTTGGGTAATTGGGTAAATGAATTTTATTGGCACCCTAAATCAAGCACGTACTGGACCTCTCAAAACAGTATATGCATGTAAGGTTTTATATTTCTTATCTGAACCTAGATTACACCTTATAAGGTTCATTGGAGGTAGCAATGAAGAAACAATAAAAAGATAAAAGCAAAAAAAGATAGGAAAATGAGAAACATACCGTTAAGTAGCATCAATGCGACAACCTCCAAGGCTGAGGATACTGCACCAGAGAATAAAATAAAAACCTGGAAAAGAATCACACAGTAAAAAACAGAAACTTTAAATGTTGCACTTATCAAATGGTAAGTTATCAATATCCGAAATGGTTATTCTTCAGCCAAACCAAACTTCTTCTTCTTTTCTCTCCGAAAATTTAATTTTTCCCTTCTGGTTCATTTTTCTTGTAGAGTGAAGTAGGCTAGAAATAAGAATTTTATCATTAAGATAGAAGTATTTGATAAGTAATAGAAATAGAAAGAACTTACAGAGAACTTATTCGAGCCGATTTGTCGTTCAAAAAGCCTAAAATAATATAAGAGGTACAAGCCAAATAGCAATTCGGGAGTCGATGAAAAGGCCAAAGATGAAGCAACAATTCTCCAAACTCGAGGATTTTTCGTTAGGTCCTAACAAAAATCCAAAAAGAATTTATAAAGAAAAATCAACTTTTGTCGTCAAATTACAGGACAAGCGATGGATAACTCACTGGTTATCTAAAACAAAAAGGTGTACAATACTTTGAGCCATTTTGTACAGGTACTGATGAACTGTATTACCATAGGACCTGACAAATACAGTTCAGTTTCCTTTTATTTCTATAAAATTTCAGACAAAATTTTGTGTTAGATATAGGTGTACGCATCAAAACTCATATAGCAGATTTTCTCCCTTTTTTATTCAAACTTTCAGGTTAACAATTCAACCATCTTTGACAAAATAAGGCTAAAGTTCCAATTAAAAACCGGGACTACCACTAACTTAAGTTTCACTTCCCAGAAGATAACTGGAAAATGAAACATGAACCACAAGTTAGGAAGTAGAAAGCACATATAAATTTGCAATTTCTTGTGGCTGTCTATGAAAAAATAATGAAATTAAACCACCTGAAATGACACCCCTAGTTGCCGGGACTTGCCTCTTGCTCCAAGCGCTAGAGTCAGAAAACCAGATGCAACTATCAAAGCCCTCGTCACAGGAGCATTCTCTACAGGTCATCAAATCAAAAGTATCAGAAAATTGGGAAAAAAAAAAGAATGCGCTCTTGCAATTATCTATACATTTCTGGTCGAAATTGAAAAAAATTAAGAACTGAGATCGTACGGAAACCGGAGAGACCACCTCCCTGCTGCATCTTCAAAGAATCTGGAGGTGCGGTCCGACACGATGATAATTCTTTTCTCCAACAACTCTCTTCTGATTTTTCACAGAAAAGATCAGGTGAGAACCGAGTGAGGTTGTTGCTTCGTTGCCTCTAATTATTGTTTACATCAAATTTCCTCGTCGAATTTCACGAAAGCATGTATATCTTTTTATCTGAGATTGACTTGGGGAAAAAGCACAAGACAAAAGAAAGAAAGCGAACAATGAAAGGAAAAACTTAATAAAGAGAGGTTGCATATTAAGATTGGTGCCGGAGTTGCTAGATGTTGAAGTCGAAATTACATGGAAGCTGGGAGTTTCAACGCTCATTGGATAAAAATTTGGTCTGATGGAAAAATAACCGTTCGATGGGATCATGATTCGCATAAAATTTTCGCTCTCATGTTTAATAATCGTGCAAATTTATCAGATTGATGATCCAACGGTAATTTTGGCCATCGAACCAAAATATGGTCCGATGGGCGTTGGAAGGCCTCTGATTCTAAATTAAATTCCTAATAAATTCTTCAGATCCCAAATCCTCTGGTTCCTGGCATGGACTATGTGGTAAACTAATTGCAGAGTTCTGACATGCGGGACCCAAGGTTCTTTCAACAAAACGAATTCTCTCTTGTTTAAGTCCTTTGCCAAACAACCGCCACACGAAAATTACACAGGACGTGCCCCACCATCTTAAGATACGGGTTTCGAATTAAATTCAAACCCGAAGTAACCAAAAAGGAATCCGGCCCGATATAATTTCTCTCTTTATGGGCAGGGAAGACTGGATTCTGTTCTAATTGGGCTTTAGTTCAGACCCGGCCATTTCGTTTCCCGATGAGATATGTAGGGTTTCACAAAGAGAAACGAAATCAACCGTCCGATCCTAATCGAAGAGTCTGTATTTATCTAAACATCTCCGTTTATTTTGAACTGGAGAAGACATGGGTGCTTTCTCTCTCTCTCTATCCGCTTCGGCGCTTCTCCCTCTCAAAAACCCCTCTCTTCATGGATGCTGGGTAGCTCCAACGCTTATTAGACCAAAATTTTGTCCGACGGATAAAAAGACCGTTCGATGGCATTAAGATCCGCACAAAAGTTTCGCTCAACGCTTTAATAATCGTGCAAATTAATCAGATTTGATGTCTAAAGGTGATTTTTCCCATAGGACCGAAATATGGTCAGATGGGAGTTGGAAGGCCCCCGCCCCCCGCTTCCTCTTTTCACACACGCCGCGAAAAATATTAAAAAGAAGGGAAAATTGAAGGATAGAAGAACAGTGTTAGTGAGAAAGAAGCGGATTGCATTGAAAAGTTTCTTCGTCAATCGAATTTCGAGCTTCTCTCCGCCTCTTGTCTAATGGCGTTCCTAAGACCCGCTTCGGCGCCGCCTCTCCACCTCCGACTGCTCCTCCGTCGGCTCTTTTCCTCCTCAGTCTACTCTTCTCGGTCATTATCTTCTTTTGCTTCTTCCTCTTCCTCACTCCTTCCAATCAAACCGAGGTATCTATCTTACTCTATTTATGTCTGTGTGCGTGTGGCGCTTTTGGGAGGGGGGCGGGGAGGGGAAGGGGAGTCTCAGTCCGTCTGTGTTTCTCTCCTTTTCATTGTGTCCATCAAGTTTTGTTATCTTTCTTGTTACGAAATAGTTTTGTTCTAGGAATAGAAAATCCCTTTTCAGGTATAAGGTGTGATAGAGGATCAGTTGAAATAAGAAAGTTTCACCGTATTTTCTTCTTGAGCTCTAGGTTGTAGTGTTTAGTGAATACCTAACCTTTTATATCAGAGGAAACTGCCGAAATTTATGACTATGATCAATTGCAATAATCTTTTTATATCAGTGGAATCTGCCTAAATTTCCCATATTAATACATGCATTGGTATTGTTACTGCTTTATTTTAATTTTCTTAATATCTTAGGGTTTGGAAGATTGACCCACAGCTGCCACATGGTAATGTAAATAAGTTGGAGGTCCGTGCTTTTATGTCTTCTAGAACAGCATCAGAGGCGCTCCAAGATAGATCTTCGGCACAGGCTTATGGCTCCGAACAGATTCAGGTGAAGGGCATTTTGTAATTTTGTGCAACATTGAAATCCTTAGTATATCATATAAGATTGAAAAGGATAATGTATGCATTTTTGAGGATAATGCATGCATTTCTGTCAACATGGGATTTTCAAAAGAGCCCCTTTTCATTGGTAAGGGCTGTATAGTTCCTTTTTTTTTTTCTTAAAAATGGTAGGATTCTATGTTGTACATTTCTTTTTAAGCATTTTTTGTCATATGCTTAGTCAGTTTTTCTTTAATATTTAGGCACACACTTTGTAGAAGTTCCCTATTTAGTTCAGTCAATATTTAATTATTTTATCCTTTAGCATTGTTAGATGTGCATTTTAGAGTTCTCTATGTACATTCACTCAGTATTTAATTTTTTATTTAGTTCTTTGTCTTTTGGATCGTGATTTTTTGCATTTAACGTTTTTATTTGTTCATGCTTTCATTGAATTATGTGTATGATTGCTATTGTTCCTACTATTATATGTTGGTTATGACATAAGTACTCACAATCAAGTTCCTTCTACTTATCCTACACTTTAGGTACTGGAAGGGTTGGATCCTGTCAGAAAGAGACCAGGAATGTACATCGGGAGTACAGGACCCCGCGGATTGCACCACTTGGTATTCAATTTTGTATACTGGTTTCTTCAGTGATATTAATTTATTTATGGTACATCTGCTCCCCTGTAAAACCCCAAAGCATCTGTACCAGGCAAAACGAAATACATCTATATATTTTACAGAGCTTGTTTTCTTAATTAAATTGTTGAATAGACCTCCTTTCTCACTCTTTCTAACTATATAAGTAAGCTGGAAGAAATGGTGATGTGGTGCTTTTTCTGAAACATTCTGAGAGAGGGGTTTAGATAGATGATACACTTGCAGGGGCATGACATTTTATTTCGTGAGAATAAGAAGGGTGTCTTTTATTTATCTTAGCCATCTCTTTATGTTTGTCTTTTTGTCCATCTACTTTATCTTCTTCTTCTTGCAATTTTACTATATCTTAGTGTTTTTTGCGATATTCTCTAAATAGGTGTACGAGATTCTTGACAATGCGGTAGATGAAGCTCAGGCTGGATTTGCCACCAAGGTTGATGTCATTCTTCATGAAGACAACTCAGTCAGCATAACTGACAACGGCCGAGGGGTATTTTTTATTTCAGATTTATTTCTTTTATTTAGTTAATTACTTTAAAGTAGCATTGGGTTACAGAGTAAGCAAATTGAATTTATAATCTTAATTGCCAAAATAAATTGTCAAGCCTTTAGTTTAGTCTTTTGTTTGCATGAAAATTAATTCAATACCTCTAGATAGGACTATGAGTGCCATTGTTTCCTTGCATTGATGCTGAGGATTAGGGTTTATCATGTCTTAAGAATGACAACTCTAAAACATCTTTAAGGGGCAATATTTGCTTTTTTTTTTCTTTCAAAATTTGAGATATCATTTCTTATTTTACCATGGAATTGTTGTTGTGGACACACTATATGATAAAGTACTATTGTCTTTTTTTCCCTTTTCTATGCTATATACCTGAGTTTTATGATTTATTGGGGTGCAAGGAATTCTTACTAGTCCAGAAGATGCACCAATTAAGTGACCAATTTTATTCACTGCTGCATATATGCTGAGTTACTACCATTGATTGCCTTGCAGATTCCAACAGATCTCCATCCAACCACAAAGAAATCCTCTCTGGAGACAGTTTTGACGGTATTCACATAACAAGTGTATTAATTAAATTAGTTTCTTCTCCTGTACCTGGGCTTCTCTAAATATTAAAATATTTTTCAGGTGTTACATGCAGGTGGCAAATTTGGTGGGTCCAGCAGTGGATACAGTGTTTCTGGGGGTCTTCATGGTGTTGGCTTGTCTGTTGTCAATGCTTTGTCTGAGGTAATTTCATCCGTACTTTTCTAAAAAAAAAAGATTCAAGTATTGCTAGTATCTCTATGGATCAGGAAGAAATTTGTTTCTTCATACAGGCATATCTAATTTTTGCCTGTTCATTGTGTACCTCTTCCTTGCCACATTAAGTGATAGCTGACTGATGTGTTAGATTTTTATTTAGAAAAATGAGGAGTTGGTTGTCTGGGATATAATTTAACTTTTATTAGTGGACACAGGCATATTTTAGGGTCATTCTGAATATTGTAAGGAAAAATAAGATCAAAGAAGTAGCACGTATGGTGTAATTCCAATTAGGGAGTACTAAAAATATAGGTCAATCTGACAGGAAAGCACTAAGCAAACATATTAGCAATACTGCATTTGTAATAAGCAGTTTTAAATCCACAGAATTTATTTGGTTGGTTGTCATTTAATACTAGCTAGTTAGCTTGTTGGTGTAATCAATCATTAATAGGTTCTATCCAAAAACTGTTAGGCACTCGAGGTAACTGTATGGCGAGATGGGAAGGAATACAGACAAAACTATGCACGTGGTAAAGCTGTTACACCTCTTACTAGCTATGCTCTTACAGCTGAGTCACGGACACGCCGAGGCACAACTATCAGATTTTGGCCTGACAAAGAAGGTATATTTTTAATTATTACAATATATGATCATTAGTGCTTCTTGTTTTTTTTTTTTATCTTTATTGGTACGATTGAATTCAGCTACAAGAGTTTAATTGGATGTATTTAATTTATAACTTTGGTGCTTGTACTTTGGATTGTAGTTTTTACTACTTCAATTGAGTTCGACTTCAATACAATCTCTGGTCGTATCAGAGAGCTTGCTTTCTTGAATCCTGAGGTGTGTCTTTTCTTTGCTGAAGACAAATAAGTATATTTAAATGGAATACAAGAGAACAATTTGTGCTAAAATGAACTATTGTGCTTGTTAGTAGAGATGTTGTTTTGGGCTTTGATGAAGATTTGAAGGATTAATTGAACTTATTTAATATAACTAATTCTTCTACTTCTCCTTTTATGCTCTTTCTTTTTTTTTATTTCCAGCTTACAATTACATTGACAAAAGAGGATTCTGACTCAGGAGGCTTACATAATATATATTGTTATGCTGGCGGGTTAGTTGAGTATGTTAAGTGGCTAAACACTGACAAGGTTTGTACATGCCTCACAGTCCATTCTTTTTAGTTTGTAGTATTGAATTGACACTGGGTCTTCTGACAGAGGCCGCTTCATCAACCAGTATTCTTCAGAAAAGCGGCAGATGGAATTATGGTCGATGTGGCACTTCAATGGTAAATAAAGTTTCTTGTCACCGTTAGTATGCTTGAACTGCTAAGCTTCAGTTGGCTTTTAGTGATTCATGTTAAAACCATTATTCGTACTACTCAATTCACTATCAGTATGCCATTTTGATACCAGTACTGAGAAAAATTATATGATACTGACAGTTTACTACATGGCATCATGATTTTTGTGCCGTAATTTATTTTTCAAAATTGCAAATGACATGATAATTCGTTAATTTTTTTCTATTTATCAAATCTCTTGTAGGTGTGCTGACTCGTATTCAGATACGATGCTAGGATATGCAAACAGTATTCGTACTATTGATGGTGGGACCCACATTGATGGGATGAAAGCTTCCTTAACGAGGACCATTAATAACCTAGGAAAGAAATCCAAGGCTATCAAGGTAGTTATCTATTGAATATCTCTACCTTAGTTACCCAAATTAATTAGGTGTACTAAGAGAGGTATGGGTACACATTTAATGATTTGCTTAAGAATTTTCTTTTCTATATGATAGCAGTATCTCTTGTGTACATTATTCATAAACCGAGAAATTAATGCAGGATAAGGATCTCAGCCTAAGTGGTGAGCATGTAAGGGAGGGCATGACATGTATTGTTTCTGTAAAGGTACCTAATCCAGAATTCGAAGGACAGACTAAGGTAACGTTTATCTTTAATTTTTAGTATTTTCATGGAGCCTGAGTTTTGAAAATTATTCTGTGAAATTCTAAATTACAATTCATCCAATGAAACATGAGTTCACTTGTAGAAGGACTTACAAATTGACTCCTCTCATTCTAGCACACTTGTAAGTTAACCAAGTGCACAAGCGCCAGACTATAAATATTAGATGGTTTTATGTAATATGTTCTTTATACTGATTTATGGGTTCTGTTGTGCGTTGGTGTTAAAAAGAACTCAAACTGGTCAGAATTCAGAAAAGTACTGCAGGATTGAAAATGGTATTACAAGTTTTTGGATCAATAAGGTATACTACACCGACAAAGGTGCATTAATTATGAAGTAATGCTGGGGTCAGTTTTGAGATATGCTTTGGCTAGTTGTTTTGTAGGCCAACATCATTCGGCTTAGTAGAAATCTTTAGTTAACATGTTATGTATTGGTTTGCATTACTTTCAGCCTGGTTAAAGTTAAATCCTTTTTCCTCACAATTTGCAATTCTCTCAGACTAGGTTGGGAAATCCTGAGGTACGAAGAGTGGTTGAGCAATGTGTGCAAGAAAACCTCACTGAGTTCTTGGAGCTGCATCCTGAAACACTCGATGCAATTCTTTCTAAATCTCTCAATGCCCTCAAGGTAATTGCTATCTACTGGATGAAACCAGAACTCTGTTGAATGTAGCAAGTGTCATTATGTAGGAACCAGCCAATTCAGTTTTTTTGATGTTTTACTTTTGATTCTTCATAGGGTTTTTCATGTTTGATTGCACAGATTTGGGTAGATCGGTGCTATTTTGAAGTTAAATTTGGTCTGAAGAAAAAATGAATATGAACAGTTAGATAGGGCCAGTTGGATTGAATGAGGGCTTTGTTACACAGAATAGAGCTCAGATGAGGCTACTAGGATTGCTTCAGCTTAACTTTGTTTTGGTTGTACCAAATTGATATTCTCAATTAGATAATTGAAGCACTGATTACTTTCTTCTGCAATAAAATCTTTGCCACTGAGTAGTAGAATTGAAGCCCAATTAAGTAGAACGATTGAGGCTGAATTGGCTTTTCTTTTTTATCACAGTTAAAACCTATAGTTGTCATTTTGGATGGTGACTAATTTCTTTTTTTTATAGGCTGCAATGGCTGCCAAGCGTGCTCGGGAACTTGTTAGAACAAAGAGTGTACTGAAATCATCTTCTCTTCCCGGCAAGCTTGCTGATTGTTCCTGCACCAACCCTGAAGAATCAGGTTTGTGGCACATGCATGCATGGAAAAATATGCAGACACTGGTGCAACTGATTCATCTAAGATTCTAACTTTTGTTACTGGCAATGTGAAAATTTGCAGAGATATTTATTGTTGAAGGAGACTCAGCAGGAGGCAGTGCAAAGCAAGGTCGTGATAGGATGTTTCAGGTAACACTTGTTAATTTTCATCGGCCTTAGTAGTTTTCTGTTTTCTGTTAAGGAAGATGTTTTGGATCACCAATAGAGTTGCCTGGGGCAGCTCATAGCATGGGCAGAAAATTACTGGCTACTCCACTTTAAATATATGTTGATTAACACTTAATCAGGTTTTGGGTTGAGATGAGATGAGAGTTATTTACTCAGGTTTGGGTTTGAGATGATAACTATTTCACTGGCAGGTTTACCCTTTACATAGGGAAATTCTGGGCAGGATTGACTGTTGCCCAGCTGGCCTTTCTGAGGCAATTTAGTGTGGTCACATTTACCAGGACTCTTACTATAATACCTTGCAATTAGTTGGCATCAACAATGCAATATATGTAAGGTTTAAGCAAAACTTTTTGGAGATTAATGTTTCATGAGGTTCTAATTTGAACCTTTAATATTTTGGAGATTAATGTTTCATGAGGTTTTAATTTGAATCTTTAATATAAAACTTCTGTAGGCGATTTTACCTCTGAGGGGTAAAATTCTCAACATAGAGAGGAGGGATGAAGCTTCCATGTATAAAAATGAAGAAATTCAGAACTTGATACTCGCATTAGGACTTGGAGTCAAGGTATCGTTTATATTCTTCTCTTTGGGAAAATCTCATGTCTACTTCTGAAATATGCCAACACTACAGGAAAACATAAATATCTTTGGTTCCTATCTTTCTCATTTAAAACGGAAGATGCTTATCTTTAAATCGACGAGAGCAAAAAAGGGGGTAATTGGGTATTTACTAAGAAAGCAGGAAGTATGGTGATATCTGTCAAGTTTCAGATATTGTACATATTTGATGTTTCTGAATTTACTAGGTTATGCAAAATAAATATGTAAATGAAATTCTTTCGGAGGGTGGACATTGAATAGTTTTTTCTCGTAGATTGATAAGAAAGTAGGATTGGGGCTGGCAAATGGAAGTATTGACCAAATATTTTTAAGATGGTAACTATGCTCAATATTTTAAATTGTTTAGGGGGAGGACTTTAAGAAAGAGTCGCTAAGGTATCATAAGATTATTATCATGACGGATGCTGATGTGGATGGTGCCCACATTCGCACTCTTCTCCTTACATTCTTCTTCAGATATCAGGTTGTTTATTATTGATTGATGGCTTGATTGCTTTTATTTCTTTGAGCTGTTGAAACATCTTTACTATATTGTATTTCATCTGAATGTTTGAATCTCTTTTATCTTTCTCTGGTTTATCTAGAAAACACTTTTTGATGAAGGATGCATCTATGTAGCAGTCCCCCCTCTGTACAAGGTCAGCTTCTCTCTCTCTCTCTCTCTCTCTCTCTCTCTCTCTCTCTCATAGACATACCAGCAGCTGCCAAGATTAGCCTCTCTCCCTCTCTCTGAAATCTGGCTGCCAAGGCTGTATAAGGCTGTCTCTCTCTCTCTCTCTCTATCTGAAATCTTGGCAGGGACTGCCAAGCAGTAGATAATAGTTATCATTAATATTTTGTTCATAATAGGTGGAAAGGGGAAAGCAAGTGCATTATTGCTATGATGAGAATGACCTAAAACGCTTACAAAGCACCTTACCTGCTAATTCCTCCTACAACATGCAAAGATTCAAAGGTGATAAATTGGTCATTCTTTTGTTTTTATTTCTATTTTACCCTGCTTTTAAAGATGTATGAATCTAGGATCGATGTAAAATAAAGTCATATTACATCAGGGACTCAGGAATTTTATTTGGAATTTAACCGTTTAATCATGGTATTTTTTTCTGAGCCCAAAGCAAATGAAATACTTCAAACTTTTCCACTTAAGATCCTCTACTTATTTTCTTATTTGACTATACAACTTGCTTACCACGACATGTATGTACTTATTTAATATTAGCAATGGAGACTCCTTCCACTTCTAAATTCAAGTATTACCTTCCATTTGTGACCCATTTTTCAAATAGCTTTGGATCGGATTATGTATTGGAAATTATTTAGGTCTTGGAGAAATGATGCCAGTACAATTATGGGAGACTACAATGAATCCTGAGAAAAGGATGCTGAAACAATTAGTAGTGGAAGATGCAGCGGAGGCTAATGTCGTCTTTTCCTCTCTCATGGGTACTCGGGTAAGCGACCAGAATAAGAAAAGAAAAAAGAAATATATAAGAACAGAGAAATAATATGCCAATGATTATTAAAAAAAATAAAAAATTGAGGTGGTCCATGCTGGTCATTTACAGAACCTCAATTGTGCAATACTTTATTTAAGCCTAACAAGCCTAAACCAACCTTTCTATTCTGTAGTGCAGTAGCTTTCTATTTATCCTGGAACAATCCCAATTTAACCAATTTGTTGCCTTTAGTTTACCTTTATTCTCTAAACACCAAAAATGGAAGAATTATAATACTCTATTTGTACGATCAATTTTCAGCCCATACTGAAGTATTCAACACTTGGATTGATTTGTATGGTAGATACCTTTTTTTTCTGAAATGCTAGAATTTGTTTATTTGTGCAGGTTGATGTGAGAAAGGAACTAATTGCAAAGTCTGCTAGTATGGTCAACATGGAGGATCTTGACATCTAACAACATTTCCAGTAATCAAAATGTAAAAAAAGAAAAAAGATGAAAATGATTCTAAGAATTTAGGGGGAGTGCTTCCTGAACTTAACTAACCAACTTTTGTCCGTATTTCCCGACATACTGGAGCCTCTCCCTCTTTTATTCTCCTAGTATTATGTAATGTTCTAGTTCCTTTTTTTAATATCTTTCTATTCATTTACTAGGATCTTATACTGTTGATTTACCTAGGGAGTTGAAATCTAATTAAGGATTTGTTAGCTTCTTGTACTTTTTATTATTTGTGCTTTTCTTTGGTAATTTTGCATTTGGGTCACTAATTTCCCAAACCATGAAGCTTAGTACATCTTTCATTGTCTTTGCTTATATTTCAAGCATTTGCCTCTGGTCATTTACTCATTTGTTTCCAAACCATTTATAGTGGCATCAACTTGGTGGTTGTTTACCTGTGTAGTTGGTTTTGGAGAGTTTTCAATGTCCATTTATTTCTCTATCACATTTAATACATTTTTTTTAAATGAATCATAACTAATTTTTGTGATTATAAATCCTCGTTCTCGTTCTATAAGTAATAGTTATCTAATACTCCACACTACAAATTCCTTCCAATTGTTGAATTGATAAATTTTGCTATCCATATCAAGTTTTCAACGGTTATATTTCCCCGAGCCCATATAGCGTTCAGATGCACGGAATCCTCCATTATCACCTGTAACTGCATTTGCGTGCAGAAATGAACTTGGACTAGAAAGAATCCAAGTCCACCCAAGTCCAAGTGCAATGAATCTCCAATTATATTTCATCCATAGTTAGGTAACCTCTCCCTGATTTAATCGTTGTATAGACTTGGTTCTGTAGACAAACTACGGAACCAGATTAGTGTAGGAGGATCTCTCTCACCCAATCTCTCTCACCCAAAATTGACATTTATCCTGCGACTTTTCCACTAAATCTGAAGGGCATTATCATAATTTCTGATTAGTGTAGGAGGATCAAGCTCACAATAAAAGGGGAAAATAACAAAATTCAATGATTCTTTCGGCCCCACACAGTGATATTCTTGATTCTATTAATGCTATTGGTTGGTGAATCTCTGCATTATTACTACAAAGATGGCACAAGCACAATACAAAAATTCAAAGAAGCATCACAGGCGCATAAACAACCCCTTTCCCTCTGCCCCCAATTCATTGCCATTGATATATTCAAAGCTCACTTTCAACCATGATAAGCTTTCTCACGGCCGAGATTTCTCCCTCGGCGACAATTTCAATCTTAGTTGGTCGCCGACGGATTGTGATGCAGGAAATCAGCAAAGCACAGGAGGTAATTTAACCTTCAATCTCTTTTTCAGTTCATAATTCATCCAGGATCTTTATATTGGTGATGAAACCGGAAAGTCAATTTCAGTTCATAAAATAATTTCTTATTTTTGCTTTATTTGTCAGTACAGGCGGGTTCCTCTCCATCTCGCACCGATCGGCGCCTGACAAGACCATCTGGTCAACCGTACCGGGCGAGGCGTTCATATCCGGTGCCGCCGTGGAAACAGAGGTAGAAGAAAGTAGGGGCTCTTTTGCAATAAAGGATGGAGATGTCTTGTTTATTTCAAAGCACCAAACCATAGAGAAAATAACAGCGTTGTACAAGTCTGACCTGGAAAACAAGGGAAGGGAATATGATGCTATATTTGGAGCCTCCTATTCTGACCAGGAATGGGCCCACTTCCCCATTGTGGTCATCACAGGTATGAATATGATATATTGGATTTATTTTTGGTCTTGTTTACTTCCAGATACTTTGTAGGATATCAATCAATTATGATCATGAAGGATCTGATTCTGACATTTTGAATTGGTAATAATAATTGCTTAAAAGACCATTAATCCAAGCAAACATTAATACATAATGTATTACAAGTATACACTTACATATGACAATTAATTTTGGGACTTCTTAAGTAGAAATTATTTTTATAGTATTCCAAATTGAATAATAATATTACAAATTTACAATTTGATATTTCCTTGTACATGACAAACATCTATTTTTTCAGATCCCTCCTCCTTTTTTGAAAATTGAACTCTCTAATTCCAAAAATTTAATTAGACTATTTTTTAATTTCACAGGGCAATTAATATCCACCAAGAATGTCCCAAAATCACGAAAAAGGCTCTCTGTTACCACTAGATACTGGTTCGTGCTTGAGCAGAAGAACTCAACACAAGTTTTCTTCTTCGTAAACTTCGGTGAATACGACTACAAATTAGAAACAAGGCAATTGAACAAATCCAAATTTTACTACAAGAGCTCTATATTGCATCTGAGGCGACTTCGATCCTACATCTCAGTTTTCTCAGTTAACTACCAAGAGGAAGAACTGGTGAATGAAACTCTGAATTTAAAAGGGTTCGGCGAGTTCAATAGGGTTTATGTCACATTTGCAAGTGAGAAAGAAGAAAGGTTTTATGGATTTGGTGAGCAATTTAGCTGCATGGAATTTAAAGGGAAAAAGGTTCCTATATTAGTGCAAGAACAAGGTATAGGGAGAGGAGATCAACCTATCACCTTCGCAGCTAATCTTGTTAGTCATAGGTATATATATATATATATATATATTTCTTCTCCACCTTCGATATATTTACATTTTGACAGGTACTATATGGCAGTGTTTAAGCAATTAAAAATAACAAAAAGAAGTAATAAATTGAAATAAATCAGAGTGAAATCAGGCATATTAATGAATACCAAATTAAACCGAAAGGTTTTAGTCGGCCATATCAGCAACAGTTCTATTGCCAGCTTTTGGTAAATCCTATTATTTTTTGTAATTGGCTCTAGATATATGATATTGCTAAATTAAATTATATTTGAATTTTATGTGATTTGCTCTAGATATATGGGATATGTTTCAAAATTTTCATGTGTGTTGGATTATACATTTATTCTGATCAGGAAGTTAAATAGGTTCTTAATTGCAACTTTTCCATCTCCCAATAATATTTAGGTCTGGGGGAGACTGGAGTACAACATATGCCCCATCACCCTTTTACATGACCTCCAAGATGAGGTCTCTGTATCTTGAGGGATACAACTATTCAATTTTTGACCTAACAAAGCATGACAGAGTGCAAATTCAGGTACTATAATCATTGCTAAAGATTAAAATAATGCTTGGTATATACTTCTACTTTTTTCTGCGCACTGAGAACTCACAACCAGTACTTGTCAAAACATGTAACAAATTGGATTATAGCTTGATGTAATAACATCACATAATAGAGTGCTTACTTTTGGATAGATATATGGAGGCCATGCTAAAGGAAGAATATTGTATGGGAACTCGCCAGTTGAGCTGTTAGAGAGCTTCACAGAAGCCATAGGGAGACCACCACCCCTCCCGAACTGGATCCTATCTGGTGCAGTTGTCGGCATGCAAGGCGGTACTGGAGCGGTACACAGAGTATGGGACCAACTACAAGATTTGGATGTGCCCATTTCTGCTTTCTGGCTACAGGTACCAACTTTTCACATTTGATTTTACCTAGGTAATAATCTATTAATATGCATTTAGAGTTTTATTTCAGGTTTATTCAACAAAAAACCTCATTTGTGTTCTCTGGTCATCTTAAACTATATAAGCTTGTTTTCCTTAATTGTGGGATGGACTCGGTCTTTTTTTTATGTATACTAAGAGATAATCTTGGTTTAATGAGTGTATATAAATTGGGATTAAAAAAATTCAAATGATAGTATTGGGTGCATATAGGGTATTGTTTCTATTTATAATGCAACAGGCATGAGTACAAATTTTGATAACTTTTTTATTTTTTTTCTCAGGACTGGGTAGGTCAGAGGAAAACAATTATCGGATCCCAACTTTGGTGGAATTGGGAACTAGACCGCATGCATTATCATGGATGGAGAGAACTCGTAAACAATTTGACAGACCGCAACATTAGGGTTATGGCTTACTGCAACCCTTGCCTTGCGCCTGTATGCATAATTTCCTCTTTAATTCTAAATTCATTTAGAGGTGCCAAATTATAAAGATTATACATACAACTTAATCTTGACTTAAGGAGAGTCAAAATTGTCCTCCCCCAATTCCTAACACAACACTGAAGCAAATTTACTTAAATTTGAAATGGTCTCAAAGAAATTCCCAATTAGAATTGAACCTAGCATCAACAAATCAACCCCAATTTAACCTACAACTGACCCAGAGAACAGACAGGGTATGAGCCCGAGAAAACCTAAATCCAAATTCAACCCAAATTCAAAGATAATTATGGCTTCCAGCACCATCCTTACGAACTTCAATTTAAATTCTAGACAGATGGAAAGGCACACAAGACAAGAAACTTTTTTGAAGAAGCAAGAGCAAGAGAAATGCTAGTGAAGGATGAGAAAGGGGAGCACTACTTGATGCCTAACACATGCTTTGATGTGGGAATGTTGGACTTGACCAATCCAGCTGTCAGCACTTGGTTCAAGAGTATATTGCAAGAGATGGTTGATTGTGGGATTAGAGGATGGATGGCCGATTTTGGCGAGGGGCTACCTTTAGATGCCCATCTATACTCAGGTTGGCACTTTTCGGAAATACCTTTGGATGGTTACAGTTGTTTAGTAAGTTTCGGTTCCAAAGAGGATTTAGGTCTACACTATTCAAGTCTAATTACTATGTAATATCCTATTTTTGATCAGCTAATGCTGGAAAGTTGTTTATTGTGTTCATTTTTGTCTTGAACAAATGATTAAAAAAAAAGCAAGTGCAACAACTAAGAGACTTTTGAACCAGGGGAGGACCCGATTGAGGCACACAACCGGTACCCTGAGATGTGGGCTCGGGTTAACAGAGAGTTTGTTGAAGAATGGAGATTGAAGAACCCAGAAGAAGAGAGCCTAGTGTTCTTTGTCAGAGCAGGGTTCAGAGACAGCTCCAAATGGGCTATGCTTTTCTGGGAAGGAGACCAAATGGTAATTTCCTATGAAAATTATAAAATTCCCCAGGAACTGTTAGAAATGCCCAAAATAGGTCAGTAGGATACTTGGGCCATATCAGATTTGCTGTTATGTTCTAGCTTTGGTCACCTTTTGCTAATTATGTTTCAGATTGTTCTAGTAGTGTTCAATCTGGTCAGATATTAGGTTTCATGGTTTGTCCATTTTTTTTCTTGTTATTCAGAACATATCAGAAAAAAGATACCTATTGCATCAAAAGCATACATCTAGGCAAAACACATTGATATTAATGATACATGCTGCTTGTATGTATGAGAATGCAACCAAGTGTTTAACATATGACATGATATCATCACAGGTAAGTTGGCAAGCAAATGACGGGATAAAAAGCAGTGTCATAGGATTATTGAGCAGTGGTATCTCTGGTATACCTTTCAACCATAGCGATATCGGTGGGTATTGCGGGGTTGATATGCCATTTCTCAAGTATAAACGAAGTGAAGAGCTTCTTATGCGCTGGATGGAGCTTAATGCCTTTAGTGTTGTTTTTCGTACTCACGAAGTAAGTATTTCTGCTCAATCTTGACCTTCCAATTTGTCAATTGCATATAAACCGGTAGACATTTGTGCATCATGGTCCTCAGCTACAGATCTGGAATTGATGATATGCGTTATTTTTATAATATATCATTATTCCTTGTATTTGTTGAAGTTCTTTCTAGAATTATAGTTTAAAATAATTCAACACATTTGTCGGATGTAAGAGTAATGGTTCTCATTTTGAATGTTTGTCTTTCTCCAAGAAAAGTAATAGTTCTTTCATCTTTTCTAGGGAAACAAGCCCTCTTCAAATTACCAGTTCTATTCAAACAATTGCACCATTTCTCATTTCTCGCGCTGCGCAAAGATATACAAGGCTTGGATGTTCTACAGGCTCCAGCTTGTCGAGGTGAAGATTTATAATTTTGAAGCATTTGAATTGCCTAAACATAGAAATAATATGCAACATATTCTACAAAAGCTATTTTGGTACAATAAGCTTGCAATTTTATAAATCACCCTTATAGAAAAAAAAATTCAATTATGTGCAAAGTTGTATGATATATGCAACAATGTACATACTTAATTCCAAGGGTTAATTTATAAATAGTTCATGTTAAAAAAAATTACATAGCATATACAAAGAGTAGAATAAAGAGAAATCATGATTTGTAGTTATTCTTTTACTTCAAGAAGATGTTATAATTTGAGACATTGGAAATATATCAATCGTCAAATTTAAAATCGTCGGCTTTTTTCCCAGGAGGCAACTAAAAGAGGTCTTCCGGTAGTGAGACATCTCTTCCTCCATTACCCTCAAGACAAAAGAGTTCAAACTTTAACATACCAACAATTTTTAGTTGGTACAGACATCATGGTGGTACCAGTATTGGATAAAGGAAAGAGAAGTGTCAATGCCTACTTCCCTTTTTCTTCTCAAAACCATAGTTGGCTGCACATTTGGACTGGAGAGGTGTACAACTTACAGGGATTTGAAGCAGAAATTGAGGCTCCAGTTGGGTACCCAGCTGTGTTTGTCAAGGCTGGATCTCAAGTCGGCCAGGGTTTTGTTAGGAATTTGAAAGAGCTCAATGTGTTGTAGCTGAGAAAGGAAAAATGCCATAATTTGTGCAATTAGTAGTATGAAAATCCAAGCAGGGGTCACCATGTAAATGTTTCATTTTTCTTGTAAATAATTCTTTGGAATAAAATATATATTCCGTAAAATTATCCTTGTCTGTTGTTCTTCTGCTGAATTTAATTACGGATAAAAGTCTTCCCGCAAAATGCTTATGCTAAAAGGAGCAAAGTAATTTATTTCTTACAAACTAAACATGTGATGTCAATCCATTCTCATTGTTCATTAAAATAGCCAGTGCCAGAAAATCAACACAAGTACCAGGAAAAAACAGAAGCTGCCATTGGAATATCACAAATAGCATGAATACTAATGCAAAATTTTGGAGAGACCAGGGTTGGCATTGTAATTAAAGCGTTATATTATATTATATTCAAATCTATATCTATTTATCAGACTAAATCTTGTCTTCCAATAATAGTGCTGCAACCAATGTTTTGATACCATTCTAACAGACATGAAATAAATATAGACCTAATTTGGAGTAAGCTTCAAATTTGTACCAGCACCTTCAGTGTATTTTATCAGACCATTTGCTCACAACATAAATTACAGCTCTAGTAGTAACATTTCCAATTCAGACATCTCTTCGGCTTGCAGTTTCAATACATAGTACTGCCGACTTCCCTCCGGTAATGGTGCCTATATTCATGCTAGACCATTCCCTTTCAATCTGCCTCTCTAAAGTACCAAATCAGATGTAGTTGAAAAATCTCTACATCCAGTTTCTATGAACTGTATTACACTCACCATCTCTGCGAAGATTTTGCAACTATTTTGCTATTTTTGGACAATTCGATAACCAATAATATATTGCCTGTCCGAACTGCATGATTAGTTGATTACAGCCGCAAATGCAAGAATCATCATTCGAATCAACCAATGAACAATCCACCCCCCATTCCTCAAAAAACTCAAAAGAAAAAACCTAAAAAAAGCACCACAAAAGATAAAATTCCCAACATCGCCACCACAATTACCACCGCCGAGCACATGCCGCACCCTCCACTTTTACCGGGTGCCAGTGGCCCCTCAACCCCGATCCATGGCAGCGTGGCTGCCACTGCCGCCGTCTGTCCCCCAACTCCAACCCATACCTCAAACGCATCGGGAACACCGAGCCCGTTTGATTCCATAACGCTTCTTCAACCATCCCATAAAAAGAATCCTTCACGCCCAACTCGGCTATTCCGTTCTGTGCGTTCAGCATTTAGGTCATTTCCAATCCTACCTCACCCTTCTTCTTGTCGAATGCCTCACCTGCCTCTACCCGGCTTCACATCCTCTCGCCAATCTGTCACAGGAACCCTCTTTGGCTATAGACGGTCACGTCTGTCCCTCTTATTCCAAGAACAACCCCGCTCAAGGCCCTTTCTGCTCCTTTCTCTCTCCTCCCCAACATCTCGCTTCCTTCATGACCTTAGAAACTCCCCCCTCCTACGCCTTTCCCTTGAATGTGAGAAAACACCAAACCAACAACATGAAAATGATTCCACAACTCCATGTCGTCTCCTAGAGGAGCCAATGTGGTCAGCATCTATAAATGGAAAAGGCATTGGACCTGCGGTAAGGAGAGAACCTACCGATGCTGATGTCAGGATCATGCAGTTGCTACATGCAACATCTGCCGGTGCAGGTGTGTTGCCAGCTGACATGGCAGACCCAGTTGAAGGTGAGCTCACCTATATGCGATCCCATTTTGACAGAGTTGTTGGGTCCAGGGACTCTGAGACGTTCTACATGACAAACCCAGAGGGGAATGGTGGGCCTGAGCTCACAGTTTTCTTTGTTAGGATTTAATCATATAATGTAAATATTTTAGCTTCCTCAGTTTTCTTTTATGGGGTTTGTTCCTAATGTAGTGATTGTTGTCTTTTCTTGAGCTCCAATTAAATAAATTGTGTTAAGTAGAAGCAAATTCAAGATCAATGTTTTATTCTGTACGCCACAAAGATGAGCTAAAACCATATATACGCATATGAGACTAGCGACTATGTATCAAATTTAAGATCACCTATAAAATCCGTGCATGACATTTCAACAAATGCGAAGTCAGCATGGTCATATGAATATCAAAATATAGGGCCTTTGCATAACGTTTGTTATTGTTAAGTTTATTAAATTGCCTTCCCTACATATATTAAGAGAAAATCAACCACCATTTTTACTAGCAGGTCATTTTGTTAAAACTGATCAAAACAATGCAGTAATGAACTGAGAGTGTACTTTGCACATGTAACCAATGTATTAGATCCCACAATAATCTTTACTTCCCCCGAAAGTTAAAAAGAATATAAAAGGAAGAAAAAAAATGAACTGATAACATATATCGTGTTTGATTCTTTGAGCCTGAAAGCTACTACACAGTAACAAAATAGCAGCATGAACAATTCACCTCACGATGTGGGAAGCATGCTATTGCATAGTCTGAACTTTAGGAGGAGATACAGCAGAGATCGAAGAACCTGAGCTGGCAGATCTATGACGAATCTCTCTGTTCTCCTGGCAGAGTGCACACATGTGGCAACACAAGTGAGTGCAACAATCATTGCATGGAAGTTCCTGAAAAATATTTTAATAATAATTACAGACATTAGAAGGCTTGTTAAAAGGATAAACCTGTACTGCTGCTGATGAAATAGATTATTTCCATGAAATGGGAAATTATAAAAAAATAGGATAAAAGATTCATAATAAAATCCCAAACAGACATAACTAAAGCCCAAATGACAAGAAATTTCAGCACTGTACCACCTATTGTGCATTAACAGTTACTCATCCAAGTAAAGGTACAGGTACCTGATCATGGATTACTAAATCACAACATGTGTCCCCGTAAAACAACCAAACTTAATTTGGACCAGTTAACCATGCTCAAGGTCATAGTATGCATGAAATCAGCAATCTTGGATATTAAATTACTAATAAAGAAACATAAATACATACAGGGAGATTGTATTTTTCTCGTAGAGCTCTCCTGTGCTGACTAGCACAGCATGCAATGGTACATCCTGGCATTAGCACCAACAGGATGCCGCCAGTTAGGATGCAAGAGACACCGGCAAGTAGGGTCCACAAAAAACAGTGCGTTGTGCATGATCCGCTCGCTGTGCCTGATCCCAGGAACTCAACATTCTTTCCAAATAGAACACATGGGCATAACGTCCCTAAGCAACCTACAAAGTTTTTTTTAAAAAAAAGGAACGAACGTAAAATAAAACATCAAGTAAGAATAATAATTTGTCAAATTAAAAGTAACTAATTTTAGTTTTAATAACCCTAGTTTAGGTTATTAGTGTCTGTATAAGAAGAGAAACAAATGATGATATTAAGTTTCTGCAAAGTGGTTCATAATTTAAGCTTCAAAATACCGTCAGCACCACCTCTTTCATAATATTGTTTTTACTGACAACAGCATTCCTTCCTCCAGTGTATAATGCTCCTTTTCTTTTATTTTTGGTTTACCAGTACAATATGCAAGGGTGTTTAGGTCATTGAAGGGGTCAGGCTTTACAGGATTGACTTTACCAATTAGAAGGGTAAATCTGATTTGAGGTCTTTGATCATTTCTTTATTTGTAATAAAAAAAAGAAATTAAATTAGCTAGACTTCAAAAAAGAGAATATCATACAGCTATGTGGGTCATCGAAACAGGCACAGATTCCTGAAGACCAATGGTTCGAGTCACCTGTTAGTGTACGCAAAGGTTGCCGACCTTCGTCAACCGAACCCAGATCAGTTTCAGCATCAGACCCACTTACAGGCATGTACTTCGGTGGAACATAGGCACCTTTCTCTTCCATCTCTAACTTTCAATGAGAAATAACTTCAAAATTCAAAAATATTATCATAACTTAGATAGATCAACAATAAAAGGAATGAGAAACATATAGCCTTCTTTTTCTTTTTCCTCCTAAGAGTCAAGGCAGGTAAGGTGTCAGCAATCACAGATCAGTCTTGGATCTTGGTAAAATATTGCTTAAATAGCTCTATTATTAGCCAGTTATTACTCAATTGGATATAATCAAGCAAGCATGAGCCAGAATTAGGTCGTATTTTTCTGGAAAAATCGTCAAATCACATCACTAGCCTAGTCCATCACTTTTTTTTCCAGAAAATAGGCAAGAAAGATAATCAGAAATTCAGAACAAGAATGGACTAAGCATTCATTCAAGAAAATGTCAAATTTCTTCTTTCCTCATGATTCTTCAAAACATACGATCCAAGTGTGACCAGGTAAGAGCGCTGGGATGGAAGGGATGATGATATTCGAGCGCTTAAGCATGGTAAAAATACAATTAATTGCAATTAGCAGTCAAAAGTACCTGCGATTGTGTCTATGTTTTAAATCAAAATCGAGAATTCTTCTTTTACCCTAATTATTAACCCAGTTCGCTCCAAAGTTTACTAGAGAAGGAATCGGATGCGCCTAAGTTATGCTAGAGAGAGAGATGAGAAGTGATGAAAATATGCACGGACACCCTTGGATTTTTCTTATTCACAGATTCTTGGGGACTATGTCGGTTAGTACAATTGGCCCCAAAAGCTTTTTTACCGTTTCTACTGGGCCTTCAAAATATTATATCTGATTTAATATAGTTTTTAATGGAATATTATTTAACGAAATTATTCTTACACTTTATATTTTATATCTTTATCAGTATATTACAGCTATTTGTTCTAAAAAAATAAATAATTTGTATTTGTATTTGTATTTGTAAGTAACCGGAGCCCTCATATAAAAAAATACTTATAGTTAGTATATGAAATGTTTATCAATTATTTCATTCCTTAATGATATGATATGAAAAAATTTATTATATAAAATATAAACATATTTGTCATTAGATATAAATATTTTTTTTAAAAAAATATAAATAGTACAGATAAAATTATTCTTGATTTATTATATTATATGTATTATGCAATAGTCAGATTTGTATTTTCAGGTGATTCATACAATGCATAGAAGTTGTTTCAAATAGAAATAAGATTATTCTTGATTTATATTGGATTGGGTGCCTCAAAAAGGGGAGAGAAGAGAAAAAGTAAAAGCAGTGCATTGATACATCCCCCAGCAGAGAAGCAAAGAATCAAGTCTCTCTGATATGTTCCTCTTTCAAAAATCCCAATGACATCAATTATTAAAGAGAGAAAGCACAAAAGAAACAAAAATATAATGAACTAACCTCCTTTGTTAAACCCCTTTATCATCTCTCTCTCTCTCTCTCATATTCTCTCTCTCAAAACACAATTAGAAACCAGATTCATCACATTGCATCATCACTCAATATGATTCATCTATCAGTAATTAAAATCTTGTTATTTAATGCTTTTATACTAAGATTTGCTTCAGCCAGAGTCCCTATTACCGCATGCCGATCGTACTGTGGCAATCTGACAATTGACTACCCTTTTGCGCTCCAGCCGGGCTGTGGCCACGCTGGATTTCGCGAACTTCTCTTCTGTGTAAACGGCATTCTGATGATGCATATTCCTTCCGGCTCGTATCGGGTTCTCGACATAGACTACGCCTACCATGGAATAGCACTCCATGACCCGACCATGTCGGACTGCTACACCCTCGATCGGTCGCCTAAAGGCCGTGGCAACGGGTTCGTGGTAGAACCATGGCGAGCCATGTACTTGCAGCCTGATCGAGATAACATCTTCATGCTGCTCGGTTGCCGGTCAGAGTCGCCACTTTTCCAGGGATTTCCAACCAAGCACTTGCCATGCCGGAGCAATGTCTCCGGCATGAGCTGTGACGACTACTATCGCTGCCCTGCTTGGGATGGTGCTGGTATCAGGTACAAATCAAGTTCACTGATCAATCTATAAATATATAAACTGTAAAGTAAATTATCCAGATGGTCCTTAAAAATTGAGAAATGCTCATCTTTAATTGCCTGATTTTCCTTTGTTATTGATCTTAAAGTATCAATGTTCTTTGTGTCATTTCTTAAAATTTCAATATATACCCAATTGAAACTACTGAAATTAGTCTCATTGTTCAAATTATATTAATATAATGGATAGATGATGAGAATATGTGATTATATGATGACATGGATGAATGATAACATCCATCAATATTTTTAAGAAACATTGGTGGGATCTATTTATTAGTACATTTTCAATTACATGTAACAGTAAAATAATTCTCATATTCAATTACATAAACAAGTCCCAATTAAACTTGATTAATTGGATTTATTTTGCTTGGGAAATATATAGGAGCTCAGCATATGGCAACAGCAACCCACCAGAGTGCTGTGCGGTGGAGCCCGCGGCGGTGAGGTCAATAAACATCAGCCACCTGCAGTGCGAGGGGTACAGCAGCGCATACAATGTTGCACCGCTGCATCCACCGGGGCCCGGTGCATGGACTTACGGCCTCAGGCTCTCTTTTTCGCTTCCTGAAAACAATGAGGGGTTTTGCGGATCGTGTCGGTCGACCGGCGGTGTCTGCGGTTACGATCAAGTTACCCACGATGATGTTTGCATTTGCGGTGACTATAATTCAACTTCTAACTGTGACTCCTTGGGTAAATATTAAATTTTTTTTATGAGAATGAGAGTATTTTCTTTTTTGAGTAATTCTAACGTACTTAAATTTTTATAGTACATTCAATTCTTATAATATATTTTTTGCAAAATATCATTCAAATCAAAAAATTAAAATTATAGATTTGTTTCTAATTATTAATTTTGAGTCAATTTAGAATCCGATTGATCATTCATCACAAATTCATCAAAAAACCACCGTTAAAATTTTAAGATTATTTGATGAAAAACAAAATCTCTTTCAAATTGACTCAAATGTGATACATATTTTATCTAAATAACTAGAAACAGATCTACAATTTAATTTTTTTAATTTGAACTATATTTTTCAAAAATATATATCATAAGAGTTGAATATATCATAAATATTAGATATACGCTAAAATTACTCCATTTTGGTCTTTTGTCTTGTGAATGGAACTCCAATTTAACTGTGAAATCTTTATTAATATTTGTGTTTTTTTTCTTAATTTGTGTATGTGCAGCAGTTACAGCTATGGCTCCTAGAACTGAGCTACCAGTTTCCTTGGCAAATTTAGCTGCTTGTGGTATGTCTTGTTTTTGTTTTCTTTTCTCTCTTATTCATATCTTGAAAAAAATGGGCATATATATATATATATATATATATATATATATATATATATATATATTAATTATTGGCATATTTTAATATAATCATTTAACAATTGACAATATTTTGCAATGGTATGAAAACAATTAGTTAGTTTAACACCGCCTAACAGTTTTAGTGCTTGATCTGTCCATTTCAAATTGTTTTGTTCATATTTTGTTAAAAAAATAATGATGGAAATTAAAACTTAGAAGTTTTTGAAGGAAATGATTGTTAAAACTTAAAACTAAGAAGGTATCACAACATAAAATTTTAGGTTCTTTTGTTGCTATTTAGCTTTCAATATTTGTTGAAATTGTCAAGAAGCAAGTATTATTATAACAAGAGGATTGAATTTTTTTTTTTTTGTTGTCATTGCAGGTCTTTTCTTGGCATGGTTGATAAACCAATTTTGATGTTTTTCCCCATTTTTCCGTGTATTAATTTTTTTTCTTTTTTTTTCTGAGACGCAATGAGATATTTTGTTCAAGCTGGTATAACAAATTGGTTAGTTTCAGGATGAAATTTAAGATTGTCATTATGACTTATTTACTTATGAAAAGAAAAACCAGTATAGGTAATAATACTAAGATTAGATTCTGATTTCTGATTCCTAAACAATTCTGTCACAAATTAATCCGGATGGTACAAACTGCTCGGTCCAAAATGTCCCAATTCCTTTCTATAATTCAAGTCTTTCTCACTCTCATTAAAAAAAAAGGTGGGGTTATTTTGATAATTATTATTTTGATAACTTTAATAATGAATTTTCAAATAATTTCAAAAATATTCTTAAAAATAGAAAAAAATTTATAAATATATTTTTTAATTTATAGATTGATTGTATTCTCAATTTCATACAATTTAAATATTATGCAATATTCTATCAAAGACCATCAAAATTATATGATATTTATAATGGTCCATATTTAACGGTCTTTGATGAAATATCAAATGATCCTTAAATTGTATGAAATTTAAAACACATTCAATCTATAAGTTAAAAAAATATATATTTATCAACTTTTTTTTTTGAAAATTTCTAAAAAATATTTAAAAATTAATCGTTAAAATCATTAAAATAATAATTATCAAAGAAATTATCTCCTAAAAAAAGCTTTAAATTTTCTCCATTAATAATAGTAGTAGTAGTAGTTGGGAGTCAAATCTCAAACGTGTTAATATATATGTTGTGGTAATTAATGAAGGCAATGTAGACAGGAGGAATTTCAGCAGATTTGGAAACACAGTTACACAGGCAATGCAGGTCCTGATTTTCTTCCGTATAACATTAAATTGCACAATATACGGACGATGAATTATAGAGAGGATTTTATTTTGAAATTTACTTTATACGAATCTTAATTCTTAATTTAATCAAACGAACGGCATATTGTGTGATACGATATAATGCAGCAGATGATATGAATCCGACGACACATGACCCGGTTAGGAGTTCTGTTCATCTATGGGTTCATACTATTCACATATCCTTTTTTTTTTTTTTAAATGCTGGTGGAGCCTGACTGCACCTTATAATTCCAAACAGTAATTTTGCTTGATTTTTTTTATTTTGAATGAAATTTCTTTTTTTGTAAGGGGAAAATTTCTAGTTGTTGTTAATCCATTTTGTTTTCTTTGTTTCTTGTTTCTAAATAAATAATTATGTAGGTTTTGGAAAATGACCTTTTTCAAGTTCTAAATTAATGTTGAAGGTAACTCTGCACCAAATTGTTTGTTAAATTGGCCCTCTCAGCACCTCAAAATCATCAATGTTATATTGAAATTTGGTTATATCAGTGCCTAATTATTTTTAACAATCAAGAATCAAGTCAAATTTAATGACTACTACATGATTAGGTCATTACTTTTTTTATGCGATGTTATAAGTTTGAAATTATTTTTGAATTTTGACCATTTGCTTATGCTAAAAAAGTATTTACTTCTGCAATCATAATAATTTACATCAAAACACATCAAATTTAAAATATTTCATTGTTCATTTATACTAAATCATGAGTATTCAAATTATTTGATGTACGGTCAAATAAATTTAAAATTTACTCAAATTCATATTTGTCATATTTAAATTATTTAAACTGAAATGACAATTAAATTTTTGTCAGCATGACTTGCCCTATTATTATCTACTCATAAGAACTAAAAGGTTTCTGATTTAAGAGTACAAAGCAAATTGAAATATAATTAATTTTTTTTAACCAATAGTCTAAATCTCATATTAACTGTTATATAAGAAGCACAAATTTAATACAGTGATGATAAATTTTATCTGAATATAAAGAGATATATATTTAAATTTCACAAAAAAATATTTAAAAATAAATAAATATCGAAACTAACAAAAAAATTTTATTTAAAAAAAAGTAATTGTTACACAATTTGGCCACTACTCCAGAAAGCAAATAGTATGTTTGCTTAGTTAGGTTCAAATTAATGCAATATAGTACCTTGTGTTTGTTTTCCTTTCAAAAATGAGTAGCTGCAGCCGCCCCCCCCCCCCCCCCCCCCCCCCCCCCTCAGGTCATAACATCCCAAAAGCACCATCAATAATAATTACAACAAAATGTACAAACAAAATCTAATCTTTATCCCAAAAATTAAGAAATAAATTCAATTATCTTCCCAAATCCTCAAACTCCTTCCCAATCCCTTCAATCCCCTACAACGATCGAAAGATACAAAACCGAAGCGGAGAGGCGAGGAGAGGAGAGAGAAGGAGAGTAGCAATCGGAGGAGGAGGAGGAGGAGATGGAGACCGGAGCATGTGTATTTGTGGCAGCGAGGGGAATGGCGACGACGATGCCTCTGATTTCTCATTCGCAATCGAATTACATGTCTCAGCTGCCTCTTCCCTTCGTGTCATCGAGGAATAACAAAGCCTTTGTTGCTGCGGCGCTCTCTGCTGGAAATGATGCTGCTGCTAGGGCCCCACTCGTCAGTTCCTCTTCGCCTTCTTCCTTCAAGGAGGTGCCTTCTTGATTCTCCTCCTCCTCCTCCTTTATTGCATTTTAACTGTTTTATTTTTTGTTTGAGTACCGCAGGAATACAGTGAAAATCATACTGTTTATGCATGTGATGGGATTATATAAGGTGCACATTTGATATGTGAAAATTGTGCTTAACTTGTGGTTTTACTTTAATACACTTCATTTACAATCAAGTGTAGTACCAACGATGTTGACCAATGCCAATTGGTGTTTACCTTTCTTTCAATTTCTTACTACAGTTTAGAAGAAGCTTTTACTTGATTTGTAAATTTGCTGTTCTTCTTCTTTTTTCATTCGATCTCTTGACAACTATTACTTTGACAACCTTAACAATGGATTTTGAAATAATTCCAAAAAAATCTTGAAAATAGAAAAAAGTGTATAAATATATTCTTTCACTGGTAGATCGATTGTGTTTCAAATTTCATATAATTTAAGTATTATTTGATATTCCATCAAAGACCATCAAAATTACATAACATTTACAATGGTCCATATTTAAACGGTTTTCGATGAAATATCAAATGACTCTTAAATTATATGATATTTGAAACACAATTAATCTATAAGTTAAAAAATATGTTTATCAACTTTTTTTTATTTTTGAGAATTTCTAAAAATTATTTCAAAATTATTTGTTAAGGTTGTCAAGATAATAGTTGTCAAGTGATCCCCTCTCTTTTCTTTTTGTCATTCAGTTTTGAAAAATCTCCTTCTTTATGAAAATGGAAGCATAATAATTCATAAATATGGATTACTTCCCTCAAACATAAATAAACGAATAAATAAGTATCTGTTGGTGTAGTTAATAGAGGGGCTGATTGGAGGGGTGGATCTGACAGAAGAAGAGGCGGAGGCGTCAGTGGATCTTCTACTAGAGGAACAGAATGAGGCACTCATAAGCGCATTTCTCGTTCTTCTACGAGCCAAAGGGGAGACCTTTCAAGAGATTGTAGGGCTGGCTCGGGCGATGTTTAAGCGGTGCCAGCAGGTGCAGGGACTTGAGGATGTAGTAGACATTGTCGGGACAGGTGGGGACGGTGCTGACACTGTCAACATATCCACAGGTACAGTTGACCATTTGGTTGGTGCAGTTCGTACACAATAAAATTTTTGACAAAATTGAACTTCTTTCAAGGAACCAGTGCAAATTAATAGAACAAAGGAAGTTAGGAATGACATTTGAAACCAAACTGGATAGAACAATCGGTATTGAGTTTATTCAATTTAGAGCTTATGTTGCTACTAATGAAATGTTATTAATATTCTTAGACGAGGATGTTTTATGTATATTATTGTGAGTATGTTGTAGTATTTATCAATGTTTCAGTTCACTTGATGATTTTTGCTTTGGTTTTCAATCCCAGAGAACCAAAATGAAGGCCAAATTGAACTTTTTAAAAGAATAGAGAACCTACCTGCTTTCAGCAAATGAGTTTAGTCTATTCAGAACTGAAAAGAAAAAAACTAAACCAAATCAACAAACCTATATCCACAGGGGCAAGTGTCCTTGCTGCTGCTGCTGGGGCCCATGTGGCCAAGCAGGGCAACCGCTCCAGCTCCTCTGCTTGTGGGAGCGCCGATGTCCTGGAGGCATTGGGAGTGAACATTCACCTAGGTCCTGATGAGATCAAGGCTTGTGTCGAGGAGGCTTCCATTGGGTTCATGATGGCTCCATATTACCACCCGGCCATGAAAATAGTTAGCCCCGTCAGAAAGAAACTTAAAGTCAAGACCGTTTTTAATATATTGGGTCCAATGCTTAATCCTGCCCGGGTTCCTTTTGCTGTTGTTGGTGTTTACAATGAAGACATCGTAAGTTTGTTTTTCATCCTTTATCATTCTTCCTCTTTGTTCATTGATATAAAATAAATGGCATATAACAATGCTGGAAAATGCAACACAGGTGACGAAGATGGCCAACGCACTACGGCGGTTTGGGATCAAAAGGGCATTAGTTGTCCATTCTAAGGGTCTTGATGAAATCAGCCCTCTTGGTAGATATTTCTGTTAATTTCTTCTGTTTGAAGATACAGCTTAACAGCTTGTTTTTCCTACTGATGTGTCTGCATTGACCTTTTTGAACTCAAATCGACTGCTGTAGGGCCTGGATATTTCTTGGACGTGACTCCTGAAAAGATTGAGCAAATACACTTTGATCCATGTAAGATATGAATTCTATGCACTTTTGTCTTGCTACTACTTGTAGTAGCATCTTGCACTTTTTTTCCAAAACCTATCTTGAAAATCAAGCTTAGGTTCAGAGTATATTTTAGAATACAACTTTTTCAATTAATTAACTCATTGATGAATGCAGGGTTCATTATTGAGCTATTATAAAAAAAATTTATTTAATTCGCATTACTGTTATATTTGTTAATTGCTAAAGCTATGATGATGTACAGTGGATTATGGCATCCCACGGTGCACATTGGAAGGCCTCAAAGGAGGAGGCCCCGATTACAATGCGAAGGTGCTCACAGATGTACTTGCTGGTGAGCAGGGACCCATTGCAGATGCTCTTGTAAGTCGATACCTTTTCCTTCTTAGTTGTCTTAATTTGTAGATGCCATATTTCAGTCAAATTGACCTGTTGGGGTGGTATAGGTGCTCAATGCGGCGGCGGCCCTTCTTGTGAGCGGAATTGTGTCTAGCTTTGGGGATGGAATTGCACTCGCACAAGAGACGCACCGATCAGGCAAGGCCATCAACACCCTTCAATCTTGGGTTAAAGTCTCTAATGTAAGTCCTTTTTCTTTACTTCTTTTTAGTATGTTTTAATCCCACCCATCTTTGCCATGTATATCTATGAAGGGTGGGGATCCCTTGACATTTATAATGGTTCATATTTAACGACCTTTGATAAAATATTAAATGATCCTTAAGTTACATGCAATTTGAAACACAATCAATATATAAGTTAAAAAATATATTTGTCAACTTTTTTGTATATTTGAAAATTTCTAAAAATTATTTCAAAATTATTTAAAAATTGGTTGTCAAGAAATCCCCTCCCATATATGAGAATGTGCTAAGAGTTCGACTATGAAGGCACATGATATTTTTCTTTACCAAAGTAACTCTGATTTTCTCCTTTTTTCTATTATCTATTGGAATATGCAGAGTTTTTCAAGTTGAATATACCGGCATGTGACTATTAATATCATGCTAGACAGAGAGCCTGCGGTTGTTTTTTTCTCTTGGATGAAACTAAATTAGCTTATTAGGACTAAGAAGTTTGTTTCATTAATTTGTATGCTTATTATTATTTATGCATAAATAATGTTATAGTATAAGCAGTGCTTACCAACCAATAAAGAGCCTTTGTTTCTTTGTTACAAATATTTGCCTTGTTTTCTCATTGAGCACAACCGATGTGATTTCCACCCTTGTAAAAAAAATGACGTCCATTGCAGTATTGCACTATCATTCAAGCAGCGCATCTAAAAAAATTCAGCATATTTTAAATCTCCCTTGTAAAGCCGTCACTGGACTTAAATTGCCAACATGACAACATATGAACAGCATAAATTTTTACAATGATTATCAAATTTTGAAGCTCAATAATAGAGTGCAATACTCGCGAAGCAAAGAGGAAACGCAAAAAAGCAAAAAAAAAAAAAGGAACAAGAACTAATGCATATGTCAAGCTAGAAACAATATTTCAATAGTATAATACTATCATAATGGAGATAACAAAGTAAATGTATGTACATTTCTCATGCTGTCCAGGAACCCTAATCCTAGATAGTCCGACATTCTATCTCATCTCTGCAATAACAGTATTTCACCTTTTCAGAATTGAAAGAATACACATAGAAGGACAGAAAACTGGAGTACTAAAAAGAACCCAGTACTACCATCTGCTCGATAGAAATTAGTACAAATAGGCCCTCATTTGCTAGGTAACTGATTCTCAGGCTGAGAAAAGAACTGCTTTGCATTTGTTGCCACCTCTGCCTCCAGTATAGCTTCTAAAAGAATATCAGACCCTGTTGTTTCCTCTGTATCATTACAAGAGGTTATTTCAGACATAAAATGAAGAACTGATGCTAATCTGTCTCTTGTAGAATTGGAGAAATAGCATTTTGGCCTTTTAGAAAAAAGAAAGTTAATAGAGGAAACACTGTTGACTGTCAAGTGATAGACATCACCAACTAATTCAACAAACAGAATATTTGATTAACATTTAATTGAGAGCAACAGGCTTTTCAGAAGGAATCGCCCTCGTGTGTAATGAATCCTTTATGAAAAAAGCTACTGAGAAAAAGACGATGCAAATAGAAACAGTACACTACTAGCCAAATTTCTCTTACCCACAGCTATACCATTTCTTTTCTATTTATTTACAACTAGCACCTAAGCGCTAGCTTACTTTGGTGTTATTGAACTTAACAGCACGACATGTTTCTAGCGCATATTGAACTGGCAGAAATAAAACAGATTTACATGTTAAGTTCCACTTCAATAGGAGCTTTCAAATCAAAAGATTACTCAAAACAACTAAAGCTAACTTGGTCACTTTTTCGTTGACATAAGATTTGATATTACCCTTAGGGTTGTTATTGTAAGTACACCCAAAAGGTAGCCTGTGGCGATTTCATGAGTTAAAATGATGTCATTATTTCAAATACAGAAAATCAAACTTGCAAAAATAGGCATCTATTATTTTATGTCCTTTCCATTTTTTTCTTAGCTTGGATTGGGGCTGGAGGAGTGTGATGTATACATATAGGGTACCTGAGGTGCGTTTAGGGAGCAAGCCGGCACTTTCAGCCGAGATAGGAAGTACTGTTAACAACCCAACATCATCTCCCTTATCTGCCGTGCTAATAGTTGGAGTGCTATTAGTAACACTTGTGCCAGACCTAACAGAAGGTGATTCAGCTAATTTTGCATATGCCATCGCTTGCCTATGCAGGTCTGATGACACTGTATCCACTGAACTCATCACCTAACACCACCACAAAAAACAGTAAATACCAAGTCAAAACACCACATTTTGGATTGTTCACAAGTTAAAATTCTTTAGGACACATCGTAGGACTTCATACTAGCAGTATCAAGCCTCTATAGAAGAATTGTCTAGATTTACCAATATCTCCCTGCTCAATTGGATTAATTTGTGTGATTCCAGATCTCTTTGACTTTTTGTAAGCAAAAGAAAGAATTTTCTTTAATTGTATGAGCACATCTGTATTACATAATACCTTGGGTATTTTCATCTTCAAACCATCACCTTCATCAGGTTTCATAACTCCAGGAGCGTCCTGATTTCCCTCTAACAAAAGCATCAACAGCATATTATTTGACAAGGTTAACAAATAGAAACATAACTGAACTTCACAAGGGTTAACAAACAGAAACATAACTGAACTTCACAAGGGTTAACAAACGGGAAGACCCAAAATCCAAGATAGTAAAATGTAAGCTCAAATCATTTGTTACCATTGTTTTGAGGCTCTGTTTGATCAAAGCGCCTTATAAATGGAGTTGGGTTAACCATCGATATACTTCTGATCTCATGACGAATAGCATCTAACTGAGCCATCGTATCTTGCAATTCCTTATGCACCTGTTAATATAAAATTTCAAAAAACATTGATGTCAACAAAATGGAATACGGATTGTAAAAGCGAGAGAACTGATTCTTATCTATTGCTACCTATAATCAGAAGGTCCAAGTTAAAGTGGTTCATCAGAAAATTATTTTTAATATATATATATAAGAGTTGTTGATCAGAGCACAAAAGTAGAGAAATAAACTAACTATAGAAGCTTGAGATTGATGCATGATAGTATCAAAGTGGCCCCGCGCCAACTGAACATAAGCAATCGCTCTCCCTGCCGCTCTCCCAGCCATTCTTGTTATTTTTGGAAGATCTTTGGGGCCTGAAAATTTTGATCAACATCAATCATTTATCACCAAAATATATTTCACAAAGCAAATATGGTATGTCAAATTAAAAAAAAAAAAAAAGAATTTCAAACTAAATATGCATATGTATACACAGGCCAAAATTACAAATGTGGGTCCTTCAGGTATTGTGTGGTTTCTGTTTTGGTCCAATAAATCTTCTCAAGTTCCAATTCTGGACCCGAAACTTGCCAATTTTTTGCCATCATGGTTCCTAATACCATTCTTCTTTAAGGAAAAGAAGAAGAAGAAGAAGAAGAAGAAGAAGACAAACAAAATCACAGTAATAGATGACTATTAAAAAAAGAATTCAATAAAGAATGAAGCTTTTCATATTACTCATCTCTAATTAAGCTTCTTTTATCCATATTTTCATGGAAGAACAAAACTAGGGACCCCAATCATACAAAAACCGCAAAAACAAGAACAAGAGAGCGAGACGATTACATCAATTGAAAAGGAAAAAGAGAAAGAAAAAGAGAAAGAGGAAAGGATGAAGCAGAAACCAATGAGAGCAGCGGTAGCACCGAGAATAAGGAACAGCTCCCCATATGATACCCCAAACATCTCTCAACAAAACATCAATCTCACAGCACCATCAGCCTCCTGACCTGATCTCGGAGAGCAGCGTAAGTGCCGCAGAGTGTGTGTGTGTGTGTGTGTGAGAGAGAGAGAGAGAGAGAGAGAGATGAGGAGGGTTGCAGAGCGAAAGCGAAGGGGGGAAGAGGAGAGGAGGAGAGGAAGTCGGAAAGGAAGGATGCCTTTGCCTTGTCAGGTCTCCTTTTTCGCTCAGCGTACATAGCCTGTGCGAAGCCTTTTGTATAAATAAGCCCAAATTGAGCCTTTGGATACTGTTTTACACCAAATATTTTGGGACTTTGACAGGGGTTCCAGCCCATTTGACCTGGACCAAAGTCTATAAAAAGAGACCGTTCTGTTCCCTCTGCAAAACATCGGTTGTGGAACTTGGGAAGGACTTGAGAATGCTAAAAGGAACTTCCTTCGTTTTATTGCAACCTTTTCAATTTGAGATAAAAAAGAGTTAAGGATGCTGAGATTGGTGTTATCGTTCTACAAATTTGGTGGTAAACAAACTAAGACATCTAAATTATAATATGAACAATTATTCAATGACTATGACTATTAAGGTCTATGATGTGACTGATGTCAAACTTTAATTAACACTAACTATATTCTAAATTATCTCAATTATAACTTTGTTTTCATGTCATCAAGAGAAGAAATTAAATCGTAAAATTTGATTTGTTCATTCTATTAGTGCTCTATGCATGTTTCTTTCTATTTGATCTGTTCATTCCTTGAAACATTCCTTCAATGCAATCTTTGTTAATTTTGTATGCTTGTAACAATCTACCAAACATATATAACAAATAGATGGACAAAGAATATATATATTAAGACTGGGATTGAACAAATCAGCAGCAAATAAAAAACCTCTGTCAAAAAACTCAACAGCAATTCGAGTTCGGCACAGAGATCATTTTAAGACCAAATGAGGATTTAATGCCAGTTTGTATCATTCGCACAACGGTTTTATTTTATTACATGACAACACCAGAACAGCCACAAAGATAAATACTATAGCTAGCCAGGAAACAAATGCTGGCATGAAAGCGTAAACTGGAGATAACTAGGCAGAGTGAGTAGCGGCGGGGAGGGCCCCAGCTTCGGTGAGAAGAGGCACGAGCTTCCCTTGGTTGTGCAATGCCATGGTCCTGTCGCAGCCTCCGATATGCTTCCCACCTATGAAAACATTGGGGACCGTCCTTTGCCCCGTCCATTGATGCAGGGCTGCCTGAATGTCTGATCCATCACCTTCGATTTCATTCCATAATTTTTGACAAGTCAGTATAACAAAACAAAAGCATCAAGCTAAGTTGTGTACTCGTGTTGCTAAGATCACACATATTTTTTGAGGTCTCTGATTTTTTTTTGAGATAAAAATTAGGGTCAAGTCACTCAAATTTAAATATCTATAAAAGATCCCCCATCCGGGTTTCGAACCAGTGACCTCTCACACAGAGAGCATTGTCTTTGTCACTAAATCAAAGGTTGATTCTCTGAGCTCTTTGGTTGTGGTTTTGTATCACCATTTGTTACCAGGTTTCTTGTAATTTTATAGGTCAACAGCTGGAGATATTTCAAGATATGATACACAATTACGTACTAATGATCAACATGGCATGTGCTGAATGTGATCATAATCCAACCAAAAATCAGATGTTATTGAGGATTCAGAACTATACTAATTACCGAGTTTTTCAGGTTACTGTTAAGTTGTCTCAGGAAACAACATATACCAGTACCTGGAGGGACACAATGTTGCAACAATAAATGATTTTGAAAACACCATGTCTAACCCCACAATCAACATTCTACAGTCTTCACAAAATTAATAGAAAAAAAAAATACAATCTAGAAAAATTATATGAACAGAAAGTGAAATTAAGGATACTTACTCTCAGCATCCAATTCAACAGCTGTGTAATTAGCACCCAACGATGAAAACAACTTTTTAACCTGAGTGCAGAATGGACAGTATGATTTGCTGAAATTACAACAGCAATTAAATTAAAAATCAATCAATTTTACTGCCGATAAAAAAAATATATATATAATTTGAAATATAAAGCTACATAAATTTAGGAGAGAAAAACAGGATGTTGACAGAGAAAAAGGAACCTAATTCCATGGCTTTCTTTTTCTTTTTCAAAAGAAAAAGGTTGGCTCAAGGACCCCCAACTTCACTTTTATAATTTGAGGGTATCAAATTCTATACATGAAAGGAATAATTTACAAAGAAGAACAATTTATAAAGAGTAAAATTGGAACTACAGATATCAGGATTAACACCCGTGGAGAAGGCAATGGTAGAAATCACAGACCCATTGCACAATCCTAGCCTTAAAACTTAAACCCTCCTCCTCATTATTAATTTACAAATAAGGCCTAATTTCTCTCCTTAATCAGTTAAAAACAACTAGCAAACACATGAGAGAAGAGGAGAAGAGAGGAGAGGAGAAGTAGGAACCAGCAAGGATACCTGAAAACAGCGACAGGGGATGAAGAGGAGATTTGCTTAGCCTTTTCCAGAGCCATCTCTCGCTTGTTTTCCTTCTCCTCAACAGTTTCCGATGAGAAAAACGCTCCCATTTATGTTTTATTTATAGACGCGAGTTGGGACGAAAGAGGAGAAGAGGTACTGCTTAAGAGTTGAGATCGGGTCAAACACGGATGGTTCTTTGACTAGTACACACCGTCCGATTGTCATCGGACGGTTGATGATCGAAGCCTACTTTATTCGCAAGCAACTTAAGATTCTCAATCAGGACCGTTGAAATTCAATCGAACGTATAATATGTAGCTGATTATTCGGGGGAACAGATCTGAATGGAGAGGAGAAGGCAGCCGGTTTTAGGAGTTGAACTCCTCTAGAATTGCATGGATTTGAAATGGATCAGGACCATTCATTAAAAATCAGAACGTCAAGATCAGCTAAATTTCAGAGGATAGAATCTATAATTGTAGGGGATTCTCTTATCGCCACACAGGGCATGCAACCAGTGACCGCATTTATTACACGGTCAGGTGATCTTCTACATCCACTCTCAATTTATTTGTGTGTACTTTCCTTTACGCCTGGAGGTCAAGGTGCCCGTGTGGTTGACCAGTGGAAAGGATTTTTCTTCCGGGCAGCATTTGTTGAATGGAGTTTTGTCTTATATGTTGGAATATAGTAAATTAATTTTACATTCAAATTTTGTATTTTTTTTCTGCATTCAATATTAAATATAAATATTTTTTTAAAAAATATATTTTTTAAAATTTTAAGTTTTATATCCTTTAACTTTAAATACTTGAAGTGTAAATAAAAAGTACGGATAAGAGGTACAGTTATCATTCTTCTGAAATCAAAATAGTTACATAGGTTATTATTAAAAATTATTGGATCATAAAATTTAATATTGGACTAATATGTATACGATTATAAATTGCATGTTATCATATATTTGTCTAATTAAAAGGATCAATTCAGATTAAGAACTATTTAGTAATATATATATTTATTAGGATGTGAACTGTAAATGTGTAGACAAAATATAGACAACCTCCAAGTATTGATGTACTAATTAGGAATGTTATAAAAATAGAAGATATGATAATTTTTAGTGATTTAATACTAGATTCACCAATAATAATATTAGATATAACATTAAATCGGTTGTCGGATTGTTTTCTAAAACATAGGGAATAGAAAAACATCAACATAGAGAATTCTTAAAGGAAGAAATACTCTCAATTAACAACCTTAGAGCCTTCAAAACTTACTTATGAATTCATCATAGTAATATTTATGAATTCAAGTATAAAAAATTTCGCATTTAAGATTTATGTTCTAAATTTATCTGATAATAAGTTGATCCTAAATTAGCTGTGGACTGTTTATTTTTCTCATGGTGTAACGATTTGACCTTAACAAGTGATATCAGAGCATTTTATGTTAAAGAGTTGATTTTCTAAGATCTAAAAAGAATTAGGTTAAATTGTTGATTTTTTTGTTGAATTTTTTTTCCTTGAAAATTAAAGTCTTGAGCACAAATTTTAAAATTTTCGTCAATTGAACTACTCTCAAAATTGCCCAATTCGGTTTATTAAGACAAGTTTAGATTTGCTTGAAAATTTCTTCTTTTCAAATCATAAAATCTGAACTTAAAACAACCTTGACAACGAACTTTACAATCGGCAAAAATGTGAAATCGTTGACAATTGGAATGTTATCCCTCATGATATAATTGCCAATTTGCAATATATAAATAAAATTTTGCTTCCTGAAAAGATGTGCAATTATGAGTAGTTTAAGTTATTTTTTTTGGAAAGAAAACAATTTTAACCAAAACAATTATACATATCATGTAAAGTCTATATCAGAGATTAGCATCATAGTAGGTCAATTATGCCGAACTCAAAGACTATAAAATTACAAAAATTGTATTTATTATGCTATAATTAATCATGATCTAGAGAGCTCTAATTACTTGTCAGATTTGGAACTTACAACCCAAAATAAAAAAGATTACAAAAATTTTCATGATTTGTATAATTATCCACAACTGCACATTTTTGTGGCCTGCAAAGTTTGCCGTTAGGTTTGTTTCAAGTTCTAATTTTTGCGATTTCAAAAGAAAAAAATCTTCAAGCAAATCTAAACATATAAATCAAATTGGATAATTTTGAAATAAAAAATCAACAACTTATCCTATTTCTCTCAAGATCTTAGAAAAATCTATTCTTTGATATAGTACGCCGTGATATCACTTGTTGGATTCAAACCGTTATATTTTGGAGTAGAGAAACAATCCTCATTTAATCTACCATCGATCTATGTCAAAATAAACTCAAAATATAAATCTTAAGTGAAGAAGTATTTTATCAGAATCCATGGATATGCGTAGGAGTAAATCTTTCAAAACTCTAAAATTTTCAATCGAGAGGATTTGTTTATTTTCTCAAGAACTATATCTCCATCTTACTTAGATGAATAATAAGGAAGAAAGCAGAAAAGCTGAAATATTTCCATGTTTTTTTTATTTCTTAAGTCTCGGAAACTAATCCATCTTAAAATAAGATATGATGGTCGATTTAATAGTGAACATTATTGGTCGATCTAATATTATATTCCTAAAAGTTATTATATTTTTTTATATTTGTAACTTTCCTAATTAGTCCACAATAATTGAAGGTTGTTTATTTTGTTACATACACATTTACCTTCCAGACTCATTAAAATATATATATTGTTAAATAGTGCTTGTCCTTTCGATCGTTTTATTTTTTTTATTATGTAATTTATATTTATATTACATATTAGAGGAAAAAATGACGTAGCGATATTTAATGGTTGTGATCTGAATTACGCATTTTTAGGCTATCCGTGCAGCCATGCCTCGTTTATTTCAGAAGTCTGTACCATATCCGTATACGTTAAAACTTTAAGTGATTCGGTTCGATTAAGATTTGTTTTTCCGGAGTATCAAGCATTCGTTAAAATTGAGCATAACTCACTGACGATTGAGGTCACCTTCCGAGAGAAATATAACTTAAGCTGTTTTTTTCTTTTTGTGTTTCATAAAGAGCGGCAATCAAAAAATTTGACGATTTTTTCGAGGAAAATCCTCGGAAAATTAAGTCAAATTCTCCGTTTATTTCAAAAGTCTGTACCATATTTGTATACGTTAAAACTTTTAAATTATTCGGTTTGATTCGCAGAGCTGGTCCCAAGCATTTTCTATTTATTTTCCTTTTGTTACATAGAAGAACCACCTTTTGAAATCGTAGATAAGTTTTTTTTTTATTTAATTGTATCATCATTATCGATTTTGACAGTTACCAATTAAATAATATTAACTCATTTTTAATCAGAATTCACAAGAAGTTGAATTTGTGAGACACATTTAATATTTTAACGTATTTTAAATAGCAACTATACCATCTCCGATTTTACTTCTAACCAATGGGCCTTGAAATTAGCTCATCAGCTTATGGGAAATTCTTTTAGCTATTTTAACCTGTTAAATTAGCAATTAATTTTTCAATTCTGCCGTATAAGCAATTTATAATTAAGTTGCTCGAATCATTTTTATTTTATACAAAAAAGTTGGGATAAATATGTTTCCACATCGCATTTCCATTTATGGAGCAAAGCAAGCATTTTCAATTAGCTATTGACTCAATAATGACCCAACATAAACATAGCTCACATTCACATAATTACATAAATGATCGAATTTTACTCTGCAGCTGGATTATTGGTATTTCAAAATTACCATTATATCATTGTTTTCATATCCTAAAACAATAGCAAAACCACAATACAAATTATCTTGATAGTCTTCCTCTTTTGCCCCTGTAATTTATATTCTTCTTTCCTGCAGCTAGTCTCCTACCTTTAAATAGTATGCTTACGATATTGTACCATCTAGATCAAAATGTACTTGATTTTTTAACATTTCTAAATCCTGTACTCTGCCTCATTTGGCATGCACGGTAACTGCCAACCATCTGTAACAAAAGCACCATCACGGGATGACTTAACAGTCAAAAAATCATTTTTACAGTAGCACAATGTAATTGCCAAAGTGGCATAAAAAAAGGTTCTTCCCAACAAAACGAACCAATTAACTTGAATTTATTAAACAAACGAATGATATGGCAATTCACTGGTTCATATCTCTCCAGCAGAAAAAAGAGCTAGAATGACCTATCTAGAAAGAGCAGGGCTCCTCTCTACGAGATTTTGCGCCACTGCATCTATGAACTCCTCAGTATTCAGGTAAAATTCCCTTGAAACTCTGGACAATCATTTTAAGTAGCCAAAGTCAATAACCAATTAACATATTAGGAGAAATCAAATAATAGGAAAAGGGAAGTGTACCTGGGGCCATGAATGAGAAGGGCTAGATCCTTCGTCATTTTTCCAGATTCAACAGTCTCAATACATGCTGATTCCAAATTCTTAACAAACTCCATAAGTCTCTGATTATTATCAAGCTTTGCTCTGCACATAATATAATGTTAAAATAATATACTGATGATAATCGGTGCAAAGCAAATGCAACAATGATATAACACATGAGAAAAATCAATACTAGTTGGTAGTGCAACCTGTGCTCAAGACCACGTGTCCAAGCAAATATTGAAGCAATACTGTTGGTACTGGTCTCTTGTCCCTTCTGGTGTAGCCTATAATGCCTTGTCACTGTCCCATGTGCTGCCTCTGCTTCTAATGTTATACCGTCAGAAGACAACTGTGTAAGATGCATGTTGTTAGCTAAAACCAATATATAATGTAAAGAAGGGAAGACAGATAAAAGAGGGGAGGTGCAGTACCAGTACAGAAGTCATCAGGCCCAATGAGCCAAAACCTGCCAGAAGAAGAGTTCAGTATTTCATAGTACCAGTAATCATGACAGAATGACGGAACATATGATACAAACAATGAACCAGAAGACAGCAGCATCCTACACTCCTACTAAAGCTAACAAAATATTAAAAGAGGTTTCTAAAGTTTGCACCAAGTTTTACTCAGATAGGCAGAAAACATCAAACGTATCTAGCATATGCACTTAAACCAAACATCTTCAGTCAAGTTAGAAGGGACGCCTACCATTTCTTGTATTTGCTTTCAAGATAGGCTAACTTGGGTTCCAGTTCTTTTAGATACTGGACCACTGTAATTATCTATCTAAAATTGCAATCCAACAAATTGACCTCTCTTAGGTTCATTTTATTTTTCTTCCCTTTTTGACTTGCCAAAAGGAAATACAAAAGGGGGCATTAAGTCCATTATGTAACAGTATAACAGTATACCCTTTCCATCACACATACCGAACAATTCGTGTTACAATCCTCACAAAATTCACATATTAGAAAATATTATGCACAATTTGCAAATAGGAAAGGTAGAGGATATTATCTGCCAAAGCCCAAAGAAAAACACGCAATGTTACCTTGGGCTAGCATATCACTTTGGACATCTCCATCATAATTTTTACATGCCCAAACATAGCCTCCGTCACTCTTCATTGCATATGCAACCATGTCATCTATCAAGCGGTGCTCATACCTAAAGACACGTATCACTTTTAATTAAGTTCTAGTTTATTATATTTTAATCTTATATACATTAGGCATGGCATGAGACAAACAAACCAAATTGAGCTTTCTTCAAACTTTTCCTTCCATTTTGCCTCATATACCTCCTGAAATATATCTTTAAACCTGTGGCAAACCCATGAGAACATAAAAATAGATCAGCATGCACTATAGTTCAATGCATTTTAATTCAACAAAAGTAATACATACCTTCCATCGTATTTCTTCAGTATTGTATTTTTTGTGCTCAAGTAAAGAGGCCATTTTTTCTGATAAGCCATTGCCATTGACGACTCGGCAAATGCCCTTATAGACTGAAACAATCCACACTTATGTTAATAGAAGTACATGTGAAAAAATAAAAAGCAAGTACATTGACTCTTAGCTGCCACACCTCATCAACATTGTACATAGCTAAAGCAACTCCAGGCCCCTTGAAATCATACACCTTCAGTTCCAACTGCTCTCCCTCATCTGGGACTGTTACATTTATATCAAAAAAAGGAATAATTGATAAGCAGAGGGTTTCAAACATAAGGATGTACAAAGGTAGAGATCATAATAGAAGAAAGCAGCACAGTTTTTATCTGACCAAAGATCATTTTAAGTTTTCCTGGGCTATTAATGACAGCATCGGTTGCTCGGTACTGGTCTCCAAAAGCATGCCTCCCAATACAAATTGGCTTCTTCCAACCTTCATTTTCACAGTCGTCAGATGAATCCCGACAAACATAACATGATAACAATAATAGGATAATGTTCTTACCTGGAACAATCCTTGGTATATTTTTGCACAAGATTGGCTCACGGAATACAGTTCCTGGAATGAGATCAACAAATGGGTGCAATAATTAGGATCAAGTAAGGTTAAGTGGATATTAAGAATAGGTTAATTTTCGTAGCAATGGAACCTAAACCTTAAGATATGTCAAGATGAATGAAATGTGAACAGACCATTCAAAATGTTTCTTATTGTTCCATTAGGGCTTCTCCACATTGACTTGAGATTAAATTCCTTGACCCGTCCCTCATCTACACAAGAAAAGGAACAAAAATATCAAGAGTGCTAAACAAAAGAAAAAAATGCTGGTAGTATAACATTACTATAATTGCATAATAGGCAACCGCAAAAGGACTCGCAACCATTTTAAAAAACATCACATAACTGCAGAATTCAAATTCAATTATACTATCTTCAGAAGCTGTTCTTTACTGATAAGCCGTTTGTTATATGCAAGGTTCTCCAGAAGATCTTTCTCATGGTGGAGACCAAAATCAACAATTCCTATATATCACGTATCACTCTCGGAATAACAATCCTCCAAAGGAACAAAGAATTAAATTCCAAAGCATATATGAGACATCAACCATGAGAAACCAGTTTAGGGTACAGATGCTAAGTAGACATTGTTCCCTTAAATAAGAACGTAAAAAAAAAAATAGTTCTGGTACATATATTACCTGGAGTTATAGTAGCACACTTTATGGCCACATTATACCTTAAAAAGAAAGGAATTAACCATAGTTAAAGAAGAATTCATTATGACAATAATATAATCAAAGCATATAATGGTCGTAACGTTACTTTAAAGTAGCCTCTGCACTTTCCACAGTGACACGATCATCGGTGGCATCCCGATTGAGCAGCCCCAAATCAAAATACTTTACATCCAGCTCTACATATGGGAATATTAGCTGCACACATATTAAAAGGCAAATAAAAATACATAATTTCACTCTTGTGAAATAAATTGATGCACAATTACATAATATAAAACACAGAAAGAGAACCAGAATGCTGAACCTTATCCTTGATCATCTTCCAGATAACTCTAGTCATTTCATCGCCTTCAATCAATCAATCAAATCAATAAACAGCAGTTAACACACAGGACACTTTAATTGTAAACATTACAAGGAAAAATTGTATAATTGAGTTGACAAAAACAAACCGTCCATCTCGACGATAGGATTCTGGACATGGATGCGAGCGGAGGGAGCGACAGCGAGAGAAGAAACGCAGCGGAGGGATTTAAAGCGGGAGAAGGAAGCGCCACAACTGAAGGAGTTTGAATGGGGAAGGTGGCGACGAGATTGCGATTGGAGGTCGAAAGAGGAGAGGCCGCGAAATGTGCTAGGGTTTTTGATGGAAGAAGAAGAAGAAGAGAGCGCCATGGCGATGGTACTGTTGTTCGTTCCCACTCCGAGAGCAAACAATCGCCGCATGAGAAAAGTAAGAATGATGAGTTCGGATATAATCCGAAGAAAAGAGAGGAGAAAAAATGGTGAAAACAATGTGCGGAAAACTTGAGCAAAAAGGAGAAGAAAATAAAGTAAAAAAAGAGAAAACTGATGAGACCGTACGCGAGAGCTCCATCAAGGAAAATCTATACCGTTCGTTTGAGATCGGACGGTTTAAATACACTCCGATCTGAGATGGACGTCTCAGATCGCCTCTCTCTCTATTAAATTGTGGAGAAGAACTACTAGAACTTGCGACTACAAATTGAAGAAAGATGCCTACGCTGTACGCAGAGTCCGGGTCTTACGGGCATGTCGGGCAGAGGCTAATTACTTAATTAGAGGCCGATTTGGAATCGGGCTGGAAATCGTCGGAGTGAAGTCACCTCCGGGCACCAGCCGAGAACACAAACCGGATATGATGATTGAGGAATCGATGGATCACGTTTATGTTATGGTGTTTGTGGATAGGGGTGTGCAAACGATTCGGTTTGTTTGGATTTTAACCGAAATGTTAAATTTTTCGGTTTAAAAAGTTTGATTCGGTTGAGAATTTTAACTTATTTGATTCTTTTTCTTCTTTGGTTCGGTTTATATTTTTCTAAATCGGATAAACCGAATAAACCGAACAATCAAAATTTATTAAACAAATTCATTTTACTTGATATGAATAAGAATCATAACAAGAATAATCTGAATATTTTCATTTTTTACAAGTTATATTTGCTTATTATTTTGTTCTTTGAATTATTTATCTATTCTATCAATAATGTAAAATTACCGGCATTTTTTTTGTCATCCTTTAACTAATACAAATTCAATTTAACAGAATAAACCGAACAAAATTTTACTTTATTTCGGTTGATATTTTTATAAATTTAGTTCGGTTAATAATTTAAACCAAACCGACAGATTGCACACCCCTATTTATGGATGACAAGTTCGGTCCCGGCACGGAACGGATTTGACATGGTGATTAATGATTATCAGAAAAGACTTATCGTCTATTTATTTTGTACGATTTTACTAAGAAAAATGTTTGGCATCTGAATAAAGTCAGAATCTATCAGACATCCGTATATCAGCTATCTTTTATTTATTGTTATTTTTACTTAAATAAAAAAAGTTACGCTGTAAGAACTTTGATGGAAACTGTCAAAGTTTTAATGAATTCAAAGAAAAATTTTCCATGATCGGATGATCAATTCTGTAGTTTGGTGTGTTAAAGGAAACATATTGGGTCCCTTTGTTTTGCTTTTGTAATCATCTCTATTGGATGAGATCCACTAACGAATTGGTGCTCGATATAAAAACAATAAAAGAAATGTTTGAAAGAATATTAATTTTTTTTCACATCAAAATGAGAAATAAAGTGTTTTGCAACCAAATTTAAGACTTCATAAAGATAAATTTTAACATGGCCGATAATAGTCGAACGTTTACAAACAACAATTAATTGGATTAGGGTCCCTTGATCAAGACTTGCATAGTTATAAACATTTTTTCTTAATCAGGGAAAGAATTGAAACTAAAAAGAGAGAAAAAAATAATAAATGTGTTATTTTATAGATTGATGGTATATTAATATTCATATAATTTTTCATATTATTTGATGTTATATTAAATATATTTAAACATGAATTGTTATTTTTTTAATGTGAATGATGGTCATATAATATATATTATATCTTGCTAGCACAATAAAAAAAATTAAATTAATTTTTGTAAGAAGAATTCAAATACCTTCATTTCTTATATTTTATTTATATTTTTACTTTTTAATTTGCTTATAATAAATATTGTGAAACTAAAATATCAAAATAAAATCATTAAATATAATTTTTAATATATTTTCTTCACATATATAAAAAAATCATTAACATTTTAATTTCTATTTATATAAATTAATAAATTAAAAAATCAACATCCAATAATTATTCATATTAATATATTTTTTATAAATTTTCTATATCAAGTAAAATAATATTAAAATATCATAATATTTATATATACATAATAAAATAATATAAATAACATCTAAAAATTTTATTTTAATATTTTAATGTCTAACTTATAATTATTAAGAAATTAAAAACCAGATAAAAATACTAAAATTAAAAACATTCGAATCCTTCTCAAATTTTACAATTGTCAAATTAATTTGTTCTCATTTAATTCTAATTTAATAAAATTTCCTACATTTATTCCAACAGTAGAACAGGTCCTTAGATCACAACATCATATTTCCATAATCCATCCCTTAAAAATTTGTGTTCCTCAAATTACTACTTCATAACCCATGTTTATAAATGCTCATCAAGTATAAACTAATAATTGCCAAACATACCACACGGTTTTAACCTAGCTGAAAAAAACAACATCAACGATTGCAACAAATTCATTAAAAACAAATTTAAAGATGTAATTCCTCGACGTCCAATTGCAAAACAAAAGTACAAGCAGTGGATAGCGAGAGGAATATTGATCTTGCTTTACTTCCACATTGACCAAATACACACCAGTAATAAATGGCCTTGATTAATTAAACCAGTAAAGCCAAAATAAGTACTTGATCAATTAATTGATTTAAAAGGGAACAATTTACTTATTGTTCAAAGAAAGAGAGAGAGAACTCAGCCCCTTAGATGTTCTTTGAAAATGCGATCATCTCCGCATAATCATTACAGGTCTGTATAGAACTCATCATCGATCTCTCAATTCAATGTTTCTTTCTTCCGAATTCTCTCAGGAAGGTAGTAATTTTGATTTCTGAAAACACAAATGTATGTAAATGCTTCTGTATATCAACACACGAAAAGAAGTGAGAATATGAGAAAAAGAAAGGAAGCAGATACAACTGGAAATATCGCTTCAAGGGAACGAGTCCGATTGGGGATTGATTTTACCCCACCGACCAGATTGTGAAGCTCTCAACAGTAAATCTCATTAAAGAAAAGAAAAGCTTTTCGATTAAATTAAAGACTTAAAAAGAGGAGAGAAGATTGCGAGATCTACATCTATGATTTCGTCAAACGAAGCGACGAATGGCTTCGGATGATCTCTCTCCTCCTCCTCCTCCTCCTCCTCCTCCTCCTCCTCCATTGATAAATGAGAGGAGAGAATAGGATGAGAAATCGAGATCGGAAATGATGTCAGCGTTGGGTTGTGATAACACAAACCCTAGAAATAAAGAGGAAGAGCTTTGAATCGGTGGCGGCTGTATCTCTCTAGTAGTTATATATATATAGAGGATGGATCCAAGGAATTGCTTAATACGCACCGCAGTGATGCTTTGTTAGAGAAATGGACGGCTGTGATGCTCTCTGCATAGGATTGAATTTATTTGTCAGTTATTTAGTAATTTTTTTTATGTTAGTTTCAGAATAATTCCATCACTGTAATTCTTGATTTTACAAGATGTTGAAGTGACATTTTTTTAAAAATAACTAATTTAATAAAATTGTTAAATTAATATTTTTTATTTTTGAAATTGTAATTATAAATGTCGCGTTAAAATTAACAATTTATTTATAAATGAGATAAAGATGTTCTAATGATGACATGCATTTTAGATTTGAGTCTAATAATTTTCATAAATTTTATCTAGTCTTTAATAGCCGAATTTTTTAATATAAAAAAAATCATGTTTAATTAATTATGTAAAATGATAGGCTAATTTTCACATCTAAACAGTATGAAAGTAACAAGTTCGGATAAAGACTAAAAATCGGACAAAAAGAGATTAAAAGGAGAGAGTTAATGCGTACTAAGCATTTCATGTTCGGTAAAATTGAGAAACTAAACGAGACTAAAAAATTCTTAACGAAACTTAAAAAGAAATTGCCGAACTACATCAACTAGCTTTAAACAACCCTACATTCAACAACCAAAAATATTTCTCAAAAATTAACAACTCTAATCTTACAATCAACAACCCAAACAAACAAAAAATTAATGACACATTAAAACCACTTTAAAGTAAACAAAAAACAACTATAATATAAGCCACTTATAGGCCAATTATTATTTATAAATAACACATCCAAACAATAAACAAAAATAACTCATGAGAAAGTAAAAATGAAAAAACCATAGTAACATTTGATATATTATAGATCTTTGTAAAAAAAATAAGTTATAAATAATACAATGCTAAATCAAGAAAATTTATTAGCATTATAAATTGTTTTTATCATGATTTTCATTAACAACCATTTCGATACAAAAGTAAAAATATATTAATACATTTATGTATCCAGCTCAATTACTATAAGTATATATGGAGCCGATCGTTGTAACCACCTTTATAAGTATTTATATCGTTAATTCACAATAACTACAACTACGGTTGAACCAACATAAAACATAAATCAAGCTGAAAACTTTTTTTTCTTTGGAAATTAAATTGAACATTATTGAAAGTTAGCGTACTTTGACATTCTCTTCTCTACTAGATCTGTATAATTATCGTCACAAAATTAGATATAATTCTATTATGCTCTTTTAATTTTCTCCGATTTCTCATTTTAAAAATTAAATTTTTAAAGATCAATTTTACTGTTAATCTTATTAAGTCACTCGCTACTATATATACATATACATACATATATATATATATATATATTATATATATATGATTATCTTCACCCTCATCATGTGTTTGGCGTGGTTCAATACAAAAAAGTTTGAGAGTGGCAACGGTTTCAATGCATGTAATATCACACAAAACGTCACAACGAATGAGCATTACATGTTCTTGGAATCATGTAATTGCTTGAGTTTATATTCTTTAGCATGCATTACATTATATTATTATATTATTTATTTGTATAAATTAAATATAATAAATTAAATATAATTTATTTATTTGTAAAATTTATATAAATTAAATATAAATTAAATATAATAAATTTTTTTATAATTTATTTGTCTGTATGTCATAAATTATAATATTTCGTAATAAAAAAATCATGACTCATAGTTTCAGAGACGGAGGAGGAGAGGTGTTGGAGGCGCCACCCCCCCACCCCCTAATGATTTATGCCAATTCTTTTAAATTATAACATCTAATAAATTTTCCCTCTCTTAAGTTATTAAATTATTTGCAGATAATAATAATTTACTTTCTAAAAAATTAAGCCTTGAATAATGCCCAAGAATAAGAATGTTAAACTTATTTTGGGCATATATTAAACTGTCCTAGATATTAAACGACCCGGTTCGTTTTAAATGATTCAAATTCAGTTATAAGAAGTGTTTTTTTATTTATATTTTATCGAACTCCATATATTATAGATTCAGAAAAGCTATGACACATTTGTACCATAGAAAAAAACATAACAACCGGCGTGAATTCCCCCAACTCCCAGTACATCTTTCATGTCTTCACTTTCTAAAATTCTATCAATAATAATTACAATATTCAAGCGACGGAATAAAATTATGAGATGTGATATTCTATTTTTAATGTCCAAGAAAAAGATTACTGTTGAGACGAGCATAGAGAACGCATATGCTAAGTACCCAAGTAGATCATTTATTTCTTCAAAATATTTGTTGTCCATCTACACAAAGAAATAACCCACACAATAATTTTGAGAATTTATAGGACTCATTTTGCGTGACAAAATTAAGGTTTGAGAGGTAATTATTGACAATTTTCAAATAAAGCTAGAAGTACGAGGTTATTCAATTGAGCCCGGAGATTAAATGCCTCAAAACATGCAAAAATCACAAAACAGAAATGTAAATCTGTATCCGTAAGCCATTCTATTTCTGGATTTTCAGTCAAAATCAAATGAAATGCGACGACGACTTATGAAACATGGGAACAAAACAGAACTGGAACTGGCAATTTCACCATTTGCTGACCCACAATTCTCCTTCACAGCTTAAGTCTATGATATATATATATATTTTTTTACATATATTTTTTGAAAGTATCATATGATTTATCACAATTATAAAAGCCATGCAAAGCACATGTCCAGCAAGAGAGCTTCTAATATGTAGGAAATTAAGGATGCACCAAATAGATATGAAAGATGTCAGATTACAGAATCAGGACAGCATGTTATAGATCTCAATTCAAGTGATCAGCTTTATGTATGAAAATATATAAATGTTGAATTATAGAAAAATAAAGAACATAATTATTTTAAGAGTTTTAAGCCACAGAGTTCACAAAATATGTGAGCACTTCACTGGATCCGCTTCAATAATTTCAAACCGTTGATCCTGATTTACTTCACAAGCCAAGAGTTAGGGTCCAAAAAGTTTTAATCTTTCAAATTCATCTTGTACAAGATGACAATGTTGAGAATGAAATATTTTGGATGTTAATTTTCATCAACTCATACAAAAACAAGCTGGAAAAAACTAATGATTTGGAAATAAGCATTTTGCTTTTCAAGTAGATGAAGATCAATGGTTTGAAATCATTGTTTGAAGCCAATTCGATGATTTTTTAGGTCAAGCTTACAAACTTCATTGGTAAGCTTAAACTTGTATTAGCTTTAGTTATCTCAGCAATAATGTCCCCAAGTGCATTGAACCGTATCTGTGAAACGATTATAATTAGAGAAATCATATTCCACAAATATAAGTAGCATCATGCACAGAGAAATCATATTGATGTACTCTATTAATAACAAAGTGCTACTAGTTTCAAGTCAGGCTATTATTTGGCTCTCCAACAAAACTTCACAAAAATATCAGCTGACAGAGAAAGAAAAAGAAGCAAAGAAACATCAATCTCAAAGAAGTTTCACACCAGCATCTCTAACAGAATCTATAACTGCCTTGACCTTACCGTGATACATCTGCTCTCTGTCTAGAAATACTGACACAGCTGGTATGCCCTTGAGAAGCAATCTCTCTCCCAAAAGTTTCCCAATTTTTGCGGCTGTTGCCACATCATGAGTAGATTCCATGCTTGGCCGAAGGAGCTTTTCCTACAAGTATGAATACCCAATAACCCGACAAGAAATATAAGCAGCTGTTGAACAGGTTAAATGTGACCATGAAAGTTACTAAAAGTGAACAGAACCAAGGATTTGCAATATAAAAGTTTGATGTTACTGTACGGACTCAATAGAGGGCAATGCACTTGGCATTTTTGGTTTTTTCTTCTTTTTAATTAATTTTTGGTTTATACTTCCGTGCTTCTACTTCTATGTTACTGTCGGGGGGTTCTGAAATTTGATGTAAACACCACAGTTCATACCATTACCAGTCAATAAACATGCCAGTCAAGTCTGGCACTGATGCATACCAACTGGTCCATACGATGCCGACCACTACTACAGTTCAGCATTGTGTCTGTTTCATACAACGTGTACAGCATATACACTAAAACCAAGCACGTATAATATGATTCAGGACGTGATGCAATCAAGGATCATAGTTCAGCACAAAAAACACAATCCCGACAAGATCTGGTGGTATAGCAAACCTTTATCGTATCCAGCTAGATCTGGCTAAACCCGACCCAATAGCAGTGAACACCTTTACCTGGGAACTGGCAGATGCGGCAACGGTAGCGGTAGGTGTATGCATGACCTGTGCATTGATATACTTGTTAGAGAAGGACATCCTTAGTACGTATGGCTTAAGGTAGTTGATGATCCTCGGGGCACGCACTGGAGGAGGGATAACCATTTTTCACCCAACTTCGTTATGTAGACCTAAAAGGGCAATGTAACAAAGAATTGACATCAACGGGTGTCTATTACTTGCTGACATTGAGAATACACTAGGAAGAAATCACAAACTCGCAACCTTCTTTCAGGATTTCAGATCAATTGAGGGCAATGCAGCAAAGAATAGCCATTGTGAGTGCCTACTTACTAATTTTTCTAAATAATGGGGATGTATTGGAGGGTTGGATAATCATTTTGACCCCTTTAATTATGTGTCCGATAGATAAAAGTACATGTTTCTGCTTTTGAGAAAATTAAATTACTAGCGTCGTAATCAGATATTAGTGTGTCAGTATGAAAGCAGAAAACTCTGAACTGGGATCTACCATCTTAAACTGATACCAGAAAATACCAGTACCACCAGATAATACAATAACCAAACTATAGTCAAAACTATTGTTATCATCAGTAGCTAACTTGCGTCTGATTTTTCCAAGCGTGCACGGATCTAATCGGATCTCGTAACAGTCAAATATGCACGAATCAATCCGCAACCAAATCTAAAACAACGGAGAATGAGCCACAAGATCCAACTGTCAGTAGAAACAGAGAACCGTTACCTCGTCAAATCTACGTAGCGAAGGCGTCGAAGCTGGCGATCACTTGTGCGATCGTTAATCAATGGAAACTAGCGTGACCCGAGAGAAAAATTGGGGTTTAGGGTTTGTAGTTCTAGTATTGGTCTCAGAAACCGGGGATATAGTTCGGTTGTTTGAACTGGAAGTGGAGGAGTTCCAACTCTAGTTGGATCAAAATTTGATCCATGGTAAAACAACCGTTAGATGGCATTACGATTCGCACAAAAGTTTCTCTGCCAGCCTTTAATAATCGTGCAAATTATCAGATTTGATGATCTAACGGTTGTTTTTCCCATTGGATTAAAATATGGTCCGATAGGCGTTGGAAGGCTCCTGTTCCCTTTGAATAAGCTTATTGGGCCTGAAAAGTTTTATTAGACAAGGTGAATGAATTCGGTGGGCCATAGGTTAATGAAAACAATTAAGAAAACAGCAAAAAAGTAAAAAAAAAAAAGATTATTTGTCTAATTTTGTGATATTATTATAATCATAATGCAATTTCTATGATTAAAAACATAAAAAAATAAACAACATATTATTATAAATATATTTTAGAATGATCTTATGCATAATATTAGAATCTCACCTTTTTAATTTTTTAAGATTCAATATTGGATAGTTTCAAATTTTAGGGCTTTTTTATAACTTCAGTGCTGGCCCAAAACTGAGCCTGATGTGGGGCCCATCTATATAAGGTTATAAACTTATAATCACCAGGGCCCACCTGTTTGTTTTGTTTGATTCCCCTTGAGCTCTCGGTCCGCTTTCGCTCCCTTTCTTTTTGGCACGGATCAGATCATCTGCTAACGCTACAGGATAAATTTTGGTACAAGATTCACCGACAGCCGATTCACACATCACTTCAGAGACTCTCACGCGCATGGGACCGACATGTCAGCGATATCAGTTCAGAGAGATTTCTCTGTACTTGTTGCAGAGGATCCAGAATAGATCGTGAAGGCAATAGTACTTCGACCGCCTGTACGGATTTATTTTCTCAAAGGAATATAAACATCGAGAGACGGGGTTATTTATTTAATACTATACGTACAGCTGTCGGTTATTCTAAGAGTATTAACGGGGAATTTAAAATCTTTAGTTTAGATCTCATTAAGTTCTCTCTATCGCATCTGAGACCGTACTGTTCTCCCTCTCGAGAACAGGAGGAGATCCTATGCCCATTGGACCGAATTTGGTCCGATGGGCAGTTATAACCGTCAGATCTTCAAATCTGATGGTTTGCGCGATTATTGAAGCATCTGAGAGAAACTCTGGCGCGAATCGTAATTTGCCAAAAATCGATCCAACGGCCCTTGGACCTCCTCCGATTCCTCTCTCTCTCTCTCTCTCTCTCTCCTTTATCAGTACACTACTACAATGTGAGTGGCACAAGTACGCCTTTCTCTCGTCGGAAAAGAGAAAAGAAAAGGGAGAAACCTCGAAACCTTCACACACTACGCTCCTCTCTTTCTCTTTGCCCCCACTTTCTCTCTCTTGTCCTTTCTCCTCCTCCTCTCTATCTCTCCTAAACTATGCTTACATGGACTGCAGGAAGAAGCTCTCTGCTTTCTCTGAGCGGAGCCTTGCTTCTGGCTTTACTCTAGGTGTCGTTGTTTCTCTCTTGCTCATTTTGTTACTCACTGCCATTCCTTCCTCCTATTCGTCTCTATTTCCTTGGTTCAATACCCTGTCTTTTCAAAACTATTCCTCTTCTCCAGTCGAACTAGGACTGGACAAGGGTCGTTATGGGAGTTCTAGGTTGAAAGATGGAAACTTTAGTGTAGTTCAACCAAGTATCTTACACTCCTCCGACAATTCCTTGGCAAATCATCTTTCAAATGCAACTTCTACCAATACTACCATTGAAAATGCACCATTGGAGAGGATCGGTTGGGGTAATTTGACTTCCGGCAACGCTTCTTCAAATGGGTCCTCTTTATCTCATTCCGGTATTGAGGAGCCACTATCGGGGAAGTTGAATGGAGGAAATTGGAGTTCAGTTGAGGAAAATTCAAAAAATTGGGGGCATGAAGGAGGGAATGAAAGTTTAAATGCGGAAAATTCGCCGTTATGGAATTCGACAATGAACGATACTCGTCAAGGTTTTAGCCCTCCTCCTTTGTATAATACTACTGGTGTTTCTTCTAACAGTACTATAGAATTGGATCCCAGTAGGAAAAACTCAACACTTCCAAATATTTCGGGGAATGCATTTCTGAATGCAAATATTACTGAGGAAAGTACCTCATTAGAAAAACCCCATGGAAGTAATGTTTCATTGGATAAAGTTGGAAGCGCGGTGCAAAAGGAACGAGAGAAGAACTCAAGCTATAGTTACGATAGTAATACTGAAACAAAGGACGGTTCATTGCAAAACCAACATTGTGATGTATTTGATGGCAAATGGGTAAGAGATGAGAGTGACCCGCTTTATCCACCCGGTTCGTGCCCATATATAGATGATGATTTCAATTGTTTTAAGAATGGAAGGCCTGAGCATGATTTTTTGAAATGGAGATGGCAACCTAACCAATGCAATATCCCGAGGTTATTTAAATTTCCTTCTTATTTTTCTCTTCTTTTTGGTATTAATTTCAGGTCTAATAATGCTCTTGCTTAGCTGAGGGTAGTAAGTTGTGATGTAGTATTATAATTCATGAACAATAACAAGATTTGTGAATTATACCTGAACAATAATCTACAAATATTCGGTTTTCAAGAACTGCATGAACAAACAGGCATCTAAAATCAGTCTGTTGCAAATAATTTTCTATGCCCGAATTAGTCGCGAATTTAATGGATATTAAGAATAGTTGCTGTGTTAATCGCCTATTTTATGTTTGGGATGAGGAACAGTACATACTTAAAAGAAACAACAATGTATAATTGCTAGCACACTATTCTAGATAATATTTGCATCGGCGTTAGTGCACTATTCTCGAACTTCGATGAAATTTACATACTGTACCTAAATTATATATTCTGTACCTTGCTGAATTTGTATTACGAAATGTCACTTTCAAGGGAATTTAGTCTGTAAATAACTGAATTTCTGATTAGAATTCAGTATCATATAGCTAATTTTTTCTCTCTTTTTTTCTTTATTTCTTTCTTTCCTTGGTTGCTAGGTTGAATGCAACCGATTTTCTACAAAGGTTAAGAGGCAAAAGGTTACTTTTTGTGGGTGATTCTCTGAATCGAAATATGTGGGAATCATTGGTTTGTATTCTTCGTCATGCTGTTCAAGACAAGACCAGAGTTTTTGAGGCATCGGGAAAAAAACGCTTTAAGACAAGTGGTTACTACTCCTTTAGATTCAAGGTATCTACTGTGCATCTACCTACTAAAACTTTAATTTCTTTTTTCTATTGATGGGTAGGCTTGTTGTATAGTTCAAAGAACATTGCAAATAATCCCGGTCATATGAGGGAAAAAGAAATGGCCCAAAATGTTTTAAGGTTGAGTTCTTGGCCATATATACCTCTAGTCTAGCTGTATAAAGCCGGAAACCACATTGTTGGCATCAAAATACATTAACAAATAGAATTAATAACATATCAATTGTACTAGATGCTCCATAAAAACTCAATTCAATTATGTAAAAACTGATTTTTCCTTAATTTTGAAATATGTTTTATTACAATCCAGGATTACAAGTGCTATGTGGACTTTGTCAGATCAACATTTCTGGTGAAGGAGGTGGTGTCTCAGAGCAGTGACGGGTCGGAAGATGAGAAATTGAGACTTGATATATTGGATGATACTACTGTGACGTACCAAAAAGCCGATATAATTGTGTTCAATACAGGTCATTGGTGGACCCATGAGAAAACTTCTAAAGGGTGTGTTTATGCACTTTTTGGCCATGTACTTACCAACTAGCGATATTATATATATTTTTTAATACTTGTTCCGTAAATCAACGAACAGGATAAACTACTATCAAGAAGGTGATCATGTGTACCCTGTACTGAAGGTGCTAAAAGCATATGAGAAAGCACTCACGACATGGGCTAGATGGGTCGATGCCAATATTAACCCTAAAAAAACTCAAGTTGTTTTTCGGGGTTATTCCCTCACGCATTTTAGGTATGTTTATTATTATCTCCGTTCTTCCTTTTTTATCGATTGTCTTTCAGGTTGGTAATAGTTAACACAACAATTATACTGAGTTTGGTTTCAGAGGGGGACAGTGGAACTCAGGAGGCCAATGTAATAAAGAAACCGAACCAATTTTCAACGAGTCATTTCTCTCTCATTATCCTTCAAAGAATAGAGCACTGGAGCAAGTTCTGAGACGAATGAAGACACCTGTTATATACCTCAACATAAGCCGGCTAACTGATTATAGAAAAGATGCGCACCCTTCTATCTATAGAAAGAGATACAACACTCTGGAAGAACAGATTGCGGCTGAGAAATCCCAAGATTGTAGTCACTGGTGCTTACCCGGCATACCTGATTCATGGAACGAGTTGCTTTACACATCCCTGCTTTTAACCAGTAAGGGGCCATGGAGGCAATAATTGTTTTTTTTATTGAATTTTTTTTTCAATTTTTTTCTTTACTGCTCTGGTCAGCAGTTTTATTTGGGAGGCATGAGTTTATTATTTTAGATGTATTGTAGTCATTTTCAGAAAATGGTATTATTTATTTATATGTATTCAGTATTCTTTTGTTGTATTTAGTGGAAAGAATAGTATATATTTCTGGTTATGATCTCTCCATGGGTCATGACAGTGCTGCAATAGTTACAGTTATTAATAATAATTAAAAAAAGAAGAAGAGAAGCCATGTAGCAGCGACATTTATTTTGTCAATGACAACAGCAGTTAAAATTTATTATCAAAATTAGAAAAAAAAAGTCATAAATGCACTATTTATTGTTAAGATAAATTATATATATGGGATATATTGTAATTTTTCCCTTGATGTGAGTCATTGTATTTCAAGTTGCATTGAGTTTGGTACACAATCTAATTAAATGATCACCATCAAATTGCAGACAAGATACCTTCATTTTTTTTATTTAATATTGGACACCCATCAACAAAACAAACAGTAAGCCAATATAACATTATTTCAAAATAAGATTTTCAACATAATGCATCAAATATTTCAACATAGTTCAATTTAATTTGACAAATATTTCATTATTTGTTACAATTGTCAATATAGTTTAAAAAAGAAAAAGGACAATTTGCGCAGAGAAGGCACAATAAATTACTTAATTATAACAGCACATAATCAGTACATGATAGCCATCAGATCACAACACAAACACTATGTGTAAATTGATATAGATATATACTTTCTGACCAGGATTATTCATATAATCATATAAATATGATTGATTTATTGGGTTTTATCTTACAAGGAAAGAAGTGAAACTAAAAAGGGGATAGTGAAACCCTGGTAAGGAGCTCACCACTTGCCGTAGTTGACTTGCCGGTTTGCCATGGCTTGAGCTTGACATCTCACATGACAAACTGTTTGTAATTGGAGAGGGGGTGAAGAGAATCAAAGCAGAAAGGTAAAGACATGGATATATCAGTTCTCTCTTCTTCTCCACTCCTCTCCTCTCCTCTCCTCTCCTCTCTCTTAAGTTGCTACATTTCAAGATTTGTGTAGTGGATCTTGCCACACATCGTTATCCATCATGGATCTCTTTACTACTCTGGCAATCTCAGATAGATAGATAGATAGATAGATAGATAGATAGATAGATAGATAGATAGATATATAGAGAGAAAGAGAGAGAAGAAAGAGAGAAGTGAAGCAGAAAGAATGTGTGCTGGCCTTTAAATAGCTGGTAACATGTGATTTGTAATGAGGGGAGAAAGCACTTGCTTATTAATTATTAATTAAACTAAATTCAATATGCTGTAACCACTGAGCATAAAAAAATAGAATAAATATGAATGTATGTATTCCACTTGAACATGTCTTTAATTGCTACCTTTTAATTAATTATATATATATATTTTGCATACTACTTTCCCCTTCAGGTAATGAATGAGCCCTTGATATTTTTTTTTACAATTATAAGTGTGCTACAAGAGTAATGATCCAATTTATAGTGTTTCATTAGGCGTGTGTCAGGAATCTATAATTAGCCATGGATTAAATAAATAAGAAGACAATGTATTTACTTCATTTGAGGCAAAAGCTCTTCAGTTCTGAGAAGTAATTACTCCACTCATGTCCCCTTTGGTGTTGTAATTTTTAATTTATGTTGTCTTTGTAGCTTGTAAGCAAAGCAAAATATATATGTTGCTTAGCGTTAATGTATTAGAATAATGATTAAAAAAAAATTAATGGATTAGCATTTTATTGTGTAAGGGTACTTCTAATGCATATTTAAATTTTATGGTATGTATATTTAAAAAATATTATTCAAGATGTAAAATAATTAAAATTGTAAATATATTTTCAATTATTAAGATTGGACATGTATTATATTTAAGTAGCTTTGAGAGATATTTAGTCTTCAAACAAACAATTTAAATTTTTAATAGAAGAGTTAAATGACTTTATGATGACAAATGATAATCAAATTTCAAATTGATTGAAATCTAATACTCATCACATCTAAATAATTGTAAATTACACATCTACATGACTACATTGAATTTTTCTAACTTAAATAATATTTTCGAACTATATATATCATAAAAATTGAATATATATAGCAGAATTATCCTCTACATAACTACTAAAATGAAATATTTTTCTTTTTAATTAAAAAAATGCAACAGCGTTTTTTTAAAGGCAAAGGAAAGAGGTGCAATTCATCAACCCCCCCTGCCACGTGCTTATCCAAAACTTTACCTTTCACTAATATATCCACTAAAATAGCATCCACATCTCACATTTTTTGCTCGTAAAATTACAACTGGATCCCAATTAATACCGAGCTAACAGTGCCTTTTTTAATAACCGATCATATAAAAAGCCAACTTCATGGAATCTGATACAGAGCACAACTGGAAAGTGCAAAAGAAATAACTGCACGCTTTATGATAAATTGCATGCTGAACTCATTATTAATGTGTAATCCGTTGCCATCATATTAAATATTGAGGAGTCATAATTATATTTATTATTTATATTTCAAATGTATTTATATATATATATATAAATATTTAGAATATTTATATTTAATATAAAAATATTTATATTTTTTATTGATTGGATTAAAAATTTTGAAATATATATTTTAAATTACTTAACATAGTTTTTAAATTCAATTTTTATATGATCGTTAAAAAAACCCGAAAATAACATATACTTGATATATTAGATATAAATATTTTTATAATAAATATAAATAATAGTTATATTAATATGAACATTTTCAAAATGCAAATAAAAGATATAAAATTTGAGGAATTTCTTTTATATATTTGTTGTTCTGATCAGTAATCAATCATCCGAATAACTTAGTATAAGTAAAATAAATAATAAAAAAGAAACACATGGTGGTGGAGCAACTGCTCCCACTCAAAGCAAAGAGATGCCTACCACCAATTGTGGGGCTTGCCACTGCCATACCTAAAGTGGGATCTAATACTAAAATGTTTACAACAAATGCTTGGATATGTGTTGAAGGCAAAAAGGTGCCATCACTAGACAGGAAACCTTAAATTTAGCTAGTGCTGAAATGCACCAATTTCTCCCAAGTGCAGAATAATTCAGAAATAAAATGTATGTGTAAGAAGTTTGAGTTTGTTTTCTTTTTTTAGCATAGAGTGAGGTTAAACAAAATAATGAAATATGACTCTCAAGGAAGTTGGGCAAAATAGAAGCCATAATTTGAAATTTTTTTTTTTGGGGAATTGGGTGAGATAGAATAGTATATTTCCCTTAAGTAATTGGTGGGAAGCATTTTTTTAAATTAATGGCTGACATTTAAAAATGTAAATCTAATATTAATATTATTATGTTGTCTCCAGCATTTTTTTTACCTTGCTGAGCAGACCTGGTGAGCCAAATCATGGGTGGATAATATAATTTCTCTTTTATATTAGAGATTTCCTATGCTTTTCTGGAGCTCCGTCCATTCTTTTGTGATTTTCAGTTAAAACTGTCTTTTTTTCCAAACAAAAAAAAAAAATTGAACATGGTTGTACCCCTTTTCTTTCAAAAGTTGAAGCAAATCTTTATTACTGTACAAGAATTGAACCAAACAGGCCGCAGTTCCAGGACAGAAATATTGTACCTAAATAGAATATTGTTTTTTGTTTTCTCTTTTCCTGTTAAATGTAAATCCTGAATAATATGATAAAGACAGCAGCCTGGGATTCTAACTTAATAACTGCTTGCTATTGTACACCCAACATGCTTCATGGGAAGGATAACAGTAAGAGTGTATAATGCCTTGCCTTTTATGGTTGCTTGATTGTGTGCAACTTCGAAATGCAACAAAACCAAGTCCTTGTTTTACTACTTCAAAAACCTACACAATGAAAAGATGCTGTCACAGATGAGAACTGTGTCTACAAATAAAAAGGATAAAGCGAGGCCATTGAGTGCTGACCCGCTAAATATACCGTACCAGCAAGTGTCATGCCACCATTAGAGATCATCATTTAAAAAAAAAAAAGGATAGATCAGTGAAGTACTTAAGATCCATATAACTAAACTGATTTAATCAAACAAAAAAAAATGATAATTTTGAAAATCTCAGGCCCTAGAAAGATGGTACTTGGAGCTAATACCGACAAAACTCTTACAATTGTAAGTTGTAACTTCTCCATTATGATTTTGCAAGGCACTGGGGTTCCCAGACTGTAAGAAGTCGGTCATAAAACGAGCATGAGGCAACAATTGAACCATTTTTTGGATGCTCTCCCTTCATCCAATCAACCCCATAAGCCAAAGACCCGTGCTTTTCGTATCTCTCGAGTACAACAGCCTCTCCTCCTACTTTTACAACTGAGAATCCGTTGTGCATACAAGCCGCAACTACTATATCAGAAATATATGGATGAGGTTTTATTCTCCAAACACCCCCACCTAAACATATTGACTTCTCAGTTACTGGTTTTGAGGCCGACCTTATGTCCCAAACCCTAAGCGACTCGTCATAGCTTCCGGTTAGTAACATGTTGGGGTTGAAGGTGCTCTGAGAGACACAACAAACTCCCATTGTGTGTGACTTGGAGTTTCTAAACACTGGTACCGAGGGGTTCAGACGAGTGTCCCAGCAACAGAAGCAGCAATCGTCAGACCCACTATATAGGAGGTGTGGATTAAATAGGTCAAAATTGGTGGTCCAAGCTTCAAAATCGTGTGCTACCCATGATTGGGACACTTTCAATCCAGCTTCTGTGAAAGAAATTAGAGATACTGAGCCATCTGAAAGGGATACTGACAGAGAGTCGCCAGATTGTCTCCAGTCCACATAAAGACACATGGATGAACTGATCTTTTCATTGCAAAGCTCCTTCAAAATAATCCCTGCTTTTCATATTACACAGTTAAATCAACCATTCCTTTTTCTCAATTAAAGTTACTTTTTAAGATACAGGACTTGTATCAACCGCATCAGTGCTATATGTTTCTTATACACTGGTACACCCACTGATCAAGTTGGTATGACAATCAGAACTATAGGTACTTGCTAGTACTGGTATTTTCTTGGATCTAACCAGCATAAACAAAAAAAATATATTCTCTTCCACTTGATATCTATATAAGTATGTCTAATTGGCCAGATACGATTGTAATAAGCAATCAATCCTGGTGATACAACTAGGCTAAAAGAAGTTCCATCATTATAAAAATAACATTAAATATTGAAAAAGATCAAATTACCTTTATCATCATTTGTACTATCAGTTTGTAACTTACGAACAGTCAAGAATCCATCGGCATCAGCAAGAGCTAGCAAGGGATGGCACGTGCTATCCACCCTTTCTCCAACAGGACTCCATTTAATGTCAAAAATACCAGGTGTTTCTTCACGACACAACAACTGGAGACCCTTATTACCTGTTGCATCGGCATCGGTAGAAGAAGAAGAAGAAGAAGAAGAAGAAGAAGAAGAAGAAGAAGAAGAAGAAGAAGAGGAAGAAGAGAAAAGGGAAATGCCACCAGCTCTGTGACTTTCGGCTGCTTCAGGTTTCTCTTGTAAAGTGTAGGTCGCAGCCGCGAAAATATGGTGGAAAGGCTCGTGCGGACAGAACTCGACCGCGTCTGCGTTTCCTTCTAGGTAGCACGATGCGATCTCCATCTCATCCAACTATTCCGACGGAAAGAAGAGAGATTTTCAAGAGAGAGATGACTATCCAGTAGCCACGGAGAACAACCGAGAATCAACTGTGAGTGCAGAGCGGAGCGGCGGAGTGCTGATCTTTCTGTTAGGCAGCGTTGTGCTGCGCGACGTACGAACGGATGGATTATAAAGGAGATATTTTTTGAGATTTGATTTGCACCAATCTTGATACGACCGGACTCAAATTCGGAGTCATTCATTCAAGCTTCGAAAACGATTGAAGTCGGATGATCAGAAATCCGATCTGATTCAACTCAACCAAACCTATGACTCACCAGTTTTTCAAAGTCAAACTAATCATGTACAAGTCATGAAGTCTTTTGAACTGTTATAATTTAAGGTTTTTACATGAAGTCGCACCACATTTTCGTTGATATGAGATAGATATGTTGACCGTTGATTCAATGATCCTTGCCTGACAAATAGGCTGCATGATTTCTAAACTATCTCATCAGAAAGAAATCTCAAATATGAACTGTCTGATCAGATATCAAAACCCCAGGTTTTCTTTTCTAAAAAAAAAAGTGACTTGCACCCATTTCATTAGAATGAAATATAAACTTACGAGAGTAAACTCAAAAACAAAAATCCCTAGTAGCTAGTCGCAGTAATGAAACCAAGCATCCTCAACGGTAGCTCAGTCTCTTATTCTCAGTTGTGAGCTACCAGTGTGTAGTATCAGTAATGCACTGAGAGAGAGAGAGAGAGAGAGAGAGAGAGAGAGACTGCGTGCTCCTACAACCAATTCCTCGTTGACTCAGCTACTGTAAAACACAACCAACCATCAAAACTGTAAACCCAGCAAACAAAACAGTATAGCAGGTAGCAACCAAATGCTTATGCTGGCCCACATGTCAGTATCAACAAACAATATGTTAGTGCCAATGACCCCAGATCATCTCACGGACAGACTCCATACACCCTTCAGTTGGAGAGGATCCAGGACGATTCGAATTCGGTCCGACTCGACGAAACAGACCACAGACTCCAGACTCCCGAGTTCGGATTCGGACCAGCGCATTTCAACAGTAGTCTGTCAAGTGTTAAACCCTAAACCCAAAGCGTAATATCTCTCTCTCTCTGATACCTCTCGGCACGAAATCGAACCAACGCACACAAAGCCATGGCGACCTCCATACTGAGAAAGAATATACATCCTCTAATGGCGGCGGGTCCGTCCCTGCTCTCCTCACTCCGCCTCTCACTTCTCCGCTCCATCTCTAGCTCCCCCATGCGCTTCTCCTCTCACCTGTCTGAATCTGTACAGGAGCCTACTCCCGAACTGGAATCCGACACTGCTTCTTCGAACTTTTCACCTCCACCTGGGGTTAAAGTTTTGGATTTTTACAAGGAGGAGTTCGAGATTGGATCCCGTGCCATCTCATTCGAGACGGGGAAAATTGCGCGGTTTGCAAATGGTGCAGTTGTGATCTCCATGGACGATACACATGTTCTCTCGACTATCGCCTGCGCTAAGAGTGGTGAAGGCGCTCGTGATTTTCTTCCTCTCACTGTATCTATTCTCCTCTTTATTAAAATTTCGTTTCTTTTCTTGTAAAAGATACCAGAAGGCTTAATTCATTATCTTCAGACAAGCTCCAGACAAAGTCGCAAAGTCTACTTGTTAATTTTGGACTAATATGCCTGATTCTACTTGTTAATTCTCATTAGGGACACTAATTGTACTTAAAGAAGTAATTGTTTTCCATTACATCTCCTGATAAAGTTCTGAACTTTGCTTAAGGGGAGGGGTGGAACCAGAAATCAGAATAGGGGGGGGGGGTCACAAATATAGTATAATTTCAATTTTATAGGGGGGTCCAAAGACTGTTTTATTTGAAAAATATATAGAATTTAAAAGGGAAAAATTAAATGTGCTGGGGGGGGGGGGGGTGGCCCCCCCCCCCCCCCCCCCCTAATTCCACCCCTGCTTAAGGGCATAATGTTAAATTAGTTCTGTAAGTTTCATTTGACCCATTCCTCTATGTAGGAGAGAAGAGAAAAAGATCCAAGTTAAATCTCGATTTAAGCATTCTATTTGGGACTTCAAGCTATTTTGTTGTAACCTTTAAACTGATTCAAGGAAATTTCAAATTTGTTAAGGTGGATTATCAAGAAAAGCAATATGCACAAGGTGTGATCCCAACAACCTACATGAGGAGAGAAGGTGCCCCAAAAGAGCGTGAGCTATTGTGTGGCCGCTTGATAGACCGACCCATTCGCCCTCTTTTCCCACCCGGTTTTTACCATGAAGTGCAGGTCTTTTTCTTCAACACCTATTGCTGCTCTATGTATCCAAATATTTTTATTATTCTTTCTTTAGCAAGTACAGTCAAAAATTTTTTTTTTAAAATAACTTTTGATGTTTCTTGTAATTGCAACTGATGTCCAATTATCTGTATTTTGAGATATCTGAATAGGATAGTCAGGCTCTGATTAATATAGTGGAATAAATATATGTTAAAATGTTGACAATTTCACCCTTCTTCTAAATAATACATCATCCAAACAAAGCTGAATTACTCCTGCATTCCTATGTCTGTTTGAGCCGGTCAATAGGATTCCTTTCAATGGTGAGGTGTTATTTGATAACTTTAAGAATTGTTGTTTTGGCTAATATAGTAAATAATCCTTCAATAATAATATAAGCTAGTATAGACTTTGAGTGTTGCCATGATCGTGTACTGTCACCAGGTGACGGCAAATGTACTTTCATCAGACGGCAAGCATGATCCTGATGTAATGGCTGCAAATGCCACATCAGCTGCTCTGATGCTCTCAGATATTCCCTGGAATGGACCGATTGGTGTGATTCGTGTGGGAAGGATCGATGGGAAGTTTGTGTTTAACCCAACAATGGATGAGTTGAGTTTGAGTGATCTGAACTTGGTCTACGCATGTACCAAGGATAAGACGTTGATGATTGATGTGCAAGCCCGTGAGATTACTGAGAGAGACCTTCAAGCTGGGTTGAGGCTTGCTCATCCCGAGGTTATTATTTTTTCTATATTTATATTTTCACTTTTTCAGTGGCATGACCTTTTCTCCTTGCCTTCTTATAGAAGTATGGTGCTTTTCCTATTGTGAACAGGCAGTTAAGTACATCGAGCCACAAATCAAGTTGGCTGAGAAGGCTGGGAAAAGAAAGAGGGAATACAGGTTATCATTAATTTCAGATAAATCATTCGAAAAGATCAAGTCTCTATCAGAAGCTCCTATTGAGGAGGTCTTCACTGATCCGACTTATGGCAAGGTCTCTTATTCTGTTTCAGTCTACCCCCCCCCCCCCCCCCCCCCCCCTCAATCCCCCTCTTTTAACTTTTTAAATTCTACCGCTCTTTGGTTACTGGATGCACATTTTACAGCTAGCATTATCTGTTTCTTTATCTTCAGTTTGAGAGGGGAGAAGCTCTTGAAAAGATAGGTCAAACTGTAAAAGCTAAGCTTGAAGAAGATGGTGATGAGGATGGCTTGAAATATATTTCAAAGGCTATTGACACCGTAAGGAAAAAGGTATGCTTATTATCTGAGCCCTCAATTTACTATCGTCAATTGTTGACCACCCATAATCTTTGATCCAATACTATATGTATAGGTCATTCGTCGAAGAATCATTGAGAAAGGTCTGAGAGTAGATGGAAGGCAACTTGATGAGGTTAGGCCGCTGTATTGTGAGTCTGGTGCATATCCGATATTGCATGGATCTTCACTATTTTCACGTGGTGACACTCAGGTGTTATATTATTTCATTTTGTTTATTCAATAGCAGAGTTTCAGTTGTTGCATATTCGAACTGAATGAAGTATACACAACTTTGCACTGTTGCAGGTGTTATGTACAGTGACACTGGGGGCACCAGGTGATGCACAAAGACTGGATTCCATAGTAGGTCCACCAACAAAGAGGTTCATGCTTCACTACAGTTTCCCACCGTTCTCCATTAATGAAGTGGCAAAGCGTGGTGGCCTTAACAGGAGAGAAGTTGGTCATGGTATGTGCACTCTTGTTGCATTCGTTATTTCTAATAATTAATGACTATTGTATAGTCTATAGTGTAATACTACTATTGTGGTAATTTTAATTTGATAGGCACATTAGCAGAGAAGGCATTACTTGCAGTGTTACCCCCAGAAGATGATTTTCCATATACTGTGCGGATTAACTCTGAGGTTATGGCATCCGATGGTTCTACCTCTATGGCTACTGTCTGTGGAGGTATTAATACCTACCACCGCTAGTATATTTTTTTTCTAACATTTAGATCTAACATTATCATATCGTTTAGTGGGTGCATTTGCTAATTATTAAAATGGATCTATTTTGTTGTTTGTAGGAAGTATGGCTTTAATGGATGCAGGTATACCTGTTCGAGAGCACGTGGCTGGTGTTTCAGTGGGTCTTGTGAGTGAGGTGGACCCTGCCACTGGGGAAATCACCGACTACCGTATACTCACTGATATCCTGGTAACAAACACTAGGAAACTTGTTATAAATTAGAGCTTAAAACTGTGCGCCACAAGAGATGAAAAGGAGGGGAAGGGAGGGTACAAATCAATTTTTACATGCTCTGCGAATTTACGAAGGAGGGGAAGGGGAGATTTTTCACCTCTCTACCCTCCAAACAAAAAAATTTTGTCCCCTCCAAAATGGGTTGTAGAGGAGGTGCATTGAATTTAATGATTTTTTTTAATATGCTCTCCCATCCCTTCCCATTCCCTCCCCTTGTTTTTTTTCTTTTGTGGATCATACTGTAAGTCTTTTCCTTTGGCAAGATATGCTCAATGTTTTTCATTTTTCCAAATCACCTCCAATATTTTTCATACTTAAAAGCTATAAAAAGTAGTTCTGAGATTTGTGCGGACAGCGACAACTGTGAACCATGTGGTTGTGGGATAGAAAAGTCATATTCCTTTAAAATTTGATACTCTGGCTGCCAGGGGCGGATCCAGATTTTAAATGAGCATAGGCACAATAATCTTATCATTTGTATAATACAATTAACTTTCAATTTTCTTATACAAAGCCTAGGCACAATATACTACAAATCTTCAATTATTTGAATTTTATAAAAGAAAATTAAGAACATATAACTATTTTTGAGATTTAAGCCTAGGCTTGCCCATGCCTAGGTCCGCCTCTGCTGGCTGCAGATTATGATAATCCCTTTTTTATTCTATGAAGTTAAAATTTCAGCTAAAAGTAAAGTAATAGAGATGGAAACCTTTTGTTTGATGATCAAATGTACAATTACAAAGTGGTTTGGTTTAAGTTGAAATGAAATATTTGGGCCAGATGATGTTACTTTTGCTATACATAAGAAACTTAATTTTAGCACTTCTTTTTTTAAAATAAAATATTTCGGTTATAGATGAGTATGTTAGTGAAGTTTTGTTTTACAAGTAAAATGAACTTAAACAACAAATATTTTAGCCGGGCTCTAGCAATTCTCAAAAAAAGAAAAAACTTCTGAAACATCTTATTTTTATGAAGGGTCTAGAAGATCACTCGGGAGACATGGATTTCAAAATAGCGGGAACTAGAAAGGGGATAACAGCAATTCAACTGGACATAAAACCGGCGGGGATACCACTTGACATAGTATGTGAGAGCCTGGAGCCTGCACGTAGGGGCCGAGAGCACATCCTTGACAGAATGGAGCAAGAAATTGGCTCTGCCCGAGCTATGAATGATGGTTCTGCCCCTCGTTTAGCCACTCTGAAGTTGAGCAATGATTCTCTTAGGAAGTTGATTTTTCACAGGAAGAGGATTGAACAAGAAGCTGGTAACATCCTAACATCCTTTTTTTTTTATGTCACTCTCCATCCTATTCTTATCTTATGATTTTTTTTTGTTTAAAACTTTTCTTCTTCTTTTATTTTAGGAGCACGGGTGTCTGTTAGTGATGGCACAGTTACTTTAGTTGCTAAAACTCAAACAACCATAGAGAAAGCTCTTGAAAAGGTGATAGCTACAGACTACTTTTCAGTCATTTTTATGAAACCAAACTACAATCGCATGCAATCTATGCTTTACTATGGCTTTTCTGTCATTTTAATACAATACCTACACAGATTGACTTTCTTGTTGGGCGTCAAATCGAAGTTGGGAAGGTGTATAAGGGAGTCGTCTCATCAGTCAAAGAGTATGGTGCATTCATTGAGTTTAATGGTGGTCAGCAAGGCTTGCTTCATATTTCTGAGCTCTCACACGATCAGGTAATAGCTTGCCAACCTCTTTACTATTTTCTTTGAAAGCATTTTGGTTAATATTTGTAAAATCTTTGATTTTAACCATGTTTTTGTCAGGTATCAAAAGTATCAGACATAGTCTCAGTGGGGCAGCAGCTCTCGCTTATGTGCATAGGTCAGGACGTCAGAGGCAACTTAAAACTGTCCCTTAAAGCCACCTTACCGACACCCAAGAAGAACCTTCTGGAGTGTCCCGTTGATGTTGCCTCTCAACCTCTACAAGAAACAACTTCAGAAGACATAACCAGCAGCTCAACACCACCTGTCATCATTCGCTCGGCCGAGGAATGTGACAGTCATGATGTTGCCAATAAGCTTCTCACCACCAAGAAAAGGTCCCTCAAGGTTTCTAAATCTTCTCCTAGAACCTCTTCTAGTAAAGGTAATAAGAAGGCGGCTTCGAAAAGTAGAGTTGAAGTGGCAGAAGAGCTGGCACGGATAATCATGGAAGATTTAGTGGATCAGGCACCAAAGGATCGATTCAGTTCAGGTCAGATGAAAGTGGGGGATGCGGTGACTGCAAAGGTGCACCAGATACGTGCTCATGGTCTAGTTCTCGAGTTAAGTGATGGTGAACGAGGAATGTACAAATTTCAGGTATGGTTTATGAAGAGAAAATCTTTTCAGTATTATTTTTCTGGTTGAGAAAATTGCCAAATGAGGACCCAAATGGCAACAAGCCAATCGTTTCACTATTAAAATGATCATCTAGTTTGGTGAAGGAAAAAAAAAAATAAGAAGATAAAATGGCACCTGCAGCTTATACTATTTTTTTGATGGATGAAGCAGCCAAGTTAATTAGTACTTAACCCATACAAACTGGAATCCTGCATGTATATGTATATGGAAAATTAAAAAGAGTGCAAAAGCAAATAAGTCCTTAAACCATGTAGATAAAATTAATCACAACTTCTGGTATTTGTACCGTTTTACATGTTTATGACACAGTAATCATGTTGCAGGAAAACGGAAGAAGAGATTTTGAAGTAGGAGAGGAAGTAGATGTGGTGCTTTCAACCTTTTCTGCTAAGGGCATACCTGTCTTTTCGCTGGTCAACTAATTTAACAATTTATGATTAATATTTTTTTTCGCTTTTGTATACCAAACGGCAGCTGTAAATGTGGTGCTATTAGTAGACATTATTAGAAGAATTATGAGACAACTTCGCGAAGAGATCAAGCTCTTGCTTCATTTGATGTTAGGAAGTTTTGGTAGAAGTATTTGGAATTGTGCTTGCACTGGACTGAAAAAAAAAGAAAAAAAAATGGACAAAACCTTGTCCATTCTTTGATTATTATTTTGTAGAAATAAATAGATGTTATCCGAAACATTTAATTATAACTTTGTTCAGAAAGCGCAAGTCCGGTGTTTTGATCGACTCTTTCGGAAAAGGGAGTTATACATAGATATAAATACGGTTGTGGATATATATAGATATAGATACGGTTGTGAACACGGTTGATACGAAATTTATTATATATATTAAATAAATTATTACATATGTTAATAATTTTATTATATAAATTTATTTTATATAATTAAATAATATAAATATTATATAAAATATAATCGTTAATATATATAATAATTTATTTAATATATATAATAAATTTTGTATAATAATAATTTTTTCATTACATCTTCTTTTGAAAAAAAAAAACAGAGAAACAATTATAGTGGTGCGTCACTTGGGCCTAAAGTGCGAAGCACTTAATTGAGATCCAAACTTCATTTAGTGAAAAACTAAAATAAATGAGATAGCGTAATCCTCCTCCTCTCTCTCTCTCTCTCTCTCTCTCAAATGGTGGAGGAGATGATATTGCGCATGGCGATTACCGTTACCTCCCCGTTCCCTTCTCCTCCAGGTCCCTTTCGTCGCTGCTCTTCTCCAGTAGCTCTCCATATCTCTCGAGCAGGAGGGAGAGGGATCCGATGCTCCGCCTCCGATCGACAGGAACTGTTCAGCAGGATAGCTCCTGTCTACGATAATGTATACATTTCTTATTAATTTCGCAAAAAATGAAAAGAAAATTGAAAAAAAATACTCTAGGTTTACTAATTGATATCTTTGGTTTAGTCGAAGATATGATGTTACTGTGCTGATTTATACTTGAATTGGAAAAAAATAAATAAATGTGGTGGGAGACAGCTTAATGATGTGTTGAGCTTGGGGCTGCACCGTACCTGGAAGAGAATGTGTGTCTCTTGGAGCCGGTATTGTTCTCTTTACCTATATCTTCCCAAATTACTATTGTAGGGGTATTAGAGCATATTCATCCCTCCAATTACTAATTTAATTAAGTAATTCTCTACATATTAATTTTAAAGCGTTTTCATCCCTACAATTGCTAGTTCACTGATATGACAATTCCTAATTGATTAAAGAAAATGATTTCACTCTCAAATTGACTTGCTCAATCATATGTAGCAATTGCCATTGCAATTTCAGGGATGAAGAACACTTCCTAATTTAGTAAAATTGTTAAATTTGTAAGTCTTACTAAAAGGCTACATAAATATTTGCAATTCATTTGAAAGTGGTATGCAATATCTCCATCTCTGAAATTGTTTAACATTATTTTCTCTACCAATTAGAGATTATCATGTTATCGAATTAGCAATTACATGGATGGAGATATTTTAATATCAATATGTAAAGAATTGCTTAATTAAATTAGCAATTCAATTGATAATTGCAGATATGAATATGCTCTAAGCAATTTCAGAGATGAAAAAATCTCATACCACTTTCAAATGAATTACAAATGCTTATGTGACATTTTAACAAGGCTTGCTAATTTAACAATCTTCATATCTTGCTAAATTAGGTAGTGTTTTTCATCCCTGAAATTACAATTGCAATTATCAAATAGGATTAAGTAAGTCAATTTGAAAGTGAGATGGAGATGCTCTTAAAAAACTGTTTCTGGATGTTAATTTTCCTGAGAAAATTTTAGCAGACAAAATAATCAAATCTTAGTTGTATGTCAGGGCGAAGAGAGGTGATAGGGTTTTAGATTTGTGCTGTGGCAGTGGCGATTTGGCATTTCTTCTATCCCAAAAGGTTGGGCTTGATGGTGAGGTGAGTTCGACTATCTTTATCTGTTAACTTTTGGTAATATATTCAAAAGAACTTTTATTGTATGTGCCTTTTCATCACATTTTAATATTTTATCTTTGCCAGGTGAAAGCTGTTGATTTCTCAAGAGTGCAGTTGAAAGCTGCCGCTGCTAAGCAAGAAATGTACTGGAAATCGTGCTACGATAATATTATGTGAGGGTCTTTTCCTTGTCGTTCTGCTTTATTCTCATTTATTTTTCTTCCCGATTTCTTCTATGGCTACTTGAAATAATGATAATGATGGTGGCCTTTTGCAACTGTACCCAATATCTTACCATGCGAATTTCACCAAGGTGTTTTAGTTGTTTTTGCAAACCAGATGGAACTGTCTAAGTTGACATATCAAATCTGACAAAAGTGACTAATGTACCCATTTTTTCTTTTTCTATTTACTATCAGAACTTTTCAATAACTGGTCGTGAATGAATCTAATCCTGTATACAAAACCTACTGGCTCAAATTCTGTTCGCTAAATTAAGTAAATGAACGTACTATGTTGGAGTTAAATCAGTCAATATGAATGGGTCTTCCTTTTCCAGTTACACCAACTGACAGTTGATGCTCTGGAATTAACAAAATACATTGGTTCTTGGCTGCAAAATATGAGAAATGTCAAATGTGGTATTTGCAAAATCATTAGAGACTTTGTATTTGTGTAAAACAATCTATTTATATTTAACGTGGCATTGCAGATGGATAGAAGGAGATGCACTCAACTTGGCATTTGAGGATTGCTATTTTGATGCTGTAACAGTCAGCTATGGGCTGCGTAATGTGACTGACAAACCTCGAGCCTTGCAAGAGATTTATCGTGTTCTCAAGCCAGGTCAACCTTTCCCTCCTTGTTTTGTTCTTTTCCACCCTTTTGTAATCTCAGCTGTGTCAATGGTTCTATATCATGATTCCAGGTTCGAGAGCATCAATTCTAGACTTTAACAAGAGCAGATCTCTACTAGTGACCTCTTTCCAGGTGAATTATTCTGTCCATGTTTGTTTCTTACTTTCCCAGTAATACATTTTTTTAGTGTTTCAAGAAAGTTCAACTTTATATCTTCATCTCCTGAATTTTAGCTTGCCTTGTAGTTTTAGTGCTTTCTTTTAATGAGGAGATTTGTTTCCTGACCTGCTTTATGTTTTTTTTTTGGTTATAGCATTGGTCTATAGACAATATAGTAGTTCCGTTGGCGAGCACGTATGGCCTCTCAAAAGAGTACAAGTACTTGAAATCATCCATTGCTGAATTTTTAACAGGTCTTATGATATCTTTGTTGAAATATAGAACCTATTGTCATGATTTTGTACCATTTTAAATGCAGAATTTGACTATTTTTGGTTCTCGGATGAATACATAAATAAATGCAGGAGATGAGCTAGAGAATCTGGCAAAAGAGATCGGGTTTTCAAGTGCCAAGCACTATGAAATCGGTGGTGGTCTCATGGGAAACCTGGTCATAACTCGATGACAGTGATTGTTTTTTGTGACCTTCTTTTATTTATTTATTTTTTTTGGAGGATTTTTCTAAACATGTTGCAATTAGGTATGAATTAAGTGCCCATTTCATATACTAGAGGCACTGAATCTGATAATGTAGTGAAGTGCACCGCAAGCTTAGGCTGCCTGGCTTAAGCTCACCATTGGAAATTTTTATATTTACCACTTGTTCTTATATCCATTAAAAAAGAAAGTTACTTAAATTAGGACTGGTTCTCAATTTTTAGTGGCACAGAAGGTGCTTAAATTTGGAAATTTCTGCTAATTTGTACAGAACTCTCAATAGGGGAAAGATATTAAAACCGTAGCAGCATTTAGTTTGATTTCAAGGTTCGGAGGTACAGGGTAAAACTAATTGATATGAAGTGAATAATGTAAAAATCATATTATTTTTTGTTGGTGGAAAAAAAAATAGACTGAAACAATCTAAAATCTTGTTGTTATCATTATTATTATTTCAAATAAAAAACAAACATTTAAAGCCTTAGGATATAATAAAAAAAATAAAATTCAAGCAAATATATAAAATTTGCTCACACCTTACGCATGTTCGAATGACCACATACGATGTTTATGTATGATACCACAAAAAACTTTTCCAATATAACATGCTCTGAGTGTTTTATTTTAAAATGATTTAGAAATAAACTCTTCAAATATATCATGCTTCATACCACATAGGATACTTGATTTCTAAAGCATTTTAAAATAAAACACACTCACGGCATTCATCATCTCCTTCCCATCTCTCCAAATATTCACTGGCTTGAGGGGGAGATGAATAAAATTTGAGCTAACATTTTGTCACATAGGTTGTCAGTAGTGACCACCCAAAAAATTTAGCATACTAAAGTGCTAGCTTATTAAATGAACTCGAGATCCTACTATGATATTTTGAATAGATGATGGAGGCGGTATGGGACCAGATTCTCTGAGGCGGTACATGGGCTTTGGATTTTCAGATAAATGCACTGGTTCTTCAATCGGGCAATGTGTGTTAACTCCAAACTCCCCCTTTTGTAACAATACCATGTCTTATGATTTGATCATTTTCTCAAATAACTAGTTTCAATACAATGTAACAATTCAGATGGAAATGGTTTCAAAACCAGCACTATGAGGCTTGGAGCTGATGTCATTGTTTTCAGCTGCAGCTTGAAAGAGAGGTCCCAAAATTTTATTATTGATTTCACTACACCAAATTAATATTTTGAAGGGCATTCATGCGTACAACTGGAAAATGTTATAAATATTATGGATTTCCTTTGCCACTAAAGGATAAGGAATATATCATGGACAACCCAATAAAGCACAAAAAATATCACATTTGCCATTCAAGAGCATTGAAGCATCTTCTGTACCACTCTGTACCTTTTTTTTTTAAATGGGCAGACTACCCTAATTTCAAAGTTTTTATGTTCATCTAATAAATGGAAAGAAGAGGGATAGTTTGTGTACTTATAATCAAAGAAATTGGTATATGCCATGTTTTTTATGTTTAGAGGGACATATACCAACTTAATTTATACTGGTATGTATGACATTTTGGTATGTTGTGGGAATTAAATTATTTCTCTTTTCAATTAGTGGATTGTTGAAAACTGTTAATACATCAACAGGGGATACACACAGAGCGTTGGGCTTCTATCTTACACTTATCTCAGAAAATTGAGGCTTGATGAAATTGTTGTACCCATTGTAAGTTTTAACTCCATAATTTTCTTTTAAAATATAGCAGTTTTTGTCATTTGGCATCAAAACAAAGTTGTTTTTCTTGATGCAGGTCGACTATGAGTTTGAAGCTACTCACGGTCTATTGAAAAGATTAAGCGGGACTGATGAGAAGTTCTGTGCTAATTTGTCTATTCTTTTCAGTTGGTCTCCATTTGGAACTGAGTAGAGTTGCAAAATCAAGTATTGTATTAATTATTCTTATAAATTTTTTTTTACTCAGGCCGCTGTGCATACTATCTATTTATATATATCTACACTGATAAATATAGGATTTCAATAGCTTCCCTTTTTAGTGCTACCTGTGTTGGACATAGTAGATAAATGTTCTTTAATAGAGAATTTAATTTTGTTATTGGTCTGATTAGTAACTTAATTTCAATTTACTCTTGTCAAATAGTGTACTTGCACTGTTGCATCAATAGTCATTTTGCGGTTGATATTTGCAGTTTGATGAGATAGGAGCACATGGCACAAGAATTATTGTGTTCAACCTATGGCTGAATGATGCCGGAGAAATGGAACTTGATTTCAAATCCGACAATCAGGTAATTTACTATCTTCTAATAAGATGTGTCTTATTTTTGCATTAATTGCTGTATGCAGTTGGAAATTGAGGTACCAATATTCAATTTAAATAAAATGTTACATTGGGAGAGACAGGATATAATGCTAAGTGGTTCACCAAGAGCCAAGACGACGACTAACAATGCGGTTAAGCTCTTAAACCAGATGCACATAGCAAATCAATACCGCTACTCTCTTCATGTAAGTACTTCTTTTGTCATTTTTGCTTATTTATTCAAGAACAGTAACAAATTAGTTTTGCAGTTGAGATATCTCCCGTTATAACTTTTTTTTTTTTCATTTTTGTTGTGCATCATTTGATTTGGGACTTTGTCATGACTCTAATATATATTGATAATCTTAATTCGCGGCATAACAAGTGATTCAGAATTTACATGGTTTACTGTAAACTCCTTTACTATATTTTAAGCAGCTGCAGTAAAAAAATTGTTTTTGCAGGTTTACGCTTCAATATTGTATTTGCATTTGCCACAGAGCTTCAAAATAGTTGACCCTTGTTATGTTGTCAATATATGACCTTGAGTATCGTCAATGCATTAAATATAGACCCCAAGTTGGACATGCTTTTGAGGTTGTGTTTCCCCTCTTCTCTTTTCAATATGCCAAACTTGACAGATCATTGTTGACCCTTTGTTTATGTAATATGTAGGCTGGGGTGACTACTGTAATTGGCTTCTTAAAAGGCGCACCGAATCTCAATGTGCATGGTTTTTGCATCTACCACAAGAACCGGCTAATTTTGGTATGATGACCAATTAATCAACCTTAATTTTCAACTTAAATGTGACTCCTATCTGTCTCTATATATGAATATGACTGATAATACAATAATTCTTTCACTCAGCCTTTTATGCCAGTTGTGTTTGATACGGGTGCAAGATGTAAAGGTGTAGCTGGTAAGAAGCAATTCTGTACGTTACTTAATTGTGAATGTCATGTTTGATAAGTAACTCAAATATATTCTTGTTGCATGTATATAATGGTAGGTGTGCTAGAAGCAAATTTTATAAAGCCGACACATGACAAGCAAGACTTTGAGAAGACAGCTCTTTTTCAGAAGTTAGAGATCCGTCTGAGAGACATGGCAAGAGAGTACTGGTATTTCCAACTTCATTATGATTTTCTCTTAAACCTTTTTCCCCCTTGTGTCTGTTGTATTTGACTAATATATGTGTTTACTTCATGCAGGGACTTTCATTGCCATTTAGTGGGTTATAAGCCAAGCAAAAATATGGCATCAAAACATGTTACTTGTAACATGCCGTCTTTTACTATCGGTTGCCATGAAACTATGTTAACCTCTCTTACAAAGGGTCCCACAGAAAACCCCGAACTATCTTTGCACGGACATGGTTTAAACGAGCCCTTGGGCAACTGTCCTCCTTCCACCGGGAGTAATGATTTGTCACAGCTCTTTGAGCCAGGTAGGCATCTCTTTGCTAATTTATTTGCTTTATGCAATATAGATGCATTATATTTATCTTTATTTTTCATTTGGAAAACAGTAGTACTAGGGAAAAGGAAGGAGACAAGGGTTGCGGATGCAAATGGGGCATCAAGAGCTAAGAGGCAGGCTATTCTTTTAACTGATTTAGAAAGCACCAGTCATGCTGGACATGCTACACAGGTAAATTTTATATTTTATTATATAACAGAATTAGTGTAGTTGATATTTTATGTTATTAACTGCATATTATATAGAATGGTAATGAGGTTATGATAAAGATAGGAATACTCACTACCTGGAGTGGCTTTTAAGGGTTGGTGTAATACAAAGTTGACACGTCTCGACTTGGTTTAATTGGTTGTCTGGGTTGAGAAGTTGACCTGGCAGGTTGGATCTAAGTTAACCCATTAAATTCTTCGTTTTCTTTTATTCAAATAAGGTACTGAACTCATTATTGTACTTCTATATCTCACCGAAAGATGGATTACAAAGAGAAGGCTAATACCGGTTTTATCAGGAACCGAATCTGACAATATGGCAATTTTCGTCCCATTTTGTCAACCTGACCTGATGGAGTACCGGTTGATGAATCAGCTCTGTATAAATTATATTTGAATTGCTAGCCTGTCGGATCTGACCTGATATTGTTGTTTTTATTAAATGAATTTGAGTGATTTTTGTGACATTCTTGTGTAATGTCCATTGAAGCATTTATTTAATATATCATGTTTGGTAGGTTATGGAGGAAGAGCAGAGCGAGCGAGCATTTGAGACTCCTTGTCAGTGAGAATAAGAAGCTAAGCTCTCAGTTCGTATACTATCCTTAATCTACTTTCTTTCTTTCTTTCTTTCTTTCTTTTCTTTCTTCTTTGCATAGTTATATGAGCATGGCCTAAAATTAAGAATACATGGTGTAGGTGTTCAGAGTACGAAGCATCTGAGAAGGAACTCGCTTGTAAGGTAATAGTCAATTACCTATGTCTTACATGAACACTGCATGTTTTAATGTTACCTTAATCCTTTTTTGCACTATGTCTTTTTTCTGTTCTTTCCTTTTTTGTTCTCTTTTGAACAGGCGCAGCTTTTGGCACTTGAATTGCAAAAGGCCTGGCAAGTATTTGAAGGCCTATTGGCTGAACTTGCATCCTTTAATCATGTGAAGATTCAAAGATTTTATGAAAAGCTAACATAGGATTATAGGAAATTTTGGGTGGGAGTTAGGGATGAGGTGCTCTTTTGTGTACAGATTTGTTTGCAAAATCTTTCATAAATCGGATAAATGCTTAAGGTACAGAGCAAAAAAGAAAAAAAGGAAAAAAAAAGAGAAGCAGAAGTATAACTGATATCAAATCCGTTTGGTTCTCAACTCCTATACTTGTGCTCAGAATGTAAATATGTCAAATATTACTTGGCTATTCACCTAATTTCTTGAAGTGTATTTCAAATCTACTTGTTAGTCATAACGTTTTTTTTTTTTTGGGACCTTGCTAAGTTTGGTTTTTTGATTTTACATTAATTTCGAATTTAGTTTCATAGTTTTTGTTACATCAATTTGGGTTGATATGTTAGATATAACAAAGTAATTTTGCTTTCATCTCTGTCTTAGCTTTTTTGTCTTGTTTCTCTCGCCTTTCGTTTTCTTTCATGGTTTTCTCCTGATTTGAAAAGGATGTGTTATTATCACGAAAAACAACAACCGTTGAATCTGAAAAGAGTGAGATTTTTTTTTAGATATAATTAATCAGTGGAGGGGGTTCAATGTTAATGGTTTTGTAGGTTAAATCGGTGTTAATGAAATTAAAATCGAAGTAATTTTTTTAACTATTAAAAAATAAAATTAATTGATGAGATATATTATATATTTTATATTCTACATATATATAAAATTTTATATTATTTCAACTTTATTTGAGTATGCATCAAAAATTAATAAAATCAATGGTTTAAATTTTGATAATTTAACTCTTTCTCTTGATGGTTATTGATATAAAGTTAAAATTTTATGATTTTTTATATACATATTATTGAAATGATATACAATATATCTAAAGGTTTAAATTTATAAATTAAGTACAAAAAATATAATTAATATCGTTTGACATCGATAATCATTGACATTAAATTTCTGTTCAATCATATATTAGCATATATCTTTGCAAGAGTTAATATTATGACAACCATGGAGATGTGGTTCCCAGTATACTCCTTTAGTATTCTTAAAATTCCAAATTTTTTTATTAAATTTTTTGGTCAATCTACTACCTTTACCTCCTCAAAAAAAAGAAAAAGAAAAAGAAACAAAGGTAATGTCAAAATCAAATATGAAAAAAAAGATGTCAGTGTAAGAAATTTGATGGCAGCCAGACAACTAGGTCATTGCACATTTTCCTCACAAGTTCATAGAATTTAAATTTGTGTCAACCAAGTCACTTGTCATGTATTTATTTTTTCCATCCAAAATATAACAGTGTTAGTAGTGCTAACAAGAAAATTTCACATTAATAGAGAAGTGTCCCACAAGGGGTAAAATAAGTCAATATCATCAAATAGATATTTCTTCTTACTTCATGAAGCAACTATCACAGATGAAATTCAAAGTTCAAACTAGAACCTCCCAAAAAAATCTAAAAAAATTGAAACAAATTAAAACAAGATTGATTAAAAAAACCAATCATCTACCCCCACACACAAAGTGTATAATTAAAGGTTAAAAAAGTTGAAGGGTATTAAAGCAATTTGCAACCTGTTAAATGCAACAACGGTCCTAATTAATCCACCCAAGAAAAAAAAAGAGATGAGGATTGAATTGGTGTGTTGGAATCAGGCTCCTCTTCAATTAATTTTACAGTTTCATTGAAGAGATCCAACATAGTTTTGTTTTTAACACGTCACATAATCTTTACATTTTATTTGAATAACATGAAGAGAAGGAAAAAGAAAGGAAAAAAACATAAGAGAAGATAATGAAATGAAAAGAAATATTACTATGTTTTATTTTTCTTTTCATTGTGTAGTAGTTGCTGTTGTCATAATTTTGACATAAGAGGAAGACAACTTTTTATTGTATTATAATAATATTGAACTGTTTTAATTTAATGAAGCACATAATGCTACATCTCCATGTAATACGATACTGAGATTACAATTATATTAAAAAATGCATTGTCTCATTTTTAAAAATATAAAAATAAAAAATATTTTTTGCACTCAATAATTAACTTAAACTTTTCCTTTTACATTAAATAAATCATTCTTCATAGTTATGGACTGTAATAAAAAAAATATGATAATGTGAGTTGCTATAACCTTTTGAAGTGGGGAGTACGGACCATAGAGTACAAAACTTCAAAAGCACCGTCAGATCAATATTTAGCCACGTGTAAGAATCAAACGAGTGCAGAATCTCTCCAATGAATTCATACAATTGGAGAGGAGCTTGATCCGGTGTGTTATTGCTACTAGCGTGTAAGGAAATATAAAGCACTAGATTTGAGCGACTGACACATTTTTCTCCGTATAATTGGAAAGGAGCCTAACCCGGTGTGTTGTTGCTACTAGCGTGTAAGGAAATATAAAGCACTGGATTTGAGTGACTGATACCGTTTTCTCCGTATAATTGGAGAGGAGCCTGACCCGGTATGTTGTTGCTACTAGCGTGTAAGGAAATATAAAGCTTTGGATTATAGCGACTGATACCTTTTTCTCCGTACAATTGGAGAGGAGCCTGATCCGCATGTTATTGTTGCTAGCGTATAAGGAAATATAAAGCACTGGATTTGAGCGACTAATATCTTTTTCTCCGTACAATTGGAGAGAAGCCTGATCCGTGTGTTGTTGTTGCTAGCGTGTAAGAAAACATAAAGCATTGGATTAGAGCGAGCGACAGCTTTTTTTGTGTATAATTGGAGAGAAGCCTGTCCCGGTGTGTCGTTGCTAGCATGTAAGAAATATAAAGCACTGAATTGGAGCGACTGACACATTTTTCTCTGTACAATTGGAGAGGAGCTCGATTCGGCGTGTTGTTGCTACTAGCATGTAAGGAAATATAAAGCACTGAATTAGAACGACTGACATCTTTTCTTGGTACAATTGGAGAGGAGTCTGACTCGATGCGTTGTTACTAGTATATAAGAAATATAAAGTATTGAATTGGAGCGACTGACATCTTTTCTCTGTACAATTGGAGATGAGTCTGACTTGATGCGTTGTTATTACTAGCGTGTAAGGAAATATAAAGCACTGATTTGGAGTGACTGACATTATTTTCTTCGTATAATTGAAGAAAAATCTGACCCGATGTATTGTTATTATTAGCGTATAAGGAAGTATAAAGCAGTGGATTGGAGTGATTGATATCTTTTTCTCCTCCTCACAATCATAGGTTGTGTTGTGTTGTGTTATATTATCTTCTTTCACACTCGCAAAGAGGCAACAACCTATATAAAAATGATATCCCGTTGCAACTTGTTGCCTCTTGACAAGAGCCTCTCTTTGCTATCATACAATTTTGCTACTATGTTTGCGTCAGATGAGAACTGAGAATTACAATATCACTGATCATCATATAATACATAAAAAAAAATAATGAGATATTCATGCGTGTTAATTTTTTATTCATCAATAATTTGAATTTTTTAACGTTACAAGCTAGGTGATTTTTCATTATGAATGATGAGGAAGGATTAATTATTTATTATTATAATAGTAAAAAATAAATTTTAAATTTAATATATTAGAATAGGGGTATATTTTATTATATATTAAGTGATTTAAAATTTCAACAATTTGAAATAAATGGTCCTTACTGTATCATCAAATATTGTTTAAATTCTATGGTCTTTAGGATATATATTAGACAATATACTTACAAATTTATTTTCTAATTCTCAACTTTATTTGAATTCATTTGAAAAATTATTGTGAAAATTATCAAAATAATCATTATAAAATGATCCCCATCAACAATTAATGATACTTATTTATCACAATGCAAAAAAAAAAATTGTATTTTTTCTTTAAAAAATAATAAACATGCCCAATGATATAATTTTATTTTTATGGTTTTGGTAATTTTGGACCGAAACACCATTATGGTCATCAAAATATTAAAGTGATGTCGACCAATAAAAGTACAAAAAGTATTTTGAAATCATATAATAGAATGAAGCGTATACAATTCCATTATTATCTGAGCATTTTTCATACTGTAAAAGTTTTGGTTAGCAAACCTGTTTTAACAGGGACCAATTTGCAAAATGTCTTAAATAATTAGTGCATAATTTAAACGGTCACATCAAAAAAATCTAGACCATCTAATTGTATATATAAAATATTAAATTTTTTTTGGAAAACCAAAAAAAATAAAAATTCAGTAAAATGTCCTCCGTCCATTTCTGTATGACACTAGAAATTATTCATATATTTTGAATTTTGCATTTTTTTTATTTACTCTCAATATTAAATATAAATATTTTTAAAAAATATATTTTAAAATTTAAATTTCGTATCCTTTAAATTTAAATATTTAAATAATTAAAAATACAGATAAAATATATAGTTATTATGCGAAATTTCTCACTCCTATGCTTTCAATTCATAAAGTGAGAGGCACCGTCAAAACTCACATCACATGACTTTTTTCTGGAAAAATGCAAATCAACTTCTCAAAATTAAAACAGCAAGTTTAACACAATAATAATGAGTTTTGTCTCCCTATAAAAATAGAAGACGCAAATTTAAATTTTATAAAAAAATATTAAAAAAATATCAGGATTAAAATTAAAACAACAAGTTTAACACGATAATAATGAGTTTTGTCTCCCTATAAAAATAGAAGACGCAAATTTAAATTTTATAAAAAGTATTAAAAAAAATATCAGGATTAATGAAAACTTCTATTTCAAAAAATTTTATATAATTTTTTCAAACTTTTATTTCAAAAAAATTCATATAATTTTTCGGAGAAAATTTAAATAGCCATCATACCCTTTTTTTTTATCTTTCGAAAGAAAAGATAATCTAAATTTAGTACTCACCATGATAGAGAAAGAAAGCCCTTGATTGCCATCTCCAAGTTTTTAGTTCTTTACTGGTTGAGTTTTGCTATGATGCTTTTAAAAGTACGGAGTTTCTCGGTATTTTTAACTCAAAAATTTATCATATCGATTTTAAACGAAAAATTTAAGTTACTTAATAAATTTTTTATATCAAAATCTTGTAAGATATTGAAATTTTTATTTTTAGAGTTTTCTAACTATTTGTTTCATATTTTTTAAGAATAGGTTAACTTTATATACAAAAATTCATTATTTTAATAATATTATTAGAGTAATATTAAAAAAAATCAAAAATAAATAGTTAGAAAATTCTAAAAGTTTTAGTATCTTATAAGATTTTGATATGAAAAATCTATTGAGCAACTTAAATTTTTCATTTAAAATTAATTTAATAAATTTTTAAGTTAAAAATATCGAGAAACTTTTTACTCTTGAAATCACTAGAGTTTACTCTTTCTATATATATATATTTAAAGAAGTGAACAAGCCAACACAACTAAATTCCATTCCTCTGTTATTCTGTACCATATAATATAATAATATATTCATCGATTGCGTTGATATTTATGTAAATTAAATCTTATAAAAAAAAATTTCCAAAAAATATCCGTTTGATTACTGTAACATAAGATAAGCATCCATCACAAGCAGTGTACCTGGCTTTTAATCTATTTTTTCCTCTCTGCATTACGCAATGTTTTATCTCTTCATCCATCATCAGATCCAACGGTTCCTTTCGGAGATTGAGCATCACTTATTCACTTTATCCCACGTGTATGACGTGCCTCTTTTTTTGATTTTCTCTAGTTGCAAGCATACGCGTCCCGATTTTAATAACCAGTATGGGCAGAACAGCAAACACCAATCTCTTCTTCCTCGATAATGCCACGTCGCGAATTCACTAGAATCAATCACACAAGATATAGAACACGACAATCGAGATAGTTCGCGGGAGTCCCCATTAATCGAATCCCGTGTGGAGAACCGATTCCTTATTAATCAAGGCATGTTACACTAAAATGACCTTGTAAAATATGATAATTGTGAATTAGTCCCTCGAGGACCCCGTGATATGGTGGAATTATACGCACTTGTACGGCAAGTAAAAGATCGTGGACTTGATTGTATAAATATCTGGGACAGACAGGTCATGAGGTCCGATTGAGAAAAAAAATACAACACCATAATATTATAAAAGTATAAAATATCTACAGCTATTACTTATTTCTTTTTGAAAAGAGTTGGTACATATTACAGATTCCGTATCTCACAGTTGCTCTGAGTCTCATTTTCCTGCTCTTTCCTTCTCCAACCAAAGCTCCCATTCCCAGGTTCTCTCTCTAAATTTATCTCAAATTCGTCGTTCTTCTATTCTTTTTTGGAATATATTTTGATAGTTTATATCCTATTTGTACCGTTTGTGAGCTATTTCCCGTCGCTCATTTCTGGACTATGTATATCTGGTTCTCAATCTATTTTTATCGTCTTTCTCACTTGCATTAGTCTCTTTGTTACTATTTACGCGCGTCGTTTTGAATTTTGCACGCTAATTGATATTGATTGGATTTGTTTGTTCTATTCAAGGCATTCACAACTCCATTGGTGATTGAATTTTTGTTAAGTTTTACGAAATTCAATTCAAACAGGGATAATTTGATGAGCGCAGAGAGATGAGCAACACATTAGGCCATTGCTTGTCCCAAAGAGCCCTCGGTCGAATCCAAGGCCCCTCTTTCAACAACAATCTGCTACCTGGAGTCATTCCCTTTGGATCAAGAGCAGATCATAGTGCCAATAGATTTTATGGGAGAAACTTGAGGTTTTCTACACCCAGATCATATAGGAGAAAGAATTGGACTGCTCGAATGGCGACATATGCTGTTCTGGCGGCTGATCGTGCTTCTGAGGTGACTTTCTAATTGACATAATTTTGATCTTCATTACTGCTTTTGTTGTTTAATCTGATGTTGAGTAATACTGCATTGGACAAGAGTGAATGTCAGTAGCGGAGCTTGAGCCCAAAATAAGAGAGGGCCAACTCAACCAAGAAAGAAAAATCATGACGCAAAACTGGTTGTTGGGGGGGGGGGGTTGTGGTCCAAATAGCAACTGACCCAGAAAATGTATGTATTGCCTATGTATAAAATTTTGGATGGAAAGGGGAGGGCATGGCCCACTCTGGCCAATGCTAAGCTCCACCCCTGGTGAATGTCGTGTTAAATGTGTAGTTCTTCGGGAAGATATGTGAGGTTTTAGGATCAAAATTAGCGATTTCTATCTTATGAGGGTTAAAATGCATAACTCCATTGTTGGGACAAATTGCATTTGTATGTTTTCTCTTTTCTGAAAACCCAGTTGGTGAATAACTTACCATGATTTTCCAAGCTAAGGGAAGTCCTCATATATAATTTAATTTCTTGCGAGTCATAATCTGAATTGCTACTTCTGTTGTCACACGGGCTTAAGAGGGCCAAACTTGGTGAGATATCAACAAACTTATGAAGTATGATGTTTCTTATTTTCATTTTTCAACATGATGTATATACAGGTATCAGACAGGATCTATCTTGAAGCAGATTCTTATCTTGAGGTGCTAATAACAATTATATAATTGCATCCCATATATAACTTTTGAATATTGCATATTATTTTCTTTATCTGACACTGTTGATTTGGGGAATTGAGTAGATTGTTATTACTAGCCCAGGCCCAGGCGGTTTGACAGAGATAAATCTTCAGGTGACAAACGACAATAATTCATTAGTTCTTCACTGGGGTGCCCTTTGTCCTGGTAAAAAGTAAGCCCAGTTTCACCTTTTACTACCTCCTTTTCTGTTTGTGTGTGTGAGTGTACGCCTGCCTGTGTTGAGTTAGTGTTTACCTTATTGTAGCCTCCATGCCTCAAGAAGAATGAACTATACACAAAACAAATGGAATATGAAAAGATAATTAGGTCATCACTTCCTTACCAGTGCTGACACAATCTAGTACTGCATCGTTGGCATATTGATCTGATCATAATTTTTTAAATGTAATCTACGACTTTTGTGTATATTTCAGTGGCTGGCTTCTTCCATCAAGAAGGCCTGATGGAACTTATGTACATAAGAACAGGGCTCTCAGGACTCCCTTTGTCCAAGTATGCTTTTCTCGGATCCTCTACTTCCTGAATTTCGTTGTCTGTGCATTTGCATATTGCCCCATGAATTTAGTGAATTGCTACCTTGCCTTTGATTCATGTATGAATTTTCTTAAATCTGGCAGTCTGGTTCAGATTCTGTGCTGAAAGTAGAGATTGATGATCCTGAGATATATGGGATCGAATTTTTATTGCATGATGAGTCTCAAAACAAATGGTTTGTGCTTTTCAAACTTTGGCAGTTTGTTTGTTCCAGTTTACTTCCTTTTGGAAGTAAGTAAACCGTTGCCTTTTTATTTTGTGAACAGGTTTAAAAACAATGGAGAGAACTTCCAAGTTCTTCTTTCTGGGCAAAATAATGATGTTTCAGTTGTCTCTAGTGGCAAAACTTTTGGTGCTGAAATTTCAGATGTCAATGTACCAGAAGAGTTGGTACAGATCCAAGCATATCTTAGGTGGGAAAGAAAGGGAAAGCAAATGTATACTCCCGAGCAGGAGAAGGCCAGTGTTTTTTTTTTTTTGTTAATTTTACAGTAACTTTAAAAAGGCCCTACCTTCTGAGAATTTGGCTAAAGACCCTAAACTTTCCAGCTTTTACCAAAAGGTCCTTTGCTGTTGAAAAAAATTTATAAGGGTCCCTGCTGATAGTCAGCCTTTAATGGTACTTATTATAAATATTAAGTAGTTATTAAAAGTATAACTAAGCCTTCAATTAGAAGTATCTCTAGTGTTGTCTTATTTTAGGTGCTAGAAAATGATAAATAGATCTGTTCTTAGGAGTCAAGACAATATTGTAAATGCAAAATAAGTTCTTTTGAGTATGGCTAATTCTTGTCATTCTATTACTCTAAATGCCCTCATTAATGAATGAGAATTATAGTGTTATAGGGCTAGGAAGGTAGGGACCATTCTTTGAATTTCTCCAACAATGTATGGGCTTTTTTGTAAGTGCTGTGAAGCAATGGGCATATTTTTTTTATAAATTGTAGATCAATTTTACTTTTTTTAATTAATCTCTCTCTCTCTCTCTCTCTATATATATATATATATATCTTTAAACCGAGTCATTTTAGAAAAAAATTCTATATACAAATCCTAATATAAAAGCTGAGTATAAATTACTAGGATCTGTTGTGACCATTTTATCAAAGTTACCATCATTAGAAAAACAATTATTTAAATTGCTGTTTCGTGTACTTTAGGAGGAATATGAAGCATCAAGGAAAGAATTACAGGAGGAACTTAAAAGCGGAATATCTTTGAATCAGCTTCATGCAAAACTTACAAAAAAGCCTGAAAAAGATGAAGTTCTCAGAAAGGAGTCCAAAGTCACCTCAAGTGAAATTCCGAAAGATCTGGTGCAGGTGCAAGCTTACATTCGTTGGGAGAAGGCTGGGAAACCTAATTATCCTCCTGAAAAACAAACTGTAGTTTTCTCTACTATACTTCAGAATTTGATTGTTCAGTATTAATTGTTGTACTACTTTTCTAAAAAGTTATTTTGCTACAAAGCTTGCAAAAATCTGAAATGTCGTAGAAAAACTGAAAAATGTGTTAAAAAATCTGAAATGTTGTAGAAATATTTTGGCTGATGAAGTGAAAATTTTGTTCAATACAGCAAGAGCTTGAGGAAGCAAGGAAAGAACTACAGGAGGAACTAAATAAGGGGACAACAATAGAAGAATTGAAGAAGAAAATCATGAAAGGGAATATTGAAACCAAGGTCTCCAGGCAGCTAGAGAAGAATAATTATTTCTGTGTTGAAAGGATTCAACGCAAGAAGAGGGACATTGTGCAATATTTAACCAAATATTCATTTGAGTCAGTAGAAGAAAAATCCTATGCATCTCCAATGAGAGCCACCAGTGTCCTGAATTTTTTCTCTGACGCAATAGAGGCAAAACAGAACTCTGCTATTTTGAACAAGAAGATCTTCAAGCTGGGAAACGAGGAAGTTATGGTGGGTAATGAAAATTACGATCCTGGAAAAATAATGTTAAGTAAGAATAACTAAAATTTCTTTGTTTGTCAAGGATCTAGATAATCTTTTCTTGTTTTTTCGTTTGAAGATAATCGTCACTGATGCTTCTGGTAAGATAAAAGTTCATTTGGCTACTAATTACAAGGGTCCACTTACTCTTCACTGGGCTGTGACACAAAAGGCTGGAGAGTGGATGGTAATTTAAATTTATGTTTTAAGTTCGATATTTTGATTTTTACAGTGATAGTGAATCAAATTTGAAGCATGTTATCTGATTAACTTTTATTTCTTGTAGGCACCTAGCACAAGCGTATTGCCTCCAGGCTCAGAGTTGGCGGACCAAGCATGTGATACCCCATTCACTGAAGTGTCTTTAGATGGTTTTGTTTACAAGGTAAACCTAGTTAAAATTTCAATGCACTGATCAGAGAGCTTCTTATGTCCTCTCTTAATTTTTTGGACTTATTTGATGCAGAATGTTGAGATAGAGATTGGTGGTGATTACCAAGGCATGCTGTTTGTTCTTTATTCTGATGGAGCATGGATTAAGAACAATGGCTCTGACTTCTACGTTGAATTCAGCAGTGATAGCAGTAAGAAGATAAAGGTGCGATGTTAAGTTATGAATGCTTCTAGGAAATTCATATTTGTTTCAAACTAACTATGATTGCGCAGTCTTATTGCATACTAAATTTGATTTTGCTATATTTTGTTCTTGAAAATGAAGGATGCTGGTGATGGCAAGGGAACAGAAAAAGGGTTACTAGACAGAATAGCAGAATTGGAGAGTGAAGCAGAGAGATCTTTTATGCACAGGTCTACTAGTTTTGCATCCATTTAGCTTTGTTCTAAAATTCTATAATTGTTATGCCATCATTCATGCTGACTATACAATATCATACTAAACTGGTATCAACGTGTTATGCAGGTTTAATATAGCAGCAGGTCTGGCAGAGGAAGCAAAAAATCAGGGACAACTGGGACTAGCCGGAATTCTGGTCTGGATGAGATTTATGGCTACCAGACAACTTGTTTGGAATAAGAACTATAATGTCAAGCCACGGTACATAGGCTCTTTTATCTTAGTTAGTAACATCTTTTCTTATATTTTGTTTGTATTTTGTAAAATATGGAAATGTAAAATGCCATTGGTGCAGTGAAATTAGTAAGGCACAAGATAGGCTGACAGATCTGCTTCAGAATTTGTTCAAGAGCCAACCACAATGTAGAGAGTTAATAAGATTAATAATGTCAACTGTGGGTCGTGGAGGCGAAGGTGATGTTGGCCAAAGAATTCGTGATGAGATCTTAGTAATTCAGGTGCCAAATCTGTTCTGCTCAGAGGAAATTGCTTCACATTACATAAATCACAATAAAGTATCTAGCTTACCATTGTTATATATTTCTTAGAGAAACAATGAATGCAAAGGTGGAATGATGGAAGAATGGCATCAGAAGCTGCATAACAACACCAGCCCTGATGATGTTGTCATCTGCCAGGTACAACTTCCTGTACCAATCAATTTATCTAATTTCATATTATATATTGAGCTGAAATTGAGCAGCTAGTATTGAATTATGTTTTGTGTCTTTGTGCAGGCACTAATTGATTATATTAAAGGTGGTTTTGACGTAAATGTGTATTGGGAGACGTTGAAGAAGAATGGGATAACTAAGGAGCGGCTATTGAGCTATGATCGGGCAATTCATTCCGAGCCAAATTTTAGGAGTAACCAAAAAGACAGTTTACTTCATGATCTAGGCAAATACCTGAGAACTCTTAAGGTTAGTTATGAATAAAAGCTCACAAATCTCTGATATTCTTGCTAGTAATAATTTGATGAAGAATCATTGTAAATGATGCTAGTACTTTCTGTGAACTGACTACCATGTCTTGTTCTTAAATTATCCAGGCAGTTCATTCAGGTGCTGATCTGGAGTCTGCTATAGCAACTTGCATGGGTTACAAAGCTGAGGTACCCTCCTCCTTCGCCCCCACCCCTCTCTCTCGGCATTCGTGAATCTCTCTTATATATCCAGTAGTTGTGAGATTTACTGCCTGTTACAATTTTTCCTTTCTCTTCCTTCATGCAGGGTGAAGGATTCATGGTTGGAGTAAAAATAAATCCTGTGCAGGGATTACCATCTGGATTACCTGTATGTACATTTTCCTTTTACAGAAGTTACCAAAACAGCAGTTACCCAAATGATGCATCCAGCTAAATATAACTGACTGATATATTTATTTCTTCATTGTGTAGGGTTTGTTGGAGTTTGTGCTAGACCATGTTGAAGATAGATCTGTAGTACCTCTCCTTGAGGTGTGTCATAAGAACCTCCAGTTGTAAATAACATATTAATTTATATTTGCCTTTAGATCTTCATATTCGTTGATCGGACATGGTGGCAACAGAAATTCCTGGTGGAAAACAAATAGCGAGTTAAATGCATATAATAATATTGCAGGGTTTATTAGAGGCAAGGGCTGAGCTAAGGCCGTTGCTTTTTAGCTCACATGAAAGATTGAAAGACCTGCTATTTTTAGATATAGCTCTTGACTCAACAGTTCGGACTGCTGTTGAGAGGGCATATGAAGAGTTGAACTCTGCTGACCCTCAGGTGGCCTTGTCTTGCATTGTTCTTTCTTTCAACTCTCTATGTTCAATTTTGATAAATAAAACAGTAGACTTACTTCTTTATTTGTTTTATTCTGACAGAAAATCATGTACTTCATAACTCTTGTTCTTGAAAACCTTGCACTCTCTTCAGATGATAATGAGGACCTCTTTTACTCGTTGAAGGTACACTTTCATTATGCTTATTTTATTCCAAATATGATATGATTTTAACACATTTTGTCATTAATTTGAATAATGGTAAAGGGATGGAGTCAAGCCCTAGAGATGTGCAAGAAAAATGAGGAGAATTGGGCACTATATGCGAAGTCATTTCTGGATAGAACAAGACTGGCTCTGGCAAGCAAGGCAGAAGCGTACCACCAACTCCTTCAACCCACAGCTGAATATCTCGGCTCTTTACTTGGAGTTGATCAGTGGGCTGTAAGTTTCTTTATGGATTTGCCTCCCTTCCCTCTTTCTTCTTTTTCTTCTTCCTGTATATGCCTTTAAATTAAAGCACTTGACATCGTTTTCTCTTTGCATCACCTGTAGGTGAATATTTTTACTGAAGAAGTAATTCGTGGAGGATCAGCTGCTTCGTTGTCTATGCTTCTCAACAGACTTGATCCTGTTCTTCGCAAAGTTGCCAATCTTGGAAGGTATGTATATTTTTACCTAAGATCCTTTCTTTTTGTTGAAATCATGCAATGTTCTTAATCAATCGACTTCACATTGGGCAACAGTTGGCAGGTAATAAGTCCTGTGGAAGTTGCTGGATACATAGAAGTGGTTGATGAGCTGCTGACTGTTCAAAACAAATCATATCAGAAGCCTACTATTTTGGTGGCAAAGAGTGTCAAGGGAGAGGAGGAAATACCTGATGGAACTGTTGCTGTGCTCACACCTGACATGCCTGATGTTCTCTCTCACGTTTCTGTGCGGGCTAGAAATAGCAAGGTTCTTTTTTTTTTTTTACTTCTCTTGTAATTCTATATTCTATAATTTCTATCCATTTTTTGCCTGTTAACGTCTAATTTGTTTCCTTTTATCCTGAAGGTGTGTTTTGCTACTTGCTTTGATCCTGCAATTCTTTCTCAGCTTGAAAAAAATAAAGGGAAACTATTTCGTCTGAAACCTACATCAGCTGATATTACTTATAGGTCTCTCTCTCTCTCTTTCTCTCTGAAACCTTGGCAACGGCTGCCAAATATTCTCTCTTGCATCTCATGAGATACTATGCAATGTAAAGCTTGACACATCCCTTATCTATATTATTGATGCAGTGAGATAGATGAGAGTGAGTTGTTGGGTTCGACTTCTGCTGACAAACGGGATGATCATTCTTCTCCTTCCATTAAGCTAGTCAAGAAGAAATTCACTGGGAAATATGCCATTTCAGCTGAAGAGTTCACCAATGATACAGTTTGTGCCTATAAACCCTACCCTGCTTGTTCATTTGAGGTTGTCAGGCAAACAAAGTTTCTAATAGTGGATTGTTTAAATGTGTTACAGGTGGGTGCTAAATCAAGGAACATAGCATACTTGAAAGAAAAAGCGCCTTCATGGATAGGAATACCTACATCTGTTGCCCTTCCCTTCGGTGTATTTGAGAAGGTTCTTTCTGATCCTATCAATAAGGTGAGTTTCCTTTCATGAACTATTTGCGTGCTATAACTTGGTTATACATTTCAAATCATTTATATGCGACAGCGTGACATGTTAGAGGTGCATTCCATTGACTAAGCCTTTTGTTTTAAATTCCTCAGAAAGTAGCTGGAAAGATTAAAGATCTAATGGAGAAATTATCGAAGGGAGAGTTTAATTATCTTGGAGAAATACGCAGAACTGTGCTCGAGCTATCTCCTCCACCTCAACTGGTTTAGTTGCTCTTACCTGATTATTTTTCTAGAATTTTACTTCTCATTTTGTTGAGAGAAGTATAGATCTGAATTTTGAGTTGTTCAGGTGGAAGAGCTGAAGAAGAAAATGAAAGAATCTGGCATGCCTTGGCCTGGAGATGAAGGCGAACATAGATGGGAACAAGCCTGGTTGTCCATTAAGAAGGTTTTAGTCACATATTTTTGAGCAAAATTTTACAACAGATTTATTTCATACTACAAAAGTACAAAGCATGTGATTAAAACTGGTTATGACAGGTCTGGGGGTCAAAATGGAATGAGAGGGCATATTTCAGCACACGAAAAGTGAAGTTAGATCATGAGTATTTATGCATGGCAGTGCTTGTGCAAGAGATTGTTAGTGCCGATTATGCATTTGTCATTCACACTACTAACCCTTCAAGCGGTGACTCCTCTGAGATTTATGCTGAGGTTAACAAGACTTCTTTTTTCCTTTTCCACTGCATGAGATTAACAAGTCACAAATGGCCAACAATATCCTTTTCTGGAGTATTGCTTGGATTTTTTTTTCTTTTTAATCATATACATATCTATTGTTTGTCACAATGAACCTTAGCTTTGTTAGCAAGTTAGAGAGAACAATTTCCCACCTCAAATTCAATAATTATGTATTACGCAGGTGGTAAAAGGGCTGGGAGAGACCCTTGTAGGAGCCTATCCAGGCCGTGCCTTGAGCTTTGTTTGCAAGAAAAGTGACCTCAACTCACCTAAGGTAATAACTATGAACTTTTAATCTAGTGTTGTTTCAAATTGATCATTTTGCACAATACCGAAGTACCTATCAATATACTCACCTCTTTCTCATTACTAAATTCTGAACTTCAAAAACAGGTATTGGGGTACCCAAGTAAGCCAATTGGTCTCTTCATCAAGAGATCAATAATCTTCAGATCAGACTCCAATGGAGAAGATTTAGAAGGTTATGCTGGTGCTGGGCTCTACGACAGGTAAATCCACATGTTTTCTAGATACATTAAAAAGGGGAGGATATTTGAACAAAAGGTTCCAGCGCAAACCGGCCTATATGGTGTGACCTTTGCTTATGTGTGTCTAAATACATTCCAAATGCAGTGTACCAATGGATGAAGAAGAAGAGGTGGTGCTTGACTATTCGACGGATCCACTTATGATGGATCAGAATTTCCGCCACACAGTTTTGTGCGGTATTGCACATGCTGGAAGTGCTATAGAAGATCTATATGGCACACCACAGGACATTGAAGGGGTGGTGAAAGACGGCAAGATTTTTGTTGTGCAAACTCGACCACAGATGTGAGTCGCTCATATGACAAGACCCTTTAGATAATAAATTCTTTATATATTTATAGTGTAAAACTACTGGGCTCATATGTATCTCCATTGAATATTTTGAGAATCTATGTAAATCCCCAAGTATATAGTAGAAGAGCAATATAGTAAAAATCAATAAATGTTGATGCCGGTCCATAAAGCGGCGTCTTCAAGCATGCTAGAAAGTTGTAGCTCGAACTATTTTGATGTATTTAAAAAAAATTACAAGAACATAATAGTATATGTGGAAATAAGTTTATGATAGTCAAATTCTTTAAAAGAGTTTTTAATATGATTTTGTGTAAAGAAACCTGTTTTTTTTTTTTGTGTTCTGTGCTGATTTTTTTATTGTTGAGAAGGTACTTACTTTAAGCTTTACATCTGCTACTCATTTGTCTTATCATTCAAGTATTTTCTGGAGTCAGCGTGCTTTAATTCACATTTATATTAAAAATTTCTGATACCAGTACAGATTTCAGGACAATTCACACGACCTACGCAATGAGATGATAAATGTTGAATAATTATTTCCTCACGGATGAAAATGACATATTTTATTTTGTGAGGTGAAAACGACAATTTCAACTTAATTTTATTTTTGTGAGGGTGAAAAGAACATCAAAAAAAGAGTCAAACCTCCTTAAAATATCTTGTGTAAAATATCTACTGTCCTTTTGGAAGAACTCCAAACAAACTTGTCAAAAACAAACAAACAAGGATCCCAAACCCAGCACAGGAATCAAAGATCGAGATGTTAGAATCCATCATCATCATCATCCCTTGTACCACCACTCCTCTCTCTCCCCTTACAACTCATGGCAAGTTGAAAACAGAGAGAGGGAGATGTTGGTTGAACAACAAACCAAATACAATCAGATGCAGCAGTTCAAATAGAAATAACAATAAAGAAGTAGAGGCAATAAATTACTATGAAGTGCTTGGAGTAGGAGAATATTCAAGCGTACAAGAGATAAAGAAGGCTTATAGGAGGCTCCAAAAACAACATCATCCAGATATTGCTGGTCACCAGGTTTGATTTAGTAACTAATTAATTCAAGTATTCAATAGTTCATTGTGTATACTAAGTATATGAACTGTATATATATAGAGCACATTGTTTTTTTTTCTTCTAAATTTAGCTTTTGTTTTGTTGGTAATTTTTTTTCTGTTGAAGGGACATGAGTACACACTGTTGTTGAATGAGGCATACAGAGCATTGATCAGGACGAAACGAAACGGTACTAACACGAAAAAATGGTTTGGTGGAAATAATTACTACAATGTGAAAGGATACAGTACATGGCATGGACAGATCAGATCACAAGCTCTATTTGTAGATGAAAATAAATGCATAGGTAATTGTAAAATATAACTTGTATGATCTTGCAGGACTTCCTTTTGAAGTTATAAAGGTGCTAATATCAACTAATAATAAGTCAATACCGGATATTACTTACATTGGTAAAGAGACTTAGTTTGATTGATATAGGCATCGGATTAATTAGGTTGCAGGGAGTGTGTGCACTACGCAAGCAACACTTTTACCATGGACGAAACACTCGGATGCGCACGTGTCAAAGTTCAATTCGGAGACTATGACAATGACATTCAGGTCTCTAATATATATATGGTTTCACTTTACATTGCTTTTTAGACAATAAACCATCAAAACTGATTCAATGTTACATGCCGATCAGGTGGCGGTGGAGTCATGTCCGGTGAATTGTATACATTGGGTCGGAAGCAATGAGTTGCCTCTTCTTGAATTTGTAGTAAGGCCTCAACCGAAAGAGGCTTTTGGTGTCTTTGGAGGCGGCTGGGAGCGGCCGCCTGACGTCTTTGCGGCGGCCAGACATCTTCAAAAGAAACTCAAGAACCAAAAGGAGGTGCATAATTTCTTTGGTATGTGCAATGTTTCTTTTTCAATTTGAATTTTATGGTACTTAATGAAATAAAAGCTGCAGATGAATAATACAAATGAGTATTGTAATAACGAGCCGTGATTAATCGATCATGCAGATGGTGAAGAAACAGAACCAGAGACAGCAGCTCAAGCCGAAGCACGCCGTAATGCTACGGAAGAACTAAAACGGAATCAATTTAGCAAAATTTGGTGCTGGATTAGTGACTTTCTTCAAAAAAAGTAGCATAAGATTTATTAAAAATAAAGGAAGTAATGTTAGACGGAGAGATGTTGAAATCTTTCTGGTAAAAATATAAAAATGTACATACTGTATTAATATTGTGTTATATTTAACAATTATCTAGGGGTTATTAAGAATTGTAGAATGCCAACATAGCATGTATGTGACGAATTTGGTGGGACGAGATTATGAAACGAGTCATGTGTAGGTTCTGATTCTGTCCCACTGCTTATACTGTTTAAGGCCTATAGGGAATTTGTTTAGTAACATTTTGTTCCAAAGCTAATAAGTTATTTTTTCAACTGCATATATGAAGTATGATCATACTAGTGACAAGGATAATATTATTCGTACAAAATGTTTGCATGTTCTAAATTAAAATGAGGGGGTTCTTTGTGGATATTTAAAAATTGAGTAATTTTAATCTAATCTTTATCTCAAAAAAGAAAAATATATATAATCATATATAATACCAGCTTACTGTATGTACTGATATTTTTATAATTACCATGATCCTATCATATGAATGTAACATATAGCAAATTCTAAAATAATTTGAAAATTATTTAGCCATGCATTATATGATTTATAATGCATAACATTTAAAATTTTAAATGAGTTTTAAAGTCAAACAAAATTGATGATACCATATCTACAATTATAAGTTCCTCATCTTATGCAGCAACAAAAGTATAGAACGACGACATGTAGTGAAACATTGCAACTCACAATAAATCAAATACGAAGACTTTTGTTATTTTTTCTAATTTCATAATTTACGGAATATTCATGTGATTTTATACTATTTTTTTTTCTTTGTATCCTTCTTTTATCCTAATTTAATGCAGTTTTGTAGGGGGGAAAGAAGATCCTACTACACCAAAAACAAACAAAACAAACAAGCAATCACAAACAGCTACACAGAATGCCACATAAAGAAAGCCACAACTGATCGGAGCTCAACCAAACACCTCCGATTTGTTGCTCCTTCCTTTCAGTTTTGACAGTTCCAGTTTGCAAAACACCCCTTGTATTTCTCCTTTTTTATCAATTCTGAATCCTATCTCAGTATCAGTCTCAATCAGATAGAAAGCGGAGCAGATCAAAAGGAGATTAGATGGCACTGAGATTGACGAATTCTCTCCGGTTGCCTTTCTCTCCTTCTTCTTCTTCTTCTTCCTCATTGCGCGCTAGAAATGAGAGACGCTTTCTTGTCCTACGCTGCTCCGCGGAGTACCAGACCCTCTCCTCCTCGCACCATTCCAAGGTTTTCAAGCGCTCTCAGTACAAGTGACAAATTTCATTCAGATCCCTTTCGTTTTTCAATGTTAGGGAAGCACCTTTATCTGTTCGTACTTGTATTACTGAGCTTGTTTATGTTCAATTTTAAGGATTGATGTAAAGGTATCGGTATAATTGCAGAGGAATAAGCGATTACTATTCCTGAATTGGAATCTAATGAATCCCCCTTGAAATAATATGTGATTTCTGTTTCAATTGTAGATTATTCTTTGATACCTCCTTTTGTTGTTAAATTTCTCTACATTTGGGGTTACCACAGTGGTTAACTTGGTTTGATGTTTGTTCCAATGTAATCATCCTGTAGCTGGTGTAATACTGATGGAAATTGATATATGCCTTTAAAATTTTCTGAAATTCTCTTTTCTGAAATGTAGCTTGTTTTGGAGGTGAAAACAAAGCTAGAGAGAGAGTATCCGAGCCTTGCAACTGGAAAAAATGGAAGAGATGATGAAGAAATGATACTATGGTTTTTGAAAGACAGAAAGTTTTCGGTTGCAGAGGCTGTCTCTAAACTAAGCAAAGCAATTGTATCCTTTCCGATCAGGGATCGTGGCAATGTAGTTATATTTATACTAACTTGTTCTTTTGGTAGATTTGTTGTCCTTTAATGTTTCATGTAGAAATGGAGACAGGATTTTGGCGTGGCAGAATTGTCGGAGGAGTCGGTAAAGGAATTGTACAATACGGGAAAGGCATATGTGCATGATCACCTCGATAAAAATGGTAGACCTGTGCTAGTTGTTGTCGGGTCTAAGCATTTGCCTGCTGTATGTTTACCTTTTCCCCCTTGTACTTTTCTTCCTTATTGAAAATCTATTTTCAGGGTTGGTACCTAAGTCCCAGGATAAAGAATCCCGATAGAAAAAGTGTATTTATATGAAGGGCTAACTTCATGTATAGGACTGCAAAACCTCAAAATATCATCTGTAACCTCGAAAAGCATTATGAGGTCCTTTTTTTGCTACTTAAATAAGATATTTCCTAATTGCCCTTTTTGTGGAAATATATTTGATTGTCTATTTGTAAAGGATACCTTGGCCAATGCCTTTAATCATGAAAAGATTTTGCTTATACGATTTAGGTTAACCAAGAAGAGGTAATGTCAGTTAAATCAACAGATTTTGATATCAGTTAAACAAGCTATAAAACTTAAACGGATTGTGTTTTATAATTCCTTCAGTAGTTTCGGTATTGAGGGACTATTACAGGTTTTAGTTACTAAGCGACAATAACAATATGGAACAGAAACAAGATCCAGTGATTAATGAGAAGCTTTGTGTGCTTTTGGTGGAGAGAGCATTGAGCAAACTTCCTCCTGGTACTGAAAATATTCTTGGCATCTTCGATCTACGCGGTTTTGGTACTGAGAATGGCGATTTTCAGTTCCTCAAATTCCTGGTGAGCGAGTTAAACATTCGTAATAGAAAAAAAGTTCATTCAAATAATTTTGCTAACTCCGTCTAATGTTTATTGCATCACTAGATTGATGTGTTCTATTATTACTATCCGAAGAGGCTGGGTCAAGTGCTGTTTGTTGATGCGCCATTTGTGTTCCAGCCTATGTGGCAGCTTGTCAGACCTCTCTTAAAGTCATATGCCTCACTGGTACATTGCAACTAAATTATCACATTTGTGCACTTTTTTATATGAATCAACAGTGTGGAGCTTTTGTACCCTTTTAACAGTAACAAGTATGTTGACTCGGACATTAATTAGCAAAAAGCTGATGCTCAATGAGATAAATTGCTAGTAATATTTTTATTTATTGTTCACTCTCATTTTCTAATTCTTCTCAATTCTGGTTTGTTTCTTGTTAAATAGAACTGACAGATGTTATTTTGTTCTGATACAGGTGAGGTTTTGCAATGCAGAGACTGTGAGGAAAGAATACTTCACAGAAGATACAGTTCCTCCAGATTTCAGAAACTAAAGCTTTATTCATTCATTAAAGAAAATTCTTCTCATCAATAAAAATAAATAAGTACATATCTCTATCACCTTTTATGTAACTTTTAGTATGGCATAAGAAAATTTAGGCAGGAGCATATGAACGCCATTATTTTGGATAAGCTTTTTTTTTTAGTTATTTTGTACCTAATTTGAGATGACCTGCCAATACTTAGCTAAATGTGCCAACTTAGGCACGGATGTTTTGTATTTCTCTATACTTATTATTTTTTAATTTATTAGTCAAAAGTTTTTCGTAAGTCAACTTTTGACTTAAGATAAATATAAATATTCCTTAATTCTTACTGAACTTAAAACCTTTTATTTTTTTTATTTTTCTCTTCACCGGATCAAATCCTATTCGTTCTTCCTTTATATTATATATCTAAAACAATTCCTGTTTATTAGTATTAATTTTTTTTGAAATATTTTCTTTCATGCTTTAACGTTCACTCAGCAATAGCCGTCTGATCTGAAAACATCCAATTTGGACGTCTCATTATTAGCTCTAATGCCTGTTTGCTGTTTGAAGCCATCAGCAAAAATCACTGATCGCCTCCACCTTTCCGCCGCTTTCCGTGCTGGCTTACATTTTCGCGCTTTTTCTAATCAAGTTAAGATCCTCTATCACACTAACTCTGTATCCATTGAGCTGTTCGATAACTTTGATCAAATATAAATATGGGAGGGGTCCTAATAACTATTATCATGACAATTAATTTTTAAATAATTTTTTAAAATTCTCAAAAATATAAAAAAAATTGACAAATATATTTTTTTAATTTATAGATTGATTTTGTTAAGGGTCATTTGATATTTCGTCAAAAATTGTTAAATATGAACCGTTGTAAATATTATGTAATTTTGATGATCTTTGATGAAGTATCGAATAATATTTAAATTGTATGAAATTTGAAACACAATCGATCTATAAGTTAAAAAATATGTTTATAAATTTTTTCCATTCTATCTTTAAGATTTTTTTTTGAAATTATTTGAAAATCTGTAATCAAGATTGTCAAAATATATACCTGTCAAAAGATCCCCACCCAATAGGATAGGGAATATTAGAATCTGGTTCAAAATAGAAAAAAAAACATAAACTGGTGCATAGGTAATGCCGCACTGGATCCTCATCCTTTTCCTGAAAACGACAATGCAGTAAACCTAACTCAATGGCAAGTCAACCGATCAACTTAAACTAGAGAAAAAAAATTAGGAAGAAGAAATATTAGAATCTTCGTTGAACGTGCTAATTTTTTTTTAAAAGGAGAAACAGAAATGATATTGCAAACTAAACAGACTGTGTGATGGTGGAGATTCGAGCTGCTCTCTCGATTAGTGTGTGATTTCAAGTTTTGACGCTTCACAATCACACGCAAGAAGAATTCTTTCTTCTCTTTCCTGTTTATCTCTCACGCAAAGTGACAGCAATTCTTCTCTCTTCTTTTTCGGTTCAGTAACTACAGTTATAAAGCTTTTCCTTCAATTAGTGATGAATTGGGTCTTTTGATTGGTTTAAGTTTTGTAAGCTTCCATTTGTGTTTAATTCTTTCCTTTCCTCCCTCTCAGAGCTGGTGCTTCGTGTGTCTCTTTGAGTATTTCAAGCTTTATCTCCGTCTTTTAGTTTTCACATATCATGTAAAAAGCTTAATAATAATACCTCTTTTGAGATCTTTTCAAATTTGAGCTTCAATTCCACCCTTCTTGTATTAAGGCCATGTTTTGGTACTAATTCAAACTTTTTTCCTTCTAAACACCAAGAAGTTCTTCTTATTTCCTACTTCCTCCATCCAAAAACAGTTTTCACTCCAATTCCAATACACACAACAAGAAAAAAAAAAGAAAAGAAAATGGAGGGTCTATTCTGTACAAGATGGCGGTTCTCTCGCGTCATTGCTGTGATCCAAATAGTCATCGGCTTGTTCGTGATTTTCATAAGCATGGCGAGTCTCCACCGTTTCTACAACGCCTCCAGTTTGCTTCATTTTTCTAGCAGAGAGGCATGTCACAAATTTGATGCCATTACCGAAAGTATATTGCGCGAAGGTGGCTATGCGCCTTTCGACCTGAAAGCTCTGTCAGAGAGAATCGATGAGGTTCTCTCTCAGCTTGCAGAATTGCAAGAGAAGCTCGAATCGACTGCCTTAAAACTTGGTAAGAATGCCAAGAAGGAGAAAAACAAAAAAGTGTCGACTGTAGGAGAGAATGTCACATTGGTCGAGTTCAAGCGGTTTCTAGAAGAAGAGGTGATACGCCCGCTTTATGATGCGCATATTTCACTAAGGCTCACTCGGATCCCTCGTCCCGAGGATGCCATCTTGGGTACACACTCGGGTGCCCTTATGGAAGATCCATTGGTCAATTATTTCACAGTCGAAGAGACGCGCAAATACATAACTGCCAAGGTCAACCGGGAAGATATGCTAAATGTCTACGGTGCTAACAAAACCTACAACACGATTGGTCAAACGTGTGTGCTTATGAAGGAGGAGCTAGAGAAATACATGAATTACGATGTCGGGTCATATTGTGGTGATGATTGGGACTTGGGGCAACAGTTGATGATAGGTGGTTGCGATCCATTACCGAGACGTAGGTGCCTGGCACGAGCCTCGAAGCTGTACAAACGGCCCTTGCCGATCAATGAATCGTTGTGGACCATACCAGATAATGGGAATGTACGATGGAGCAAGTACAAGTGCCGTGATTTCAAGTGCCTGTCTTATAAGAACCCTAAGAGGGGGTACAACAAGTGTGTCGGGTGCTTTGACATGGAGAAGGAGAAGCTCAAATGGGTCGTCTCAAACGGGTCCCGTGCTGATTTTTTAATAAAGGATGTGCTAAAGGTTAAACCCGGTGAAATCCGTATCGGTCTAGACATGAGTGTCACTACTGGTACATTCGCGGCTAGAATGAGAGAGTTCAATGTTACAATAGTATCCACTGCATTAAATTTAGGTGCCCCTTTCAGTGATACTATAGCTTTAAGGGGCTTGATACCTCTATATTGGTCCATGAGCCAGAGGTTGCCTTTCTTTGATAATACCATGGATCTGATACATACCAGTAATTTCTTGGATGGATGGATTGATTTACAACTGATGGATTTTATTCTGTTTGATTGGGATCGGGTTCTCAGACCAGGAGGTTTGCTATGGGTCGACAAGTTTTCTTGCGCGAGAAAAGATCTGGATGATTACATGTATATGTTTCTACAATTTCGGTACAAGAAGCATAAATGGGTTGTTTCATTCAAGTCAAAGAAAGAGGTTTATTTGTCAGCATTGCTGGAGAAGCCGCCTAGGTCACTGTAGTATCTCTCACAGGGTACTTGGTTCATTTTATTTTACTTTTTTTTCTTGAATTTATTAGAAGTGTATCTCAGAACAGATTAACTCAAGCTTATATGATGTATGACTTATATCTTGATCAAATATTTTGATAAATAATATGAGTTCTAGAAGGGGAATGGCATGGCCTCTTTCTTTCTTTCTTTCTTTATTCTTCACTAGGTGCCTTTGGGGTGTTTTCTGATGCACACAGTAGCACATGTACTTATTCAATTAGTCCCCATTTTGTGTGGTACTCACAATTTGGTATCCAAACATTTTCTTTTCCTAAATAATTTGAGTCCAATTGGCCCAAATAACTCCACAGTCATTGGGTCAGCATGTAGAGGAAGCCCAAAACAGATTTTATCCTCAACACTTCTATTAATGCATGCTCAGACCTTTTCAACTGTTTCAACCTGCTTCATGGTGCTGTTGTATTTATATTAATATCATAGGACAGGGTAATTTAAATGAACACATTAATTAGCTAAATGGGAGCAGCATAATGACATCTTCATGTCTTCAATGTTTTCTTTTTTTTTCTTTTCTTTTCTGCAATAATTTTAAATGAACATTGATTAGATAGATGGCAAAAGCAAAATGACATCTTCATCTCTTTCACTTTTCTTTCACCAACAATTTCAAGGAAACATTAATTAGCTAGATGGCAACAGCAAGATGACATTGTCATCTCCTTCTCTTTTTCTTCTATTTTTTTTTGCTTTCCCCAGCAATTTTAGACATTATTGGTCAATCTCAAGTCGAGGTTTATAAGCTTGAAGTTCCACCAATCTACTGAGGAGTAAGATCTCTGATACTGGCAACAATGTACTGGTATTTGAAATGACTGGTACCTGTTTCAATTAGTATACTGCCAAGACTAACCAGATCTATGTTGGAAATTACAGAAATGGGAAACACAAGAGCAGGGATTCATATCTGACAACCTGATCTTACTGATCATGCATTCATTCTAACAGTACGCAAATTTAAAACAACACCGGTTGATAAATATCTATGCATTGTTTCAGATCCATTGGATTAAATTCCTATCTTTACATGTGCAGTAGTTTTACCCCAAAAAGGATTGATTGAATTTGAAACAGTAGGAATTGAGGAAATTTTCTTCATTTCATAAAACAAAGAGATGCTGGTATATGTTGAATGGCAGGGTACCGATCTGAGATCAAACCCTTGGGACCAGGTTTCTTTATGTTAATTGCTCATACAAAGAACAAAGACATAAATTTTCATATTATGCACTTTTATTTAACCATAAAACATCATCTAAAACGCCTCAAAAATAAATAACATAAAACACAACGTATAATTGAGCTATAGTTTCACCCATTTACATACTGCTGCTCACGAGTTCCGAACAAAACTAACAAAAATACAATAAAGACACAAAAAATGAAAAAAAAAATATATAATTTCAGCTCCTCTGAAATATCATATTATAAAGGAATGAGTGTTAAAAAAAGGTAAAACTCTTCTATTATTTTCTCATGGACATCTCACATTTCTCCCAGGACCACCGTAGTAGAAGTAATTGCCCCATGCTCTGTTAACTCCGCCTCTTATATCATAACAATTTGGATGATCCGCTAGAAGTTTGAGGTTTGAAGCGGGTATTAACCCATTATCCCAATCCACAATTTGCAGATTACGAAAATAAGCTGATTTATCATATCCTTCTCCGGCAAAATGACCACTCCCCATTTGGGTTGAGGTGTGAGAACCGGACTGTTGCGTGTTTACTACTTCACCTCCGAATTGCACCATATTTGCATGTTGGGCCAAGTGTGTGAAGAGAAATGAAGGCCAGTAACCGACAACTGCGCCTGATCCAAGCTGGAGCCACCAATGCCCGTGTTTTGGATCCTAGTAAACAAATTAATTTTAAAACTATTTAACAAACTTTTTTCTCAAAAAAAAAAGAACTATTTAACAAACTTGAAACAGATCAGTAAAATTTTAATAATTCAGAATTTTTTTTTAATTTGCACCTTCCAGATTAGGAGACTGATGTCGAATTGCCTTCCACTGTAATAGGATGTAGGTGAAATAGCAGCACCTATTGCGATTTTGTTGTTGGTTTGGACAAACCCGGAGCAGTAATGGTTGTAGCATCCTGTCTCTTGGTACGCATCCGTCTGTGCATTTTTACCATTTGCAACAGCTTAGTTATATTCAAAACTATATAATCATGATAATCGCAATACTAATTAGCTCAGAAATGGAAGTTGGATTGTAGCACTTACAGTCCAATAGGTGAAGAATCTCGGGGAATCATCTCCGTATAGTTGCGGACTTACCTATAAATTTTGCAATAATATAAAATTAGTAATCTTTTTGTGCAATACCTATAGTTGATACCGCATCAGTAATAGTATAATACCAGTATACCACATACTGTGATGGTATTACAAGGTAATTTGTTGTTTAAAATTCTATTAATTAATAATGGTTAGAAATAAGAAGGTACCTGCCATCCAGCTTCAATGGTGTTGAGATCATTACCAAAAGACCCCGAAATAACCCATATTTGAGACAAGCTAAACTCGGAGGGATCGGCAACTCGAGGCGACCATACATTTATGCTTGCTTGTGCTCCATAGTATTGATCCCCCATAATATATCCTACAGCATGCTATTTGAGCAAAAATATATGTGTGTGTGAAAAAAATGTTGATGTCCACTTCGTTTTATTATGTATCAAATTAAAGATCTTGTGTGTTTTCCTAATTATTAATTGTTGTTGGTTTTGGTGTTTAATCCTGGTTTGAGCTTTTTCAGTTATTTAAAAAATTTGGGATGATCATTAATTGGTCTGGATCCTTGATGTAAGAGCTATTTGACTTTGCAACAGAGGACAAATTTACATATGCATTTGCTATATATGTAGGTCAAAATCACACATGGGTTTCCTAAGTGAAGCTTCGGTTTGCATGTGTACAGCATTTTTCTTTAATTTCATATGCATGGTTTCATGTGCATGTTTTGGCGTTTATGTTATTTAATGATGTATGAAATTCCAAAGTTGGTGAAACCCAAAACACTAGTGTGAAAATAAGGTAAAAAAAAAACAAGAAGTGGTTTTACTTGTTCATTATTTAACTAGTGCACTATATATAAGATAGGACAAAAATTATGAATATAAAATATATACCACCTAGCTTGGTCAAAGGTGTCATGGGATTCATTAATGAAGCTTCTTCTAGGTATTCATACAAGCCATTTTCTAAATCAGTGAGGACATTGTGTGCTGTGCATTTTCTAGTTTTCTAAAATTTTAATTTGTTAATTACAATGTTCACAACTGGAATCTTTTCTTGGAACTTATACCAGATGATATAATTTATAAGTTTGAAGTTTCATTTGATTCTTCTTAATTAACACTAAGTAGTATACCAAGACAAATGTAACAAGGGATAGCATGGAAATTTTTAAAAAACAGTTCTCTTTGAATGGTTTTTTTAAAAAAAAAATAGTTAAGAGAACAGAAATTGCAAAACAAAATCTATTAATAAGCTGTTCAATTGACTAATTACCTCATGGCTGCTACTTGTCGAATCCCGCCTCACTCGTCTCGGCGGTTTCATACCGAATCGTCCAATCGAGCTCACTCTCAACAAATCCTTTTCTGTGGTTCTCCTTATAGGCACGGTTCCGTCGGGACAGGATTCGCCATTCGTTCTCCATTTTTGCACTAGTATGTCATCCAATGAACTGCTCAGATTGTAACCTTTCGGTAACTCCGGTGGATCCTAAAATATATCAAAGAAGGAATATAAAGCGTGTATAAATATCCACATCAAAAGATCAATTATCAAACCATACATGCAAATTTACAATTACAAGTACATTGTTGGTTAAAAATAGTTATGAACCAAGCACAAGAAAATGTCATTTCTGTTCTTATTTAATGATGTTTTGTTTGAAGCAAAGTATATATGAAAAAAGTAATATATGTATAGTACCAATGGTTTTTGACCCTTGAGCAATGGGTGGTCAAAAGCTGGTTGAAGGTGAGAAAGCACACAATCTATCACATCCCCATCTCCACTCTGTTCAAAATTAAGCCAAATTTAACAACAAATTCTCATCAAATCTGTCAAAAAAAGGAAAACCAAGAACAACCCAAAGTAGGGAAACAAAAGAAAAAGGAAACAAACCAAAAAAAATGAAAACTATAATAAGAGCTAGAGATGGTAGTGAGAGAGAAATTAATTAATGCCTGAATGGTTTTGACAGAGGCCTTGTTGATTTTGTTGAGCTTTGCTCTTATTCTCTTATACTTCAAATAATCTTCTCTTGCATGTAGTGTAGTAGAATTAGTAGTAGAAGGTGACAAGGAAGAAAGAACAGGAGAGGTAGAGAGAGAAAGGAGGAAGAGAACAAAGAGAAGAATGATTGGAGGAGAGAGAATGCTGCTGCTAGAAGCCATGCCTGGAGAATTTGGTGAGTTTGTATTGTATCTATATCTATCTATCTCTCTCTCTGTTTTTTCCTACACACATTTTGTGAGTGTGCGCGCTGTTGTCTCCTTCTCTAGAGCTGATAGCTTAAATTTGTATTATACACTTGACATTTGCACTGTAGATGGGTCAAACGGGTAATGGATTAAAGTTTGTGTCAGCTTTTTTGTTTGAAAGTGCTGTTGATCCAAACCCGTTTAGATTTGCTGATGCCATTATGGCAAATTGTCAGTGAAATGATGCTTAGTTAGTTGTAAATTAGATTATATATATATATATATATATATTATAATGATCAATAATCTAGAATGCTGTTCCCAACCTGTTTGATTGTATTGTACCAGTACCAACCATTTCAATTTCAGTTCACTGCATATAAGATGCAATTTAGATATATATATATACATATATATATATATATATATATATCTTCCACCCAATTTGCAACTTGCACTAGAATTGAAGTTGTATAAATAATTGGTACATTTGCAATTAAATTAATTATATATAGTATTACATTTATTACAAAAAGCAATGGTAAAAGTCTGAGACCAACCACCGCTGTCCGAGTAATTTCATATCTGTAAGTTTCAAATTAAGGTCAGAGTGCCATAACTCTTCACGATTTTCAAGCATTTATAGAAAGCATCAAAATATATACATTATATAATATACATGTACACACCAAACCAATGATGTATGCATTAACAAAACCATTAACCCATCCCACCTTCTTTCTTTTTCTTTAAAATTTCTATCTGACAAATGTCTCTATCCAATGGATTTCTAACGTAGCCCTTAACAAAGATGACAGTGTCAGAGAGAGAGAGAGAGAGAGAGAGGGGGGGAGGGAGGAAGGCTGTATTTACTGACATTAAAATCTGTGATATATTTACTGTTATAAATTTTAAAGATCCGATTTAATTTAAACAGTTCAAATTTAGTTATAAAGATATTTTTTATTTATATTTTAGCGAACTTTATATATATCTAAAAGAATATAACATAGTTGTGCTATAAAAAAAAAAGTATAACAGTAGATGTGAATCCAGAGAAAGTGGGACTGAGAAGAGAGAGAAAGAGATCTAGAGAGAGAGAGAGAGAGAGATAGAAAGAGAGCATATGGAAGCATCATATAAGTGGACTGGTGATTGGCAGACACTTTAAGCAGTGCCTTCCATTCACAAAAAAGTAGACAAAAACAAAGTTTAAAAAACAAAGCAAAGGGATGAACTGATGGTGCTTTTCATGTGCCATAGGCCATACCAAATTATCTTTTCCTTTTTCCTGTACAAGCTTTATTTTCAAGTGTCTTGCCCACTAAAATCCGATTTTTGTATGTAAGAAAATTAATATTTAAAATTAAATAAATAAAAAAAATCAGATGAGAAATCACAAATATAGGAGGGACGGATTTTGAAAATCCGTCTTCAAATGTATTTTTATCCTTTGTTTTATAAAAATAATATTTTAATGTAGAATGAATTTTCGTCTGGTTTGAAAATCCGTCCCTTCTATTTTTGTAATTTTCCATCATATTTTCTTATTTATTTAATTTTTAATGTTATATTTCTTAAATAAAAAAAATTGGCACTGAAATAGTACACACTTCAATTTCCTTTCTACAAAGATTTAATTACCTCTTTGATCTTTAGACAAATGAAAATATATATTATGTATATATAATAGTGTACACTTTGGCACTTTGCCCACTAGAGTCTTTGTTTGAAGTTTGAACAAAACAAATGAAAGATTTGGATATTTTCTGCTTTTTAAAATAATATTTGACAATTTTCCATGAAATAGATCTTTTCAAGTATAAATTATTACTTAAAATTTAAAACATTTAACCTCTTTTTTTTCATCTTCTTGATAAATCTAACACAAAAAGTTAAAAACCCCACTCTTTTCTTTTAAAAACGTTATTATATTTTCTACATTTAGTCATTATTCATTTTTTCTAGTGATGTTCAGTTCTAAAATTACAAATTCAAGATTAAAAAAAAAAGGTTTAAATTGACCCCAAAAAAACATGTTCTTGCAATATTTGTCATTTCAGAGGACCTATTACCAAAAAAGGTAAGCATAGTATGTAGTGTGTACCTGGTGTAGTTTAGGAACATGGCAACAAATAATTTTAAAAAGAGAATCTGATGAGGGAATCTTTATGCCCCCCCCCCCCCCCCCCCCCCCCCCTCTCTTCTTTTCATTCCATTTTGGTTTTTGTTGTCTTTTTTTATTTTCTACTTTTTGTATGTAAAACCTCGTAAGCGTTTCTCTTTTGTTTCTTCTTTTGCCCTTATTAGTTATGGATGGGATGGTTGAAAATTATGAATTTGATAATTTTGATAATAAATTTTCAAATAATTTTATTGTAATTTAAAAAAAATTAAAAAATAAAAAAGTTTAAAGACGTATTTTGTAATTTATAAATTGATGGTGGTTCAATTTTCATACAATTTGAATATCATTTGATATTTTATTAAAGATCTTTAAATTCAGAACTGTTACAAACTTCATATAATTTTGATTGTTTTTAATGAAATGTCCAATGAAATTTAAATTACATAAAATTTAATACATCTTACAAAATGAGAAAAACTGATAGTTTGATTAAAGGCCACAATTTTAATACATCCTACAAAAAGAGATCATTTAATACAGGAGAGAAAACAAAACAAAAAAAAAACAAAGAGAGAAGATAGTTTATTGGGGGAAAAGGCGGACGATTTGATCATGAAAAATTAAATTTCTAAATGATTATCTACATAATTTAATGTCTGAATCTTTTTAAGATTCTGCTATTAAAAGTTATGTTTGATGACATATGTTAATATCTATATGTATGCAATAAAAACTACTAAATGCATGCTTTCGTTAAATATTTCATAACAAACACATCATTATCAAATATTCAACAACAAAAAAAGAAAATCAAAATAGACTAAAAAAAAGCTTTTTATCTGAATCATCAATCATCCACAAATGTCCAATCTAAACCCTAAATTTCATATCAATTTATCACATCAAACCTTGCTGTTATCCCTTCTCTCTCCATCCATGGCCTAAACAAATAACAGCATGAAAGAACTTATAATGATTCGGCATATGATATATGATATAATATATTAAGGTCATGTACCATGCACTATTTCTTTTCCTCCTTTTTTCCTTGTCTATGTACTTTATTTCCTAGGCTTTATATTTCTCGTTTCCCTAGAAGTTCCTTGTCAGCTAAAGCAGTGGAGACATGCCTTTTTTTATTTATTTGGTTTTGTTTCTTCACTTTTATTTCGATATTATCGTAATACGCGTGCTAAGCCAAGTAATATTTTTGAAAGTAAATAATAAATTTTACTTGCTAATAACTTCACTTTAGTGCTGTAATTAGTAGTGGAAACATGCTTTCTCTCCTTTTAATGCTTTTCACAGCCTCTGTTAATCCCTTTTTTAAACTGAGAATCTCAACTGTGGCCTAGGTGGGACTCAAGGATTTATTTCTTTCGTGGTGATCTATAAACATGTTGTGCTTTGTTTGTACGTATTAGTCGGACATATCGTATTATATAAATATATGTAAATTGACAAGTGCCATATAGCCATATGGTGTCATGTTTTTTTTATAATAGTGCTAACATACAATCCGTATCGTACTTATGTGTCACATGCTCTTGTTAATATACTATTTATGGATCAGACCCGTTTGTGACTGTGGATATATATACATATAATAATTAATAATTAGAGAAATTATTCTTACGTCCTAAATTCCGCATCCCTTATTCTCATCTTGAAAGTATTTATACTTAATATAAATATTATTTATATTTGTTATCGAAAATATTTATATTTAATATAAAAAATATTTATTACTTTTTATTTTCTAAATAATCATATAAAAATTAAAGTTAGAAATTAATATGTTGAAAAGTTTAATATATGTGTTTTAAAATTCTTAATCCTACCAATATAAAATATAAACACTTTTATTATTAAACATAAATATTTAAAAAAAACATATACATATAAATAAGAATGTGTGGATAAGGGGTGAAATTTTGGCTCCTCTAATAATTAATTAATTAATTACTCAAGAAACTGGTGGAGAATTAAGGGGTGAAGGGGATGATTACAAGGCCAATGCAAAGAGTAACCTTTTTCATTCATCTCCTCTCCGTTTTTGACAAAATGGAGATCTCCGTTGATTGACTGTAATAATAAAAGGGACAGGCGCTTATGTAGGCGTGCATTGAGCGTTCTTTGGCTCATTTTCATGTGGGACATATTTAATTTCAATGCACATGCGGCCATGATATATTAGGCATTAAATGTTCGGACTTCATGATTACAAGTCAATTCTAATTATGGCACCATGGTTGTGTACAATATTTTTTTTATTTATTTTGTTCATGTTTGCTTTAGCTTCTCTTAATTTTGCTTTGAGGAACTTGTGCATAATGATTAAGTCACTTAAGTTAAATAATTAAAATATTATATAAAATAAATTATATAATAAAATCGTTAACATAAATTATAAAATTAGTATCCATATCAATAATAATATAAAATTAGTATCCATATCAATAATAATATCTCTCATATATTTTCCAATCAAAACCCATCAGACTCCATTATCATCTACAAATCAGACGGCTGCGCACCCACAATATATACGCACTTTTACTTTTTTACTTGAGATGTAGCACGCTCCATAGGTAGGCACTTTAGGTAGTAGTAGACTGGTAGCACAATAATTGATGCAACCTTCTGTATGTACAAAGGAAACTAACATTTTCTTTCTTACAATTGCACCAATTATTAAGTTTATGTTGCTCTCTATATATTTGACCTCAGATCTCTCTCCATGTGCAGTCATATGTAATGAAACCCAATCCAACTTTGGATTTGTGGAGGATATTATATATATATATATATATATATATCCTATGTAGGAAATAGCTAGGCACTAATATAAATAATTGGGGAAATAGCTCTAGAATAGTAGTTGTAATGTGCCTCTCCAAAAGTTTGGTTAATTTGGTCCAGGGATCTGTTAGGTACATGGCAGTTGGTAGAATTATATATCATTTCATTGACCTAGTTTTGGATTGATAATTAATAAAAGATTAATTTCATTTTTAAATTGAAGTGGATTAGTTGAAGTTTTTTCTTTAAAAAGTGAGCAAAACAAAAACAAAAAGGATTAGACTGGGATAAAATTTTAGAATATATAGGACATGATTTTATAATCACTTTAAAAATTAATTATATTTTTATAATTGTTTATGTTATAGGTATAGTTTTGAATGCATATATTGTAGATGGAACATATTATCATAAACGTATTAAAACTAAAGCATATTTTGTAAACTCTTTTTCAAAAGTATAATATTAGAGATATATTTTGAAAAAATATTTTGATAGCACCGCCAACAAGATTCACCCTTTTATATTTTAATATTCGTGCTAACACTTTAATTATTATATTATATTCTCCCGACGAGCATGCTCATTTTTTTTTCTTTTTTTATTTGCTGTGGGTCCATCATGCAAATTTTAATATACGGGGATAGGGAATTAAAAACAACATGCGAAGACATAACATGATATGGTACGTGTCAGAGACGACATGGCACAACACAGCGTGTTAATACGTGTCGTGTTATGCGTGTCGCGTATCCTGCCATTATTCATGCCGTGTCCGGTCTTTTTCACTGTAGAGGCGGCACGGCACGCACGGATAAGGGAGGTGACACGACACAGGACACGCATAGGCACGGCACGAGACGCGTAGGCACGGCACGGGACAGGTAGGCACGGTTAGCACGGTTAGAACGGATAGGCATGGGTAGGCACGGGTAGACACGTTTAGCACGGTTAGCGCGGATAGACATAATATGCATGGATTGTGAGCCGTTAGATGTTGATAGGACAGTTGATTTTGTAATTAATTGGCGGGATTTTGTAATGGGATTAAAAAATAGGCTAATATGATTAATAAAATATTTTAAAAGTAATTTTTAAAATAATTTTTGAATGTTGTAAAAAAAATTTTGAATTTTTTAAAAATATTTTCGGATTTTCTTAAAAAAAATTTTACAAAAATATTTTTTTTCAATTGTTTGTTTTTAACAGCAAATAAATTAAAATTTTTTGAATTATTTACATTTTCAAGATTTTTCCGCATTTTTTACAATTTTTTCCAATTTTTTCGAATTTTTTCCCACCAAACACGTTTAGCACGGTTAAGGTACGTGTAGTACGGCGTGTCAACTCGACACGGCACGGCACGGTTAAAGCACGTTACGTTTAGCACAGCGTGTCGAATCGACACAACACGTGTAACACGCTGTGAACTAACCGTGCCGTGCCTTAACCGTACCGTACCTTATTTGTGCCGTGCCGCCCTCTCCCCATTTTTGGCACGGCACGGCACGCATGCCAAAAAAAATTTTCAACCTCCCGTGCCGTGCCGCGGCACGCCGTGTTTTGACACGGCACGGCATGACACGCATGTTTTTAAAACACTATGTGGAGGTTTATTAACAACTACATATTTTAATAATTTTGACAACAAATTTTCAAATAATTTCAAAAAAATTTAAAAATAGAAAAAGTTTATAAACATATTTTTTAACATATAGCTCAATTGTATTTCAAATTTTATACAATTTAAGTTATATTTATTATCAATTAAAAATCACCAAAATTATATGACATTACAACGGTCTATATTTAATGGTATTTAATAGAATATTAAATGATCCTTAAAGTATATGACATTTGAGACACATAAATTAAAAAAATATGTTTGATAACTTTTTTCTATTTTAGAGAATTTCTAAATATTATTTCAAAATTAGTTGTCAAGATTGTCAAGATAATAGTTGTCAAAAAATCCACAATCGTATGTTGGTTGCATAAGAACCTAGATTGTTTGCAAATTTCATTAAGTTTCCCTCCGAGTACAATTCAAGGTGTATTCAAATAGGAAAAAGTTGAGGGGATACTAAAATCGACATTATAATCGATATTGACTACTTTATTTATATTACAAAAGTTATTATTTATATTAATTATTTTATTATGCAATTTTTTTATAGTATTTTTATTATTCAACTCAAATACTACTAATATGAATAACAACTCACTTAAATTGAATAATAAAAGTAATACATAAATAAGTTGCATAATAAATTATTTAATATGAATAATAAAGTTAATATCGATTATAATATCTATATATCAACTCCCTTTCAAATAATTAAGATCTCATGAGACATATTATTTTGCATTAAAAAAATGTGTCTCTACGAAGAGAATACAGAGTCAAGTCCTGTAAAAAATATTTGGAAAAAAATAAATATCAAAGTTAATAGGAGTATTTATTTAAAAAAAAGTACGTATCTCCATATTATATCCATGCATTATAAACGAAGATATGCAATATCATCATGCTTAAAAATGTTTTTTCAAAAAAAAAAAAAGAAGACTTGACCCACTTTTTTTGGCAGCAAATTAATAATAGTAGAACGCATCAGTACATCTATAGCTCCATGAATTAAAACAAAAATTAATCAATTAACTAATTAATTACATGTATCTAAAGAGGAATACAAACATACAAGAAACCATCAAGACCCAATAAAAAAAGAAGAAGAAGAAGAAGAATATAATTCACAGCATCTCTTTTTCAAATCTCTGGTCTCTGGAAGAAGAAGAAGAAGAAGGAGAAAAAAAAAAGAAAAAGAAGAAAGACAGCAGATAGGAACAGCAGGCATGTGGCCTGAATTTGCAGAGACAATGAATCCCCTTTTAACACACACACCATCAAACGCACTTATTTTTAGAGGGACCATTGTTTTCATTTTTGTGGGTTGGCTGTTAGGCACTCCTACCCCATAAAAACTATACCAGAAGCTACCATTTTTTTAATTTTTAATTTTATGTAGGTTGCTAATGGAAAAGGATGAAATGATGGGTATGTGTTTTATGTTGTGTTGTGTTGTGTTATGTTATCATGTAATGGCGACACATTTTAAGGAAACCCAACATGAATGGTTGAATAGAAAAGTGTATGATAGCATGATGCTAAGCACCAATTTTGGATCTTACATGAAGAAGCCTTTGTATGTATTTTGAATTAATTTGAAAATATTAGGAAGGTTTATAATTGAAAAGATGTGTTCACAGACAATTATTACTGTAATAACGACTTCAGGTTTTCAAAATAGAAAATGTATTATAAATAATAAATGTGCTCTCTTAATTTGAGATAGATTGTGTATAAAATTTGATAGTCTTGAAACCATTTGATAATGCTTTAAATACTGATGAAACTAAATTACTGAATTTTCAAACTGTTCGATGAATGATCAATTAAATTCTGAATTGCATCAAACTGAAATAAGACCTATCTAAATCGCAGTTGAAATATATTTACATGTCTAGATCAAATGCAGCCCATGAGATCATGAACTCTAATTTTAGACAATTCCAATATCCCCATTTTGATCAAACAGTTCAAAAATCCTCCATTTTGACAAATTTGGATCATCCATCCATCTTATACCCACACTATTGATGCCATACACCTGAAAAAAAATTTACTATAAAAGTTGACACTGGAAACACAATGAGTACTGAAAGGTGGTACCTAAACCCAATTTGAACAGCCTGATTCTGCACATCTGAGAAAAAGAAAAGAAAAGAAAAGAGAACAAAAGCAAAGAAAAGAAAAGCAATGGAATTAGCCAATTAGGCACCGTCCCCTTTAAAAGGACAGTGAGGTATATATATGGACCCCCTATTGGCATAGAGATATATCAAATCCAAAACAAAGCAAACAAATCCAATTCTCACACAGTCACACAGACCATGCTCTTGATCAAGAATCCGACAACACACACACACAGACAATCGGAATTTAACACACCAACCAACCATCTCTATTGAACAAATTTATTCAAACAAACAGTAACAAATGATTCTGTAATCAATCAACCAAACAATTGACCAAAAATGGTATATGTATTTTTTTTTTTGTTTATCCTGAGGTTCTTAATTGATTCCTTTCATTCACAACTAACGGAGAAATTAACATAAAAAAAGAATAAGAAACGAGATCAAATGGCCTCCCTATTTCCAATTTCAATTTCAATTGACCCAAAACTTTCTTATAATAATCCACTCTAATTGGGCTATTATTGGGCCAAGGGTCTATATACAAATATCAGAAAAAAATGGACTGATAACTAAAGTTTAACGCAAGCCCGTTAGGTCCATAATATCCAGAAATTGATAATTGATTGTTGGGTCAGGGGTCTATATACAAATATCATAAAAAAATGGACTGATAACTAAATTTTAACGCAAAGCCCAGTAGAGAAGGCCCATAAGATCCAGAAATTGATAATCGATTTATGGATTAATTGCAAGAAAATGAGGACTCCTGATCGATTCGATTGGAGGGAGGAGGAAAGGAGAGAGGGAGAGAGATACCTCAATTTTAGGGTTTTTGGTTAGAGCTTGGAAGTACGAGCTTCTACTGTTTCTTCTCGCCCCTTTCAAGAATTCGGAGAAGATCGTCTATGCTCTAGTTCTTCGTCTTTGCTTTTACTTTGGAGGGGTATTCCTTTCTTGTTTCTTCCCTAATTTTGTACTGGTATCTATCTGTCTTCTTGCGAAGGAGAGTGTCAGTGCTTCTTCCTGATTAGATCCGAGCAATGTCTTCTTCTCCTCAGCTAGACGATGTAATCCCCTTCTTGGCTTTAGAATTTGATGATTATTATTGCTCGTTAGTTTTTTATCAGATTTAGTACTGAATTTTATGAATCATTCAAATCGTTGTTAATTTCTATTATTGTGATTGTTATTTGGGAAACAGGAGGATGTTTTCGGCAGTGATTTGCCCGGAGGTGCCAGGCGCACAGGTATTTTCTCTTCAATTTTCATTTCTTTATCTCCCCTTGTTGTTATACAAAGCAAATTAGAAGATAAAAGATAAGCACATCTTAAGAAATGCAACATCAGCAAATTGTGTATCAGTTTAGAATGAAGACATTTTATTACTGTTAAAGGAAATTTTATGTCAACTGAAAGTTTGCCAAATTGCCTTTTGATTTCCATATGATTAATTCATTTTTACTGGTAGCTTGATATCTTGTTTTCTTGAATTTCATTTCCCATCACCTTAAGTTAAAGCATGTTTCTTAGGGTGCACAAAAAAATGTTTTAATATAATGTACCATTTCATTGTGATATTTCATTCTACTCTAAAACCGCTTGTTATTATAGCAACTGGCTTTAGAAATGCTTATGTTGTTATGTTGACAATTGCTGGGATTTATTTTTGCAAATATACTTAAATCATGGGTCTTTTTTAAAATACTCTTGTTATGCAAAGTTATATGTTGACTAGTGTTCTTTGGCACTTTACAGGAAGTTCTTATTTTGTGTCCTGTAATAATTTTAATTTGGATTCGACTTCGTAGGTGGAAAAAGGAGTTTTGGAGATATAGACGATGAGGAGGATGATATGTTTGGGTCTAAGAAGGTACGACTTCCTCTTAGCTTATAGTTATATTTGTGCTTTCTTACATTTTGGATGTTTTGACATGTTTATCTTATTGCTAGCAACTGCCCTGACAAAATGTTGGCTGGTAATCATTGGGATATAGCTGACCTGAATTTTTCAATAATTTCATAGTCTTAAAGAAGCTTAGTAATGCTTAAATTTGACAAACGGGTACAGGCTGCATTATTGGTGTTGTACAGACCAGTTGGTACATGATGGCCTGGACTGGACCAAAACCATATGGGAACCAGTACAGTGCTCCTTTTTCTTTTGTTTTTAATCGAAGAGAAGAAGTGAAATATTTAAAAAAAATGAAGAAAGGAGAAAAAGTATTATTAGTAATATATCTCCAACCATAGTGAGGAGCATATTTCTTGTTCCTAATTTTGCTAATTCAAAAGAGGATTGATTTTTATTAATTCAGGGAAAGGCAAATGCTGAGGAAAGTGTGCCTGGTGTGGCTACTGGCATGATCTTGTCTCTGCGTGAAAGGTTCCTTAAAACTTTTGTCATTATCTTATTATTTTACAAAGAATCATTGGTGGCTAATCATTGGATTAGTACTTTAAGTTTTGTGATTTATGCGATCTCATTGCCCTTATTGTTGCTTCAGTCTGCAGAACTGCAAGGAGAGCCTTGAGAAATGCCAGGTAGAAACCTTCTTTTTCTTTTTAACAAAATTGTTTCTTTTTTTGTTTTGACAGTTATTATTTAGCTTCTCAATTAAAGGAAAAGAGTAGTGCTCAATTATCTTTTACGCTGTTCATTCTTTTTTAAATATTGTGAACTGCTTGTAACAGTAAGTTTCAATCCTGTGCAGGAAGAGCTTGCAGGGGCGAAATCTGAAATTCACAAGTGGCATTCTGCATTTGACAACAGTGCTGCTACACCTTCCGGCGCCACCCCAGGTTTGCACTTAAACCTGAAAATAGTTAGTCAAATAAGAAGGCGGTTAGATTACCAATAAGAAATATTTAATTTAGTTTTTTTTTGATAAAATATTAGAGCCGGGATTGGTGTTAACATATGTACAGAACCTCAAGTCATCTGAGGAGTCCTTGAAGGAGCAGGTTGGTCTTTACTTCGTCATACTTGAAACATGAAAGGAAATAGCTGATTGTTGTGAACTTGGTTGGATTTTAGTTCTTATTCATTGTTTTATATGACAGCTAGAGAAAGCAAAGAAAAGGGAAGCAGCATTCATAGTCACATTTGCCAAAAAAGAGCAGGAAATTGCAGAACTGAAGGTTATTCCCTCGTCCATGTCAACACATTTCTCCGATTCTGTTGTACCTATATATATTTTTGTTTTCTAGTTTCTGTTCACATGGCCTCGTATCTTATTTACCAAAATACTTCTTGTACTTCCAGTCAGCAGTTCGTGATTTGAAGACACAACTGAGGCCTCCTTCGATGCAGGTTTTAGTTTAGTATTCTTGTTTCAATTAATTACTATTGTAGCTTTTGCATCTACTACATATTGTTTTGCAATGGAATTGAACAGACAAGGAGGTTGCTGCTTGATCCAGCAATTCATGAAGAGTTTACACGTTTGAAGGTACATTTGCATTTTGCTCGTTCACTTATCAGTTGGAGGACAAGTTATTTCCTATCTTGTTTTCTTTGTTTGCTATTTTTCCTCTAGTTTTTAATTTTAATTTTGGAACAGATGCTGGTGGAAGAAAAGGAAAAAAAAATAAAGGAGCTGCAGGACAATGTATCAGCAGTGAATTTCACGGCATCAAGCAAGCTTGGTAAAATGCTGATGGCCAAGTGTCGAACACTTCAATCTGAGAATGAAGAAATTGGTGAAATGGCCTCTGAAGGAAAAGTGCGCTCTCCTCTTTTTTTTTATGCTTCTTTTTTTTATTATGCAGAAGAGCATTATGTATATTTAATTATGATATTGGCTGATTTGCGAAAAGTCTCTTGCAATATCAAAAGATTGCAGAAAATCGAGTTGGCAAACAATTTGAGTTAGTTTTTGGGTCATAGATCATTATTGGTTCTAGTTCTTTTCAGGTTTCAGGTTTTCGTTTTACTGGTCAAATCTTTTGTGGGCTGATTGGATTTTGGTCTGCTTTGGGTCAACTTGTGGCAGATTACCAAAGACTCCTAATTTTATTTAGAGTAAATTACATAAATGGTCCTTAAAGTGTCACTCCCTTATCATTTTGTTCCTTAAAGTTTGAAAATAATATAAAAATAAATATAATTATTTATGACATCAAATATTAATTAAATTAGTATTAACATTCATGTTTGTGCTATCATAAATTAATTGAAACAAAATTCATATTTTTTTTCATAAATATAAATGGAGGTATGCTATGGTGCTTTATAAAGCACACCATCTCTTTTACTTCATAGTTATATCTCGGGTTTCAAAATTCAAACGGCCGATCCAAACCGTTCAACATGATCTCCATATTAAAATCTCCTTGAAGATCAAATTGTACATTTTTTGAAATTTTTTGGCTTTTTTTTCAAGGGGGTAGAAAATCATTACTATTGGATGACCCAGAAATCATGAGATTAATGAATTTAAGGACCAAAATGATAAAGGAGTGATGCTTCAAGGATCATTTGTGTAATTTACTCTTTTATTTATGTGGTAAAGGCAGGGGCAGAGCCAAACTCAGGGTTAGGGTGAGGCAAAAGTTCAGGGTAAGGCATAATTCTGTAATTATTTTTAAAATTAAGTACATTTTGTAAATTTTAATGTTAGAAGCATGGTTTTAAAGGCATATTTTGCAAAATATTTTGCGGATTGAGGCATACTCTGTAATTATATTAAAATTATATTAAAACTGAAGCATAATTTTTTCTCAGAAATATAATTTCATAGGGCATATTTTGAAAAATAATTTGTTTTCTTTTTTTTTTTTGGTTTTGGGGGGGGGGGGGGGGGTGGGTGGGTTCTGCCACAGTGCAGCTTTGCCACTGGGTAAAGTACCCCTAATTGGTCAAAGAAAGTTCAAATATTTGCCCTTGCACAGGCTTTTGCCTTAAACACTCCAGTGCTGATGCACCAAAAAATATGAGATGTCTAAATTTAAAAATGTTATTTAGAAGTAGATTTAATTTACCTTTTTACTAAGGAAAACTTAATCAGTGGATCTTTAATCAAGGCAGTGTAATGTATTTCCAGTAGGAGGAATGATTTCCTTATGTTGTACAAAATCTTATTGATAAGATTAAATTACAAATTAGTCCTTGAGAGTGCCACTTTTTTTTTTTACCCATTTTGGTCCCTTGAAGTTTTGAAGTTCTGGTTTGGTGTCATTCTTTAAAGACTCATTGTGTCAGCGTCTGAGTTTGATGAGGGAGACACCAAAGCAAATGAAAAGTATATTTGTAACTGATGTAGGGTGTGGCTGTCAAAGTCAGCATCCATATTATTAACAAAAATGACCTGGATATTGATGCCTTCATCCATGTTATCAGCCACTGGTGATATGGATACTGACAGCAGCACCATGTCATCATAGAATTACATTAACCAGAGTAAGATGGTACCAAATGGGAAAAAAAAGCTCTTTTGAACAATCTGTGTAATACTGTAATTTACTTCATTGATAAAGGAACTGCTTATCTTCAACAATATTGGCTTGCTTTTGCAAGTGCTGGAAATTTTGTGTTGTTGTTATTGGGGGGTGGGTAGAGCTTTGCAATTTCTCAAGTCTTTGGAACTTTTTTGCAGGTATCTTTGTTGCATTGTTCTGTCAATTCAAATTAATCATAACATATGCTATTTCTGATCAACTGATGATGTTTATGTAAAGTTAGTTATTATTGTAGTTGTGTAGAGTATTATTAAACTCAAATAGTATTGTGATAATTTAAGAAAATGCAAATGTTGCAAAGATTTCTAATGGTTTGTTGTCCATTTGGCAATCAATATGTTCACTAATGGGTGAACTGTTGACATGCAGATTCATGAACTGGCAATGAAGATTGCTATGCTTAAATCCCAAAACACTGAACTCAGGAACCAATTTGACTGTGAGTTTTATATTGCTTTCTTGCCTTTTGTCATTTACCTTCTGTCATTAAAAAATAATATTATTGGAAACATTCTATCTGAAAAGTAATAGAAAGAATCAATTATTTTGTTTCATTCCAGTGTTTCTCAGACTTGGCACAGCACAGGAATATTTTTGCTAATTACTTCTTAAAAATTTACAGCATTGTATAAGCACATGGATTTGCTGAGCAACGACGTGGAGAGATCTAATGACATGGTATTGCTTATTTTTTTTTGTACATTCTTTGTTTAAAAAAACAAAATTAATCTGTCATATCTGTTTAATAAATAATGATGATCATCTTTTTATGAAGGTTTACATGATGCAAGAGAAGCTAGCAGCTAAGGATTATGAGATAAATAGGCTCAAGAAATTGCTTGCGCAGAAAGAAGAAATGGCCTCTGAAGAAAGAGATGAACCAGCAGAGGATAAAAAAGGCGATAACATTGATTCTGCTGCTGCTGATTTGGTGCAAACTGAGGCTTAATTCCTATCTTCTAACTATGATTTTTCTTGAGAACTTGGGGTTCAGAAGGGGCCAAATGCTCCGTCTCTGGGCCACATCTGCTATTTTAGGTCCTGTTTTGTATGCTTTAAAGGAAGTTTAAACGGTTTAATTTTGCTCTTATGTTATTGATTTATTCTAAAGACAATTTTGAAGCCCCATTAAATCAGACATGAATTATGCATATTCGTGAATCTGTGTGAATAGGCATGAGTTTATCTGAGTTGGGTTATTAATGCCCCCTTGTTTGAAAGATGAGAAAAATGGAAGCTGAAAAAGTCTGGTATTGAATCGTATGTCTAATATAGTAATGATATGTATCGTTTTGTATCATTTTTTTTATAAAGATATGTAGGTTTAAATTTTATAAAAAATATTTTAAAATAAATAAATATTGAAATTTATGAGAATTTTTATTTAAAAACAAAGAGCTTACGTATTAATTGGGAAGGATTTTGACGGAGCTCTTTAGAAAAGATCATCAGCGAAATTTATACTGTTCTTCTTTCAATTTGGCAGCCTCTGCCAATTTTATTTTTGTTAAAATGAAAGTACTGTTCAAATGTTGGATCAGTATTGCATTACAGAGAACTAATAGAGGCCGATTTGCAACCATGAATAGGTTTTTGGCATTGTCTTGAAAGAATGCTCCAATAACCACTCAGAGCAAATAACAACACGTGCATTCACAGTAAAAATATATCACAAAGGACAACATTTCTTGTTAAACACTGAGCAAAAAGCAATACATTGATCAAATACTGAAGTTCAGACCGAAGACCACATGGAGAGAAATGGTTGAAACTATCCACAGGTTTCTGATATATCAGATGTTTCAGTTGGACTCGGAAAACTTCAAATTGTGCTTCTTGAAGTATTCACGAAAGCCGTATACACTCTGATCATAGTTGAACTGCAAGTGAATCAATAAAAACAAGGGAATTAGGTGAGATAATTAAACAGCAACAAGCTACTTATCAGCATCCTCTTTTACTGTTTTAACTCAGCACATGTATGTACCAGTAGGAACCTGTAGTGAGTACAGCACACCACTATACCTTTTCTGTTTACTTGGTAGGTAAGGGAAGAAACAGGAATTAGAGAAGCAAAAACATAGGTTCTAAATTGTAATAAGCAAGCTCCTTTCTCTCTGCTCAATAGGAGATAAAATTTAGGGCTAAAATGGTTGCACAGTTGTAGGATTCCACAAACTTCAAGCAACCTGATATATTACTAATGAAAGCAAGAGGAACTTACAGGCAACACTTTGACTGAGTATTTGGTGATATTAGGATCCACAGCTTTTCCCTGATTCTTTGTCTGATCAAGCACAAGTTACATGGTTAAGGCGGAACTACGAAAAGACTATAAGCACATTATAGGAAATAGAACTATACAAAAAATTAACCTACTTGCTCAGGGCTATGAAAAACCTCAATGAATGGGTAATCGTTTCTTGACCTTGATATGCAAAATCCTGGATACTTTGGGCACTCTACCTGTCAAAATCAAATCCAAAGCAGTCAGGTCTAGATCTCAATAAACAATATAGAAAATCTTTCCAAAGACAATATATTATATAATAGGATGTAATTGAAGAGAATTCCTTATATTTGAAAACTCAGAAAAAATCCGTTTCAGGGCACTCCCTCAGCTCTTTAAAGAAATATAACTGGAAAGACTTCAAACAGAATTTATAAAAAGATGTCAAGAATCCTAAATGCCTCAGAAAAAGAAATAAGAGTAAACTTACACGAACAAACTTAACGTGCGGGTAAAATGTGGCAGCAGCTTCCTCCAGCACACTGTCCAGATGCTTCGTGTATGCACACCTACAGAGCACATTTCATCATATACAATTTTTGTGAGTTCTTATACTCTGTATCCAGCTCTTAGATATTTTTTCCTCTTATGGAAGACAAAGAAATAATAAAGAGGAGCAAAGTAAGCTATACTTGATAGTAAATGCAACAACAACAGGACGGCCTTCGTGTAGAAGTTGAACGAACTGGCGCTCTGATGTGAAGGGGATTATGTGAGACGGCCCCAAATCCTTCGGATATCCAGTGTAGTACCTAAAATAATATTTCGCTACATTTAATCATCACATGACATATTTCTCATAAGTACTAAAAAAAAAATAAAGAACTATAAAAGAAAGTGCACCTGCAAGTGGACCTGAGATGTGAAAGCATCCGATCAAGAAATGCATCCTCTGCCATTATCAGAACAGATGCCTCTTCCTAATATCCTGGAAAACAAAGTGTTTTCTATTGGTAAAAAAATTATTAAAAAGGCAAAAAGAATAAATTGATCCTCTACATCCACCAGCAAGTATTTGTTTGCTTGTTTTGTGTGTCTGTGTAAGATCTACAAAATTGATGTCATGATTTAGTGACACTGAGATAGCATTCATCATATACTGGTACAGGATCCAAGGCAACCGTGTTGGTGTCTAGTTCATGCTTAGTGCGGCCAGCATTAGCAAGGATTACTAAACCAGGTTACAACAGGATATTGAAAACGTATCAGAAATTAAGAAAGATAGTTTATTGTGTGTAGACCTCACTCAGGCATTTCATCAAACACCTTAGCTACATACATTCAGTTGGGACTAAACTCCTCAGAGACGCTACATAGGCATGCCTTTCCATGAGTGCGCGCTCTCGTAATTATGTGCGATAATGGGGAAGGTGGGGTTAAGAGAAGGAAGAGAGGAGAGGAGAGGAGAGGAAGAAAGGTGCTGACCTGTCGTGACCTGTACAGTTCCTTGAAGAACAAAATGAGAGAAAGGGGTAGCAATGGAAAAGCTATGGAAGTAATGTAATATATGAAATTAAAAGAAAAGGGGGCTTCTTCGTTTGGTTTGGGATGGAATTAGAAGGGGCTGAAGTGTAAAATAGAAAACTTCTATCACAATTTTATTTCAATTTTAAGTTTTTCGTTTTTTTTTTGGTTAATAATTTCATTCAGTTTCTCTCTTAAGTATTATTTAATGGTGATTTCACACTCTTCTTCTATTAAGGTATGTTTGAATGTATGAAAAAAACGCTATTTTTGGATTGGTGTTGTTATTTTTTAATATAAAATCATCCAAACAAACAAATGTTTCCAACAGCTCAAGAACAAATACTATTTTACTAATTCCACCAAAAATTGCCTTTCTTCTTGTTAGAAAGAAAACTATTTACTAATTCAAATAATATTTTTACTAATTCCAATAACATAAAATTAACATTATTTACATACCAAACCTAAAATCATTATTTTTGTTCTATTCTCTCATATACCAACTTAAATTGCATTATTTTGTATCTAATTCTTGTGCTGTTCAAGCATACTCTTATTTTGTTACCAAAACTAACCAAAATTACCTACAAATTACATTTTTCTTGATTGACTGAAAGGAATTACACCCCAAAAATGTTTTGTGATTTTTTCTTCTTCCTTGAATAAAGCGAAATGGAATTCTACATATCAAAATTTTTATAAGTGAATACTTCTCATCAAATCTTGGGTATTTGAATTTGTCCCTTAAAATTTAAAATAATTATGTATTTACTAATTAAAGGAGGGTATATTTTGATATATAACATAAATTTAATTAATATACGAAATCTATATTACATTCAAAACAAATTTTAAAGGACAAATTTTATCTTTTTCCTTACATCTAAAAAAAACCAAACTATAAATTCTTCTCTCTTCCACATCTTTTCTTAATTTTTTTTTAATTTTTATTTGTGCTCTTTGAGTCATGTTCAAGTAATGACTAAAATAAAAATAAAAAAAGATAACTTTTTGATCATATATATATAGAATAAGGTGAAGAAATAAAGAAATATTTTTTATTGTCATTTTCATATGTGAAAAAAGATTCATCTATCCATTTATTTTATTTCACAATGAAATATTATCTTATAATATCATCATTTTATTCCTGTGCCAAAATACATGCGGAATGTACGGATTTGGTCTAGAAGAAAAAAAATATAGTTGAATAAATTCATTAATTAGTGAGTATACTCTGGCAATAATATGCATGCTATAGTCTTTGCAAATTTTTGCATTCTTTTTCTTATGTGGGGAGGAAATGAAAGGGAACAAAATCATTATTTTATATTTCAATTAATGATTAACATATATTTAAATCTCTCATGAGTCCTATTATCATCATCCCCCAAATTAAAAATGTTACTCCTAGAACAGCTTAAATCAATATTATACAACAAAAATTAAAACATATTAAATCTATGTGAACAAGTATTTAATTAATGTAGCATTTATCAAAAAAATAATTAAAAAAATTCTGATGGATGCATTAGCCCAATTAATTTTATGATAACAATAATTAAATGCAAAGCAAACAAAACAATGTTTTTTTTTTTTTTTGCCTTTTTTGTCCTTTTATTGAGAGGTTTGCCAATGGAACTATGTAGTAGCAAACACATGATGACATGAATAATCACCACACGTGTCCTCTTAACACAATGCAACGTGTCCTTACATTCCCACGTGTCCCTCCTTTTCCTCCTTATATCAAGCCCTCCTTTCCACACCAAACCATCAAACAAATTCAAAAATTAAAAAAAGGAAGACGAGAATTGAGCAAGCGGCCATGACGGAGTTTAGAGATCAGCAAACTCTACAACACATGAAGGCAGTGGCACCGCCGAAGGGTCCCTCACGTGCGTCGCACGTGACCGCACTGGTCACGCTGCTTCCCTTAGGCGGCACCTTGCTCGGTTTCTCCGGCGTCACGCTTGCATGCACCGGCATCGGTCTGGCTATCGTGACTCCGCTCTTCATTCTGTTCAGCCCGATACTGGTACCTGCCGCTCTCACCGTCGGGCTCGCGGTTACTGGGTTTCTGGTAGCTGGTGCGCTGGGGCTCGCCGCTCTGTCGGCTTTCACGTGGATACTTAGTTATTTCTGGGGGAGGAGAAGTGGGCCAGGGCTGGCCATGGAGCCGTTGGAACGGGCAAGAAAACATGCCGTGGTACCAGTTTTGGGGTATTGATTATTTGTGTCATGCATGCAAATATATGTCAGTTAATAAGCATTCAGTTAATTTTTGGTGTTATATATTAATGCTTTGGAAATTAAGTGGATGCATGTAATGTGTCTGTTCCTGTGGTGCTTATATATATATATTATATATATGCTCTAATTAAGTTAATACTAATGAAGTTGTTTTATGGTTTGTTTTAATTATTAGATAAATTTAGCCATTTGTGTTTTTGAGTGTTAATGTTTGCTTCTGATTAGTTAAAGTTCTTTAATTAACACTGTTTTTATTCTATTGATTGGGTACTTGAGAGGAAGTGTTGTTAAATATTGGATATTTTCTTCTCATATTCGGGAATATTTTCTCATAACATATTATAAAAATGCATTAAAAAAATTGTAAAAAGTACTTGAGAGTGTAAGGCTTAATTAATGTTTCCAGTTGACTGTCATATTCAGACACAGTACCATATACTGGTAAAACATTTCAGATAATTCCAATTCCCATTTTTGACATTAGTAGCTTAGCCCCACCCCCAATATCTACTGGTACCAACTGGTACTTATCCAGATCTACAGATTTTTACACAGACTTGGTATCCCCAGGTCTGAGCAGCACATATTATACACAGCTCCAACTAGATAAAGGAAGAAATTAATAAAACTGTAATATTTTTTTCTTCTATTCAGGGAGGAGAGATCCTTTCACAATTAGTTATTTAATAATTTTAATAATAATTTTTCAAATAATTTCGACAAAAATTAAAAAATAGAAAACTTTATAAATATAAATGGATCTTATTTTAAATTTTGTATAATTTAAGTGTCAATTAGTTAAATATGTGCCATTTATTTTTTATAGTTTTTTATAGTTTTTGATGAATTATCAAATAATATTTAAATTGTATAAAATTTGAAACACAATCTATTTATAAAATAAAAATATATTTTATTTTAAAAACATTTTAATTTCAAAATTATTAAGTTAAATAATTAAATAGTTGTCAGTATCCTCAGTTAAAGAATTCTTCAAATTAAGTTCTTCAAGTTCCTCCAATCAAACAGGAAAGCACCAGTCAAAAGTTCCATTAATTTCCTTATTTTTTTGAAGGAAAAGTGGGGTTAAAATTTTTCCATTTACCAAGAACTTTTTAATCAATTTTCTAATGTACGATTTGTTTCATACAGAAGACGTAATTTTAACGCTAGACCAATAATTAAATATGCATTAGAAATCTTTTAACTAATTGTCAAACATGCGTCTTAATTTACAACATTAACTTTTAGATCAAATTTTGATTTTTCAATAAAAATAATCCCTGTACCAGCTCCTCATTTAATTAACAGGAAATAGCTCATTATCTGGTAAGCACTAGAGGAAGCACACGTATGAATTATGTCAAGATTCTTGCACAACTGGTAATTATCTGCAAAAAGAATTCCTAAATATTTATTTTAAGCGGCAGTGATAAAATCTTAACAATTTAGCAACTGAGCTAATTCCTCATCAAATTATTTAAGGATGTTAAAAGGGACTACCATTTTTTTTTATTGACTAAGAGGACCTCAAATAGGGATGACAATTTGGTCTATGGCCCTGCGGCCCTATCTGGACACGACGCCCAACCCAAAAGCCGACCCGCCTGACCCAGACAGCGACTGTGCGGGGCCGGGCCGGGCCATCGAATGGGCCGAGTCAGGTACGGGTACAAGACTTAGGCCCGTCCGCTCGGCCTGAAATATCGATAATATACATACTAATATATTATTTGTATATATTGTGTGTAATGTGTATAATATAAATTGAATTTTGAGTAAGCAATTCATTATATATATTTTCAAATTTCACGTAATATTAACAGTTAAAATTTATAGCTTAATGACAAACTCACAAAATAATTTAAATAAAAAAACTTTCTCTGACTTAGTGAAACAAGATTCTTTATTTATCAAAATAAGACTATTTATACAAAATAAAATTATTTATGTATTTTAATAACTATTTCAATTTTATTTGAATTAAACATGATTACATATTAATAAAATGTGTAAAATGATCCGGGTTCAATTGAGGTAAAAATGGATAACTAAAAAAAATAGCAATTGGCCAGGCCGAGGCAAAAAATTGCATGAGCTGGTCGGGTTCTGGGTTTGGCATAAACCCGGCCCATTGCCATCCCTAACCTCAAAAGAAAGAGCCCACTGAATAGCCTTAACTAGGGGTGTCAATTTTTTACCCGACTCGACTCGACCCGAAATGACCCGAGATAAAATGGGTCGGGTGTGGGTCAAGAATTTTTGACTCGTCTCGGATCGGGTCGGGTCGGGTCAATTCAAAATAACTTGAATAATTCTACTTTTTAATTTTTAATTTTGAAGATTTACACTAATTAAGATTAAGTTGCATAAAAATATTTAAAAAATAATTACTAAATATTTAATCACTTTATTTGGATCGGGTCGACCCCGTGACCCGAATGGATGGGGTACGGGACAAAGAATTTTGACTCAAATTTAATCGGGTCGGGTCGAGTCGGGTCAGATCAAAAATAATAATAGAATAATAGCGACTTGATCTGAACTCGATCCATTGACACTCCTATAGCCTCATTTCAGGGAGAAGCTTCATGTCATGTTTGGTAAGTTAATTTAATTAGAAAGAAGATTAATTTGGAGCTAATTAGAGAATAATTCTATTTTCTGTAAGGATTCTGTTTGGAAGAAGGTTAACGAAGGTTAATTTGAAGATTTTTTTTTTGATATAAAAGCTCCCATCAAATCCAGCATTTATTTCTTTTCAAATATTTTTTGCGAAATTTGAACTCCCGTCTTTCTGTAAAGAGATGAAGTCTAGCATTACTGTGCTAAATATGTGACTAATTTGAAAATAATTAAAGAATAATTTTATCCCATGTAAAAATTGGGGATAATTTTACCTCGTAGTTATTTATCTTTCGGACATAATCTTATTTTGTATAACTCGGAGATAATTAGAAAATAATTTTTTTTTGTAAAAAATGGGGGTAATTTTATCTCTGATTATTCTTCTTCCTGGCATCGTCTTAGGAAACAAAATTATATCATCAACATAATGAAAATGATCTAATCTCCTATTATTTTGCTAGTTAAGATTTAATCCTGAAATAATACCGGTCTAAATACCTTTATCATCTAAGGTGGCTTTCAACAGAGTTAAAGAGGAAAGCACACAAAAATATTTTTTTATATAATATTATACAAATTAGGCCAGTGTTTATTATGAATAAAATTTATATTTTATAAAAAGATTTAGCTAAGGTTGCAACAAAAATCTTAAATTAAAATATCATTATTTTGTGTTTTTTTATAAGAACTTTATTTTGTGTTTCTTTGTAAGAATTTTCGCAGGGCTACTTGTACGTGTTATTTCCTATTATACATATTTTTAGAGTTCCAAAAAATATTTTTTTATTTGTATCTAAAATTTGTTGAATGCAAAAAAAATAAAAAAATTGTCATTCAGATGGTCTCATCATAAAAGTCATTTCTTTTCTTCAAAATATTTTTTTTTTCGGAATGAAGTTCAAAAAATAACTCTGATAAAAATAATTAAAAAGTATCCAAAATTGATAAGATAGGTGGAATTTCACAGTGTCCAACATGCATTAAAATAATTTGTTTGTGCATTATAAAACATGATTTATGATAAATTTATATAAGTTTTATTATCAGATCATGCAAGATCTAATATTTTCCCCAATTAATTAATATAATGAAAGACAAAGTAGAAAAGAAGACACAACTAACAAGTATAAATATATTAAAATGAGATAAAAGATATATAATATAATGCATTTGTATCTACTTCTCAAAAGGACAAGAAAATAGTTATCTCTTTCATTTCAGATTTCACAAAAATTAAAAAATACTCCTACACAAAAATTAAAAAAAATACATATTTCCCAAAAAGTAAAAAATATATACATATCATAGTTTTATACGCATTGTCAGATCGATCGGCCTTTTCGCTTGGCTTTGCGAATCCGTAAAAACCTCCGCTCGAATCTCAGAATTCAAGCAGCGAGTAGTAGAAGGAACGCTAGAAGGAAGAATCGGCGTCAATCCGAGGTGAGTCTCTTCCAAATTTTAACGAATTCTCCTCCGAAACAGGTTCAATGGAAAGAATCGCGCAATAATCGGATCGAATTGTGTGGGATACGGATAGATAATTGCTCCAAATCGACTCTGGTAGAAGGTCTAATGTTTTAGTAGAGAAAAAACAGAAAAGAATAACAGTAAGTCTTCTCCGTTTATTCGAAAATGGAAAATTATCCTAAAGGAGCAAGGTGCATGTAGTCTACCATCTAAACTGTTTCATCTAACAATTGAAAGGGGAAATTTTCTTATTCGGGAAATGAGAGTAGATACTTAATTGTCAATAGACTGAATGCTCTTCCTAATTTTTTGACAGATACAGTGACTTGATTCTGGTAATTGAGTTGTATTTCCACAGGGGGGGGTGGGGGGGTGCTTTTGGTGCTTAAATTTGTGACTGAGAAAGGTGCTATGTTTAATGGCTGGACTAGAGGAGTTGAAAAAGAAACTGGTCCCGTTATTTGATGCCGAGAAGGGGTTTTCTAACGGAGCGTCATCGGATCCCTGTGATTCCTATGTGGTAATGTTCTTTTAAGGACTTTGGGTGTTTTGCAAATTAGTTTGGCATCTTAGATAGTTAATGATGCATCCTAATTTGCAATTGGCAGCCTAATTTGTTGTGTTAATTGCAAAAGAACTCAATCTGTCATCTTGACTGGACCTATTTGTTTCCAGTCTGTACGCAAAAACCTAGAACCCCAAATGCAAATTCTCTTTTTTGTCTTTTTTTTTTAAACTCTTTTAGCTTGGTTTTGATCTAGCCGGTCGCATGGATCTGGACATTGATTCTTTTTTGCAATACCTCAAACAGTAGGATATATTCTGTAGTAAGACAAATATTTGGTTTGTCACCTGGAACACATTTGTTGTGGTTTGCAAAATGATGTTTAAATTTAATTTATCGTTGACACATGCATTCGTAGCCATATAGCTATTAGAATTACGTGCAATTTTGTTTTTGTTATTTCAGGCATCAGATGGTGGCACTGTGAACCTGCTGAGCCAATCTCTTGGGGTATACAACATAAATGAGCTAGGGTTGCAGAAACGTTCTGCAGGCATAACAGATGATATCAACACAGATGAGAAGACGTATAGGTGTGCCTCTCATGAAATGCACGTGTTTGGCGCAATTGGTAATGGCGCCAGCAGCATTGTGCAGAAGGCTGTATTTATACCTGCTCATCGAGTCCTTGCTCTTAAAAAGATAAATGTCTTTGAGAAGGTTTCTCTCTCTCTCACACATGCCCGCACGCGCACGCGTGCACACACTACACCCAAAAACTTTCTTTGTATGCATGCGTGCTTGTGGGCCTCAAATGGGGGAAAAATATCAAAAAAGAAAGTATTTTCAAAATTCGCCATGTTCTATTTGACTATAGGCTTTTCACTTTATTGGGCAACTTTTCCACTCCTAAATAATATGTACAAAATATTTATCATATTCATTATTTCTTCATTTGGTACAAAATATATACACTTTAGTATAGGGTTTTGAGAAATGCAAAAAGACTTTAGAGAGAACTTGAAAGAATCAATTAGGTATTATTCATTTAAAAGGCATAGTGAGCGGACTTCATATGTGTTAGTTGTGCGGTGGCTTTTACAATAAGAAGAGAAGTTGGGTGCTTTTGCAAATACTGATAATGGTGGGTTTCTTTTTATACATTGATGCCGAAACAAGTACAGCTTACTCGAAAATATTAACATAATGCATACTGATTTGGGCTATTGTGGGGCCCTTGTGGTAGTCAAATAGCATTCTCCTTGTATATCATTTATTTACAGAAGTTACTAAAACTAAAGATGGTGAAATTGTTGTCTTGGATGTAAAATAAAAGGAGAAGAGACAACAGCTATTGAACGAGATAAGGACTCTATGTGAGACTTCATGTTTCCCCGGCCTGGTAGAGTTTCATGGTGCTTTTTACACTGCCGGGTCAGGCCAGATCAGCATCGCACTAGAGTACATGGATGGTGGTTCTCTTGCTGATGTGCTCAGAGTCAAGAAAGCGATACCGGAGCCGATTCTCTCTCATTTCGTCAAGAGGATTTTACTGGTAAGCATTTTTTTTAACCTCATAATTTGACTTTCCTTTTTTGTAAAAGAAAGTTGACATTATCTTCTGCAAAACATCAAGATAGCATGTTTTCCCCTCCAAAATGGGAAATGCCATGCATTCCCCTTTAAGATGGAGGTGTCACCTGTATCCTTCTTTTATTTTGTTAATATAATTTGTAAACAATTCATCATTTTTTACACTAGTTAACTGAAATAAGCAATGGGCTAGAAGAGGTAGTTTGGGCATCTTCTGAAAGTAGTAGTGAAAAGAGGATAATCCGGTGTGTTGAATTTTGTGGGAGTACATTTCTTATTCCATATTTTTTTAATGGTGGAGTTTAGCATAGTGGCAGAACCAGGAGAAGCCCAGTGGGATCAATTCATCCCACTGGATTACCAGAAAGGCCCTTTATACCATACGAACTTTCAATTTCATTCAGAGAGGTTTTTAGGATCTCCTTCATTCACAATAACAACTAAAAGATCCTGGATCCACCGAGCTTGATATTGCGATATTGCTCATTTTGATGGGGCATATAAGATTTTAGGAAATGAAAACATGTGACTGTCTTTGATGGATACTGAAATATTCACCCTTTTCCTGTTTTGCTCCTGTAGTTTCAAAGTCCCTATTTTGGTCCCTGCTTAATAATTTATTTTTTGTATATTTTTGTTTCTAAATGTTCCTTCGAACGGTTGACAAAAAATCCTATTAAGCACTGACCTGAATAGAGTCATCTTTGACGTGGTAGAATCGTTGCATCCTAGGATTTGAGCCCCCATTTAATTCTTTTCAACTAAAAGATATTGGTATGGACCCAGTAGGCAAAATAAAAAATTTCAATCTTCATGTGCCATTTTTTGATGAGAATGGTTCATATGCCTTCACTTGGGGCGCCCCATTTTTTAAAAGTTCAAGAACTTGTAGTCTTAAACTCAAATATCTGGTAAATTCATTTAATGCTATCTATTTTCACTTTTTCTATGCACACATGAAAAAAATAAGACTTTTTAACTTCGTTTTTGTTGGGATCAAAAGCTAGGGAAAATCCACGTGGAATAATTCTGGATGTTGATTTTTCAAGTTCTTGGTTCTCATGAAAACAAAGTTGATGCTGCAATTTGAGTTTTATTTCGTTTTTTGTGTTTAGAATTTTTATTATCCAAGGATTTAGAAAATGGAGGCATTTAATAATCCTCTTGTATGATATATTTTTTTCATTACTTGTTGAAATTTGAGTCTACTAATATAATTGCTTGTATCTATTGAAACCAAAAGGGACTTCAATATTTGCATGGCGTGAGACATCTGGTACATAGAGACATAAAGCCGGCAAACTTGCTTGTTAATCTTAATGGTGAGCCAAAAATTAGCGACTTTGGAGTGAGTGCTGGTTTGGAGAACACCATGGCCATGGTATGTAGTCAGTGACCTATCTCTAGTAATTTTTCGTTAATTTTTCTTTTATTCAAATCAGTAAAAGTGATGATCATCAAAAGTTGTCCAATATTTCTCATATTTGCAACTAATGCCCAATGCATGGTGTTATTGTTTGGAATAGAACTGTTAAAACGTAACTACATAATAGAATTACCACATTGGGTCTGACATTTCATCCTGCTCATCAAATTGCTTTCAAAACAGTTTACATAAATTATCAATTATAATTTCTATATCATTTACAACTTTATTATTTCTAGTGTGCCACATTTGTGGGAACAGTGACTTACATGTCACCAGAGAGGATAAGAAATGAGAACTATTCATACCCGGCTGATATATGGAGCCTTGGATTATGTATATTAGAGTGTGGCACTGGCAAATTTCCTTTTTCAGCAAATGAAGGTCCTGCCAATCTCATGCTTCAAGTGAGGGATTTTTGTTTCATGCAAAAAATATATTGTTGTGAAATGTTCAAAACATCACTAACACCATGCAAAATTAGAAATATCAGGTATGCCCGTGCTAAGAAAAAGAAAAAAGATTGTCCACACTAAATTCTCACCACCCGATTATATTCTTAAGCTCTCACTCATTCCATACAGTCATATTATATTGTAGTTAATTAGGGAACATGGAGGCTGCATTTGGAAAAAAAGAAAAGAAAAGTAGAATGTAGCTCAAGAGTATATAAAGTAGGCTTTTTTTTTCAAAAATAAATAAAAAGAGTGATGAAGTGGGAGCCAGAATTATTGTTAGAGGTGTTCTATGCATTTCATACTTTTACCCTTTTCTATATAGAATTTTAGGTGACATGCAATAAGTATGTCAAATAGTAGTGAAGTATTTGAACTAAGATAAAATAGACATTATACATGGATGGGGTGAGAGGCTGAGAGCACCTCCAAATTTTGAACTTCTACTAAGTTTAATGGACCCTGTACAGAAATATGGATTCTCTCTAAAGTCACTTATTTATGAAATACATATGTTCTGCTAAGGGACAAGGTGGGTCCCACTTTCATAACTCTTCTTTGGATCATGACTTTTAAAGAGCTCCCTTAGCATTAGCAAGGTAAATCTTAAAGGAAAAGAAAAAAGGAATATCCGATGATGAGGATTTAGTGTGGACAGTCAAATTTCCCTCATTAATGAGTAACCACTCCGCTCCCAATAATGTTATGTAGCCAATATATGCCCTTCGCCAGTACTCCAAAAGATGCCTAAAATACCCGTCCTTCCTGTCTATTTATGTATACATTATAAAAGTATTTCTTACTATGTGTGGTGTACCAAACAATGCCTTGATTGAAGTTGATAACGATCTTTCTAGGCAAGATATGACATGATTCCATAAGCTTTTTGATATCATCTTGCTGTTGCCTAATTATAATTAATTTGCTTTTGTTTCTAAAAATTGACTTGCAGGTCTTGTATGATCCATCGCCAACTCCACCAAAAGACCAATTTTCACCTGAATTCTGCTCATTTGTTGATGCATGCTTGGTGAAAGATGCCGATAAGAGACCGACAGCTGATGAGGTCTATTTTCATTTTAATTCCATTCGTTTTGTTTTTCCCTTGAGAAAGACTATGAGAGAACATATGGACTAATATATATATTTTCACAATAATCATGCAGCTTTTGTACCACCCTTTTATAAAGAAGTACGAGAAAGCCAATGTGGATTTGTCAGCATACATTAGGACAATTGTTGATCCCATGCACAGATTAAAGGAGATAGCAGATGTTAGTTGCTTCTTTCATTTTTCTATATTTTTGCTTTCTAACTTATTTCTCATCTTATCTCAGGTCATACTGACTTCTCTTTTATTTTTCTCTGAGTGGGTGTTTTTTTTTTCTTTTTTTTTTGGGGTGGGGGGGTGGGTGGGTTTATATATTTAAATACGGTTGATGTTCTTTTTTTTTTTTGGCTAACCATGTCAACAGTTATGTTGCATTAGCATTAGCAGTCGTACTGTACATAGCTAAATAGTTGACACATTCTTTAATGTTCTTTTTTTCATTATAGATCCTTACTGTGCATTATTATCTTCTGTTTGATGGCTCTGAGGGGCAGTGGCGTCACATGAAAAGCTTTTACAAGGAGTCTTCTACCTTGAGGTTAGCCATCTCCACCATAAAATCACGCTTTCTTTTCCTAAATGCCTTTGTTTCTCCCTCTTATCTGATGCTTTTAAGCTTTTTTAAGGGTTTCATGTCTTTTTAATCATTTCAAAAATGTCAATTAATTTTCTTCATTTTTCAGTTTTTCAGGTACCAAGTACAGAGGGCAGGATGATATCTTTTCAGTGCTGATTGATATAAGAAGAAAACTACATGGCGAACTGCCAAGTGAAAAGATTGTACATGTCGTAGAGAAACTCCAGTGCAAGGCAAATGGACCAGATGGGGTTATGATACGTGCATCCGGTTCATTTATATGTGGGACCCACTTTTTGATATGTGGGGAGGGGGTTCAAGCTGAGGGGATGCCCCACATTGAAGATCTTTCTGTGGACATATCTGGGAGGCGTGTAGGAAATTTTCGGGAGCAGTTTGTGATGGAACCAGGGACAAAAATCGGGTCGTATATTATAGTTGAGCAAGACTTGTACATAACGCAATCCAGAGCAAGCTAAGACTAAACTTATTTGTTAGGTGAGCAACGTTAACCCTTATTGATGTACCGCATTTTACCTACAGCCGGCTGATCGTACTATTGTGTGTTTAAAGATTTTGTTTCCCGTTTGCTAATTTTGTTTTTTATTTATCCGTTTAGTCTTGATGATGATGATGATCTGTGTGCGTGTACTTACTGTTTAATAATTAAGTTGTTTTTTTCTAGACAGTTTGTTAGTCGTCGTATATTTTGTTTTTCATTTAGCATGTTGCATGTACATATCTAGTGCGCTATGTAAATATTACATAGTTCACGAAAATAAATCTTTAAATATTGAGAATAGAGGCATATAACTTATGAGAGATTTACCGTCATAACTGCGAAAAGTATAATTCTCAGAATTTTTATGCTTTTAGATATGGAGAGATTGAAAATCAAAATGATTCATGATATGATATTGAATTTGATAAATTGTTGTTCGCTTTGTTCCCATCATCTGAAACCATGATATTGCATGAGAATTGAGAAATATCAATTTAATTAAAAAGAGATGATGAAAATTACTCTTACTTCTTTGAAAACCATGGTCCTACAAGAAGAAAAGCATAGCCTATTTGATGCATACACGAGCTCTGAGTTTAAGCCACATCCCATTCAAAATGGTTATTTCAAGTGCTTATACTTTCGTTATTAATTTCATAACAGCATGAACAGGACGCATTTGATTAATTACAAGAAGAAAGTAAATTAAATACTTTTCACTATTAAGGCAAGTAAAATGATCTCTCCTTGTGCAGGGGAAGAACACACAGAATATCTATAAGCAAATACAACAACAAAAGAAAGGGAGGGGGGGGTGCTTAGGTAAATTTCTCTAGCACTTGATAGCATAATTCTTTTTTTTGATGGAATATTAATGGAATGTTAAATAAAACCTAAATTACATGAAATTTGAAACATAATCAATCTATAAGTTTAAGAATATTTTTGTAAACATTTTTTATTTTTAAGATTTTTTTTGAAATTATTTAAAAATTTATTGCTAATGTTGTCAAGTTAAATAGTTATCAAGGATCCCCACCAAATTTTTTTATTATATAGAGCATATACTCAATAAGACATCTTCCGAAACAAAAATAAAATAAAATAAAATAAGGACGAATAAAACATGTTGCCAGTACAGTCCATATAGAAACTAGCGGTTCATGGAAATGCATATTGATTTGACTCAAAATTTCTTTTATTAGCAAGATACTCATTCAAACCATGTCAGTTAAGAAACTTTCTTGGCTCTTATAATGTTTGCTTATTTTAGTTCTGATTCTAACTGAAATATACCGAACAACCATACGAGCGCCTTGAGATTGTAGCTAACCTCCTCTTCTTCCTGGTTTTAGACACAAAGATAAAGGCAAAAGCAAACTTCAAGGAAGAAAAGAAAGAAAATAATAATTCCCCTCCACAAATTTAAGAAAGGATACATTCAAAAAAGAATTTTACAAAAAGGAGCCTTGGAGCCGGTCTGACATGAGAAATTATAAGGTTTTTGTGGCATCGCTGTTTTTTATAGTTGCGCAGCAGTATGTAAGTGCTACGTGGAACTTTCACAATATTCCAGGTCAAGGTGGTTTTAATTTTCAAGGTCCAGGCAGTCGTAATTTTCCGAGTGTAGGTCGTTTTCCCAGACAGCGCAATTTCCCCGGTCTAGGTGGTAATACCGGTCAGGGAAGATTGCCAAGGCATGCGATATTTCCTGGTTGGGGCTGGGATACTGGAAACAGCAAATTTCCTGAGCAAGGCAACTCTGCGAAAGGACTCGAGGAGGGATTTTATAATGTCGCATGCCCGAAGGTTGAGACAATTGTGCGCGACACAGTCCGAACACACTATAATAATGACCCAACAATAGCTGCCGGCATCCTTCGCATGTTTTTCCACGATTGTTTTGTGCGAGTAAGCCTCATTAACAAATTATTGAATGATAATTCAAGGATAGAATCATATCATTCCCTTGTGTGACATTCTTTTTCTTTGTTTTTACTTGGCAAATTCCAGGGCTGCGATGCATCAATCCTACTCGACAAGACACCTTCTGGTGAAATGGCTGAGAAGTTCGCATTTGCCAATGGCTTCACCTTGCATGGTGAAGAGGTCATCGATGCTGCCAAGTCAGCGGTGGAGGCTGCATGCCCTGGTGTAGTCTCTTGTGCAGATATACTTTCTTTTGCTACGAGGGATGTTGTTGTCCTGGCAGGTCTTCGAAACTTCCCTATGGTTGCAGGCCGCCGGGACGGGACAGTTTCCCTGGCATCCGAAGTACCTGGAAACCTCCCCGATCCATTCTCAAATGTCGAAAAGATGACTGAAATATTCAACAAAAAAGGCTTTTCTCAAGCCGAGTTGGTGATCCTTCTCGGTGCACACTCCATTGGTGGGGCACATTGTTTCACATTCACCAACCGGCTGTACAACATAACTGATCCGGCACTTGATGTGAACATGGCCCAGCAACTAAAGAACACCTGCCCTGTACAAACACAAAATGCTGACGTCTCGAAGGATGCAAAGGTTCTTTCCCGACTACAGCCCTTTCATCTCTTAGCAAAATAAGTTAAATAACTTGTACAATGATATCCAAAACTAGCCTAAGCAAAAACCATCATCATATTTCACACTAATTAATCAATAATTAAATACATTAATTCCCTTCCGTTCCTTGTGCTTATGTATCCAACACGGCATTACAGGTGGACTTTGACCCAGGCTCGCCAATGTTGTTAGATGCGTCGTACTACACACAGGTACAAACCGGCAGGGGTTTGCTGACTTCTGATCATACTCTCATGACCGACCGTAGGACCAAGGAGGTAGTTGCTAGGATGGCCGCCGATCCTGAGAGATGGAAGAGGAAGTTTTCAATAGCTTTGGTCAAGCTTAGCACACTTGATGTCTTGGTAGGAGATCAAGGTCAGATCCGTCAGCAATGTAGAGCTGTTAACGGTGCACCCTCGCAACAGTTCCAAAGTTTTCCTGGTCGTGGTTTCTAAGGGAAGAAATGAGGATTTTTTTTTTAATTTAAATTCAGCACTCTCTGTGGTGAAAGTAATTTTTATTTTTCAAATTTTAGTTTCTTTTTTAGGACTCGAATCAGTGTATTTGTACACATGTACGGAAAGTGAAAACACAAGTTCAATGGTTTGTAATTGTAATTCATTTGCATCCAGATGAGTAAATTAACTCCATGATTTGGGGTAAATAGTCTTTGCTTATGGAATCGAAATCTTCATCCCAACTGAGTGGTTCAGAGGGAATTAAATCACAAAACAAAATATCAGATATTTGAAATTGTTTTGTAACAACATTAGTTCAACTTAAATCATCACGAGCGGTAGTGAAACCTTTTTAGTTTATATAGCTAGAACAAAACTCTCTCTCTGCTAACAAGAATAAAAACATGAAAAAAAAGTGCTTGTATCTTTTGCTTGAAGTTAAAAGACTTTCTGCAAATTCAAGATTTTTAGAACTGTTGAATCTCAAAATTTTCTGTAAAAGCAGCTAAAAAACTGTTGAATCTCCACCAAGTCCACCAATCAGCTTCTCAATCCGAAAAAGCATAGCTGGTACATGCAAGATTTGATAACATTAGGTTCGTGTCATTTAAAATAGATTCAGTTAAATGGAAAATTCTCATTGCTGCCAAATAGATTTTTAGAACTTTTATTTCAATTAGCTCCTTGTCTAACTAATTTGTAATTTATGCTATAAATTTTAAGTCAGGTTCCGATTCTAGTTCTTTGATTAAAAAACAAATTGTAAATACAGGAATAGACTTGGAAATAACATACCTTGGAAATTGTCATCACTCATATATTTCTACAATCAATGAAAAAATTAACAATAAGAATAAAAAAATTTAGAATCGATAAGAATATAGTTTGAAAATAAGATATTAATAAAGCGAGTAAATATATAAGAGAAGGTACCGAAATCTGGGCCATTAGATCCGATTCATCAGTTTCCTGCACTTCAGTTTTTGGAACTACAACTGCAGCAAAATAAGAAACAAAGTTGAATTGTAGAAGAAAAATAATTCAAATTTTATATTTCCCCAAAAGCATGTGCAATCCTAAACTTCATTGGATAACATTGGAAACTACCTGGAGGGCAGGGATTAACTGGTCCTGTCTGGTACCCCTGAAACAAATTTCACAAATAATGAATACAACTAATAAAAGCTTACCATTTGTTTTTCCTTATGAACTATTTATTTCATGAGGAAAAAGATTATACATACAGATGGAACAGACATATAGCCATTCTGATAAGCACTAGAGCTCTCACCAGCTGGGATAATTTCCCCTGCATATTGAACATTACATATAAAGAAATAGTACATGGACCAATCAATTAGATTGAAATAAAGGCTCAAGTAACGGTACCATAACCGATGTTGGAAGAGCAGTTGGTGAGGAGATCAGTGAAACTAGGAGGAAATTCAGAGAAGAGAGAGTCTATGTTATCACAGGTCATAAGCGGCTCGAGGAGACCACTATTGTCTTCCGCTTCATGTTGATTGGTGTAGGTATAGTTGGTATAACCCGCTGCTTGTGTGGCTCCTTCGTCCTCTCTGTATGTGTCCGCAGGATCTTCGCTACTCATCTCATCACTAGCTCTACATTTTATTATTCATTATTTCAAGAAACATACAATCAATATAAGAATAGAAGGCGAATGGAATCAAATTTGTTTGAGAAGGTACCTTTTCCTCTTTTGCATGTAATGAAACTTGCAAGGAACATCCTTAGATGCTGATGAATCACATATGCAACCTTTCCCAGATGGCATTCCCAGAATTTCTATGGAGCACTCCTGTTTGCATGTCAAGGGTTTTACTTAGACAAAAAGAAAATCTGCTTAACTAATATGAAAATAGAATGATGAAACCACATTAGTATACAACAAAAACTAGAAAAAAAAGAAATCTGAAAGTAAATTAGAACATGTTCAAGACAAGGTAAGTGTTGAGTCTATCATGCATAACCTTGACACATTTCAAGAATTCCTCTGCAACACTTGACTGTGAAAATCTAACTGCAAACTTCTGGATCTGCACACCAGTGATTTGAAATGCTCATCTTAAGTTAAAAGATTCTTTCAATTTTCTGAATAGAATGAAATGAAAACTATCTTTGAGATGTTATAGAATAATCACAATTTCAAGAAGGCATGGCAATTGTTTCCCAGAACCTCTTGTCAATTATGCAACACTTATAAACTATGGTACATTCAGACTGCTGTTTGTAATAACTTGGGGACATAATTGTCACTCATTGTCTACTCTCAGTGCCAACTCTGATACACCATGAGATTCGGTACCAATGCATAAAAAAATATTCGTAAAAAATAAGAGGTTATTTTAAAGAGAGTAATCAAATAATTCCTGGGCAGATGTGTCCTTGAAACTGATGAAAACAGCTCGGCTTCCTCTGATTGGGCATTCCGGCACACATGACACCTGTGGCCATGAGAATAGTAGGTTGTAGAGTACATGCTCTTCCTACAGAGAAACATACATATGCATCAATATACTTCTATCGATTGGAAAAGCCGATGAGGCAAGATCTAAAATTCTGTTTTATGCTGCTCCTGCATTACTCAATAAGGATCTAAAGAGTGACTGAAATCAATCAATCTTAGTTCCTGGAACTGTTCTGTTGAGTTCTTTTTTTCTAATATATTTGCTTGATCTCCTGTCCTAGCTCCATTTAAGATGTCAATCTAAATTGTGGAAACACTACATATTGTCTTTAGTTCTTCCTTTACCTTTAATTGACATTATTTTATATTCCCCCATCCCAGCCCCATTTCCTTTGACCTTTGTAAATCATGGATTGCAAAGCTTTCTTCAGAGATTTTTTTGGATCTTAAGGTAGCAAGGACAATAGGCGTTGATCAATCTTATTATCGCTCGATACAAATAAAATATAGACTATATATTTGCACTTATATGCTACAATTAAGTCAATAACATGAAATCTGATTTGTATAATTGCTGAAGATGAGGAAAGGCAAGATAATATTATATGAAATTTGAAAACAATTATTGCAATGAAAAGAATCTAATATCAGAACAAATGTTTACTAAAAGAAAGGATAGATGAACTTCAGATACTAGTAGGTATTAAAGTTCAACAAAAAGCAACAGACTAAATGTTGCATAAATCATATGCCCTTAGTCCCCTGGGATCTCCTCTTAACATCAATAGATGTAATTTTAGAAATTGAAGGCAGACCTTTAGGGGCCGATCTAAAAAAAATCAATAAAAGGCAACTATTAGATAAAAGAAGTTAGATCTTAATAAAATCTAACTAGTGTGAATGCTTTCTGTTTTACAAACAGATAAGATATTGATTAGATCTAACATATAACGTAGAAACTCATCCTAATAGGAATAATACAGTAGATGATACGAGAGTACAACTATAAACCGATCTTACAAGACATCTTATACAAATATCAGAAAACAACTAATGCATGCAAAATAGTAAATCAAAATAAACAGACAGATAGTAAGCAAGCAGATATAAAATTTCCAGAAGAAATGAAAGAGGGATCAAAACTACACGGACAATGAGATCGTCCCCAAGCGACAGGGAGAGAACATGTACGGTCGATCCGCCAGGGATCCGCGCCAGTGAAATGGAGAGAGAAGCGGTGGTGCGACAAGGAAGCCAGGCGCCTTTCGACCTCTTGCTCTTGTGCAATGGCTGTGACCGCACGATCGGCGCCTGGCCGGATGGCACAGTGAAGAAGCGCGAGTACTCCACCTCCCAGTGTCCCTTCGCGTTTCTTCTCATGCTAGGGCTTGGCTTGGGAGAGCAGGAGACCTTGACCGAGGCGGCGTTAGACGAAGCATTCGATCTCCGTTTTGTTTTCCCCATTTTTGTTGTTTTTTCGGAGATTTTTGGCGCTAATGTGAGAGAGAGAGAGAGTGGAAACTGTCAAGAGAGCAAAATTTGTTGTGCTGGTACTTATAGTGTGGTCAGAGTGTTCTGCTGCTTCAAAATTACACAGTAAATAAACCCGTTTTATATATCAACAAATCACTGAAAGTGGGTCAGTGTACTAACCTAAGTTACAAAAGCGTCACGGTGTTTCAGAATAAAACTAGACCGAGTTCACGGTGTCATTTGTTGATAACCAAGGCCCCTTCATCCAGTTCATAAAGAGAGGAGATTATCTCCGTTTCATAAGAAACTGGAGATCAGCCTTCAGGCCTGGTTTTTGTCCTGTAGCATCAGATCGGAGGATACTCAATTGACTGCCACGTGGCAGTTTAATTTTTCAATAAATCACAGCCCTTCCTTTTGAAATTGGCATTTTCCTTGGCCGTTGATTTTAGCAATGAGAACTAATTAGTGTAAAGTAGCTAGAGAGACATCCATGGTTACAATTAATATTATTCAATTAAGACATCTCTGCAAATTAAGCAAATAAATGCTAGTCGTTCAACGAAATTTCACAAATAACATAGGCTCATAATTAATTAAAACATTATTCAGCTAGAAAATGATGGAATATACCACTTTTTCAAAACAAAACAAAAAACATTATTCAGCAAAAATTTGCATTTATATTGTCTTGGATCCATCAGCCATTACTTGGATGGTTCAAGGAAAATGCCGTCCGGGACCTCCGAAAGCAAACCATGCCGGCCTTGCAAGGGGAGATGGAGGCAGCCGATTCATGGCACGAGATTGCTCAAGGGGCACATTCGGTGTGTCGTCGGATAGATCTCGTTCGTTCCTGCACCCGTAACCGCCTCCATATGCAAACCTTGCGGCGGTAACCATTTTCCTCGGAACTACATTAATACCAACAGGAAAATTAATATCATGTTATTGGAACTGCATTAACCTGGGTAAACTTTCTCAACAAAATTTGAAAAAAAGCATGCAAATTAGTGACAAGATTTGAAAAATTACAAACGAGAAACAAAGATAAATTAACTATTGAAGTCGACAGGAAGAGCAATAGCAAAGCAGCTTAGTAGAAGAAGGCAAGAGAGAAATAGAGCAATGGAGTTATCTCTAAACATAATAACCATTTCTTCTCTCAGCTCTGGTGACATGAATAAACCTCCAAGTTTTTTTTTATAGTAGGAGAAGGGGTGATAATGGATAATTGTTAATATGACCCTACAAAAATTATGTTTTTGATTGCAAGGTTGGATAGGGAAATAGTGTGTCCCGGCCGACGATTTTAATTATGTAAAGGGTGCGGATGTAATTTGACAATTTTGATAATATTTTTTAAAACAAGTCAAACAAATTTAAAAGAGAAAAGAAGAAATCATAGGGATATTGTTGATGATTGTATATTTATTGTGTATCAAATTTCATATATCATTTTATATTTCATCAAAAATAATTATACGAATCGGTAAAATTCGTATAATTTTTCGTTACGTACTCTTTTCATGTGTGTGGTGTACATATTTATAGATCACATTTGAAATTTCAATTCTAAAATTATAAATTATCTAATTGTCTGTCAATGAATCTCAATTCACATAATATTATAATAAAAGAAAAAGGTCATTCAGCAATCTGCTTAAATTTGTTAGATTGGTTGCCCAAAAGATCATCATTTTTGACACATTAGATTTGTATCAAAAGTTAGAAATTTGGACTATTTTTGACACATTAGATTTGTATCAAAAGTTAGAAATTTGGACTATTTTTGACACATTAGATTTGTATCAGAAGTTATAAATTTGGATTATATTTAGTTAAATTGGCATTTCTTTTCTTCATACAAAAATTCTGTTGCAGAAAATAATCTTGCACAAAATTAAACTTCTTTTAACCTAACTAAATCAAACAAACTATTTTTTTGTTTGAGAATCAGTCTATAATTTAATGATTAAGAACAATACTTCCTATGTGGAGATCACTGATTAAAATTGAACTGAAAGATCACTTGTAGATCTTGTGTATCTTCTTTTTTTAATGAAACTGATGGATTTCATTACCAAAAAATAAAATTAAAGTGATGGCTTTTATCAGTTTTTTTTTTCTAAATTTGATTGCTTTTAATATATTAGCATATACAGTACAAAAAAACACAATTGCCAGAGGCAGTAAGAACAAGTCATTTTCAATTTAATTTCTATAAACATGAATTTTGACGACATTGTATTGATACATATGAGCATGATATCTGTGGAATAATTAATAACTTGAATAAATGTTTTTTGCTTCTTTTAGCAATTATTACTATAAATATCTCCGTACTAAGAAGAGATGTACACAATTCAAGTTCCGATTTTTTTTTATTTAAAAAAATTAATATTCAAAATTAAATAAATAAAAAAAATCATATGACAAATTATAAATATAGGCCCGTCCCTCAAACGTACAGAATACTGTTTTAATATTTTTTATAAAAAATAATATTATATTATGAGACAGATTTTGAAAATCTATTTTATATTAAAAAAGTAATATTTTATTATTTTCTATTAAAAAATGCTAAAAATATTATATTGTTTTGGTATTTTTAAAAAATGTTAAAACAATATTCCGTACGTTTTGAGACGGATTTTGAAAACTCATCCCTTCTATATTTATAATTTTTCATCTCATTTTTTTACTTATTTAATTTTAAATATTAGTTTTCTTGAATAAAAAAATCGGATTCAAGTTTGGTAATATGTGCAAAGAGAACAATCAAAGCACCAATTGACTTTTGGAATCAAAGTCAATGAGTAGAGTAAATATCCATCCACCAAACTTTCTTTTTGACTTCTTGAGACTCGAGACAAGTTTTTCTTATTTATTCTGCCAAAATTTTACTCTATACGGAGAAAAAAAAATTGATAAAAAAACGGAGGTTCTGTATGTTTTATCTGTATTTAATATTAAGTATAAATATTTTTAAAAAATATATATTTTAAAATTTAATTAAAAACTATGTTAGATAACTTTAAATATCTAAAGTGAAAATAAAAAATGTATTTATCACTCCTCTTAATTTTATTACTCAACTGCAAATATGGAAGTTTGGAGCTCAATTATTTTCATATAGATGATATAGTACATGAGAATTTTTATTTTAATCAAAATTGGATTTGAAATATAATTATTTCTTTAGAAAATATAATGATGGAAATTCAATTGCAATGAGGATGATTGATGTGCCTCCATATATATATATATATATATATATACATATATTGGGAGAAGACACAATTTCATATCCCTATGAAACTCGGACAATGCACATGTAACACAAACCAACACGACAAGAAATATGCGTAATATAATATGCATATATACTAATATACAAAATGATGTAAGTTGGTTCCAAAAGACAATCAAAGTTTATGTGCATTTTGACTTGGGAATATATCACAGTCAACACGGAGAGTAAATATCCACCAAACTTTTCTTTTGACTTCTCCACACTCGAGAAACTTTTATCTTGTTTAATTATTCTTCCAAATTAATGTTCATGCGAGGTGGAGCTTCTTTTCTTTATGATCACAGTGGCCATGACTTCCGTTAAATTTTGAAAATGTATAATAAATTATTTATTTTCTAGGTCAATTTATGTTTGGGCCACAAATGTGACCTCCTCTCGTTCAAACTGGATCTCCTTTTAATTTCACCTCAAACTCCGTTATTGTATAAAATGCTTCTATTTAGGATTATGGTAGTGATATAGTTTTCATAGTAAAAGAATTCTAGCGGAACTGAATTGTGACTTTAGTTTTAATTTTTTAAAACGTACAAGTATATATGTTTGTCAACCAATTTTGTTCTGAAAAACACAAAATAAGAAAAGATTTATTGATCATCACTTTTATATTGAGATGAGAATGTGTGTACCAGTACTTATATTCTATCTCACTTTCAAATGTTTTTAGTAATAAATGTGAAAATTTTCATTTTTTGCTATTGAGTTTTGTTATCCACATTTAAGAATTTGGACTTTTTTGGTTGTATGGCAATTATTTCTCATATTTTTACATTTTTGCATAGTTATTGTCTAAAAAACCTAGTGATATTAGAATTGTTCTTTATATGTAAGCACAGCCTCTCAGGTTTTAGGAATTTTCAAAATTTCTTAATTATCCTGATCAAGATTTCTGCATCCATTGATTTTAGCAATTAATCATAAAGCATTCCGATCGGCTTCTACAGCGTTGTAAACACAAGCCGAGAATACGAAAAGAAAGACAATTACATAATAGATATATAATAAAATTATGTTTAACTAAAGGTAAACAAACTAAATGATAGCAAAATAGGGCATTACAAACATTATTAAGCAAATTCGGATTTAATAATATCTTCAATCTGTTCCGGATCCGGGACCCATCAGGCAATACTTGGAGGAGGAGCATTTCCAGGCATGCCAGCATACCGCGACCTACCTGAAACTGGAGATGAGGGTTTTTGCGTCCCGACACGGGATCCCTGAGAGGTGCTCCAACCCGGTATTTCATCGGGTGGGTCCCGTTTGTTCCTGCACCCGTGACCTCCTCCATATGCAAACTTTGTGGCAGTAACCATTTTCCTTGGAACTGCATGAACAACAATAGACAAATAATGTATCATTACATCTTCTAACAGGCAAATTATTGACAAAATTTGAATAAATAAAATCGGAGAAACAGATTAAGAGAACAAACTATTGCAATTAACAGGAAGAGCAATGGCAAAGCAGCTCAGTAGAAGAAGGCAAGAGAGAAATAGAGCAATAGAGTTGGTTCTAAACCTACTCATTTCTAATTCCCTCTGATATTCTGGTAACATGAATCAACCTCAAAGACTGTTTTATAGGCGGAGATGGGAAAGTGCATCCAACCACCCATCAAGGGATAATTGTTTATATGAACCCTAAAAAACAAAACAATGTATTTGGTTACACAGGTGTTGATATCCCCCCCCCCCCCCCCCCCCCCCCCCCCACACACACACACACACACACAAAAACCAACCCCCAATTTGCTTTAGTTGACTGTCTACAAAAACAATCGAAGTCATAGTCAATGCGTGGAATAAATTATCCACTAAAATTTCCTTTTAGACTTATGGGGACTCGAGACGAGATGATGTCAATGCTTCATTACTATATCCAGAAATTCTCTAATGAGAACTTGTTAATTTTATTTCTCAGACTCTTCAGGGCAAATTCAATGTGAACTGTTGAGCAATTCTGAGTGTAAGGCCTCAATGCTTTAGCCTTTACTATAGAAAACTTCAGTACAGTATGCACATAAAAAATAAAAAATGCTAAAGAAAACATCACTACAGTATGATTTTGGAAGTTTGGAAATCTTTTTCATTCTTATCAAGAGAACTTAGCAGTGACAGTGCATAGAGCTTCTACCTTTTTTTATCCCCTACGAGATGAGTTCTTTAGAAATGTATATATGTATCAGTAATACTAAAATTGACTTTGTGGGAGATTTTTTTTTAAGTACATTAACTTGGAGAAATCTAAGAGTGGGCCAACTTGAGTTTGTATTAAAGAGTAATATTTCAAAGCAACCTGAGCTGTATGAGGGAAAATGATATTCATCTCCAAGATCATACCACCTTAAGTTCAATGATATGACATTAGTTGTCTCTTGAATCAGCAAGCAAAACACTTACTATCAACATTCATTTATGACATTTCAAACTTCATCCACAGTTAAGCGAAGCTGGATAATGCTATCAGTTTATAGTAGAATGGTAAACTATATAATCAATTTTGCTTTTGGTACTTGGAGTCAAAAAAGAAGTAAAATATATAATCAATTGTCCAGCAGTGGTCAAAGGCAAAATTCTTTTCTAAAAATTATTGAACAAGTTCTGAAACACATGAAAAAAAAAGGGAATAGAGAAACAAAAGAAAAAAGATAACTCAATTTCTAGAGATGCCTAATTGAGGAGATACTACTAGGCAGCTTGAGCTTGCTTCAATTCATTAGCTTTCGATTTGAGTCTCTCCATGAAAAGTACGTTTTTCTTCAGACGCTCTTTGACATGAGCATTTCGCGCCTCCTCTACCAGTTTATCTGCTTTCACAGCATCTTGTATTAACCCATACAAGGTTCTCAGACAATCTTTCCTGTTCTCTTCCCTATGTTCATACCTACACCAATTTAGCAATAACCGTGTTACTACATAATTTGAGCTTCCCTGTGTTTCTGACAAATTAGCATGACTGTATCAGACAAATAGTTTTGTTTTCCCACAAGTTAGTTATATGACTGAGTTAGTTTTTATTGCTCTGACCCAAGATGTTATTTCCAAATAGATAAAAAAAGGGAAAAAGGAAATATAATTTATCCTTTTTGTTAGGTGTCTCAATTAGATTGTAGTTCTTTGCTGCTCTCTGCTAAGGCATATTGTACAACATCTTTCTAAACATAAGCAAGCACTATTTGAAGTTGTACAATAATCTTTTGTCTGTGAAAAGTAAGGAAAAGAAAACAAGAAAAGAAACAAACAACATACCTCTCGCTGGTAATAGTGAGCTCGTCCCGGCCAGAGTTATACCTCTTACCAACCAACTCTCTTAGTCTCTTACATGCATACTTAGAAAGCCCCAATTCCTTGACTGTAACTGACAGTTTGACCTTTCTGTTCTTTGGATGCCACGCATCGCCTCCTGGTGCAAAAACAACTCTAGATTCCCACCTTAAAATGGGCCCCTCACCAGGTGGGTCATCTAACTCGACCTTTTTCTTTCCTTGTTTAGCAAGTTTGTCCTTTTTGCCCTCATATGCTATTTCTTCAGGTAGGTCTTTAGAGGCCTTTTCGGAATCCATAATTTGAATGCATTCTGAAACCATTTTATCTTCAAATTCTTTAAATAGTTCATAGGCCTTTTCAGCCTCTATTTCACCTCTATCACACATTTCTTCTAGCTCGTTATATTTGACCTGCACCTTTTTCTTTATCTCATCTGCACTTTTAATCAAACTCATGTTAAAGATATAAACCAAACTCCTGCAGATGCAAAAGAAACAAGTAGAAGTTCCAATCAACATTGTAGAGGCAAAGAATAACACTTCTTGGATGTTGGAAACTCAACCAGTGAGCTCTTAGTAGCGTTAACTGTAAACGTGCCAAATCAAAAATCCTTTGGGGTGGTGGTGAGGGGGGGGGGGGGGGGGGGGTACGATTGTACAATATGCAACCCAACTACAGAATACCATTGAGAGGAAGGAAATTTTCAAAGGCACACATAGATTCACCGTACCATAACTAACAAAAAGTAGCAACTCAAGAATAAGCTACTCTACATCAAGGAACCAATAACTGCACCTGTTCAGGTACCAGCTTCGACCAATACAATGTGGTTCACGTAGCAATCCTGCAGTTTAACAAAGAACATGCATCCTATGCAGCACACAGATAGAGCTAATTCAGTTTGTACCTTTAAAGGACCTCAAATAGCATCTATAAGGATGCAACAGAAACAAAATATCACACCTATAACCTTTATGCTCTATTTCTTTCCAGAAATATTCAAAACACCTCTCGCTCAGTAGAAAAAAAGCATGAATTATATTACACATGAATCCATCCTGAAAAAAAATAAAATAAAATAGTATCACATACCAGGAAGGAGCTTGTTCCAGTTGAGCATATCCTCCAAAATCCCCTCACAATCCTTGGTGCTCCGCAGATATCCCTTCTCGGTTGCCTCCCGTATCATCTCGTCCCACTTCTTATCATCCATGTTGAAGAACTCGTCACTTACCATCTTCTTCTCCACATACTGCCTTGCATTGTACAGGTTGTCCAGCTCCTCATCGGTCTCATACAAGTCCTCAAAGTCCGACTCAATCTCATGGTCCGGCGCCCTCACCTCTGGCGACAGCTGATTTTGCATCTTTTGTGTTTCCAGCTCATGCAGAAAGTCATCATCTGCGTCTTCGTGCTCCCCTGAGAATTTGCGGTTCAACACCGCCTCAACCATATCTGGCAGTTCTGAAATCCCATCTGCTTGCATGAATTTGTCAATGCATCCCCTAAACTCTGCATGTTTAAAACAAAAGTCAATATCTGAAGGATTTAACATGGGCAAAATATCCATCTTCTCTTTTATTGTTTCTTCTTCCTTTTATATGTAAAATATGCCCTGTTCTCCCGTCCCTGCCACGAAATGTATACTCATACATACATAATATGACTGGGAGAGGGTGTAAATATGTAATTGTTTGAGTATTTCTCGGGAAAACAAAAGAACATTCCTCTTTTCTTATTTCTTTAACGGTATGAACACCTCCTGAAATTTGAAATTTCTAATTTCCAAGTTAGCGTAGTTGCGAACTATATTACATATTTACATTCATATCTTCACAACAGAAGTAAAAGATTCGGAATGTACTTACGACCAATTGAGCTAAAAAGAGAAATGAGATAAGGAAAGAGACAAATCAACCTTTCTCGCTGATATATCCTTCATCGGGAGGAGAGGAACTGGAGGCATCGGAGGCGGCGGGGGGATCGGAGCTGGGAGCATCGGAGACGGTGGGGGAATCGGAGCTGGGAGCATCGTCGGAGAAAAACCGCGCGAAAAATGGAAGGAGCGAGGCCTTGCTACTACTGGAGAGGAGCGTCGGAATAGGAGGCACTGGACTGGAGAAGATACCGTGGTGGTTCACTAGGAGGCGGCGCTGGTGAGGGGTAGCAGTTCGTCGGAGCTGAGACAAAGCTCGCCTAATCATGGCGATGATCGGGTAACTACAAGGCACTGAGATCAAGAGGCGAGAGAAGGGCCTCAAGGGGTTTTAGACTTGACTAGTTCTCACACATTTTCACTGAAACCTCTAGGTTTGAGTTGGAAGAGGAAGAAAGGATCTGGATCTGGGCTGATATTTAGGCCTAAGAATAAATTTCAAGCCCAATTCAATCCCCCATAATATCTGAGCACCTGATATTTGTTTGGATTATCACAATTAGAATTGGTTACATTGAGATCGTTCAATTCACACCACAATTGGAGTGGTCTCAGAGGAAATTTGAAGGCTAACAGATTTAATTTTTCAGAAGGAAAATATTTGGGTGATATCATTGTTAATACCATGTCGATATAATCTTATTATTCATATTAATGACTTTATTCTATAATTTATTTTATATAATATTTTATTATTCAGCTCAAATATCACTAATCTAAATAATAACTCACTTAAATTAAATAATAAAAATACTATATAAATAAATTGCATAATAAAATCGTTAACATGAACAATAACTCATTTAATCTGAATAACAAAATAAATTACATAATAAAATATGAATAATAAATCATTCAATCTAAATAACTAAATTAATATCAACGATAATATCAATGATATTTACATATCAGCTCTCTTTTCAGAAATAATAAGCGCAGCAGTTTTAGACATTTTTGAAGAATTGAGCTCTTGGATCTGAGACTGTCATCAATGAAGACACTGTTGATTTAACAGATGGGTAATATTATACCAGCTGCAGTATATATATATGCACCAAGATGACAAGATCTAAATTTGGTTTCTGCAAAGCAGCTCAAGTTACCTTGAACGAAAAATTTACATTTTCAAACACACCCACAACTACAATAAGCTCAGTACAATGATACAAGCAACCAAGTTGCTATTTTCATATGAGATTTTAAACGTACATCAAATATAAAAAAGAGAGAGAGAGAGAGAGAGAGACCAGAGATTGGGAAAAAGAGAGAAACAAAAAGAATTTTACCAGCAAACAATAGCTCAATTAGCTACCCCTATTGTCAACCAAAAGAAATGAGATAGACAAAAAAAATATGTGAACTAATATACCGAGTCGAAACATTCGACCTTTATCATGAAATTACATTTTCCTAAATCTCGATCCATATGAAACTGAATCACTTTTCCTAAATACTGATTCATATGGAACCAATTACCTAGTTAAAACTATTATAGCCTCACCAGAGAGACCAAAGAGCATGTCGGAGCGCTCTGGTTTTAGGTAATAATTCATACTTTCAACCAGAAGTTTTGAAGGCCATTAACTTCTCTCTCTTTGCCTAACTAATTATAAACCAGGTCATGTTCACTACCCAAAAACATGCTCATATGGTTGATCAAGAAGACGAAGTACCACCCAACAGGCCAACAATCAATCCCTAAACCTGGCAAAAAACCCCTTCTTTCTAGAAGATTCTCCTTCTGAACTGTACCGCTTCAAAAACGGCGGTTTGCCAGACAAACCCTTCGCACTGTGACTTTTCAACTTATCGACATGCTTCTTTGATGTTTTATTTATCTTATTATCATTTCCAAAATGCAATATCAATTTGTTTAAATCTTTGTCCCTGTAATTGCACCGGGGGCACTCAGGGTCATACCTGTCAACATCAGGTGTCAGCTTTTCAAGACAATCTGCATGGAAGACATGACCGCAATCTAAAACAGCTGCCACTGAGAGTTCATTGGTAGCATACAGCTTCTGCATCCCATGTGGCGATCTCTCCTTCAATGGTTTTGTGCAGATACTACAAATAGGCCCCTTAGAGGAGGAGGTCTTGCTCGCGTCAGAGTTGGACCTCCATGCATCGGCACGAATGAAGTTGAACTTCTCAGAGTCGAACGACTGTTTTGTCTTTTGGGATGAGGCAACAAGCTCAGTGAAGGTGTGGAAGGTCCAGTGGTTTGTGTCGTGGTTAAAAGAGGCAGGATGAGAATGACTATTATCAGATGCTTGCCTTGAGATTTGGGAAAGCGGAGATTTGCTTGATGAGGATGCTGTGTCAGATGGTAAGGATTGAGTTCTATAGGCAGAGGGAGAAGATGTAGTTGTTGATTGTGCATCAGATGAAAATGAAGCACGCGAGCTTTTGTTTTGTGAAATGGGTGATTTACCAGATGAGATCTTATCAGATTGATTTTTGGAGCTTGAAGACAAGGTTGAAGGAAGAGCGGGTTTGCTGGATTGTGTAGGGATCTGTGCGAATTGGAAAACAAATGAATAAAGAAAAAAAAATAAGATAACTTATGTTAGTATCACTTACTTTATGGGTGATCATTTATTCCAATTTTTTGTATTTATTAATTTTAATATGAATTGTCTTGAACCGGTGATCCTCTTACCTTTCGGGAGGAAGTGGACAGCTCCTCTTGATGAGATATGCTGGTTCGAGATCTATTTGCTACGAGAGAGAAACAATTAACACAGTTAGAAACAATTTCCCCAAATTTGTTGTATGACAATTACACAGGAAAAAAGGGTCAGATATTACTGGTACAATCATGAAGTCCCAATATGTTACTTAACTAAGGTGCTTAATAACAAAAATTCCACTGAAAAACCCAAAACAGATAGATTAAATATCATGATCAGTTCAGGACCATGAAATGTGAGTACCAGACCCTACTGGTACACGAATGGGTTCGACATTGCAGTTCATGGTGATTATACAAAAATTAAAAACAAACCTTTGCCCTCTTCTGACGGGCCGGACCCGCCTGAAGAAATCCTCCTGTCTGGGGTTGGCATTCTCTTCATTTCTGATCCATTGAAATTAGCAATATCGGGCTCGGAGGCCGGACTGGAGGTGTCCATTATGTCCTCAATGTGGGTCCGATTGTCCCATCTGAAACCCCATGGAGGTGAGTGCCTTACATTTCTGAACTGTGACACCTCCAATTGTGCCCCACCAGCCAGTGACTTGTTCTTTGAGACCTTACAACAGCTCGCCCCCATTTTTTCTGGGCTCTATGAAGAGAGAATAGATGGTTGGGGCTTCTGACAATTATTTAACAAATTTGAAATCCAACCTGAAATCAGCGAACCAATTCTCAGAATTAGTATGGGGATATAATTCCAAAAACAAAAGAGCATGCGATGCAAGTTCATCTATTGAACCTTTCATCTATTTCAATCAAATTGAATTAGAACGCGAAAAAGTATGACAAGCAAAAGGATGGAAGACATACAGAAGTTTGATAAAAGCTTGAACAAAACCAAACAGGATTGGTTTTGCGTGACGGAGTTAAGAATTTGAACTGAGTTCTAGTAGGAATTCTTAATTCTGAAACAATTTGCTTAAATGTTAATTTATCATGAAATGCAAGTTCCGGTCTATGACCTCCCTTTCTTCGAAAATAAATTATCCAATCCCACAAAAATTACAAATGGTTCAGCAATGACCACAGTTTATCCTTAGACATAGATCGAACCTAAAGAGGATTCTTTGAAGAGGCACAAAAACAAAATTGCGGATTCTTTATTTCCTAAAAAGATCCAATTTGTTTACCCTGCTGATGAATCAAAATCCTAAACAAAATACGATCTCAAAATACAAGAATTTTGACAAAGGATCGATTGCAACTAAGTAATCTAATCTAATAGAAAGAAAAATTCTCTAATTTACTGTTATATAATTAAAAAAAAGCCCCCTTTTGTTAAAATAAAAAATAAATAAACAAAGCCACACTCTTTTTCAATATATTCATAAAAGAGCGAGCGCATAATAAGCACGAATTTCCGAACGAATTAAATATCCACCGAATCGAAGAAAAGTACGACAACATTCGTCTCAATCTACAGTCTTTGTCTTTTTTCTCAATTTGAAGAGAACGGTCTTCCCCCTTTTCAAGAACACATTTATTCATTCCTTAACAAAAAAATCTAGCACGAATTATAGTCTTGTAAAATATTCGGAACGAATAAAAACTTTGAACGAGCTTAAATTTACCATCAATTCGATCTGAACGAGCTTAAAAAAATTGTTTTCATTTAACGTAGAAAATAAATAAATAACATTCCAAGATTCGTGAAAGCATCTGATCTTCTCAGTTATTAAATTACTCACGAAAATTTAAAGAAAAAGAAACAAAATTGAACAAAACGAATCATGCCTGCGAAGTCTATCTACCAGTACAGGAAAAGAACGAAAAACCAGCTTAATTTTAGAACTAAAAGGACAGTTCCGATTTTCAATGAATAAATTTGAAAGAAAAAAAAAAGAAATAGATTTTTAAGAAGAAGCTCCTTCACCTTGATTGATTGCATAATGGTAGGTAACTGGTACGCCCCCGATCTGGAAGGAAGCGCCTCTATTTTCTTTCTTTCTAGGGATGGAGAGGTAAGAACGCAGAGAAAGAGAGAGAGAGAGAACGAGAGAGAGAGAGAAAGACTGGCTCTATTAGTAGGTAATAAATAGTGATGGTTTGCTTCGATTTTAGAATTATTATATTTTATGAGCCCTCTCTCTCTCTCTCTCTCTCTCTCTCTCTCTCTCTCTCTCTCTCTCTCTCTCTCTCTCTCTCTCTCTCTCTCTCTCTCTCTCTCTCTCTCTCTCTCTCTCTCTCTCTCTCTCTCTCTCTCTCTCTCTCTCTCTCTCTCTCTCTCTCTCGGGATTGGGGCGCGTGTTCCAACTCCCATTGGACAAAAATTTTGTCCCATGGGCTAAAACATCGTTGGATCGTAAAATTTGATAATTCGCACGATTATTAAAGCACAAGAGTACACTTTTATGTTAATCTTGATGTCATCGAACGGTTTGTATTCCCATCGGACAAAATTTTGGTTCAATGGGCGTTGGAACTCTCCCCCGCTTCTCTCTCTCCCTCTCTCTTAGTTTTGGAACGAGATAAAGTCCATATCCGTAGGACCGAATTTAGTCCGATGGGCTTTCCTCGCCGTCCGATCGGTAACTCGATATTTTCACGGTAAATGAGCTCCTGAGAGAAATTCCCGGAGCGAATTTTGATGCAATCGAACGGTTGTTTTTCCTTTCCCATCGAACGCGAAAGTTGAAGTTGGTTCGATGGGCATTGGACGGACCTCCCTCTCCCGATTCGCCTAGTAGTTTGACGGTCTTCGTGTCACTTGGACAATTAATTGAGCCTGAGACTCTGAGGCCTGAGAGGGTCCTCTCTTTCTCTTTCTCTCTCTCTTTCTCTTTCTCTTTCTCTCTCTCTTTCTCAATTAGAAAAAAAGAAAGAATGTATTATTATGTATATGCTTGGCTTGGATGCATTATGATATTTTCCGTTTCTGTACGACAAATCAGTTTTATATTTATATATAACACCGAAATTTTAAAGCACGTGTTAATGCCTCCACTAATCCACTTTAATTTCATTAGACCACCTCTTTGTTGTCAATTCATTTTTTTATTTATTAATATTAATTATATATATATATATATATGTTAATTAAAATATATTATTATTAATTAAAAAATTTAATCAATTTATATACACAATGTATATAATTTTGTACATAAAAATAATTAAATTTGTTAGTTAATAATAATATATTTTTAGTTAACAGATAGATATATAATTGATGTTAATATTATTACTATAATTATTGTTATTATTATCATCATCATCATTATTATTACTTTTATTTTATTATTATTATTATTGTTTTCTTTGTACTTCCAATATTCAATTTCTTTTTTTATGTGACTGCATACTTTTAGGATTTAGGGGGCTACAAGTGTTTATCAAAATAATTAACTTCTAGGTGAATTTATGTTAGACTATAGTTAGATTATGATTTTAAACAATATAGTTAATGTGAAATTGAGATTAAGTTCACCGAGTTTACAAGCTTAACCTCATAAATTATTAAATTACATGTGTATATATATATATATAATTATATATATATAAGAGAAGAGTTCAATTGTCACCAAATTTGATGTTTCCATTATATCTGTATTTATAATTTTAATAACTTAAATTTTAAACCTAAAATACTAATAAAATTTTCAGATATGATGATCAAACTTATCAGAATATTTAATAAAAACATTTTTTAAATGTTGAATCTCAAAATTACAAACTACAAATCTTGCTAATTAATTGGTTCCGGAGATTTTTTTTTTTTAAATTTTGTATCACTAAAAGTTCCAAATTAATTAAGTGGAGGTTGACACTCTGCTCATAATTGATATTTACATAAATAAATATAAATTAATTAATCAATTAATCAATCAATCAATTAATTAATTAATTAAGATCAAGCAACGGGTCTCAGCATCCGTTTTATAATTCTACAACACGTTTATGAAATTTCTGGACTGTTGACTGTGCACTGTTTTCTCACACTTGAAATTCATTTCCTGAATTTCTTCAGTATTATATTAATTTATTATCAGTATGTTCTGATTGAATACAGTTGGCGTATATTTGCATGAAACTTTGTCAACTGAACTTAATTTGGAATGTAGTAAAATAGTAAAATTGTAAAATTGTAAAATTGTAAAATTAAAGCGATTTCATTTTCGTTGTAATTCAGATCCAGCCTTTTTTTTTATTATTTGGATCGTTAGGTCCAGTATGAAGGGATTGAATTAATATAAAAAATACATATATATATATATATATATATATATATATATATATATATATATATATATTTTAATGATAATAACAATTTGATTAAAATAACGGTTATATATTTCGAACTAAATGATCCAATAAACTAAAAAAATTAAGAGTAATTATGTTATGGATAAAATGTGTATTTTATTCGAAGACATTAAACTGAAATTAATAGTTATAGTTCAGTAACCGTTAGAAATTATGATCAACACCAAAATTACTTAAATAATAATCCTAATTTTCAAAGTGAATTAGCAGCAGGCAAGATAGAAAATATTTTGATATTATTTGGCAAATTTTTCATACAAAAAAGAGTTTAGTCTGAAGTTTTTTTTTAAATATGTTGTATCTTCATTTTTATTATTTGTTTGATTTGTTTGTTTCTCTTCATTTATATTGATTGGAGGTTAAAATATTTTGTATATTTCTCCTCCGTTTCTCGTTAAAAAATGATGTGTTTGATATATCTAAGATATAATTTAACTAAATGAAATCAACTTTTTTGTACTTTTCGGTATGAAATGTTGTACAACTAATTATTTTGTCATCTTAATGTTTCAAAAAGTTATTTGTTAAATATAAACTTTATTTTAAGGAATTATATTCTTTTAAAATTTTATTTTTTTAATCTTTTTTAGGCGAAACTTGGAGAATAATCGTAGAAGTAAAGCTAGAGTGCTCCTAACTCAAAAACTTATTAAATCGACTTCAAAAATTTCAAGTTACTCAATAAATTTTTCATATTAAAATATTGTAGGATACCGAAATTTTCTATTTTTAGGGTTTTCTAACTATTTGTTTCATATTTTTGAAAATGCCTATTTTTATATGCAAAATTTTATTATTTATTATTATTATTAGAGTCATCTTAAAAAATCCGAAACAAATAATTAAAAAACTCTAAAAATAGAAAATTTTAGTGTTCTACAAGATTTTAATATAAAAAATTTATTTAACAGTTTTAATTTATCATTCGAAACCGATTCGATGAATTTTGAGTTAAGATCACCGAGAAATTCGATGCTCTTAAAATACACTAGCTTTACTTTAGTCATAGTACATAGAATAATAGAAGAATGAAAAAGAAATAGATTCTTTTTTGCATTATTAAAGTGCAAAAGAAAAGAGTTTGATTGTAATGGTTTTTTATTTTCGAAAAAAAAAAGGGTCTTCCGAGGAGATATAAATATTATTTCCATTTTGAGATTTATCTCACAAAAAGAAAAAAAAACCATGGTGAATTTTTTTGTATGAAAGGGTCTTTAAGTTATAAAAAAAAATGTATTTTATAATTGTTCAATATTATCTCTTCCCATTCAAAAAAAAAAAAACTATCCCCACCAATTTATTTTAATATTTTTAATATACATTTTTTTATGGGTTTGTAACATAAAAATTTAGGAATCAATTTGCTGATCAATCTAAACTCTAATTTGGGATTTCTTGACACCTTCTCTGGTTGAAAGAATATTACTGTATCAGATTAGAAAAGTAACAATTTAAGAATATGTGATGCATGGTTATTTAAGATATACGAGTGATAATTATATCTCTTAATTGTATTATTTATTTGTATTCTAAATGTATTTATATTTCTTTCAAAAAATATTTATATTTATTGATAAAAGCGTTTATATTTTGTATTACTAAAATTAAAAGTTATGCAAGTTATATTTTTATTTGTGCACTAAAGCTTTTAATTTGAATTTTTGTATAATCGTCTAGGAAAGAAAAAATAATAAATATTTTTTATATTAACTATAAACACTTACAAATTCAAATATAAATAAATATTTATTTAGTATAAAAAATATAAAATATGAGGTGAAAGAATAATTTCTCTCTATTTAAAATACTCGTCAGAAATAACTAAATCGTGGCTAATAAGTATTGATACCACTCAATCATTTTATTCAAAGATATTATCATTAATATGAATTTTTTTTATTTGGTGGGTTTTTCTTTTTGTCGGTGTGTGTGTGTGTGGGGGGGGGGGGGGGGGGGGGGTTGTTTCAATTAATACTTCATTAATTAATACTTCATTTTCATTTTTATGATATAGATGTTGGGGGAACAAGCACTAAAATGTGGGGCAATTTATATTGGTATTTTTTATTATCATCACACGTTAAAAAAATAAAATAAATCTTATGGAATAGACAAGCACTAAATTGTGGGGCAATTTATATTGGTATTTTTTTTTATATTGGAATATAGTGAGTAGTCTTTGAAAATGATTTGTGGAATATAACTTTATACCATAACATGTAGGGATGAAATCATAAAATTTTCAGATGTATGTTGCTTCAAATATTAATATAATATAATGATCATATTAAAACATAAAAGTGCAATTATGATGATTGTAATAAAGCAATTTCTATAAATATATGGAGTTCAAATATATATATTGTTTAAAACATACGTTTATAATATAAAAAAAATATTATATATGGGGAGAGATCACTTGACAATGGCTATTTTGATAATTTTGATGATGAATTTTTAAATATTTTGTAACTTATAAATTGATTGTGTCTCAATTTTCATATAATTTAAGAATAATTTGATATTCCATCATAAATTATTAAATTTTAAATCATTAAAAATCTCATATAATTTTAATTATTTTTCATAGAGCACCAAATAATACTTAAATTAAATGAAATTTAAAACACAATTAATCCATAACTTGAAAAATATATCCACAAACTTTTTCTATTTTGAAAATTTATTTTAAAAAATAATTATTAAAATATTACTCCTAAAAAATCCCTCCAAAATTCTATATATACATTCATTAATTACGAGGAATCAAATTGACACTTGACATGTGAAGCTAGCTATTATTTTATACATAATATATATACATATATATTTATAGTAATAAAAAGGTGTACTCACAGGTGGAGGTGGTGACTTTACCAACTTGTGGGGCCCACAACAAATTATCTTCATTCCCAATTTCTGAAAATTCCTAAATTAAATGATGAATCTGTCAATTTGTCATCTAGAAAAATCACTCTTTTTTTTTTTTTACAATAAATTTGTAGTTTATTTCCAAGATAACAAATTGTCATGTACTCATGTTACATTGTTACAACGAGGCAACGACAATTTTCAACGCCATCTTTCAAATTTGAATTGTGTTCAAATGTGATGTATGAAAATGTTTGACTATATATAGTCGTCAATTTAAAAATTCATGAATTGTAACTGTTTTGTAAGCATGAAATTTGTGACGTCAGTTTGTTCAAACTCTCATTTGACACAAATTAGGAGTTTGAAAACTTTGTGTCATCTCAAATTTTGTTGTTGGGGTCTATTTTTTTTTAAAAAAAAATCCTTTTCTAAGTTTATAATTTTGTAAACAATTATAGATATAAAACATTTTTTATTAACAAGATTTTGTGCCATACACTGTTAATGAAAAAGACATTTATAGTAATTCAAAGTAGTTGTTTTAGCTAAGACAAACATAAAAACAAATTTGATTGCCTCATTGTAAATAAAAGATTCTCAAGGGGCTTCTCCGTAAAAAGCAAACTTTTATCAGGATGCAACTCTCAGATACTCTCGCAATAACCTCACTCCTCAACAAAAATTAATTACGAATTTAAACCTGTATCTCAACTTGTAGCAAGTGAAAACAAGTAAGGTAATCAACCCGCTACACGATTTTATACTGAGAAAGAGACACTGAAGAACGGATAGAAGAGGTGGGAAGAGAAAAGAAGGAAAGGATCCTTGCGGAGGAAGCGGAGTACGCTGTACGCATCCTGAGATAAAGAAGCCACTCATTAACTGCCACGTGTCCGTTTGAGTATTTTGTTTTAGGTGGGCCCCTGTTCTTCGTCCGGCTGTACCTGTACCAAGACTGGTATCGATTCCCACTAGCTAGAGGCTATATATATATAGCCTACATGGTGTATTGGCTGTACGTAGGGGTCCATTTGAAAAGGAGAGCACCTCTCATTTTCTTTTTCTTTTTTTAAGATAATAATGAGAGTTTAGGGTTAAGGAATTTAAATTTAAATATTTTAAAAAAATTAATTGGATTTTAAATTTGTGATTTTTTATTAAAAAAAAATATTATTTTTGTCACTAAATTAGAGACTGATTTTTTATATTTTCATACTTCTAATATGATAAAAATATATATATATATATATATATATATATATATATATATATATATAAAAGAACTATTACATATGCATGCATGAAAGTGTTATAATAATGATTATTTGTGGAATGTTAAAATAGTCGGAATGGTTTCGACTCTGAATACAACTATTAATCAAATCATTGTAATATATATATATATATTCAGACTTAATTGTTTGTTTAGAACAATATTTCTTCTATTGGGAATTAAGTAATCTTCATATTTTAAATTGCAAACAAATAAAATGTGCAAGATATCAAATTTTCGTACATATGTATCACGGAATTTTCATGAATACCCGTAAAAGGTGCAAAATCTGAGAATCAATCTTTGGTCTACTAATAAAGATAATATTTTTTGTATGGGAAGTCGTATGTTCGGAACTTGAATAAAAAGACTTTTATAAATATTTAAATTTGAATTATTTAGATTCCGTGTTTATATTAAAAAAAAAGTTGCAAAATTTAACATATTTCCCTAGTGCAGGAATTCTATATGGATTGGAGAATTATAAAACATTTGAAAGCTGAAACCATATGATATATTTGTCATTTTGTAGGTATACCCTACATAAATAATATATTGAAAAATTCAAATGGGGTCAAACAGAATATTATTTAAATCATATTGCTACATTTTATAATTTAAATTAATTAATCATTACATTGTATAATCCATCGTTACGTCAACAGTCACCATTTAATTTAATTTTGTTGAGTTACTTTCATTCCTAGCTAGAAATACTCATATTTTATTTCTAAATGGAAATATTTATTCATGCACTATACAAATGCAATGTCAAAAATCCAAGGAGGATAGATAGATAGATAGATAGATAAGATAGGCAAAGAAAATAGAAGTTACATTTTGCTTCTTTGTCTAATTTAATTTGACATGATGGAGATAGGTAACCAACATGAACTAAATTAAACTTTTTTTAATGTCACATTCATGAGATTAATTTCTTTACATCACATCAAACTTGTGTAAGTGGAGAGAATAGATTGGTTGGTGAAGAATAATTAGAGAGAGTTTGTTAACCCTACCTCTACCAATTAGTATTAGTATTATTATTATTATTATTATTATTATTATTATTATTATTATTATTATTATTATTATTATTATTATTATTATTATTATTATTATTATTATTATCATCAAAGCCCCTTGTTTTTTTCTTATAAACTACCCATTATATATATATATATATATATGATGTGATATTTTATTAAGTTTATATGGACAAGCAAGGCTTCTTACCTCCTCCTTTTGTATATGTATTTTTTTTTAGGTAGTTTGAGCAATCCTAATTAAATTTAAAAAATGTGGCATTACATATGTAGCAAGAGGCTTGATTGCATATAGTACTTCTACTACTAGGAACCTAATAAGTATATAATAAAAAATATATATATATATAGATTTTATTATAGTTGAATATATGGTTCATTCTTTCACTAATTTTTTTATGTTGATTTATTCAAAAAATAAAGTTTCTATTTCTCGAAAAGACACTATTATGAAAAAGATACTTGATGTGTACATGAAAAAATAATAATAATAATGAAATTAAATGGTGCATGATGTAAGACATACAAACAAATATCTATATATCTTAATGGTTAATGTTTATATAATTATTTTTCAAAAGACCTCTTTGACATTTTTTTTAATTAAGACAACAAAATCTAACAAAATTTAGATTGTCCAATTTCCTTGACAACCAAATTATGTTGGTCTTGTTATGAGGAAACCAAAATAATTTTAGTTTGGATCATGTCTTGATACCACCATGCATTTTCACTATGATTTTGGGTGTGCACATAAATTTATGTCATAACATGTGATAAAACTTTGGAAGTGAGACTTTGGTGTGCACATAAATTTATGTCATAACATGATCATTTCTCTAACCCACAAGTGGCTTTCTAATTATTATTATTATTATTATTTTTTAGTATATCAACATGAATTATTTAATTTATTTAAAAATCATAACCAACAATAAAATAATTATTAAATAAAATATGAAATTAATATATGATTCTTATAGTTGAGAATGCAATTTGAGAATTGTCTCGTTATTAATTATGTGCCGATGAAACTAAATTTTTACTTTTTAAACTCATTTAATGGATGATCAATCGATTTTCATTTTGCATCATATTTTATACACAATTAATATACTATAAGAAGACATATACATTTTTTTCATATATAACAATTTTTAATATCATAGTTGTTAACAAATAAATTTGTTACTAATATTATCAATGTTTTTTTTTACTTCTTTTTGAATTTCAATATTCAATTATGAAACAAACATAATTAATGGAAATAAATTAAAAATATCAAAAACCTATTAAATATTAATACACATCCATATCCATTTTAGTCATAAATGGTGACGGTGACTTGTTATAAAAAAAAATATACCTACTAAATTAAATCAGACTTCATAGTTTAGAAGCAATTATAATCCCCACAAATACATTGAAATTTGCAAATGAAGGAATTTGTTTGGGGGTGTTTATATGAATAAAAAATCATGTCAACTTGAAGTTTGATATGAATTAATTAATTAATTAATAATTGTTTAGATAGTAACCACCAATCTTCTCCTGAGTGGTGTGATTTGAACTCCTTGTAATTACTGTTTTTTTTTGTTTCAAATGGATTTTACAAAAGTATAAAATATATATTTTTTTAAAATACAGAGACTGTGCCTAAAATTAATGCAAAATATTTAGAATGTGTTAAAAAGTACATTTTTGTTTAATATTTGTTTGTTTTTATAATTGCGGATTCATTAAAATGTTTAAATTTTTGTGTTTAATTTTTTTTATTAGGAATTCCTCACTAATTTATTAACCAATTTAAGAAAATGATGTTCTAAGGTTTTCCAAATAAGAAGTAGATCTGATCTGTCAACACATAAGGAGAGAAAAAGAAAATGAAAAAAATAATAAAGAGAAAATTTATAATTTTGGGCCTTTGAATTAGAGCCCAGGAGGATTTGATTGATTTTCTTTTGTTTGGGTCAATTTTGACTGTTTAATTTTGTTTGAATATGAACATTATGACACTAAATTAATGCACATTTTAGGCCAGAAGTCAAACAATTTAATTAATGAGCTAATTAAACAATCTTATTTCCCCTAATGTTAGTTTAACGAAAGACATTTTTCCAATTAATTTCGGTCCATACAAATTCAAAGTAATCCTTAACATTTTAATTGCCAAATTGAGTAATTTTCACTTTTTGAAAGTGCAAAATTTTCTACAATTATCTCTCATCCGAATTTATTTTGTGGGCGGAAAATTGTTTTTATATCGGCATTAATTCTTTTCTTCTGTAGCAAAATATAAAAGGAAAATGTTATGAAGATATCATCATTGATATCGACTTTGTTATTCAGATTAAATGAATTATTATTCATAAACTCAGGTCTAACACAGTGATGATATACCTCGTCTCTCTACTGAAAATTTTATGCAACTTATTATTTGTGTTAATGACTTTATTATGCAACTTATTTTTATATGATACTTTTATTTTTCAACTTAAATATCACTAATCTGAATAATTATTCACTTAAATTGAATAAAAAAATACTAAACAAAATAAAGTCATTAACATAAATAATAACTCATTTAATTTAAATAACACAGTTGACATCAATAATGATATTTTGTACATCAGCTTTCAATATAAAATGCATTTACTTTGGTGTTTCACAATTATCCAGCTAATGGCTTGATAATGTTGACTTCAATCTAATCAACAAATAATTAACTAGAAATTTATTTGCAAGTTGAATTTGAAACAGATCTCAAAAGTTGCCTCAATTGTCAACTATCTCCAAACAGTTGCCCACTAAAATTTAAAACACCAGTTGTTTTATTATAAAATTTATCTGGATTTCTGTAATTTTTGCATATTAAGTATATTAATTATTGAAAATTATCTGGATTCTTGCTTTTCTTTTGATTTTTTTTTTGTAATCCGGTTTGAAGTATAATTTTTCTATGCTTCTGCCTTTATTTAATTTTGTTTTTGAAAAGTAATGAAAGCTGATTTCTTGCTTGAGTTACTTTTATAAAAACAAAATAACAATTTAGTACTTTTTATATCTACCTCAAAATGAGTTAAAAATCCACTGAGAATATTTCAACTTTATAATTGTGACACACGTCAAATTGAAAATAAAAATAAAAAAATTCCGACTTTGTAGGCATGATTTAATAGTATGTATATTGTATCAATTTATATGTTAATGTGAAAGATGATGAGATATGATGCACTTTTAATAGTTTATTACACTATTTGAACATATAAGAACTTAACCACTCCTGACACATTATCAAAACAGACTAAAATTACATACAATTTGATATATATGATATTTATATATCCAACTATATCTCCAAATTTATTTAAAATATTTCAAGACATTATCGAAATTGTCACATAGTAAATGTAATATACATTACACATCTTTATGCATATTCACACAATATCAATATAGCAATAATTCAAGGTTGTATATACCATAACCAATAATTGGGGGATTATTTACATATAATTCCATTGAACCCAACAAATATTTACTTGAATTAATGATCTCCTGAAACTCAAAGCTACCAATTACCACTTAATTTCTCTACATTGATCAAAAGACAGATAAAGGAGAAAATAATAATATTAATCAAGATTAATTAATTTGGTATCATCTTGAAAGAAGGCTTAGAGAAAGAAGGTGTGGAATCATAATTTCCATAGTCATTTGTATGCACTCTTAGAATTCTTCTATGCAATTCTATTGCCTCTTCATTTTCTTTTATCCACCTTTTAATTTGCCCCTATCAAAATTAAAATAATTAACAGTTATTAGTGACAAGCAAGCATTTAAAAAAAATAATAGTTTATGAAGAGACACATGTTTCAATTTTGCAAAAGACATTTGAAAAATAAATAAATATTGAGATTAACAAGAGTATATATTTCAAAAAAAAATGATGAGCAAGCATTTTAAATAGAAGGAAAAAAAAATACAATATAATAATTGTTGATTGTATACATACGGAGAGTGACATTTTGTTAATATTTACTAGAGTATTAGATTTTGAAATATTATATAAAATGAAGATATTTCTTTTTGGTTAACTAGAATGAAGATATTTAAATCCATTACATATATTCATAAAAAGAAAATGTTACAAATGGCCATGAACAAATCAACTTTGCTGCCCCATTCCCCATTGTCTCTCTCTCCTTTTTGGAACATTTATATGCTATTCATATAAATGGAGAAAGTGCTTTTTTTTTTTGCAAAAAAAATTTGCTATGCTAAATAGAAAATTTTGTCATTAATAAAAGGAACTTTTACAAAAGTGTATTGTAAATTTTGTTACTTTAATCATCAGAAATCATATAGGCATCATAAACAGTGACCTGCATAAAAATCTTTCACTATTTTCTATATAAAAACTTAGAGCTAAAATTTATTAGAAGAAATAATTTATGAAAAGAAGGAAAAGATGAACTTCAATCAAAGAAAAAGAAAATAATACCATCGAAAATAGATTTTTCTTTCCTACCCAGTTTGTCTCATTGCTTAGGAATATTTTTTTTCAAAATGCTGAGAGAAACACTCTTTAAAAGAAAATAATTCTTAAAAATTCTTTTTCATAAAAAAAAATGTCTTCTGACCTTACTTTGCACTTGTGTTGCCAATTTACCAAAATACCTCCTCTCTCCTGCATGATTTAGGTAAACAAATTAGTGTTCATAGAGTAGAAAAATTAGCACAAAATCAAACTGAGATATACCCAAAACAGAAGAAGAAATGAAAATTGAATCAATTCATGACCTTGAATTTGAACTAGATCAATATATATTTTTCCTTAATAACAATTTTCAGGAAACAACTATTCTTGAGTTTTAGACAAACTTATACTCAAAAAGTACATTTGCAACTGAAAAAACAGAAAGAAAGAAACATCTTTCCTAGCCACCAAATGACAGTAAATTAACTATAAGAAATTAATCAAGCACAAACATAAGGAAAAAACCAGGAGAAGAAGAAACTAAAGGAGAAAAATGTGTGTGTACATAAATTAACAAACCAGCAAATGAAGTTGTGAGGAGCATAGATGTGAAGAGAATAAGAAGAAATATGAGAGCTGATCCCTTATTAGAACCCACCATTTCCATGTCGAAAGAGAAAATCATCAATTTCTTTCTTTTTAGTTTAGTCATGTAATACACCTCTCTGTCTTTTCTCTCAATCTCTCAATCTCTCTCTCTCTCTCTCTCTCTCTCTCTCTCTCTCTCTCTGAAAAGCTTCGCAGAAGCTGCAAAGTTGTATCTCTCTCTCTCTTCTCTTCCCCTTATTTTAAGAAACACACAAAAGTTATGACTTACGAACTTTAACAACAAGAAATAGAGTTTGTGATTAATTATATTATATAGCAGCATATATATGTTTAGCTAGGGTTTGCAAATACAAGCATCTGCCTAGCTAGGGTTTGCAAATACAAGTAAACTATAAAGCCACTTTTTGTTGGATGGAGTCAATTATCAGATTATTTTAGAGGTTTATTTGCTTAGTTCTTCTAATTAGTCAACTAACAATAAATGTATTGTCAAAATGTCTTGTAATATTTTATGACAATGATGTCAGTGCCATTAGTGAGTTACTGATGATTTAAAATTCTAAATTATACTTTTTAAAATGTCATACTACCACATGCATTTATTCCATTATTTGACTGAAGAATATCTTATTTGGTAAATAATTAAATATATTGTCTTATTATTTTGTTAATAAATATATTTTTAGTTCACGAAAAAGTCATTTATAATTCAATCATTTAAAATTTCGAATCTTTTGACTGAAATTTTTTGACTTTCAAATTGGTCTGACATGATACATGTATTATTTAAAAGATGAATAATAATGATTTACGATTCTAATCAAATTTTTAGTTTGAACAACATTACTGAAGATATTAAATAGATATGTCATAAAAGATTAATATTTATTTTGACATTATAATGTAGACTAAAATAAAACTGTACAAGTATTTTCATCATTTACATATATGGCTTGTATCGAATTTAGGCCAAATTAGATAAAATTTTATTTGCATATGCACTTTCATCAACGACTAAAATTTTTAGAGGTTGATTTTTAATAAATTTTTTGATAATTTACCAGTAAAAAAATACATTAAATTTATTTTATCTGGACAATTTGAATGATGTCAAAATGCAAGAAAAGTAGAAAACTGATAGATAAACGAAGGCTATGCACATTCACCTTCTTTACCTGCAAAATCAAAATAGACCATCCTATATGTTCGAAATCTTTATGGAGAGTCTTTTATGAACATTTAAAGTCGAGTGACTTTAACTCTCATCTTTATCTAAAAAAAAATATATTGTTAACTTTGTATTTTCTTATGTAAGCGTATGTCGTAATGATATTTATTATTGGAGTCAAATGATCTAACAACTAATAAAGAAATTTAGCAATGTTGGTGGTATATCTTTTGAGGCCTTCTATCTTTTAATCAATATTTACATCCTTTATGTGCAGATTTATATTCAAGTTCTCCAATGTTTATGTTTAGGTCCTTGTCAATGATTCATATGCTAATTAAGGGAAATCAACAAAAGAGTGTTTTTTTTTTATTTGGGGGAATTAAATGCATCTCTATTTTTTTTAATTTAGTATAGAAATGGTCATGCCTAATAGATGAGAGACTCATTTCTAGCTTAGAACTCGTGTTTTTCTCATCCACAAACAGTCATTAGAGATAGAAAGCTTGACTGATGTCTCAGTTGTATTTAATTGCCTAAACACAAAAGATGAACAACTAGAAACTAATATGATTTAATAGCTCTTGATTTTTATGAAATGTTAAAACTTATAAGTGAAAGTTCAATGTGTGCATGATTTCATGGCAAATTGTATTTTTATTAAGTCACAAGAAAGCTCATTTTTGAAGGAGGAAGTGGATAAAATGTTGTTCAGGACATTGGAGGAAATAAAGAACTTAAAGAATATAGTGTATTACGGATTTAAGAAAAATTTAACTTTATCGAACTTGAAATATGTTTCAATTGTATACTTATATTTCAAAATAAATTACAATTGGTTATAGAATAAAAAAATAGAATAGTATTGAGAAAACATGAAGTTTTACACCAATAATTTAAAAATAAACCTACGAAATCTTGACATTGTTAACATATAATTTTTTTTTTCAAATAGAATATTTTTTGAGCTAAAAATAACAAATCAATATAGTTGATAACGTTGTTTTAGGCCTAACTTTGTATATTTGGTTGGACAAAATAAAATAAATTTTGTCCGTGATATTCTCTAAATGCAATTATGAGGAAATTGTTATTAATATTCTTCTTGCAAATTGTTTCATGATTAGAGGTATGTTAATCAGCGTCGTCAAATAAAATATCACTGGATTTACATTGCTCAGCGTTAAAAATAAAGTGTGTTTGTACATTCAATAAGAAAGAAAATATGATTGAATTGTTATAATAGAGAAAGGTGATATGTGGAGATCGCTTTACCTCTGTGCTAATTTAATAAAATATATATGTAGTGATTAGAGTTGTGCATCATGATACAAATTTTTAGATGTCCATGACAAAAATAATGTGCAGATAAACATAATAATATGCAAATAAACATTATATACTTACATTGCATCATATTCCTAGTAAGTTTGTTCATGTCATGAGGCAAATTTAAGCCCCACAATTATGCAATATCCTGTCTGAACATTGACATTTTTTTATATATTTAAATAATACATGGGGGCATCAAATGTCCCTCTTCAGTACTTAACCGAAACAAAAAAAATAAAATATTAAAGCCAATGATACATGAAGCAATGCAATAAAATTCATGTGGGCATGGATTCTATCATATTTGTGTATGCCTAATCTTGACCATTGGTTAAGTATTAATTAGAAGGATCCATATCAACATATATGATAAATGGAATTGACCATAAATCATCCAAATGGAGAACATGCATAAGCTCTTATTTATATATTTTTTTGAGATAAAGATGAGGGTCAAGTTATTTAAATTTAAATATTCATAAAAGAGCCTTCATTCGAATCTCAAACTTACAACCTTTCACATAAAGAACATTGTCTTTATTACTAGATCAAAGACCAGTTCTCGTTTACTTTTGTAATTTTTTTTTATCTAAAGGCTCTCGTTAACTCTGACATTTATTTTTCAAATGTTTCTTGCGGAACTTGAACTCGTGTCTCTTTGTAAAGAGACAAAATGTATCACCACTGTACTAGACCTGCATTTCATCATTTGTAATTATGTTTGACAAAAAGCTTTATCATACTAGTATAAGGCAGCACAAACTTATTTTAATTTGTAATTATATTTGGTAGTTATATAAATTATTTACATTTAAGATTATGCAGCATATGAAATGAGAGGTGTACTTTTTTCGTCAAATTTACCCCCAAAAACTAATGAAAAGAGATATCCATAGTGCTTATATACTTCCAAACATACTTTTAAAATGGCAACCAGAGATCATATGATATCTTCAAAATCTTACCAGTAATTGGGCTGTTGTAGCCCATCTACAATTATCCGAGCGCATTTTTAAATCAACGGCCCATTCTAGAATCCAAACACAAACATCAACAACACTAACTCATTTTATATAATTGTACAAAAATATATTCTAGAGTTGAATGAACATCACGTGTTCCCACGTGATCCAGTCCCGCCTGTCACCAGAGAGAGAGAGAGAGAGAGAGAGAGAGAGAGGAAAAGATACCGCGAGAAATGCGACACAGGTCAACAACTGAAACTCCAGTGACATATCGATACAATAAACCGTGAAACGAGTCACCTTAATAAGCACAGTAGTGATTGTTGTATATTATTATACAGTGTTGGTGTCACAAAGAACTGAGTTTGATTGTTAGAAAGGTAAAGGGGGTTTTCGAGTATGAGAGAACAAGGATTTAATAATTTAAGCAAAGGTATGTAGTCATGACGTCACTACCTTCGCGTCATCCAATCGGATAAATGTTTCCTATTTTAAAATAGTTCTTTACTTGAAAATTTACATTTATATCCCATGATTTTTTTCATCCTCCTTTTTGCACAATATTTTTTTAAGGAAGTTTGCAAATATGTCCTGAGAGTTTATCCTATTTGTATTTTAGTTCATATCCGCGAAATATTTATTCTATTTTGATTTTTGCCAAAATTATATATTCTGGTAGCTAAAATTAAACCATGAAAATGCTAAATTTATGCTTTTGTGGGTAGCTGATTTGATAACTTTGCATATTTTACCAAATCATTTTTTAAGTAGTTTTAAAAATTAAATCGACGTAAAAAGAAAATACAAATTATAAATTTTGTACAAATTAATAAATTATCAATGCATTCAAGAAACATATCAGATGACTAATTTCAAATATAAGAAGAAATTGATATTTGTCATAATATTCTCATTAAACACTAAAAAGTTGTACATAGAATTTTCTCCTTATTATTGTTGTATATCTAATTTGGTCGAACTTATTTTTGTAGTTATTTAATATGAGAGAGGAATATTATATCTATCCTAATTTAACAACATTGACTGATTTAAAATGAAAGACAAAAAATGACCAATTTATATTGATTATTCAAACTCAATATCTCTCATATTGTCATTGGTATATACAATTTCATCAATTTTTTTTTTATATTTAATAAACAGTAATGGCATTATTATAAATAAAATAATATTGTAAAATAATAGGCACCAAGATGATTTTTTTATGTTCATAAATCACGAGGACAATATGTGATAATATACTATTATTACATAAGAATATGATCATTACCAAGTACCAAAGGATACATGATATCTTTTGTAAGATATTATTTTATATCATTTATCTTAATATTTACACAAGGAAGTCCTTGAAAGTAACCAAATTCGGTCAAACTGGTTATTTAATAATGTCCTCTTTTTTTTCGCTTATTTAATGTCATATAAGGAAACAAAAAGACCAAGATTTTTTTTTATTTTGTTGTTACAAAAGAAAAAAGATTCATTCTTTACCACTTTTACCAGTGAACGAATGTCCTCTCCAATCTCCTAAAAAAATAACAAGTCAATGAGTTCCTATTCCTGTCCGTGCGATCAGATCTAACGGTCTAAATTACACCATCCAACTCCTCCAATCGCACTGTCGGAAAATGAAACCAATTTACACCGTTAGATATTTTAATCGGACGATTAATAAAGCATCTACCTATTCTCTAATTGTACACAATTGGAGATGATGAAAAGAGACTTGGGAAGCGGGGGAGTTCCAACGCCCATTGAATCAAAATTTGATCCGATGGACGAAATAACCGTTCAATGACATTAAGATTCGCACAAAAGTTTAGCTCTCACGCTTTAATAATCGTGCGAATCATCAGATTTAATGATCTAACGGTGATTTTTCCATCGGACCAAAATATGATCCGATAAAAGTTGGAACGCTCCCTGTTCTCATGAAAAGAGATTTGACCTGAAATTCAATTAATTACCTCGTAGGTTTAGAGACAAAAAGTACATTTCTCTCTTCTTCGTCTCCTCTCTTCAACCTTCCCTTCTCTCCTCTCTCTCTCTCTCTCTCTCTCTCTCTCTCTCTCTCTCCCTCTCTCTCTCTCCTCTCTTCTCTCCCTCTATACCTCTTTACGCACTCGCTTTCTCTCCATCGTCGATCAGCTCAGAGGCGGCGCAGCTCTCTCCGCACTCGTTCTCGTATCATCTCGGGTACTTTCTCTTTCACACAATTTGGATCTGTTGCATGTGTTTGGAAATTTGAGAATTGCTGATACGAATTCTGTTCTTTAGAGAAGATTAGTTCTTTTCTTGTTGTCTGAATTGGTTTATGATTGAGCTCAAACGTGGATGCTTTATTACGGCTGGAGGTGGAGGTCGCTTTGGAAAATTTGCGGCGTTGTCTTCTGTTAGGGAAGAAGCTCCTCTAATTGTGGAGCAATTCGACTCGTGATTGTTTAAATTTTGAACCCGGAATCCTTGGTTGTTTGTACCTTTTAATTGAGAACTTAACCTTCTTTGGTAATGGTTGTCTTTAGTAGTTCCATAATTGGCTTATCTTTTTTTTAACAATTCCAAGGATCTCAATCTATCAATCCAAATTGGGGTCCTTTTATATAGAAGGAATTCATATCTATAATAAAGGGGAATTGTTTCTGATAGAAATCTGATATGATAGTGTGGGTAACTTTTCCTTTTGTAAATAAAGCTCCTCTCTTTTTAGCTGTTATTAGTTTTATATTCGGTCCGAATTGCTTCCATGCAGTGTTACTTTTTGTATGCATTGTGATTTCTTTAATTTTTGTTTTGTACGTTTGTCGGCATCCTTTTGCGTTTCTGTCAGAATCCTTGGAATAGGAACCTGGGATTGGGATCAGAATCGATCAATTTATTCTCATGTACTATTTCAATTCCTTTTTTCAATTTGAAATATATCAGAATTGATCAATTTCTTCTCATGTACTATTTCAATTCCTTTTTCAATCTGAAATATGGAGCAGACACTTCTTTAAAATTTGGGGCTTATTAAACTCCTGTTTAAACTGCCGGCCCCGAGTTTAGCTCCTTGAAATCTACAATGTAAAATTGTTAATTAATTATTAAAGTATATAAAATTTATAATTATTATGGAGTAGGGTTTAAGGATGGGGGATGATAAGGAGGATATGATGGTGTCATGGTGCTTCAGAACAGAGCTGATAGAGAACTCACCTTCTCGACACGATGGCATTAGTGCGGATGTCGAGGCGCAGATCCGTTCGCAATACAGCCAATTCATTCGCTGGATGTGCTCCCAGTTTAAACTGTACCCTCTCTTTCCTATCTCCGTCTATCTGTAAATTTAAACATGTTCATCTCAAGCCAAGGCAAACTGGCATGGGGAATTGGTACAGTTACCAAAGTGGTACGGGAAGTCTGAAAATTCAATGATTAGATTACTGGTTATAATCTTTTGTAATGTGGCAGGGACACGATACCGACTGCGACGGCCTTGATGTTTTGCCATCGGTTCTATGCCCTCCAGTCACTCGCAAAAAATGATTGGAAGGTACGAGATTCTTTCATTATTCATGTTATATGATACAGAATCACAGATCTTCACATTGCCTCTGTAGATGCTTATGTTACAGTTTGGATATATATCTTCGTACCTGAATAGGTCGGATATGCGTGGTCTCTGGTTATTTCAATGTACATCATTATATAAGTCATTATTCATAATTTCTTTATGTTTGTTTTTCAGACGATAGCAACAGCATGTGTCTTTCTGTCATCAAAATCAGAAGATACATTTCGTTCTTTAGATGATATTGTGAAAATTGCCTTTGCAAATGATGTGCAAAAGCTGCCTACAGACTCCCAGCAAAAGGTTATCTTTCATTTCTTTATTCATCTTTCTTTTGCTTTTTTTCTTTATCTTAGTTAATTTGGCATGCTTCATGGTTTAATTGCAAATAGTGCTATACAGGTATCTCCAGAGCTTGGGACTGATGTATACCCGTAACCCTAATATTAAAGGGCACTAAAAGATATTATTTTCTGCAGATGATCTCCTCCCTTTGTTAGAAAACATAAAATATACCCTCCCGGTCCCTAGTTGAAGCTATGTGTGAGAAAACTGGCAACTGTTTCAAGATTAAATGGGAGTAATAAGGAACTTTAAAGGTGATACTATGTCCCGCAAAATTTTTGTGCGGCAAAAATCAGGGATGCTTAGCAACACCAGAGTCTGGGAAACATCGCACAGTTCATTTGCAGGATTTCTCAGACTCTAGATTCCCTATATACTCCCATTTTTTGCCGCATACAACTTTTGCGGAAGACATTTGGAAACATTCTGGAATGATGTTTTATTTACTAGCAAACTGGGAAGCGGCAAAAAGACAAACCGAATTGTGCGGCCACTTGACATTTATAACCTTTTGTCAATAAGATAATTAATTGCTGGACCAACTGAGAAATCAATGTATGCCCTGGAAAAAATAAAAGGGAAATTCCTGATCCTGGAAACTTATGCAAAATCCTGGCAGGAATTTCTCCAGAAGAAAAGAGATCTCATAGAGATGGCAGAAAGAGTAGTGCTCATAAATCTTCGATTCGACACCAATGTTAATCACCCCTATAGGCCGCTCCATGATGCCATGAAGTTGCTCGGTGTAAATTCAAAGGAGCTTCGGCGAGAAGTTTGGAAGCTTGTTGGCTGCTGGTATTTACCCCCCCCCCCCCCCCCCCCACCCTCAAAAAAAGAAAAATAAAATAAAATAAAATAACAAGATCTCATCTTAATTAATTTTTTCTGAATTTGTTTTTTCATTTTTGGCAGGCTTGATACAACACTGTGCTTGAAACACAAGCCAGAATGGATAGCAGCTGCATCCCTACATATTATGGGCAAACTACATGACTTGAAGCTTCCTGATGTCAGACGTCTCTCTCTTTGGTCAGAAAAATTTGCACCGGAGAAATGGGATGGTACGTACCATTCCTGTTATTCTACCTCTCACAACACCTTGACTTCTTCATCATTTATTAGGGGATTACTCTTCACAGCAATAGAACTCGGTATAAATCTTTCTCTTCTCTTTTCTCTGTAGGATGCATAAGTCAAATGGTGCAGATACTCTGCATGCGAAAATGGCCGCAATGTGCCAAACTGACGGACAGGCCGGCCCTGCCTCAACCTGAACCTGTAACCAAACTGAAACCTGAACCGAAACCAAAACAATCAACATCAATCCAGAAGCTTCCAGAATCAGAACTTGGACCAAAGGAAAAGCCTATGATTGTCACCCCCGACTCAGTTCTGGACTCAGCTAAGGAAGCCAGTAAAATGCCGGAGCCTGTTCCAAAGAGAGACACAGGTATACTGGACGTCTCCAGTTTGTCTGAGGATGCACCAGAGCAGAAAGCACCAGAGACGAACCAGGAGCAGCCATGCAAGGGTCTGGACAAGGCATATATTGCACGCATCCGGGAGACCTTAAGGAAGAGAAAGAGTATGGCAGAGATCCGCCCAACAATTGGAAAAGCTCAACTGGACGCTTCCAGTGAGGGGCAGGATGATTGGATTGAAAGGGAGCTAGAGTCGGGTATTATTGTCGGATCTAAACCATTGTGCAACAATAAAAAGGCCGAACAAAAGACTGAGGTCGTATTACTGGAAACATCTAGAGAGAATGATGATTTGTGGATAGAAAAGGAGTTGGAGGAAGGTATTATTGTTGATTCCAAACCCGTTAGCCATAACAAAGTGACAAGCACTGGAGAGAGTGGTGCACGTGCATCATTGGAACTGAAGAAGTACGGTGCATTAAATACATGGAGGGGGCTTAGGAGAGAAAGAGAGACTGGGGTTAACCTTACCAGTAAGAGGCAACGGCGCTGATGACATTTTACAGAATCAACCTAATTAAAATGTAGAATCTCAAATGCTCTAAAGTTACTGCCTAGTCAGCTTTCTGATTTCTAGTGTTAGTCAACTGGTGATTCTTCGGCCAGAAAAACTGGATCCAGAAGCAGATTTGTTAGGAACATTTTAAGATGATTTTTGCCGTGTACCACTTATGGGAAGGGCTATTCCATAAGTTGTCAGAGCAACGAGGTGATGTGCACTAAATTATCAGGTGCGAGATTGTACATAATTAACATATAGCAATAAATAGATTCTATAAAGGTGGTAGCGATTATCAGAGGCAAAAAGGAATAGAGGGATAGCTATAGTTCTGTATAGTTGGTGCCGACAGGTCAAAATGGCACTTTCTGAGGAGAAGCGGGGAGAGGTGAATAATTCTCATTGGTTCATAGTTATAATTTATAAATAAGGGATCGGAATTGTAGTTCGAGAGAAAACATGGAGATGCGAATTGTGTTTCGTTGTAATTTATTTAAAGGTTTAAGGAACTTTTAGGTGAGAGATTCTCTGGAGAAATTTTTGGGATTTCAGGGATGCAGATTTTAATTTCCATTTAGTGTCAGAAATTTTTGGCAGTTTAGTTGAGGATGTTATTATCAGTGACTTTCCGAATTTAGTTAATTTAAATAGAGGTGAAAAAGAAGATAGCTTTATTCAAGCCATTAAATTGTTGGCTATAACTAGTTATTCTGATTCCTGTCTCGAGTTCTGTTACTTTACCAGTTCACTTGGAGAAGAGATTTTATCTTATAGGGGCCGTTCGGCAACATATTGAGGATTAATTTTTAATCCGCGCTAAGAAGCTCATGTTAAGAAGTTTTAATTCGCGAATGAAAATTTAGGAGGTTTAATCCAGAGGAGGAGGTTTCTTAAGGAGCGGGCAGAGGATTAAGATCCGGATAAAATGAGGCTAAATGAGGGGTTTTTAATCCGCGCTAAGGAGCATATATTTGGAAGGATTAAGCAACTAAGGAAACTAAAGGAGGCTTAAGGAGGGGGTTGCCGAACGGCACCATAGAGATTTAGTTTTAGGTTTTCTTTTTCATTTATTGTATAATAGTATAGTTTATCTTGTTTTCTTTAATAGTTCTCATAATTCATGGGGGCACTGAGATTTACTTGGGGGATGTTATTCTTTTGTAACATGTACATACATTTTGTTATATAAGAAGTGTTACAAGAAAGAGTTATTTGTGCATGATGGCACTGAGATTTAAGAGGAAACAATTCATGATGGCACTGAGAAGCCATCTAATTTCATGCCATTTTTGTTGCCTTCTGCAGTAAGTGAACTTCATGTACTAATTTGATTCAGTGTTACAGTCTTGCTTGAATCAATTGCAATCAAAGAAGTTACTATTCTTTTGCAAAATGCATGAACTATAACTGGTACCAAAGAGTTATTTGTGCATGAAGAACCATACTAACATGGGGTTGAACTGAACTGATATCTGTACTCGAAAAATTGCGTATTCGGGTAGTAATATGGTATGTGACTCAGTAATTTAAGTATCAATATTGCTCCAGCATCCGTATTTATTTCTTTTCAAATATTTTTTACGGGATTTGAACATACGAAACCATTTGTATTAAGCCTGCAGTTCTTCGGAGTGTTATAGTTCATAATGTATGAGTGGATACTAGTTGGATTATTGATACAAATTAGAATTTTTGTCCAAATTGGGCTTATTAGCCCAAATCGTTTACAACCATTTAATTTAATTATGTTTCATAACTGCGGATAGTTTTCACATAATATATATAAGTTCCATTTATTTAATTAATAATTTATGTTATTGCACAATTGGAAGTTAATTATACTTTATTCATGCATCATAAACTATTTATTCGTATTATATTTATCAATTACTCTTCAAGCAATATATTTTTTTCTTTGATGGGAAAACTATTTACTCGTATTATATTTATCAATTAATCTTCAAGCAATATATATTTTTTTCTTTGATGGGAAAATGGCTTGCTTTATAAAATATTGTGCTAAACAAAATGCGAGATTTTTTTTCCTGCTCTTGACTAAATGGCCGGGGTATAAAATGGCATATTAAAATAATAGCCTCCAGTCCATAAATATGTATTCTTTTATTTTAAGATTTTTAAAATTATATTTCTTGTGTTTTATTTTTCTCACTAAAAAGATTTTCATTTGTAATTTTTTCTTTGTTTGTAGGATTTAAATAACTTAAAAATATTATATACAAGTCAAATTGGCGAAGAAGTGTTAGAATATTTTTTTTTCATGCATGTTACATTTTACTATTTACATTGGCATCTATACTTTCAATGTATTGTTTTTTTTTTAGATAAAAATAGAATCAAGTTATCTAATTTAAATTGTTCATAAAAAACTTATCATCTAAATTTTGAACATGAGATCTTTTACACAACGAATATTGTCTTTGTCAGTAAATCAAAGACTAGCTTTTCATATTATTCATTAATTGGATTCTGATTTTATCATTAGGCAAAATATTTATTGGATTCTGAATTTTTTTTAAAGATCATTGAAGAATTATGCTTTAGTTAGAATTCATATTACATCAATCTAATATGCTAATTAATAATAACTGAATTTTTTATTTTTCTTGGGTTTAAAGTTGGATTCTTGTTTTGTCCAATACCATACTAACTTGTCATATATTCCTCTTTAATTAGAGCATTTTTACCTTTCTTTGGTGCTCGGAGAATATAAAAGGAATAATTTGTTGTTTTCCAAATTTTCCAATCTCATCCTCAGAAACGGAGGAGTTTCAATATCCATTAAATTAAATTTCGATTCGATGGACATAATGACCGTTTTATGATATCAAGATTCTTAAAAATTTTCACTCTTCGCATCAATAATCGTACGATATATCAGATTCGATAATCTAACGATTATTCCGCATATCTAATTTAAATTCGGTCCGATAGACGTTGAACCCCTTGTTCCCATTCCCCTCAAGTCTCAACCAACTCCAAAATTTGGAGGAGAATTAATTCAATTCGTTTTGATTCCATTATGATGCCACATGGTCTGAAAATGACATAAAGAATCAGTGTGTTAATTACTAGTAGACGAATATATCAAGTGGAGTCATTAATTGGATGATATATCGGAAATTTATTGTGCATGTCACAACATGTCACCTTCTATAGTACAAACATATATATATATATATTAGAGGAGCTTAAATGGCTAATGATGAGAATGAGGTACAAGAAAGTAGCGGTAATTAAGGTCGGATTATCTCTTATGTGTTTAAAATATGTGTGGGGATGCTTTGATAATTAAATTTTTTTGATAACTGCTATAATGATTTCTCGAAATATGCTATACAAAGTTTTAAAAATAAAAAAAATATTTATAAATATGTTATTCTCGTTATGGATTGATTGTGTATCAATTTTTATGTAAGTTAAAAATCATTTGATGCTCTATTAAATGTTGTTAAATATGAAGCGGTGTAGTTTCATGTCATTTAATGAGTGATAGAATTTTCATGAAATTTCATTATATATATGATATGTATAACTTATTTATCAGATTTTAAAAATATAAATTATTTTTCTACAATTGTCGTGATTGTCAAAATTATTAGTTCTTAAAAGATTTGAACGGCCCAAACATGTCTCCAAAATTTAAGGATCTATTTTAAACATAATGACGATATCTAAAGGTTTCAAGTCCATCCAATTTACTAATTTAGACACATAGCGTTTAGAAAATTCTATGTCATATTTGATGAATTTAAATTAGGAAAACTATTATGGGTGGTGATCCATGGACAATGGTTAACTTAATAATTTTGATGATGATTTTTTAAATAATTTCAAAATAAATTTTAAAAATAATTTTTTATAGATATATTCTTAAACTTATAGATTGATTATGTTTCGAATTTTATGCATTTTAAATATCAATTTATATTTCAGCAGGAACATTAAATTTGGACCGTTAGAATTTCAAAAGTATTTGATTAAGCATTAAATATTACTTAAATTGCATTAAATCTGAAACATAATCAATCTATAAATTAAAAAATAAATCTATAATATTTTATATTTTTAAGATTTTTGTTCAAATTTATTTGAAAAATAATTGTCAAAATTATCAACTTAATAATGATATACTGATGATTATTCACTGATGTAACATTTTTCTATTAATGAAAATCAGTTTTTGATCGAATAGCTAAAATAAATTTTTTTTCAATGTAGGATATTGCAGGCTCGAAACTCAAATAAAAAAAAATCTCTTGTACATCATATTTGAAACTAAAAGGCTTAATATCTCTTTGTGTAAACAAATCTTTTTTCTATCAATAGTAATGAATGTTTGATTATATAAAAAGAAGTCTCAAACAAGGTGACTTTTTCTTTATTTCTTACTCTAAAAAATTCCATTTTAATGCAGTCCATACATAGCAATTGATTAAATCAATTAGATTATTAAAATTAGCATAGTTGAATTAAAAAAGATACATGCTTCTCCTTCTTACAACCCCCTTTGCAAATTTCAAAAAGAGCTTGTGCAATGAATAAAATAATAAAATAGAGATGAGAAGACTGTATCAAAGAAATGGGACATACCACCAATCAATTATTTTTTTTTTGTATTAGAGTTGAATTTATAGTTATTGGAGCAACTTTTATCTTGATTTCATTTTTATAAAATCTCTAGTTTGACCTAAAAAAAAATATTTATGTTGAAAATGTCAAGTTGGGTGGTCTAATTCAATCTCAGTTTGACCAAGTCAACCCTATTAAGTTGAAGGAGAAAGAGGTTTGTGGTTGTCCATCCAAATAACAATTTAATCATAATTAATTATAAGAGGTTATATATTGAATTTTTTTAACACTTATCGTATTTGAATAAATTATAATCATCAATTTCGATCCGACCTCTTCATTCATATTGCAAATTTTAATTTATAGCATAACGTGCGATATATATATATATATATATAAAAGTAAAGCTAGGGTGTTTTCATAAGCATTTCAGTTCGAAACGTTTACAAATTAAATTTTAAAATCTCGCGTCCAAAATATCGATCCAAGTAGTTTAATAAATTCTTCATATTATAATCTTGTAGAATACCAAAAATAACATTTTTAGGATTTTTAAACTATTTTTAATGAATTTTGAAAGATGACCATAAAAATAATAGAAAAATATTAATATTTGAATGACAAAAAATGGTCATCTTTAAAAAATCATTAAAAATAATTCAAAAACTCTAAAAATAGTAAATTTTGGTATTCTACACGATTTTGATATGAAAATTTTTTTGAGTTACTTATATCGATATTTAGGACACGAGATTTTGAAATTTGACCTACAAGTATGTTGAATCGAAATGCTTATGAAAACCCGCTAACTTTACTTTACTTTATGTATATGTATATATATATATATATATATATATATATATTATTTGAGATAAATATGAGAGTCAAGCCATTTAAATTTAAATGTTTATAAAATAACTTTTATCTGAATTTCGAACCTATAACTTCTCACACGAAAAATATTATTTTTACTACTAGAACAAAGGCTGATTTTCACAACGTCCCATATTGAACTTTTGTAAAGGGGTAAAAAAAGAAGGATTTAATATTGTTGTGATGATATAATTATGTGACCATGTTTAATAAACGATGCCTTTTCCACTCGGAACATTTTAATTTTTTATTTGAATGTGCTTTGTTGAATGGGACGGTGATTTAATTTGTTTATTTTATTTATTTGTAGCATGTGTGTCTAGACAAGTAGTACAAATGTACACTAGACATTTTATATTAAAAAAAAAATTAGTACAATGTACAATAGACACCTACATTAATTACAATAATTATATTTGGAGATCAATTACACCAAAGGCACACTTTTTAATTACATATTCAATTTCCTTAGAAAATGATATTAATTGCAGATTAGATAGAAAATGCCCATACATTTATTTTACTAATAAATTGACGTAGTGATATTTAGCAAATACATCAAATTAACATGTATTTTTTTCATACTGATAAAAAGATTAAAAAAAATGATTATATGAAAATTTTAATAGTTGTTAGAGAATCAGTCTTTGATTTAATGATCAAAACAATACTTTCTACACATATATGAAATTCAGTTGAAGATTTATTGTGAATATTTAAAATTAAAATATTTAATTTTTATTTTTATCTAAAATAATTTAATTGTTGTATCATAATAAGTCTATAACATTAACTCCTCAGGAAGACAAAACAATTAGTAGTAATCTTGATAATATTTAGATTGACACTTATAATGTTTATTTAAACTTCATCAAACCATATCATAATAATTAAAATAATTTTTAGTGCGCACGATCAGAATGCATTTTTTTTTTATCAAAGTTGCCACAATTAGGTGGTTGAACTGTGATATTTTAATAAGTAATATTTAAGTTGACCAAATTTATTTAATTGCTCCTTAATCAACGTTTAATTTGACCAAAATCTCCTTTTTATTTTTTGCAACTTTTTCAGATGCATTTCCATGATTGGTTATTTCCATACTCAAAATTTGAATCATGCATAAATTGATTGGTCTTTATAAAATGTGAAGCTTTAATTATCAAAAAAATAAAAAAATGTGCCTTCTATCGTCAAAAAAGTTCGCCCTTAATTTATTCACCAAATCTATTATGTTTTCTTTATTTCCAAGTATAAATCATGTATAAAATTTAATGTATATATAATATATAAAAATGTATAACACAAAAGAGTGGAATTTACATGCATGCCCAAAAAAAAAGAAAAATATTGCGATTGTATATTTTTGGAGTCTTGTTAGTTTTCATTGGTGATGAATCATCTATCAATCACATTCCAAAATTAATACGCCAGCAATTCATTCAACTAATTAATCTTCCATATTTGCAATTCAGTCCCTAAATTAAAAATATTTGTCTTCTAAATGTCTCGTTCTCATGAGATATTTTCTTTAATGAATTAATTTGTCAACTGTCTCTTATTATTTAAAAGAGAAAACATTTAAATATCTGTGGTCCAAAAATTTTGTTGGATTTTTTTTTAATTATATCTGTTAAAGTCTGAACATCAACAGCTTCTGTGTGGTGTTGATGTGTTTGGCATTAATTAATTTGTGACGAAAAAGTGATCATAGGTAAATAATATATTTGCATTTGAATGTGGTTGGAATTTCATTGAATCCCATTAAAAAAAACCACACGTTTAATTTAGTGATTAATGTATTGTTTTCTAGATAAAAAAAAATTACCATTCCTTTTGGTAATATTTTGTTTAGCTTACTTAATTTTTTTAATTTCTTTAATTGCTATTTTTTAATGATAATTATTTTAGCGTGGATTAAAATCCTCTCATTTAGTCTTTTTTTTTGTCTGAAGTCTTAAATTCTATTAGAATTTCAAAACACTTCTACTTGTAAATTAAGGTTCCCGAATAGTTCAACTATAAATTAAATTTTATAACAATTATTGTAATTGAATGAGTTATAGCTGTTAATTTTAACGTAGCGTCTTTATTTATACTATAAATACTTATTCGTAACATAATTAGCTAAATTTATAACAGCAAAAAAAGGAAAAAAAAACAATGATCACGATAAAAAATAAGAAAACAATTTTAGTTGTTGTTGTACTCACAAAGACATTAAACGAAAACAGAAATGAGACGAGAAAACAGGAACTCTGAGTAGTAATTATTATTTAATATTTTTTACTTTTACATGGTTTTTGATAGAAGTTGTTCATTATTAAAAAAATCTAAAAATGTTCGATTTGATCTTAATCTGAGTAATTGGACCATAATGTTACTCGCTCTTTATGTCTTTTATTAAAAAAAAATGAAATGACAAAATATATTGTATCATCTCAAAAAAAAAAAAATAAAATGACTTCTTATCCTTTGAAAACTAGATAAGAAAAATACTTTATGCAAATACATCCTTCAAACTTTGTGTATTTAATTACCTAATATCTCTATAAAATCTCTATAAAGACTATCTCAAGGAGTTCTTTGAGATCTACAAGTACTTTAAACATAATTAATTTTTAATGTTTGCTTAATAAAGAATTTTTTTTTGAACGTTACTAACAATGATATATGAATATCCAAAATGTAACATTAAATGTATTATATATAGTCTATGAACTTTGTTGTATCATATTAATTCCAAACCAACCCCCTCAACCAAAAACACCACAACATGATCTGAGTACATGATGATATATTTGTTGATATATTGACTACTTAGCAGATATTATGGTCCCAATTCAATTTTATATATGATATCCAAGTACAACAATATATTAATTATCAGTAATGAAAATCTAACTTTGACGCTTTCTTTATAAGATACAGTTACTGTATCTTTGACATTTTATACATTTTAATCCTTCTTTTAGTAAAATTTCAATCCTCCTTTCATAATTTTCTTATCTTTGCTTTTATTTAAATTCTATATGTTCACTTGTTGGAAGGTGATGGATAATATATATATATTTTTTTTGAAAAAGTGTGGTGGATAATATCCACAACATTAATTTCTCTCCGGTCCTGTACCTAATCAAAATATCAAGCGAAATAAATTGTAAGTTGCAAATATAACTTTTCAAGAGGATATATATGGAAGGAAGTATCTAGCGCGCCATTATGTATCGCTCGCTCTCAATCTCATAGCACCAAAAGTGCGATGGTAGTATAATTTATAGCGCATCTCCACTTCCTCTTCCTCTCGGTTCCCCTCTCTCTCTCTCTCTCTCTCTCTCTCTCTCTCTCTGTGCCCCATCCCTCTTCCTTTCTTTTCTAATCAATTCGAGTGGCTGTGTCAATACTCAGCTAACGATTAATCCGCTCTTCCCCGATTGCAGTACGGTTACCTCTTTTTCTGTCTCTCTCCAAGTAGGTCGATTTTGTTAAATTTTGAAGATAATTCGAGTCTTTTGATACTAACACTTTGTTTTTGATGGTTGTTCAGATCTGAATTTGGTTACGCTGGGAGAATTTAGGTCAAGATAGTATGTCTGGGCCCCTGGATCAATTCGCCAGGACTTGTTAGTCCCCTCTGAACCTTCTCTTTTTTTAATTGTTTAATGTTGTTGTTTTTTTTTTAGATTAGAAAGTTCTCAATTTCATCGCTAGTCCATCTACAACTGATTTGATTTTTTTAGAATTGTATGAGTGTGTGCTTATGGAATTAGGTAAGAAGCTAAATTGTACCTCAAAACTCCATAATTCCAAAGTTTTTAATGAATTTGATATGGGACAGAAAAAGAAAAAAAAATCTTTGGAAGTGATTATATCTCAATTATTTGTGACCTCTTTTATTTAATTACAATTTTGACATGGGAATCTGTTCCTTTTCATTGGTCAAAAAAGTACAAATCTTTTATTTTAATTTTTTTATGTAAGGGTTTATGTTAAACCGACATTTATTGTTTTTCAAATATCTTTTGTGGTACTTGAACCTATATAGAGAAATGAGACCTATTACCACAGTGCTAGGCCGATGCTTAGCCTGTGATTTAGTACAAGTATTATAATAATACCATACTCCATTTCCCTTTATTGTATTGATCACGGAGATGGGTAAAGTTCTTTGCAATGCTGAACCTTTTTGAACTATTTAACTATACAAGCAATATAATTTTTTTTTAATGAATTGTTGGTATTTATTGGGCATGATTATTTTAATGTACTAATGTTGCATTATAGGCTTTATTAAATCGCAAAATTCAAGCAACGATCTTTCACCGTCTTCTAGATAAAGCTAATCATGTATCCTTCTTTGATGATTTGTGGTTTGTATATGCAATATATTGTTCTATAATTTTATAACTTGGTAGTAAAGGGGTAATTGACCTTTCTTATGGTCACACCTGGTCGTTTGCTTTGTTCAATTGATGCTTATCGCTTTAATAATTAATTATTCGTGATACTCCTCTACCTTTAAAATATATTAAATGAGTCCTTTGCGTTAGATGTTATTTACTTGTCTCCAACAAAACTACCTTGAATGCACCCACGACAACAAACTTTTGTCTTTGTCAATGACAGAGGGCAATTCTGTTGTTAGTTTTAGCACTTAAAATAACTCAAAAGCCGGGGGGGGGGGGGTGCATTTGTTGATGGAGCTTTCAAAGTTATCATGGATAAAGATGTTTTTGGACCATAAGAAAATATTTGGCACTGAGTTACAAAAAAATCCGATTTTCCGTAATTCTTTTTTTTTTCCCTTTTGAACAAGCTTTCAGATTTGAGAATGTCTTCTGATCTCTTCCCAATCCTTCTGTCTTTTTTCAATTATGAGTACATATGGTCCCACTGGTCCCTAAACTATTCAACAACTCTTGAACTTCTTGGCTCGTAGTATTTGATGCCTTTTTTCTCCCAAGTGTATGATATCCACTGCTTTGTAATTTTGGGGAAAAATCTGAACATATTTTAATGCCTTTGGTGAACTCCAATCGGGTCATGGTTATTTGACTTGACTGCTTCTATTTCTGTGACTATAAAATCTGATTTTTCTTTGAAGAGTTATGGTCAAAATTTATGGGCCATACAAGTTAAAACCTACATCAGATATTCAGATGTGACCAACTCACCTTTCCCACAATTTTTTTGAATCTGAAAATTTGTGATGGGCTGGCATGAGTGTGCCTACTTGTGAAGTAGGCAACATCAGAAATAGGAATTGGACCACCCATTTATTTACATGTGCATTCCTAGAGCATCACTGGTGGGATTAGACTTCAATACTTAATCTGTACTGAAAAAATTCCTTTTTGTTAAACTGTTGGAATCTGCCCAGTCTCTCGTCTTTTTTCAGCCTTATTCAGTGATCAAGCTTGGCCAATTTTGTGGTTACATTGTTTGTCCACATCATTGTCATTGACTATCATGTTCATTATTGTTTGTGTTCGTATTCATTTGACAATTTTTTTTCCCTGTTTGCCTTGATTGCGACATAAGGCAGCATCTTAGGTGCATATACCCTGCCTATATAGCATATTGTGCCACCAACACTTCCCGAAACACATGGCAATTTTGCATCAACAAACTTCCAAACTTCCAAACATAGTCTTGGGACATCTCACAGAATTCAATTTTTTCCTCAACTGAAAATGAACACAGCATTACCAACATAACCTTAATTTTGCAAAAGCATTGTTGCAACAACATGTAACTGTCCAAGGGTAAAATTGGAAAGATGGCCTTGCTGATGTTCTATATGTTTGGTTCATATGCTTTGACTTTCAAGTGGCACTGACAATAGACGGCACATTATATTGCATTCTTATTTCGGAGAATTACACTTTAATTGGTGTCCTTCCAAAATAAGGAAAAATTAAATTTGTACTTGAAAAAAAAATGTCATTTCCAGGTGCTGAAGGATCTTCAAATAATGAAGCAAAAGGCAAAGAAAGGAGGTATGATATTGAAAATCCAGAAGATGAGAAGAGAACACGGATTGGGTCATTTAAGCAGAAGGCTCTTAGTGCATCGTCCCGTTTGAGACACTCCTTGAGGAGGAGAGATAGTAGGAGGAGAAGCGCATCTAGGGTTTCACTTTCAGTTGAAGACATCAGAGATGTAGAGGAGGTGCGGTTAGTGGATGCCCTCCGTCAGGCTCTCATTTTAGATGAGCTCTTACCAGCTAAGCATGATGATTATCACATGCTCCTGAGGTAATCTCACTCTTACCTTTCAAAAAGAATCTTTGAGGTTCAATTTTAAAATGATGATGGTATTGTCTTGTGACTGTACCAAAAAACAGAAGTATTCAGAAATTTCATTGGAATTTGAGATCTTAAGTAATGAGCTGCTATCGAGTTGCTACTCCCAATTGTTTCGGAAAATTAAAATTCTATAGGTTATATATAATTGGAGATCATGTACGAGATATTGCTCTGGGAAAATATTGTAGGAAAGAGGTAAAGGAAACAGGTGATAGAAATACCATTTTTTCTCCAAGAAAAGAAAACACGAAGAAAAGAAAAGAAATAAATAAACATGGTCAGGGAATACTTTTGACTATTCCTTGGGGCAGTCTTCCATGTTTCACTGTGATGATTGTAATTTTTATATGTAGCTTGATCAGTTAATAGTTGCCACTGAGTTGAATGAGTTGCATCTTTTTGTTTTACTGTCTTTTTTGAACCTACTCTGTGTAAAATTTCTGGAACTGGTTGGAAAATTTGAAAATGTTACCTTTTGGACCTTTACCATAATGTTATCTTGAGATTTTTTTTTTCCTTCAAAATAAGATTCTTAAAGGCACGGAAGTTTGACATAGACAAAGCAAAGCGGATGTGGGCTGATATGCTCCAATGGAGAAGAGAGTTCGGCACTGACACAATTGTTGAGGTAACTGTTCCATGATATGCATCAGAAGGGACATATATCAGACTTCACTTCCTTGGAAGTATTTTTGATTGATATCACATATTACGACCAATGTCTAACCTTTTCAAGATTGAAATAACTTATTCCTCTTATTAAGGGCTCTTCGTTCATTTTGCTCCAGAGCAAGCAATTGAACTTAATCACAAATTCTGTATTAAGGGCTTTTGTCCATTTTCCTGTTATTAAGGGATCTTTGTCCATTTTCAAGATTTAAATAATTTATTCCTCTAATGAATTTCACTGCTTATTAACATTTTCTTCTCCTTTTTTGTTGGTTCTGAATAAAATAGACCAAAAGTTAGTGGATAGCATCAGCGAACATAATTGATATTTGGTGGAGTTTACAGAAGGGAAATATACTTCTAAGTCCTCAACTTAGTCAAACATTTATCTTTTTGACAGGAGTTTGAGTACACAGAATTAAATGAGGTTATGAAGTACTATCCACATGGGTACCATGGAGTAGACAAGGATGGGAGGCCTGTCTACATTGAGAGGCTCGGAAAAGTCGAGCCAAATAAATTAATGCATGTGACTACCCTGGAGCGTTACGTGCGGTACCATGTCAAAGAATTTGAAAGGAGTTTTCTGATAAAGTTCCCTGCTTGTTCCATTGCTGCAAAAAAACACATTGATTCAAGCACTACTATACTCGATGTCCAAGGCGTGGTATGTAGTTCTCTTAGCTGTTGCACACCGGATAATTGCTGAAAGTGTTTGTTTGATTTTTTATATTAACTCCTTGTAGGGTTTGAAAAATTTTAGCAAGACAGCTCGGGAACTAATGCAGCAGATACAGAAAATTGATACTGACAACTATCCTGAGGTTCTAATTCAAAATTTATTAACAGATGTACACCATTTTTGTGTTAATTTCTAAAGGTGACAAGTTCTTGAACTCCCATTTCAGACTCTTCATCGACTATTTATTGTTAATGCTGGTGGCGGTTTCAGGATTCTCTGGAATACCATCAAATCTTTTCTTGACCCAAAGACTGCTTCAAAAATTCAAGTGAGCAATTTTGAGTTTCTACTATAAGACAGTTATAACTTCAAAAAGAAACTTCTGGACCAAATGGTTTTCTAAATATTTTGTTTTATAGGTGCTTGGTGGGAAGTACCAGACCAAGCTACTCGAAATGATTGATGCCAAGTAAGTACTTGCGAAATATGTGCCTATTTGTTTGCACGCTAACTATCTATGAAGAAAAGAAAATTCCATGATATTCCCTTTAGAAAAATTCAAGTTATGCTCTAAACCTCTTTAAAGTATGATGCTTACCTAGTTACCCCCATTAAACATATAATATTTCATGCGTACTGAGGAATATGAAAAAGTTACTCTCTAACCATTTCTGTCACATATTACACCTTTCTATGTTGTCTATGCCTTTATACACTTAAATAAAAGTCTTTGGTATTTATTTATTTATTATTGTTTTTTTAAAAACAAAAAATTGTAGCGAATTGCCAGAATTTCTCGGAGGTTCCTGTACTTGTGCAGAATATGGAGGTTGCCTTAAAGCTGAGAAGGGCCCTTGGAAGGACCCTAAAATTCTAAATGTAATTTTCCAAAATACTCCAGTTGTGGGCATATTTACACATAATATCATATTGCTTTTATTTGCATTTACATCCACACTTTTGTTCAGTTGCAACTTGCAAGTAACACCTTACCATTATATAAGATTAAATGAACAAGCATGTGACCATATTGGCCTCCGTTCTTAAGTGTTAACTCAACCAAGTGTTTCTTCATATAACTAGTTCATAATAAATTATAACTCTGTATCCATTAACATAAGTAAAGATATTAAAATTTAGTAGAAATCTACCTTTTCTATCATACTAAACCAATGTTTGGTGTTACTTGCAAATACAAAACTTGGCAGTTCTATTTGCATGAACATCAAATTACTGGTTGTTAGTTCTAAAGGACCTTTTTCCATTTTTTTCCTCTTCTACCATTCCAACTTCATCTGATGCTTCTCATGGTAATCAGAATGTAACTGTTATTAAATTAAGTTTTTTCAGATGTTAGGGGAATCAGAATATGCAAGGAAAATTGTAACTGTTTCAGATGATGACGGAAAAGTCATTTCCTATTCTAGACCGCAATATCCAATTGTATTTCTCTCTCCCTCTTTTTTCTACATGCATAACTGCATATTATTTTTTTTATTACCTTTCTCTATATATCTTCTTTATTTTCATGCCAACAAAATACATTGCTTATTGAGAGCTTTGATGTCTTACAGATAAAAAGGAATGGAGACGCATCAACTGCTGATTCTAGTTCAGATGCCGAAGACCTTACGTCTCCAAAAGCACTAAGGACATATATTTCTCATCCTCAATTAACTCCGGTTCACGAAGAGGTTTCTCTCTTTCCATTTGTTCTTGTCTCGCTTTCTCAACAGCCTTGCTAATTTCAGATATCGGGCATTTTTCTTTTGTATTCATTTAGAATGTCAAATGTAACAAATAAACCTGCTACATTTAGCAAATATTACTAGCACCCAGTAGAGTATCAAAACTTTTCACCTGTTCTCAACAAGCACATTTTTTTCCTGAACATAACCACATTCTCCTCATTGGTCAGAGATGTCTTCAAAATATAGTGACACAAGGGTTCTGGTGGTGCTTCAAATATTCTTTTTGTGGGGAAAGTGCCCCATGTCTTTTGTACTGCATGGTGGTGATTATAACATTTTGGAGGTTTCACAGGGGCAAAATGATATTAAAAGCTTCAACAACTGGGGTCTAATTAGTTCTAAACTATCTTCTTTTAACAGGCTAAGGTAGCTAATGCGCTTAGCATCTCTTCCAGTCTGTCAGAGTATGGAAGAATTCCCATGGTAGACAAGCAAATTGATTTAGGCCGTCAAAAAGGAAGTCATGAAAAAAGGCTCTTAGCCAATCAAGGTTTGGATATACTCTTTAAGTTTAAAGGGACGTATATAACTTCAAACTTGTACCCCTCAAAATGAGAAATATTATATATGCTTCTGCAAAGTTATGAAATATCAAATTTGTACCCCTCAAAATGAGATAAATATAGTACATAGTTTGTATTACTTATGGTCGCTTTTGATTTCAAATGTTGTCTAAGTGTGATTCCAGGTCTGCTGTTATGCATCTGAACTGTACAATCAAATTGGGCAGTTCATATCAGATTAATGAAAAGACCCTTCAAAAGTCGTGTAATCTTGGCTGTTTATTTTATTGTCTCTCATGGTTATTATTGCCATTGTTTTCTTCTGTTATATACTCTTTTTCTAATTACTGATATTTTTATTATACTCAAGTCCTAGACACATTGCGTCCATCAAGCACTATAAAACCCCCTGAAGGTCTGAGAGCAACAAGAATAGTTGTACAAATTTTTGCAACAGTTCTTGTAATTCTAAGAAGTGTTACAAACACCGTAACACATGGAAAAAGCCGAGATGATGTGAAAATTCACAATAAGGACCGCCGATTTCCTCCAATTTCAAGCAATGCCGCAACTGCGTCCAATGAAGAGTTATCATTGTGCCCTCCTTCACCGTGTCCAGGAATTACAGAGTCTGACCTCATTTCCCAAGTGATAAAAAGGATGGCCGAATTGGAAGCTAAAATAGAAAGTTTGATGACCAAACCAACTGAAATGCCGGCAGACAAAGAAGAGCTGCTTGATGCAGCTGTTAAGCGTGTTGATGCCTTGGAGGCAGAGCTTATTGTCACTAAAAAGGTAAGTATGAAGAATTACAGGGAAAAAAAAAATCCCCCCCCCCCCCCCAATGCACCCCACCTCACACGGTGGATTTCTTAAAGAATGGCAAATGTACCCCTCCGTTCCAATCTTTCAAATAGAGAGGAAGAATGAAGTTTAGTTTGGATATTTAATTTATAGGATTGTGATCACGGGATAAATTCAAATAATATGTTCCTTTGTCAGTTTGGTTGAAAAGGTCAGCTGCCAACAAATATTCCCTCATAATGTACTAACCAGATTGCAAAACATTAGAGATATTTCCCTTTTGATTATACTTTAAAATCTATTAACTATTCATTCGTTCGGTAGGCATTATATGATGCACTGATGAGACAGGAGGAATTGCTCGCATATATTGACCGGCATGAGTATGCCAAACTCAAGGTTTATACTCACATTATAACTGTTTGATATTTTATTTTTTCCTTTTAACAAATTATAACATACCTTTTGCCTTCTATTTAATCCAGAAGAAGAAGAATTTTTGCTTTTGAAGACTTCTATCCAGCAGATGACATGGTAAGCATGTATCATGTAATTTCTAAATAGCATGTAATTCTGTCTAACAGTAAGCCAATGAGTTGTTATGTGTATATCAGTATATGTAATGCCACCACATGTGGTACTGTAATTTTCCGGGAAAATAAGAAAAATTCATACCACACTCGGCTGTTTTGTGGCCTCCATTTCGTAGTCTGTTTGGAGATAAATCTATCTTCTTTTATTATTTTGAGAAATATTTCCTTTCACTGAGGGTTAATGCCCCAGGGCCCTGGCCTCATTGGCAATGATAGGCTGACACGTTTACTCTGCGTGACATTTTTCATTTTCTGAACCTAAAAGAAATGCAAATCATGATCCTTGTGTGATGACCGAAAATCCAAAACCAGTGTTAGCTCCATAGTGAAGGCCTTATTTCACAATTCCACCTAGTGGAATGTTAGATAAAACTAATAATAGAGCTTTAAGCTCTCCAGATTTTAATTGTACTCAGCATACAAAAGAAAAAGAAATGGCTGTATAACATAATCCTTTTACGTTCTTTATTTTATTTAAAAACTGTACATAGTATAAATGTTGGTCAAAATATTATTTTCTGTACAAAAACTCACATATTTAAAATGGACTAATTTTGCTAAGGATCATAATTTATATTATAGACAAAGAGATAAGACTGAAATTAATAAATTAAAAAATTAAAAAATTAAAAAATATTAAAATAAAATTTAGTATTCACATTGCAAAATATCAGAGTTTTCTCACCTCATGCAAAACAATGCTTCTGTTGTTATTATTATTATTATGTTAGATAGATTTTCTTTTTTTGTAACACTAACATAGTAACATGCTGTGTTAGTCTCCCATATCAGAAGTGATTTTCCAGTGTACTTTAGATTTGATTCGGCGTTATTATATGTATGGATGAATCATATATTAGATATTTGTTAGATTTATTGTCTTAGTCATCTTTTTGAGTTCTATTATGCAAAGAATATGCTTCAAATCATAATGTATTTTGGTGTAATATAATGTCTTTATTGTCAAAATGTTTCACTTTCCCAGTCTATATATTATGTTGTTGATTTAGTGTTTATCATTTGTATTTGTTTGTTTTCTTCTACCCAAGTGCATTCTTTTCTAGTCGTATCAAAAATTTTCAAAGTGTTTTTATCATTGAAAAGTTAAATAAAAGTAATAGTTTGAATTAATACAAAATTAATATTGTAACATCCGTCATTAATGAAAATTTTATCATAGTCAGACCATTGTGATATATGTAAAGAGAGTTGGATAAAATTATACTTGTTTATCGATAATTTTGATAAAATATACTTACAAAAGATATCTGAATTTTTTTTTATCTGTCTCTATTTAAAAATCATTAACATCAATATCCCCGTTTTAATAAATATAACAACAATATGCCTATTTTACCAACTCACGCATTTGTAGTTCAATCTTAACATATGTGTTTATTATCAAGTCGGATTATTAGAAAATAATATATAAATGCATGTAGCTAGACATCTTGAGCAAAACTTTTAACCGCATGTGTTCAAGTTGTGAATCGCATTTGTTATTTAGCCGCATGCATTTACTGTAGCTAAACACATGCAACCAAATATTTATATGTATATACTCAACGCGTCTGAGTTGTAAAATTAGAAATATTTCCACCAAAATATGGGTCATTTTTCTTTTATTCCTTAATCCAACCTATAAGCTGACTCGAGTTTTCTTGACATTAAAACGGGAAAGACAAAAACGATATAAAACCGGATGTATGCGACTAAACAACACAAAATCCTTATAGTTTAAACGCATGTGGTTAAGAATTTTAGTTTGAAGTGTCTTTTTGCATGCATTTATATATTGTTTCTAATATTTACCTTAATAATTGACGCATGTGTTAGGATTAAACTACAACCGCGTGTGTTTGTAAAATAGACATATTATTATCAAATTTATTAAAATGGGGATATTGATGTTAATGGGATAAAAAAAAACTACGTCTTCGATATATGATGGTGAATGATAATGTCTACATTGCTTATGTGAAACAACAAATTCATTTATTTAAGTTGGTGGGGATAATAATATCAACAATTACATCATCATACATCCCCTGAAAGTAACATTTTCATCCACACTAGAAAACATAATTAAGATGTGGATTTAATGTATGATTTGTTAATGACATTGATTGATTTGATAAGAAAATTAAAATTTTCAGTTCATAACAATCCTTTAAAAATTTTAAAGAACGTAATAGAAACGTATTAATTAATCTGATTAATTCACTCCTAAATGACATGCAAGTTTTTAAATGACCTACCTTGAATATTTAAAGCAAATACAAAAAAAAAACAAAAGAAGGAACCTTTTGAATTTCTTTTGTGTCTATCCCTATTTTTTTTAATGAATAACAATAATATTCTTAATATCAAATATTTGATAAATCTATACTTATTTTTTGAATGCAGGCGTTCACAATGTGCATCAAATATTATTAAGTTCGGAATTGAAAAATTCTGAACATAGATATTCACAAAAAGCATGTAAAAGAGATTTTTTTGCTTATGTGCATCTGAATATAAAAGTCTAAATACAGAGTCTAGACGTATGAAATATAATATTTTCTGTGAACGCGTACGTTCAGAAATATTCAGTTTTGAACTGAAGTAAAAATAAAGATATTTAATGGATTTAAAACTATAAATATAGTTTTACACTTATACATTCAGATAATAAATATAAAGTTATTAAATATTTAAAACTAAAAATATTATTACTATTTATTTACAAAATCAGATAGACAAAAAAAAAAAACAAAATTGGAACATTTTTGTTTGATTCCTTCTGACCCAAGTAATTCCTAAAGGCCAGAGCACAGTAAACGCAATGGACCAGGTCCTTCCCCAATTCTTCCTCTCCTCCCATCCCATCGCCTCCTCTCTCTCTCTCTCATCCCTCTTGCTGGTTTGAGAAACGAGATCCATCTTCTATCAATCGAACCGGAGGAAATCGATCGCATAGTGAGAAGAGAGAATGGCGCTTGTGTCACTCGTGAGGGATTACATCGATCGAATGCTACAAGACATCTCTGGCATGAAAGTTCTCATCCTAGATCCCCTCACGGTAAGGGATTACGTCCTCTCTCTTGTCACAGTTGTACTGAATCTTTGTTTATATTGCCTAATTTCACAATACAAGTAGATTTGTGTTAGTTTGTGACTATTAGCTCAAATATAAGTAACCTAAGCGGCGTATGTTAATCGGCTTAACCAATTGCCTCCTCTTAGTTTGCTTAATACTGTTTATCAGATGTTAATTATTGTCAGTACAGCTTAATTTTGTACCAGAAAGGGCAAAATTGTGTTTCTCTCCGCTTTCCGGTTCAAGCCCATCCTTCAAAGTCATTACTATGTGATCACTAGTGTCTAGAATCTTGGGAAATAGTGTATTTGGAGCATCAAAAAGTTTTACAACCTTGTGGAATAGTGTAATAGAGTCATGATGTTGCAATGCATTATTTCTGCTAATTTTGACTTTGATAATTTCTTTTGAAGTAATATATTGCTAGTTCTCAACAGGTGATTTTAGTATGTGTGATTCTTTTTTTTCACTTTCTAGGTCAAAATAAGTGTTTTCTTTACTAATCTACTTGCTTATTTTTCCTTAATCAAAGAATGGGAAGTTGTCTTTATTGATGAATACTTAATGGATACAGGTCAGTATTGTAAGTGTGGTATACAGCCAATCGGATCTACTGAAGAAAGAAGTTTTCTTGGTGGAGACAGTTGATAACATGTCAAAAGAATCTATGTCTCACCTCAAAGCTGTTTATTTCCTTCGGCCCTCGTCAGACATTATTCAGAAATTAAGGCGCCAGCTTGCTGCCCCACGGTTTGCTGAATACCACTTGTGTATGTCTCATCATCATTAATTTGTTATTGTAAAGGGAAGAGTAAATTGCCCGGATGATTTTTAAAATATCACCTCCATTTTTGTCTTTAAAGCTTCATATTCCCATTTTGGTCCATATCATGATTTTCATCATACAAAAATTATTAAATATGGTTGAACCATTTTGTTTGTCCATTTTCTTAAAGGAGGATATATTCACGTCAGAAATGAGTAGGACGTTGAATTCATTTCCTTTTTGTTGAAAATGATTATGGATGCTCTTATGATACGAATTATAATTTTCAGAGGGGGAGGGGACCAAAATGAGATTTTGCTTTAGGACAAATAGCTTGATGGTTATGTAGGGACTATTATATAATTTACTTCTAAAAACAGAAACATTTTATATTCATTTATTGGATGTGTAATTGACAAATAATTATTTGTATGAAGTTTTCTCAAACATACTGAAGATCCCTCAAATTCAAGTGCTTGCTGATTCTGATGAACAAGAGGTGGTACAACAAGTTCAGGTAATTTTTCTGCCTTAGTTGCCTGCTTTTTTTTTTCAATTATAGAATCACTAATATATAATTTTTTTATTCTTTAAATAATCCAGGAGTTTTATGCTGATTTTTGTGCAATTGACCCATACCACTTCACACTGAACATAAACGCTAATCATGTATACATGCTACCTACGGTGGCAGACCCACACAGTACTCAGGTCTTCTGTGACAGAGCAGTTGATGGAATAGCTGCAGTTTTCTTGGCTCTAAAAAAGCGACCTGTTATCCGGTACCAGCGCACATCTGACATTGCTAAACGTATTGCACAAGAAACCGCTGTATGTAACTTGTCTGACAATATATCATTCTTTGGCTAAAGATTTGAAATTGTAAATTTAGATAGGAGAATTGTCTAATGACCTTTGGTTTTTTCAAAATATATGCAGAAATTGATGTATGAGCAGGAGAGTGGCTTATTTGATTTCAGGAGAACAGAGAACTCTCCTCTATTGCTTGTAATTGATAGAAGAGATGACCCTGTCACGCCTTTGTTAAATCAATGGACTTATCAGGTATAATTAATTCATTTCCATATGTTTTATATTTGGTTAGTCTCTTGTTAAAATTTATAACTTCTGCACAATTGTTATTTGCTAACAGTAATTTTTTTTTTTTGTAATTACTTAATTTCAGGCAATGGTTCATGAGCTAATCGGAATTGAAGATAACAAAGTTGATCTTAGAAACATTGGAAAAGCCCTGAAAGATCAGCAGGTTTTCACCTTTGCAACCTTTTTTCTTTTTCACTCTCTAAGAAGTGGTGAACATATTTTATGGTTTATGCTGACAATAGTTTTAATATGTAATAGGAGGTGGTTCTATCTTCAGTGCAAGATGATTTTTTTAAGGCGAATATATACGAGAATTTTGGAGATCTGGGGATGAATATTAAGAGAATGGTTGATGACTTCCAACAGATTGCAAAGAGCAACCAAAATATCCAGACTATAGGTACTTCGTCTTTATTATTATATCTAAATCAGCATTTTTGCCATCCATTGTATAGTAAGTAACTTTGACATTTTATCTTTTTTTTTTACACAATTAAAGAGGATATGGCGAAGTTTGTGAACAATTACCCTGAGTATCGAAAGATGCACGGGAATGTATCAAAGCATGTAACATTGGTTACAGAGATGAGTAGAATAGTCGATGAAAGGAAGCTAATGTTGGTATCTCAGACTGAGCAAGACCTTGCTTGTAATAGTGGCCAAGCTGCTGCTCTTGAGGCCGTTACAAGTCTACTAAACAATGAGAGCGTGTCAGATATTGACCGACTCCGGTTGGTGTTGCTTTATGCCTTGCGCTATGAGAAAGATAGCCCAGTTCATTTAATGCAACTCTGCAATAAGCTCTCTCGCACTGCCAAATACAAACCTGGGGTTAGGCATATATCTGTTTAGAATCTTATAATGACTTTTTGTAACTGCTATAGTAGGAGGAAAAATAATTGATTAGATTTTGTTGTGTTTATGCAGCTTGTTCAGTTTCTACTGAAGCAAGCCGGTGTGGATAAAAGAACTGGAGATTTGTATGGAAATCGTGATCTCCTAAATATTGCTCGTAATATGGCTAGAGGCCTGAAGGTTTGTTATTAATTAAAGTGATGCCAAGAGGTTTCCTGAAGTATGCGTATACACACTAATATATATTCCTGCTTATTTACTTGTGCAGGGAGTGGAGAATGTATACACACAACATCAGCCTCTTCTTTTGCAAACTATGGAAGGTATACTGAAGGGTAGATTGAGAGACATTGACTATCCTTTGGTTGGAAATCATTTTCAACAGGGAAGGTCAGGTCCACCATCCCCCGCACCCCCTCTTCCACCAATACTTTCATTTCTGTAGTTGCAGATATATTGAATTGCTCGTTCTCTATGAAACAGGCCACAGGATGTCGTAATATTTATAGTTGGAGGCACGACTTATGAGGAATCACGGACTGTTGCTCTTCACAATGCGGCCAATCCTGGGACCCGCTTCTTTCTTGGCGGCTCTGTTGTTCTCAACTCCAAAAGGTGCTTATTTCTAATAACACTAATCGAAACAGCTGACCCTGAAATGGTTGATAAAACTTTTAATGCCATGAGGTTTTCCGATCCCCGCCCCCCTCCCCCTGTGGACTTGGTTTGCAACAAATAGCCCCTGAATTTCAAATTTTGACATGACCTCTTCGTGTTAAGATGTTAGGTTTTGGTGCCAAATGACCAAACATCCTTGAATGTAATTGTGTTATCAAGTAAATGTGTGTTAACTTAAATACTTGGAGTCAGTATAGACAATCTTGCATTCCTATATCTAAATTTAAAAACTTTGGTGCGAATGACCAAACACCCTTAAATATATATGTTAATTTAAAAACCTTTATGTACTTGAAGTTGATGCTGCAGTGTGTTAAAATTCATAAAAGATATTTCAGTAAGAATAAAAATTATCAAGGTAACAGTAACAGTCATTTCAAGTGCAAAAATTAATTATGCTACTGGAGATTAACAGTTGGTCTGTCATAAGTAAAAAAGTTTAGGAGGGTCACCTTGTACTAATCCAACAGCTTGAGAGTTGATATTTTTAATCAAATAAATTCTGATGTATTTTTTTGTGATAATGTGGTAGGTTTTTGATAGATTTGGAGGAGGCACAAAGGATATCGAAATTGAGCAGTGTATAGATTGTTCAGTGCTTTAATCTTTCTTCTTTACATTTCTGACTTGTATACTTTGCCAATAGGAGATATTTTGCTGCAGTTTGTTTAGTCGACATTTGCAAGAGTTTTGAGCTGTGTACTAGGAGCTTTGTATATCCTTCTTTCTTGTACCTTGCAACTTACCAGTGTGTAACTGAGATTTTGTAATAAATATTCCTCTCCCTCATATCCTTCTTCACCAATGTTAGTATTTTCTTCATGTTATTCATAAGATTGTATGGAAAAACTGTTTCATTGTATTTTTCATGTCGTACACCTGTTATGTCATTTTCTGTAATCTGTCGATGATATACGGTACAAGGAAATTGTGTTGCGGCCATTGAAAATAAAAACAGACATTTGTACTTTCTACAAACAAAAAGTTTATTATCTAATTATTATCCACCTGCTATAAAGATGATAGCAGGGAAAAAAAAATGGCGAATCCTGCACGCTGAAGTCTTATGCAAATAGTACAATTACACCGACATGGATTTCTACCTCATGTGGCCTTAAATATATACATCAACGGCCATCATGTGGCTTTAAATTATTACATCAAGTGAAATCAACAACATTAGTAGATGATAGAGTAAAACCAGTAACGAGTCCAGTATTGTAATTATTGTAGTTATAAACATTTACATATGTGAATATCTGCAACTAGAATAATTGTAATGTAGTAATATAGTATTGGAACCTTGCCGTAAGAAAAAAGAGAGAAACCTCAAAAAAACCGAAAGGTAAATACAATAAACAGGCAAGTGAACAACTCTCCCTACACAAAAATGTGCTTTTCTTTTATACATCATGCCTCCAAACATCAATTAGCAACAAAAGAAAAAAGTTTACAAAAATTTTACATAAAGTACTTCCAAAAATTTTCTTGTAATTTCAAATAAATGCATTGTACAGAAATGATCTCTGACTTATTACTCTCGAGCTCTTTATCTGAACTTAAAGCGCTAACAAAATTAGGCTAAAGGTCATTTCAGCATGGGATTATGATTTTGCTGAAGAACTTGGGTTAGTACTACCTGTTGTCATAAATGATTCACCACAACCACACTGCCCCTTCGAATTTGGATTTATAAATATAAATTCTGACCTGCAGGATCACCGAAACCAAAATAGTTAAGTAAATTGATGATGGTATAAGCTATTAGCAAACAAAAAAAATGTAAAAGAAGCAGTAAAACAATTACTTGAGAGTATCATCAACAAAATCCATCTTTGTGCCGATTACATGCATGAGAGCCTTAGGATCAATCAATATCTTCACACCTTTGTCTTCTACAAGCTCATCAAATTTCCCCTTTTCATCTGCATTTTTGCAATAGCCTTTTTAGTGCTTAAGAAATGAGATATCAAACAACGCCACTTCAAAAGCCATAAATTCAAGAAAGACGAAGAGAAGCAAATAAGACAATTGTCACATAAGAGTTTACCTATTATGATTTTTTGGTCCTCAGGTTCAGAATTAACATTCCGGTTCCCAATCATCCACAATCTGTAGCATTTTGAACCTTTTGGTACTGGACATCAATTTTTTAATAAAAAGAATTGGCTAATATCATAGTCATATTTGTCGTGGAAATAATTATATCTTGACTAAAATGATCATTCCATGTTAGCTCTAACTACCATTTGCATCAACTGTTTCACTGAACAAATGAGGGTGAATATAGTTATGATATTATCATAGACAATTTGGAACGTGACAACTTACAAGATCGACACAGAAACTTCCAAACATTATGAACCAACATGGAAGTGAATAAAGTTACATGGTCCCCTTTTAAGTAATACAATTGCAATAACATGCTTAAGATACCTAGTCCAGGTGTAATACGTACCATCATACAAAATTTAACTGTTCTAGCATACATGTATAAAAGATGGTTCAAACAGTAGAAAAAAACTTAAGAAAATTAATGGAAATAAACATAATTACCAGCATAATTGAGAGTGTAAGATAAGCCATTACAACCACGCGCCTTAACACCGAGGCGAAGGTAAGGCCGCTGGCGCAGGTTAAGGAGATTCTTTATTCTAGAAGCGGCCGCATCCGTAATAGAGAGTGCCTGTTTCCGCATAGCGGGTCCCGCTTGGTTAGCCATTGCTTTCATTATGGATGCCATTTATGTTCCCTTATATATGGAGAGCTCCAACTCTATTTGTTTCAATTACAAACCTGAAAAATTCAAATTGAATTGCGCACAAACTTACTATTGACAATCCATCTTTAAGCAATCGGACGTAAATTGAGATGAATAAAGAAAACTTGTAATAGTTAACAAAGAAAAAAACGGATTCAATTGCAGACAGAAACAGAAATCCATAATTTTTGAATTAATTCTGCAAGTAAATTCATCAAATCAAACCCTAGTTCTCTCTCTCTCACGCATCTAAACTAATACCAGATGGAACGAAAAGACGATACGAAAGCAAATTTACCTCGATTAGCGAACCAAATCGGATCCAACTGAGGAGGCTTGGCTTGGTATCGTCGCCTCTTGTCGAAAACCTCGCCTCCTCCCAGCTCTCGATCTAAGAGGTTATAAACAATCGGCGCACCTCCAAGGTTTCTGGAACTTTCTTCTCGCTCGCTCGCTCGCTCCAAGATTTCGGAATCCAAAGAGAAATTGTGTACGCCAACCAACGCCAGGTCTCCAATTTCGCTCCCACCTGTAAGGAGAGAGAGGCTCTGTGGCTGACAAGTGGGCCCAAAGAATATGGTGGTTAATTATGGGTCGAGTCGAGTTTAGCCTCGTAGCGCGGCTTGGGTTAATTATGGGTTGATTTGATTGAAGTTCAAAATCCGCTAACCCAATTAGAACCCTGTGCTGATGGATCCGATCGCGTGTGGATCTCAAAACGGATTTAATATCCACCGTTAAGCCCAATATCTAACATGGGTTTAGTATGACTCTCTGATGGAAAATTAGAGAATTCGAAGCAGATAAGATATGACTCACTGATCTGATTGAAAATGGACGGTCTGAATTGAGTGTCAACCACTCAAATCTAATCCGGTAATTTTGAATTCGCTGTCCGTTGAAATTCTGCTCCGTAATTTTGAATGGCTGTTGTCCGTTGATACAATATTCAAACTTGAAAGAAACTCTATTTTTATTGAAATAAGGCTCCCGTTAGGCTTGTAATTCATCTTGAAAGAAACTCTAAATTGTGTATTAATGCTGAGCCTTCTAATTGACTGGACCAAAGCAGATTTGTCTGGCAAAAAATAACCATGAATCTTTTGTTGTGGTACCGTGGTATTTGCCTTGCAATAGGGCATGACTTTCATGCAATTAGTGTTTAGCTATATTTTCTTTGAATGTAGATAATTCAACATTTGATTTGAGTGTTGACGGTATCACTTTCTGAACGAACCAAAATCAAATTCTAAACTTTTAGCGAAGTATCTTTTATCAATCTTTTTGTATTTGATGATGATGAAAGTTGTTGTAAAACATGTAACATATATAGGCAGTTGAATTTAGTCGAGGAAAAGGAAAAGGAAAGGGTAACAAGTAAAAAAGAAAAGAACAAAGAAAAATTCCCAATCAAGCAGTTTATCAACACATTTACACGTTAACTGTTCAACACAAGTACATACACAGCACAACCTTTTTATAAAAAAAAAAGAAAAGAAAAAAAATACAAGGCACAACCTGAACAAGGACAATACAAAGCCTCTTCATGGTACATATGCTCAACACAGAATCTTGAATCAGATTCATCAATTTCAGGAAACAGTAAAAAAATAAAAATAAACTTAAGGGAATTTCCAAACCAAAAAAATCTCAATTTTTATTTCTGTACATGAAGTTGATGTACTCTGCTGTCTATTTACCACTTGAAGGGGTTCTGCATATAGTTTACCAGAAAAGTTTCAGTTAAAAGTTAAAACTTCTGTGGGCATAGAGAAAAACTTAATAGAAACAATATCAACAACAACACCCATTTCAAATTTGTTTGGCATCTATTTGATATTAGGAAGAACTAATTACAAACTTAATAGCCTGTATTAAGTTATTTTTTTCTTCATCAAAAGCTCTACACAAAATTGGAATCTTTTGTTGGCATAGACTGGTAAACAAATTACGTTAAACAGTACTGATACCCTAAATTTCTGAGTTCAAACTATTTGTTTATTTTCTTTTTTCATTATTTATTCTTTTTATGGAAGGGAGAGAGGAGGAAGGGTTGAACCAAGAACTTACAAGCTTGTTCTTCTTCTTCTTCTTCTTCTTTTCGATATAAGCCAAGATCTCCATTTGTCTTACCAAAGTATCATCCAAAGCCTACAACATTGTATATATCAAAAATTAAAACAAATAATAAAAACATAACAATAAGTAACAACATAACAACAGCTAGTGAGTATTGAATAGATTAAATTCAGTTCACCTTTTTGGTGGAGGCAAGCTCCTCTTCGAGGGCATTGACCCGATTCATGGCAGCCTTGAGCAGTTCCTCCTTCTCTGACGGGAACTCGGCCGGTTTGGCACCCAATGCCAGGACCTTCTCCTCGAGCTCAGCAATTCTCTTCATGGCCACTGCATACTCAGCTGCTGACACCACAGGCCCATTCGTAGACCCTGCATGCTTCGCCAGGCCTTTCATGGCAGTCGTACCGGCAGAGTAGATGGATGCCGTCACACCAGATTTTTTAGGCATGTCACGGCTTACACGGAGCATTGTCATCACACCCATGACTAGCGCCATTACACCACCGAAGACTGGCCGGTTGAAGGACTCTCCACCTCTCTTAACATCTATTATGTAGAAAGGGGATTTTAGTATCTTTTGACTCTGATGCTTGACAGAAGTGTAAATAAATTTGTTTGTACCAGGGCAGAAAAAACAGTTGTGATATCATAAGTCATTTTAGTATCTTATGAAATAAAATTATTCATTCATGTTTAGGGGGTAGTTTTAATTCTCTAATGGGCCCCAACATAGACCTGACAGTTTAATTTAATATCTCAGTTTTATATACAAGGATAGATATGACGAAGACAATGATTGGTTGATTCTGTTTCCATCCCTTTTTTTGATGTATGAATAGATAATGCAAACCTTTGGATAGAGCAAGCTTCTCCTCGGACTTGTCTTTCTTTGATCCGGCAATAATAGCCTTATCAACCATTGGAATGTTGTATGAATATGGCTTAGCAACAAAGCTGGCCTTTTTCTTCAGTAGCTGAATCTAACAAAGGAAGTATAGAAAAATGTGAGGAAGTTTTGCACTGCACAGTTTACATTATTGCAACAATGTAACAAGGACAAAAGCAAGTTTACTGGGTAGTCAGGCAATGAACCCTCTTCACGAACTGGAGAGAGGCTGGGGTGCTCTATCGCATTGCGAGACATCCTAGAGGACACAGTTCTCATGTTGTCTCCACCCTTGAATGATTCTTGCTTCTTCATGTGAGGCAAACACATAGTGACTTTGTGAGATATTAACAGGTCGAGTTAAAAGTACAGAAAATATAAATTGACTTTTCAATTTGTCTAACCTTTGGGTAAGAAATATCGTCTTCAGATATGGTTTTCTCCTCAACCTCAAAAGGACTTGAGCTTTGCTTGCCACATCGCCCTACACCATTTTGTACCATCTATGATTGTACACATAAAAGCAATAATATCTAAGTGATCTTCTTATATGCTCGGTATACTAGCTGTAATCCAAAATAACACAAGAATATGTTTTACAACAAAAAAAACAGAGAGAGAGAGAGAGTAACCTTCAAAATTTCAGGGTCCTTCCAAGGGCCCTTGTCAGAACGGAGACAACCACCTTCACAATTGCAATTCCCACCAAGGAACTCTGGTAATTCACTGATATCAAGAAAAAGAATAATTTATCAAGTATAAATTGAAGAAGTTTGAGCATTATATCAAGTTCTTCCTAGAAGTACATATCAATATTATTTTGACTCAAAATTAACATCCTCTTATGATGCTTGAGCTGACTAACCTGGCATCAATTATCTCGAGCAACTTGCTCTGGTACTTGTTACCCAGAACCTGACAAAAGGAAAATTTGCATAATTAAGCAACTCTAGATATAAAATAACAAATAAAAATGTGGTAGAGAGAGAGAGAGATACATGGATTTTGGCAGTGGTTTTTGGGTCAAGGAAGGACTTGACACTGTTCCATAACAACCTGAATCCTTGCCCCGCATTAATTATGAACATGCGGTTAAGCGTCTATTTTGAAAACAGAGAACAAAATAAAGGGAATAGTGTTATTTTCATTTTAAAAAAGTGCAGACTTTATTCAATGACTTCAAAAAAAATGTTCTTAAGGACTTTTGGATTTACCTCGGGATAGTTGTCACTATCAATTTTCTGGAGACGGCCAATGAGCTCCCTAGCTAGCTTGCTGAAGTGTTTCATCCCCTATGGTTCCATGTGATTTATAACTTTAGATCCTGAAATTGATATTATAAAACTACGACAATTTTCCTAATAAAACAGTGTTTCTCAGTTCAAAACTATTCTGTTTATGGACATTAACATTTTTTATCCCTTTTATTTTGACATGTGAGGCAAGAAAAATTGTCTAAAAAGTAAAACAGGCCAACTGGAAAAAAAAAAAAAAGCAAACACTTACTACTCCTTGAACATCAAGAATGGTGGTGCTCTGATCGATATGGCGCTTGGCCGCAATAGAACAAGCTGGGAATTTCACAGCAAACGTCTTCTCAAACTCACGCACGTGGTATTGCACATAGCGGTCCATGGTTGTCACCTCCATCAACTTGGTAGCATCTACTTGGCCAAGCCTCTCGATGTATACCGGCCTTCCCTCTTTGTCTACACCATGGTTGCCTTGTGGGTAGTACTTTAACACCTCATCGATCTCCTTGAATTCAAATTCCTGTTTATTGTGTTAAGGAAATCATGTAAGGTTGACATTTTCTATTATAGCCTCTAATGGAGTATTTGACTCAATTTTGGCAGCAGATATATTTGAACTAGGACAGAAAAGAAAGAAAGAAAGAAAGAAAGAAAGAAAGGGAGAATGAGAAGAAGATTTACCTCCATTATGGTATCAGAATTAAATTCTTTTCTCCACTGGAGCATGTTAGTCCACATTTCTTTTGTCTTCTCAATGTCAAATTTTCTCGCTTTCAGAAACCTATAGTAATGTAAAGATCAAAATTAGTCTCTATTTACTGATTCCCCTCAGCTACTTCCAAAAGAAAAATTACTGCTTTGATCAAAACTGGAGTACCATGTAGCAATCTGTACAAAAACTGTACCTATGAGGAACCGGTACCCAACTTGTTAATGTCAGCTACAGTACTAATTAACCAAACCAACTAATAGATTAATAACACAAGTACCTGAGCATCATGTGGTAGTCATCGTGGCGAGAGGGGAGTAGTTCCTCTAGGATGAGGATCTGACGGAAGGCATCGACGGCTTGCATCTCTTCCTCATCCCTCACATCCTCAATCGACACTGACATCACCTTGCTGCTCCTGCGGCCTCGCCTTGACAGAGAATTTCTGAACTTGGCAGAGGCGCTGATAGCTTTCTTCTTTAGTGAATACACTCTCTTCCTCTTTTCCTCCTCTGTCCCGATGCTCTCCACGTCTGATCTTCTCTCTGCCTCCATTCCTGGTGCGGTACTTTTTTTTTAGTCAAGACAAGTTACAATATAGTTATTTGGTTTTATGATTTGTGGAACTTACCAGCTGAAAATCGGTCTGGAAGGCCTGACATGACTTCCGTCATGGTGACTATTTGTTGGCCGACCTAGCAATATCAAGTTGAAATAGAAAAAAGTCAGACCAACAAATTTTCATAGATGTGAAAAGGGAATTTTAGTTCCTTGTAGCCTTTTTCTACAAACACCACGGAAAAAATTTGCAAAAGAATAAGATTCTTTTTGTCATTCCAGATTTGTGGTCATCTGTGACAGCTGATTTTCTGTAGTTCGGAATTTCTCTCTGAAAATTAAGATACTATTAAATAGTAAATATGTAATATTTCTAAAGTCAATGGTCCTAATAATAATTTAATAATCTACGCATAGTAAAGAATATGTTCCTCGTAGTAGGAGAATAAACAGAAACAGATATTTTAGCTGATAAGATAATAAAGGTTAGATAATGACAGATTAAAATTGAGCTTTATTCCTCTGTCTGTGCTTTATCTTAATTTCCATTTTCTTTGCTTATTTCATACTGTCTTTCCATACAACACCCCCCCCCCCCCCCCCCCCCCCCCTCTTTCCATCCCAGGAAAAGGAAAAACAAATGTCTACTTGCTTGGATTTTATTCCCAAAAAGATGCTTTTAGGCTAAACATACAGGATAAAAGATGAAAAAGAACAAGAATCTGAAAGGAAAAGACACCCGCTCGATATATTCCAACATTAAATATCACAAAAATTCTATCCGGATGACTGGATGCCCGAAGAAAAAAGCAAAAAGGACAGAAGAAAAAAGTGAAGGGAAAATATTGTCCCCTAAAACTATCAAGATTTCTGTAAATTAGATAGAGTGCCAATACAATAGCTTCTTTTTAGCACAAATTTTGTAGCAATTTTCATTGGAAACAATTGAATATATCGTTTGGAATTAAGCAAAAAGAAAAAGAAATCACGATCCACGAGAGGGAAAATGCTAGGTAGACTTGGACGAATGCAAACTCAAAAACATAAAAGAAGCAATTAATTCGACATGCATTCACAATTCTGTAATTGCTGATATCAAATAATTAAAGGATACTTCCGCAAAAATGCCAATGCGAGCATTTCAATCGGATACCTCTTCTTACGAGTATAAAGAGCTACGAATTAATGCAAAATGCAATCGCTAATAACCAATACAGAGAGAGAGAGAAAGAAGGGGGATTTTATTTGATCAGCTCACCTCTGAGAGAGAATGAAGCAAAGAGCTCCTGAGAGGCGAACACAATGTGCTAATGGCGAGAAGAGAACATCCTCCTTCTATATCTTTTTAATTTATTTATTCCCATTCAGTTCTCCTTCTCCCTCGAAATAATTATTTACGCGCGAGGAGCGCACGTTTTGTTAGAGAAATAGTCGTATCGGTTAACTCTGGACATGGTTTACACAGTGTAATAAGGCTGAAAAGTGGGGCCAATGCGACCGAGTTACACATCTCTTATTTTGAACCAGGTGTATACAGGTGGTTATGAAGAGGATATCCGAGGTAAGGAAATCTTACCTTGTACCTGGAGCCAAATAAGCGAACACCTCATTGGTGGATCGTTGTGGGTCCCACACGCAATAAGCGTTGATTTGGTCTCGATATCGGTGCTCCAGGTTTAGGGAAAACTTGAGATACTGTTTTTCACGTTTCTTTGGGCCGTTTTGAGAGCGCGTATGAGAGAGGAGCGAGAGAGAGAGAGAGAGAGAGAGGGGTTCATGTCTAAAGCGCTGACATGACAGCAACTCTCCATTTTTTCATCAACTAAATTGTTTATTTACCAAGAAATAGTAAGCAAATTAGTTTTATTTTATTTTATTTCATTTTTTGAAAGAACAATTCAGAAAAATTTAGTTGAAGTGCGTTTGAGGAGGAGTAAAATTTAATCGCCATACAAATACCAAGTTGACCCAAAATAAAATTTCTCCATTGTAGTACAAAATATTTTTTTTTATATAAGAGCTCATATTAATCTCGGTATTTATTTTTTTTAATATTTTATAAATTTAAATTTATATCTTTCCGTAGAGAGATGAGACATATCATCAATGTATTTTTCATCTTAACACATCGGATCGCCTATTGAATATATTTACCAGAAAAAAAAAAGTAGATAACACACATGGATACTTTATGCCATCCGACAAATTAATTAATTAATTAATTAATAGTTTAGTTTTCAATAAAAAATATTACCAACAATAACAATAATAATTATAGTGATATCCCATGTGGATATATATAAATTGTTTGTATTTAGACAAGACATAATTAATTATTAGTTGATATATTTTTTTATAGAAAGCAAATTAGTTGCAACCAGCTAATTCTTTTATTTAGTGTCTGGGTTTGAGCATTTCTTATTGATATGTAAGGAATTGCATATAAATACAAGCTACTTATACCTTCAGTATATTGAATATTTATTAAAAAAATATTTCTTATTTGAATGATAAAAATATACCCATCATATCTTTGCTAATGTTAAGCATAATAATATGACAATTATATCTAAGTTTATGCTTTAGTATATATTCTAAGAGACCACTCTCTTCATTGCAAAAAGTAAGAGAGAGAGAGAGAGAGAGAGAGAGAGAGATTTACAATAGGCTTTTTTTTTTTAAAAAAATGAGATCAAGATATTAATTACTGGTGGATATAATTGAGAGATACTTTGAGCATAAACATAAGTGCTTGAAATAAAAATCAAATAGTGCTGTTTAAATAAATTATAATTTAATGGTAGCTGAATATAAATAAAAAAAATTCTGAATTAAAAAAAAATCAAGTTTATCTAAAAGATATTTAATGCAGAACAGCAATTGTGGAAAGGAATAAGCATGAATCAAAATTAAAAAAAAAAAATAGGAAAGGAATTGGCTAAGAGTTTCATGAAAACTAATGAAATATCAAATATATGTAGTATCATTAAACAAGGTCTTCTTGGAATATTACTAGAGATATACAATTTCTTCTAAACTGTATATATGTAGTATCAAATATACAATTTCTTCTAAACTGTATATATATGTAATATTAAATATACAGTGCCTCTAGTAATATTCCTTCCACCTCCAATTTCAACAATTATCACTACAGACGGTGCTCACGCACGGATATTTTTTAAGATGCCTCATTTATCGATAATAGTTGAAAAATAAATAGATTATTTGATTGGAGGTAAAATATATTTTTCCTTAATCCTTAGAAACTCCAATATAAACAAAGAAAAAGGAAAAAAAATTGTTATAAGGCTATAAGCTAAATTAGCTGTGTCATGATTTATGCAACTCACTCATTATTTGTAAAATTTTTGTTTTTTTTCTTTAGTAAGTTGTCAATTTTTTTTTTGTCTTTTTTTTATTCTAAAATTAAATTGGTACGTGTGACATCTTATTATATGAGGTGGCAATTAATTTAATTCTATTGTCGGGTATATATAAAAAATTAATTACATGGTCTCAATTTAAACAAATGAAAATGATGGGTGCATGTTTGAAAAAATTAGCCGACAATTTAAAAAAAAATATTTCCAAATTAAGCAAACCTCAAACACAAACTAGGCACTATTTTTAAATTTGTTTTTTGTTTGAACATGGTGCACACGCCTTCATCCAAAATATTCATTCATGTAATCATGTACATATTTAATTATTTATGTAGGCATGAGAAAAAATTATGTAGATAGGTATTAGAGAGCATATATTTTAAATCAATAAAGATTTGAAGCAAATCTCCTAAAAGATCAAGAGAATCATTAGCAAACATCCTAAAGAGAAAAAAAAATGAATAATTAATTATAGTATATCAAAATTTTTATTTAGTTCATGTGTCATGCATTTTGTAATTTTCTTTTCTTTATTAAATCTTTTGATCCCAAAATTACTTAAAAAAATATGCAAATCAGGATAATGGAGGACTTACCAAATAATCTTTTGTTTGAATTTGATCTGATCAACCAAATAATGAAAAAAATCATGAATGAATATTTTTTTCCTTTTTTTTTAAATAGGGGCTCCCTGTTAACCCTAACATTTATTTATTTTCAAATATTTTTTACAGAACTCGAATGTATATCTTTCCGTAAAGAACCGATATCTATCATTATTTATATTAAATCTATGATTCATGAATGAATATGTATGACTTGAATTTTTCCTAAACCTTTTGTATGTAAGCAAGACTTTCTATCATTTAAAAAAATTAAGTAAAAATACTATATATTTTGAAATTTAAGCATGATGTGTAATTGGCATTGATTTTATTTTAATTAATAGCGTCCATAAAATATTTTCTGAATTTAACATTATTTTTGTCTTCTATAGTTAATTTTTTTTATATAAATCTAAGCTTATTGACGTTGTTCATTGTCGGCTTTCTATTTTAATAAATATCAAGATATGATAAAAATTTGTTCAAATTTGTATTTCTCCTTTTTTTTTACACTGGAAATTAAAGGAAAATGACGATGAATTTTCGGTTTTGACTTACTAACCTGTCTGATCAAATGGTTAATTAATTCAGATTTTTCATAATGATTTATAACATTTTTATGTTTCCAGCATTAATTAAAAAAATGAACAAGAATTAAGTAATATTTCTTTTTTTTTAGCTACCGTGTCAATTGGTTTGATATAAAATTAATAAAATTAGCAACTCATCATGCTGGAGGAATATTCTCCATCAATTATGCCAAAATAAATTGTGAGATTGGATGAGATAAATTGATGATCTGAATTGATTTGAAAATGTTTTATAGATATATTAACCAAGAGGAAGCAATTTAAACAAAAACAAATAACAGTTTGATGAGCCCATTAAATTTTACTGGCATATGTTATATTGACAACAATTAATTCAAGAACCAACCAACTTGTTATCAAAACAAAATAAAAAAAAATATATTTTTCTAGTTTAGACAACATGTGCATTAAATTTCATATAATTTGAAAATTGATCAATGTTTTATCTACAGTTTAAAAAAATAACGATTTATTTATCGGCATTTAATTGATCAAACTATTTGTAATACAAAATTTGAAACACAACCTATCTATACCATAGAAAATCTAATTAAAATTGTAATTGCAAATTTCAGTAATTAATATCATCAAATAAATTTGTTGTCAACATATATTTTTTCCAACTGTATTTTACATTTTATCCATATCTACTGCTGTTACAAATTACAATAATAGTAGTATCCACTCCTAATTTAATTTAATTTGAATAATTGACCAAACTATATCTAATCAGTGCTGTCCAAATAAACTAATTAACAAGATATATTTGTTTTTTATCTGATCTGAATCATAAAACATTAATCAGACAAATCATGTACAATAATAACACCCAACCAGCCCAAGCAAACATATAATCATTAATTTCAGACTTAAATTAATGAAACATGGTACCATGTGAACATGTTAAAATTGCATTCAATAATGGGTGCTGGTACGTCTCTCATCCAATCCAAAATTTAATTAATATAATAATGAAACACCACAATTAATGCCATCTAAAATATAATGATAGAATTAATCCTAATTGTGAGAACTAATCATATGCAACATTAATTACAAGAAGCAAATAAATATTGCTTTTCTTTCTCCACCAAGTTTATGGTACAAGTTGCTTTTAAACTAAGCAAAATAATTTATGTTGAGATTGTCAGTAATATTCATTATCCATAATGATATCAAATTATCAACACTATTGAATAAAGTAACCCTATTTAGAATAACGAAGTTCAAAGTATATCCATTAAAGTTTTCTATTTGAATATTTCCTCACTAAAACTTTCAAGTTTGAAATTTACATATCAAATTATCAAGGCTAGTACTAAATATTTACCCTCCAAACCCATTTGACAAGTAAAGTAAAAGTAATTTAAGTATTTTAAAACGTTTTAATACATCAAACAGATGTGATTTAAGATAGAATAAAATTAATATATTTATAGATGTGAAGTAAAATTAAATCACTAAATTTTATAATTTTTAATATTTTTTACTCTTATTATTTCATATACTTATTTAATTATTATCAAATATAAATATTTTAAAATTTATTATCAAATATAAATATTTTAAAATAATTTAACATTTATTTCATTTTAATTTAATTTTATTTATCAAATTGTGGGCTTAACATGAGACCAAACTCAAGAACAGAATTACAGAACAATGTGCATTTAAGATGTTCAATAAAGGACTGTAGGTACAACTGATACCACTGTTTTTCGCTATCATTTTAAAAATATAAAATGTGATCTTACACCGCACAATAAAGATCAAACGATTCAGAAATTATCCTCAGCGAACCTTCAGTTTCTAAAATAATAGAGTAGCTAACAGCATGACTGATAATTCTACAATTCATTCGATCAGAAAATTCTACAATTCATTCAATCAGATACTTGCCAGTGGTGAGATTGTAGAGGCATGCGATGCTAAAAAGAGCAGAGAAAAATTTTGCTATCAAGGTGAAATCAGCACCGTTCCATGCCTGTATCGGACGGCTCTCAGCTCCAAATCGTTGAGGAGGCAGGAGAGTTTAAAAAATAGCACGTCGTGACTAGTTACGTCACATAACATCATGATACATCACGCCATATGTGTCTATTATGTGACGTGTTTCACATATTGCGTGGAGTGTTTTTTTGCGTGACGCGTCTCTTTTCAATTAAAATTGACACGTCACGACATGTCACACATAATTGTTTAGACACATCACGTGATAGACACGTCACGTGAAGTCACACATTCATTTATTTCAAATATTTTTTTAATTTTAATATAAATATAAAATATTTTTTTACCACAAAAAAAATTATAATATCTTTCTTCACTTTTAAAAAAATTTTACAAATTCTCCACAAATTAAATATTTTTAAATATTTTTTCAATTAAAAGATAAAATAAACAAATTGACTAAATATGACATGTTATATACACGTCATATCATGTCACGTATTTGACACATCATGATATAGCACAGTGAATTTAAACGATCATTGTATATCATATCATAAACATAACGTAATTTCACTCTATTACTTTGTCACATCATGTGACCAAAGTACGTCGTATTTTTCATAAAACGTTATATTTTTTTTATTCACTGGAAGTTAGGAAAACCCCCTTGGTATTAATTTTAGATATCTCTTCTAGAATTGTTTGAACTTTGAAGTTAACATAAATGGACATTAAAATTTCATGGAAACATATATCAGAAGAAATTGTCTTTTCATTCCTCTTTGTTCCCTTCTGTAAGACCTTTCACACTCTTTGATCCATCTCTTACGCCAGTTGAATTCTTATAATTCCCTTCAACATAAAATACTTTCATAGTCAAATCTAGTGAATGATATTTCACCAAATCAAAATCTCTAACATTTATATTGTCACCTCCCTCGAAATTTCCACATAAGATGATATATTGGATTGCATGTGATGTTGATGAGGATATATAAATCAAAATTTCTTAGAATTAAAGAAGAAGAAAAGAGACGAAAAGAACCCTAAACCCTGGCAATGAATTTACCAAATTACCCTCATCCATAAAACAGCACTCAAATCTCTTCTTCTCCAACCAAACAACAATGGCGGCTTCTTACCTCGTCTCTCAGTCTCTCCTTCCTCTCAAAACCCTCGTGAGAAATCCTAACTCCAATTCCTCCACGTTCATCTCCGTTTCGACGCGCTCTAGAACTCTACTCCCGCTCAAGATCAGAGCGGCTCTCGCTTCGGAATCCGCAACCATTACTGCCCCCCCTAAGCACTGTTTCTCCAAGAAAGAAGATGGATATCTCTATTGCGAAGGTGTGCGCGTCGAAGATGCGATGCAAGGTGTGGACAGAACCCCGTTTTACTTGTATAGCAAGGATCAGATAACGAGAAATTACGAGGCGTACCGGGTTGCGCTTGAAGGATTGAAATCGATCGTTGGATATGCAATTAAGGCGAACAATAATTTAAAGATTTTGGAGCATTTGAGAACCCTAGGTTCAGGTGCGGTGCTTGTGAGTGGGAATGAGCTGAGGCTTGCTCTCCGAGCTGGATTCGATCCTACCAGGTGATAAACTCTGGTTTCATTTGCTGTTTCAGGATAATTTTAGTCATAGGATGTTCAGGATATCTTGAAATTATTGTCCGGGTTTAACTGGTGTTTGATCTCTGAGTAACATTTTAGTACCAGTAATAAAAATATATTCCTTTGCTCGAAATACATGTTGCATATGGGAGAAAGTTTGTGTTACAAGTTGGTAATTACAGTGCCACTTCCATCCTTTTGAAACGTAACTGTTGAATTAAACCTTGTGCTTTCTACTTAGTAAATAATCAATTATAGATTTGATGCTTGGTTGTGATATTTGTTTCTTAGGACTATCATCAGTTGAAGATATTTGCTTAGTTGTGATATTGTTGTTTCTTAAGACCAGGTGTATATTCAATGGAAATGGGAAAGTATTAGAGGATCTCGTTTTGGCAGCTCAGAGCGGCACTTTTGTAAATATAGACAGTGAATTTGACTTGGAAAACATAGTCACAGCAGCTAGAATTGCAGGAAAACAAGTGAAGGTTTTACTCAGGATAAATCCTGATGTGGATCCTCAGGTATTTATTTAGTGTGCTTTTATTATAATAATTGGGTGTATTATGACCTTGACCTTGTTTGAGAACTTTTGAGCATTTTTTAAGCCCATCTGATATTTACTGAATAACGAATGAACCAAAGTATAGTTTCTTGTACAAATATGTGCAATTTGCTTTTCTTTCATTAATACAATTCTTAGCGAACAATTTGCCCGTAACCTTCACTGTACAATACGTGCAAGTTTGACCTCCCTATTTCAGTGGCCCACCTGCAAATCCTTATGGATATTGTATGCATATTTTATGGGGGAAACATAAAACATTGGTACTTTTAAAAGCAATGTGTGTTGAGATGCTTTACAAGAGTACGCATTTTGGTGTTTCATAGGGTCATGAAGGTGAAATGATTTCAGTGTTAGTTATGTTTTTTCCTATTCAGGTTCATCCATATGTTGCCACAGGAACTAAAACATCAAAATTTGGAATCAGAAATGAAAAGCTACAATGGTTCTTAGATGCCATAAAGACGTGCCCGAATGACATCAAGCTTGTTGGTGCTCACTGCCATCTGGGCTCAACCATCACTAAAGTGAGTTGATTTATTTTAAACTAAACTGGTATATTTGCAAAAAGCAACTCCCAGCATTTATCATTATTGTTTAGTATTACATGCATTTTGTTTTTCGATCTTTCATAACAGGTGGATATATTTAGAGATGCAGCAGTACTAATGGTGAAGTACATTGATGAAATAAGAGCACAGGGATTTGAGGTGGAGTACCTTAACATAGGTGGTGGCCTTGGTATAGATTACCATCATGCCGGTGCCATATTACCTACACCAATGGATCTTATCAACACTGTAAGTGTCAATAAAAAAAATATTTGTAATAGATAGATAAAGAAGGGAATGTAGTTGAAGAGATTTAATTATTGGAAGTTGCATGAAGTATTTTCTGAAAACTTCTGGACCAAAATTTAACTGCTTTCTAGGTATTAGAATTCAGGAAACAACTGGCTACTTGGTCCCTTATTCCAATAGAGTTCTCTATCTATAGTTCTATACTAACTTTGAACAAATAAGGATTAGAATTTCTCACTTTTGGTTTACTGATTATAAAATTTTTAAATGTTTAGGTGCGGGAATTGGTGCAATCAAGGGATCTGACGCTGATAATAGAGCCAGGAAGGTCCCTAATTGCAAATACTTGTTGCTTGGTAAACAAGGTGACTGGTGTTAAAACAAATGGCACCAAGAATTTCATAGTGGTTGACGGTAGCATGGCCGAGCTCATTCGTCCTAGTCTTTATGATGCTTATCAGGTACAAACCCCTCATTTTGTTGACTATGATTTGGGTAATGGGTCATGTGGGTTTAGGTCAGATCGTGTCTTGACCAAATTTTGCCAGTTCATGAACAGGTACTAGATCTAGACTAACCATTGAACTTGCGTGTTCTGGTCATGTTGGCCTCGCCAGATTGTGAGACTGGTTATTGGACCTCCTTGAATTTGTTCTTCTGTTAAATTGTTCAGCTTGGATCAGACATAGTGTGAGTTCAGAGGTTCCTGACCTAAATATCTAGGTTGATCTCTTTGGTCAGGCTTAACCGGGTTGGATTGTATTAACCCTTTGGTTTGGTCAACAATTCTAGTCCTTGTTGTAACCTTATAGCATGCCATGGCATAAACATTCCAACTGACTAGTTGCATGGTGATTATGTATACTAATGCTCTCTTGTTTATTAATGTTGTTTGTCATACAGCATATAGAGCTTGTTTCACCTCCTCCGTCAGATGCAGATGTAGTGACCTATGATGTGGTAGGGCCCGTATGCGAGTCTGCTGATTTCCTAGGGAAAAGTAGAGATTTGCCAACTCCTGCCAAGGTTTGCACAGAGCTTCCTCCATGCATTATATCTTTATTACCTTGAACAAACTTATCATATGACTAATTATAATGATTTGTTTTCCAGGGATCTGGATTGGTGGTTCATGATGCAGGTGCTTATTGCATGAGCATGGCCTCCACATACAACCTCAAAATGCGCCCCCCTGAATATTGGGTATATTAAATTATTGTCAATATTTTTCTAATTACTGCAATATCTCGAAATATCTCAATTATCCTTCTACAGTGCAAGAGATTTTGTGCAAAACATCTTCTGCCCTTTCTACCCGTATTTTGGTTTGCTGATTGGCACTCCAAATTCACTTTTTTTCTAAAGTCTCTTTACTGGAGAATCTTTCTTCCATTGAAAAAGTTTAACAAAATCCTGTTATTATTGCTTTACACTGTTCTTAGGTTGATAATGGATCAGTGGTGAAGATTAGGCATGGAGAGACATTTGAAGACTACATGAAGTTCTTTGAGGGTCTGTAATGGATCTAAGCTGAATATTTATGTTGTGGATTAGCGTAGTCGAAATTTATTTTAGAATGTGTAGGAGTAACTGTGCCTGTGCCCTTGTTGTCATGCAATAAAATCTTGAACTATTATTTGGGAATAATGAACCTTGATTAGATTGATGGTAATTTAGTTGTCTAGCAGGTACTTCTTTCAAATTCCTGATAGCATTTTACAAAATGCTGATATCTCATTTTCCAATATTTGCATATGCAAGTTGAGCTAATTGGTACAGAACATTTTTGAACCTAAGAATGTTCGTTTACAATATCAGAAATCTCAGCTTATTGTGAGAGGCCTCATTCACTTTAAACTGTTTTATGTCCAGTCAAAAACCTGTTTACAATAGTTAATCCTTTGAACTGCTACAGATATAGAACAGCTGCATTGTGAAATTTAGATGTGATGAAATCTTGAATTTTTAGGTTTTGACAAGTTGACCGTTATTACATACCAACCTTCTAGATGCAACTACTAACAATATGGTTTCCCTTTTTCTGGTACATGGAAAAATACACCATAAAATTTTGAAGATGAAATAATTTGGAACATGCAAGTTATTATTTTTTGCTAAATCTCATATATTATCGATGCTGTGCTTTCTTATATATGAATCCATAGGTGCAGTTCCTTATTCGGTTCTATAATAAATATAAATACTAAACAGAAACACACAAAAACTGATGACAGAACTCAAAAGGTACTCCCAAAAAACTTAGTCTCGCTTAATGGAGATGCATTTGTATTGCTTGATAGTATCTGTGATAGCTTGCTCAACTGGTAACCTCTCCATGCTTGATGCACCATAGAACCCGTGTACACCTTTGGTGCTCTTTAGTATAAACTCTGCCTCTCTTGGTCCTGATATTGGACCTACATATATACAGGAAAAGGAAATTAATCAAATATATAGCATTTCTAGAAAATTAATCACAATAATACTGTAGTATATTTTGCAAAAAACAAAAGAAATGCACAGGCTTACAACTAGTGCTTATTCAGAACCATTACTGAAATTCAAGATTTACTTACCACCGTGGCAGAGAACAATAACATCAGGGTTAACTGCTACAGCTGAATCAGCAATGGCTTGCACACGCGAGACACTATCATCTAAAGTGACGGTTGTCTTTGCACCAATAGAGCCTGATGTTGTTAGACCCATATGGGCTACTATTATGTTGGCACCCGCCTTAGCCATGGCCACAGCCTCATCTGGATTAAATGCATATGGTGTGGTCAAGAGACCCATCTTATGTGCCTTGTTTATCATCTCCACCTCCAAACTATATTACAAAAAGTAAATATATTATCAGATCAAATATATATGTATAAACGACATAAGATGTTGTACTACACCGGCTTTAATTGGGAAAGAACAATAACTCCCTGTTTGATCACATAAATATGATGACCTCTTAATATCGAACCCATAAAATACATATATATAATATATGCTAAAGTTAAACGTTCCCTGATACAAGTAATATATGGTATAAGTTAAAGGATAACAAGAACAAAAACCCTATCATATCTTTCACTGTACTGAACTTTATTTATGTAATTTATGGCTTTTTAAGTTTTTATGTTTGACAACTGTATTCATACTTTGATAAGAGCCAATAAAGAAACACACACAAGCACAGAGGTACTTACGTGTAACCCATGCCGGTTTCCTCTAAATTTTGTCTGAAGTTACCATCAAACAATCCAACTGTCGGGAAATTTTGCACACCCACAAACCCAATAGCATCAAGCTGCTTTAGAAAATAGTCCATCCTCCTAAACGGGTCGGTTGCACATACACCTGCCAGAACAGGTACCTGTTTCACAACAGGTAGGACCTCATTGGCCATCTCCAGTACAACCGCATTTGCATCAGCAAAAGGTAGAAGCCCAGCAAGAGAGCCCCTACCCGCCATGCGGAACCTTCCGGAATTGTACAACACTATTAGGTCAACACCTCCTGCCTCTTCAAACTTAGCGGATATACCTGTACCTGCACCTGCTCCAATAATGGGTATCCCTTTGTTTATCTGTTGCTTCAGTCTCTCAAGTATCGATCTCGTCTTTTGTAATGTTTCTGTCAAAGTAGTTTTTGCATCAGAAGTAGCTAATAGACATTTCTTCAATGAACTTTTGCAAAAAGAAAACAATCAAAAAATTTTATTAGTACTTTCCACATGCATGGCAAGAGCACTAACTGTGCATTAGAAAAAGAAAACAACTTCAAGGATTTTAACTTATTTAGACTGATATTGGTGCCAACAAGTAATAATTCTCTTATACATTAATTGTTTTCCTTGGTTTTCCTCTATACTGTTTGTCTCATTTCTCTCTATAGTCGACCCCCATCATTAATTTAATAACATGAAAATTGAAATAAGCAATGATTTTGAGCAAAGATTACAGGATACATATTTTTCCCATAGAACGTTACAGTAGTATTTCGAATCCATTTAGAAACTGAAGGTCTATTGCAAATAACAAAGTCATTAGGACTTCCGGTAAAAAGGAATGAGTACTCATGACTCCAATTACCACAGAGAGAGAGAGAGAGAGAGACAGAGAGAGAGACAGAGAGAGAGACAGAGAGTGGTAAAATTAAAACATGAAAAGAGTATCTAGTACAACACCTGGTCTTGCATCAGGGAAGGCAACTAGAGTTCGGTAAATAACACGCTGGTCAGAACTGGTATCAACCTCCAATGGACTTGCTGTTTCTCTTAATCCCATACCTGCTTTTGCTGAAAAGGTGTTGGTGGATATCCGAGGGGTCATATACCTAGGACTTCTCATGTCCATTACTAGATACTCCTTTACCAACTCGTGAGCAAATTCTGGATCATTGATATGGTAAGGTAGAACATGTACCTATCATTGAGTTGATTTCATTATATAAATTTGTACCTTAAGATCATTCTAAAAGAAAATGTAATGTAGATCACTCAAAGTAATTCCCTGTAAATGAGAAACATCATCCATACCCCCAAGAAAATATAAAATATTAAGAGTATCCCTATATTTAATGCAAAATATCTTCTGTTCAATGATAGGTGAAGAAGAAGAGGCTAGTTGGGCATCTTCTGTTCACTGCTTTTAATTTCAAAAGATGCCCAACTAGCCTCTTCTTCTTCACCTATATAGAAGGGGTAGCACAGAACGGAAATTCCAGCAGTTTCTGAAATTTCATATAGGAAAGCCATCCTAATACTTGACAAGCTTGCAAGATTTTAAGGGGTATTTGAGATAGACAAATAAAATCCCATCCTTACCGAAACAAAAGCTTTGTTGCTTTGTTTTTCTAACATCTTTGAAAAGCAAGAGCAAATTTACTTGTCTTATTGATGGAGTACATAGCATGATTTAGATAAGAAAACTCCATAGGGGTCGTCAAATGATCTAATACGGGATGTAGACTATAACAATAAATGGAGAAGCAAACCTGTCGGTCTTCAGTCTTGACAATAAGTTTGTCAAGTTCATCAATAAGTGTGCCTGTTGCTTCAGGATCATAAAATGGTTGCCCCTCAGCATCTAATGCTGAAATCCCCTTCTTCGGCAACAAAACTGTTACTCTCCCTTTGGCTTTGTTGATCTTTTCAGCTATGAATTGTGCAAATTTCTTGTTCTCTTCAACTGTTGTACGTATCAGGGATACCTAAAATTGGCATATCAAGACAGACATGTTATAGCTAGATTAAAAATGAGAAACCTGAGGGACATAGGACTGGGGCAAAATGCATGGATAGGCATTTCTCATTATTGTTGTGCCTTTGAACTTCTATTAAGCATTCATTAATGATAGATGTGTTGGTAGATATTCTGTAGTACTATTTTTCCACGAAAGCTTCATGTAGGACAGGCCCAAATAAGACCTAATAAACCCCAATATCTTAAAATTAAACACAAATTTAAGAAAATAGCAAGACTTTGTTATCAATAACCCAGTGCTATGGCTCATTACTGATCTGACCAGGTTCAATACCAGCCAGCATAAGGGGAGCAAAGAATTGAATGGTGCCAATCCAAAGAGCAATTAGTATTTGACAACTGATGAAAAAAGATAAATAGAATATAAAGTGCTAAAATTCAGATGACAAAATAGAAAACAGACCTGCTGGTTGTGTACATGGATCTTTCTACCGGAAAACTGAGAAGGAATGGTGTCTACAGCACCAAAATTAACCATATCTAGGGCCCCAACACTGAGAACCAGAGGAACCTTTCTCTTTATAATTTTATCGAACCTCGAACTGTCGCAAGCCATAACGCCTCCGACTATATAGTCAGCAACCTCTGTAGTTGTTATATCCAAAACACCCTAAAATATCAACACAATATACACAGTAAAGCAAATTTTAGTATTTAAATGTTAATATTTGCTAACATTGTTCTATGGATACCATCTTGTAGAATTTACAAAAGTACGGTGGTTACAATGGGTTAAAACATAGAAAAGCAAATTGTAATATTTAAATGTTAATATTTGCTTATTTATTCTATGGAACCATCTTGTACAATTCATAAAAGTACTGTGGTTACAATGGGTTGATGCCTTATTCAAATAAGCCCAATCATTTAAGACTGAGCTCCCTTTATTATTTTTGAAAAAATAAAACTCATATATAGGTCAGGACCGAACCGCTGGCAAGTTAAGACATATTGGCCTGTAACCAAGGCACAAGCAAGTAGGGTCAAAACAAAGAAACTCCAAATATCATTGATCTTTTTAACTTTTCTGAAACTGCTTCTAGTAAGCTTATTTGGAGTTTAAACTCTTTTCTTTTTCTTTAGAAGAACTGAATCCGAACATAAGAGATCTGTAAAACCAGGCAGATAAATTTCTGTTTTTAACTGGACTGGCTTCATGAATCTTTTACTTAAATTCGAAAAAAAATAACATATTTTGTACTGCCCAGAGTAAATCAAACAAAAACATGGGGTGGGGTGGGTGCTGATGAAGTCTAAAATCAAACCACTTATCAGAATAGTTAGAAAAAAAAAATATTTATTTAATAAGATCCCATTATAAGTTATTAAATCACAAAATATATAAAAAATTATTAGAGTTCTCAACAACAGCACAATTAACACTAATTCAAGCCAGTTGACCCATTAAATTCGCCAAGTTTTTCTTATTATTTCTCAGTAAGACAAATTCAAAAGCTAGGTATACAGAAAAAGACACGGTTCAAAGCACAGAAAGGAAATATTACCTGAATAAATCCTCCCATAACAAGTTCTTCCATAGCCTTACCACCTACACCGGTAGCATGAAAAACAAGCGTCTCATACCCATTTGTCTTCAGCCTATTTATTACCTCATTCACACAAGGTGTCGTCACGCCAAACATCGTTATACCAATTGTCGGCATGTGACTTTTTTCTCTGCTATCTTTCTCATACAAACTGCCACATACCATCCCAGCAAATGCACTAGCGGCATTTCCCAAAATAACCCTACTGACACTATTTATCCCACATATGTCTACGACAGAGGGAAATAGTACCAGGTCTGATGTACCAATATACGGCTGAGTCTGACCACTAGAGACAGTCGAAACAATTAGTTTCGGGATGCCAAGGGGGAGGGATCTTAGTGCAGGAGCGATTAATGCGGTCCCACCACTGCCACCGAGACCAATCGCACCTAAAAGTGTTCCTTTTTCATAGAAATGTGATATGAAAGATGCAAGGCAATTGGACATGACTGAAATGGCCTCACCTCTCTCAGATGGAAGCTGGTATGAGGAATCTTGTTCGGTACCTTCGTTGTAAGACAGAACCGTTTCTCTAGAGATGAATGGAATTTCATCAGAGATTTGAGCCTCCTTGTTACTTGTAGATACATCGACAATGGTTACTTGAACCTGAAATTTTCACACAAGGAAGTTATGGTCTTTTCGCTACAATTCAACTAAAGGTATCAGTATCTCCAACTCAAAATATTCTATATTATGACTATAATGGTATAAGAGCATAGTCCATTCTCAAGTACTCATAGCACATTTTCATAATATTCGAAAAATCAATCAACAAGTACAAAAAAAGAGAGAGAAAGAGGGAGAGAGACCAATTGTGGAAGTATCCTCGTCCAAAATTAGCTTAAACAATGATCCCAATTGCTCGAAATAATGACTAGACCAGCATTGCTAGATTCATGCAATCTAAAACATTGTTATTACATCAAAAAGTTCTGAGCTTTTACCTTACTATCAGAGGTGGATTCGTTATTGAAGGAATCGATAGCGGATCTAACCCGATTAGCTAGAAATTGAAGCTCCTCTAGCTTGGTATCAGCAGTACCTACGCAGAAGACCTGCTTCACACTTTCTTTCTCCATTGTTCGAACAACTAAACTGTATCAGTATCAGTATCGCTTGATTCGTATTTAGAGTAGAGAATCAACCATTGATTTCATCCAGATGCAGGATTAATCGAGAGGAGAGAGAAGTGTGACTTTGTTGCTATTATATTCTCGATTTCTCTCTCTCTCTCTAAAGGGGAGTAAAGGGGAGAGAGAGAGAGAGAGAGAGAGAGAGAGAGAGAGAGAGATGTCAGTAAAAAATTTACGAACTGTACGAAGAAAGAGTTGTTGATTTTGGGTACTAAAACTTGACCAATACTGACCTGCCACGTGTGAATATCGTGAAAGATCGTAGAACATGGAAGTGGCTTAAGGCGGTCCAAAGTGTTACATAGTGTCTCTGTGACAGCGAGAGATTGGTGGGACCATATTCCCGCTCTTTGTGGGTCTGAGACCACGACTCGGATTCTCTGGATCGTTCCTTCATTTGTAAAAGAAGGAAGATCATGAGCTGATATGATATAATATGATATGATATAATATGATATGATATGATATGTTATGATATGATATGTTCCGACGCTATTTTAATTACAGCTGTTATCACTATTAATTACTAATTATCTGCTTGGTCGAACAGCAGGTCTGATCTAAGTTAGATGATGATGCGTCTTTGTTTGGTACATAAAGGTGCACAGTCAATCTTCGTAAAAAATAACTGAAAAAAGGCAGATAACGAGAAAAGTTATTTGTTTGATCAGAAGTTTCTTAACTAGATAATAGTTTAAGTAATTTATCTCTCAATCTCATGCAAGTTTCGACAAGCTCATAATTATTTTGATTGTTTTTTTTCTCTTTTGGGTTCAAAACAAGATTGCTCTTAAATGTGAATTTTGTGACATGACTTCGTGTATATAATTCTAAGCTTGTTTTTGCTCTAAAAGTGCAAAAATAATACGAGATTGCATGATATCATAATAGCAAAATATAAGAAAATAAATAAAAGTACAGCAAAATAAGAGAATTGATTTTAGTTTTACATTTAATAATGTATCAAATAATATATATACAAAAATATCATTTACCAATACTTTAAAATAAAGTACAAAATAGGAACTTTTATATAAAACCAAAAATTTCTATAAATTTTGATACTTATTGAAACTGCCAATAAATGTTTTGAAACAAATCAAAATTCTCAGACATTTTTTTTTTCAAATTTGTCAATTGTCAAATGCAAATCAAGGCCGCACGTGCAAGTCACGTGCTGGAGGAAATTGTGAGAAAAAAAAACACAGTGCGAATGTACGAATGTGTACTGGTTAATTAACCAAGCTTAAGTCCTACTTAATTGTCTCATCAATTTAAAAAAAATTCAAAAACAAAATACATAATGAATATTTATTGTCCGTTTGGACCGCTTTGACAGTCAAGTATTTAATTTTAGAGAAGTATTTAATTATAGAGAGTGTTTATGCAATTTTGTATTTCTAAAGAGCCAAGGAAGTAGCTTCAACTCATATTTCTTCGTTAAATGAAGTAAAATTAAAACGAAATAAAAAAATAAATTATTTTAAAATATTAATATTTGATAATAATAATAATAAAGTAAGTAGATAAAATAGTAAAAATAAAAAATATTAAAAGTTAAGAAATTGAATGATTTAATTTATTTCATCTTAAATTTTTTCGTTTAATATATTAAAATAATTTAAAATACTTAAATCACTTTTATTCCATTTGTAGAGTATTACTAGTGAAGTTTTGAAATGCATACAAGTCAAATTAAATTGAGCATATGAAAATTCATTTTGGAATCAACTATTTGATTATTTCTTCTCTTATTCTGGTCTAAACAGGTTGATACTTTTTGCATAAAAATTAAAACCCCTCTCTGTAGGAGAAATCTGCTGGATGTATGCTTGAAATTTCAATATCACAAATAATTTACCATCCATTTTGTTAAGAATCAAAATTTACGTATACCTTTTTATTTTAAAAAAAAATTCTACAAAAAAAAAAATTATATTTTGGCTTAGAGTTAGATTATTATAAAATTTATATTTTGGCTAAAATAAAATAATGCGAACCGTTCAATATAATATACATATTAAAGTTTATATATGCACAAAAGTTTGTATTTTCCTACTATATTAGCATTCTTTTTTTTATCAAAAAATAGTACAAGATTTTTTAAAATAACGAAACTTGATTTTCTACAAAATTTTGCTACGGATGTCACAATGAACAACTTGAATCAAACATGAAAACAAGATTTAAACATTACAATATATTCTCACTATATATATCTTCCTTTATCTTTAATTAAAGAAATGTCTTCATTTCCATTAAATTATTTTAATTAATTTCAATAGGAAAATACTATACCACTTATTCAATTGCCGCATCAATGTAAAAAAAAATTATTTAGATATGACTTTTTTTTGAAACAAAATTTTTTATTAGTTCCGATATTTATTATTTTTAAATTTTTTTTACGAAATTTAAATATAATATTTCTCTATATTTATTAGCATTTTTCGATTCATTTATTTAGATGTGACTTGATGTGAATTAATCTATATTGTGTTATGACAACTAGATAAAAATTAATTATGAGGTAACTTGACATCTATTCATCCACAGCAGTAAGCAACAGTGATTAAATCTTATCCGTTCGCTGAATTCAATTTACTTCTCCACCGTACGATGTTATCTTTTTTTTTTTTTAGATCCGATGCGTTATCAGAAAGAGAATTTATGGGGGTAGAGATTATCTATGTTGCTCTCCGTGTGACATTTATATTGAAGCACTTAATTAGCTTTTATTCTGCACGCTTCTTGAACAGTTGCACGGATTTGGTTTCGTAAATTCGAGTGAACTGGATGAGTTTGTTTTTCTATGTTTCTATCTGTGTAGCTCATGAAACAAGCGACTGTTTTGTGCTTAAATCACTCGGTACACAATCATTCCGCGTGAAAACTGGATACAAGAGATCAAGCCAAAAATTATGTGCTTAAATGACTTCATTTTTTTTTTGTTCCCCAATGATAGTTGTTGATTTTTAGCTCAAATGTTCCTTAATACATTTAAGAATTTTCTTCTATGACGATGGTGCATTCATGTATGTATATATATAACATTTATTTTAGTATAATGCGCAACCTATGATTTTATATTAAAAGGAATGAAATTTTTTAAAAAGCAAAATGAAAATATTACATGAAAAGGACAAAATTTTAAAAAGGAAAGGGTAGCACTATTAATTAGTGAATCCGGTTCTTTAAAAATCTGAAAAAAAAAAGAAAAAATTATACACGTCTAAATCAGGGAACCAATAATTAGGACCCCTGATTTTAATCTATTTTGACTATCTAATGGCATATAGTATTAATTAAAATATTAAATTGTCATTAGAACTAACGAGTGAATTCAAGTAATACTTGAACATTCTTTTGATACCCAAATAAAAAAAAGGAGTTAGTCTATATTTTGAACATTCTTTCAACTGAGAGAGATTTTTTTTTTAGATCAGTTTAATGTGTTGTAGTGTAGTATTTGGTGTTGCATTCTTCCATTGTTAATTTGAAAATTTTTGTTGGGGCCCAAATATTTTAAAAATTATTTATTTATTGATCATTTGATTTAGAATTATTGTATAAATAATTCTAAATAATTAACATTTAATAAAATTTAGAAATTTTATGACATATGATCCTAACTAATATACCGCAATAATTTGAACATAAATAATGCTCTATATATTGCAAAATAGAGATTATATATTGACATGTTAATTATATTAAATAGATAATTTAAAAAATACATATTATCAGACGCGACAAAGCGCGTGTTATGACTAGTTATAAACTCTCTCTAAAATTAATATCTGTATATAACACTTGACTTGAGAGTCGACACACGATTTTACCCGACATCTTCTCTTCACTTGAGTTGGACCAATAATTTCTTGCCTCATGATCGAATGCTAATCTTTTGTTGTGCAGAATGACATATGAACAGATAGATTATAGGATGTTTTTTTTGAGATTTACTTTATATGAATCGTAACGTAATCAGATAAATAACATGATATATTATACGGTACAACGCAACAGAAAATATGAAGTCCTCGAGATCTCATCCCATCCACACATTATCTCCTTGACTCCTTCCTTCACACCAAAATAATTAATTAATAAAATAAAATAAGAGTATATTCGCAATGTTCTCCTCCAATGACGCATCTCCATTGACCATTGAGCTTCTAATTACTCCAATCTTAAATCTCCAAACAATGCAATTTTCGCTCGTTTCCCCCTCAGTGGTCAACGCTTCCCCATATAAATTCCTCTCTCCCACTTCGTTTCTCCGCTTAGGCGCGTCCAAGAACAGCGTTTTGAAATCCGACCTCTTTTTGAAGCCCTTTCGTGGAGCGAATTCGCAGGGTTTTGGGGGGAGAAAGATGGCTAAATTGAATCAAGCGAATGCTTTAGAGGAAGGAGATGCTGTTTTGAGAGATGGGTCTTTGGGTTCTTCCTCGGGTTCCTCGTTCAGAAGCTTTGAAACAACTATCAACAAATCGGTGAATGTTTTTCGCTTGATTTAGTTTAGTTTTCTTTTGGTTTCTCCATGAACTTTATATTTGAGTAAATCTCAGTAATTCCAAATTGATTGTTCTTACATAGGAGCCATAGAAACTTTAAGATTTGTGAAATTGGCAGTACAAAACTTCATGCTGGCATTTATGCTGCATAAGAAAAAACGACTAATTTAAGCAAAATAGTTAATTCATTTGGTTTTTCCTAATAAAAGTTTCTTTCTGTTAGACACTCTTTATGGTACTATTTTGGTAGCAACTATATCTGGAATGTGCTACCAGCATGCCAACATTGGGTTGCCACCAGAACACCAGTACCTCTGCTGGTTTATACAGCCTTTCTGTCCACTCTTTTGTTGCTGTTCTAAATTAAAGTTTGGTTCAAAAACAAGTTGTTTTGCAGCTTTAACCTGATGTTCGGTTTTGATATTTTGAGATTTGATAATCAAATAAACTGAACTGTCGTAATATACCGAGATTTTAGTTAACTGGATATGGTGTGAACGATGCATTTATAATACTGGAGTTAATTAATGGTATAACTCCTTTTTACGTAAATAGCGTAACGGTTATACATAGCTAGCTCAGCTATTTCAAAGTCATCTAGTTGAAACAAAACAATTGCCCAATTCTTGTTTCTGTTTTTGGTTCGGTTCATGGCCTTATTCAAATCAGCTTGGTCAACAGTCCAATTTGGCCAATTTGGTTTTTTTTTGAGCTCAACTGACGAAACATTTCACCTAACCCCATTGTCAATGTACAACTAGGTCGTTAGAAAAACCATCTTAGTTCCTTCTTTACTTTTTTGTCACCATTTTTTATTTATTTTCATTATATTACCAGAGCAAGTGGCTAGTAGCAGGTCTTTTTGGTTTGATGATTTTATGGAAACATGATGCCGAGGTACTATGGGCCGCAACAGGCTCAATCCTTAATTCATATATTTCAATAACACTAAAGCAGATATTGAATCACGAAAGGCCATCAGGTTTGAGATCCGACCCAGGGATGCCATCTTCACATGCACAATCTATCTTTTATGTCTCAGTCTTTGCACTTCTTTCTTGTAAGTCCTTGCTAATTTCATTAATTATTACTAGTTCCTTTAAACATAAATCTGCTTTTTTTGCTCAACTATGTGAGCATGCAAAAGAGGAAAGGGAAGAAGAAACTATAGGAAGTTGCTTTTATTTGTTGTGATGCCTTTATCGATGCACATCCATCTTAGACAACTGGAGAATGATTGATTAATTGCATCTTGCCCTGTTCCTCTACGTACTTGTCAGACAAAATTTCAGCAATGTCCCCACAAAACCTCAAAATATTAGGTGAGAGTACCCCTGAAAACACAATGCCTTCCGGAAGAAGTTAATAGCTTTGTTGTTCCAACATTACTCATTTGTGTTCAGAGGTTTTGCAAAATTTCATAAATTCCACCTAATACTAATACCTTTTACCAACCAGTTGCCAAATTCACACCTGTTGACTGATTAATAGTGATAGCTTCCGTACTTAATCCAGTTGTTTATGAAACTAAAAGACTGAGAAAGCTAATGATTTTATTCAATTTACAGTGTTTCAGTGGTTTGGAGTTGACTCTTTGACAGTGGCACTTGGTGTGGCAATCCTAGCTTCTGGATCATATTTTGTGAGTATTCAATATTGTGTATTCGACATGTCAAAGCTTCATCGGGATACTCGTTGAAACTAATTCTATTTTGGTTCTGAACAGTCATGGTTGAGGGTCTCTCAGCAGCTTCACACCATAAACCAAGTGCTAGTAGGTGCATTCTTGGGGACAGTTGTCAGCATTGCATGGTTCTGGCTCTGGCATGCTTTTGTATATGATGCTTTTGTTTCTTCAATTTGGGTCCGAATCATAGTCGTTTTGGGTTCAATATCATTATGTACAGCTTTTGTTATATATGTCATTAAAAATTGGCTCGATGATGAACGTATTTGATTACCGCCTCCATTTTTTTGTTTATTTTTTTAGGCTGAGCTTGTACTTAGAGGTAATAGTTGATTTAAAGATGAAGAGATGCATCTGAAGTTATTAGGGTTCAAATTAAGAATTATTTGAAACCAAAAGAAATGACAAATATCAATGGAAAGTCATTTTTTTTTTCAGGGAACTTGATATATTCACATACCAGATGCTGGTCTCTTCTTTTGGATGCCAGTATAAAGTGCTGCTTGCTCTATCACTATTCAATATACACATCATCAGTCCACAAAGGGCTACCAGCATACTTTCTCACCCAACCACTACTAAAACCTCTATATTTTCAAGTATACCTCCTTTTTCGACTCGATAGTATGCTAATTATATCTTTGGTATTTTACCAGTTTAAGAAAGAATTATGAAGCATTCCGACTTTTGTAAAAATCATTTTACTGATCAATGACCACTAGCAAGCCCTGTAAGTCTGTAACAATAAAAGCTCATACATCCTGCAAATAGCAAAGTTGCCAGCTAGTAAAATTGCCATGTACCAGTTCTGTTAGAACTTGTGCAATAAATACAAATATGAAAATTTATTAATACACATTACAATATGGACAAATCTATTCATTATTGATAAAAAAAGCTCATCTTCCTGGCACCACATCAACTGATGCCTCAAAACTATCCTAACATGATTATTGACCCCCTCTTGAAGCAATGGGGAAAAGAAGTTGGCAGTACCAGTTTGAATGGAGCTGGTCCCACAGGAGGCAACCCACATTCAGGTTTTATACAACCTTCAAATCATACAAAAAGAAAGGGAAGCAAAAACCCCTTTTTCTACATGTCCTTATCCTCTTTAACATCCTTTTTTTTTTCTAGTACTATAGATCGACTAGATTTGTATATAAGGAGAAAGAAAATCCTAACTAATTGTTGAAGAAAACTAAGGGAGCATAGATCTAGCTGTGATTCATTTATCAGTGGATGGTATGCCCCTTTGTTCACTTGACATGGGTTTTGAGGAGGGAATGTACGACCATGCAATAGCTGCAGAGCCAAGCGTCACAGCAAGACCGACAGAGGCCCAAATCCACTTTTGCCTTGTTCTTCTCCTGTTTCTCTGTTGCCTTGTCATCTCTGTGAAGTTATAAAAGCAACATCAGCAGCAATTATCATGAGAAATATCAAGCTCTGGCATATATGACAAAAGTTGATGCACAAAATTAGAACTAGATAGTTAAATAGCTAAGGAATCAGTCCGAAGTAGTAGACAGCATTTCATATTTAGTTCTCTGCACTTGTATGCTTTTAATGGTCTTATTATTTTACACTACCTGAACCTTAAACGAGAAATAACCAAGAGCAAAATTAACCAGTTAAAAATAAACAAATAGAATGACATATAGAAAAATAAAAAGGAGGAGATAACTTACCAATAGCTTCCTGATTTCTCTGAGACATTTCTCTATTGGCAGCCTCATAATACTGGACCCGATCCATCAACCTCGAAATCTCAAAATTCTTAGACTGAATAACAGAATCCATCTCTTCAGCCGCCTCAGCCCTAGAAATTCCCTTGGAAACTGCATCGCTCACCAATCTTGAGATACTAATCTGCCGGCACAATTCCACCACAGGGTCAGATTCAAAACTTGCATTCTCATTGTTCTCATTACTTTCTGGCTTCATTAGCTGTGGAGGCGGGAGGCTAAGACTGAGAAGAGAAAGCTGGTGGCTTAATCTCAACCATTGATTCTGTAATACCTCAAGTGCCTCTTCAGCTTGCTTTCTTTTCTCTATCTCCATCAAAAGAGTAAGCCGTATTTCACGCAACTCATCTTCTATATCATTGATTTGGTTTGAAGGAAATGTCACACCACCTTCACTCAATGTTTCTGCAGAATATAACGGTAAATCATTTTAAATATTCAGAGAGAAGCATTTAATATCAATATCTCTTCTTAACCAGAAAGTATGAAGTTAAACATCAAAACCTCGAAAATTAATTCAAGAACTTGGTGAAAATCTAAGCATCTCTGCCACATACAATAGAGTCCTTTGGATTGAAAAGGCAAACTTTTTACATTTCCATAAGGCAGTCATTATTAACAACCAGGAAAATTAAGCAATAATAAATTTTGGGGACCGATTTGGTATCCCCAATAATCTCTGCACAGACTCCATCTAAGCTTATATTTGTTTCTCATTAAGCAAACAGATAAATTAGAGTTTTCAAAAATGAAACAAAGAATGAGTGACAAGGAATCAAGAAGATAGGAAATTTTCTTTATATGTTTTCATATATATGCGATCATTTTCATCAACCAAATAGAGTGTAAATGAAAAGTGCTCTTGACTAAAGGGTATAGTTGTCATTCTTTTCTGTTCACAGTTAGCCCCATGTCACTTACAAGGTCCATTGTAAATACCAGAAATTATGTGCTGTATTTTTTTGTTTTTTGTTTTTTGCAAATGCATATGGCTTTTCGCCAGGTACTACAAAAGAGACTACCTTCACAGGCATCATAGAACTCTCCAACGGATGTGCTGGGTTTCCATGACCTTTCAACTCCACTTGTTTCTTCACTTGTAATACTCAGAGATTCATTCGGTTCAAAGAACTCGTCAGCTTCAGATTCTCTGTCAACATCATCTATCTCTTCTCTCACTACCTCCAACCTATTTGTTTCAAAGTCCTTGTTCCCAACTCTCTCCATCAATTCCCTTCGTTCTTTCCCCCCTTCTACCAATTTTCCATCAGCCTCTGATAGTCGGAGTTCACAATTAGCATCTGCTTGCAATTTCCCACCACTTGAAAACCGAGGCCCGCGTCTTTTGTGGTTTATGACATATGGAGAGACAGGAGAGAATGAAGAGGGCGATAATTGGGAGTCAGGTGGGAGTGGTGTGGTCTCTGGTGTGGCATAGAGGGCTGGTGATATGCTGCGGCGTGGGATTGACTGATCCACCTTGGCAGTCACAAATGAAGATCTCTCAGACAGGTTGTGTGAACCCGGCTCAAAAAACCGGTCTAGGGTTACAGGAGTAAAGATAGGCATTGGGACAAAAGTCAAAAGAGCTTATGAAAATTTTCACCTCCTTGGACCTTCAAAAGATGATGGCTTTGCAACTATGTTCCTGGATCAAAAGGGAAAACAAATATTCTATTACATATAACAGTAGTTATTGTCAAAGGAACAAAGTTTCAAAAGAATTCCAACAGTTTTCTTAAAAAAAAAAGACCAACATAAAATAGAAAAACAAAAAGTCAGATTTTGATTGCAGACCAAACTTCAAGTAACGTAGTTAAATTACAAAAAGAAAGGATGCAAAAATGTCCGGATTCATACTTGTTGTTCCAACTACAATTTTCTTACTTCTCTCAACAAATTGGCCAGTAATGAACCAGGAACAAGGATTGAATTGAATCATTAAGCAAATAGAACAAACTTGTTATAACAAAATAGCTGAAGGGTGAAGGAAGGAATATCTCCAAACAATACGAGGAAAAACAGGAGAAAAGGCAGGAAATTGTTGATTCCATGTACAGAACTATCGGAAGTGTTGCAAACATGTAGTTATCAAGAGGGGATATTACTAAATTGGTCCCTGAAGCAGCTTGGAACTCAAAAAATATGTGAAAAACTTGAACAAAATATTCGGTATACTATTGAAGACATGAATAGATATAAATAAGTCGAAACAGTTTTTTCTCACTTAAAAAGCAACTAAATTAATTGTTTCAAGCGTACAACTCGTAAAGCAGCTAATTTTTGCAGACTTTAAATTGGAGAAAGGATGAGAACTACTCTAAAAAAGTTGCTGATGAATAAGTCAGATTAGATATTTCATTTCCAGTTCTTTTTAAAATATAGACCAGGCACTACAGAGTTCTGTCAACAGCTAATTTTATGGTTTTATTTTTGAGTTGTTTCATATCTCCAGAATATTCAGCTATTTGATAGAAAAAGGCAGTTAATAAAATCACACAGATAATAAACCAAACCAATTCTAAACTATAGTTCTAACACAAAGCAGGATAGTTCTCCAAGTAAATTGAAAATTTGTTAAAGATCATGTCCTAAATAAACAAAGAGAAATTCAACAACAAACATGGTACAAAAAGGGGAATTCATCGAACAGAACCCACTGATTGAATAGTTAATATGCAAGAAGTAGTTATCCCAGAGAAATGTATGAAATGATAAATTATTTCAAAACTTAACATTGTTAAACATTTGAATTTGCACAAAACCACTACAAGAAAACGATAACTAATTGAATACTTTTCTTCTTACACTGGATACCTATCTGAACAAAATTAAATTAAGATGTAAACTAATCAATATAATTTATGAAACATATATAAAACATACCGAATATCGATCGACACGCGCAGCTTCAACTAGGTTCGTAATCTAGTGAGGGGGAGAGAGAGAGAGAGAAAGGAAATATTCGATGCTTAATCAGTCTCAGATCACGAAACAACAATCCGAGACAGGAAGTCAGGAATAATGCTTCTCAACTCCAGCGGTCCCTCTATCGTAGCTCTCTACATAGCCCTCAGAGAGGAGAGGAGAGGAGAAACGGTGATTGCTTGCCTCTCGCGCGAAGAAAGGAGAAGAAAACCTGTTCTATCTGATTCGCTTTGTCTCTCCTTCCAGTCAAAGCGAGCATCACAAAAATAATAGAAAAGAAAAATATATATGTGTCCGAAAGTTCTAGATGTTGTTATTAGGTGGAACAATTTCGTAGACCTTTTCACTGGCTCGTGGGGCCCATGTTCACCTTCCATTCTTGCATTATACCACAACACAGTGGACCATGTGCAGGGTTTGACTTCAACGAATTTGCAGGCTTGGAGAGGAAGTCAAGTCCTTAGACCTGGTTCATCCGTACACCGTGAACCGGAATCACTTGGACCGCTTGATTTGGTGATAGTGCACATTATAGAATATGAGAATTGAGAAGTGTCATCTCCCTTTTTTTTTGGTTTAAAAGTGTGAACAACAATTAAGGGTTTGTAATTTGAAAAGGGTCTGGTGATGGGTAGGCACGTGTTGAACCGCTTATGTAGGATTGGTCTTTTCTCTTTTGGGACCCACTATTTTGAATATGGAACTTGGTCCTTTAAATTGAATTGGCGGGTCCCATTTGAGAGGGGTTGGTACCTTGAGATTCATGTGCATTTAAGCGGTGCGATTGGAAGAGAGCGTGTTCAATATTTTTTGAAAAGAAAATTCAAATTTTTTGGGTGTCATCGCTTACCACACAGGCACTTCTAATCAAGAATCGTATAATAACTCTCGTGTACCGATCTCTTTTTTGCCGAGGGAGTGAGTCGCTGCATGTTTATCTACAGAAAGTTCGCCTCATAGAAAATATGATTTGGGTCTGAACTTGATAGGGAACGGTTCTCCTGTGCAAGATCCTCTGGTCTTGGGCCTTTTACAAAAAGGAATGGTGACTTGGTGACTTGGTGAGGGGATCCAAACGGAGATATTTGTGTGCCTGGTCGCTCTCCATTTCCTCCGATAACTGTAGTCATCCGCGATTAACATTGCTTGTGTCATGATGACTGACCCCAACGGCCATGGATACAAGGGGAATTCATTCATAACAAATTAATTTAATAATTTTAGTAATTATTAAAAAAAAATTATTTTATTACTCTAAGTTCCTTTTTTTTATCTGTATCGTGAAATTATTTATATTTAATATTATTGAAAATATTTATATTTAATATATAAAATATTAATTGCCTTTTGTTTTCTAAATGACATAAAATAATGAAGTTATGATTATGTTGAATAGTTTAAAATATATATTTTAAAATTTTTAATTCTACTAATAAATATAAATACTTTTGTATATAAAAACTTTTTCACTTGAAATGCTAATAACTTGATATCCGTCCGATTGTCCATAAGATTTGTGCCTGATGAGTCGCCGGATCGACTTAACGGAGCTGAGTTTAATGAACATCTTCCTTCCGTTAGCGCACCCTTCGCTCAAAACAAAATAATAAAAAGAGCAAGGAATGGAGCTCACCTCTTCCTCTCCCTATCCGTCCGTCTGTCCATCTCTCCAAATCATCTCCCCCTCTCATTTTCGATCTCTACTAAAGAAATTGTGCTCTCTCAGCCCAAAGCGCTCTATTCCTCTCTTTCTCGGCGGGTATCCTTTTCATCTCTGCTGGAGATTTTGTTGCCTTGCTAATTACTTACTGATAATCTCTCCACTCGGTTTAAGCTCCGGGTCAACCTCTCTCTGCCCTGTTACAATACAATTTTGATCATGATTCTCTAGTAAACTCTTGATTTGAATTAAAATTTTCTTGATTCATGTTATCGGTCTTCTATAGAGACACAACTCCATTAATCATCGGATTCCTTAAATCTTCGTGGTGATCTTTCTCTTATCCGATGAAGAGATCAAGAGAATCGACACCGACGGTTTTCTTCTCTTTTCAGAAAATCCGAATATTGAGAGAGAGGATTTCTGTTGGTTTCTCCTTTTTTTAGAAGATCATGGAGAGATGATGGTTCTGAAATATATAATAGGTGCCAATAACCGAAAGGTTGGCAAACCAATGGTTATGCCTTAGCGGATCCATATCAGATCCAATTTCTCTCTTAACGGGTTTACTTTCATAATAAAAAAACTACCTATTAGTTGTATTCTCTAGAGACCAATAACATAATTGTATTATTATCAAATTTTATATAATTTAGATCATCACTAAATCATAAAATTATTAATACGCATTCTACACATTAAATGCCGCACTTCTCATGACATATATTGAAACTCGATAAATAATACTTAATTTGATCATTTCATAACGGATTTAATTAAATATTCAACAGTCTATTATTTAATATATATTTATATTACATATAAATTCATATATTTTGTAATTAATAGAAATTAATTTCAACATGCCCTTCCCTCCCTCCTCCCCCATCTCCATCTCTCTCTCTATTATAGAGACACAAAGACAAAATTGCAGCCGATGTTATCAAATTGTTAAATTACCAATTTTGTCCCAATTCTTATCGCAAATGAAAATCATAGTGTATTTTGTACTTTCCAATTTGTTAGAAATTCAAATTGAAATTTTTTTTGTTATGTATATAAATTTTTATTGAGAATATAAACAATGAAATGCTGTCTTTATTTTACCATAGGCTGAAGCATTTAGACCATTTCGTTTCATTTCATTAAGCATTTTAATATCAAAATGGATCATATTAGTCATTCTATTTGACCTTTTATTATTCTCAATTAACTAACCATGTTCATCTTATATATACTATGTAACCAAGAGTTTGAAGTTACTCAATGAACTCAAGCTGCCTATTACATATCAGGACTTGAAATCTTTGAATAGCATTTACTTTTGTTGTATTAATTTGATCTGTACTTGATGTGTAGAGTTATTTATGTTATAGATGGATTCCAAATCATGTTGAATTAATTTGATATCATGTATGTTATCATTTTGAATGGATCTCATATCACTATGAATTTGTTGTGCAGTATATTTATTAGCATTGTTTCAATTTCAGAACTTAAAAAGAACAAAAAACGAGCTCGAATTCCAGTTTGAAATACCAGGATGGAAATTGCATGTCTAGAAACAGTTGAGTAGCTTACAATAAGTATGACATGCACAAGCAAATAAGAAATTTTTTTCCAAATCAAAACTGTAGTAAAGTATCTCTATACTATTGTAGGTATTGCCTTTTCTTTACCAGCATATACAAAAACTTAAGTTATCTATCTAAAACTAAAAGGACTCCCAAGATTGACCAAAATGCCCGTTGTGTCATCTCTTTCAAATGACCCTACAAAAAAATAAAAGATCAACTGATAAATTGTACCTATGTTTATGTAGCAAAATTTACAAAATGAAATATTTAATGTAAATTAAAAGGCAACAATTCCACCTTATGTTTCCTCCGAATATTCATCTTGAAAATCATCATCTTTAGAACCGGAATACCGATCTTTCTTCTTCAGCTTTAATCCTTTCTTTTCATCTTCCATCTTCTAAAGATGTTATGAAAATAAAGGAATTACCAGCACAATAGCTTAGTACAACAATGAAAAAAAGTACAATTAACCAACTACAAAAGCTCACTGTGAAATTTACCTCAGGACAGGTAGCCCTATTATGGCCCTCCTTCAGATGACCATACACACAATACCTCATTTTCTTAGCACCTTTGACTTCAGCCAGGGGCTTCAACCTTGCACTGAGATACCGGCGGGTCGTGGTACTTCGAGGACTTTCGTGCTTCACATGGCGATCTTGTTGTAGTATTGGTATTAGAATCTGATACTAGCAAATTAGCATCTATACCCATCTCTTTGTTTATGGTTGTCGCTTCCTCACAAAATTCTGCAATTTTTGCACAAGCCCTTTCATATCCAAGGTGAGTTTTTACAGCATTAACTAAACTCCTCATAAGATTTTAATATGAAAAATTTATTGAGCAATTTTGATTTTTTTTTGACGTCGATTCGATAGATTTTTGAATTAGAAGTACTGAGGGGTTCCGTGCTCCTAGGAGCACCGTAGTTTTATTCTCTCTCTCTCTCTCTCTCTCTCTATATATATATATATATATATATATATATATATATATATATATATATATATATATATATATATATATATATATATATATATATATATATATATATTAATGTTTCGGCCGAAACGCTAACGACTCAACTTTTAAATTTCTGTGTTTAAAATTTCGATTTAAGTAGCTCAATAAATTCTTTATATCAAAATCTTATTGAATACCAAAATTTATCATTTAAAAAAAATTTCAACTATTTTTTTAGAATTTTCAAAAAAGGTTTTATTTGGTTCAAAAATAAATAAAAACAAAAAATATTTGTATCCCAATGAAGATCATCTTTGAAAATTAAAAAAAAATAGTTAAAAAAACTCTAAAAATGATAAATTTTAGTATTCTATAAGATTTTGATATGAAGAATTTATTGAGCTACTTAAATAAAAAATTTGAATATGAAAATTTAAAATTTGAGTCATTAGTATTTCGACCGAAACATTAACGATAACACATTAACAATACTATATATATATATTACTAATGTCCTAATGTTAGCATATTGCCCGATATGCTAATATGTTAAATTTAAATTTTCATGTGTGAAATTTTAGTTTAAGTAGCTCAAATAAAAATCTTATTTGGTATACAAATAATTTATGTTTAACTATTTTTATGACAAATAAAGTCATATTTGAAAATTTCAAAAAAATAGTTAATGAATTTTGATAATTTATAAGATTTTGATATAAAAAATTTATTAAACTGCTTAAATCGAAATTTTGAACAATTAATTTAAAATTTAACTTGTTAGCATACCAAATGATATGTTAACATTAGTACATTAACAATACTATATATAAATATTGGTGTTTTTCTTTTAAAAATATAATCTGATATTGCTCAACCAATCAATTTTTAATCTAAAGAAATGTTAAACGTGCATTCATATTATGTAAAACTTAAGCTTCATTTCAACCAATAAAATACCAAAAATATAAAAGAGAAGCATCTATAATGTTACTATCAACAATATGCTCATGATGATGATATCATACATTGTTAATTTTTTTCTGAAATATGTAAATTATTTGATCATTTGGATGACGAGGACTTTAAAATATGCTCATGACGACCACATCTCGTTAAACATTTCTAAAATATGTAAATTATTTAACCATATAGACGAAGAGGGCTCTAAAACAAAAATAATAAGATCTCTTGTAAGAAGAAAAATTCGCATTTGCCTTCCCGGATTCTCTCTGGGGAATACGATAGTTGCGTCATTAGCTAGTCATAAGCATGCTACAAGTGATAGAATTCTTGTTAATTTTTGTACGCAATTCTCATTCTTTCCCTATAAACTATTAACATTCTTTCACTGGAGACGTCCATTGCATGGCGGTCGCATAATAAATTGCGACTTGCGAGCCTTTTATATAAATGTTCGGTCTGGGTCGTTAGTTCGTTACTCGTGACTCCGCTGATCTACCTGAAACCGTGTTTCCGTGCACTTGGTCTGTCTTTTATCACTTGGATCGTGTGACGGCGTTCTGGGCCCCACAACTAGACCTCGCGGTGGTGTTGTCTACTGGTGGTGTTCCAGGCGTGTCTTTGTCTATTCTTTACTGCCCGGTTACAAGAAGAATTCGGAATTCCGGTTTGTTCTTCTGCCCGTGTTTGGTGCTAACCGCGAAGTTTTTTAAAGATGGAAAAAAAAAGAGGTCCTTCTGTTTTCCTTTAAAAAATATAGAATGTCTAAAATTTGGATATACATATTCAAATGTGTTCTCTTTAAAATGCGATCAGACTTGAGTAGTTGAGTGCCTTTTTTTCTTAGATTCAATACAGCGTGCACATATGTTAATATCCTAGATATATTTACTAAAACATATTTGAAAACATGTATTCTGCTGATAGTTTTGTATTTTTTTTCTTTTAGAAACAAGAGTATCCTTTCAATGTAAAAAAGAGAGTTTTATATCAATATCATTGTTAATATCATAATTTATCTGATCAAAATCACTATTTAAGAAGGGCTCAAAAGCCTTTACTTTAATTTTTTTATTACAAAAATTTTAAAACTAAAATGTCAAAATAAAATCGTCAGATATGATTTATATTATATTCTTCATGCACATAAAAAGATATTGATTTTTTGCAATTTCTTTTTGTTGTTTCTTTCTTGATTATGAATCTTTAAAACTTTTTGCCTAATTTAAAAAATAAACAAAATAATAAGTCGGTCTATATTCTACTTTAATTTCTTTCACGATGAATAAAACATCATTAGTTCAATAATCTAAATTTCTATTTTAAGATAAAAAATAATAAATAAATTATTAATATTTGTGTATATTAAAGCACAAACATCAAATTATCTATAAAAAATCCTATTATTCGGTCACATAAAAATTAATTACTTGACAATATTTAATTTTTTCCAACACTAAATTGAAGGGCTGATATAACATATGATGCAAGTTGTAGAAGTAATAAAACCCCAATAAATCCCTAATATACATACATACAAATTTTGAAAGAGCCCGTTTATTGCCTTCGGCTCTTCTTGTCATAGCTGACCACAAATTACACTGACTTGAGGAGGCCACTTTTAAGCCCATCCAAATCAATTTGACAATTGGTTCTTTCAATTTTGCATATGCACAAGAGAATCAGTACAGAATTTCTCCTTTTCAGGAGTTTATATATCCTGAGTTCCTGACTGAATTCATCCTGTTTTTTTCTGCAAAACATCGCAGGGTTAATGCGTCGTGATTGATAATTCGGACTCGGTCTGACAATTTAGTTCCATGTGCTAGCTAATTTTGAACGGTCAGATTCGCACGCTATGGACTATCCAATTATCGACAGCTCTTAAACCTTTTTATTTGAACAAAGAGTTATTGATTTATTGCATCAAAATTTAGTGGTCTAGAATTTTTTTTATTATTAAAACTAGGTTTTTTTTTGTTCATCATAATCATCATCATCATTGTTTATATACTGGTGCCGATTTGAATTCGCTTGCTTCAGTTAACACGCTTGAATGTTTTTTTTGTCAGAATCAATCAAAACAAGATCAATATATGAATAAGCAACACAATATCTTTAGTTTTTTCTTCATATATAAGTCTCAATTAATTATTTCAATCGACAAAATAAGTGAACCCCTGATACATCAAAACCTTACAGAATCGATATAATCACAACTGTTATTCAAATTACACAGGTAACATACATACATAGACTAAACCATATTATTTTCTTATTCTCTTATCAATCTTCTTCATTCTTTCTCACATCAACAGCTTTGATCGTGCCGAATTCAACTCCTTGACAACTTCTTTCTTTGCAATGCGCTCTTTTGGTGACTCCTTGGAGCACTGCAATGCACACCGGATTACTGAAACCAAACAATCGTCAATGTTCTTCGGTGTATATGCGTTGTCTGCTGCCCCATGATTTTCAGAGAACAATTTGGTATCAATTATTTCCACGACATGATCGGGACAAGCCATCTTGACATGCCTGTGAAGGCTGACTCCATCTCTGAATCGCTCGTCAGTGGGGCTTACTCCAGTGAACATCTCAAGCAGAAGAATTCCATAGCTAATACATCGCCTTGCACTGAAACCTTACCCACCCATTCCGTACTCTACAAAATGATGAACTTAATTAGGCTTAATTAGTGACATAGTTTGCACGGAAACATGCTGATACAGTTAATATAAACTATATAAATATGCAGGTGTTCCTCAAGAAAAATGACAAGACTATATATATAGTCTAGGTTGGTCCTAGTGAGCCTGACAAAGCCCATAGATCAGAAAAAGCTGGTACCTACATATTGAATTTATTCCTTATTTCAAAAATCTCATATTTTTATCACCAGGGAAAGATGAAAAAGGGATAAATAAAGTAACAAAAACTTCAAATGGCATTAAGTAAAACAGGCTAGGCTTAGATCAAGCCACTGTAACTTTTCACAATTTGCCAATAGAGGTGAATAAACAAATTTCTTGATGGATAACACTTCCTTTAATTATCTTTTAGTTGGCTGACGACTGATGTCCAATACTTAAAACAAAATTAATTTCATACCATAAAGGCCTTCTTTACTTATCAAAATAAATCAATTATAATACCTGGAGGAATATAGCCAATAGAACCCTTAATTCCACTGCTGCTTGGTATTGGTTGAGAGGGCACGGTTTCGGGTCGAACAAACCTCGCCAATCCGAAATCGCCCACATGTGCTGTCATCTCATCATCCAAAAGTACATTGCTAGGTTTAAGATCACAATGTACGATTGGTACTGGTCCATGTTCGTGGAGATAATCCAATGCTATGGCAACATCTATTGCTATGTTTAACCTCTTGATGATGTCGAGACTTTTGAATGGCCGATTCACACATGCATTTGGATGTAACCAAGTTTCCAAGTTGCCATTGGGCATGAATTCAAATATCAGAGCTTTGAAATTGTTACCTTGATGGTTGATGCTAGAGCACAAGCTTGAGACCTTTATAAGGATTCGGTGCCTGATGTATCTTAAGGCCTCGCATTCAGCAACGGAACTTCTAAAAGCACCATGTTGCTCGAGATTTAAAACCTTCACGGCAACAATTGTCACATTCTCAAAAACCATATTAGCTTTGTACACAACCCCAAAAGTACCCCTTCCAACTATATTCTCAGATGAAAAACCTTGGGTAGCTACAAAAAGATCATTATATGAAACGCTCTCATATTGAGATTTCATAATTGCAATAGATTGCGGGTTACTTTGAGATTGCTTTCTCAACTAACGACTAGCTAAAATGCACATAATTATGGCCAATGATAAAACGCCACCACATACGGGTAGTATTATTGTCATGATTTTTGAATGAAGAAATCTTCGTGTATGGGAATCAGAAGCACAGTTCGGCAAATGCATTTCAGGAACTCCACCACAAAGTTTATTGTTTCCTCTTACATCTACTGTGCTTGCATTTTTGAAAACACCTTCTTTGGGCAATTCACCCTCAAAATGGTTGAAGGAAATATCCAAATATTGGAGATTCATCTTACCAATAAATTCAGGTACTGAACCAGTAAAAGAATTATTTGATAGGTTGAGCACTTGAAGACCTCTCATGTTGCTCAAAGAGGAGGGAATGATCCCTTCAAACAAGTTTCCATCAAGATAAAGTTCTTGTAATAGCTGACATCCATCAATTGCATCAGGAATTTGACCTGATAATTTGTTATCTAAGAGGTTAATGATTACTAAATTCTTTAACTTACCGATTTCCGGTGGCAATGATCCATTTAAAAAATTGGATGAGAAGTCAATAAATATTGGAGTAGAAATATTCATGATTTCTTTCGGAATTGAACCAGTTAGTTTATTATTTCCAAAATTCACAATCTCTAGATTTTTCATGTTGCTTAATTCCACTGGTATACTCCCTTCAAAAGCATTATTATATAGAGAAAGTGTATTCATCCGGGTCATATTACTAAAAGACGATGGAATTATCCCGGACATTAAATTATCATATAGACTTAACTGCTGCAAGCTCCAGAGGTTCCCAATTTCTTTCGGAATGGTACCTGTTAGATATGTCCGGTCAAGTTCTAGGGCAATTAGGTTAGTTATCTTCCCAATCTCAACAGGAATCATTCCAAAAATTGGGTTCATATATAATCCTAAAAATAAAAGATTACTAGAGAGGTTAGCTATGTTATTAGGCATAATTCCTCGAAGTCGGTTGGCTCCAAGTTCCAAATGTTGTAAAGATGTGCAATTGATCATAGCATCAATAAAACTCCAATCACAGGGTGTATTGGCCTCTAGTTGATTTCCATTAACTTTGAAGAAACGAAGATATTTTAATGTTTCCAATAGTAGAAGGTATTGTACCAGTGAGGTTGTTATAATCAAATTCTACTTGAGTCAGAGCTGAACAATTGGATATGGAAGCTGGAATTTGGCCTTTGAGTTGATTTTTGTATATCAACAAAGTTTGTAGGTTTGGAAAAGAATCACACATATTCGGAGGAAGAGTTCCTTCAAGCTGGTTACCTGATAGTGACAAGAGAATCGCGGAGGACAAGTTGTGAACGGAACTTGGTATCTTGCCTGATAACCTGTTAAATCCTAGCTGAAGGATGTTAAGCTTTTGAAGCTGGCCAAGTGAAATCGGAATCGAACCACTTAAGCTATTATGACTAGAGATCTAGATCAACAAGATTAGTGAGGTTACCTAAGGTATCCGGAATGATTCCGGAGAGATTATTTTCATATAATATCAGAGAAGTGAGTCGGTGAAGGGAACCGAACTCTGGAAGTATGCCTCCGACGAGCAAATTTCTTCTCAAATTAATAACGCTCAGTTTTTTTGCATTGAGCAAGTTGAGAAGGGATTGCACGTTGGAGATTATTGTCATGCAATGAAAGAACTTCTAGACGGGAGCAATTGTAGAGGCTAGAGGGAATCATACCGTTGAGAGAATTCATGCTCAAGTTAACAAACCTCATTCTACTCAATTGTGCAAGCTCTTGCGGAATGCTTCCGCTAAGCTGGTTATCAGAAAGATCCAGTATTCGTAGGAAAGTAAGGTTTGCTAAGGATGGCGATATCTGACCTGAAAAATGTGTGTAGTTTAGAACAAGAGCTGTGACTCTGTCGGGATGACGATGGCCACACGCGATCCCTTGCCATTGGCAGTAGTGAAAGGAGTCATTCCACGAGGAAAACACTTGAAACGGGTCACTCGTTATGAGCGACTTGAAGGAGAGAAGCGCGGATAGATCAGTTTCATATAAGGTGACTGCATTGGTAGAGAAAAACACAGTTGCAACAAGAAGGAAAGACAATGAGCTCCATTCGAGAAGAGAAAGAACGGAGAACATATATGAGGCTTTCATTCTTTCGGAAGGAGTGTACCGGGGAGATGCCGATGGACTGACAGGCGGGTTTCAATTTCATAATATATATATATAAAGATATGGAGCTGCTTTAGGAGAGAAATTAATGGCAATACTAGATTGACTCGTTGACTTGACGGAGTTGACTCGAAGGCACCGTACAAGTGGAGTCGAGTCAGGTTTCGTGCGGACTGGACGCTCTTGACTGGAGCCAGGTTAATGAGCTTGAGTTCTTGTCAAGACTGAAGTCAAGTTAGTTTCCTTACGTGTATAATGGAATAAAGTTATGAAGAAGTTGGTGTAATTTTTTAAATGAAAAGAAATGTCCTTGCAGATGTAAACCCCAAACTGGGGAGAGCATTTCTACAATCAAGGAGCGCACATGCATCTATCTACTATCGTAGTACATATGCATGTATATAAGAACACTAAAATGTTATAAAAGGGGAAATAAAAAGAAATCTATTGATGAAGTCTATTCAAAATTGAAGTACTCAAATTGAGTGCATAATCACCCACTATCCGTTTTAAAGCTAACTCCTACAAAAAATCCTTGATGAACATAACTAAAAAAATAATTAAATTGACTTTAAATGATAAATTCAAATAATTAAAACCGATCTACACAATGAGTACTACATTTACATATAAATTTATAAAATTTTGAATTAATTTAATATAAAGTCAAGCCGTATAAAAATTGATGGTTTATAAGTTATTTTCATACATTTATTTTTTATCATTTTTGACTGCTTGATTTTAAGCTAATTAAAATTGAAAATTAATAATTCTAGCATAATAATACATCACTGATGAATTTTGATGAGTTTAAGAGCACACTAACTTCACTTATATATAACATATTCATGATATTTGAATCACCATAACCAAATAAACGTATTACCTATAAAATTCAATGAGAATACATTTATAGTTCATTTGTATGTGTATGTTTATGTTTTTATCAATTTATGCCACATGTTTCCTTAATTTCAATTGGGGATGGAGATGGGGAGAATATTTTTCCTTAATTTCAGATGATGTTTAACAATTATTTTTTCCAAATAAGAAAACAAACTCAGATTTTATTGATAAAATTTAAGCGGCTGTGATAATAAGAAATACTATAAAAAAATTACAAGAAACGCCCTATAACAAGACTCCATCAATTAAAATATTTTCGAACTTCATAATCGTGCTTAATCAAATGTAAACAAATTATAAGCTAAGATATAAGCCGGTAGAGAACGAGAGAAATTTCAATGCTCATCAAACTAAATTTTCGATTCCACAGACGAAATAATTATTGAATCATTAAATTTAACATTTTATATAACTATTAAAATATGAAATCAAAATATTTATATAAATTTTAATATCATCCGATAATTATTTTATCTATCAATTATTAATTATTAATTAGTGAAATTCAATTTAATTTAATTTAATTTAATGAAAGTTAAAATTCACTACTTTTAGCTGTCAGACTATCATAGATTCCGTACTAACTACAAAACTAGATGCATCATCACAAAACCACAATCCCCAAGGGATCACTGCTTTTCCAAACTGGGCCTTCTAGGGTTTTACATAACCAAGAGTATTATTATCGGAGAGTGATTTGATTTCCCCACTAAAATCGACTAGTGTTGTATTATCTCATAAAAATGGCGTCGCCGATCTCTTCCCTCTCTTGTTCTTCCGCCGCCGCGGCCGTCTCTCCCGCCGCCATCGCAGCCGCCTCCTTCTCGGACACAAATCTCCGGCGATCTCCATACTTCTCTGTCGGGAAAGCTGCTTTATCTCAGCCATCCGCCACGCCACGTGGTCGGATTTCTTGCAGAGCCACCTCACCAGCTGTGGCGACTGTTGCTGCTCCATCTCAAAACAGTGAAGGTACCCCCCTCCCCCCCCCCCTCTCTCTCTCTCTCTGTTGTTGATAATACTCTTAAAAGGAATGAAATACTATTTATCAGGGATCTTTTTGCACAGTATTTCTCAATTGCTATGTTGTTATCGTTTCAGCTAAATTAGGCCTAAAGGACTTTCTACATATCAGCGATTTTGACAAGGACACAATTCTAAGCATACTCAAAAGAGCGGGTGAAGTCAAAGAATTGTTGAAATCTGGAGATAGGTCCTTTCAACCCTTCAAAGGAAAATCAATGGCCATGATTTTTGCGAAGCCGTCAATGAGGACCCGGGTCTCATTTGAAACAGGTTTCTTCTTGCTTGGTGGCCATGCTATTTATTTGGGGCCTGATGACATACAAATGGGGAAGAGGGAGGAGACGAGGGATGTGGCCAGGGTTTTGTCAGGATACAACGACATCATCATGGCTAGGGTATTTGGTCATCAGGTATGTCTATGGTGGTATAAAAGGTTCATTACATGGGCATGGGTGGTAGTTATAGACCAATTCCGTGAAAAATGTGCTTGGTTCTCTAATGGTTTCATCAATTTCGGTTGATGGTACTTGACAATACTATTAAGGCAAAAAATTTACAAAGAACTTGAAAGGAGTTGTTTTGCTGTATGGTAATGGTGTACACTAGTATGAAGCTTAATTGATACAGTATGGAAATATTAGATTGAAGTATTGAACTATAGAGATTTTATTGTGAGTGGCATGGAATGATTTTTTGTGATGGACTGTTGCAGGATATTTTGGACTTGGCAAAATATGCTTCAGTGCCAGTAATAAACGGGCTGACGGATTACAACCATCCTTGTCAGATAATGGCTGATGCACTTACTATGATAGAACATATTGGCCAAATTGAAAATACCAAGGTTAGTAACATGATATATATTTTTTTTTCCCTTCAAACTTATCAGCTCATTTAAATTGTCAATCTACCTATTGAACTTTGATTTCAACTGAGACCTTGCATCAGGACCTTATTGTGACTAAATTTTTGAATAGTGGTAAATTTCCTAACCAATGTCATACTATTTTGTAATGGAGTAGAATCCGAAGTATATTTACTTGTTTAACATATCTCTACTGATTAGAAAGTTGGTGACTGATTTTTTTGTTTAACTCACCATTTGATGACTACATGCTACTGTGCTTATAGGATTTAATATCACTTAAAATTCAGTCAACAAGAAATGCACTAGTACCATTTTCTTGCTCATTTTGGTTAAAATTTCTACTAACCTTGTGATATACTAGGTGGTTTATGTGGGAGATGGAAATAATATTGTGCACTCATGGCTCCTTCTGGCATCAATCATACCATTCCACTTTGTATGTGCGTGCCCAAGAGGCTTTGAACCAGATGAGAAAACAGTAGAGAAGGCCAGAAGTGCTGGAATAAGCAAGATTGAGATCACCAACGACCCAAAAGAGGCAGTCAAAGGGGCAGATGTCATCTACTCTGATGTGTGGGCCAGCATGGGACAGAAGGATGAGGCTGAATATAGGAAACAACGCTTCCAAGGATTTCAGGTGATTTCTTCTTCCCTGATCTGAGGTGGATTTTGGCACACCGTACCAATCATGCACAACATCAACAAATATTGGAGTGTTTAATTCCAAAGTGCATTTATTACTATGATCCCAGTTACAGGGCCTGCTGGCCGTGTTCCTTTTTGAAAATTTTTCAAAAGTTCCCGTATATTATCAATAAGTTGCATCACAAACCATTACAGTTAGCATTTTCTAAAAAAGATCATGTGTTATTTGAGAAATTGAGAACAAGAAAGAGTATTTTTAGTTGGCCACTGACACTGAACTCTTGTGCATTATACTAAATGAATACAAGGAAGGATTATGAATCTTCAGTCAGCTCCAACTCTTTCAACTCAGTTTCTTCTATTGTTCAAGACGATGCAATAAATAAATGAATTGCCTGATCAAATTATTATTTGATAAAAAACCTACATCATATCTTGAGATAATTAAATGAAACTCTTGGTAGTGCTTTGGAATCTTGCAAGATGGGATAGCTGATAGCTAAATGAAATCTCTGAGAACCAATTTGTAATTTTCTCTGTATAAGCATATTGCTTTGGAGCGTTGTGGAGTTAAATAGTGTCTAATAGTACTATTTCTATAAACATGTATTATATACTTAAATCATTGTTGAATTATTTTCAGGTGGATGAAGCACTAATGGAGATAGCAGGACCCCAGGCATTCTTCATGCATTGTTTACCAGCTGAGAGAGGTGTGGAGGTGACAGATGGTGTGATTGAGGCGCCTAAATCTATTGTTTTCCCACAAGCTGAGAATAGGATGCATGCACAAAATGCAATAATGCTTCACTTGCTTGGTGTATGAAGAGAGTAAAAACTATATTATGCAGCGATATTATGGCATCATGCCGCCGCATAGAGCTTAATAAGCGGCTGTTTCTTAGGTCAAAGAGTTAGTTATGGATGGTTAATAATTTAAAATAAGAGGAGTTGCTAGTGTAATTGTAGGTTAATGGTTCCTTTGTTGGTGTGGAACTGTGGATTGTAGCAGTCGTGGAGCAGATTGTTGTGTTGTGTTTCTTGGTTGGCTTTGAACTTCTCTGGCACCTCCTCCAACTTTGTTTCTTTTTGCGTGCATGCACAATTGCGCAAGATTCATATCCTCTGCTGTTACTTGCACTATGCAATGTAATGTTTTATTCGTCCAATCGCGTTAAAATTTATGTAAAGTAAATTTAAAAAAAAATTATAATTTACTTGTTCGTATGTTGTGCACATCATAGCGAAAGGTTAGGATCCCAATTGCACATGGTACTGCTTCACTTCTACTTAAAAAATCAGCTGCCTAATTGTTGTGAGAATTGGTCCCAACAGTATGTTCAGAGTCACACCTGGTAGCAATATTCTATTAACCGATCTTGGTATTGCTGACAGATTTGCTGTACCATTCATGACGGGGGGGGGGGGGGGGGGGGGGGGGGGTATGTATAACTGCTGATGCTAAATAAGCAAGCAAGCAACAGCCACCCAAGTCTCACGCGTTTCTTTATTTGTTTTTATTGCACCACTAAGCTTGACAGTGGTCAAGTACTAATCAATTTTAGTTACTATTTCAAATTGCTATTTCTTATTTAGATGAATAGATAATCATTTCGAATCATTAGATCAGTGAGCTAATTTTGTTATTCTATTATTCGAATAAAAAATTGGATTAGCTAGTATTCCAAATCATTAGAATAGCCACTAATTCTACTAATCTACCCATTCATCCAAACGTATCCGATCAGATCAGAGACTAAGATTTTGACCACAGCAACAGAATATTTCAATTCAAGATGACTGATAGGAGATGGAATCCTACTACAGAATTAAGAGGCAACAATGCCAAATATATATAATATCAATCTTTTGACATACATAGGACTGTAGCATAAATGAAGAGTTTCACCTCCTTTATGATATATAATAGGTCAGCATAGCAAGGTTCAATCTTTGTTTAAGCAATAAAGCCGGCATACTCCAGCTTGGAACCTACTGCCTCAAGCCCTCTATGATGTATGACGCGTAGAGGTCCCTGCAGTTTTTTACATAAAATCAAGTCACTGAAATGAAAATTTTCTTTCAGCCCCTAGAGGAGTTTGAAATGTACTTCACGCCCTTCCCTTAGTTTTGTCAATAAACACTAATAACTTCCTTAACACTTAACAACTGACATGATAAACAATGAAGAAGCGGTGCTGTGCACACTTTTCTGGAATATTTGGGCTACATACTGATGAGTAGACTAAAGGAGCGCACATTTTCAGATAACAAAAGCATAAATGTAAGTAAACAAAAGGAACCTAAATATAAGATAATAAGCAAGTTTCAGGATTGTTGATGAGATATTTACATTGAATACTTGATAGCATTGATGGCATCTTCAGCTGGGAGGAACTCGTTCACTGCAACCTCCTTGTTCTCATTCTTTTTATCTGTTTAAGCAGAGAATTAAAATTAACTAACACATGAAAAGGTCTAAAATAAAATATTTCTGAAAAACAATATCTTGTGGTAAAAATGCATACAGTCTTCAAAGAAACGGCGGATCTCAGCAAGGCGGTGAGGAGGCAGCTCCTTAATGTCTGTGTAATGCCTGAACTCAGGGTCGTCGGCACAAACTGCTATTATCTTATCATCCTTTTCACCCTATTTTCATTTATTAAACAATTCATAAACCGCAAGAGACAAATTAGGATTTATTGTATCTTTCTTTTTTTCTATTTTTAAAAAGCAACTGTCATTATCATTTATGGAAGTCTTTAGAGAAACAACTTCCAGTCATTGACACGTTACAAAATATATAAGTACCACTTACGTGGATAATAATGAAAAATACCTGATCAATCATAGGCATGAGGCCAATAGCACGTGCTCGCAGGAAGCAACCTGGCAGCACCGGCTCCTGTTAGGACAAAAAAATATCATGATTCTAAAAGTTGTGTCAAAAGCCAAAATTGTTCTTATATGTTAAGAGGATGAAAAGTAGCATACCTGCATGAGAACAAGCACATCCATAGGATCACTATCCTCACAAATAGTACGCGGAATGAACCCGTAGTTGTGTGGGTACACCACTGATGAGTACAGCACACGGTCAACCTATTATAGAAAAGTTTCCATCTTTTTCTCAATTCAAAAGGAAAAGGTAGGATTTATAGTACAATAGCAAGTAGTACAAGAAGCTGCATTAGCTTGAATTATGGTTTTTTTGTGTTCTTCTTTCTATTCTTCTATTTTGATAATGTTTGTGTGTTCTTTCAGCCAAAGCTATAGCTTCTATTCTGGTCAATTCTTCAAGCCCTTGTAAAAATTTACAATAACAGAAAGAAAGTCAACCAATAGTCCAATATTTAAGTACGGCACAGAACCAATTGGAATATTATATATACATTCAGCTTGAGTACATTATGAGGATTGACACCAATATCAATCAAAGGCTCAAATGTTCGAATGTGATGAAAAAATAGTGTGAATGAGAACCTTGATGAGACCGCTTGTCTTATCGAGTTCGTACTTCACCTTGCTTCCTCTTGTAATTTCCACGACCTGCATTCGTTCAATTTGTTTATTCATTTAGTATTCTTTTAGTTAAATTTACATTCGTTAGAAGCGGGTAATATCCAATTACAGGAAGAAGGAAACTCACACAATTGAAAACAGATGGAGCTCCTGGACCTGTAGTGTAAACAACAATATACTAAGATAGGAAAAAATGATGAAATAAGAAAAGATGCTCAACTAGCAATGTATACAAAAATGGAAAAACAAATTTGGAACTTAATTCGTGACCTATTTCAAGATCGTGCCATGGGTGAGCAGCCACAGATCTCCTGGACATGGACGAGAGAATGCGCTCATTCAGTGCTGGACGACGCAAGGAGGAGTTAGCACTTACATCACCTGTTCCCGCCATCTCTGTAACAAAGCACAAATTAAGAAACAATCAGAGGTAACAAAATGCAATTTTCTTCAATCTCTAGTTCTCCATCAGTGAAGTAAAGTCGAATCCAAGTGATCAACGATTCGATCCTATTAGTGCGCGATTATCTAAAGCAAGTGCCCGCGTTTTAGCGAAAATAAAGAACAAATTGTTAGAATCGGAAGAGACTCACCGTGACAGTGACGCCGATTCTTCCTTCTGGTTCGTTACTGACTGAGCGCCGAAAAGGTGGTTGTATCAGTATCGGAAGAGATATTTGGGGAGAGTAGAGTAGAGAGAGAGAGAGAGAGAGAGAGAGAGAGAGAGAGATTTCTTTTTTCGCTTTCTTTATTCATAGAGAAGAAGTATAGGTAAAGTTTCCTTGGTCCAGCCATTACGGCTCTCTCGACCGTTGATTTGTTTGATTGCCACGTGTAGGATGATGATTTCATTACAGTATATAGACATGGGCCTCGCTTGTATGGTTCATCACTTGTTCTGGTTCTGGACATTGTTCCTTATCCCTTGTTATAATATTTAATTGTTAAGATTGATTCCATTTTTGTGAGATTGATTAATTGATTTATATCATGCGAAAATACAAGTAAATAAATATTCATTGGCTTATGTACAATCACATCGATATCAATGAAATTAAATCTTGAATAACTCTTTTTCAAATCCTTAAATGACAAAATTATTGAATAACTTGCATATATCACTGTTTGCATGTACAACTAATTACATCATATAAATTTATTTGTATAACAAAATCAACTGATCAAATTTTGTCAAATTTATTTCAATATGCATCAACATTCATGTTATATTATCAAAGCCTTTTACTTTGTAGTTACTTAAATTCATTTTGTCAAAAACAACTTTTTTTTCAAATTGGTTGAAGAATTAAATAAATAAATGATCAGATGTTTACAAGTGCACTTATTGTTATAACAACTTGATTATTTTTAGTGAATGACATTTGTATTGATATAGAATGTTTTAAGTGGTTGGAGTTACTCATTTTAATTTATATGATTATCTAAAGTTATATATGATTATTTTGTTTTCACTAGATTCACATTGACATTGCTATTTACGATGAAATATTTGCGATGAAATATTTGACTTTTGATGTAAATAATCTTTTGAATTTACATGATATTCAAACCAACATAAAGTGTATTTAGATCCTATAGATCACTTATATTAGACAATGTAAATGCTTATAATATTACACTAAATTGCATTATGTGAATTGTAAAACAAATGCATTGTTAGAATTTTGTTGTTGATTCAATCAATCTAATTTGACAGAAATTTCAAAATTTCTGCAACCATGTAGTCATCAACGATATATAAATTAGTGTAGAATCGTTTCTTTTTAACTACTTGAATTAGGATTATGTATAGTATGAGAAATATATCATATGGGTATTAATTATAGAAGAGAAATAATTGCACCTCAAATATTTTGAACTCGAGAAATTATTCTTGCACCTCATATTTTGCACTTCTTAAATACGCACAAAAATATTTATTCATATTTGTATTTGTAAGTATTTATAATTAGTATACAAATATTTATCACTCTTTTATTTCTCAATGATTATAGAAAATTGAAGTTAAAATCTTTATTGCAAAAAAACAATACAGTTTGTAGAATTTTAATTCTACTAACATAAGATATAAATACTTTTAAAATTAGATATAAATACTTTCTGAATGAAGTACGAATGCATTTCGAGTGCAGATAAGAAATGTGATTAAGGGATACAATTATCACTCTTTTTTGAACTATTCAATATAATTTCTAATTTAAATTTTGAAATATATATTTTTAAAAAATATTTATATCTAACATTGAATACAGATAAGAGGTGAAAAATTGAGAATACAAGAATAATTTCTCTCAATTATATATCATGTTTATTAAAATTTTAAGCAGAACCCTAGCTAATGGTCCACGGATGAAATGAAGACCAGATCCTCCCACTTCTCGCATCCGATGTCGGACAATTGGTATCTTTGGAGAATATACTTCGTTGAAAGGAATCGGTAGACCTGTTCTTACCTGCGCCGAGAACATATCAGATATTCAATCCATACTAATTAATGATTAATTGATTATCGTTACATTCCTCAGAAAAAAAAAAGGTTATCTTTACGCCATCAACTCATGAACCTGCTTTAACAATTTCTCATTTGGCATGGACAGTGGGGCCAGGGGGATTTCTGACTTGTTAGTGTGCACACCACCATGACACCATCAATCAAATAGTTTGTCGTTTTCTAGCACAATCATGTAAAATTTGGGAAAAAGTTGTGGAGCATTGTATTCCCTCCACTTGGCTTGAGAAAATAGTATTCTCTCACCTTAATGTCATTTCTGTATGTCTCTCACAATTTTTTTTTGAGTTTATTATATATATCCTGACTTCAAAAATATATTTATTAAATGTATAATTTATTTATATTTAAAATTATAACTGTTTGTATTTAATATATAAAATATTTATTATTTTTTGCTAAATAATTATAAAAAAAACAAGGAAAAGAGGCTGTGCTTTTTTTTTTCCAAACTAGTTAATCATTTTATTTAATTATTTTGTTCACATCTGAACCAAAGTTGGGATTATTTCCCTAAACCCAAGTCAGAAAGCGAACCTGACATCCAAATATTACATAATAATACTAATTATTGTTTTGAATATTACATCATATTCAGAGATAACAAGCCTAATATTACATAATACTAATTAATTAATGTTTTGAATACATACAAAATTAACCAAGTTTGATAAAAACTAAGCTTGCATCCATGCTCCAGCTAGGAAGTAGAAACCTTCTGTCTCAAGGTCTCTACAGCATATGTTGCATAGAGGTCCCTGCATTTTTTACATATCATCAAATCATGAAAACTTTCTTTTATATCCCTATTCCCTAGAGAGGTTTGACATGTTCTATTAACAAATACTAATTTTGTTTCTGTAGACCTGTTTTTCTTCACTACTTTATTTTCAGATTAATCAGTACAACAAAATTTGATAAACTGTACTATGTCAGATTTACAAATTTAATAAATTTATTAACTAAAAAACAATGAATTAATCAATTATCAATTAACCATACACTAATAGTCGTGTGTATTTGCTTTAATTAGACATATATTTCAACATTAGTTAGAATTACAGATTGAAAAAAAATATCATTCTTTTATATATTTTTTTATTATTCTTCATATTGTAGTTTGAATTGAGATGGTAGAAAAATATTATGTGTAGCTACGTACCTCCAAATTCACTCTTCCTTTCACCCCTGCCACAACCTTGAATTAGGTCACAAATTCCTTTTTTTTTTCTTCCAAATTTCTTATTCATTTTTGCTTGAATTAGTAATTCAAAATAGTCTTTTTATTTTTTAATATCCCATAATTTTTGTTTGTTTCCAAATTCTAATGCAAATCCCAGAGCTCCAAACATTTTCAACTGTATGAGTCATTAATACTAGTTGATCAGAGACACACTTTATCAAAAGAATAATTAACAAATATAAATCAAATAAATTAAATAATTCTAATTTTCAATAACTAATTATAAGTAAATATAAGAATGGATGAATGTAGGTTGTATAAATTGCAAGAGGCAGCAACGTAAAGTACAAATTAGACAAAACAAGTGGTCTCATCAAGGTACTCTTTCACACTATTAATTTTTTCATCAATTCTAATTATCAAATTACTTATTTTTTCATATAAATTGAAGCATAAGTGGGGAAAAAAGAACTTGTACCACATTTATACCTCGACCAGACTTAGACTATGATAATAGTATGTCTTCAAGATAGTTAACAATAACTTATATATATATTGCTAACTACTATGAAGACGTACTAACCTAAGTTTGGTCGAGGCATATATGTGGTACACATTCTTTCTTCCTCATTTATACTTCCAAGCATGAATAATTTACATGAAAAAATAATAAGCAATGAATTATTAGAATTGAAGAGAAAATAGTGTGAAAGAGAATAACCTTGATGAGATGTTTGTTCTGTCCAATTCATACTTCATGTTGTTGCCTCTTGGAATTTCTACGTACCACTTATACATTCATCCAATCTTGAAATTAGAAGTTATTTGTTTATCTGTTTCATATTTATTAATTCATTCATCATCAAAAGATTTCTATTTCTAGTATCAGTGACTCACATAGTTGAAAATGCTCGGAGCACCGGAAGCCTAGGATCTGCATTAGCATTTTGACAAAAAAAAAACCAAAAAACAGGAAATTGAAAATTAAAATTTTGTTTGACTTACTAATTTGATAAAAAATGAATAAGAAGTTTGATAAAAAATGAATAAGAAGTTTGAAAAAAAAATGAATTTGTGATCTAATTGTGCCGGAGGTGAAGCGCGACTGATCTTTTGTGCGAGAGAATATGCTCACTCAATGTTGCAAAAATGAAGCTGGAGATAGCCATAACATAACCGTCTCCCGGCATCTTAAAACAAACGACAAAATGAAAAGTATTCAGAAATATAAAAGAATGATTTTTCTTGAAACACTTAGATATATATCCAATTAGGACAAATCCATGACTGATAGTGTGTGGTTGGTTGATAAATCATGATTCATTATTGTTCAGTAAATAAATTTATGGAATTTGTAAACCAGACCTATTATAGTTTGCCAAATTTGTTATTCTGATCTAGAAATAAAGCACTGAAGAAACTAAAATTCTGCTTACTACATCTGATCCAATCTTACATGAAATCATAAATGCTTGAATATAAAAAAAATTCTACTTAAAAGAGGACTCCGTCAAGGAGACCCATTATCCCCTTATTTATTCGTTTTTGCTATTGATTTTCTCTCTGTATGGATGGAAAAAACTGACACAAAGGAGACTGATCTAGGCACCTTTTAAAGGATGCAAAACCTGTTTGTTGTTTGCAGATGACACCTTATTTGTAATGAAAGCACAACCTCAGCAGTTGGCATTACTGAAGGTGCTGCTTAAGTTCTTTGGTGATCTTTCAGGATTAAGGTTAAATATTTCAAAGTTTAAATTCCTCACGACTTGTTCAACTACTCAACAAACACAACAACTGGCAGATGTGCTAGGTTGTAAAGCATCAGAATTTCCTTTCAATTATTTGGGAATGCCTTTATCCAACAGAAAATTGCAAAAAATTCACTATATGCCTCCGATACAAAAGGTAAGCAATAAACTGTCCAAGTGGAAAGCTTCATTGCTATCAATTGGAGGCAAACTGACATTGATTAAAGCAACCCTCTCAACAATCCCAATATATATGATGACAGCTTTCTTACTACCTAAATGGGGTGATAAAAGGAATAGATAAGGTGAGAAGGAAATTTCTTTGGCACGGTCACAAAAATCAAATGAGTGGAGGGAGACTTGGAATCAAAAATTTAGAAGTGATGAACAATGTATTGATGGCTAAGTCAATGTGAAAGAGGATGCAACCAGAAAATTCTGCTCATAACATCTGATTCAACCTTACTATGAAATTATAAATGCTTGAATATAGTAATTAAGTACTATATTCTTTGCTGATAATAACTGATTCAGAACAATCCTTCACAAATTAAAGCAAGGGGCAGGTGGTTTGATCTGATCTGATCTAATCTAATCTAATCTAATCTAATCTAATCTTCACATATATGGAATCGATTCTTCACAAATGGAATTCTGAAACCACAAACCTGAAAATAACTGTAGCTAAAAAAAATCCTCTAGTCTAACAATAAGAATTACACTCCTAACCCTCTAATCTAACAATATTAGAGAAAAATCCATACAGGAATAAACAAAGAGAAGGTTGGAAAGGAAGTTACCAATTCAGAAACAGTATCTTTCTAATTAACTGAAGATAAGCAAATCTTCGCTTATACAAAACTTCAATGCCGTAAGAAGATAGTAAGGAATGATAATAATACTTACTGATTACTGATGCAAGTGATTTCTTCGATAAGGGGGAAGAGAGAGAGCGAGAGGTGAGAAACGAGAGACTGTACAACTCTTTATTCATACTGCAGAATTGACGAAGTTTCCTAGATCTAGCCGTTACCGATTCTTTTTAGCCGTTGGATTTCATTATGGACGTTGTCGCGAGTAATCGGAAAGAACAAAACTCATCTGAACATGGTTCTCACTTTTTTGGTGAATCAAGCATTGCCTCGTTTTATATATATTTATAGTATTAAGATCTTATTGTAATAAAATGGTTCTGAAATTGAAAATTCTCAATTTACTCTGATTGATGGAACTCATGCAAATTACATTAAACTATTGAGGGGTTTCTGTTATGGATCAAAATTTTTAATAGTTATTATTATATTCGAATGAATTACAGTTGTTAATTTCGATTTGAACTCTTTATTTATATTACAAATTTTGATTCACAAAAGAATTAGCCTAAAATATTAACACGTGTCATTATATCCAACCCTTTGCCTTTATAGTTATGTTCCATTCATTATGCCAAAAATGTTTTTTTATTAAATTGTTTGTAATTTTTTTAAAATTATTACGAATACTCAAATAATTAGATACTCACAAATGCATTTATCTTTATACATAGAACACTCCATTTATTAATTATTTGAAACATAATTTATATAAATCTCTAGTCAAATGTGGTTAAATCAATATTTGGCTTTATTATATAATTTTTTAGTATGTATTACGTTCAAATCAGAGCAAATTATAATTAGATCCGAATCTTAACAATAAATCATGCTATAATATGTGAATACCATATAATGTTTTATTATCATTTGTATTATTTAAATCATAAAAGGCTCACTTATTTAAAATTACTAGTTATCCAACAAATTCCAAATTTATATGTGAATATGAAATTTATAATCTAGAATGGTTATTGATTAGCTTCAGAGTTTTTTTTAATTATGAATAGCTTATGCATAGCATATATATATATATAATATAATTTGCAGTATGTTAGACCGTGTTTATTGATTTTTTTTTAATCCGGAGTTTTAAGTCATGTTTGATACAGAGATAACTCCTAAATCCATATTAGATAAAACCATGTTAGGTAGTGGCATAAATTTGAGAGTTATAAGGGAATATCTCTTTAATTATCCGTTCACTTTATCTCTCTTCAAGCCTGGTTGAAGAATAAAGATATAACTTTTATATCTATATTATTTAAAACTATGATAAAATGCACCATAAATAGATAATTCTCATTTTATGGTTATCTTTATTAGTGAGATAAAGTGATATATAGATAAGACTCATCCTCTTATCTTCACATTTTATGCCACTTTCATTGTAGATAAAAAATCACTATTTTTATCTCCTCTTTTGGGATAAGAAGTGTTATTCTTATCCCACTTCTTATGAAATTAATTGGTAAATGTTTAGAAATTTCAAAAAATTTCATACTTATGAAATTCACAATATGTTGCAATAAGATAACTATTGTTATATTATATTATTTATATAAAGAGGTCGTTCGATTGGTTAATGTTATTGTTTCAGTTTTGGGATTTAAATCTCATTTAAATGATTCATTGACTCCTATAATAGGCCATTTTGAAATTTCATAATTTTTTTTTCTTTTCTTTTGGACTAAGAGAAAAGGTTCCTAGACTAGGCCTATTTACAAATGATTTTTTGTCCATTTAAAAATAGTTAAAACTTCTGGTCATTATTTTTATTAGAATTTAGAAGTATTGATTATTAATTAAATAAATTCTTTTTTTCTAAATAACAACTTCTGGTCATTATTTTTGTTAGAATTTAGAAGTTCTAAGTTTAAATATATTAAATACCTGATTTAATTTTTTTTATTATGATACTTGATATTAAAATTAATTTGCAAGTATTTCATGTCTTCTTCATGTTATTGGATAATATTTATTTAGATGAGCGAAGTTAGCTAACAGTCATAACCTTCAAAAAAATTAGAAAATTTGGTATATATGTTTAACGGAGTTGCTTGCCACATAAAAATCATCATTCCATCTTGATTTAATGAGAGAAGCGAAGAGTTTGCAACTGTGCATTTAATGGACGGGTCGATCACAAAATATACCAAATTTTAAAGAGAACTTATGAGTGATGTGTTAATTAAATCACACGGTTCTAATATTAAGTGAGCAACCAAATGGTTCACCAATGGGATAAGATGGAATTAACACCGACTTACAAGAAACCAGCTAAAAGAAACAGATTTCCTATAAATGAAGAGAAAATTACAAGGTCATTCTGAGAATTAGAACCACACATGGTATCAGAACTCAGAACAAAGGGATCATATATAGATCAGTATTCACAAAGCAATACATATATATCAACAACAAGGTCCAAATTAGAAGATTACTCAATCATGCAAATAAAGAAGAAGGGATTTCTTGTTTCTCCTCTTTTGTTAACATGGAATAAGGAATCTGTTCAGATACTCATCCAGTGTAGTGTATCTGACACCAGGATAGAGCTGGGTTGCCTCTACACCGAATGACGGGTCGATCACAATATTGGTTTGGTCTCCCCTGATGAAAGCTGAATGCGTGAAAGCAAGCTTTACCTTCTTTAATGGCTGTTCTTCTACAGTAACATGTAGAAAAAAAATATTAGATCAGGAGATATCTTGATACAAATGCTTGATTTCAGGCATTCTTTTCTGTTTTTCTTTTACCAGTAAGCATGATTGCTTTGCTAGAATTCAGATTTCAGACCATTAAGTGGCTAAGTCGCTGAGATAATTATTACGAGGGTACTAAAATTTCATTAAAACAAAAAAAACAATATTCAAATGATAATCTTCTTTACTTAAGTAATAATGTGATTAAAAAGGCTAACCATCGTGGTAGCGTTTCAGAAGTGATTCTTCAGAAACATGAATACATTCACACGGTCTATTGATCTTTCTCTACCAGAGTGCCACGAACTCATTGACCGATATTACATTTTCGGGAGGCCTAATGTATAAATTCTTGTCCAAAGTTCTTGGATCATTTGCTCCTAAGACTGTGTACATCCCGATATCCTTTTCAACAGAAAAGACAACTGATTGAATGTGCCCCACAAAACCCAAACAAAAAAAAATAGAAAAAGAATTAGAATGGAACGTATATGCAAACTAGAACAACCAAAAGCTATATATGGTTTGGAATTTTATTTCACTGAAATTATTCAATCCCAATCTATTTCTAACCGCCATTATCTACACAGAGGTTTATTTACTTCATGTTCATTGATTGAACTTTCTTCTCATTTTTTGCATATTGCAGTTTTATGGATGCTATATATAGGAAAGATACAATGGCCAAGATTAAATTTTTTAATTTTCTTTTGACTTGAAGTAATTTGGAACTTGCTATAGGGCCTCATCATGCAAAATAACAAAATCTGAGGGATTATATAAGAGAATCCTGAATGAAAAGAAAGACTTAGAATTAATTACCTTTAGTGTTTCCATCACCGTACATGGAGCTTTTCTAATTGATTTTGCTCCAATAGCATTTATGCAATACACTTCAAGATTGCTTGATCAATTGATTTTGCTCCAATTGATATTCATACTAATCGATTGCATCATTGCAAGAACCACATTCCAGAATTTACTACACAAGCAAAATAACACAATGGACAAAAGAAAAAAAGAAGATTAAAAATCAAAGAGAAAGAGATATTTACATGGAAGAGAATATCGCCTTGGTCTAAGAAAGATTGAATAATCACATTCTCAGTAGCATCAGCGCTGTGAAAACTTGGCAGAAGAACCAAGGTGGGGTAACCCAATTTCACGCTCGCGATCGTTATGTACTTCCTGATGAAGCCAGAGTAATAGAAATCAGAAAACAGCAACTAAATAGACCAAGTTTTGTTTGTCCACTAAAAAAGCACTCCACTTCCCATGTAATTTTGAATATATATAAACCCATGAAATTTTTGTTATACATGTTTTAAAATATTTTAAAAATTATAAAATGTATTGATAATTATTACAAAATATTAAAATCAGTACTATTAATTTGTAATCAAGCTAGATTTCTGATTATAAAATGTGCGATCTCAATATAAGTAATTAATCATGCCAAAAAATTACAAGACTTCAGACCTATATAGTTTTGTTACTAAAGTGTGAGTCGATTCGAAGTTATAATCTGTTGGAAATAACTGGATTGTGGTTACGTAGAGATGTTTGAGAGAGAAAATTTTATAATCCACAAAAGAGTACAAAAGTTTTTTACAAGTCTTAGTAGTTCTTTTCTTTTTATTACACAAACCGTAGAAGCCTCATGGGTTTATTTATACTTTTGACTAGATTAGTTAGAATTTTTTTTAATTTATAGTCTAGATAAATATTGTCTTTTCTACACAACTCTATCCTCAATTTTTAAACCGACATTAATTACACATATTTTAGCTTAATACAGTAACTAGAGATATCTAGATATGTACAATTCTTTTAAGGGAGTTGATAACAGATACCGTCATTGATATCATATTCTATACTAACTTTATTATTCAGATTAAATGAGTTATTATTTATATTAACGATTTTATTATGTAATTTATTTATATAGTATTTTTATTATTCAATTTAGGTGAGTTATTATTCATCTGAGTGATATTTGAGCTTAATAATAAACATACTACAAAGTTTATGGAGGTGCTGCCTTCAACAGTTTCAGCCCTCGAAAAGTGGAAACTTCTCAGTTAAAGATGCATATCTGTTCCCACAATCAAGCCGCAGTTGGACCTCAAACCAACAACAGCACAGGAATGTATGGATTGGCATATGGTGATGGGGCCCACTAATACAAAGGATCCGCACGTACGTCTGGAGAGTATGCCGAGATGGGCTGGCAGTCAAGTCAACGCAACTATGGCAAGAAGAATTAGCTCCATATCGCCCATGTGTGAAGCATGTGGAGCTGCAGACGAAACAGTGGTGCACATGTTGTTCCATTGTGAGGTGGCAAGGCAAGCATGGTTCACAGGTCACCTTGGAATCAGATCACAACAAATTTCAGGTCATGATACGCTCTCAATACAACAATTTTTTTAGAGAGAACTTGGAGGAGGACCAATGGAGTATTTTTGCAAATACAATGTGGGCCATATGGAAAAGCAGAAATGAGTGTGTCATACGAGGTGAAGAGAGGAGCGTTAAACAAATACATGCGGAGGTGGATGTCAAGCTGATGGAAGAGCAAATGGTGGATGGCCTGCTCAACAACAACAAGCCATAAGTGGTGCAAGAGCAGTACAAATCAATGAAGAGGAGATGGAGCACGAACAAGCAACAGAGTTGGGCATCACCGTGTATGTATACAGATGGGTCATGGGACGAGGATTACAAAGGAATTGGGATAGTGATTAACAATGATGGAATCCAAATCAAGGAGCTACTTGGTGTGCCACTATTTAAGAGCAGCCTCGCCACTGAAGGTACGTATGTAGAGGCATTGTCAATGCTACATGCATTTAGTGAGGTTAGTTATGAGCATGCAAGGAGAAGAAACAGTCACTTTCTTCACTGATTGCCAAGTCCTCCAAAATTCTGTCACGCAGCAGTCACCACCTCAGGATGTTGAACGGCAGGTTTATAATGAGATATGGAAACTCTAGGCCTTGTTCAAGAGATTGGCTAATTTTCAAATATGCTGGATCCCACGAGAAAGAAAGCCCATGAAATTGCTAAAAGGGCTGGCTATAGGAATGAATGTAATTTTGTGTGTTATTTCTCAGGTCATGTTTAGGGATTGAGCAAATTGTAACCGATTGTAACCCAGTTGAATGTTAAATGACTGAAAGCCTATGGGCAGTTGAAACCGAAAAAAAAAAAACAGTCTCTATATTATCCCACTCCAACCGCTTCAATTCTACCCTTTTCCTTTCTGCACTTGTCCGTTTCAAAATACTTCTTGATTCCACTTCACACCATACCAGCAGTTGAGATTATCCCACGATGGCATCGACAGAGCCGAAGAGCAAGGTGCTGGTGATTGGAGCGCTGAGTTACATCGGCAAGTACATAGCTACAGCAAGTGTGAAATTAGGTCACCCCACCTTGGTTCTGCTGCCAAGTTTTTACAGCGCTGATGCTACTGAGAATGCGACTATTCAATCTTTCATGGAACAAGGCGTTGCTTTCTTGCAAGTAAATAACTTTTCTCTTTGATTTTTAATCTTCTTTTTTCTTGGTCTGTTTTATCTTCTTTTTTTTTTTTCTGTTTTCCATTTTGGGTTATTTTGCATGTGTAGTACATACGTAAATCCTGAAATGTGGTTCTTGCATTCTGATGAAATCCTGGTATGTGGTTATTTTCTTCTTTCATAGGGTATCTTCTGTTTCTTGAATTTCTTGAATTTACTCTTTTTTATTTATTTTTATTATTGGTATTATTTCTTATATTTTGGTTCTTGCATTCTGATGAAGTACTGTGTGTAAAATGGTTACTTTTATATTTGAATTATTGGAATGGAATTTTTTTTTGACCGCCTTGGTAATATGTGACTATTCAGGGGGATATATACAACCATGCAAGTTTGGTGCAAGCAATCAGGGCTGCTGATGTAGTGGTATCAGCTGGAGGGTTTTCTGATGTGATGGATCAGACCAGGATTATACCGGCAATCATAGAAGCCGGCAATATTACGGTCTGGACTTCTTTTAACTTTACGAATAGCAATGTTCCAACCAAAAAGAATTTTTTTTCATCACTTCTCTTTTTGCTAAAAGCAAATTAAAGTTTCTAAAATGAGAGGGATGCAAAAAGCAAGGTTCCAACCAAAAAGAAAACTGAAACTTGAGGATGTTCTAGTTATTGAAAAAAAAAAAAGCTTAACAATGTTAAAATGAAATTAATTGCATTTGGTTCTCTGTTTTTTTGTTCATGCACTTGTGATAACCATAAGATCAAGGCTTATGCCTTCATAGTTCATACTACATTATATTGTGCTCCACCCATTATTTCTAACAAGTGGAAATGTTGGATAAAAAATTGCAGAGGTTTATTCCATCAGGATTTGCGTTTGATCCAGACCGGACCCAGCGCGTTCTCCAGCCAGCACAGAATGAACTTGAAAAGCAGCGCCGGATGAGGCGGTTTATAGAGCAATCGGGTGTACCGTACACCTACATTGTCGCAAATTTCTTTGCAGGAAGATTCTTTGGCCGTTGGGAAAATGAACAATCATCACGATCGTTGCCACTCAAGATTCCCTTATGTGGTGATGGAAACACTAAAGGTAATTCAAAATCATCACTTAAAGATTGAGTATTTGTAGAATCCTCTGTTTCAATTCTTACTAGGTAGTTCAAAACAGCTCCGAGTTCAAAAAAATTAAAAATTTTAATTTTGGCTATCACATCTGTCGTTTAGCATCAGTAAAACTGCCATATGCAAAATGTGAGAAGAAATTTTAATGCAATCTCTTGCTTATTAGAGGTCATATTCGTTTGATAGTTAATGGCGATTAGAAACAGATTGGCAGTGGACAAGTTCAGCAAAATAAAATTCCAAACCTTATGTAGCTTTCGATTCTTTCAGTTAAGCAGTATATAGATTCCATTCTGATTCTATTTCTCTTTTATTTTCTTTTTATTCTTTGGGGGCACATTCGGTCAGTTGTCTTTTCTGTTGAAGAGGATATCGGGATGTATACAATCTTAGCAGCAAATGATCCAAGAACTTTGAACAAGACTTTGTACATTAGGCCTCCCGAAAATGTAATAACGCTCAATGAGATAGTGGCACTTTGGGAGTGCAAGATCGAGAGAGTATTGTACTCGAGGAACTATGTTTCTGAAGCAGCACTTCTGAGGCAATACCATGATGGTTAGCCTTTTTAATTAAATTATTAATTTAGTTAAGAAGCTTGTAGTTTTAATCCTTTTATTTTCATGAAATGTTAGTACCTTCTTGTTTCAGCAATAGACAGCCCTGAGTGATCTGAACTAGCAAAGAATCATGCTTACTGGTGAAAGAAATAAACAGAAAAGAATGCCTTCTACATTAATATTTTTATTGCTGATCTAATATTTTTATTGCACATGTTATTGTAGAAGAAAAGCCAAAAATGAAGTCTGCGCTTGCTTTAATGCGTGCATTTTTCTTCAGGGGAGACCAAACTAATTTTGTGATCGACCCGTCATTTGGTGTGGAGGCAACCCAGCTCTATCCTCATGTCAGATACACTACACTGCATGAGTATCTGAACAGATTCCTTCCCTGTTAACAAAAGAGGAGAGACGAAATTCTTCTTTGCTTGAATAATCTTTTAACTTGGACCTTGCTCTTGATATTGGTTTGTGAATGCTGGTCAATAATCCCTTTGTTCTGAGTTCTAACCCTTGATGTGATTCTATTTCTCAGATTGACCTTGTAATTTTCTCTGGTTAATAGGAAATCTGTTTTCTGTAGCTGCTTATTTAGATAGAATGAAAACTGTCATGTAATGAAAAAAAATACTGGTAGTGGTTCCAGTACTCGCAATTATTGGAAATATCAGCAGTTATTTTTGTGTTAATTCCATCTTATACATTAATTGTAGAAAGCAAAATAATTGTAAATCTTGAATATTATTAGAAGCAAAATCCTTTGTTGAATCCATGTGATCGGTCGTTTTTGCGTGCTGCCAATGGAGAAATTGCCTTGTTGGCTATGCGATTCAAATCACGGGAGGTCAGGATCATCTTTGAATTGTCGGATCTGTAACATATATCTGTTCCTGTGAGAAACTTTTAATTCCTGTTTTCATTTTCGTGGTTAATAATGTGCACGAATCATGTGAGCGATCATATAGCTGGAGTGGCTTCATGTGCCTCAAAAATGGAATGGACCAACATAGCAAACTATTTCAGTATATATTTTGTGCCTAACCATCCACCAAAAATACCAACATGCAAAATAAGTGAGAATCATGTCCATATGAGTTTCGTTTTTTAATTCCAATTACTCGCTTAAATAACCGTAATGAAACTAACAAATCCAACAGCCAAAAAGAGTCGTAACGGCTACACCTAGGAAAACTCTAGCAACTCTGTAGTATAAATGAAGTGTTATACGGTCTCTTGTTCTTCATCTCTCTCTCTCTCTTTTTCTCTCTTTTTGTCTCCTTGTCCAAGAAATCACTTGTAACCAGGGAGTATTATTTATCATTTCATGTGTTTTTTATGGCATTGAAGTTTTGTACAAGCAAAGATTTACTTGTGTTTTTGTTAAATAGAAAGAAACTTTTGTTGAAATATTGTTAGACTGGAGGGTTATGAGCCTAATTTTTACTGTAAAACTGTATTTGTCAAATTCTTTTAATTCTTTTGTGGGTTAAGATGCTTTTGAAGTTTGTGAATGCCGTTGAAAAATAATTAGAAGTTAAAATTTGCCAAATAACTATCAACTTACAGAAAAAACCATTGGAAATTATTTAAAGGTTTTTTGTAAAGTTCATCCTATTGTTTGGAGTAGTGTGTAATACTCAATTAAAGCAGGGTAACTTTTTTAACTAAATCAACTCCTAGCATAATTCATTCCACATTAACCGTATGATTTGAAAAGATTCAGCCCTTTTACATCAAAATAATAATCACCAAATAAAAAATGTAGCATACATCTTACAGTAATTTTTTTAAAATCATACGGCTTACATTAAATTTTGAGACTTTATTTTATGTTTGTGAGTTAAACGATAAGAAGATAATTCTTGGCACAGTGTTAGGTAGAGAGATAACTCTTATGATCTTCACTTTATTTTGCCAACATAATCACTACAGTTATCTCTTCCTGGAGATAACATTATCACCGAGTTATCTTTACTTTATTTTACTAGCAAACACAATCTACAATAAAAGTTTTCCTCTCCAAATTGGTTGGTAGACCAGAAAAGTTTACCAATGCTTTAGTATAAATAGAGGGTTACACAACCTCTTGCTCCTCATCTCTTTCCCTTTGCAATTCTCCGAGAAACCCGTTGTATCACTAAACTGTGAGTATTTGTTGTTTTATACTATTTTCTGATTGCATCAAACTATCAGCTCTATATATATAAGGATTATATTTGATCACCCCTTGCCCTTGCCCCTACACCTGCCCCTGCCCCTGTTTTTATGAATGGTTCTTTTGGATCAGTTTTGAACTTGTGATCACTCAAGCATATATATAGGATGTAGATAGATCTATTTAGTACGTACTATATTCCTAACTGTTGAAAACACCTCTGACAGTAAACTGGAGAAATCCAGCACTCGACAGAATGGAGAGATGAAACAGAACAAGGAAACGCTGGAAGGTTCAGTTAGTTAGGTAGTTACAAATAAATGGACCAGATGTAATTAGATTGTTACAATCGTATGGCTGAGATAGCTTTGGTAGGTAGAAAATATCTGACTCATCTCTATTATAAATAAAATGTCCCTGTACAATGTAAATAAGATTTTTGTGATAATGAAAAAGCATTTCGCATTTCTCTTCTTATCTCTCTGATTATCTTTACTAACTGATCACAACAGATTCTTTCTACAATTTACCATCTTCAAGCATAATTACATAATAAAAATGGATCAGATGTTATGAGCAGAAATTTGTTTCTGCGGATCTATTTTTTCAGTGCTTTATTTCCAGACCAGAATAACATTTTTGACAAACTATACTAAGTCAGCTGGTCAGTTTTACAAATTTCATACATGTATTAACTGAACGACAACAAATCATGTGTTATCAACTAACCATACACTCATAGTCATGGAATTTTTTTTAATTAGACACGTATTTCATTATTATATAGTTAGAATGATATATAAAAAAACTCCTTTTTTATTTCTAAATCGTTTTTCATATTGTAGTTTGATTTAGGATGGCGGGTATAGGTTATGTCTTGGCCACCTCCAATTTTACTCCTACTACTCTGAGTGAGCATATTCTCTCGTCCAGAAGATCTGTCGCCATTCATCCCTGGCACAACCTTGAATCAGGTCATAAATTCATACTTTTTTTGAATTTTTTATTCATTTTTGTCGAATTAGAAAGTCACAACAGTCTTTTAATTTTCAATTTCCTTTGTTTTTTGTTCTTTCCAAATTCTAATGCAGGTCCGGAAGCTCCAAACATTTTCAACTGCGTGAATCAGTGATACTAGCGATATAAATCTAATTAACAAAAGAATAATTAATTAATTATTGTATCTATTAATTAATATAAAACAAATAAAATAGTAGGTTCTAAATTCAAGAATGGATGAATGCAGTTTATAGAAGTTGCAAAAGGCACCAAATTAAAGTACAAGTTGGACAAAGCAAGCGGTCTAATCAAGGTTCTTCTACACAATATTTCCTCATTATTTTGCAACTTATTAAGTCCTTTAAGTTAGTGACACACAGAATTATAGTATACATATGCCTGGACAAAACTTAGGCCAAGATAATAGTACTTTTGCGAGGCAGTTAACAATATCCTACTATTAACTATTTTGAAGACATATTATTATTGTAGCATAAGTTTGGTCGAGGCATAAATATGGTATAAATTATCTCTTCCTCACTTATAATCACAAGCACAAAAAATTTATATAATAAACAATGAATATTTGGGAATAAGAGGTATAATAATGGAATAACATAGCCCAAAACTAAGTAGTAGTTGTGCTAACCTATTATATTTTGTTTAGGAAAAATTATCCCTGTATGTCTGCAACAATATTACCATACAATATTGAATTAATTTTCTGTATCTTTTCAAATGTTGATCGAAGTCAATATTACTATACAATATCAACCTATATTATCGGTGAAGAAATTATTAAAAAAAATAGTTAGCAAGAATATATCAATCATTATTAAAATAATACTTATAAATTGGATTGCAAATCGTCTTGTTCTGTTTTCGTTCAGTATTAGTATATATTCCTTAAATTGCTATAATAAAAGAGAATAGTATTAATTAATATTTCCAATAAACATAGAACTATTTCTCTTTTTGTAAATTCTTCAAAATGCCAAGCTTCACACAAAAAATCAGTAAAATATTTTTCTTTGGAAATGCTAAATTTTCGCAATCAAAGATTTCAAAACCGAGTTCAAAATTGCAAAGAAAATTGAAATCCGATTATACAAGGGAAGGATCCATGTCAATCAATACAAGTTCTACAAAATCAAGTGGCCATGGTAACTGAATTATTTACGATCAGACTAAGCAAGCTCTAGATCGACGAGTCCCAAACTGCTGCCATAATTGTCAATGGCACTGAATGTCATAGGATCACTGACATCAGGTGAGTTTTAGGCCCATCTATGAGCCGCTCTACAGCACCCAGCCTCACTGACAACTATGGTGACGCCTGTCATGAGCTCGAAGAGCAAGAACCACCCTATACATTTATGGCCTGGAGAACCTCGAGCAGGCCCCACTTTAACACCGTAATAGAAGATGAAGATAATTAGTATTTTTTCCTTTTGGATTGAGAAAATTCCGGCAATTTTCTAATAATAGATTGACCGAGTGCTGCACTCGACGTCGGCAGTGTACCCCCAGAACTATGGATTTATTCCTCGTACTATTTGAGAGGATAAAAACTCTATGGAAGTGCTTATTCTCAAGCAGGTGTGCTGCTTTCTCCCTTTGTACATAAGATGCAATATCCAACTACTTAGTCTATTATGGTTTTTTGACACAAGTCTTTGAATTTCAATAATTCTTAATTTGTGCCATATAGGATCGCATGATGCCAGGTTGTCTTCAGCAGGCCCGCGCTATCAGTCTATTGTGTATGATTGATGGTCAGGTACATTACAATAAGAAAAAAATCAAACAACAAATCCTGAAAGTTTCTTCTCAGAATACTTAAATTGTTTACAAAAAATGATCACAGGGACAAAATGCCCTCAAGGTCATTTCGGTTTGTGCCGACGATCCTGCGTACATGCATTACAAAGACATTACTAATCTGCATCCTCGTTGCTTCGCTGAGATCAGGACCTTCTTTGAAAATTGTACCCTCTTTTAGCACAAGACATTGTTGTAATCGGTGAGGTTGAGAAGAGAAGAGAAGCTTAGACGGGAAGATGAAAGTTAATTATGTTATCTTGAGTTTGTATATTACATATCATATAAAAATAAAATATAAAGATTAGACCCACAGGCTCAAAATATAATTTGGATCACATTCTAACAATCTCTGCCTTGAGATAAATTGTGTCCAAACCGTAATAACATAATCGTAAGATAAATTAACACAAAATATAACTAGCAAAAGCTAGCATCAAACTAGCACAAGGCTAGAATCAAAAGTAACAATAAAATAGAAGCAAAACTAGCATAAAGCTAGCAACAAACCGATATCGAATTTGTGCAAAATTTAAACTTTGCAATTGGAAGAGGTTTTGTGAGCATGTCCGCAGGATTCTTCTCCGTACCAATCTTTTTCACAAGAACATTACCTTCCGAGATGATATCTCGAACAATTGTTGGGATATTTCACCTATAGCTAATAATACCCTAAATTTACCTAATTCGGTTGCAAGCGTACAACCTTGTCAAGTAGTAATTGGGGTGTCGAATCCACAGGGACAAACTCGTAAAGTACCGGTTCTTACTAGTTCACTAAGCTAGACGAATTAATTTTTGTTGGTTTTCTAAACTAAATCGGATGAAGACAAAACAAATAATAAAATCCTGGGATTTAATTCAATAACAAGAATTCTAGGGGATTTGGCTTACTTTCCACTAGACTTTAATTTATTTGGTTTGCGTATTTATATTTTCTAAACATGTGCGGGTTAATATATAGATTTTGGTTCTATTAATTAGTTGTAATTCACCGTTAGGTACCTCTCACAAGCAATTCAACATAACCAAAAATACCCGTCTAGACCTTTGGATTCACCATTAGGTACCTCACATCTAGCCTAGTTTTGTTCTCTTGATCCGGGTTCAAGCAAGTGATTGATTAGTCATTTACTCAAAATCCTAAGCACACGTATTGCTAAAGTTGGTTAAACAAGCAATTCATGCATTTAACAATTCGCAAAAGAACAAATCACAATAATCAGTTAAAAACAACAAACCAAGTAAAATTAAAGCACTAGTTTCGAGTTTTACATGCCATCGCCCCTAGAGAGGGAATTAGCCTCTCATAGGGGCACACATCATCTCAAAAGAATATCTAGAATGACAGATAAGAATTTAAAAGAGAGAGAATAGAGAGATAAAACAAATCAAGAGTAGTTTTCTTCTTCTTCTTCTTCAAGTCACGCGCTAGATCTCTTCAAGTAACCCAAAAATCCTTCAAATATTGGTCCCAAATCAGTTCCTAGGTGTGGAGAGTCGTGGAGAGAGGTGAGGAGAGGTCTGGGGGCGGCTAGCGTTTCTTGGGAGTCGAGCCCAGGCCCTTTTATATCCCTTCCAAACGAACAGGCCTGTTCTGGGCTTTTCAGATCTGAAACAGGGTCGATTTTGCGACCCGCAATAATTATTACGACCCGCAAAATCGGGGCGAAAAGGCGCCAGAGAATTCGCAAGAAAGATTGTTTCTTAGCCATGAGAGATTTCGACCCGCAATATTTACTGCGACCCGCAATAATTGTGCAAAACTCCACCAGCAAGTTTCCAGTGCTGTATTTGTGCTCTGCCTTGCCTTCAACATTTCTCTCTTGCTCTCGAATGCTCCAAACTCCTGAAATCAAACCAGAACATAACAGTATCTCGAACTTGGTGCAAAATTTGACTAAATGATCTAAAAATTATGTAAAATGGTATCGTTTTAGAGATCAAATCCTATCAAAAAGTGTATGCAATTAAGACTTATCAAATTCCCCCAAGCTTAAACCTTGCTTGTCCCTAAGTAAGTCTAGCTCGAGAGCCTAGGACCGGTCTCCAAACTAACCAAGTTCATAAAAATCCTAAATCAACATGCGAAGGTCGCGAATGGTCTAGATAATTGTAATTAACTCGAAAGGAAATGCTTTCCAATTTACCAAATACTTGTCCGGGTCTTTGGGAAATTTCTTAGGAATTTTCAATTATTTAAAATTTCACTCCACGATATTTTACTTAAGGAATATACCCCACAGCCCCACTTTCACTTCTCTATATCATGTGATTTTCAAAAGAATGTTATGCTTTCAAGTCTACACCTTTTTCTTGCACTTAGTTCCGATTATTGGATTTGACCCCCTTTTTTTCGAAAAAGAAAAATTTAGTGCTAATCTTGAACCTCGCGCTTTTCATTAGAATGATTTTGAATTATTCAATTGCGCTTTTGAGGCTGCCTCGTGTCGTATGCGGATAATCCGTGGGCGTAGCCCTAGCACTTATTTGAGGCTTAAGATCACTTTATTTTATTTTTTTTTTATATATTTTTTTTTTCAGTGTATCAAGCATGTAGCTTCGTGCGAAAATGCACAACCAAGTGGGGACCATCTGATTTTTCAGATCCACCGGCTACTACAACACTTTCTCTAGATTATGTCACTTTAATTTTGTTTTTGGTGGAGGTATTTCTCCGCATCGGTTCTTTGTGCAATATTAGATTTGAACTTAAAAATATCTCATTCTAAAGAATCTCACAAAATATTCAACCATTCTACCGGCGTGGGTACCGATTTCATTTATCATGGGTTAGATCATAAAACTTTGAAATATTCCCTAATCAGTTTCCCACAAAAACCCGTCATGGTAATTCAATTCTTTTTCCGACAAGTTTTGTTCATTTGTCAACTTTTCCTTTAACAAGTTAATTCACAATATATTGCTAAAACATCTACTAAGAAACCTAAACTAAAAACATGCAAAAATAAAAAATCCTATATAAAAATGCGAATGCAGATACAATCTCAAATTCTCCCCCGCAAGCTTAAATGGAGCATTGTCCTCAATGCTTCAACTAAACTACAAAAGAAGGTAAATGAGACATGGAATACTTACAATGGTGGTGGTGCTGCGGTATCGCGTTGCTGACTCAATCTGTGGGTCCTTCACGTGGCGGGTGTGTCTCAGACTGCTGGCGTCGGCGGTGCTGCCTGGCCAGCCTAGTAGGCATGTCCTCCTGCTCGTAATCATCACGCTCTAGGTGGAATGCGTGCATGCGGTGGGCAATATACCATGTCTCATACAACCGCTTGTCCAAGTCGTCAATTTGCTCTTGTTGATCCAGTTGAGTTTCTTGGATCTCGCACAACTTAGCATAGATCATGGCATTTGTAGGCTCGGTCACGGGATGAGTGGGTTGTGCTGAAGAGGTTCCAGGAGCATGGGGGTTATGTGGCGTGTCATCAGTGGAACATACCATTGGGTCCTGTGAATGCACCAACCAAGTGGTTGGGTTAAACTTGTTGAGGCTCGTGGGTAAGGGAAGTTTTGCTCTTTTTCCATTGTGACCGATGGTGACATAATAGTCGTCCACTTGTTTGATCAAATGAGCGTTGACGAGAGTTTTGATGTCAATCCTTGTGCTTCCCGGGAGGACAGTACGATAGACGGGACCATCCGTGATGACGCCGAGTGACTTTGCAATTCTTGTAACAAGACCTCCAACCGAGATGTGACCACCGGGTCTTGTGTTTTCAACAACCCGCTCGAGATGGCGGATAATGAAATATCCCACATTAGGAGTTGGCCGCGCAATGGGTGGGTTGCTATCAAGCATGCATTGCAAAAAGAATAGATCCTTCTTGTTGAGAGTGGAAGAAGTTTCACCTCGGCCGAAAATCGAATAACCTAATGCCCTTTGAATGCAACGGAGTGCCGGGTGTTGGATTTGGCTTGCGCGGGTGTCCTGCCGTGGCCCGCCTATGATCAACTTCTCAAATTTGGCTTGTGGCATGTAGTCCGGCCAATCGAAGGTGGTGAGTTCGGCCGTGGTTTTTGTGTCTAAAAGGTTGTTGAGGTCTTCCAGTGTTAATACGCGAGATTCACCGTCCATTTGGAAGTAACATTCATTATATGAAGGGTGGCACGTGTAGCTAGCGAGAAATTCGTATGTGAGGGTCCGATAAGTGGGCACTTCGATGGACAGGAACTTCCAAAGCCAAATACTATCCGTGAGTTCGCGTACCTCATGGAAGATGCCCAAAGTGCGAAGTGTCTCCTCATGGAGGAAGCGAGATGGAATGAGCTTCCGTGTTAATAGCGCCTTGAAACGCTCGCGTGCTTGTGGTGTAGATAATGTTAGTCCGAAATCGGACGTGGTATTTTCTGGCCACTCATTCTCGGGGATATTTGCAAGAGGATGTTGCGGGGCTTCATCATACGGTTCATCAGTATCCGTGGTGTTGGGGGTTCGACTTGCACGTCCCCTTCTTGGCTTCGACGCACAAATTTTTCTGGGTCTCTTTAATGGAGGTGATTTGTCCATGGTGGTCTAGATAATTTCAGAGATGTGGTTTGTAGGGGAAAAGGTAGATGGTGAAAAATTGGGGAAGACAAAAGGTTTAGAGGGAGGAGGAAGGTCGGATGTAGAGTTGAGGTGGAGGTGGGGCGGAGCAGAGGCGACGCGAGGTTGAGGCAGGGCGAAGCAGAGGCGGTGCGAGGCTGGGAGAGGCGCGCGTACGGCGAGATGGGATCACGGCTGCGCGTGGAGGCGGCTGTGAAAGAGAGAGAGAGAGAGAGAGTAAAGTGTGGGGAAGTTAGGGTTAATTTTGGGGGGGAAAAGAGAAATAAACCAAATAGCTCAAAAAGGGATTGTATCCCCTGTCCTGTTTTGTTCCAAAAATTGCGAGTCGCAATAAAAATTGTGACCCGCACTTTTTGTGAAAAATGAGTCCAGAAAATTCTCAAGATTAAAGAAAAAGAAAGATTGAACTCCCTGGACTGCAACACGAGTTTCGAATGCTCTTGCAAAGAATTTTTGTATTTCGACTTGAACTCTCGTTCCAATCGTAGAATCTTGCCACTTTTCAAACTTGCCACTAATCCAGCCTGTGAGTGTTAAAAATTTTTAAATTAATAGTAATAAAAAGAAAATCTATATATATATATATATATATATATTTTATCAAAAGTTAAAAGAAGAAGAGAGAAATTTTGGAACTCAATCCCAAGTAGTTCTCAATTTAAGGTCGTGAGCTCGACCCTCATTTTCTCATCCGGATGGTGCGTCAACGAGGGAGATGTTGATCCCTTCTCCCATCGGTTCTCCTTGTACGTAGTGCTTCAATCTCTGCTCATTCACCTTGAAAGCTCCCGAGCGCTCACTCCAAATCTCGACCGCTCCATGGTTAAACATGTTTAGTACTTGATATGGCCCGATCCATCTTGATTTCAATTTTCCCGAAAAGAGTTTGAGCCTAGAATTGAATAAAAGCACCCAATCCCCAACTTGAAAGGTCCTTCGAAGAATACGTTTATCGTGCCACTTTTTAGTCTTCTCCTTGTAAAGCTTGGCGTTCTCATAAGCCTCTAGACGGAGTTCCTCGAGTTCATGCAAATCCAAAAGTCTTTTCTCCCCCGCGGCTTTCAAGTCAAAATTTATAGTCATGATAGCCCAATATGCCTTATGCTCCAATTCAACCGGGAGATGACACGGTTTCCCATACACAAACTTGAAGGGGGTTATACCTATCGGAGTTTTGTATGCCGTGCGGTATGCCCAAAGTGCTTCGTCTAGCTTGGCGGACCAATCTTTTCTCGTGTGACTCACCATCTTTTACAAGATATTCTTTATTTCACGGTTGGAGATCTCCACTTGTCCACTCATTTGCGGATGGTAAGGCGTTGCAACCTTATGTTTGACTCCGTATTTGGCTAGAAGATTATCAAATCGGCGGTTAATAAAATGAGAACCACCGTCACTTATCACTACTCGGGGCACCCCAAATCTCGGAAATATCACCTTTTTGAAAAGGCGGTTGACCACTTGTGAGTCGGCCGTCGGACTCGGAATTGCCTCAACCCACTTTGATACGTAGTCCACTGCAACCAAAATGTACTTGTTGTTGCTTGAACTCGGAAACGGACCCATGAAATCTATCCCCCAAACATCAAACAACTCGACCTCCAGAATATTGTTGAGTGGCATCTCGTGTCGCCTCGAAATATTTCCCATGCATTGACACTTGTCGCACGCTTGAATGAAATTTCTCACATCTTTGAAGAGAGTTGGCCAAAAGAATCCTGCTTGGAGAATTTTAGCGGCGGTCTTGTTGGATGAAAAATGCCCGCCATAAGGCGAGGAATGACAATGGAACATTATGGAATGGGTTTCATCCTCCGGAACACATCTTCTATGAATCCCATTAACTCCCAACTTGAAAAGGAACGGGTCATCCCAAAAGTAGTGCTTCACATCAGCGAAAAACTTTTTCTTCTGTTGATAGGTGAGCTCCGGCCGTATTATGCCGCAAGCAAGGAAGTTGGCATAATCGGCGTACCATGGGGCTTGGAGAGTGCTCACGCGGCAAAGTTGCTCGTCCACGAATGAGTCATCAATGGGCAACTCTCCTTCTTTCGGTTCGTGCTTGATTCGAGATAAATGATCCGTCACTAAATTTTCTGTGCCCTTTTTGTCCTTGATCTCCAAATCAAACTCTTGAATCAAGAGTATCCAACGAATGAGTCTCGGCTTTGCATCTTTCTTATTCAACAAATAGCGGATAGCGGCATTGTCGGTGTGGACTATCACTTTCGATCCCACCAAGTAAGACCGAAACTTGTTGATGGCGAACACCACGGCGAGTAGCTCCTTTTCGGTAGTTGTGTAATTCATTTGCGCTTCATCTAGAACTTTGCTCGCATAGTAAATTGCATGTGACCTCTTGTCTACCCGCTGTCCCAACACGGCTCCTACCGCGTAATCACTTGCATCACACATGATCTCGAACGGAATGCTCCAATCCGGCGGTCGAAGTATCGGCGCTGAGATAAGTGCCTTCTTTATCCTACAAAAAGTATCAAGACACTTTGCATCAAAGTCAAAAATTGAATCTTTCATGGTCAAATTAATTAAAGGCTTAGCAATTTTCGAAAAATCTTTGATGAATCGCCGATAGAATCCCGCATGTCCCAAGAAACTTCGCACTTCCTTCACATTCGTTAGTGGCGGTAATTTTTCAATCACCTCGACCTTGGCTTGGTCAACTTCCAAACCTTTCTCCGACACGACATGACCAAGTACCACTCCTTCTTGCATCATGAAATGACATTTTTCCCAATTGAGCACCAAATTCACCTCCTCACATCTTTGCAAAACTTCAGAGAGATTAGATAAGCATTCATCAAATGAGGTACCATAAACTGAAAAATCATCCATAAAAATTTCCATGGCACTTTCAATAAGGTCTGAAAAAATACTCATCATAGCTCTTTGAAAAGTGGCCGGTGCATTACAAAGACCAAATGGCATCCTACGGTATGCAAATGTTCCATATGGACACGTAAATGTGGTCTTTTCTTGGTCCTCGGGGTGAATTGGTATTTGGAGAAAATCGCTATAACCATCTAGATAACAAAAGAAAGTGTGTTTAGCAAGTCTTTCTAGTAATTGATCAATAAAAGGAAGAGGAAAATGATCCCTTCTCGTTGCGGAGTTGAGCTTGCGGTAGTCAATGCACATTCGCCATCCTATCACGAGTCTTGTTGAGATTAGTTCGCCATCCGTGCCTTTGACAACCGTTGTTCCTCCCTTCTTCGGTACCACATGTACCGGGCTTACCCAATTGCTATCGGAGATTGGATAGATGATGCCGGCGTCTAGGAGTTTATGAATTTCCTTCCACACTACTTCCCTGAGATTTGGGTTGAGCCTCCTTTGCGATTCGATTGAAGGCTTGTGACCATCCTCCATGAAAATTCGATGCATGCAAATGGAAGACGCGATCCCTTTGAGATTTTCAATCGTGTACCCAATAGTCTTTCGGTGCAATCTCAACTCATTAAGAAGTTTTTCGGTTTGGTCTCGATTTAGGTTTGCATTGACAATCACCGGATAGGTTTCATTTGGTCCAAGGTACTCGTAGCGGAGAGTAGAGGGAAGTGGTTTTAATTCAATCTTTGGTGCTTCGGGTTTGGATTCGGAGAGCTGAGTTTCGGCTTGAAAAACTTCTTTTTCCGACCCAGAGAATGAAAATTGTAACCCACAAAGAGGATTAGAATTCTGAGAATGTTCTGCACCCAAACTGCTAACTTCTTATGACTCGCAATTTCTATTGTGACCTGCAATTTCTTGTAGAAAGTGGCCAGAACCTCTGGTTTCATCGAAATTTTCGTCAAACTCTTCGAAATCTTGATCATCTTCTCCCATCAACTCGAAATTCAACATTTCTTGATCATCCAATCGACTCAAAACTTTTTCAAAATTCATTTCAATTTCATCTTCCGTTGGATTTGCAATCACGTGCCGTAGCGGATCATCAATTGTGATTCTCTCAATTTCTTCCGCTACAATGGCGTCGATGGTTTTAACCCTGAAAATTATATCTTCATTAGAAAGAAACTTAAGATATTTTTCTACATGAAAAACAAGTGACTCCTCCCCAATCCTAAGTGTTAGTTTTCCATCCCTAACATCAATTAAAGCTCCCACAGTTGCTAAAAAAGGACGTCCCAAAAGAAGCGGAGTTTGGATATCCTCTTCCATTTCAACTACAACAAAATCAATAGGAACGAAAAATTTTCCAACTTGGATTGGTATGTCCTCTATTATACCCATTGGTAATCTAACCGATTTGTCCGCGAGTTGCAATGATATTCGGGTCGGTTTTAGGTTACCTACTCCAATTCTCTCATAAACCGATCTAGGCATAAGACTCACACTTGCTCCAAAGTCACACAAGGCTTGTTTGAATTTTGTGTAACCTATAGAACAAGGAATGGAAAAACTACCGGGGTCCTTAAGTTTTGGAGGAAGTTTGTTTAACAAAAGTGCACTAACTTTCTCAGTTAAAGTCACGGTTTGAATTTCCTCAAGTGTTCTTCTACTAGACAAAATGTCCTTAAAAAATTTCGCATAGATTGGCATTTGAGTCATAACATCGGTAAATGGAATATTCACATTCAATTGTTTCAACAACTCCACAAACTTACCGAATTGTTTATCCATATTACTCTTGACAAGTCTTTGAGGAAAAGGAGCGTACCTGTGCGGAGGCACATACTTGGGTACCTCCGTGCTTACCTGTTTTGGGGAGCCATTACCGGTTCCTTTGTCTTGTGACGGTTCCTGAGGCACAACCTCTTCAATCGAGTCAGTTTTTGCTTCGGGCTCCTTCACTTGCTCTCCTTCATTTTCCTTTGGCATCTTGGGTCCTTCGTACCCAAACCCGCTTCGAAGTGTTATGGCTTTGACATGTTCTTTCGGGTTGTCTTCGGATTTAGGTGGAAGATGCCCATTTTGGCGCGAAGACGACGCGGCTTGTTGAGCTATTTGGTTCTCCATTAACCTGCTCTGAGTTGCTAACAAATCGACTTTTGCACTCAACTTATCAAATTTATCATTCATCTCATTGTTAGTTCTATTTTGGGCCTCAATGAAATTTTCCATCATTCTTTCTAGGTTGGACTTTTATGGCATATTTGACTCGAATTGTCTTTGACCAAAATTCTGATTAGGTCGGTTTTGATTTTGGTTCGAATTGTTTTGGTCATTTCTCCAAGAGAAATTTGGGTGGTTCCTCCAACCGGGGTTGTAAGTACTAGAATATGGATTATTTGGCGGCCTAAAATCGTTGTTCAAAGCCTTGACTTGTTCCAAATCTCCATCACTAGTAAAACCCGTAGTACAATTAATAGAAAGATGATCCGTACCACTACAAATCCTACAAGGAGAAATTTGACTTACGGCCGAGATATTCATTTGATTGAACATCTTTTGCATTGCTTCGACCTTGGCCGAGAGTTCCATCACTGCATTCGTCTCCAAACGATCGGGAGTCGCTCTCGCAACACCGCGCTCGGACGACCATTGGTGTTGATTCATTGCCATCTCGTCGATGAGGTTGAATGCTTCGATTGCGCTCTTGCTCATGAGACTACCTCCTGCCGCTGCATCAATAGAGATACGAGTATTATAAATCAACCCTTCATAGAAAATTTGCAAAATTAACCATTTTTCCAATCCATGGTGTGGGCATAACCTCAACAACTCCTGATATCTATCCCAAGCCTCACTAAGTGGTTCCCCGTCCCTTTGCTTGAAATTGGTGATTTAGTTCCTCAAATGAGCAGTTTTAGAGGGCGGGAAATACTTATTGAGAAATGCTCTAGACATCTGGGCCCATGAATTTATAGACTCTGATTGTAAAGACCGCAACCAATTTCTAGCCTTATCCCTAAGAGAAAATGGAAATGCCCTTAATTTAATCGCATCTGGTGAAACATTGTTCATTTTTAAGGTATTACAAATTTCCTCAAAGGTGGCTAGATGTTGGTTTGGGTCCTCGTATGCTAGACCGGAAAACTGATTTTGGTTAACCATGCTAATGAGGGCTGGTTTCAATTCAAAACTATTGGCGGCAACTGCCGGCACAGTGTAACCCATGCGAATGAACTCGGCTTGTGGTGCGGCAAAATCACGCAATGGCCTAGTGTCAGGCTGTTGTATGTTCTCCCCCATCCTTGACTCTTCATCGAAATTCAATTGTCTAGGTCGGGTTGGAGTAGTCGTGGTGTCTCTCTTCTTGGTTCGGAATTTTTTCCTCTTGTACACAATGCGAAAGCGTGGTATCCTTGTCGATCCACTAGTCAGAGTGAGTTCTACAAGAGAGAGAATTCAACGTGAGTATCAAGCAAAAATCTGAAGCAAAACAAAAATAAAAGAAAATGAAGAAAATGAAAAATGTCTAGTCTTAATTACTAAAGCTTAAACCGATATTTACCGTTGTCCCCGGCAACGGCGCCAAAAAGCTTGTTGGGATATTTCACCTATAGCTAATAATACCCTAAATTTACCTAATTCGGTTGCAAGCGTACAACCTTGTCAAGTAGTAATTGGGGTGTCGAATCCACAGGGACAAACTCGTAAAGTACCGGTTCTTACTAGTTCACTAAGCTAGACGAATTAATTTTTGTTGGTTTTCTAAACTAAATCGGATGAAGACAAAACAAATAATAAAATCCTGGGATTTAATTCAATAACAAGAATTCTAGGGGATTTGGCTTACTTTCCACTAGACTTTAATTTATTTAGTTTGCGTATTTATATTTTCTAAACATGTGCGGGTTAATATATAGATTTTGGTTCTATTAATTAGTTGTAATTCACCGTTAGGTACCTCTCACAAGCAATTCAACATAACCAAAAATACCCGTCTAGACCTTTGGATTCACCATTAGGTACCTCACCTCTAGCCTAGTTTTGTTCTCTTGATCCGGGTTCAAGCAAGTGATTGATTAGTCATTTACTCAAAATCCTAAGCACACGTATTGCTAAAGTTGGTTAAACAAGCAATTCATGCATTTAACAATTCGCAAAAGAACAAATCACAATAATCAGTTAAAAACAACAAACCAAGTAAAATTAAAGCACTAGTTTCGAGTTTTACATGCCATCGCCCCTAGAGAGGGAATTAGCCTCTCATAGGGGCACACATCATCTCAAAAGAATATCTAGAATGACAGATAAGAATTTAAAAGAGAGAGAATAGAGAGATAAAACAAAGCAAGAGTAGTTTTCTTCTTCTTCTTCTTCAAGTCACGCGCTAGATCTCTTCAAGTAACCCAAAAATCCTTCAAATATTGGTCCCAAATCAGTTCCTAGGTGTGGAGAGTCGTGGAGAGAGGTGAGGAGAGGTCTGGGGGCGGCTAGCGTTTCTTGGGAATCGAGCCCAGGCCCTTTTATATCCCTTCCAAACGAACAGGCCTGTTCTGGGCTTTTCAGATCTGAAACAGGGTCGATTTTGCGACCCGCAATAATTATTGCGACCCGCAAAATCGGGGCGAAAAGGCGCCAGAGAATTCGCAAGAAAGATTGTTTCTTAGCCATGAGAGATTTCGACCCGCAATATTTACTGCGACCCGCAATAATTGTGCAAAACTCCACCAGCAAGTTTCCAGTGCTGTATTTGTGCTCTGCCTTGCCTTCAACATTTCTCTCTTGCTCTCGAATGCTCCAAACTCCTGAAATCAAACCAGAACATAACAGTATCTCGAACTTGGTGCAAAATTTGACTAAATGATCTAAAAATTATGTAAAATGGTATCGTTTTAGAGATCAAATCCTATCAAAAAGTGTATGCAATTAAGACTTATCAACAATGTGGTACCGGATATCAATGTGCTTTGTCCTCTCATGGTGCATACGATCCTTTGTCAAATGGACCGCAGTTTGATTGTTGCAAAACACCGTGATAAGACCAACGAAAGAAAACATCTCACCAGCAAATGTCTTGAGCCAAATAGCCTCTTTGATTGCCTCCATGATTGTCATGTATTCGGCTTTGGTACTTGAGAGTGCAATAGTTTGTTGAAATTGAGACTTCCAACTAATTGCACAATCTCCAAGGATAAAAATGTTACCCCGTCAAAGACCTCCTCTTATCAAGATCACCTCCAAAATCTGAATCAACATAACTCGTTAGTGCCCCATTTTCTTTTCCAAACTCCAAACGAGCATTAATGGTACCTTTTAAATAGCGAAAAATCCATTTCATTGCTTCATAATGCCTTTTTCCCGGGACAAGAGAGATACCTACTTATCACACTAACGACTTGAGCAATGTCGGGTCGAGTATACACCATTAAATACAAAAGACTCCCGACCGCGCCAGAATATGGAACCTTCTCCATATAGCTCCTTTATTTCGGACTCAAAGTGGCTGAAAGCTTGAAATGCGGCGCAAGAGGAGTTGAAACAACTTTAGTTTTCTCCATGCCAAACCGGCGAAGAACCTTCTCGACAAATCTCTCTTGTGAAAGATAAAGTTTCCGATTAGATATGTCCCTTGTAATCTCCATACCAAGAATTCTTTTAGTAGCCTCCAAATCTTTTATCTCAAATGCCGAGCTAAGTTGCTCTTTCTACTTCTTAATTTCTCTCATGTTGGTGGTTGCAATTAACATATCATCCACATAAAGCAACAAATAGATGAAATCACCACCATCCAACTTCTTAAAATAAACACAATTATCATAATTAGAATGGGAGAAATTAATACTAACCATGAAAGAGTTAAATTTTTTATACCATTGCCGAGGTGATTGTTTAAGGCCATAAAGAGACTTCCTTAACAAACACACATGGTCCTCTTTTCCCGCTACTTCAAAACTCTCCGGTTGCTTCATATAAATTTGCTCTTCTAAATCACCATGCAAGAAGACGGTTTTCACATCTAATTGTTCTAATTCCAAATCTTTCATTGTCACTAAAGAGAACAAAACTCGAATGGAGGTATGCTTAACAACGGGTGAGAACACATCATTGAAGTCCACACTTTGAACTTGGCTATAACCCTTAGCCACAAACCTTACCTTAAATTGGAATGCTTCCGAATTTGAGCCATCTACTTTCTTCTTGAACACCCACTTGCAACCAATTATTTTCTTAATCACTTGGTGGTTTCACAAGAGTTCAAGTTTGATTTACTTTCCAAAGAGTGAACATCTTCATTCATGGCGGCAATCCAATCTGCCGCATCTTTGAAAGAAATTGCTTCCTTATAGGTTAATGACTCACTAAATTCCACCTCTTCGGCAATAGCCAAACAATATGCAAAGTCAAAAAATCCATACCTTTTCGGTGCCCGAGTCTCTCTTCTGAGTCAGTCCATACCCCAAAGAATAAGGTTGCTCTTCTTCTTAGTCTTCTTCTTCTTCTTCATCCAAATCGGCACCTTCTTGTGATATGATCCGCACTTCATCAACTTGTGGGATCGACACCTCAAACTCCACCTTCTTCTCATTCTCCTTACTAGCCAACTCGGGGGCACCACCTTGTGCCTTTAACATGATTGACTCATTAAAAGTAACTTCTCTTTGAGATGAGAAACTTTGACAAACTAGAACACTATAACTTGTATCCCTTCACATTCATGGGATACCTAACAAAGACATATTTTATTGTCCTTGGCTCTAACTTTCCTTCATTCACATGAGCATAAGCGGAACAACCAAACACCCTTAAGTTTGTATAATCGGTCGGCTTACCTGACCATACCTCCTCGGGTGTCTTGCACTCAATCGAAGTGGTAAGAGATCGATTCACTAAATAGCATGCGGTGCTCACGGCCTCCGCCAAAAACTTTTTACCCAAACCTGTATTAGAAAGCATACACCGAGCCCTTTCAAGCAATGTCCTATTTGCCTTTTCTGAAATCCTGTTTTGTTGTGGAATATTCACGATAGTTTTATGCCGAACAATCTCTTCGTCTTTGCAAAATTCATCAAATTGCCGATTGTAAAATTCCAAACCATTATCGGTTCTCAACCTCTTGACTTTCTTTCCCGTTTGCTTCTCCAAAAGGGTTTTTTTATTCTTTGAAGGTCTTGAACACTTGATTTTTCTCCTTTAAGATATAAACCCAAAAAATTTTTGAAAAATCATCAATGAAAGTAAGCAAATAACGGGAACCATTACCTAAAGGTGTTGCTTCGGAGGAGGCTAATATAGTCGATGGTGATATGGTTGACACTCTTTGTGTTGTTGATAATAGTGTCAATGACGAGAATTCTTGGATTATGGATTTGGATGCTTCTTAACACATGACTCCGAATAGAGATTGATTTTGATTGACATCTCCATTTCAAATTCGCATACATCAATTAACAATTCTCCAAATTTATCAAATCACTCAAATTATCCAATTCACCATACCACCGTCAACTCCAAACAAATATGAAAATCACCAAATTACTAAAAGCTAACCCAAGGTCAATGTTAACTTAGTGATTAATTATTGGAGTCAACACCTCAAATGCACTGTCAACACCTCAAATGCACTAAGTGCTTGCGTGGTCCACCAAGGCAGATTGGGAAATTGAAAAAGGTTGGTGTAAAATCGCGGCTCACCCAACACAAATAGAATCTCGAGATGGTGTTGTCGCGGTCTACACTGACAGCACGCAAAGGAGAGGTGCTTTGTGTAGGGTCGCTAGCCCACTGACGCGCCTCACAGAAGCGAAGCGGAAACAGAAATCGCTAGGGATCCACACGCGACAACAAGCTGAACCCACCGAGAGAGATGCAAAACACCAATCAAACTGATCGACGACGATGAAACAGGCTGAAGACACAGAAGCGCAAACCTGGTGCTCATAATCGGTGAGGTTGAGAGGAGAAGAGAGGAGAAGAGAAGAGAAGCTTAGACGGGAAGATGAAAATTAATTATGTTATCTTGAGTTTGTATATTATATATATCAAATAAAAATAAAATACAAAAATTAGGTCCACAGATCTATAATTTGAATCACATTCTAACAGACATATTTCTAGAAATATTTTTTGTGTTTGATCTTTAAATCACAAAATGTTCTTGTAATTTGTTCTTGCAATTATGTTCCTATGCAGACAAGAAGGATGAGAACAATGAAGTTATAGTGAAAGACTTCCTCCCAGCCAAAGATGCCATCAAAGTTATAAAGGATTCCGTGTAAATATCATCTTACCAATTACCTTTACGCTCGCCAACTTATTCACTGTCAAACCTCTCTAGGGATATAAAAGCAAGTTTTCATTTCATTGATTTAAGGATATGTAAATACTGCAGGGGCCCCTATGCATCATACATGGTAGAGACCATGAGGCAGTAGGTTCCGACTTCCCAGCCGAAGAATGGAAGCAAGCTTTGTTTTGTTAAGCTTGATTTTGTTTATATTCAGAACATTAATATTACGTAATATTTGACTTGTTGTCTCTGAACTCTGTAATATGATTTCATCTGCCGTACCAATGCACCTAAGTTAAATAAAATGTTGTTGTGGAAATCTTTTTGGGTAGGATTCGATTACGATCTGGAACTATCAGTGCCTTTACAATGGCTTTGTTAGTTTCTTTCACATTCCTACCATTTGATGACTGTTGTTTTTGGAGTTGTACAAATTTTTCAGGATTTATGGGCCATGATACAAAACGTTGGGCCACTTAGTTGTTGTAATGATGTTTTCTGATTTCTATTACTGGGGCTCAGTCCACTTAATACAAATATAAAAGTAAACCACCGTAGAAACCAGAAGTGAATAGAATTTAATTAACAAGCTCCCGCTCCAACAACAGTCTCTATATTATCCCGCTCCAACAACAGTCTCTATATTATCCCACTCCAACCGCTTCAATTCTAACCCCTTTCTGCACTTGTCCGTTTCAAAATACTTCTTGATTCCACTTCGCACCATACCAGCAGTTGAGATCATCCGACGATGGCATTGACATCACAGCCGAAGAGCAAGGTGCTAGTGATTGGAGCGCTGGGTTACATTGGCAAGTACATAACGATCGCGAGCGTGAAATTGGGTCACCCCACCTATGTTCTGCTGCCAAGTTTTCACAGCGCTGATGCTACTGAGAATGTGACTATTCAATCTTTCATGAAACAAGGCATAACTTTCTTGAAAGTAAATATCTTTTCTCTTAATTGATTTTAATCTTCCTTTTTCTTGGTCTATTCTACCTCCTTTTTTTTTCTTTTATCCATTTTGGGTTATTTTGCATGTGTAGTACATACATAAATCCTGAAATGTGGTTCTTGCGTTGTGATGAAATCCTGGAATGTGGTTATTTTCTTCTTTTGTAGGGTATCTTTTGTTTCTTGAATTTCTCTTATTTAGTCTTTTTTATTTATTTTTACTATTCGTATTATTTCTATTGTTACAATACTGAAATGAGGTTCTGGTTCTTGCATTCTGATGATTCAAAAAGATATTTGAGGATTTTGAGCCAAAAAGATAGAACTCTGCTGCAAAGTAACTGATTAGTATTAATACCAGTTGAAGCAAAATGGACTGATCAAGTAATCATCAAGTGTATTCCATAAATGCAATTCAATACTGTGTGCAATGGAATATTTTTTGACCGCCTTGGTAATATGTGACTATTCAGGGGGATATATACAACCATGCACGTATGGTGCAAGCAATCAGTGCTGTCGATGTGGTGATATCTGCTGGGGGGTTTTCTAATGTGATGGATCAGACCAGGATTATAGCGGCAATCATTGAAGCTGGCAATATTACAGTCTGGATTTTTTTTAACTTTATGAATAGGAATTATAAATGTAATCTCATTGCAAATTTTTCATTACTTCAATTTTTGCTAAAAAGAAAGCGATTGCAAAAGCAAGGTTCCAAACAAAAAGTAAGACTGAAACTTGAGGATATTCTAGTATTGAAAAAAAAAGCTTAACAATGTGAAAATAATACTAATTGCATTTGGTTCGCTGTTTTTTTGTTGATGCACTATTGATAACTATAAGATCAAGGCTCACACCTTCGTACTAAAGTATATTGTGCATTGCCTCTTATTTCTAACAAGGGGTAATGTTGGATAAAAAATTGCAGAGGTTCATTCCATCAGGATTTACATTTGATCCAGACCGGACCCAGCACGTTCTCCAGCCAGCACAGAATGCAATTGAAAAGCAGTGCCAGATGAGGCGGCTTATAGAGCAATTGGGTGTACCTTACACCTACATTGTTGCAAATTTCTTTGCAGGAAGATTGTTTGGCCGTTTGGAAAATGAAGGATCATCACAATCGTTGCCACTCAGGATTCCCTTATACGGTGATGGAAATACTAAAGGTAATTCAAAGAAAAAACTTAAAGATTGAGTATTTGTATAATCCCTGAGATTTTGTTATTTTGCATGATGAGGCCTCTGCTTCAGTTTTAATTTTGGCTATGACATCTGTCCTTTAGCATCAGTAAAACTGTCATATGCAAAAAGTTAGAAGAAAATTTAATGCAATTAACATGAAGGAAATAAACCTCTGTGTAGTTAATGGTGGTTAGAAACAGATTGGCATTTGAAAAGTTCGGCAAAATAAAACTCCAAACATTAGCTTTCGATTCTTTCAGTTTATTAGTATATACATTCCATTCTGATTCTATTTCATTTTTTTTTCCTTTTTTCTCTTCGGGGGCACATTTGTTCAGTTGTCTTTTCTGTTGAAGAGGATATCGGGGTGTACACAATCTTAGCAGCAAATGATCCAAGAACTTTGAACAAGACTTTATACATTAGACCTTCCGAAAATGTAATAACGCTCAATGAGTTAGTGGCACTTTGGGAGTGCAAGATCGAGAGAGTATTGTACTCAAGGAATTATGTTTCTGAAGCAGCACTTCTGAGGCAGTACCATGATGGTTAGCCTTTTTAATCAAATTATTAATTAAGTGAAGAAGCTTGTCGTTTTTAATCAAATTCATGAAATCTTTGTGCCTCCTTGTCTCAGCAACAGAGCCCCTTCTACCAGCCATTGGTCGAAGTACCTAAGTTCCCAAACAAATTTCAAGGACACCAAGATATATAACGGCATATATATATATAAGTGGCTGTAATCAAATATTTTTCAAGATATATGCTCATCTAATATTTTTATTGCACATGTTATTGTAGAAGAAAAGCCAAGAATGAAGTCTGCGCTTGCTTTAATGCATGCATTTTTCTTCAGGGGAGACCAAACTAATTTTGTGATCGACCCGTCATTTGGTGTGGAGACAACCCAGCTCTATCCTCATGTCAGATACACTACACTGTACGAGTATCTGGACAGATTCCTTCCTGTTATCAAAAGAGGTCGAAAAAGAAGAAGAAATTCTTTTTAATTGTTTCTCATTCATATGAAATCTGTTTCTTGTAGCTGCTTTTTTTAGACAGAATGAAAAGTTGAAAACTGTTATTGCAATTTAGGAGTTCTGTTAGTGGTTGGCTTCGGAGGTAAGATAATTTGACTAGGTCTTGTTATGAACAAAAATACTGGTAGTGGTTCTCACAATTATTGAAATATCAGCAGTTATTTTTGTGTTAATTCCATCCTAAGCATTCATTGTAGAAAACAAAATCATCGTAAATCTTGAAACTATTATTAGAAACAAAATGTTAAGAAGTCTTTAAGAAAATAATTCTATGATGAACTTAAATCCCTTTGTTTGCGACTTGGTGTATTTTTAAGTCTAAGCAATGAATTGAGTAATTCAAATATTTCTGTAAATGATCGAAGTAGGCTTTGTGCTGAATGATCAGAGACATTAACTATTAATTTCTCCTCAGTGGAGCAATCTATTAATTTCTCCTCACTGGATTAATCTATTAATTTCTCCTCACTGGAGTAACTATTAACTTCAAAGGAAATTGCATTTATTTTATAAGAATGCAGGAGAAGCTAGATCATTATCTTATTTTAGTTATGGAGTGGAACAATAGAATGTATCCATTGCCAAGAGGGACAGATCACTTGGTTTTTGCCATCTTTAAATCACATTTAACTTAAATTTGTGCCTGGTGTGTTTAATTGCTATTATTGAAAAGTAAATTTTAGTTTTTTTTTAATTTTTGTAACATTCTATTTTAAGCAGACTTCAATATAATTATGTTATGTTGAGTAGGTTCGAAATCCGAATGTGAGATATTTTATGAATATTTAAAATTAAATAATTTAAACTTTTATTTTTATCTTAAAAAACTGTTCTGTTGAGTTTTGTGCCCTTTTTTCTTTTAATTTTAATCATGCATATAATTAGCAATTTTCTTTTAATTTTAATAAATTGAATAATAATTTGTAAATAAACAGAAAGATTGTGCTGCTTTTTAGATGTACTAGAAGGAACCATAACACAATCTTCGGATTTTCTACAAATCATAAGGAACTATAGCAAATCAATGACTCCTTGAATTTTCATTCATGTTTGAAAACATGTTACAAAAAATCTGAAAATAAAAAAATATTCTAGAAATAATGACAGAAAAGAGATATACCTGAGTTAATGGGCCTTAAATAAACAATAGATTTCTCACTATTTCTTATAAATTTCGGAATTTCTGTGACATGATCACAAAAATAAATAAAAATTATAAAACCCCATATTACCATGGTTCCTTTTAATATTTCTGAATGAGCCATGGACTTGGAACAATTCCTTCTAATGCATGGAATAACATACAATCATACTTGTTAATTATTTAAAAATAAACATTTTGGATCGCTAAAATCAGAAAAAAAAATGTATATTTTAGAGGGTCATCAATTCAATTTTTCTGCATTTTTTTTGAACTATTACAATATTTAAAAAAATATTGGATAATTTTATTTTGACAATCTTGACAATAAATTTTCAAATAAATTCGAAATAAAATTTTAAAGGTAGAAAAAATTTACAAATATATTTTTGAACTTATGGATTATTTGTGTTTCAAATTTCAAACATTTTAAGTGGATTATTTATGTTTCAAATTTCAAATATTTTAAATATCATTTGATATTTCAACAAATATCATCAAAATTACATAACAGTTGTAACAATCCGTATTAATAGTTTTTAATAAAATATCAAATAACACTTAAATTATATGAAATTTGAAATAAAAATAACCTATATAAGGTCAAAAATCATATCTATAATTTTTAAAAATTTTAAAATTTTCTGAATTTATTTAAATTTAAAATTGATTATCAAATCGTCTCCCCTCTTAAAAAACGCAGGTTTAATTACCTTGAAGACGTACAATCACAACTCGGTGCCAATTTTCAAGGGAACATGCGCCTTCTCACCTGCTACAATTTGGCACCACTAATTATTCCCGACTCTCACACGTGTCACACCCCATTTACTAACTAACCCACAAATCATGAGTCATGATCCCTGCGCAGCAGCAGATCTGGCAAAACGTAAACCAGCGTAGAAACCAGAAGTGGCGACCCGTTCTTGCACTCTTTATTTATATCTCACTCCAACCGCTTCAATTCCAGTATTCTAGCATTCCCCCTTTCTGCACTTCTCCATTCCACTTCGCATGGTACCAACGGTCGAGATCATTCCGACAATGGCATCGACGTCGTCGCAGCCGAAGAGCAAGGTGCTAGTGATCGGAGCGCTGGAATACATTGGGAAATACATAGCTATGGCGAGCGTGCATTTAGGTCACCCCACCTTGGTTCTGCTAAGAAATTTGCGACAATGTACACCCAATTGCTCTATAAACCGCCTCATCTGGCGCTGTTTTTCAAATACATTCTCTGCTGGCTGGAGAACGTGCTGAGTCCGGTCTGGATCAAACGTAAATCCTGATGGAATAAACCTCAGAATTTTTTTATCCAACATTTCTACCTGTAAGAAATAATAGATGGTGCACGATATAATGTAGTATGAAGGCATGATGAGCCTTGATCTTATAGTTATTACTAGTGCATGAACAAAAAAAACAGAGAACCAAATGCAATTAATTTCATTTTAACATTGTTAAACTTTTTTTTTTCAATAACTAGAATATCCTCAAGTTTCAGTTTTATTTTTTGGTTGGAACCTTGCTTTTTGCATCCCTCTCATTTTAGAGACTTTAATTTGCTTTTAGAAAAAAGAGAAGTAATGAAAAAATTGCAATGAGATTGTTATATTTATCATTCCTATTCATAAAGTAAAAAATTGTCCAGACCATAATATTGCTGGCTTCTATGATTGCTGCTATAATCCTGGTCTGATCCAACACATCATAAAACCCCCCCAGCCGATATCACCACATCGACAGCACTGATTGCTTGCATCAAACTTGCATGGTTGTATATGTTGAGATATATTGTATGTTTCTAGGGTTTAGATAATTATAGAGAATTCTAGAGGGTTATTTGTAAGAAGTGTTGTAAGGCTTATAAGAGCCCAAAACCATTAATCAAAAAATTAGGTTACTGTTCACGGTACTGTTCACCCGTTACTGTTCACGCGTTACTGTTCAATATGGTATCAGAGCCTTCTATCACCCTTCGCGCTGCCGCCGTCGCCAGGCTAGGTTAGCCACAACCCCCCCTTCCCGTCGCCGCCGCCGTCAGGCTGCTGTCGCCGTCGCCAGGCCGCCAGCGACTCTGCCCCTGCCCTTGATCGCGCACTGCCAGCGCTGTCTCCGCCTCCGCTGTCGCCAGCGCCGCCTCCGCCTCCGTCGTCGCCAGGTCGCCAGCGACTCCGCCCCCGTCCTTGATCGCGCACTGCCAGCACAACCTCCGCCCCGTAGCAGTCTCCGCCCTGTTCTTGTCAGACGCCGCCTTGGCAACCACGGCTCCGCCTCCAACCGAACCGGCGCAGACGTGGCGGATCCGATCGCCGCGAGATCGGAGAGGGGGAGCAGAGAGAGGAGGGTTTAGAGGAGAGCGCCAAGAGACGATTGGATCGTGCACATGCCTAGGAGAGGGGCTTGTGTTTGATTAGGGAGAAACAGAGACCAGTTTGGAGAAAGAGGAGGTGAAAGAGGTGGCAGCTGCCATGGAAGAAAAGGAGGAAGGTAAGAATCCAATGGAGGGGGTGATGGCGAAGCTGAGCGCCACTGAGCTCCAGATGTTGATGCGAGCATTCAGTATGGCTGCGAGCGAGAGCACACCTAGACCCGTGCAGAGGATAGACCTTCCACTGCTTGACAGGAAGCTTGATGGACCAGCTTCGTACTTGAGCTGGTCGCGTCGAGTGAGGTACACTCTGGAGGGTAAGGATCTGGAGGGGTATTTGACCGGGGACAAAAGGGAGCCAGCTGAGGGATCTCCAGAGAGGGCAGAGTGGAAGTCCACTCACATGACGATATATATGTGGCTTCTGAATTCATTGACTTCCTCTATCGCATCCACAGTAGATGGCATAGATCGGGTCAAGGATGTCTGGGAAAAGTTGAAGAGAACTTACGATGGAGTGGGAAATAATCTGAGAGTGTTCCAGATTGAGAGAGAGATAGAAGCAGTAGTGCAAGGAGATAGATCGATTCAGGAGTATGCCACAGATCTGGAGCGACTGTGGGCAGATTATGATCATTTCTCGCCAGCCGCATGCTGCAAAGATCCTGAGTGCAAGAGAGGGGCGCGCGATACACAGAGGAGGACTATGCACTTCATGAGGGGATTGAACCCGGCATTTGAGCCGAGGTGTGCAGTATTGCTAGCTCAGCCGAAGATTCCCTCCATTGAGGAGACGATCTCGGCTATGGAACAGGAGGAGAGCAGGATTAGGCTCCAGTCTAGTGTAGCAGGACTTCCAGGGGTAAAGTCGGCACTTGCAGTCTCCAAGCTAGGTAACACAGGGTACAGGAGCGAGACTCGGGAGTGTTACAACTGCGGCGAGGTAGGCCACCTGAAGCAGTTTTGCACTAAGCCACCGAAGGAGAGGAACTTGGGTGGAAGAGGCCAGTCTGGAGGTCGTGGTCGAGGCAGAGGTGGTCGGAGGGGTGGCAGAGGAGGCTACCAGGCACATCTGACGGTAGCAGAAGGAGAGAGTGAGGAGACCGTGATATTTACTGAGGAGGATCACAAGTTCCTGGAGATGTTGAAGAGGAAGCAGAAAGCAGCGAGTGAGGGGAAGTGTGTGCTAGATGATGCGTCCACCTCAACTTCAACAAAGGGTAACATTGCTTCCTTTGCTCACTCAGCCACAGGTACTTGTGATACACTCGCTCTTGCATCTATATCTACCTCCAGATCACCAGATTGGATAGTGGACTCTGGTGCGTCCCGACATGTGACTGGTGCTGCTAGGGAGTTTTCGTCTTATACTCACCTAGCAGTCCCAGAGAGCATCCAGACAGCCGATGGTACGGCTCGACCAGTAATTGGTAAGGGTACCGTGCAATGTACCAACACCTTGACTTTGTCCAATGTTTTGCATGCTCCTTCCTTTCCTGTGAACCTTTTATCCATAAGTGCCATTATATCACAACTAAAATGTGTCGTTTTATTTGATATTCCAAAGGTGATCTTCCAGGAGAAGGAGACTGGCAAGAGGCTTGGGACTGGCACATGGCATAGTGGCTTATGGTACCTGGATAGAGAGAGTGTGGACTCGGCTCTTTCATCCTTTCTAGAGGGTATAGGGGATGTTGGGAGACGTGTGGAGGACTTACTGCTACTTCATCATAGGCGTTTAGGTCATCCCTCTTTTTCGTTATTGAGTAGGTTGTATCCGCCTTTGTTTGAAAAGGCTAATAAAGAAAAACTGGTATGTGATGCGTGTGAGTTGGGGAAACACACTAGGAGCTCGTATTCTAGTTCTGGGAGTAGGAGTTCTCTTGCTTTTGACTTAGTGCATTCTGATGTATGGGGACCTTGTCCCACAATTGCTGTGAACGGATATAAATATTTTGTTTCTTTCATTGATTGTTTTTCTCGTGTGACTTGGCTTTATCTGATGAAGAATAAAAGTGATGTGTTTGCTTGCTTCAAAGACTTCCATAAAGGGATTCAGACTCAATACGGTGCAGTTGTGAAGGTATTAAGGTCAGACAATGGGACAGAGTACACCAATAGGGCGTTTGGGGAGTACCTGTCATCCCAGGGAATACAACATCAAACCACCTGTCCATACACACCAGAGCAGAATGGGGTGGCTGAACGAAAGAACAGACATCTCCTTGAGGTTACCCGGAGTATGATGATGTCAATGAATGTACCAAAATGCTTGTGGGGGCAAGCGGTCCTGACAGCGACCTTCTTGATTAATAGGATGCCCTCGCGGGTATTGGATTGGAAGTCTCCGATCGAAATGCTGAAAGGTAAGAATGAAGATGTCTTGCCTCTCAAAACATTTGGCTGTGTGTGCTTCGTACAGGACAACAGACCAAATGTGGGAAAACTGGATCCAAAGGCTGTGAAGTGTGTGTTTGTTGGGTATTCGGCTACCCAGAAGGGGTATGTTTGCTGGAGTCCGATTGAGAGGAGATTATTTGTTAGTATGGATGTCACGTTTCGAGAGCTTGAGCCATACTACTTAACTCAGGTTGCATCGCCCTTTGGTGACTCGCTCGATACAGGAGGTATGAGGCGAGAGGGGGAGGATGATAGTAGCAGTGAGAGGAGGATGATACCAGATGATAGTAGCAGTGAGAGGAGGATGGTGAGTGTGGGGGATATTCCCTGTCCACTTGTGGAGTCGGCCGAGGTGCCTGACCAGGGGAGGACCGAACCAGAGAATGGTGGGACTCAGGCTCAGGGGGAGCTAAAGGTGTACACGAGAAAAAGAAAGCAGGGTGAGGAAGCAGTGCCTACAGTGCCACTTGTGCCAAGTCCTTTGTCACTGCCTCCTCTGACTCCTGAGACACCTACACCATCTACCTCCGATCCCGAATACACAGGTGATATGATTCCTCTCTCTCCTCCTCCTACGCCCTTACCGATAAGGAGGACTTCTCGCAGTTGTGCAGGAGTCCCCCCTGATCGGTATGGCTTTCCACATGATATTGCCCAGTTTGTCTCTTACTCTCACATATCACCTGTACATGGAGCATTCATTGCATCTTTGGACATTGTCTCTATCCCTAAGTGTTGGCAGGTTGCTAAGGATGATCCGAAGTGGAAAGCTGCCATGCTAGAGGAACTTGAGGCTCTGGACAAGAACAAAACCTGGGAGCTCGTGTCACTGCCACCAGGCAAGAAGGCAGTTGGTTGCAAGTGGGTCTTCACGGTGAAGCAAAACCCGGAGGGTCGGGTGGAGCGCTACAAAGCCCGTTTGGTAGCAAAGGGATACAGTCAGACTTATGGCATTGACTATGATGAGACCTTTGCACCCGTGGCAAAGATGAGCACGGTACGAACATTGATTTCCTTAGCAGCGAATGGGGGTTGGAAGTTACACCAGCTTGATGTGAAGAATGCCTTTCTCCACGGTGACTTGTTGGAGGAGGTGTACATGGAGGTACCACCAGGTTTTGGCACGAAACAAACAGTTGGTAAGGTGTGCAGGCTCAAGAAGTCGCTCTACGGGCTGAAGCAGTCCCCTCGAGCCTGGTTTGACAGGTTTAGAAAAGCTATGGTAGGCATGGGGTATCGGCAAACCAATGCAGACCATACGGTGTTCTTTAGGCGACATGGAGCTCACATTACAGTGCTCGCTGTTTATGTGGATGACATGATTATTTCGGGAAATGATGAAGGTGAAATTGCGTTGCTGAAAAAGAAATTGGGAAAGGAGTTCGAGGTGAAGGACTTGGGACAATTGAGGTACTTCCTTGGGATTGAGATAGCTCGTGGTGCAGAGGGAATTGTCTTATCCCAGAGGAAGTATGTGCTAGATTTACTTACGGAGACAGGTATGATGGGGTGCAGACCCGCAGTTGCTCCCATTGACCAGAAGTTCAAGCTGAGTGCTGAGGCAGGAGAGCCAGTCGATAGAGAAAGGTACCAGAGGTTGGTTGGTCGCTTGATTTATTTGAGCCACACTCGTCCTGACATATCCTTTGCTGTGAGTGTGGTGAGTCGCTATATGCATGATCCCAGAGAGGGTCACATGGATGCTGTGTACCAGATTCTGAGGTATTTGAAGAATGCACCAGGAAAGGGGTTGATCTTCAGGAAGAATGGACATTTGAACATTGAGGGTTATTGTGATTCAGACTGGGCTAGTTGCTCGGATGACAGGAAGTCCACATCTGGATATTGCATGTTTATAGGGGGCAATCTGGTCTCCTGGAAGAGCAAGAAACAGACTGTGGTTGCGAGATCCACAGCCGAGGCAGAGTACAGGGCCATGGCCTTAGGCGTGGCAGAGATGTTGTGGTTGAGAGCTCTGTTGGTGGAGCTCAACATAGATCAAAGGGCCCAAATGAAGTTGTGGTGCGATAACAAGTCTGCTATTAGTATTGCCAACAACCCTGTGCAGCATGACAGAACCAAGCATATCGAGATTGATAGGTTCTTCATAAAGGAGAAGTTGAACAGTGGACTCTTGGAGTTAGGTCACGTTTCAACTAGAGATCAAGCAGCAGATTGTCTGACGAAAGGACTGAACTCGTTGGACTTAGCTAGAGGGTGTGATAAGATGGGCTTAGTGGATATCTTTTGCCCATCTTGAGGGGGAGTGTTGAGATATATTGTATGTTTCTAGGGTTTAGATAATTATAGAGAATTCTAGGGGGTTATTTGTAAGAAGTGTTGTAAGGCTTATAAGAGCCCAAAACCATTAATCAAAAAATTAGGTTACTGTTCACGGTACTGTTCACCCGTTACTGTTCACGCGTTACTGTTCAATAGTATACATCCCCCTGAATAGTCAGATATTACCAAGGCGGTCAAAAAATTCCCATTGCAATAATTCAAAGATAAATGTAACCCTTTTACACACAGTTTTGAATTGCATTTGTGCGATATGCACGCTTAATGATTACTTGATCAGTTCATTTTTCTACAACTGGTATTAATACTAATCAGTTACTTTGCAGAATAGTTTTATCTTTTTGGGAAAAAACCTCAAATATCTTTTTGAATCATCAGAATGCAAGGACCAGAACTTCATTTCAGTATTGTAACAGTATATAGAAAAAAATACCAATAGTAAAAATAAATAAATAAGACTAAATAAAGAAATTCAAGAAACAAAAGATACCCTATAAAAAAAGAAAATAACCACATTCCAGGATTTCATCAGCATGCAAGAACCACATTTCAGGATTTACGTACATACTACACATGCAAGCGCATGCAAGATAACGCAAAATGGAAAAAAGGAAAAAAAAAAGAAGAAGATAAAACAGACCAAGAAAAAAGAAGATTAATAATCAAAGAGAAAAGATATTACTTGTAAGAAAGTAATGCCTTGTTTCTTGAAAGATTGAATAGTCGCATTCTCAGTAGCATCAGCGCTATGAAAACTTGGCAGCAGAACCAAGGTGGGGTGGCCTAATTTCACGCTAGCTGTAGCTATGTACTTGCCAATGTAACTCAGCACTCCAATCACTAGCACCGTGCTCTTCGGCTGTGATGTCGATGCCATTGTTGGACGATCTCAACTGCTGGTACAGTGCGAAGTGGAATCAAGAAGTATTTTGAAACGGACAGTGCAGAAAGGGGTAGAATTGAAGCGGTTGGAGTGGGATAATATAGAGATGTTGTTTGAACGGTGGTTTACTTTTATATTTGTATTAAGTGGACTGAGCCCCAGTAATAGAAATCAGAAAACATCATTACAGCAACAAAATGGCCAAAACTTTTTGTATCATGGCCCATAAATCCTGAAAAATTCATACAACTCCAAAAATAACAGTCATTAAATGGTAGGAAATGAGAAAGAAACTAACAAAGCCATTGTAAAGGCACTGATAATTCAAAGATAACAATCCAAATATTACATAATAATATTAATGTTTTGAATATATACAAAATCAAGCTTAACAAAACAAAGCTTGCATCCATTCTCCAGCTGGGAAGTTGGAACCTACTTCCTCAAGGTCTCTACCATGTATGATGTATGATGCATAGAGGTCCCTGCAGTATTTACATCTCCTTAAATTAGTGAAATGAAAACTTGCTTTTATATCCCCAGAGAGGTCTGACAGTGAATAAGGTAGCGAGTGTAAAGATTGGTAAAAAGATATTTACATGGAATCCTTTATAGCTTTGATGGCATCTTTGACTGGGAGGAAGTCTTTCACTATAATTTCATTGTTCTCATCCTTCTTGTCTGTATACATACGAACATCAATGTAAGAACAAATTACAAAACATTTTATGATTAAACAGTCAAACACAAAATATTTCTAGAAAAAGTTTTGTGCTAAAAGGGTACAATTTTCAAAGAAGGTCCTGATCTCAGCAAGGCAATGAGGATGCAGATCAGTAATGTCTTTGTAATGCATGTATGCAGGGTCGTCAGAGCAAACCGAAATGACCTTGGGGGCATTTTGTCCCTGTTATCATTTTTCTAAACAATTTAAATATTCTGAAAAGAAACTTTCAGGATTTGTTGTATGATTTTTTTTTTGTGTAATATACTTGATCGATCATAGGCATCAGACCAATAGCACAGGCCTGCAGAAGACAACCTGGCATCATGGGATCCTATATGGCACAAATTAAGAATTTATTGAAATTCAAAGAGTTGTGTCAAAAAACCATAGTAGACTAAAAGTTGGATATTGCAACTTATGTACAAAGGGAGAAAGCAGCACACCTGCTTGAGAATAAGCGCTTCCATAGGGTCTTTATCCTCGCAAATAGTACGAGGAATAAATCCATAGTTCTGGGAGTATGCTACCGACGTCAAGTGCACATGGTCAATCTATTATTAGAAATTTACAAGAATTTTCTCAATCCAAAAGGAAAAAATACTAATTGTCATCATCTTCTATTACGGTCTTAAATTGGCGCCTACTCGAGGTTCTCAAGGCCACAAACGTATAGGGTGGTTCTTCATCTTCGAGCTCATGACATGCGTTGCCATAGTTGTCAGTGAGACTGGGTGCTGTAGAGTAGCTCATAGATGGGCTTAAAACTCACCTAATGTCAGTGATCATATGATATTATGTGCCATTGACAATTATGGCAGCACGGTTGGGACTTATCGATCCAGAGCTTGTTTATTCCGATTGCAAATAATTTAATTACCATGGCCACTTGATTTTGCAGAACTCCTATTAATTTACATGTATCTGTCCCTTGTATAATTGGATTTCAATTTTTTTGCAATTTTGAATTTGGTTTCAAAATCATTGATTGCGAAAAATTAGCATTTCCAAAGAAAAATGATTTTCTGATTTTTTTTTGTGCTCATTTTGAAGAATTTGTAAAAAAAGAATAGTTCCATATCTATAGAAAACATTAATTAACACTGTTCTGTTTTATTAATAGCAATTTAAGGAATATATAATGATATCGAGTGAAAACAGAACAAGATGATTTGCGTTCCAATTTATAAGTACTATTTTTATAATTATTTGATATTCTTGCTAACTATTTTTCTATTAATTTCTTCGCTTCAATTCACTGATAATAATATGTCTTCAAGATAGACAGTAGTTTGGTCCAGGTATACGTGTATTACAATTCTGAATTACTCGCTTAAAGTATTTAATGAGTTACAAAATAATGAGAAAATATTGTGTAAAAGAACCTTGATGACACCACTTGCTTTGTCAGCTTGTACTTTAAGTTGCTGCCTTTTGTAACTTCTATAATTTGCATTCATCCATACTTGAATTTAGAACTTATTTTTTTATTTGTTTTATATTAATTAATAAATATAGTAATTAATTAATTATTCCTTTGATAATTAGATTTGTATTGTTAGTATCAGTGACTCACACAGTTGAAACTGTTTGGAGCTTCAGGACCTGCATTAGAATTTAGAAAGAACAAAAAACAAAGAAAATTGAAAACTAAAAGACTATTATCACTTACTAATTAGATAAAAATGAGTAAAAAAATTCAAAAAAAATATTAATCTGTGACCTGATTCAAGGTCGTGCCAGGGGTGAATGGCGACAGATCTTCTGGACGAGAGAACATGCTCACTTAGAGTTGCCGGAGTAAAGTTGGAGGTGGCCAATACATAACCTGTATCCAACATCCTAAAATCAAACTACAGTGTGAAAAAAGATTCAGAAATAAAAAAAAGAGGAGTTTTTTTATATATCATTCTAACTATATAATAATGAAATACGTGTCTAATTAGAAAAAATTCCATGACTATGAGTGTATGGTTAGTTGATAACACATGATTTGTTGTCGTTCAGTTAATACATGTATGAAATTTGTAAAGCTGACCAGCTGATTTAGTAGAGTCTGTCAAAAATGTTGTTCTGGTCTGGAAATAAAGCACTGAAAAAATAGATCCGCAGAAACAAATTTCTGCTCATAACATCTGATCCATTTTTATTATGTAATTATGCTTGAAGATTGTGAATTGTAGAAAGAATCTGTTGTGATCAGTTAGGAATTAATATAGTACGTACGTAAATAGATCTATCTACATTCTATATATATGCTTGAGTGATCACAAGTTCACAACTGATCCAAAAGAACCATTCAAAAAAACAGCGGCAGGGGTAGGGGCAAGGGTAAGGGGTGATCAAATATAATCCTTACATATATAGAGTTGATAGTTTGATGCAATCAGAAAATAGTATAAAACAACAAATACTCACAGTTTAGTGATACAATGGGTTTCTCGGACAATTGCAAAGGGAAAGAGATGAGGAGCAAGAAGTTGTGTAACCCTCTATTTATACTAAAGCATTGGTAAACTTTTCTGGTCCACCAACTAATTTGGAGAGGAGCTATATGGAGAAAACTATGTTAGAACATTATCCGTGATCCTCTAATGAATTCTAAATTAACATAAAATTATTTTGATCTATTCTGTCGGTCTTCTGAAGAGACAGAACCCCGTTGATCACCGGATTCCTTAAGCCTTCGCGGTGATCCTTCTCTTCTCCAATGGAGAGACGAAGAGAATCAGCCCGGCGGTTTTCTTCCCTTTTCAGAAAACCCGAATTTTTTTTTTTGGATAGATGAAGTCTGTTGGTTAATGCCTTATGAGGGTAATGGAAAAATGACGGTTCTTGATCTCTTTATAATGAGTGTCAATAACTGAAAGGTTGACAAACTACTGGTTATGCCTTAGCGGATCCATACCAGATCCAATTTCTCTTTTAACGGGTTTACTTTCAAAATCAGAAAACTGTCTATTAGTTGTATTCTCCAGGGACCAATAGCATAATTGTATTATTACTAAACTTTATATAATTTAGACCATTACTAAATCATAAAGTTATTAATACGTATTCTACACATTAAGGGCCCCACTTCACATGACACATATTGAAACCCGATAAATAATACTTAATTTGATCACTTCATAACGGGTCTAATTAGATATTTGACAGTCTATTATTCAATATATATTTATATTACATATAAGCCCATATAATTTTGTAATTAATAGAAATTAATTCCAACAATCTCCCACTTGGGCTATATGTATATCCAAATAATATATATATTGATAAAATTGAATTGAATACTCTAACTGTGCTGTCATAGCCTTTTGTGTCATCAATCAATTCCGTCCATCAATTATATTCACAAGGACTTAAGTAGTATTTATTTCATAATGCGAAACCAAACTAACATAAATTACTGTGTAAATATAACTAAATGACATGAATCATGAAGGGGATATGTAGTTTGAAAATTACATATAATGTAATCCACATGCCTATCTTCAATTTAGTCACCTTAAAATAATTTTGAGATCAATCACAAATTCAGAATGCCAACTGAAAAACTGAATATCTGAAAACTTTATAACTGAAAACTGCATGATACATACAAAAGCATATCATATAAAACATCAAACACAAGTACAATAATCTCCCACTAAACCTGTAAATCCTCTACTACACAGATACCCATATGAGCGACATGCTCATGAAACTGTTTGGGCATTAAACCTTTAGTCAGTGGATCTGCAACCATGGAAGTTGTTCCAATATGCTCGATATTGATTAGTCCATTCTGAACCCTTTCCTTCATAAGAAGAAACTTTATATCGATATGCTTTGACTTCGATGAACTTCTGTTGTTGTTTGAATACAATACTGCAGAATTATTGTCACAATACAATTTTAGTGGTAACTTGATAGTATCCACTATGCGCAGCTCCGTCACAAAATTTCGCAGCAATATTCCATGATTTGATGCCTCAAAACATGCAATGAACTCTGCTGCCATGGTGGATGGGGCAATAAGCGTCTGCTTTGCACTTCTCCAAGAGATAGCTCTCCCGGCTAACATGAAAATGTAACCGGATGTAGACTTAATGCTATCTTGACAGCCCGCAAAATCGGAATCAGTATACCCAATGATCTCAAGCTTATCTGATCTCCGATAGGTGAGCATATGATTCTTCGTTCTTTGTAAGTACCGTAGTACCCTTTTGGCTGCTCTCCAGTGATCCAGTCCAGGATTACTCAAATATCGTCCCAGCATTCCCGTAATGTACATAATATCCGGACGCATGCAGACCTGAGCATACATCAAACTCCCAACTGCTAAAGCATATGGAATTTGCTGCATTTATGACCTTTCAAGTTTGTCTCAGGATATTGTTTGAGACTAAATTTGTCTCCTTTTGCAACCGGGGTATTACCTGGTTTATAATGTTCCATGCCGTATCGCTTGAGAATTTTGTCGATATATGCTTGTTGTGAAAGGCCCAAAATACCCTCAGTGCGATCTCTATGTATTTTTAGACCTAACATATGATGCTTCTCTAAGATCTTTCATTTCAAAATTTTTGAAAAGAAATTTCTTAGTATCACGCAACATATTTATATCGTTCATGACAAGCTATATGTCATCAACATATAAAACTAGGAACATGAATTTACTCTCACTGAATTTGTGATATATACATTCATCCACCAAATTAGCCTCAAAACCAAATGAGACAATCACTTGATGAAATCGAAAATACTACTATCGAGACGCTTGTTTGAGCCCATAGATGGATTTCTTTAATTTGCAAACCGTTTGATTTGGGTCATCCGACTCAAAATACGGTGGATGCACCATGTAGATTGTTTCATCAATGCTATCATTGAGAAACGCTGTCTTTACATCCATCTGATGTAACTCAAGATCATAATGTGCCACTAAAGCCATAATAACTCTAAAAAAATCTTTCATCGACACAGGTGAGAAAGTTTCCGTAAAGTCAATGCCTTCCTTTTGTGTAAAGCTCTTAGCAACAAGTCATGTTTTGTATCTTTCAACATTACCTTTGGAATCCCGTTTGGTTTTAAATATCCATTTGCAACCAATAGGTTTCACATCTTCAGGTAATGAGACGATATCCCAGACTTTATTGTCATGCATCGACTTAATTTCATCATTCATGACTTCGATTTATTTCTGTGAATTTGTATTTTCCAAAGCTTGACGGAGGTTGACCGGATCATCTTCCATAATGCCAATGTCAAATTCATTTTCTCGAAGATATACAACATAATCATTAGATATTGCACTTCTTCTCTCTCTTGTGGATCGTCTTAAAGACACTTGTTCTTGAAGTTCTTGAGGTGGTATAGGTTCCTCTTCAACATCAACATTGTCGTGTACATGATTCTCTTCCATTTCTGGAGGTTCATTCACAGTAGGTTCATTCACTGTAGAATTCTGAACCAATGAGTCTCCAGATATTCTTATTACAATTGGCACCGATATCGGCGCCCCTTGTATAGGAGAATTATGTCTTTCTTCAAAGACAATTTAATTTGCATTTCTCCCTTGAACCATAACATCCTCAAAGAACTTAACTGTATTTGTCTCGAAAATTGTTCTATTAGTGGGATCATAAAATTTATACCCCCGGGACCTATCCGCATAACCGACAAAATAGCAGCTAACTGTCATTTCGTCCAGCTTTTTCTCTTATGGCCTGTAAGGCCGAGTTTCAGCCGGACAACCCCAGATTCTAAAATGTTGGAGACTAGGCTTCTGCCAGGTCCACAACTCATATGGAGTCTTGTTTGTTGCTTTAGTCGGTACTCGATTCAGAATGTATACTGCTGTCTTGAGCGCTTCTCCCCAGAGGTTCAATGGAAGCGAGGTATGAGAAATCATACTCCGTACCATCTCCATTAACGTTTAATTGCGCCTTTCAGCCACACTGTTCATTGCGGGCGAACCCGGCATTGTATATTGTGGCACAATTCCACTTTTCTCTAGAAATTTAGCAAAAGGCCCTGGACGTTGTTCTCCTGAGCCGTCATATCGACCGTAATATTCACCACCACGATCCGATTTGACGTTTTTAATCATTTTGTTGAGTTGTAACTCAACTTCAGTCTTAAAGGATTTAAATGTGTCCAAACCTTGAGCCTTTTCTTTAATTAAAAATATATAGCCATATCTAGAATAATCGTCAATGAAACTTATAAAATATACATGTCCATTCCTAATAGCTGTAGGGAATGGCCCACATACACCAGTATGTATCAGCTCAAGGACGTCCGTCATACGATTAGCTGTATATTTACGCATGCTTGTTTTTTTGCCCTTTGCACACTCAATGCACGGACCGAGATCCGACATGTCTAAGGGTCGTAGAATTTCACTTTGAATAAGACGTGTAATTCTCTGTTGAGAAATATGACCTAAACCCCTATGCCAAAGTGCAGCTGAATCCTGATGTGTTACCTTTTGTCTAACGTTTCGAATTTCATTATGCAATGTCTCATTATAGGAAATAATAGTATCTAAAGCATAAAGATTATTCAAAATAGACAGAAAACCAAAAGCAACCAATTTGGAATTTTGATACAAACTAAACTTTTTATCTCCAAATGAACAAGAAAAACCTAATTTGTCCAATGCAGAAATAGAAATTAAGTTTCGAAGCGGTATGCATCATTTCAAGAATGTGCTCCCTGATATTGCTCTTGCCATTATACTTCATTGTGCAGAGTTTGTTTAATTGAATGCCTATTTCAGGTTTCTCATTCCTAACAAACCTCTGCTCAAGTTCCTTAAGATAATCTTTGGCAAGAGTGGAATCAGAAATCGATCACCTAAAACTTTCAGGAATGGTCTTCTGCATGACCCGGAGACACAAGCGATTTGACCTCATCCACCGTGCATGTGCATTTTGTTCTTTGTCAGAACTATTTTCATTAGGCACAGGTGGTTTAGTCTCCTGTAACGCTATGTCCAGAACAAGGCACCCAAGGATAATCTCTAGATTATCTTTCCAATCTTTGAAATTAGAACCCGTAAGCATCGAAATATTATTGATGTCGGCCGTAAGATCAGTAATTTTTGCTGGAAAAATATTGGTAAAAGAACGAATTAAAAGTCTGAATTATAATAAAAAAATCAAAATAAGGCATATTCGATCAACTAAATATCTTCGAACAATAAGTGCTCTTTGGAGTCAATCATTATTCTAGGATAAATAGGTATAGCAATAGAATATAACAGTCCATTTTGATGTCAATAAGTCAACCTTCCTTTGAACCGATTAACTAACTACATCAAAAAACATTATGATCATTACCCATTCATCACTACAAGTATACACATATAATATTTGATCATTGTTTTTCCTTTGGGCTAATCCAATAACCAAACATCATATGTATATTTTCTGTGTATAAAGTGACAAATGATCAACTCAAGTATGAAAGCTTACTTTGATAAGTTGATACATTTATCAATCATTTTCCAAAATATATCTAATTCATAAGTCTTCATGATGATTCAATATTATCCAAAAAAAATATATCAAGATTTGGCTTAACCGATTTAACCATGATGGGCTCATGAAAGGTAGAAAATAAAACAATAATTAACATGAGTCCAAATCATAACTGAGATAGTATGACCCAAAGCACGATAGTCTCCATTGTAAGAATGTACACGACAATAGCCTTCATCCATCTTCTTCAATGTTCTTCATCCTAACTAAATTACTACTCTAATAGTAATAAATGAAAAATTTACATTAAAGTCCTAAGGATAGTGGCTCGCAGACCGCATAAATGATACACATAAGCGACATGTAAGTCACCTTTAATTACGAAATTTAATTAATTCAACGGGACACCTTAGGCCGCATTTACACACATCATTCATGTTAGATTTGTGTTCTAAAAGTTATCATTTGTTGATTATCTTTTATATATATTATATTTATGAATTGAATGTGATTTACATTTTGTTCTATGAGTTTTATATTTATATTTAGAAGTGTTCAAGAAGATGCACTTGGTCTTGAACTGCAGGACTCTAAGTAAATAAATATACAACACTAAAATGTTCACAGGTTTTGCATATTAGCAAGAACACTAATATGACATATAAGACTGTCGTGTTGATTAAAAGTACGTTGTAATTCTGCAAACGTTGATAAAAAATTATCATTTAATAACACGAATATATGAAATGCTTCATATATTGAACAGACTTAATAGACGAAACATTATATGGATTATGTTAGTGTCATTAATGTTTTCATCGTGTCTCTGATTTCAAGATTGAAACATATATTGTTTTCACATGAGGAATGTACAACGTAACTATTATTAAAAGCTACTTGTAAGAAGTGGTGATAAAAATAATAGTTCTTTATATGTAACTTGTGCGAGAAAATGATATATGTCAATAGCATCATTGCCACTCATTAATAATGAGAAATGATATTTTGGGCCCTTTGATAAAGTAGAATTATAAATGGATCCAATATAACTGAAGTGCAGTTATAATTTTATAATTTGCTTAATAGAGATCAAGAAATGATTATAATACAAAGATGACACAGTCCTACTTTGTATGTTAATCAGAATATCATAAGGCAAAAAAATAGATACAAGTAATGACAAATGTTACATTACTATAAGGATCGTATTTCGTAAAAGGATTATTAAACGTCTATGTTATTTGGGTAGCTATAATGTATAGCTAGAATACCACTTACAGTTTATGAAATTAAATATTTAATTTCATTGCCAACATAATATAGATCCTCAATATAAGTCACACCAACTGAACGGGAAACAAGAAATAAATATTATGTCACATGATATAGCTGACTAGCAAAGAAATAAATATATATTGTAATGTGCATATTATGATAATAATATTCATTGCACATATCGTAATATGTGAATATTATGAAATATAAATTTATTTCAAGCCCAAGCCCAAGCCCAAAACATATTTTAGCAAATTGAGAAAAGAATAAGCCTAAACAAATATTGATTATGACCATTAAATTCGGATTACAAAATGGACAGATTTTAAGGTAACTTTGAATGAGCATTTGAAGGGGCAAACATCAACTAATCTGAGCATATGATATATGAATTATGTATCCCTTCGAATTTAGAATCTAACGGTGAAAGTTTCAAGTCGTTTGGAATTCCCTACAGAAAGTTATGATAGGTTTAGTAACAAAAGGTCAGAAGTTGATGTGCTGTTTCGAATTTTGTTCATGGTTTAATACGAATTTAAAAAGTCTAATTATTTTTCTTAATAGCTGAAAAATAATAGAAAAGATATATACATCAGGCTTTTTTCTCTCTCAAGTAAGTCTAGAGTAAGTCTAGAATTTTTCCTCCAAAACATTTTGTTAAAATATATATTGATTGATTATACAATCGATTAATTGACGAATGAAAAAGCTAGACACGGAAGAGAGTTCGCTAGCACGAATTCGACACCGTTCTTGTTTTGGATTCAAGGTGAACCTCAGAGTAACCAAGCTACCTTAAATATCATAGGTATGATATAAAATTCCCTCTTGTAAGAATATGTATATGATTACAACATGGATAAATTAGCAATAATAGAACGATCTTAAATGTTATCGGATTAAATTTTTTTTTGTTTTATCCGATTCGCATCATGAAATCTTTCAATAAATGCATTCATTACAATTTTTCACAAAAGGCAACGGGGTCATATTATCTCATATATCCACCACTGCAAAACAGAGTTAGACATGCAATACAAAATAGGCTTTCTAACAGTGGCGGTCCCGCCACAGACTTAATTTGAGCGATTACAGATCAACAATTCTGGTTCGGAAATAACCGCAGCGGAATACAAATCAGAAATTTGTACCTTTGATTTGATCTATAAACTTTCATAACTGATCATAAACAGTTCAAAAACCGGTTTGTTGGCCAATTAATTTCTTAAATTTAACATAGTTTCAAATTTGATTGACAATTTTGAAACGCAGAGATTAAAACTTAACTGAATAATAAACAGAAATTAATTCCCAAATTGAATAACCAATTAATTGTCAATTTTGAGGTTTGGAATCAATTTTCAAAACTATATTTTGATTTCTGAAACTAAAATTCTAACCAATAGATATATTGATTTCCGAACTATTTGAAAAATCAGATTTGGTTAAATAATTTGATTTAAACCAACAAATCAAAATTAACTAAACAGATCTTCAAAAGCACAAATATATTTTCAATTTCCGAACCAAAATCAGAATTTGATCGTTCAACTAGAGTTTGCTCTAATACCACTTGTTAGAACATTACCCGTAATTCTCTAATGAACTCTAAATTAACATAAAATTACCTTGATCCATGCTGTCGGTCTTCTGGAGAGACACAACCCCATTGATCACCGGATTCCTTAAGCCTTCGCGGTGATCCTTCTCTTCTCCGATGGAGAAACGAAGAGAATCAGCCCGGCGGTTTTCTTCTCTTTTCAAAAAACCCGAATTTGTTTTTTTTTTTTTGGAGAGAGGAAGTATGTTGGTTAATGCCTTATGAGGGTAATGGAAAAAGGACGGTTCTTGATCCCTTTATAATGGGTGTCAATAACCGAAAGGTTGGCAAACCACTGGTTATGCCTTAGCGGATCCATATCAGATCCAATTTCTCTCTTAACGGGTTTACTTTCAAAATCAGAAAACTACCTATTAGTTGTATTCTCTAAGAACCAATAACATAATTGTATTATTACTAAACTTTATATAATTTAGACCATCACTAAATCATAAAGTTATTAATACGTATTCTACACATTAAGGGCCTCACTTCTCATGACACATATTGAAACCCGATAAATAATACTTAATTTAATCACTTCATAACGGGTCTAATTAGATATTTGACAGTCTATTATTCAATATATATTTATATTAAATTAATTAATTTTTATTTTGTAATTAATAGAAATTAATTCCAACAAGCTAAAGTTGTTTCAACTCCTTTTGCGCTGCATTTCAAGCTTTCAACCACTTTGAGTCCGAAATAAAGGAGCTATATGGAGAAGGTTCCATATTCTAGCGTGGTCGAGAGTCTTATGTATTTAATGGTGTGTACTCGACCCGACATTGCTCAAGTCATTAGTGTGGTAAGTAGATATCTCTCTTGTCCCGGGAAAGGACATTAGGAAGTAGTGAAATGGATTTTTCGCCATTTAAAAGGTATCATTAATGCTCGTTTGGAGTTTGAAAAAGAAAATGGGGGCACTAATGAGTTATGTTGATTCAAATTTTGGAGGTGATCTTGACAAGAGGAGGTCTTTGACGGGGTACATTTTTATCCTTGGAGATTGTGCAATTAGTTGGAAGTCTCAACTTCAACCAACTATTGCACTCTCAAGTACCAAAGCCGAATATATGACAATCACGGAGGCAATCAAAGAGGCTATTTGGCTCAAGACATTTGCTAGTGAGATGTTTTCTTTCATTCGTCTTATCACGGTGTTTTGCAACAATCAAACTGCGGTCCATTTGACAAAGGAACGTATGCATCATAAGAGGACAAAGCACATTGATATCATCTCGGAAGGTAATGTTCTTGTGAAAAAGATTGGTACGGAGAAGAATCCTGCGGACATGCTCACAAAACCTCTTCCAATTACAAAGTTTAAATTTTGCACAAATTCAATATTGGTTTCTTGCTAGTTTTATGCTAGTTTTGCTTCTATTTTATTGTTACTTTTGATTCTAGCCTTGTGCTAGTTTGATGCTAGCTTTTGCTAGTTATATTTTGTGTTAATTTATCTTACGATTATGTTATTACGGTTTGGACACAATTTATCTTAAGGCAGAGATTGTTAGAATGTGATCCAAATTATGTTTTGAGCCTGTGGGTCTAATCTTTATATTTTATTTTTATATGATATGTAATATACAAACTCAAGATAACATAATTAACTTTCATCTTCCCGTCTAAGCTTCTCTTCTCTTCTCAACCTCACCGATTACAACAATGTCTTGTGCTAAAAGAGGGTACAATTTTCAAAGAAGGTCCTGATCTCAGCGAAGCAACGAGGATGCAGATTCTTTGTAATGCATGTACGTAGGATCGTCGGCACAGACCGAAATGACCTTGAGGGTATTTTGTCCCTGTTATCATTTTTAGTAAACAATTTAAATATTCTTAAAAGAAACTTTCAGGATTTGTTGTTTGATTTTTTTCCTATTGTAATGTACCTGATCATCAATCATACACAATAAACCGATGGCACAAATTAAGAATTATTGAAATTCAAAGACTTGTGTCAAAAAACCATAATAGACTAATAGTTGGATATTGCATCTTATGTACAAAGGGAGAAAGCAGCACACCTGCTTGAGAATAAGCACTTCCATAGAGTTTTTATCCTCTCCAATAGTACTTGGAATAAATCCATAGTTCTGGGGGTACACTGCCGACGTCGAGTACAGCACTCGGTCAATCTATCATTAGAAAATTGCCGGAATTTTCTCAATCCAAAAGGAAAAAATACTAATTATCTTCATCTTCTATTACGGTGTTAAAGTGGGGCCTGCTGGAGGTTCTCCAGGCCATAAATGTATAGGGTGGTTCTTGCTCTTCGAGCTCATGACAGGCGTCACCATAGTTGTCAGTGAGGCTGGGTGCTGTAGAGCGGCTCATAGATGGGCCTAAAACTCACCTGATGTCAGTGATCCTATGACATTCAGTGCCATTGACAATTATGGCAGCAGTTTGGGACTCGTCGATCTAGAGCTTGCTTAGTCTGATCGTAAATAATTCAGTTACCATGGCCACTTGATTTTGTAGATACTGTATTGATTGACATGGATCCTTCCCTTGTATAATTGGATTTCAATTTTCTTTGCAATTTTGGACTCGGTTTTGAAATCTTTGATTGCGAAAATTTAGCATTTCCAAAGAAAAATATTTTACTGATTTTTTGTGTGAAGCTTGGCATTTTGAAGAATTTACAAAAAGAGAAATAGTTCTATGTTTATTGGAAATATTAATTAATACTATTCTCTTTTATTGTAGCAATTTAAGGAATATATACTAATACTGAACGAAAACAGAACAAGACGATTTGCAATCCAATTTATAAGTATTATTTTAATAATGATTGATATATTCTTGCTAACTATTTTTTTTAATAATTTCTTCACCGATAATATAGGTTGATATTGTATAGTAATATTGACTTCGATCAACATTTGAAAAGATACAGAAAATTAATTCAATATTGTATGGTAATATTGTTGCAGACATACAGGGATAATTTTTCCTAAACAAAATATAATAGGTTAGCACAACTACTACTTAGTTTTGGGCTATGTTATTCCATTATTATACCTCTTATTCCCAAATATTCATTGTTTATTATATAAATTTTTTGTGCTTGTGATTATAAATGAGGAAGAGATAATTTATACCATATTTATGCCTCGACCAAACTTATGCTACAATAATAATATGTCTTCAAAATAGTTAATAGTAGGATATTGTTAACTGCCTCGCAAAAGTACTATTATCTTGGCCTAAGTTTTGTCCAGGCATATGTATACTATAATTCTGTGTGTCACTAACTTAAAGGACTTAATAAGTTGCAAAATAATGAGGAAATATTGTGTAGAAGAACCTTGATTAGACCGCTTGCTTTGTCCAACTTGTACTTTAATTTGGTGCCTTTTGCAACTTCTATAAACTGCATTCATCCATTCTTGAATTTAGAACCTACTATTTTATTTGTTTTATATTAATTAATAGATACAATAATTAATTAATTATTCTTTTGTTAATTAGATTTATATCGCTAGTATCACTGACTCACGCAGTTGAAAATGTTTGGACCTTCCGGACCTGCATTAGAATTTGGAAAGAACAAAAAACAAAGGAAATTGAAAATTAAAAGACTGTTGTGACTTTTTAATTCGACAAAAATGAATAAAAAATTCAAAAAAAGTATGAATTTATGACCTGATTCAAGGTTGTGCCAGGGATGAATGGCGACAGATCTTCTGGACGAGAGAATATATTCTCACTCAGAGTAGTAGGAGTAAAATTGGAGGTGGCCAAGACATAACCTATACCCGCCATCCTAAATCAAACTACAATATGAAAAATGATTTAGAAATAAAAAAAGGAGTTTTTTTATATATCATTCTAACTATATAATAATGAAATACGTGTCTAATTAAAAAAAATCCATGACTATGAGTGTATGGTTAGTTGATAACACATGATTTGTTGTCGTTCAGTTAATACATGTATGAAATTTGTAAAACTGACCAGCTGACTTAGTATAGTTTGTCAAAAATGTTATTCTGGTCTGGAAATAAAGCACTGAAAAAATAGATCCGCAGAAACAAATTTCTGCTCATAACATCTGATCCATTTATTATGTAATTATGCTTGAAGATGGTGAATTGTAGAAAGAATCTGTTGTCATCAGTTAGGAATTAATATAGTACGTACGTAAATAGATCTATCTACATTCTATATATATATGCTTGAGTGATCACAAGTTCACAACTGAACCAAAAGAACCATTCATAATAACAGCGGCAGGGTAAGGGGCAAGCGCAAGGGGTGATCTAATATAATCCTTATATATATATAGCCGATAGTTTGATGCAATCAGAAAATAGTATAAAACAACAAATACTCACAGTTTAGTGATACAACGGGTTTCTCGGACAATTGCAAAGGGAAAGAGATGAGGAGCAAGAGGTTGTGTAACCCTCTATTTATACTAAAGCATTGGTAAACTTTTCTGGTCTACCAACTATTTGGAGAGGATAACATTTATTCTAGATTGTGTTTAGTAGTAAAATAAAGTAAAGATAACTCAGTGATAAGGTTATCTCCAGGAAGAGATAACTGTAGTGATTATGTTGGCAAAATAAAGTGAAGATAATAAGAGTTATCTCTCTACCTAGCACTGTGCCAAGAATTATCTTCTTATCGTTTAACTCACAAACATAAAATAAAGTCTCAAAATTTAATGTAAGCCGTATGATTTTAAAAATATTACTGTAAGATGTATGCTCTATTTTTTATTTGGTGATTATTATTTTGATGTAAAAGGTCTGAATCTTTTCAAATCATACGGTTTAATGTAGAATGAATTAGGCTAGGTATTGATTTAATTAAAAAAATTTACTCTGCTTTAATTGAGTATTACACACTACTCCAAACAATAGGATGAACTTAAAAAAACACTCAAAATAATCTCTAATGTTTTTTTTTCAGTAAACTTGATAGTTTTTTGCCAAATTTTAACCTTTAATTATTTTTCAACGGCATTCACAAACCTGAAAAGTACTGTAACCGACAAAATATTTAAGAGAGTTTGATACGTACAGTTTTACAATAAAAGTTAGGCTTGTAATTCTCCAGTCTAACAATATACAAAAAAAAGATCCCTCACCTTCTTGAATAAACAAGGAGAAGGTTGAAATTTTATGATTTTTTTTACATTTCTTTTGGATTAAGAGGAAAGGTTCCTAGCTATTGGATGCTTTAATATCTACAGGTGATTCTTTTTCCATTTAAAAATTGTTAAAATATAAAAAAATTTAAATGGGTTTTCGTACAATATTTAGTATGTAAATTATATTAAGCATCTCGGATTGATTGGATTCATTAAAATATATAATTTTTAGCAAAAGATAGAATCCTATACTATCTAATTTATATAAGAAGTCTATTAGCTGTAAGAAAATTTTGAAATATTTTGTCAACACAACATGCTTGAACACTCTGATTAAGATTAGGCACAGGAAAATCTTTGATATGTTTCAAAGGGAACTGATATACAAATATCATTATTGATATTATTATTGATACTAACTTTATTATTCAAATTAAATAAGTTTTTATTCATGTTAATAATTTTATTATATAATTTATTTGTACAGTACTTTTATTATTCAATTTAAGTGAGTTACTATTCAAATTAGTAGTATTTGAGTCGAATAATAAAAATATTATAGAAAAAAAGTTACATAATAATGTTGTTAACATAAATAATAACTCATTTTACATGAATGATAAAGTCGGTAGCGATGATAGTATTAATAATGACATCTCCCAAACATTTTCCTATTTCAAATGCACAAGAATAATACAGAGATCTACAAAAGGAAATCCACATAAGAACTCCAATGTCCCATGACATGAAGTTAAGGTTGTTAATGTGTCAGATGTGGTTTGGATTAAGCATGAAAATGAAAAGAGTAAAAAGGAATTAAAAGTTTCTCACGGGAACAGATATATGTTACAGATCCGACGATTCAAAGATGATCCTGACCTCCAGTGATTTGAATCGCGGGGCCAACAATTCCATTTCTCCATTTGCTAACACGCATAAGATGGAATCAACACAAAAATAACTGCTGATATTTCCAATAATTGGGAGTATGGAACCACCACCAGTATTTTTGTTCATTACATGACAGTTTTCATTCTATCTAAAATAGCAGCTACGGAAAACAGATTTCCTATTAACCAGAGAAAATTACAAAATCTGAGAAATAGAAGCACACAAGGGTTAGAACTCAGAAGAGAGAAGAATTTCTTCTCTCCTGTTTTGTTAACACAGAAGGAATCTGTCCAGATACTCATACAGTGCAGTGTATCTGATACGAGGATAGAGCTGGGTTGCCTCCACACCAAATGACGGGTCGATCACAAAATTAGTTTGGTCTCCCCTGAAGAAAAATGCACGCATTAAAGCAAGCGCAGACTTCATTCTTGGTTTTTCTTCTACAATAACATGTGCAATAAAAATATTAGATGAGCATATATCTTGAGAAATGCATGATTCAGCCGCTTATGCTGTTATATATCTTAGTGTCCTTGAAATTTGTTTAGGAACTTAGGTACTTCAACACACACGGTTGGTAGAAGGCATTCTTTTCTGTTTTTTCTTTTACCAGTGAGCATGATTCTTTGCTAGTTCAGACCACTAAGGGGCTGTCTGTTGCTGAAACAAGAAGGTACTAAGATTTCAAAAAAATAAAAGGATTAAAACAACAAGCTTCATAACTTGATTAATAATTTGATTAAAAGGGCTAACCATCATAGTACTGCTTCAGAAGTGCTTCTTCAGAAACATAGTTCCTCGAATAGAAAAATCTCTCGATCTTGCACTCCCAAAGTGCCACTAACTCATTGAGCGTTATTACATTTTCGGGAGGCCTAATGTACAAAGTCTTGTTCAAAGTTCTTGGATCATTTGCTGCTAAGATTGTGTACCTCGCGATATCCTCCTCAACAGAAAAGACAACTGAACAAATGTGCCCCAAAAGAAAACATAAAATAAAGAAGAAATAGAATCAGAATTGAACGAATATACTAATAAACTGAAAGAACCAAAAGACAATCTGTTTCTAACCGCCATTAACTTCACAGAGATTTATTTACTTCACATTAATGGCATTAAAATTTCTTCTCACTTTTGTATATTGCAGTTTTACTGATGCTGAAGGACAGATGTCAAAGCCAAAATTAAAATTTTTTTATTTTTTTTTTAACTTACAACTGTTTTGGACTAGCTAGTAGAACTGAAGCAGGGCCTCATCATGCAAAAATAACAAAATCTCAGGGATTATACAAATACCTAATCTTTAAGTGAAGATTTTGAATTACCTTTAGTGTTTCCATCACCAAATAAGGGAATCCTGAGTGGCAACGATAGCAATGACTGTTCATTTTCCGAACGGCCAAATAATCTTCCTGCAAAGAAATTTGCGACAATGTAGGTGTATGGTACACCGGAGTGCTCTATAAACCGCTTCATCTGGCGCTGCTTTTCAAGTTCATTCTGTGCTGGCTGGAGAACATTCTGGGTCCAGTCGGGATCAAACGTATATCCTGACGGAATAAACCTCTGCAATTTTTTATCCAACATTTCCACTTGTTAGAAGTAATAGACAGTGCACAATATAATGCAGTATGAAGGTATGAGCCTTGATCTTATAGGTATAACAAAAAAACAAAGAACCAAATGCAATTAGTATTTTTTTAAAAAAAAAAAAAAAAGATGACAAGCACCAGTTTCATCAATTGAAACAAAAACTTACATACTATAAGTATCAAGCAAACATTCAACAAAGGCCAAACCCCCTAATAAAAGAAAACCCCTATGTAGTCAGCCTCAGTTCATTTTCAAGCCTCAGTTAAAATGCAATTGTGTCATTTTAACATTGTTAAACATTTTTTCCAATTTCTAAAACATCCTCAAGTTTCAGTTTTATTTTTGGTTGGAACGTTGCTTTTTGCATCCCTCTCATTTTAGAAACTTTAATTTGCTTTTAGCAAAAGAGAAGTAATAAAAAAAAATGCACTGACTATATTTGTCATTGCTATTCATAATGTTAAAAGAAGTCCAGACCGTAATGTTGCCGGCTTCTATGATTGCTGCTATAATCCTGGTCTGATCCAACACATCATCATAAAACCCCCCAGCTGATATCACCACATCGACAGCCCTGAGTGCTTGCACCAACCTTGCATGGTTGTATATATCCCCCTGAATAGTCACATATTACCAAGGCGTTCACAAAAAATTTGATTGCAATAATTCAAAGATAAAAGTAACCGCTTTTACACACAGTATTGAATTGCATTTATGCAATACACTTAATGATTTCTCGATCAGTCCATTTTGCTACAACTACTATTAATACTAATCAGTTACTTTACATCACAATTTTATCTTTTTGGATCATCAGAATGCAAGAACCAGAACCTCATTTCAGTACTGTAATAAGAGAAATAATACCAAGAATAAAACTAAATAAATAAATAAGACTAAATAAAAGAAATTCAAGAAACAAAAGAAACCCTATAAAAGAAGAAAATAACCACATTTCAGGTTCTCATCAGAATGCAATAACCACATTTCAGGATTTACATACTACACATGCAAAATAACCAGAATGGAAGAAAGAAAAGAAAGAAGATAAAACAGACTTAAAAAAAAAAAGAATAAAAATCAAAGAGATATTTACTTGCAAGAAAGTAATGCCTTCTTTCATGAAAGATTGAATAATCTCATTCTCAGTAGCATCAGCACTGAAATCTTGGCAGCAGAACCAAGGTGAAGTGACCTAATTTCACGCTCGCCATAGCCATGTACTTGCCAATGTAACCCAGTGCTCCAATCACTCCTTGCTCTTTGGCTCTGTTGAGGCCATCATCATCGGATGATCTTGACCGCTGATATAATGTGAAGTGGAGTCAAGAAGGAAAAGGAGAAGTGCAGAAAGGGGTAGAATTGATGCGGTTGGATTGGGATAATATAGAGACTGTTGTTGGAGCGGCAGCTTGTTAAATTCTTTTTACTGCTGGTTTCTATGGTGGTTTATGTTTTTATGACGGGAATACCGTGATTGTCAGTAATTAACATCTAGTGATCTAGATAGAAGGAATGGAGGTTATGTTCCAATGAAGAATGTATATTTCGATGCAAAGTAACAAACTAACAGGGATACTGGTAGGATGGTGTACGTCAATGCCAAGGCAGAGGATGTTTAGCTGCAAACACTCATCACAATATATATACAAACATTCTCCATTAAACCAGTATAATATGCTTTATTAATTAGCGGTTCTAAGAACTAAACATTTAACTAGTGACTTAATCTGTCCCAACCCTTGAAGCTCATGAATGAAAATTAGATTAAACCTACTCCTAATTGAAGAAATTAAAATGAAATTGAACTGGTAAAAAGAACAATAAAGAAGAGATTAGAAAGAAATAGATGCATTCATTTTCATTGTCAAGTAATTTACAAGAGGAAAGTAGTATTTATTATATTTTTGTTTGGGAAGACCTAGATTACATATTCTTTCCATGTCTTTCACATTCATCCTCACCATTTCTCTTAATTACAAGCATAATAAATGGACTGAGCCCGAGTAATAGAAAATCGGAAAATAACAACTAAATGGGCCAAGTTTTCTTTGCTCAAAATAGCATTCACTTCCCATGTAATTTTTGCATCCTGGCCCATAAAATTCCTGAAATTTTATAAAACTCCCAGGACAACAGTCATAAAATGGTAGGAATGTGAAAAGAACTAACAAAGCCATTGTAAAGGCACTGATAATTCTAGATTGTAATCCAATTCTTGGCCCAAAAAATTTCCACAACAACATTTTATTCAACTTAGGTACGGTAGATGAAATCATATTACAGAGCTCAGAGAGATAACAAGCCAAATATTACATAATATTATTGTTTTGAATACATAGAAAATCAGGCTTAACAAAACAAAGCATGGCAGTGCGCAAAATGATTGTCCGTTGTGGCAGCACACAAAATGGACAGAAACCTTGTTCCACCTTCCAACCCTTTTTTACTTTACAATCTCGCTTGCTACACTGTATGCCGCAAGACAAGCGCTTCAGAGATTGCAGTTGGAAAAAAAAATGGATTAATCCAAGCATTGTTAGATTTGAGTCTGTGCATAAATCTTAATAGCAAGTTTTTCAATGGGCAAGTCAAAAGCAGAGAAATTCTTTGCATTTACTTTGTGCACTGAAGATAATAATATGAAAGCGCCAATAGATTAGCATTTCTTTCCAGTATTCATCAAAAATCTTTGAAGCAGATGATGCATGTATTAATATTCAACTTCTTTCAATTAGTAAACTAACTTAAAAGAAAATTTTGGTAATATCTCTTTGCACTATTGGCAGTGATATAATCTTGGATAGTGAAGACCCAGAATCAGATTTAAGTAAGAAATCTGTCAGAGCATTCATTTTGAGAGTTGAACGATGTCTGTGCCTAAACAAAATATTAATTAGTTACAAAACCAGCATTTATCTGATCGCATCAACTAATTACCATTATTTTTAAAGAGTAATTCTACTGTACATTCAATTTTTAGCGTACATTAAATTCTTATGTTATATATTTTTGAAAAATATTGATCAAATAATAAAATTAAAATTGTAGATATACTTCAAATTATTTACATAGAATATGTATCAAATTTGGATCAATTTTAAAATTTTAACGGTGGAATTTTAATGACTTTATAATAAATGACTAGTTAAATTCTAATTTGACTCAAAATTGATACACGTTCTAACTAAATTATTAAAAATGCATCTACAATTTTAATTTTTTTAATTTTAATAATATTTCTCAAAAAGATGTACCGTAAGAATTGAATGTACATTAAAAGTTGAATATACTATAGAATTACTCTATTTTAAACTAATGTCGACCAGTCAGCACAAAGCCTACTTTGATTATCATTTGCGGAAATATTTGAATTACTCAGTTCATTATTTGGACTTAAAATACACAAAAAAAAGGGATTTAAGTGCATCATATATAGAATTAAAAAAAATCCTAAATTTTAAAGCCGACCATTAACAAAACTCCTAAATTTTAATATCAGTTTTCATTTTATCGAGAAAAGCAGCTACAAAAAACAGATTTCCTATGAATGAGAGAAGATTACAAAGTCAATCTGAGAATTAGAATCGCATATGAGTTAGAATTACTCAGAACAAAGGGATTATTGACCACAATTTACAAACCAATATCAAGAGCAACGTCCAACTTAGAAGATTATTCAAGCAAAGAAGAATTTCTTCTTTCAAGACGGATTTGTTAACGTGGAAGGAATCTGTCCAGATACTCATAAATTGTGGTGTATCTGACATGAGGATAAAGCTGGGTTGTCTCCACACCAAATGATGGGATCACAAAATTAGTTTGGTCTCCCCTGAAGAAAAATGCATACATGAAAGCAAACGCAGACTTCAATTTTGGGTCTTCTTCTACATTAACATGTGCAATAAAAATGTTAGATCAGCAATAAATATATTACTGTAGAAGGCATTATTATCTGTTTATTACTTTTACCAGTAAGCATGATTCTTTGCTAGTCCAGACCACTAAGGGGCTGTCTATTGCTGAAAAAATAAGGTACTACGATTTCACGAAAATAAAAGTATTAAAACGAGAAGCTTCTTAACTTAATTAATAAATTTGATTAAAAAGGCTAACCATCATGGTACAGCTTCAGAAGGGCTTCTTTAGAAACGTAGTTCCTCGAGTACAATACTCTCTCAATCTTGCACTCCCAAAGTGCCACTAGCTCATTGAGCGTTATTACATTTTCGGGAGACCTAATGTATAAAGTCTTGTTCAAAGTTCTTGGATCATTTGCTGCTAAGATTGTGTACATCCCGATATCCTCTTCAACAGAAAAGACAACTGACCGAATGTGCCCCCAAAGAAAACATAAAATAAAAAAGAAAATAGAATCAGAATGGAATAGAATGTATATACTAATTGACTGAAAGAATCAAAAGCTACATATATAAGGTTTGGCAATTTATTTTGCCGAAATTTTCCAAATGCCGATCTTTTTCTAACCGCCATTAACTACACAGAGATTTATTTGCTTCATGTTAATTGCATTAAAATTTCTTCTCTTTTTGCATATTAACTGTAGTTTTACTGATGCTAAAGGACACATGTGATAGTCAAAACTAAAATTTCTTATTTTTTTAACTTGCAGCTGTTTTTGAACTACTTAGTAAGAACTGAAGCACGGGCCTCATCATGCAAAATAACAAAATCTCAGGGATTATACAAATACTTAATCTTTAAGTGAAGATTCTGAAGTACCTTTAGTATTTCCATCACCGTACAAGGGAATCCTGAGTGGCAAGGATAGCAATGATTGTTCATTTTCCGAACGGCCAAAGTATCGTCCTGCAAAGCAATTTCCGACGATGTAGGTGTAGGGAATACCAGAGTGCTCTATCAATCGCCTCATCTCTCGCATCTTTTCAATTTCATTCTGTGCTGGCTGGAGAACGCTTTGGACCCGGTCCGGATCAAACGTAAATCCTGACGGAATAAACCTCTGCAATTTTGTATCCAACATTTCCACATGTTATAAATAAGAGACAGCGCACAATATAATATAGTACAGCAGTATGAGAATTTATCTTATAGTTATCATTAGTGCATGAACAAAAAAACAGCGAACCAAATGCAGTTAGTATCATCTTGTAGTTATCATTAGTTATCAAGTTTCAGTTTTATTTATGGTTGGAACCTTGCTTTTTGAATCCCTCTCATTTTAGAAATTTAATTTGCTTTTGCCTAAAAGAAAAGTAATAAAAAAAAATGCAATGAGACTATATTTATCATTGCTATTCATAAATTTTAAAGACGTCCAGACCGTAATGTTGTTGCCGGCTTTTATGATTGCTGCTATAATCCTGGCCTCATCCAACACATCATAAAACCCCCCAGCCGATATCACGACATCAACAGCCCTGATTGCTTGATCCAACCTTGCATTGTTGTATATATCCCCCTGAATAGTCGCATTTTACCAAGGCGGTCAAAAAAAATTCCGTTGTAATAATTCAAAGATAAATACAACCCTTTTACAGACAGTATTGAATTGCATTTATGCTACAACTGGTATTCATTTTGGATGAAAAACCTCAAATATCTCTTTGAATCATCAGAATGCAAAAACCAGAACCTCATTTTGAGTATTGTAATAAATAATTGAAATAATAACAGTAATAAAAATAAATAAATAAATAAGATTAAATAAAATAAATAAATAAGATTAAATAAAATAAATTCAAGAAACAAAAGATACCCTATAAAACAAGAAAATAACCACATTCCAGGTTCTCATCAGAGAATGCAAGAACCACATTTCAGGATTTATACTACACATGCAAATTAAATAACCCAAAATGGAAAAAAGAAAAGAAAAGAAAAGATAAGATAAGATAGAGAAGATTAAAACTCAAAGAGAAAAGATATATTTACTTGCAAGAAAGTAACGCCTTGGTCGAAGAAAGATCGAGTAAGCATATTCTCAGCAGCATCAGCACTGTGAAAACTTGGCAGCAGAACCAAGGTGGGGTGACCCAATTTCACGCTCGCGATCGTTATGTACTTGCCAATGTAACCCAGCGCTCCAATCACTAGCACCCTGCTCTTCGGCTGCGACAACGTCGATGCCATTGTCGGAATGATCTCGACCGTTGGTACGATGCGAAGTGGAATGGAGAAGTGCAGAAAGGGGGTAGAATACTAGAGTACTGGAATTGAAGCGGTTGGAGTGAGATATAAATAAAGAGTGCAAGAACGGGTCCCCACTTCTGGTTTCTACGCTGGTTTACGTTTTGCCAGATCTGCTGCTGCGCTGGGGTCATGACTCATGATTTGTGGGTTAGTTAGTAAATGGGGTGTGACACGTGTGAGAGTCAGGAATAAATTAGTGGTGCCAAATTGTAGCAGGTGAGAAGGCGCATGTTCCCTTGAAAATTGGCACCGAGTTGTGATTGTACGTCTTCAAGATAATTAAACATGCATTTTTTTTAAGAGGGGAAACGATTTGATAATCAATTTTAAATTTAAATAAATTCAGAAAATTTTAAAAATAAAAAAATTATAGATATGTTTTTTATCTTATTTAGATTATTTATGTTTTAAATTTCATATAATTTAAATGTTATTTGATATTTCATTAAAAACCATTGATGTGGATTGTTACAACTGTCATACAATTTTAAAATATTTAAAATTTGAAACACAAATAATTCATTTAAGTTCAAAAATATATTTATAAATTTTTTTTGTATCTTTAAAATTTTATTTTGAATTAATTTGAAAATTTATTATGAAAATTGTCAAAAATAAAATTATCTCTCATTTTTTTTAAAATGCAACAGTTCCAAAAGAAAAGAAAGAAATTGAAAAAAAAATTGCAAAAACAAATGCAAATTAAAAAAAATTAAAAGAAATTGGATGTGTGCACATATGATTTTGTATTTGAACGTGTTTTTACATGTGTCACATGTGTGTTTGACACTTGACCGTGAGTTGACCAACTCTAGTCCGAACATAGTTTTTATAATGATATGACACATACAAATACATGTGTCATATCTAAGTTTGATGCAATTTTTATTAATACACTATTTCATAGACTAAAATACAAAGAAAATAAAAAAAACAATTTTCAGTGTAGCAATAAATGTGTTGTACAGCCTGCATTTTTGTAATTCTATGTGAAGCAACAACATATTATAGGTGAAATAAGAATTGGCAAATTTTCCCTCGCCACAGAAGATCCCAAGAAAATTGGGGGAAAAAGCTGAAAATTTTAAGTGATATCCCTGTAAAATATACATTTTTTTTCTGATTTTAGCGATCCAAAAAGTTTATTTTATAACTTTTATTTTTTTCTTATCATGTCACAGAAATTCCGAAATTTATAAGAAATAATGAGAAATCTGTTGTTTATTTAAGACCCATTAGAATAGGTATATCTCTTTTCTGTCATTATTTCTACAATATTTTTTATTTTCAGATTTTTTTCGTAGCATTTTTCAAAAATGATTGAAAATTAAAGGAGCCGTTGATTTGCTATAGTTCCTTATGGTTTCTAAAAATCCGAAGATTGCGTTATGGTTCCTTCTAGTACATCTAAAAAGCAGCACAATCTTTCTGTTTATTTACAAATTAATATTCAAATTATTAAAATTAAACGAAAATTGCTAATTATTTACATGGTTAATTGCGTGTGTCGTTGGCATTATAACCTCAAAGATGAAAAAAGGACACAAAACTCAACAGAAAATTTAAATTATCTAACTTTAAATATTTATAAAATATCTCTCATTTGAGTTTCAAACCTACTGTTAGAAAACAGAGTTATATTGAAGTCTGTTTAAAATAGAATGTTACAAAAATTTAAAAAGAAAACTAAAATTTACTTTTCAATGATAGCAATTAAACACTCAATGCACAAATTGAAGCTAAATATGGTTTAAAGATGGCAAAAACCAAGTGATCTTTCCCTCTTGTCAATGGATACTTTCTATTGTTCCAGTCTCTATATCATATCTTTCCACTCCAAAACTAAAATATGGATAATGATCTAGCTTCTCCTGCATTCTTATAAAATAAATGCAATTTCCTTTGAAGTTGATCCCAGAAAAATCAGTGGCTCTGAGAGAGAAATCACCATAATAATTGTGAAAATCGACGAACAACATTCTGTCGCCAATGCTTGTAAGCTCGACCCAACAAGGATTCTCATCGGCATTTCCGATTTTGAATTCATGTATGTATATAACTTGAAGAACCTCTCCTTGAGACTCGACGAGAATCAGACGGGGCCATGATTCACGGCTAATTTTGTTTAACAATGTAGAATCATTCTTCTGTGGCACAACATAAATCTTTTCATGAGTGCTTACATCTATGACCTTTGTGAATCCATTCAAGGGATCATCAATGTCAACCATGAAAAGTAGATTTATTAGAGAGAAGGAATTTCCCGAGCAAACAAGCATGTAGCCGCCGCAGGGTTTGAAGAAATTTTTGTTTGAGAATTTTGGAGCATGGATGGTGAAAGATTTGTCAAATGAAATGGAGTAAAAATGGAGTTGGTTATGACTTAGAATCCAAAGAAATTGAGGAGGTAGATCAGCAATGGTGGTTAGAGAGCGCCAATTCGTGCAAACGGAGCGAAAGCGGATGAAATTGAAAATGAGATGAGTTCTGGCAAGAGATCTGCCTAGTCACTTTTGATTGCCTTCATAGTAGGTTGATGAGAATTTTTTTTTTTACATTGATTTGAATTTTTATGTCTATTCCTCCTGTTTGATTTATATTCTTGGACTTCTTTTTATAAATAGTAATTTTGAATTATTTGAGAACAAGTTTATGGGTAACAAAAAGAGAAATAAATTTTAATTTGTCTTAAAAGATATAGACTTGATATAATCAGTTGAAAGCCTACTAAAAATTAAATTATAAGTACAAATCTAGAATATTAAATTCTGAAAATTAATTATATAAATATGGTCCTAAAAAGTTATATTCTTATCCAGAAAAAAAAAAGATAAATCGTTAATTAATTAGTAGACTGGAGAAATGTGGTTGCTAAACGTGAGAGGTAGAAATAAGGCGCAAACATTTCTTAGTAATTACAAAGTAATGAATAAACTTGAATCATCCTGTATAACTGATTAAATTTAGTAGTAATTAATAATGTGACTCTCATTTGAATTTGGATTTTGCTTGAATTAGATCCAAATTCAATTTTCGCACCGCCACGACATATATGATTTGTCGATTATAGAGACTGCTAAGAATTTTATGTTGAATCAGTCAGTGATAAACAGAGCAAGCCGAGACTATGTCAGAAAAAAAAAAGGTGAAAGAACACAGGAACAAAACTGCTCAAATTGTTGCAAATTGAGATTCAATTATAGTTGAAAGAGGAGACAATATAGGTTAGTTTCTTGCAATGAATTTTTTTTTGTTGTAATCATGAATCTTCATTTAATCTATGATCACATCTTAATTAGTTAAAAATTAGAGAAATCGTCAAGGGTAAGGCCTCATAGTCTTAAACAATGCTATATTTAACCAAAGCAAGATACAAAATCACAAATTTTGCAAGTACTATTTATTTTGAATAACAAAATAATATCTTCTAAAACAAAACGATCACATTAATGTGTAAAAATGTATTCATATAACAATGCACCTAAATAATTGTGCTTATATATTTCTATAATTTCTTCATTTGGCTTTTTGCAACTTGCACAATAATTTGTTTATGCATCATCATAAATTCATCACACAATATGTACTATGTATTTGTTTTTTCTTTAGTTACATACAGCATTTCAATTTTTGAATTTTAATTAAAACATTAGTTGGATTACCACACGCAGGTAATTAACTAATTCAGCACAACAACTCATCCTTTTGTATCGGATCTTCTATAGTGATACCGAATGGCAACAAAGAGAAAACACAAATAATTCACAGAGCTGAGCACACATATGAGCCAATAAAACCTCTCGAGATAGTGACGGTTCAAGTTGGCACCCTTAAGCCACGGATGGCGCGGTCCCGTACCAGTTGCACTGTTCACTATCTTGACAAGTACCGAACTCAAGTAATACCCTAATGCCAGTGAAGTCCAGGAAAGCGAGGTAGCAAGCGACCGCATGCGCGCCGGTGCTTCACTGAATAAAAACTCCAATAAACCAGCGAGAGTAAACAAATCAGCTGAACCTAAGAACAGGTATTGCAGTGCAATCCAAAAGAACGAGATTGGCAATGGTCCTTTCGAGTCCAACAGACCTGCATCTGCAGCCACCTTTTTCCTTCGGACCTCCACCAAAGCCGCTACGGCCATTGCTACAATGGATAAAACCAAACCGGTACCTATTCTTTGTAGATGAGTGATGCCTACTTCAGTTTTTGTGACTCTGCGTGCGAAAGGTAGTACAACATGATCATAAACCGGTGCCATTATCATCATAAAGATGATAGGAAATATCGGAAGAGATGCGGGAGGAACTTTGAAGGATCCAACATGAGTATCCATTGTATCAGCCTGTTCAACTGAGAAGGTTGACAGCTGGGCGAGGCAGCAATTGAGCACTATTGTCGAGAGGAAAATCGGGATGAATTTTATTACGGTTTTCACGTCTTCAACCTCCTCGATTGTGCAGTGAAGCAACTTGATACTTTGCTTATTTTCCACGGCTCGATTTAGAAATGCAAGTTCATTTGATAGCAGAGAAGCAGCTGTATCGAGTGAAGCATTAACACCAGCACTGGCACGGATTGTGTGTTGAGATAATCGGCGACTGAAGATGGAAGCAGCCAAGACCTGACAGGTGGGGTTGACCATGTTAGCTTCATTTGTTCGTTTAAAAAATATCAATTTAATCTTTAATTTTTTTTTTTTGACAACTAAACAATTATCTTTTTTTTTTTGTTTGAAAGGCATTCATTTATCTTTCAAATTTACCCTGCAGGGCAGGTTTGGCAGATGCCGGTTGACTTATCCTGTTTTTGTCTTCTGTATTGAATTTCAAGGAGACTTTTTATTATTGAACAGATGGGAAGTGATTTGGACATCAATATATACACCGTGGTATTAAGTGACCACTCTAATCCGTTTTGAATAATTTTAGCATAATTTAATTTTTATACTACATTCAACTTTTATTATATATAATATTAAGAAATGTTACTCAAATTAAAAAAATTAAAATTATAGATGTATTTTCAATTATTTAAATAGAATATGTATTGAATTTAGATTAATTTGAAAGATACTTTGACAGTAGAGTTTTAATGATTTTGTGATAAAAAAAATATTAAACTAATTCTAAATTGACTCAAAATAAATACATATTCTATTTAAATAATTAGAAACACATCTATAATTTTATTTTTTTTAGTTTGAACAATATCTCTCAAAAAGATGTACCGTAAGAGTTCATTATATAATAAGAGTTGGATTTACACCAAAATTATCCGTTGTGTTTTGCTTTTTATGCAATAAAAATTCAAATATAGTGACGCTATCTTTGTATAGTTATATATTATATTTTTTTTAATAGAAAAACTTTGTTTTGCTGTAAGATATCTCTACCATCTATGTTTGGGTGGGATCAACTGATTTTTGAAAGTTCACTGTTAATGATGATGGATAAAATAAGAAGGCGTAGATGGAGGCAATCTTTAAAATTATTTTTGTTAGTCTATATTCAAAAAATATTCCTTGTGAAAAAAAGAGTAATATTAATTTTTGTTTTGAATTCTTGCCTTCCAATTGTCAAAAAGAAGGTTCTTACCTTTCCTATTGTAGTCAATGGGCTTCCAGTGGGCTTCTTATTCTGATAAAGAGGCGACCCCGCAACAAAGATCACAACCGACAGCAGAATGGCGATGGTTGCAATGCCGAAACCCCATTGCCACCCTTTGTTGTCCTCGATCCAAACCACGAACGTAACCGCAATCAACCCACCACCTGCCAAAGAAAACACAAAGTAATTGAAGAAGGTCGATCGCCTCTTTCGGCCTTGAATCGTGTCTTTGTCGAACTGTTCTGCACCATGTGGTGCAAGTGATCCCTTTATGCCGCCTATGCCTAGTGCCGAGAGGTACAGGCCAGCAAACAACATTGTAGCCTGGCTGTTCGTCATTGATGGACATGTGGCACCGCTTGAGTGGTTGCATGGTGGTGGTTTTAGTGAGGTTGATCTTGCTTGTATTGTTAGGATCACTAATCCCTGCAAGAGAAAAGATGAGCAAGATATCAACATAAATTAATATTAGTCTCTCTCTTTTCATCTTTTTAGTACCTTAATTAATGATAAAAAGGAATGATTATTGAAAATAAAAATTAAAAATAACTTGTGTTAGGTTCCCATAAATTTTCGGTGATATACTTCCCACAGGCTAACACACTGCTCAAAGTACACCCAAATTTCAAAACTTTAGAGCAAGGAGTATTCATATTTCAAATTTCCAATAACAAAATTGACAAATAACTACAAGAAATATTTACACCTAATTAGTCATTTGTTATCCATCAATAACAATATCCATCCAATTTAAAGTGTTTCCACATGAGGGTCAATTTCATAGGTAAGCGAAAAGGATAGGAAAGACAGATAACAGCCCTTAATGTGTTTATATAATAAAAAATTGAAAAAAAAAAAAAAAGAAGAAGATAGAACTAAAAATAGGAAAGATGATTCTTTCAAAAAAAAAAAAGGATGCTCATGCGCCTACCAAAAACTCAATGACGGCACTAGCAAGGTAGACAACATAAGTGGTGCAAAAAGCGTCAGAGATGAAAGCGCCGAGGAGTGCGAGAAGGAAAGCCGTTGCCATGAAGTTATTGACAGTGACAGCTGAGTCAGACAGCGACAAGTGCATGAAATCCTTGAGGTACGTCACTAGATTGCTCGCATTTGCCAGAAACGCCAGATTCTCCATCACCTCGACCACTGAAGAAACAAGCGATGGATTATTAAACGAGCTCTTTAAGTTGCTACTAGCTACTAATTTTGATTTCTCAAGTTTCTAAATTTGATACAAAAGGGTGTATGACCTAGAACAAAGGAGGCAGCGAGCATTCCACCATGTTTGCCATGCAAAGCCGGTCGGTTTCTGAAATCGACATATCCCTCGAATCCCTCTAGTTCTTCCCCTTCCTCCATGCTTATTTAATCTAAAACTTGGTAGGAATTGGTGATATATATCCTGACAGGAGGATGCTAGCTATGATTTTTTTGGAGAAGGAGACCCCTAGTATTTAATGGCCAGACTGTCCTGGTAAAGGGATATACTTGAAACTCAGTAGCAAAAGACAATGAATATTCAAGAGATGTGCACATCTAGAATTAAATTCCTTCTGAAAACATTCCAAAATATCTCTTATTTAGGCAACCAAATTTCATGTAGGTCCACATCCGCTACTACTCTCATCACAAAATCTGGACATACTGTTACAATCTATCCATCCATTCTAAAACGAACGAACCGAATTTAAACCGTTGAAGGCTTATAGGAACTTGCTAATTTTGAGTACTCGATTGGTGATGTGGATCTGGACCGTTCGTTTTAAAATCAAACAATTCATAACATGTGCAGTTTTTGTTCCTATTATTTTTAGAGGGCCTGATTTACAATGAAGAGATCATACATTAAATTTTTTTTTTCTCAATAGCATCAATATCGGTCTGATTTGACTCGTTCGTTTGTTTTAAGTCAAACATAAAAAAACATAACCCAACTTTTAATATGATAAATAACATCAGATACAGACCCGTTAGTAATAATTCAAACTTTGCATCATGTTTTTATGGTACATTATTCTTGTAAGGAAAGAGGATCAATATTTTTTTTTCTTGATCCAAAATGAACATGTATAATTGACAGACTACGTTGTGAATTAAGATCTAATTGTTTACGTAAGTTCAAAATTCGAATAAAAATCTCTTATAGATATTCAAATGTTTGATCTCATTTCATCTCAGAGAGATCAAATTGTCTAATTCAGAAAGGGAATGCCACATCATAGAAAGAACAATGGCAAAAACTAACTTTGCACCATAGTTTCAGTCTGAATCGGGTTACTGTTATTGTCCTCTTTCTAAACATTTCCAAAGTATTTAAGTGCAAGCTTTGAAAAATATCGCATTTGGCTTAGGTCATTGACAGCAGTGACACAATCAGTGAGATTTCTTTTGCGTAAAGAAACCACCAAAAGGGATATGGGTTTTTCTAGTGAAATTAAGGTTGTTATTATTTTTTTTTTTTTTGGGATACTACCGACTTATAAAATATAAATTTGTGAAGTTTATGATATTTACCTGGAATAGATGTTAGAGTTTTTAGATGCTTGGTACAAGACACATGCCCAAAAGAAAGAAATTAGGACATTATTTGGTTCATGTGCACTAAATACTTATTGACCTTAATTACATCATAAACGTGTTCTGTTACTCTCCAAGATGTAACACAGAGGATATAAAAATTAGTGAATGACTATAAGAAAATCTCTGCTAATTAAATTGCAACTAATTTGCAAATGCTTGACATGGTAATTACTACATTATAACATATAGAATAATTGTTAATTTAGCAAGCTTGTTCATTCAGCAATCATAAATTACTACATCAGCTTTTGCAATTGGTTTGCAATTGCCAATGCAGGAATTTCAAATAGAAATGCTCTTGTAAGTACAAAATATAAGAACCACATGTTCCATGATATAACAATGCATCTTTTGCAGCTTTTTAATATCAAATATAACATTAGTAACAAAATAAAATTGCGAATTTATAATCATACATTTCTCATATGATTCTTGCTGCTTAAGTCTGGAAGACATAAGTTTGCAAGAAAAGAAAAAGGGGAAAATATCTGCTTTCAAATTGTAAACCATAAACCCTGAACACACGTATTAGGCAACAAAATAAAGATTTTACTCAAATACCATGGAGTTTTCTAGTCTCATTTATGCACTCATCCACAGTAGTGTATTTGACATCAGGATAAAGCTGAGCTGCCTCTACACCAAATGATGGTTCAATCTTGAAATTAATGTGATCACCCTTTATAAACGCCGAATGAAGAATAGAAGGCGCTAAGTTCATTGGTACAGGTGCTTCTACATTACAACAAATGTTACAAAAATATTAGGACAACATAAATCTTCATATATACTTGATTAGTTGACTTTCTTGCCATGAGTTTCATATTGTGTCCTCAAGTAATTAAACAAATTAGTTCAGGTACTCATCGACAGTTGTATAAATGATTTCAGGATATAGCTGAGATGACTCAAAACCAAATGAAGTTTTGATCTCAAAATTGACATGATCCCCCAAAATGTATACAGAATGGCATATAGCAAACATTATTTTGACTGGTAATGCATGGTCCCTTGCTACTTCAGAGGAAGAAGAATCCGAGAGATGGCGGGGGGATACTATTTATCAATTAGGAATGATTACTTTTTGTCCTCAAAAATATCAAGTATCATGCATACCCCTGAAAAACAAGATATATGCAAATGCACCTGCAGGAATTGAATCATCACATACAGCCTTGATTTCCCTCTTCCCCGATTAATTGAAACCGTATCAAAAATTTATCTCTAGCCTTTCTCCATAGACGGGAGGCAAACATTGATAATAGAGGGTTAGTACAATCCTGACACTAATGAGGAGAGACGGGTATAAATGATAGTTTATTGGATGTAGATGACAAGAAACTCTCTACTTATTTTTGTAAATGATTTGACAACTAACCTTGAATGCGCTTCAAAACCTCTTCTTCAGGAACATAAATCCTCTCGAATGTCTTGCTAATCTTCTTCTCCCAAAGTGACACTAGCTCATTTTGCGATATTGTGTTCTCAGGAGGTCTCATATACAAAATCTTGTTCAGGGTTCTTGGATCATCTATGGATTTTATTGTGTATGTTGCCACATCCTCTTCAGCAACAAAAACAGCTGAAAATGCAACCAAAAATATAAACCTGTGAATACAAACAAACTGCATAAAGTTTCACTAATTTTACTAACTTTTTTTTTAAAATATGTTAATAAAACCATGGTACTCTAAATCAAAAAAAGAAATTTCACTTACTGCTGTTGCTCAGGATAAGATCTTTCAGTTAAAATTTAAAAGTTACTTCTTTCTTCAAGGAAATTTTAGAAGCTATTAAGTTGCAGCTAATTTCAAACCTATACAAAAAAGCTAAATCTGGAAAATTGATTTAGAAAATTACAGAATTGAACAAAACATAACAGTATTTCTCTTCATCCAGTTTCAACCCTAAGCAAAATATGAAAATGGGTAATAGATTTGCAAAATCATAAACTCTTGAATTACCACAAGAACAAGATCTTTCCAATAGAAATTCAAAATACCTTTAGTATTTCCATCGCCAAAGATAACGACTTTGTCAGTGGGAAGACCAGCAACTCCAACTTGTCCCAAAGTTGGCACAAAACAGCCAGCAAAAAAATTAGAGGAGACAAAAGTGTACGGGATACCCGCTGCCTCCACAGCCCGCCTGATTTGCGCCTTCTTTGCATATGTTGACTTGGCTGGCTCCACTGCATGGACCCGGTCCACATCATTTCCAAACTCCGACGGGAGAAATCTCTGCAGTGAATTTAATGTCTTTAGTTACTTGAGAGACAAAGAAAACAGAGCCCATTTTTCAGTACAAAAAAGTTTATGAAATCAAGACCTTTATATTGCCAGCTTCTTCGATGGCAGCTATAATGTTGGTTTGATCTGCCAGTTGCGCATATCCGACCGCTGATATTACCACATCAACTTCCCTGATTGCTTTGACCAAGCTCTCATGGTTGTACAAATCTCCCTGGAATAATTCAGTATTTAAAGAGCACTCATACAATAAATAAAGAAGAATAGCACCATAACAGATATCAATCAAAATGACTTCCATTGGACAATAAATTAGGATGCAACCACCTGAAGATTACTGAGATCTGTTAAATTGACCATCACAAATTATTTAATTAGCTTTAACTTTTATAAGCATACTCTAGCAATTTAAAAAGATATATATGCAATTGAAGGTCTGAATTATCTTTTGATCTGGCACAACTGCAAAATACCACATCTGGAGAGGACATATTTGCAATTGCAAGACCCAGCTAGAACTATTCCATCAAAATCTGGGCATTAGTGACAGTTCACTATTTTATGACACAACATAGATTACATCTCAAAACATGCGGAGATATCCTAATTTATTTTAAGATTTGACGGGGATATATATGAAATATCCCCTCTTTCTAAGATCACAGAGAAGAAATGCTTTACAGATAAAGAGGAGAAGCAGCTTAATTACTTTGATTAGAGCAACTCCCAATTCCTTCAATTTCTGAACAATCTGAGATTTGGAAGGATCGGAAGGCGCGGTATCTCTCACCAGGGCGAAGGTGCGGTGACCAGACCGCACACTCGCCTCCGCTATGAATTTCCCGATGTATCCTGTACCTCCGATCAACAACACCTTGCTCTCCTCCATCGTTGATGCCATCATCTATCTGTGATCTCAATCGTGAGACGCCAGAGAATGGGAATGGGAATGGGAATGGGGATTAGAATTGGAATGAGTGCGAAAATCGAGTGATAATTGCGAATATAGTTATCATTATGGGGTTTCGTGAAGCTTTGAATGGCGGGAGATAAAACGACTTATTGCCTCCTTGTAACTTTACGTAGTTTTACGAAATAGTATCTTAAGCGGGATTGTGACTACTGTGAGGGGAAATGATCGAATCATATTTGGCCACGTTGACAAATGTATTAACATGTAAAATTGCTTGGTGGTATTATTAAGAGAGCAATCAATGCTCCAGGGTCTTCTGAAGAGGAAAATATATTAACGCAGGTCTTACGAAACCTTTTATTCATTTATTTTATCCGTATATAAGACAGATGTGAATAAAAATTTTCTTCCTATAACTTAACAAATATGAGAATATGAGTATGAAAAATTTCCGTTACCTCATCCGATAAAGATATAGATAAAAACTTTTTTGTATTTATATTTATAAGTAAATATATATGATAACTTTGAATTATATATTTAATTATATAATATATAATATTATTGTTATTATTAATATTATTATTGTAATTATAAATTATTGTTATTATTGTTGTTAGATTGATTTATATTATATATAATATTTTATAGTGTAATTTAGGACAGTTAATTTACATTCATTTATAGATAAAGGAATCGATAATTATAACTTTTATACTTATTATACATATGATATTTAAAGTAACGCGTTTATTTATTTGTTATTTTTTAAAAAAATTATATAAGTTCTAAATTATTTAATAATCATCTGTTATCCCTTAATTTTAATGGGTAAAGGTAGAGTATGAATGGAACTAATGTTAAACGGATATTAATACAAAAATTCCTCCACCCGACTCATACCGTACCAATTGACACCTCTATATTAACCTTTTGTTTTAGGTTTGAAGCTTTAACAAATACCACTGAGTCATTTAAAAATGAAAAAAAAAAATTTAACACTCATATCCATCACAATTTCATAATTCGAGTATTTCCTAATCAAAACTTCCCACTTCATAAATTATTTAATTCAACCTATATGACATTTAAAAATTAAAAAATATGATACACCTTTAAAAAGAAGAAGATAAAAATATGGAACAGGATACATATATTCTTAAAAATTTGATCGGAGGGACAGGATGATAGAATGCTTATTGGACTATTTGCATATGTTTAAAGCCTGGCCACATTTTTAAATGGGTATATGATTTAATTAAAATTTGGGCCATATCTCACAATTTGCATCAAATTTAAAAACAAGACCAAAAAATGCATTCTTACATGAGCTATAATTTGTATTGGAGCCCGGAAATAAGTCCAGTATTATAGCTTTTATTAATTTTATAGTATTAGTAAAATGTTTATTTTCTTAATGCTTTTCTTTTCAATAATTAGTGTTGATATTAAAATAAAAATTTTGAGAATGTGGATCGTCAGATACTATATAATAATAACAAGAACATGCGAATTTAATTTATTATTACTTTGGTTGGATCTGTCTTGGTAATCTCAAACGGAAGACTTTCTAAAGTCAAAATTGCATTTAATAAAAGAAAACAGTAAACAACAGTTGAATTCTTTTAATTTTTAAAAAATAAAATAATTTAATGTACATTCAATTTTATGATACATCCAACACTTACACTAAATTTTTTTTTAAAAAATTTTAAATTTAATTTGTAATATATTTTTTATTAATTAAATAAAATATATTATAATTTTAATTTTAATGATATTTCTTAAAAATATATATATAAAAATAAATATATTATAAAAATTAAATGTATCTTAAAATTATTTTTAGAAATCTTCCTTTTCGGAAGAGAGATTTAGAGAAAATCCTCTTAATTGTTGTTTTCTCTAGATCCAAGAAAAAACATAAAAAAATAAAAGCTCGAATAATACAATTTTTCAGTTAGCCCCTAAATAAAAGGGGGCGATCTCATAACAATTAGAGTTGATATTACAATATAAATACTTTGAAAATTTCGAGAATACGGGTTGTAAAATACTATATAATAATAATAATAATAATAATGACATGAACATGTGAATTTTATTTTCTTTTTACTAGCTTTGGTGGGATCCATCTTGGTAATCTCAAATTGAAGACTTCTAAAGTCAAAATTGCATTTAATAAGAAAAAAAAGACACTAACGGCAGTTGAATTCTTTTATTTTTTTTTAGAAATAAAGTAATTTTAAGGTACATTTAATTTTTATAACATTTAATTTTTTATAGTACATATTTTTGAAAAATATTTTTTAAATTAAAAATTTTTAATTATAAATATATTTATAATTAAGTAGATAGAATATGTATTAAATTCGGATCAACTTAAAAGAAATTTTGCTAGCAATGAACAATTTAAGAATTTTAACGGTAAAATTTTAATAATTTTGTGATGAATAATCAATCAAATTTTAAATTAACTCAAAATTTATATACGTTCTATTTAAATAATTAAAAACACATTTATAATTTTTTTTAATTTAAATACCAAAAATATTAAATATATCATAAAAATTAAATATATCCTAAAATTACTCTTAGAAATATACATCAAACCTAGTAATACTAAAAAATATTTATGGGTGTGTCAGTGTATATTTATTTCTCCTGTGCTCATATGGAGTATGGTACCACTATTTAATTATCTCTTACAATTTGATTGGACCCAAATGAAATGCCAGTTGGGATAAAATTTCAGGTAGAATTAAAATTATTTAATTCTCTCCTACAGTATGATTGGACCCAATAATCAAATGCAAATTGGGACAAAAGCTCTGCCACAATTAAAAATTTAGAGCACATGGAGTTCACTAGACTGGTACCAAATAGCTTCATGGTAGGTACCTTGAAAAAATTATTGGCTATAGCTTTTACTAACTCTTAAGTTAGGACTTTGCACCTTTATGTGTCTAGCCAGTAAAATTAATTTATACATATCTCCATAACCTTGGTTGCTTATTAAGTTAATAAGTTATTAATTTATACATATCTCCATAAACTTGGTTGCTTATTAAGTTTATAAGTTATTATTTAGTTTGCAAGTAGAGGAAGTCACATGATTCTTTGCATGGTAAAGTTTTAAAAAATGAGATATTTGGAACATTTAATTAAGATTTTAATTAGAATTTGACCTCTGTATTAATTGATAGTTCCATAATGTGCGTCAAATAGATGTATTTTTTTTTTCATCTGATTTAGCAAATCAGTGCATGGTGAAATATATTTGGATTGGATTTAAGTCGGGTCAAAATTATTATATATTTTTGTTCTTGTTTAAAATCGGCTTATATATGGATTTTGTGCTTTAATTTGCTTATGATTTTAAATTGGCAAGTAGTATTTTTTTTAATATATTGATGTTCGATAGTGAAATAGGATGGAAATTAGTGTAGGAAACTAAATTTACTTCCTATAAAAATATTTTTATGTCCGATGTAAACATATTTATATTTTTTGTCATAAAAAAATGTTAAGTTTTGTAATTTATACTTTTTGATAAAAAATATGTAGTCAAGTTGAATTTGTTCACATTTAAATATCACCTATGATCTTAACATAAAGTTAAACATTCATATAATCGCTTACACAAATCTTTGTACTAAATATGAAATATCTTGACACTTATATTTATGTATCATAAAAATTTAAAACATACTTTGCATAGAATTTATGTGATATTCATAAAAAGAAATGGAAAGAACTCGTTAAGAATAAAAAAAATAGTCATATAGCAACTTGCATATAAATCGACTTGCATATAAATCGAAAAATGCACACATTGTATATAAAAGTATTTATAACTCATGTTATATATAATAAAAAAAAAACTATATAAGTTAAATGTATAGATTGAGGGGATCATAAAAAATGTGTTAGTTTTTCCAAAATCATTGGAGAGAGATCATAAAAGAAAAATTGTCGAAGTGAGAATCAATAATATCACGAAGCAGTGGTGGAGCTTTTAAGGGACCAGACTGGGCAGTGGACCCCATTTGATTTGAAAAAAAACAAAAAGAAAAGGTTTGTAATTATCTCTCTTTAATAATTTATCAATTAGGTTCTTGGTCCACAAATTAATACATCTAAATAAAGTTATTTATTAAATTAAATTAAATTAGCTCATCATGAAGAGATATATTTTTTTGTTGAAGCTCCAAGACTGTCATGAAGAGAGGTCAAATAAACAAAAAAAAAATCAAATAAGAGAGCTAGATCAGAGAGAAATTATCTAATTGGTCAACATATTTCTCATGTTTTTCAAGTTCTTTAATGATATCATATAATTTATATTATAATCCATTTAATCAAACCTCTATATTCTTAATTATCTTGATCGGATGATTTTATATTCTTATGTTTCTCTTCATTTGAAAATAAATGTGTTTGATGCGGTTAAAGTATAATTTTTTTAAAAGTAATAATACTCTTTTTCGGAAAAAAAAATATTTTTTTTATGTCTAAAAATTTGCTGAATTCTAGAATTTTATAAACATATTTCATTTTAAAAAATAATTTTTGTAATAAATGGTTCTTTTTTTCTAAAACAAAATTTGAAAAAAAAAAGGATTGAATTTTTTTAGCAACGCATAATGCTAAGCACGTCTCTCATACATCCCCATCACAAACATCTCAATTTGGAACATTTATTATCGTTGATGATTTGGTGTAAAATTATTGATAATTTAGTTGACGCTATTTGCAAAGATTTGGTCTCTAATCACATTACAAGTTGGTTATTAACGAACAAAACCTGGTCAGAAATTGATTGGTTTTGTTATTAATCCTAATCCAATTATCCAAATGTAATTGTTAGAAATTATTAGTTAACACATTTTGCCTTTTCCACGCTTCATGATTGAGCAGGAGACAATTTCAAAATTATTAAACGTGAAATATATGGTCAAATCAAGTGATATTGTCATACAGTAAAAGAGAATAATTCTCAGTGATGATTGGGTTTTTTTTTTTTTTTGGGGGGGGGGGGGAGTTTTATAATTTAGAAAAAAAAAATAATGTGCATGGTTTGAAAGCGATTTTGTAAAATGACAAAAAAGAAATCGTAAAAAAAAATTATTTGGTATGAACAACATTTTGTAAATTCTGAAATTAGCATTTGGACATGAAATATTTAGTTTTTTTTGGATATAATTTAAATCTTACTTCTATGTGCACATAAATACTATGACATCTCAATATTTCTTTTAGTATAAGAAGGATATAGGTCTTTCGTCATAATGTGATATTTTATTTTATTTTTTTGATATAAAAATAGTGGTCAAAGTTACTCAAATTTAAATGTTCACAATGGATTGTTAATTAAAATTTTGAATTTGCGATCTCCTACAAAAAGAATATTACTTTTACCACTAGATTAAAAGCCTATTCTTTCTAATGCGATACTTAATCTTATTTTAATAATTATTAAAAATAGAAATTAGACAATTGTCAAATATTTAGCAAAAAAATACATATGTCATAGACATAAAATATCATTTTTTTATTTTTAACATATTATATCATATTATGTGAAAAAAATTTTATATCATATCATGTCATATGTATGAGTCATAATTTGTTTATCACATCAAAACTATCATTACATGATGTAATTAAAAAAAAAATTCACACGAGAACTTGCACGGAAAATTAAACAATTGTAGTACATTTAGAACAATAAACATGAGAACTAAAATTAAAAACTATCACGAGCATTCAAAAAATAAAAACAATTGTCAAATTGTCAAATATTAAAGAATGAATTAGATACCAATATTATTTATTTAGAAACTCAACACATTAAAAAAAAAGTCTGAAAATATAAACTACTCCATTGCACGCGCCTCAAGAGAAAAGGTCAACTATTTGTTCTCGGAAACTGTAGTCAACGGTCAGATTAAACAAACGATAATAACTGACCGATTTATCTAGGGATGCACAAGAGAAGAAGTTTCCTTCTGAAGAGAAAAGGAAAAAATAAAAAATAAAAAAAAATTAGAAGAAGGATAAAAAAACGAACCAAGCCACGTGTCGTTGAATCTGGCCAGTTGGCACCGTCACAGTTCAGAATTAATAAATTAAGTTAAATAATAACAGTCTGGTTGAAATCATGATGTAATTAATGTAAACCCGAAACATGTTAAAGAATAAAGACTTCATTAAAGGGCTTAATTAGGCTGTTAGATCTGGTCAGATTTGAGCTGCTCATCTCCTTATCGGGTCGGATCATTATTATATACCCGATTCCAATGGATCCAAGAAAAAGTGGCCCAAGGTGGCGTCTGGCCTAAAAAAAATGGAGCATGCTCTGGCTGACTTGGAGGAATACGATCTAACTCTGCTGTGGCGATATCTCCGTATCCTTATATATACCGGGTTATGGTTCGAGCTTAAGAAGTAAGATTTAAAACCCGTGATACGGTTAAATACAATGAAAGAGAAACAGGAGGATTCGTCAGGAGAAAGCCACCTCTCACCGGCTCCTTTTTTTCCTACGATTTGTTTACATCGTTGAAAATGAGTGAATGGACCGGATCAAGAAACACTCTCTCACTGACCGCTGGGGCCCAGAGAAAGTTACTCGAACACGTCGTGAGCTGTCAATGGTTTTAATGATTTCCATAGAACAAGTCCGAGCAAATGTAAAGTCATATACCGATGTATCATTTTGTGTAACAGTTCATAAACAGTGAAAAGAGAATTGGAATGACTCGCCATACTAAAACTTTACATAGACGGAGTGCAGCGTATCTCATATAATTTGATGAATTCCAGTAGCCCTTTCCAATTCCAGCCGCGCTTTCTACTTTTTTACACTTCTTTTGTAATATATCAATGGTGAATCCATGTATAGAGAGAGAGAGGGGGGAGGGGTAGTAGTAGAGAGGTCCTTTTCTTGTTACCGTTAGGTATTAGATCTAATTCTGTTGTGTATATTTGGGGAAGAATAATCCGAGAGAGAGAGAGAGACAGAAGAGCTAAGCCTAAGCGCAAGTAATGAATCTGTGATTGGGAGAAGAGAGAGAGAGAGAGAAAGAGAGAGAAGAGGGATTAAGGGGAAAGAGACAAGGCCCACGTATTTTAATTTGGTAAATTATATACCGTGGTGTTTTCTGCTTAAATTCTCTCTCTGAATCGAGCACTAGAGACACTGTAATACACCCCATCTCTTTCGCTGTCACCGATTCCGGTTGTTGCTCTCTCTTCTTCTAGCGAGATAAAAGAGAGAGAGAAGGAAGGAAGCCGCGAGGTTATTGCGACTGAGTAACAGAGAGGGAGAGATAGAGAGAGAGAAGGGAAGAGCAATGGCGGAGATAACGGAGAAGAAATCGGCGGTGTCAGATGTGGGAGCATGGGCGATGAATGTGGTGAGCTCCGTAGGTTTAATCATGGCGAACAAGCAGCTTATGTCTCCTGCGGGTTATGCTTTCGCTTTTGGTTAGTCGCTATCTCTCGATATATCCCTCCCTCTCTCTCTCTCTCTCTCTCTCTCTCTCTCTCTCTCTCTCTCCCCCCACCCCCTTTTTCAATTTAATTTTAGTTCGTTGGTTGAGATACTTCTCTGATGCTAACACCTAACTGTGTGTACTCGTGTTGTTCGTTGATGATTTGGAATTGGTCAATTAGAACCTTCTTTCAAGCCAAGATTTGCCAGATCTGGCCATTTGCTCCTTGATTTTGTAAAGTTTGACATAGTGCTCATCTCTTTTGAGTTCCTTTAGCCCCAAAATTACCTAATCAAGCCTCAATTTATTCATTTTTTCTGAACTTTTGTGAACTTCTGGCATCAGGCGACGGTTGACTGTGTAGCCCAATCCCTCAAGTGGACCCCACAGAAAATTAAAATGACAGAGATCTAATTTCTTCTAAAAAAGAATTGACATTTTCTTTTTCTTTTTTTTATTTTACTATGATTGAATTCGTGTGGTTTTCATGATCTGATGCAGCTACAACTCTAACCGGATTCCATTTCGCGGTGACGGCATTTGTTGGAATTGTGTCGAATGCAAGCGGCTACTCGGCTTCCAAACATGTGCCTTTGTGGGAGCTTTTGTGGTTCTCTGTTGTTGCCAATACCTCTATTACTGGCATGAACCTGAGCCTTATGCTCAACTCTGTCGGTTTCTATCAGGTATTGAATACAAGTGCTCAATTTAACATTCATATAGTTGTGGTTGCAAGTTGTGACAGTGCTACCATTTTGTGTAATTAAAGAACCAAATTGTTGGGTGTTTTGGTATTTTGTTAGATTTGACTTATATGTACACGATAACACTAAAATGAACAATATGGTATATGCAAAATCATATATCCCTTTATGATAAAAGAGTCTACATACTATCCTGGAAGAACAAGAAATTATAATCCATTCCTATACATATGCAAGAAAATTTATGGTCATGACTCATGAATTGACGAATAGTTAACCATTGGCACATGTTTAAAAACATTTGGTTTATTTTTTGCATTATCTAGATTTCCAAACTGAGCATGATACCGGTGGTCTGCGTGATGGAATGGATATTACATAGCAAACATTACTCAAGAGAAGTTAAAATGGCGGTGATTGTGGTGGTTATTGGTGTAGGTGTATGCACAGTTACTGATGTAAAGGTTAATGCCAAGGGTTTTATTTGTGCTTGTGTCGCTGTGCTCTCTACCTCCTTGCAGCAAATTGTATGTACCTTTATTTCTTTTCTCTTTTTGCAAAATTGAACAGTTTTCTGAGTTTGGCAGAAAAAATCCATAAGCCCATATCACAAGCACCGCAAGGTGATGGGAAAGTAATAAATAGGTCCCACTTTACCTTAATCATGCCAACATGTATTTAACTCATTCCGATTTAGAATAATAGAGCTCATAATTGGTCCAGCAGAATATAAATTTTCCCTAAATTGAATTCTCCTACATGTAATTCTTTGTTTTCCTCTCAATGCTTGTCTCCTTTCTCTTACTCTAAAGAAAGACCTAAGCATTGAACTATATTGCAAAGATAATGAAGGGGTAAAATTGTTCAAATAAATTTAGGAAAAACATTTCATTAGATTATTCCTTGCCTATTTAAACACGGGTAATTTAGTAACTACCACCATGTACTTTCTGCATACAGGGAATTAAGGATTTTCATTTCGTAAAAGATCCTCTATATTCTTTGAATTTGCAACTCTGTTTTGAAGTCAAGGGATGTATCTATCTCTTTTATTCTTTTCCTGTTTGGAATTCACAAGCTTTGCCTTTGTTCTCTGTGCAGACAATTGGTTCATTACAGAAGAAGTATTCTATCAGTTCATTTGAGTTGCTAAGCAAGACAGCACCAGTACAGGCTGTCTCTTTACTTCTTTTGGGCCCTTTCATCGACTACTACTTAAATGGAAAATCTATTGTCGATTACAACTTCACTTCTGGTCCCATCGTAAGTTAACAATATGTCCTTCTCTGTAGTTAATTTTGCGATTCTGCTGGTGTCTAAGTTGACTTGGTTGATGCCAACCAGAGCTGCAATATCAGCTGGTATTTTCTGGCAGTTGTGCTGGTATAATACTGAATATTAACCAGAGTTTAAGGTCTGATTTCCAAAATTCAGCCTTGTACCTGTATAAACCCAAATAAACAAAAGCCTTGAAGAAATAAAAAAGGTAACAAAAACAGTATGTGGTGCCTAACTTTTGTGGTACTGCTGCTCTGATGCCAAATTCAACTGATGCATTGTTAGAACCCTCTTTCTAAGGAGCATATACATTAGCATGAATTCTTTTCTTGAGATGAGCCACTAAAATGTTCTAGAATGTCTGGACTTAGACAAGCAGAAATTATCCTTCTTATATCTTTTAAATTAGCAATGTGGTCAGATGTAATGTTGAACCTCAATTTACATCCTAGAGCCAGAATAGAACCTGAATTTAGCACAAAGTAAGCCAAGAACAGGGAAAACAAAGAGACAAAGATATACTAGTGCACAATCATTCACTTCAATTTTTTATGTACATAATAACTGGCAATGACATGGCATTGTTTTTTTCCTTTTTCTCAGTTCTTTATTCTGCTATCATGCTCACTGGCTGTATTCTGCAACATAAGCCAGTACCTCTGTATTGGCCGCTTCTCTGCCACGTCATTCCAAGTCCTAGGCCACATGAAGACAGTGTGTGTTTTGCTGCTCGGCTGGATCCTGTTTGACTCGACACTCACGCTCAAAAACATCCTTGGCATGATCCTAGCGGTTGTTGGTATGGTCGTGTACAGCTGGGCCGTTGAGGCCGAGAAGGCACGCCAGAAGGCTGCCATGACAAAAACCAGCTTGACTGAGGAGGAGATTAGATTGATCAAGGAGGAGGTTGTGGTTGAAACTAAGCCTTTGAAGGATGTCGAGCTTGGAGAGAACAAGGCATATAAGGTATAGGGGAATGATACTATTCTTTTTTGTTTGGGTTGTTTTGCAAGATTGTGCATGGTGGTATGTCATGCTTTATCTGTTCTGTTTCTACATATTTGCAACCTGATTTACAGTGACGATTACCATACTGCCCTTGGTTTTGCCCAACATCTAGTTGAAATGCGTGCAATTTATATGACGGAAAACCTGGAATTCTCTCTCTCTCATTCTTTCTATCTCTCCTTCAAGTTATTGGGAATCTTTTTAAAATTGTAGATCAGGTTGCTAATATTTGAAAATAGTGGGTCCTAAGCTGCAAGTATAATGATACTTCTCAGTGCATACAATTTGCAATATAGCCCTATTTATTTTGTTCTTTTGTTCCATTGCTATAGTGTACAAGTTATGAGTTGGTACACGAGCTAAATTCCAATTAAGGGTCTTGTCAGAAGTATTAAAGCTTCTTAAGCCTCTTTTTATGTTTCTATTAACATGCATTTGTTAGTTTTCTTGTTATACTTGAAAGGGAATGTATCATCGTGTACCTGGATAATTTATTTATTCTAATGTTTAGTTAGTTCATTTATATTTAATCTTCACTTCGTTTCTTTTCATACGCCCCATCTAGATTTTATTCAATAAATTAGATACTTCTGTTTATTCACATTCTTCAAAAATCAAAATTCTAGTGCTAGATTGAGCGTTTGAATTTTCGTGAAGATGGCGGTGACTTATTCAAATGTTGTGCATATATTAAAATAATAAACAAAAAGTGGACGAGTGGCGTGTATTTGCTTACAAGCTGAGACAAAATTGTCCAGGAAATTGGCATTTAGCAACAAGACAAACAACCCATCAAATCAAGTTTGGACCGAAATACAACTTACCTAATTCCAATTATTAACACGCGCAACGCAGTAAAAAATGCTTTGGATAAAAATAAGAATCTTAGCAAATTTTTAAACAAGAATAAAACACAAAGAAGGCAAGATATCATGAACTGGTCATAAAAACCGGTTTAGGTATTCATCAACGGTTGTGTAGTTGACATCAGGATAGATCTCAGTTGCCTCCACACCTATTGCTGGATCTATATCAAATTTTTTGTGGTCACCTCTTATGTACACTGAGTGATATATTGCCAGAATTGGATTAGGAGACTGCAAAATATAATAAAAAAATATCATAAAATGAGTTCATTTTTTTATGCCTAACAAGATAAATATGAAGTAAAATAGGTTCAATATACCACCTCAATTTAACAATTAAACTAGATAATTTATAAGTAGTACAAAAATTGCCTACCTTTAAGTTTCTTCAAAACCTCCTCTTCAGACAAATAAACCCTTTCAAAGGTTTTACCAACCTTCTTCTCCCACAGTGAAACGAGCTCATTATGAGACAATGTGTTGCCATGTGGCCTCATGTGGAGCACCTTGTTGAGAGCTCTTGGATCATCTACTGCTTTTATTGTATACGTGCCAATGTCATCTTCGTCCATATAAACCACTAAAATTTACAATTTTACCATATTTTGTCAGGAAAAAGATTTCACTGAAATATATAAGAGGCTGAGGCTAACCCCTCTACTCCCACACACACATAAGAAACACAAATGAAAAGTATATGAGAATATCTTTAGTGTTACCATCACCTAGGATGAGAACTTTGTCAGTTGGCATATCAGTAGCGCCGTATTGTGAGAGATTAGGGAGTGACCAACCAGCGAAGAAATTGCATGACACAAAAGAGTAGGGAATTTGTTCTCGCTCTATCATCCGTCGGATCTTGATCTTAATGTCGAATGCTGTTTTTGCTGGTTCCTCTATATGCGCATGGTTCACGTCATTCCCAAAATCTGACGGCAGAAATCTCTGAAATGCCTCAATTTCAGTACAATTGTGTTTACAAATTTTAAGACAGAAACTTTTAGACATGATTAGGTAGCAGAAACTAAGTGAAAAACATGTTATGTGATAGATAATGGTAATCTAATTTAACGATTCAATTGATCCATCCGTGATGTATTCTAATCTGTATAGTAGAATGCTTTGGCATTTTCATTTTTGGGAAATTTTGGGTATTATTTCCTCAACCTGTTCATACAAATCACATCGGTTGTTGATTTCTTTTGCCTTTTATAACAGTTATGATCTAAAACTTAAAACAACGAAAAAAAAAACAGTTAGTCCTTGGCATTGTTAAAGAGAGAGAAGGTGTTCTCACCTTCACATTTCCAGCTTCTTTCACAGCAGCTATGATCTTGGTCTGATCTGACACTTGAAAATATCCAATAGCAGAGATCACAACATCAACGGTCTTGATCGCGTTAACCAAACTCTCACGGTCATAAATATTGCCTTGATTTTCCAAAAAATAGAAAACAGACTTAACTGACAAGAAAAAACAGTAGGTTTTTTATACACAAAAGAGCAGCCAACAATGATTCATGCTGTAATCCATCAGATTGCTGTCATTTACTTATCTGGCACTACAATTTCAGAGAATAGTAAAAACAGTTTCATTTAAATCCTCCTAGTCTTATATAACCCAATTACATATCAGCAACATGTTGTTTCAAACAGAAAATTAACAGAAACCGAGCAATTCGTATGAACAATTGAATCAATTCAAGAAGGAAAAATTTTCCAAATTGAATGAAAGAATCTGACATGCCCTTACTTGGAGAAGGATTACACCAGAGTCCTTGAAATTTTGTAAAGTCTGTGCTTTCACCGGGTTGGAGGGGCTGATATCTCTCACCAATGCGTATGTCGGATGACCCAATCTCACGCTTGCCCTTACAAGGAACTTGCCGATGTACCCGGTCCCGCCTATTATTAGAATCTTGCTCTTCTCTGATGCCATCTAGATGATCTCAAGAGTTGATATGACTTCTAAGATTTCTGTTATGATGTCTTAATTTAATTGTTCTGGTTTTGGTGTGATTAATATTATAGAAGGTGAGTTGACTTTAATACAGTTCAGGCTAAAAAAAAACTATATGTTGATCAGATCAGAGCATCATTATATTCCAAATTAGCTGCAATTGTGCAATGGCATTTATTTTCTTGTAAGAACTAATGTCCAAATTCAATGACATCATATATATATATTTGAGATTTGAAGTAATCAATGTGGACTTTTAAATCGGCATGATTACTTGATTAATGTCCAAATTCCAAATTAAAGTAATTGTTGATTAAGTACAATTATGTAAACCCATATGTGAATTTCTTTTTGAATGAGATCAGATGAAGAATGGTCATATAATGAATGTAAATTAATGTAATGGACATGTCAACATTATACTTGCATCATAGCGTTTACAAATTCAAAGAAGGAATGTATACAAAGGGAGGTTCAAATCCTGATTCAATCATGCCTTCACTTTTTAAATTCTACAAAAAATGATAAAAAAATATTAAGGGTCAATTAAGGGTCAAATACTAAGACCGTAGATATGATTTATTCAATTCAATTCTATGCACATAAAATAAAATAACTTATTATTTTGACTTTTCATGATGAGAACCAAGTATTTGTATTAATGTAAAAGATCATTCACGTCATTGAATTTCTTACAAACTCGGTATCAATCAATTAACACGAAGTCTCATAAAATATTAAAAGTGACAAACTTGGCAGTGTTTTTTTATCTTTTTGACAAATAGTGATATCACGACAGAGTGATATGGTGGAGGTATCAAAAAAGTAAAATAGTAAAATTGTGGTATCAGTCCGTAATAATTTGTTTTATTCAGGTCATAAATTCTAATTGCTGAAGACTGACAAAGTCCTGCAGCTGCCTTTAAAAGGTTGCAGTACACATTTTATCTTTCTTTACATAAATTTATGAGAGATAATTATAATTTTTAATACTTTTTATATATATTTTAGATGTATTTAAATATTTTTAAAAAATATTTATATTTAATAATAAAAATATTTATACTTATATTATTATAATTAAAAGATTTGCAAGTATTATTTTTACTGGTGTAATAAAATTTTTTAACTTTTGAGAATTGAAAAGGTGATAAATATTTTCTATATTAATTATAAATATTTATAAATTTATTTATTTATTTATTTATTTAATATAAATATTTGTGGTGTGAAGATAAGAGCCGTAAGACGTGAGTAGAAGAATAATTTTTTTAAATTTATATCTTCCTTTAAGAATTTGTACCGTGATTAATATTGCTTCTAAAAAGTTTCACAAATACGGCCCGTATGAGCCCGGCAGTAAATTTTGTGTCACTGCGACTTGGTACAAAAGCTCATATAAAAAAGAGAGGAGCATAAATAGGACAACACATCCATAAATGATGAGATCATACAATACAGACACAATAAGATTTCTCTAACACCTTGTTTGGATGGAGAGTAGAAGAAGAGAGAAAAGGAGAGGGAAAGAGAATTTTCTAATTAATTTGTTTTGATTGGATATTTAATAGAAGATTAAGGTTAATGGAGGTTCTTCATTTAATAAATTTTTTAAAATTTATATTTTGTTAATCGTTAAATTAAAGTATAATAGAGATTAATAAAACGAATTAAATAAGAAAATATAAAATGTAGTAATATTCATTCTCTCCCTTCTTGCTCTTCACTTTCCTTTCTCTTCTCTTCGTGTTATCCAAATTGAATGTAAATTAAAAATACCAGATGGCAATTCGGACTGCTACAGATGAATATGAACTTCATAATTAATTAGCAATTCAACAAACAAAACTACTGCACTTTTGCAAATACAGAAAATTAAATTCAGCAAAATACATTTGATTGAAAATAATACAAGGTCATAAAATTAAGTACCAGTACATGCATGTCCCTCTTAATTACCAATCTTCTTCCTCAGATCCTTCACTGTCCAGTGTGGCTTCTCTTCTTCTATAAAAGAAATTCGGTCTTCTATATGACCTTGGCGCCGTAAGAGTCAATTGACCCGTTTGTACTCTTCAAATGGGTTCACCTTTGGTACCATAAGAGTCAATTGACACTCATTCTTGTCAAATGGATCCGCCCCCGGCACCATCTTTTCAATTTCCTCTTTGCTGAGACGACGCTGGTCATAGGTGATAGTAATCTTGTTCTTCTGGCCTGTGGTCTTGTCTTCAGCCGAGACATTCAAAATACCATTTGCATCAATGTCGAACCAAACATTGATTCGGGGCACACCTCTAGGTGCAGGAGGAATACCAGAGAGCTTGAATTTCCCAAGGAGGTTATTGTCCCTGGTGTGGGTCCTCTCACCTTCATACACCTGGATCAAAACAGCTGGCTGGTTGTCAAAATAGGTAGAGAAGATCTGCGTCTTTATGATCGGGATGGTGGTGTTTTGGGGAACCAAAACAGTCATGACACCGCCAGCTGTTTCGAGACCGAGAGAAAATGGTGTCATGTCGTCTACAAGCAGCATGTCCTGGACTTTTTCGTTGTCTTCACCGCTCAAAATAGCAGCCTGAACAGCAGCGCCATAAGCTACGACCTCATCAGGGTTGATGCACTTGCAAAGCTCCTTGCCATTGAAGAACTCTTGAAGGAGCTGCTGTACTTTGGGGATCCTAGTGGACCCACCACAAGCGCAACATCATGGACACTACTCGTGTCCGTCTTGGCATCCCTCGAGCATTTCTCCACAGGCTCCGTGCACTTCCTGAATAGATCCACGTGGAGCTCCTCGAACCTGGCCCGAGTGATTATTGAGGAGAAATCAATTCCCTCATACAAATAATCGATCTCAACGGTGGTTCGTGCAGTGGAAGACAGGGTTCGCTTTGCCCACTCACATTCTTTCCTCAAACGACTGAGGGCCCTCGGATCACCGCTGATATCCTTCTTGTGCTTCCTCTTGAACTCCTGTATAAAGTGGTCCATCATTCTGTTGTCAGAATCCTCCCCTCCAAGAAGAGCACCACCAGCGGTTGCCTTCACCACAAAAATCCCCTCTTCGATTGTAAGCAGTGACACATCAAGGCTACCGCCGCCAAGGTCAAAAATTAGACATCGATCATCTCGCCCACACTGGATTTCTTGTCAAGACCATATGCAATGGCCGCAGCAGTCGACTCATTGATAATATGCATGACATTGAAACCGGCAATTACACCAGCATCTCTTGTTGTTTGGCGTTGGGAGTTGTTGAAGTTGGGAGTTGTTGAAGGACGCGATAAGTTTTAATTGCATATATTTTTTTTATAAAATTTGATCTCTAAAATTATATCATTTTATATAATTTTTAGATCATTTAGTCAAATATTACATCAAGTTCGAGATATTGTTATATTTTGGTTTGATTTCAGAAGTTTGGATTTTTTGAACAAGGGAGAAACATTGAAGATAAGGCAGAGCACAAATACAGCACTAAAAGCTTGTTGGTGGAGTTTTACATAATTATTGCGGGCCGCAGTAAATATTGCGGGTCGAAATTTCTCGTGGCTAAGAAATAGTTTTTCCTGCGAATTTGATGGCACATTTTCACCCCGATTTTGCGACCCCCCCCCCCCCCCCCCCGATTTTGCAGGTTGCAAAATCAACCCTGTTTCAAATCTGAAAAATCCAAAACAGGCATGTTCGTTTGGGAAAGATACAAAAGGGTTTAGGCTTGACTCCCAAAAAATCCTAACCGATTTAAGACCAAGATTCGAAGGATTTTTGGGTTGCTTGAAGAGATCTAGCACGTGACTTGGAGAAGAAGAAGAAGACTACTCTTCCTTTGTTTTATCTCTTTATTCTCTCTCCTTTAAATTCTTATCTGTTAATCTAGATACTCTTTTGAGATGATGTGTGCCCCTATGAGAGGCTAATTCCCTCTCTAGAGGTGATGACATGTAAAACTCGAAACTAGTGCTTTAATTTTACTTGGTTTGTTGTTTTTAACTAATTATTGTGATTTGTTCTTTTGCGAATTTTAATACATAAATTGCTTGTTTAACCAACTTTAGCAATATATGTACTTAGGATTTTGAGTAAATGACTAATCAATCACTTGCTTGAACCCGGATCAAGATAACAAAACTAGGCTAGAGGTGAGGTACCTAACGGTGTATCCAAAACTCTAGATGGGTATTTTTTGTTATGTTGAATTGCTTGTGAGATGTACTTAATGGTGAATTGCAACTAACTAATAGAACAAAAATCTATAAATTAACCCGCACATGTTTAGAAAATATAAATACGCAAACCAAATAAATTAAAGTCTAGTGGAAAATAAGCCAAAACCCCTAGAATTCTTATTATTGAATTAAATCCTATAATTTTATTATTTATTTTGTCTTCATCCGATTTAGTTTAGAAAACCAACAAAGATTAATTCGTCTAGCTTAGTGAATTAGTAAGAACCGGTATTTTACGAGTTTGTCCCTGTGGATTCGACACCCCAATTACTACTTAACAAGGTTGTACGTTTGCAACCAAATTAGGTAAATTTAGGGTATTGTTAGCTATAGGTGAAATATTCCAACAAGCTTTTTGGAGCTGTTGCCGGGGATCGAACCCAGGTCGTCCGCGTGACAGGCGGAAATACTTACCACTATACTACAAAAAGCTTATTAGAATATTTCACCTATAACTAATAATACCATAAGTTTACCTAATTTGATTGCAAACGTACAACCTTGTAAAGTAGTAATTAGGGTGTCACTTTTTTCTTGCACTTAGTTCCGATTATTAGATTTGACCCCCTTTTTTTAAAACTTTGAAATATTCCCTAATCAATTTCCCACAAAAACCCGTCATGATAATTCAATTCTTTTTCCGACAAGGTTTGTTCATTTGTCAACTTTTCCTTTAACAAGTTAATTCACAATATATTACTAAAACATCCACTAAGAAATCTAAATAAAACATGCAAAAATCACAAATCCTACATAAAAATGCGATTGCGGATACAATCTTAAATTCTCCCCCCCCCCCCTCCCAAGCTTAAATCAAGCATTGTCGTCAATGCTTCAACCAAGCTACAAAAGAAAGTAAATGAGACGTGGAATACTCACAATGGTGGCGGTGCAATGTGGAGTGGGGGTGGCGCGAGGAAGTGGCTGTGAGAGATGCGCACATGGCCAGACGGGATGGAGGCGAGGCAGAGCAGAGGCACGCGTGGCCAGGCGGAGTCACGGCGAGGCGGGGTGGAGAAGTTTTGAATGCTTGTGCAAAGAAATGTTTTTTTTTATATATATGTTTTATCAAAGTTAAAGGAAGAAGAGAGAAGTTTTGGAACTCAATCCCAAATAGTTCTCAATTTAAGGTCGTGAGCTCAACCCTCGTTTTCTCATCCGGATGGTGCATCAGCGAGGGAGATGTTGATCCTTTCTCTCATCGGTTCTCCTTGTACGTAGTGCTTCGATCTTTGCCCATTCACCTTGAAAGCTCCTGGGCGCTCACTCCAAATCTCGACCACTCCATGGTTGAACACGTTTAGTACTTGATATGGCCCGGTCCACCTTGACTTCAACTTTCCTAAAAAGAGTTTGAGCCTGGAATTGAATAAAAACACTCAATCCCCAACTTGAAAGGTCATTCGAAGAATATGTTTATCATGTCACTTTTTAGTCTTCTCCTTGTAAAGCTTGGCATTCTCATAAGCCTCTAGACGTAGTTCCTCGAGTTCATGCAAATCCAAAAGTATTTTCTCTCTCGCGGCTTTCAAGTCGAAATTTATAGTCTTGATAGCCCAATATGCCTTATGCTCCAATTCAACCAGGAGATGACACGGTTTCCCATACACAAACTTGAAAGGGGTCATACCTATCGAATTTATAGGCAACTCTCCTTCCTTCGATTCGTGCTTGATTCGAGACAAATGATCCGTCACTAAATTTTTTGTGCCCTTTTTGTCCTTGATCTCCAAATCAAACTCTTGAAGCAAGAGTATCCAACGAATGAGTCTTGGCTTTGCATCTTTCTTATTCAACAAATAGTGGATAACGGCATGGTCGGTGTAGACTATCACTTTCGATCCCACCAAGTAAGACCGAAACTTGTTGATGGCGAACACCACGCCGAGTAGCTCCTTTTCGGTAGTTGTGTAATTCATTTGCGCTTCATCTAGAACTTTGCTCTCATAGTAAATTGCATGTGACCTCTTGTCTACCCGCTGTCCCGACACGGCTCCTACCGCATAATCACTTGCATCACACATGATCTCGAACGGAATGCTCCAATCCAGTGGTCGAAGTATCGGTGTTGAGACAAGTGCCTTCTTTATCCTACAAAAAGCATCAAGACACTTTGCATCAAAGTCAAAAATTGAATCTTTCATGGTCAAATTAGTTAAAGGCTTAGCAATTTTCGAAAAATCTTTGATGAATCGTCGATAGAATCCCGCATGTCCCAAGAAACTTTGCACTTCCTTCACATTCGTTGGTGGCGGTAATTTTTCAATCACCTCGACCTTGGCTTGATCAACTTCCAATCCTTTCTCCGACACGACATGGCCAAGTACCACTCATTCTTGCACCATGAAATGACATTTTTCCTAATTGAGCACCAAATTCACCTCATCACATCTTTGCAAAACTTTAAAGAGATTAGTTAAGCATTAATCAAATGAGATATCGTAAACCGAAAAGTCATCCATAAAAATTTCCATGGCGTTTTCGATAAGATCTGAAAAAATACCCATCATAGCCCTTTGAAAAGTGGCCGGTGCATTACAAAAACCAAATGGCATCCTACGATATGCAAATGTTCCATATGGTAACGTAAATTTGGTCTTTTCTTGGTCCTCGGGGTGAATTGGTATTTGAAAAAAACCGCTATAACCATCTAGATAACAAAAGAAAGTGTGTTGAGCAAGTTTTTCTAGTAATTGATCGATAAAAGGGAGAAGAAAATGATCATTTCTCGTTGCGGAGTTGAGCTTGCGGTAATCAATGCACATTCGCCATCCTGTCACGAGCCTTGTTGAGATTAGTTTGCCATCTGTGGCTTTGACAATCGTTGTTCCTCCCTTCTTCGGTACCACATGTACCGGGTTTACCCAATTGCTATCGGAGATTGGATAGATGATGCCGGCGTTTAAGAGTTTGTGAATTTCCTTCCACACTACTTCCCTGAGATTTTGGTTAAGCCTCCTTTGCGATTCGATTGAAGGCTTGTGACCATCCTCCATGAAAATTCGATGCATGTAAATAGAAGGCGCAATCCCTTTGAGATCTTCAATCGTGTACCCAATAGTCTTTCGGTGCAATCTCAACTCATTAAGAAGTTTTTCGATTTGGTCTCGGTTTAGATTTGCATTGACAATCACCGGATAGGTTTCATTTGGTCCAAGGTACTCGTAGCAGAGAGTAGAGGGAAGTGGTTTTAATTCAATCTTTGGCGCTTCGGGTTTGGACTCGGAGAGCTGAGTTTCGGCTTGAAAAACTTCTTTTTGCGACACAGAAAATGAAAATTATAACTCACAAAGAGCATTAGAATTTTGAGAATGTTCTGCACCCAAACTGCTAACTTCTTGCGACTCATAATTTTTATTGTGACCTACAATTTCTTGCAAAAAGTGGTTAGAACTTCTGGCTTCATCAAAATTTTCGTCAAACTCTTCCAAATCTTGATCATCTTCTCTCATCAACTCAAGATTCAGCATTTCTTGATCATCCAATTGACTCAAAACTTCTTTAAAATTCATTTCAACTTCGTCTTCCGTTGGGTTTGCAATTACGTGCCGTAGCGGATCATCAATTGTGATCCTCTCAATTTCTTCCGCTATAATGGCGTCGATGATTCAATCCTGAAAATTATATATTTATTAGAAGGAAACTCAAGAGATTTTTTTTACATGAAAAACAAGTCATTCTTTCTAGGTTGGACTTTTGTGGCATATTTGACTCAAACTGTCTTTGACCAAAATTTTGATTAGGTCGGTTTTGATTTTGGTTCGAATTATTTTGATCATTTCTCCAAGAGAAATTTGGGTGGTTCCTCCAATCGGGGTTGTACTAGAATATGGATTATTTGACGGCCTAAAACCGTTGTTCAAAACATTGACTTGTTCCAAATTTTCATCACTAATAAAACCCGCAGTACAATTAATTGAAAGATGATCCGTATCACTACAAATTCCACAAGAAAAAATTTGACTTACGGCCGAGATATATATTTGATTGAACATCTTTTGCATTGCCTCTACCTTGGCCGAGAGTTCCATCACTGCATTCGTCTCCAAACGATCGGGAGTCGCTCTCGCAACACCGCGCTCGGACGACCATTGATGTTGATTCATTGCCATCTCATTGATGAGGTTGAAGGCATCGGTTACGCTCTTGCTCATGAGACTACCTTATGCCGCTACATCAATAAAGATACGAATATTATAAATCAATCCTTCATAGAAAATTTGCAAAATTAATCATTTTTCCAATCCATCGTGTGAGTATAATCTCAACAACTCCTGATATCTGTCCCAAGCCTCACTAAGTGGTTCCTCATCCCTTTGTTTGAAATTAGTGATTTGGTTCCTCAAATGAGCAGTTTTAGAAGGCGAGAAATACTTATTGAGAAATGTTCTAGACATCTGGGCACACGAATTTATAAATTCTGATTCTAAAGACTGCAACCAATTTCTAGCTTTATCCCTAAGAGAAAATGAAAAAACCATTAATTTAATCGCATCTGGTGAAACATTGTTCATTTTTAAGGTATTACAAATTTCCTCAAAGGTTGTTAGATGTTGGTTTAGATCCTCGTATGCTAGACTGAAAAACTGATTTTGATTAACCATGCTAATGAGGGCTGGTTTCAATTCAAAAGAAAATAAGAAAGAGAGAGAAGACATTAAAATTGTGAAAAAATCACAAATCCTATCAGCATATTGTTATATTAAGAGAAGAATTACAAGCTTGAGACTAAGCTTCTTCTGTGGTACTCTTTCAAAAGAGTCTAAACTCCTTTATATAGACTACAAAAAACTTAATGGTGAAAAAATATAATTCCTACAAATTATAACTATGTTTGATGGCTAAATAATAATATTTACGACTATGACATTATTTAGTGATTAAGTAATAATATTTACGACTATGTCATTATTTAACAGTCAAGTAAACTATTATATTTCTTAACGGTTAAAAAATCTATCAATTTAGCGCTCAAATAATTTATCACCTTACTTGCTAATTAAGAAATTACATTTTATCCCACACCCAATAGTACGTAGCTTAGTTGCAATATACTTCTAACTCGAAGAAACAACTTTTAAAGTAACAAGGAAACATTTGTTAAGATTATCATCAGTAGGACTAGATTTTAAAGAATTAAAATAATTTCTTTACAAAATCAATAACCGTTACAAGAAAGACCTACAGTATGTACTAAACTAGAAAACTAGAAAATTAATCCACTGATTTTATTTTAATTCAAAAGGGGCACATTATATGAAGGGAAGGGATCGCTTGATTATGAATGGGCATATTATATGAAAACTAAAAACCAATCCCAAAATAGGCCACGGATCGAATGACAAGGCAACTTACGGAAGTAATCCACACAAGGCAAGCTGATATAACTACAACATATAGGCTTATTTATAAACTGTCACAAAATTCTCAAATTCTAATCTGAAATATCACAAAAGATAAGTATTGAGTAAATGAAACTTAACAGAAACCAGTATTGGTTGGGTTCCAGGCTGTCTGATTCTTAGCGGCATCTCCGACCAACCTCACCGTGTCAGTAAATTCCATGTAAGACGGTGTTGTGTGGTTCCCTTGTTCGTTTGCTATGATCTCGACGTGATCGTTTTGCCACACAGCTACGCACGAGGAAGTGGTACTGAGATTGATGCCAATAGCTGGACCTGGACCTTCGCCCTTTCCTGCCATTTTCAATCAAAAAATCGCAAGAACTGAGATGAATTTCAGAAAGAGAGGAATGAATTGAGAGATGTTTTCTCGAGTGCTTATCTGAAAGCTCTCTCTTGGGAAGATGAGAGAGCCGAGAAGGGGGGGGAGGGCTTTTAAGTAGTTCGAGGATTGGAATTGAGTATGTCTGGACCGTCCGATGAAAAGCAATCGACGGTGCGAGGAGGTTGGCGCGAGATTGCTTTAAGAACCCGTCTCCCCGAAGTTGTTCCTCTCCAATCGAACGCTTTTCGCTGGACCGTCAAATTAGATCTGCACCGTCCGTTTGAGTAAGATCGCACGGTATATATCAATTTCGATTGTACATCTTGTTTTTTCATACTATGCGACCTCGACAAAACCAAACGTCAAGTATGAAAAACAAGGGAATTTCATTATGCACGCCGTGTATCGCAATTATAGTAATAATGAAATTACCTCCACGAATCGAACAATTATTTGGACATGGACTCATGAACAAGACTCAGTTTTTTTCTCGTGTACAAAACTCTTGACCTCTTCTACTTTTTCCATACAACAACACGATCTAATTTAAAATTTTTCATATAATTTTTTGTATTGACATTGTCTGAGGAATTCGGCCAGTTAGCCCATGAAAATCCACGTGAGCCCTTTCCAGCTCAACGTTGAGCTATGAAACATGCTATATCTTATGTCAATTATATATCCTTTTCAGTCTGATTTAATATATTTTTTTTTTTGCTGCACAAAAACAAAAGTGATGCTCGGTTGCACTGTTATATATAGTAATCTTGTATAGTTACATACTACATTGCTAGTATAAACACCACAAAAGGATAAAAAGAAAAATAAAACATTCTACATAATCAATTACAATAGTAACAACAATGAGAAAATAAGCAGGAGCTACAAAACCGAACAAAATAAAAAGAGTAAATTATATAAATGGTCCTTAAAATATCATCTATTTATCATTTTGGTACTTAAATTTTAAAAGTAACAATTTAATCCTTAGAGTATCACTTTAATACTATCTTGATTCTTACAATTTTAAAAGTATCATTTAAGTCCTTAAACTTTTTAATTTATAATTGAAAAACACATTAATTTAATCTATCATAACATCATTTTGTGCAAATAATAATTTTAATTTGTCGAAAATATATATAATTATTCACGTCATAAAAAAAAAGTGATAATCATCAAACAATACAAAATAATGCGGAAACAAATATAATTATCCATGTCATCAAATATTATTTAAATTATCAATGACTTTAATTATGTACAATTATAAATTAATTAAAAATCATATATACATATATATTGTCATGAGTATCATAAGATATATCATTATGATATGGGCATAAAAATAAATATTCATTTTCCTTTTGATCAATGACAATTGTAGGACTAATTTGTTATAAATTAATTTTTTCATGGACCAAAAAAATAAATTAATAATACTTTAAGAACTAAAACAATATATTTGAAACATTAACGACTAAACTGACAACGAAATGATATTTTAAAGATCAAATTGATATTTTTGAAACTTTAAGGACTAAATAAATAAAAGTATAATATTTTAAGGACTATTTATGTAATTTACTCAAATAAAAATTTAGCTTGTTGAATTTAACAACCAAACTATTGAAATACTACAAGTCAATCACGTCATAATGGCAATTTTGAGCAGCAACCCCAAATAAATACAATTTTTCCAATTCAACTTGCTTGATTCCGAACTTCTGAAATTTCTATTGAAAATCATCAGAACATACTCAAAACTAATTAGATTTATAGTAAGGATAGTTTTGTGCTTGAAAGTTTTGTATAAAACCTTTCCAATTCAAGCACCATAACAATACTATGTGCTTTTCCCCTGTTTTGTATAAAGTTATTTCATTATAATTTTTTTTTGTTTGGTTGAGCAAAGTGGATGAATGAGAAGAAAATAATATTTGCAATGCGAATAGAAAAATGACAAACTTGACATTGTTTTTTTTTTTTTTTTTTTGAGAAAAAGTTATCGCAAGACATATGGAAGCTATCACAACGGTGGATGTACCAAAAATGAGATGGGATAAAATAACAAATTTGTCGTATCAATGGGTAATGTTTATTTTATTCGTTCCATGTAACATAGTAAATCTAATTGCCTTCAAGCTGCCTATAAAAGGTTGCAGTATACCGTTCTCAATAAATAGATCTCTCCATCTATCAAATTAATATTGTTATTTAGGAATTCATACCATGATTTTAATTTTTGCCGCCCACCATTGAGGCTATCAAGTCCACCACTGGACCCGAAAGTAAATTTGCGTCATTGAAACCTGGGTATAGACTCACAAAAAAGAGAGGAAAATAAATAGGACAATGCATCCATCAATAATAGACGTATACCAGAAGGCAGCTTGTAGTGCGACAGCGTTCCTGTATTCTTCATACCGTAAAATGTAGATAATAAAAATAAAAATAAAAAATTTCCTACCCAACACGAGACCTAACGTTGGCCATGAGCTTACCTGAGATATCGTCCTCAAAAACTTCAACAGAGTAGATTACGTGCTGATCAGACATGAATAACTTCGGAAAGAGAAGTCTCTCATGAAAATGGCACTGATTCATAACTACAGAATCTACATATCATACTTGGGTCATTTTGAATCACATACAAGTCCTCAATCAACAGACCCACAAACAGAAATACATGATCAGCAGCAACTCAAACAAAGCAAAGTACATTTAACCGAATATTAAAAAAGTAAATCCATCCATCAAAGATACCTACGAGCAACAGAGGGACTAAAATTGAATAGATTAGCTTAATCCACTTCCTCAATCTTGGGGCCAGCACCACTGGAGCCACCTGGCGCAGGACCATCCTCATCCATGGCTGCATCAGGTGCACCACCCTGGTACATCTTGGCAATAATCGGGTTGCAGATGCCCTCGAGCTCCTTCATCTTGTCTTCAAACTCCTCAGCCTCCGCTAGCTGGTTGCCGTCAAGCCAACTAATTGCCTGATCAATTGCATCCTCGATTTTCTTCTTATCAGCAGCAGGAAGCTTCGAGGAGATCTTGTCATCCTTGATAGTGTTCCTCATGTTGTATGCATAGTTTTCCAATGCATTCTTGGCCTCCACCTTCTTCTTGACCTCTTCATCCTCTGCCTTGTACTTCTCGGCCTCTTGTACCATCTTTTCAATTTCCTCCTTGCTAAGACGACCCTTGTCATTGGTGATAGTGATCTTGTTCTTCTGGCCGGTGGTCTTGTCTTCAGCCGAGACATTCAAAATACCGTTCGCATCAATGTCGAAGCAGACATTAATTTGGGGCACACCTCTAGGCGCAGGAGGAATGCCAGAGAGCTCGAATTTTCCAAGAAGGTTATTATCCTTGGTACGGGCCCTCTCACCTTCATACACCTGGATCAGCACCCCTGGCTGGTTGTCCGAATAGGTGGAGAAGATCTGCTCCTTCTTGGTCGGGATAGTGGTATTTCTGGGAATCAAGACAGTCATGACACCGCCAGCTGTCTCGAGACCAAGAGACAATGGTGTCACATCGAGAAGCAGCAAGTCTTGCACTTTCTCATTACCTTCACCGCTCAAAATAGCAGCCTGAACAGCAGCACCATACGCCACGGCTTCATCAGGGTTGATACTTTTGCAAAGCTCCTTGCCATTGAAGAAATCTTGGAGGAGCTGCTGCACTTTTGGGATCCTAGTGGACCCACCAACAAGCACAACATCATCGACGCTGCTCTTATCCATCTTGGCATCCCTCAAGCACTTCTCCACTGGCTCCATGCACTTCCTGAATAGATCCATGTTGAGCTCCTCAAACCTTGCCCGAGTAATTGTTGAGTAGAAATCAACTCCCTCATACAAGGAATCGATCTCAATGGTTGTCTGTGCAGTGGAAGACAGTGTTCGCTTTGCCCTTTCACATGCTGTCCTCAACCGCCTGAGAGCCCTTGGATTACCGGTGATATCCTTCTTGTGCTTCCTCTTGAACTCCTGGACAAAGTGGTTCACCATTCTGTTGTCGAAATCCTCTCCACCAAGGTGAGTGTCACCAGCAGTTGCCTTCACCTCAAAAATGCCCTCTTCAATTGTTAGCAGTGACACATCAAAGGTACCACCACCAAGGTCAAATATCAGTACGTTCTTCTCACCCGAGCTGCTAGCTTTCTTGTCAAGGCCATATGCAATTGCAGCAGCAGTTGGCTCATTGATGATACGCATGACATTGAGGCCGGCAATGACACCAGCATCTTTTGTCGCTTGACGTTGAGAATCATTGAAGTAGGCAGGGACCGTCACAACCGCGTTCTTGATGGTGGAGCCAAGGTAGGCCTCGGCAATCTCCTTCATCTTGATGAGGACCATGGAAGAGATTTCTTCAGCAGCAAATTGTTTCTCCTCACCTTTGTAATTCACCACGATCATGGGCTTGTCGCCCGGTCCAGCAATGACCTTAAAAGGCCAGAGCTTCATGTCACTCTGGACAGATGGGTCAGAGAAGCGGCGACCAATCAAACGTTTTGCATCTGTTTATTTTTCAAACAATGAAAAAGCAAGTGAGATTATTTGAATAAAAAAGAATCTAGTTTTTAAAGAATCAAAAGCTTTCTTCTAAATCTTTCAGAACCAATTAAAAGCTATAATTTCAGAAGGCAGTAAAAGTGACCAAGATAATAGATCAGAAAGCGGTTATTATTATGAATCTATCTGTTCAAAGGAAACAAGAAATATTCAAGAACATAACACCTTAGCCTATTACTTTTACATTTAAGCATAGATTGCTATATATTCCTAAATTCATGACATAATTTTTAAGTACAAAGGCAACGATTTCTCAGGAACATTTAAATATGGCCCATGGATAATTTCATTCAAGCACATAGTCCAGACTGCTAGGTAATTCTAAATTAATGACACAATTAATTGATAGGATATCATCAGTGGCCCTAGATTTTTAAGGATTATAATGATTTCTTTGCAAAATTTAGTATCAGTTGACAAGAAAGACCACTTAGACCAGGATGTACCAAATTCGAAAACTTGCTGATTCATTTTAATTCAAAAGGGGCATATTATGAGAAAATTAAAAACCAACCGCAAAATAGACCACAGATAACGAGTGAAAAAGGCAACTTACGCAAGCCATCCGCACAAAGCAACCTGATATAGCTACTACTACATATCTTAGGCTTAGATATGAACTGCCACAGGATTCCCCAATTCTAACTGAAATATCATAACAGAGACATGTAAATCGAACTTACCGAAAACAGTGTTGGTAGGGTTCATGGCCACCTGATTCTTAGCGGCATCTCCGATCAACCTCTCCGTGTCGGTGAACGCCACATAAGACGGCGTCGTGCGGTTCCCTTGATCGTTTGCTATGATCTCGACGCGATCGTGTTGCCACACACCTACGCACGAGTAAGTGGTGCCGAGATCGATACCAATGGCCGGACCTTCGCCCTTTCCCACCATTTTTCAATCAAAAATCGCAAGAACTCGAGATGAATTTCAGAAAGAGAGGAGGGAAGGATTTGACAATTGAGAGATGTTTTCTTGAGCGCTTATTTGTTGAGAGCTTCTTTTCTTTGGGAAGATGAGAAAACCGAGAGAAGGGGGAAGGGGTTTTAAGCAGTTCTCTTTTCTGATTCGCGAATGTTCCAGACTTTGAATTGAGTGGATCTGGACCGTCCGATGAGATAAAATGGACGGTGCTAGGTGGTGCGAGGTGGTTCGCGCGAGATCGAGTTGGTTCTAGAACCTGTCTCTCCGTACTTGTCCTCTCCAATTGAACGCGTTCCACTGGACCGTCAAATTAGATCCCCCACCGTTCGTTTCAAATCATACGGCTCCAATCAATTCTGATTGTACATCTGTTTCTCATAATATGTCAGCTCGATTGGACCTGTTCATCAAAAACCAACTTCCCCGATGGCGATACGTCTAGGGAAGTCGAATAAAATTTGTACTATGAAACACGAGGGAATTTCATACCTCTTTCTCACGCGCCTTTCCTTATGACAAGTGTCACAATAGTAACAGTGAAATTAGACGAGGACTCAATTTAACAAGGCTCCGTATTTCTCTTGTCAACAAAAATCTTGACGTGTCTTCTATTTTTTTCCATACAACAATCACATGTGAATTGTCATAAAGTTGCATTTACATTGTCTGAGGAATCTAACCAGTTAGCCCATTAAGAATTTAAGATTTAACACTAGAAAAATCTTATGTATTAGAGTATGTTATTTTTAATGAATTTTCCAGGACTTTATTCTCAAGAAGAAAAAGAAAAGTACTACTTGGTTTCTTTTTCTTTTTAAAAAAGAAAAAAGATCAGGTCCCCAGCCAGTTTTTCTCTCGGTCGCGTATTATATAGGATAATATTTGTTACGATCACATATATAGACTTCTACGTTTCATAATTTTCATTTTGTATTTTGAGCACACCGCAAGTGTCAATTCATATAAAATTCACACTTGAATGAATAAAATTATAACTCTTAAATTTAGAATGTAGGTGTACAGTGGTTTGTGAACAGTGCCGCCTGATGAACCTAGCCCGTTGGATTTAAATCGTGTGGACGGCAGTGGGCGTAGTGATGTCATGATATGACGTCGCGCTGTTGCTAATATTTATCCTGGGCTTGGCGTATGTGCTCCTCTGTGTTCCTGGGTGGGGGTTGTTGTCTGCATTTGGGGCCCATGTTCTTCTCCTTTCCATCTTCTGCGCCGTGGCGGGTTGAGAGAGAGGTGTGGGTTACTATACCTTTTTGGTTCTGTTGTTGAGCTAGGTTTGGTCTATGATTTTAAATGGTGCACCACGTTTTCTACAAGATGGGTAAGTGTGTTGTTGTTTTTTTATTAAATGTTGTTCCCTGTGTTTGCTTATATTTACTTGGCTTTTCTCTTTTCAACGTCATGGTAACATTTCAAGGGTCCAGGAACAAGGGTAGAGACGAGATTTTTTTTTATTATTATTTTCTTCTTCCTTTCAATTTGTTAATTAATAATTCAATGTTTTATATTTTCTTATATGTAATATAGTTTTTGTTATGGTTATTTTAATAATTTTGATAACAAATTTTCAAATAATTCTACAAAAATCTTAAAAATAAAAAAAAAATTATAGATATATTTTTGAACTTATAAATTGATTGTGTTTCAAATTTCATACAATTTAAGTGTCATTTGATATTTCATCAAAGACTATCAAAATTGAATGAAATTTTTAACAATCTTTGATGGAATATCAATTAACACTTAAATTGTATGAAATTTGAAAATAATCAATCTATAACTTTAAGAATATGCTTATAAATATTTTCTATTTTTTCATAATTTTTAAAAATTATTTTGAAATTATTTAAAAATTTGTCGTTAAATTAGTCAACTTCATATTGAACGCATTACATAAGAGTTCATGGTTGCAGTGGAGCCGCAACGAGATTTCTAGTTATGTAAAAGAATGCAAAAATGTAAAAAAAAAAAATATTTGTAAAATTTCCCAAAATGTCGATGGGCAGCCTTAGTAAAACAAATATATGAATTTCTGTTTGAATAAGGTTGTGAGGAAAAAATTGTCAGTACTCATACATAAAAGTAACTTCCATCAACAAGAGAAACAAATGTTAAAGAAAAAAAATGATATGAAATTCAGACAAGAGTGTCTAAATATTGTCTAATGGTGGTGCATATAACATCAGGATATAGGTTGGTTGCATCAACACCTGAGGAATCAATATCAAAGTATGTATTGTCTCCCTTGATAAAAGCAGAATATATGAATATCATTTCCATATTCTTTGGATATGGTGTCTCTGGAAAACCAAATACTATAAGATTAGCCACATCAAAATGCATGATTCCACACATAAAACAAATAGTATGTTACTAACATTAACATGGTACATACCATTGATATCCTTGAGAAGTTGTTCCTCTGAAATATATATCCTCTTTAATTTTCTGTCTATCTTGTACTCCCACATTTCAACTAAATCATTCATGGAGCATATATTTCCAGGAGGCCTCAAATATAATGTCTTATTTAATGTTCTGGGGTCATCAATGGCACATAAACTTAATTTAGCCACGTCCGAATCTTTCACAAATACAGCTGAAAGCAATAAAAAACATAAAATAGTTTAAAAATACTGAAAACAATATTCAAGTAAAACAAAGAATAACATAAATACTATTGAATATATTCTAGACAACAAGAGTAATGACTTATATTGTATAGAGCAAAATGGTGTATCATGAACAATAAAATGCAACTCCAGACCAGAAAGAGCATTATCTCATAGGTAGCTTGGCAGGTTTCCGATGGTCAAAACGATCTCCAACAAAATAAAATTCAGACAGTACTTCTTTTGGGTAACAGTAACAAAAAATAAAAGTCAACAATTTTTCATCTTATCTGCTCCTATTTCTCTCTTTTGTGTTGTAAAATAGGGGACTTATTGAAGGAGAGAATAAACGGGGGTGGAAAATAGAGCAACCTTTGGTGTTTCCATTCCCAAAAATCTTTACTTCATCTCTTGGTGGTGAATCTAAACCTGGTTGTACCAAAGACGGGAGCAAGTATCTCATAAGAAAATTGCAGGAAATGTAAGTGTGGGGAATTCCCAACAATTCAATAAATTGACGTATCTCAGCTTTCTTCTCGTAGAAATCGTAATCCATGCCAAGTATTTGCACCTTTGTGGGATCAGCCCCAAACTCGGATGGAATAAATCTCTGCATCAAGATAAAGAGTATTTGCAAATTGCACCTAGAACTGTTAATTAGCTGTAAATAGCATGCAACAGTTCTTGTATTGCAATTAAAACCTAGATTGTTGCAAATAACATGTTTAAATAAGCAAAAATGATTACAACAGTAAAACTAACTTGACTTTTTCCCATTAACTCTCTTAAATCTTATTATTAGTTCATAGATAGCTGCAGCACAAATTTAAATTTGCTCCCCTTTGCTTTTTAGTTGACATCAGCTTGAAATTATTATTTTCTTTTCACAAAAAATTATTCAGATACCATATGGTTACACTGATCTAAAGATGGCATTATTTACAACTGATAAACATTAGGTAACATTTACGACCATGAAAATTGTAGAATAAAATTTATCTGTTGGTTGGTTCTCTGCTCTCATCCTCAACCATAGCGTACTGATGTAGAACTACTTAGGATAAATAGACACAGTCCGGTACCAAATGAGAACACAATCATGGATTACTATACACATAGGATAATTAGACAAAGTCCGGTACCAAATTAGAACACAATCATGGATTACTATACACATAGGATAATTAGACACAGTCCGGTACCAAATTAGAACACAATCATGGATTACTATACACACAGTGACTGACAATTTGAAAAACCTTAATTGAATGCTAACATGAACTTAGGAGATTCCATCATGATTTTCCCATACTTTGATGCAACCAGCTTCTTTAATTGCTTGGATTAGTGGCTTCTGTTCAAGTGCATTCCTGGATGGCATGGCGCAAATCACCACATCTACTTGTTTTACAGCTTGAATTAAACTCACATAGTCATCAAATGATCCCTAAAAGAACAAATCAGGCGCAGAAATGAAGAATCTATCAATCAATTACGACAGCAAAAGCAATATTCCCCAAAAAGAAATGGACGCAATTATGTATATGAGTTGAGAGGAGAGGACTCGAGAGAGAGAGAGAGACCTGGAGGAGGTGAACGCCGTGAGAAAGGAAGGATCGGAGAAGAAGTTCCTTGTCGGAAGTCGATGGAGATGGAGAAGAGAGAATTGAGAGGTCTCGTACTAGTGCGAAGGTTGGGTGAGAGGAGGCGCAGCTAGCCATTACCAGCTCACGCCCCAGCTTCCCTGTGGCGCCTACCACCAGCACCTTGCTCTTCTCCTCCGCCATTGATGCCTCACTGGTAGCTAGCCCAACTGGAGACGAAGCTCACAAGCGACGCCCCACGAACTACCTCTTCCAGTTCACACCAGTCACCAATCTCACTTTTTTATTTATCTGATAACGCAAACCTTCGAATTGATAAGAATCCAACTCAGAATAAATGTTTTTTAAAACTGAGAACATCGCATCAGCGAATCATATTATTAATTCGTGAATAATATCCGCAAATATATTTATATTATATTATATATATTGTGAATTCGTAAATATTATTTACCAATTAATAATTTGATTCACAAATAACATTTATAATTTTTTTATTTATAAAATTTTATAATTTCGAAATTCGTTCTTCTTATTTTTATTTTTATATTATTAAAAAAATAAAAAAGTACATCAATCTCTCATGTCCGATATACAAAATAGGCTCTGCTGATCAATTATTACGTTGCGTCTCTTACTCTCTTGTGTTATAGGCTACATACAGCCCATGCTCCGTCGTCCGATATACAAAATGCACGCAGACCACAATAGGCTGTACCTTCCACCGGAACTAAAATGTGGAGGCTATTTTATGAGGCTGATTTCAAATTTTCAATGTAGGCCTGTTGTTCAGAAAGTATCTTTAGGAAATATGTTCTAGTTTAGCACAATATTTATTTGTTTAAATTGCGCAACGATTTTGAGGAAAAGCACCAGAGAAAAAAAATTTTGTTTTATGTTTGCAAGAAGATACTCTTTTAACTTCCTAATCTACTCCCATGTAACAATTAGTATACAACCAATCTCTCTTTTTTTTTTCACAAAGAAAAATATTATATTGTTACAATGCTATTTCGTTTGGTAAAACCTGGTTGAATCTATATCAATTAAATGGTTTGGAGACTACTGGGTTTGAGCTCTGAGCTGCTACTGTTCAGCCAATCCAGCAAAGCTTTGTTAACGAGCTCAGGGACCTCATCATGCGGGCAATGCCCCGCTTGCAGATTAACAACTGAAGTATTAGGATAGAACTCTTTGATTTGAGCCGCCTTTGTGGGTCCCACCCACGGGTCCAGATCACCCCAAAGCAGTAGTAACGGACAGGAGAGCTTGCTCAGGAGACTGTCTAACGTGTACTTGCTTTGATTCGTCATGAACCGAGTCATCAGTCTGTACAGATACATCGCTAGTCAGTTTTACAACTCATACAAGTGCTGTTACCAAGCCCAGTAATGGAATATGCATTCTGAGAGAGAAATGTGTTATTAATACAGAGAGAAAACAAAACAACAAAAAAAAAACAACAATGGAGTGGTGTCGTTGTACCTGTAATAGACCTCTCCTGCATTTGGATCAGCAGCTGGGGCAGTTATGGATTTCACAAGATACTCGTCTACATTGGATGGATTTATATACACCTGAAAATCAATTTTAATAAATTTCTTATTAATTAATAGTACCAGTATAACTCTCTTTAGTTAACTTGATTAATTAACATGACTTCTATTAGATTATTTATCAGAAAAATGCAGTAAATAAAAAAATCAGTAAAATACTTACACTTTTCAAGACTTTTTCAATCCTGGCAGGTTGCTTAGACTGCCAGAAAATAAACCCGAGAACCACTCGTTGGAAGACCTCTTTAAGTGGCTTAAAGACAAATTTATTGATGGTGGTTTCTCCCTCAGTTTTCTCTGATTTTTTGTTCGGATCCCCAAATTGTCCTGCTGAGTTGAGCAAGACAACACCACGAACTTGACTTCTCTTCTCAGCTGCTGTTAACAAAACTGTGAACCCACCTAGACTGAAATCAAATATATTTGTATTAGGAGGCAAGTAGTTTATTATAACATAAGGGGGCTTCTTGCAAATAGCTGCCATCATTTTACCATATTTGAAAATAATACTGAGTGCTTTTTAAAAGTTGCATCCAACCAACATGCAAATGCTAGTAAGTCAAGTAAATAGTATTTAGATTATCCCCATGTTTTTTTTAAATACCACTGAAAATCACTCGAAAACAATAGTAAGTTTGAGCACAATATATGTGTCTAATTTGTTGATTAAGTACAATTTGGGCTTACAAACTCCTAGTTATGGGCATGATAGCTGATTGACAATGAAACTTATTTATGACTATTCTAGTAGTTGGGTACTATCGGCGATCATTCAAAAATGCTAGTCAAGTGAATATTATAGATGGCCAGATTTATCTGTGAATATCCCCAGTGCAGATATTATAAATGCAAATATGACAATGAAATGAGTGTTATTTGCCAAATTGCCCATTAATCAACACTGAGCAAATCAAAATTTTCACAATTACCTGTTCCCAACTAGAAAGGCTGGTTCTTTAACAATTTCTGAAAGGAAATCAGAGAGCTGTTCCATCCAAATGCTCGCATCATATTCTATTATTGCTTTCTCACTCCAACCGAAACCTAGCAAATCTAGTGCATACACCTTGTAGCTCTTAGCCAACTCCGGGATGTTATACCTTTAGACGAAAGTCAGATACACATCCAATGAATTATTGAAATAGAAAAATAAATAAAAATAACCCTTTTGCAGGGTAATAATAATTAGGCCAAAACTCCACAACAGAGCTTCCAAAAAAATCTTTTATCAAGCCAATTTCCTAGGTTACATGACCAAAGAATCTTATTCTTTTTATACACAGGCACACAGGTCCATTGCAAATTGGTTTGGTATTGCCAAAGAAAACAATATAACGAAAAAGAAATTGACCTCCAATGGAAAGCGGAAGCACCAAAACCATGTACAAGAACTATGGGGGGTCCGCTTCCTTCCACCACATAGTGTATTTTGTGGCCTCTCCATGTCCAGAAATTATAACCATCTTCTTTGAATGGTAACATCTCCATTCCTAAAATTCACAAAAAGGGGTCATAATATTAAATCAATCAATTATCCGGTTCTTTTTTTTTTTACACAACAAATAGTCAATGTCCATTCCAAGAGCAAATCCATAATGCTAAGCAAGCCTGGGCACACCAAATAATTAGATATACAATTAGTCTAATTTCTCAATTAAACCTAGGCACAGTGAAAATTTAGAGTATAATTTTGCACTCAAAGAAAAATTATTACATTAACAACTATTTTTGAAAAATAAGCCCAGACACTGACCTGGCTTGACTCTATTTAAATTCACCCCTAGTCCATTCTCGTAGCTATAATGTATTACAATTACAAAATTAAACTAAAGGAACAAAAAGAAAGAAAACCTTGAGATTTATCAACAGCTAGCAACGAGCAGCACACAGATAAGGCGATGCCTTTCCTTACGAGATCTCTTCTTAGAAGTGCACACCTAGTTCCTTCAATTATAAAAAAAAAACACTTCAATTACTTATAACAAAATGTTCAGTCCCTGATTAGAGTCTAAATACGAATCTAAGAAACGAGGATTAGAAGTTGAACCGGCGAGATGGATCCTTCGTGAATGTAGTAGCCCTCTCTGATTGGGATCGAATAGATGCTTGGAGAAGGAGGCAGAGAGAGATATCGCGGCTGACATTGGTTAATTAGTTACAAAAGGACGAAAAAGAAAAACAAAACCTAGTATTTGTGTGTGAGAAAGAGAGAGAGAGAGAGAGAGAGAGAGAGAAAGCGCGCGCAATGTAGACGAGACGAGTGAGGTTTCTTTTCACACTTCTCAGCGAGGTGTGTGTGTGTGTGTGTGTGTGTGTGTGTGGTTGGCGGGACTTGAACCGTGGCACCTCTCAAGCCGAAGAAGGATTGCGAGGGTATAATTGTAAAAGCACGTTGCAGAGAAATATCCAGGCCCACGGGCCGTTTCAATGATGTATTGACGGCCCAAGACATCTCTTGCCTTCTGGCTACAACTCTCAGGCCTCAGCAGCCCAGCTCACGCAAAAAAATTAGCATGCATGTTAACGATTTTATTATGCAATTTATTTTCTTTATTTAATACGATGAATGAGTTTGTACTATTAATCTTTTTAAAAATTAAATACAAAATATTTCATACTTATTTTGTACTGTATGGTATTTTAAAATTTTATTTTACAAACATTTGACTGATAGTATTGCTTAAATTTTGTTTTTTTTTTCTTTTGCTTTTCATCTGTATTTAATTTTTTTTTCTCTCTTCAGTGTGGAGCAATTAAATTAACCTTTGTGCAAATGAATTTTTCTTACAGACCTCGTGTGAATTTACTTGCTAATTAGATATATTTGCTTATAAACCTAGTTTGTATGCACATTATTTTTTTATTAAAATGTTTTTTTTCAAACAAAGTAAATTTTCTTAACCAAGAGAATTTAATTAATTAAAGTTTAGTTGGATCAAATCTAGAAATACTGACAGAAGATAAGTCAAATGAACCAGAGCAACTCCTGACATCTCTGATGAAATTGGAGATGTCAGTATTCAGACAATTCCTAATTTTTTTTTGTGTAGAAATTTGCGTTAAGATATTTCAAAGCACCTATACAAGATTAATTACAGTTTGCACATGACTTTGCTAGCTTAATTTCCTGAATTCTTGAAAATGTTTACTATAATAAAACCCCATTTTGCATTAATTTTAATTGGATTGGTTGGATAATGGATACAAAATAAAGTTATGGGGATTGTGTGGTTATATTATATTATATTATATGTGGGGTTTAGCTAGGTTGAGTTAGCAAAAGATCATTTAATTATTGACCCATTGTTGAATGTTGATCTAGGCAACAAAGAGCAACTGGTGGGTCCCACTGCTTATCAGTATGGAAATCTGAAAAAAAAGTACTATAATAATCAACCATATAATTAATACCATTAGTTTCAATCTGTGTACAATTAATTCATTCCGTCTTGTCAAGGCATGAAACCATTTCAAATTAATCCCAATGTGCCAAAATTATACATATATACATCTCACTTTTTCATTTATTTTATTTTTTAATAAAAAAGATGGAGGTTTAGTCCCCCAAATTTCATTATAAGCTGTTATTCTATGTTTGAATTTTGTCAAGTTAACTAGGAATTTGCTTGAATCTGAGAATTTGGTTCTAAAACTGAAGAGTGAGCTCTTGGTTACTCAATTAAAGGCAACAGAAAAGGGGGCATGCACACTGAAGTTCATTGTACTATTTTCACAATTAGTTTTAATATTAGCATTTTGAAAAGAAAAATGAAATCAAACTTTCCTTTTTTTTTTTAAATATCTACAAGGAATTATTTAGCTGAGTACGTTTCGAATGACTTCTCATAAAGATATCGTCTTGACGACTAGACTAAAGATTGACATTTCATAATAATATTATAATATTATATTACTATATTACAACCATATAGTTTTTCAACAATTACAAACTTTTTCATTTGTCTGGTTGAGTTTAAAAGAATCTGACTGTACATGTAGCTTATCAGGGGCCAAGAGGGGACGGGAGAGAATGCATGTAGCTTATTAAATAATTAACATCAATTCAAAGTATGAATTTACATGTATTATCATAGTTTTTATATGTTTATAATAAATGAAATCTAATAAAATATAAATATAAAAATAATTTTTATAGTTAAATCGAGATTGTTTAAATTAAATTGGACGGTTTAAAATCAATGATAGCAGATATATTATATAAAAACTATGATAGCTGATGCTTACCCTTCAAAGCATAGGTAAAACATATTTCAGTTTTCTAATTTTGTAGTATGTAAGGTTGGAGAATGAATCCAATTGGACTAATGTTTGTTGGGTTTGTGCTTTTAGATAAAATCGGAAAAAAATCTATATTTGATCGGTATGAAAATGTGAAAACAAAAATGAAGATGACGATAATGATGATCATCATTATAATAAGTTTTTGAATTATACATATATATTATTATTTTATCTCCAAAAAAATCTTATTATTTTTAATGAATACTCTCCATGTCTGATAAGTGGAGTAAAAGTAATTTAAGTATTTTAAGGTGTTTTAATGGATTAAATAGAGATGATTTAGGTGAAGTAAAAGTGATTTAAGTATTTTAAGGTGTTTTAATTGATCAAATAGAGATGATTTAGGTGAAGTAAAAGTGATTTAAGTATTTTAAAGTGTTTTAATCGATCAAATAGAGATGATTTAGGTGAAGTAAAGTTAAAATTATCAAATTTCATAGTTTTTAACATTTTTTATTCTGACTATTTTATCTATTTACTTCATTACTATCAAACATTAATGTTTTAGAATGATTTAATATTTACTCCACTTTAATTTTACTTCATTTATCAAACAGGAAGGGTGTCCGTCATTTATCTCAAATTATTTTTCATTTATCAAACAGGAAGGGTGTCCGTCATTTATCTCAAATTATTTTTTTAAATTACATACTTTCTTATTTTGTAAGAACATCAATAATGAAATATTATTTGTACTACAAAAATAAAGAATTATTCTCGAATTATATCCATATTTAAATTATAAATTCTGAACTTTGTTTTTTGAATTATGCATTTATTACTCCAACCATAATAAATAAATAAATAAATAAATAAATAAATAAATAAAACAAAACAAAAGCACTCAAGAATAAGAATAACTTTAATTGCACCACACCACATGCCCATATTTTCTTTGCATCTTCATCATGCATTGCATTCCAACATTTCTACCTTTTAGGGTTTATAGACATGGATTTTGCCCCCATACAGTGCCTACAAGGCTACAACCACATCAAAATATGGTGCCCCTAATACTTGTTTATAATTGAAGGTGATGATGGCTTTGTTAGGCTGATTCTTTACAAAGCATTATTTTTTTAAGGACCCAATTGAAAGGAGTTTCCTTCTAAAAAGGCTTAAACTTTGGGCCCCACCAGTCAATGGGTAGATAGATGAGAGAACAAGTGATGATAATGATTGCTACACTTGTAATTATATTTGTCATTTTCATGGTATTTATTGAAAATTATCAACCTTTATTAGAAAAGGTTGTGAGCCTTCAAAAGAAGGGAATAAAGGACACTAATTATGGAGAGGGATTCCGCATGCATGTCGATATATTATCATATATACATGTATTGTACAAAATTTAATAATTTTAGCAACTTGGTCTTTCTATTTTTAAATACAACTTGTGAGGCAAAAAGCCTACAAATGCGCTTTTATATAAAAAAAAAGTGTATTATACTTCAAATTGCACCCCTTTTAAGTAAAGTTATGCATGTTAAGATTGATAGATGTTATTAGTGTCAAGATTTCATTAGGTTTTTTTTTTTTTTTTTGTAGTTCCAATGAAACTTACAATTATGTCCTACCTAATAAAGAAGTTTGGAAAGATATAAAATTTAAAAGCTTATTCTTGTTCTTTATATATATTCCGCATTTTTTATTGACACATCAAAATATTTGTACTTAATATATATAAATATCAATCGTATCTAAATTCACAAAAATTTATATTTAATATACAAAGTACTGATCATTTTTCTTTGTTAAATATACATATCCAGATATGCATCAAAATGTTTATATTTATACATAATTTTTTTAATTTATTTTATATTAGATCAAATGATCAATTTTATAATGTTGGAACCCTTTTCATTGTTGATCAAACGGTCAATTTATTTAGTTCACTTTATATTATATTACAAAAAAAAGTGTGATATCGAAACCCTTCTCATGATTCTGTAGTATCTCACAAATTCAATTATCTCATGCCTCCTTTTAAATACAATACAATGAGAAAGTTTTCAAAATCGTAGAGAGAGAGAGAGATTAGTTTTCCAAATTGACTTAATCTATATCTCTAATTCTATCGTAATAAATATAGGCTAAATTAATTATTTGAATCCTTTAAAATAAAAAAAATGTTCCAGCATAATTCTTATGTGTGACTCAATAGATCCACACAATTAATGTTGATTGTGGTTTGTACACTTATGTTGGCCTATAAATCATAAGCAATTCCTAAAAAGGTATTATGACTACCAAATTACATGCATGTCAATATCCGGCAATACTTCACAATGAATTTATGTTGATAATATAAACAACTCAAAAAAAATATTAAAATGGATAGGATAAAAAGTTTAATTCATTTTTGGAAACATACTCAACAATGTATTGAATCAACCTCACAAAATTTCAATTGAATTTAAACTCATGCAAGTTGTACTCTCAAAATTTTAATCATTGTTATAGTTCAAACTTCAAAGGTTACCAAGTGTGAGTGAGAATTTTTAATTTAGGATAATTATTTTGATAGTTTAGAAAATTTTGTCTATATTTCATTCGATACATTTTTTTTTGAAAAAAAGATAAATCACGTACATTCAAAAATAAAATTTGCACATTTTTTTAGGATAAAAAATAAATCTTCCAGTGAGTAAAACCTTTTAACGGTAATTAACACCCTTCGTTTAATTCATGGAGAAAAAAAATCATCTGCCATGTCATCATTTCCGATGCAGGGTTTAAGAGCATCTTCATCGCTGTAATTGTTAATCCGCTGATATAATAATTTTTAATTGGTAGAAAAAAATGATCTTAAGCAATTTTAAGAATGAAAATATCTCATACCGTTTTCAAATGAATTATAAATATTTACGTGATATTTTAACAATAATTGATAAATTAGTAAGTATTCTCTATCTTTATAATTGTAATTATAATTGATATATAAAATTAAATAAGATAATTTAAAAGTGAATGAAAATACTCTAATAATAACTAATTATGACTACCATGTGTGAAAATGCCATCCACTCGGCAAAAGATAAGAAGTTCGAAAAAAAATAAAATATGAAGAAAGAAAATAAAAATAAAAGTATGGACTATATTGCAAAAAGAAAATAGATAAGAGCCAGTCAATCTAAAGACTACTAGAGGCGGGCCCACTGACACACCATCCTAAAAAAATAAATAATTCGTATCATTAGCTTAGATGCAGATCTGTTTTTTGAACATGTAATCAAAGCATAGTGACAGAAATACAAAAAATATATAAAAAATACATAGATTTAAATTCAATAAATAAATTATTATTTGAGAAGTTTCAAAACAAACACCAGCTGACGTCACATGGTCAACACCAAATCAAATAATTTCTCGCGAGTCGCGAGTATTTTTCAGATTTTTCAATTTTTCAATTTTTCACCTTAGTTGTTTCATATTCGCACTATTGAAATTTACGGATATTCACGGAGAGGAGAATCAGCGACAAGTGGGAAAAGAAATAACGAATAGAATAATGCCACATGTCGATTGTTTAATGTTTGTAGATGCTTGTGAGTTTGGTGCCTTCCCCTTGAGGCAAGAGATAAAAGGCAAGCGGGCTTCGCATCTCCTTGGATGGGAAGTAGCCTCTAGACCCGGTCTACATACACCGCAGTTCATGGTACCGTTTTGAAATCAGTTTTGTTTGCCTATGTATGTATCTATATCTATATATGAAAAGTTTCATGCAATTTTGGATTTACTAATAAAATTGTATATATATCTATATCTATATATGAAAAGTTTCATGTGCAATTTTGGATTTACTAATAAAATTGTACATATTTCATGCAATTTTGGATTTATGATGCTTTTTTTTAATCATCTTGTTTGTATTTTGATGTAATAATAACATGAGATAATTTCATCAAACACCGCTGAATTTAGATAGTTGCAAATTTGATATAATTTTATTAGTTTTTTTACAGACCATTAATTTTGATAGTTAACACTTAAATTGTATGAAATTTGAAACACAATAAATCCATAAGTTCAACAATATGCCTGTAAAATATTTTCTATTTTTAAAATATTTTTGAAATTATTTAAAAATTTGTTCTCAAAATTGTTAAATTGATAGTTATCAATGTATATATCACCACCCATTTAAATATGTACTAGCTTCATTCTATTTGTAAATTTAAATATATATTAGCTTCATTCCTAGCTCAAAGATGAAATCTCTCCAAAAGATTAAGAAAATTATACTGCGTAATTGTAATTTACTTTTCATGTATTTTCTTCAAATAATATTCAAGATTAAACTAGTATAATAATATTATTGTACAATTCTCGCATGATATCTTAAAGCCGCTACAAATTAGGTACCTTTTTTTTTTTGTAAAGTAGGCATAATCTTATAAATATATTTTTTTAATCAGAAGTATAATTTTTCATTTTTTTTGGAAAAAAATATATTGTAAGTACAGACATGTCTTCACAATTTCATCGGACTGAAATGTGGTAAGTACCATCTCCTATCATAATGTAGCTCCATACCTTATTTACAAAATGCCTCTGACTATACCATAAGTATGATATCTTATTTATTTTACTCATTGAAATTTGATCATTCAACCCTCCTTTCCCCAACTCAACTATTACATAATATATATGTTATTTACCTTTTGCTCGATTTAATATTTTCATATCCAAAAGTTGCTAAAGCAAATTTGTTTATCATGAAGGGGCTTTGTGCAATTGTGCTCTTAATCTTTCAATGTTCTTTAGTTTCCAAATTTTCAAACATTTACTATATATTAGTTATTAAGGAAAAACAAAACAAATATTCGACTAACCAAGTCACATTTTGGGTACATTTGTTTCTTTAAAAATAGCCATCAGTTTGAAAATTTGGTCAAATACAAAAGTTGGTTGGATGATAAATGAAAGACTAGCAACACATTTGACATGTGATGTAGTGTAGCCACTCTAATAAAATTCATCATAATTTTATTCGAAAACAGAAATTAACGTCATTAAATTATACCGGCGGAACGTAATAGAGACTGAAAAAGGGGTTTACAATCTTCTTAAATTTTTAAAAAAATAGTTATATATATTAAAAATTTAAAATATTTTACTATAATTATATTACATTCAATAATTCAAAAAAAAATTTAATCCCCAATCCAATGAATTTTAATCAAATTCCTTCACTAAATAAATTGTTAAGGTATAGAAAAGACGGTTGAGTCAAAATATTAACGCATAACAAAAATAAACGCTCATATCAGTATATTGGTTTTTTGAAGACTTATTAGTTTTATGTTAGTTTTAAAATTTAAAACTATGCATGTCAAAACTGTACATATAGTTGTAGCTGCATGAGGTCATAGTCATAGGCTCATAACATAGAAAATATCTGCAGTTAACTCCGCCTAATAAACTATTGCTCGAGTCCATAGTGGGCAGCTCTATGAAATGGGCAGAAATTAACTAAATTATTGTAACAAGTATCATAACGGGTAGCATCGAAATTCGTGCAGGAACTTTTATAGAAGAATTTTTGCCCAGTGTAAATGAACCATCACAGAGGATGTGAATTCCCATTTCTCGCATGGTTCGGTTCACAAAACAATGTGTAGGAAGCACCCAGAATGTGTGAGAGAGAGAGAGACAGGAATCTTAAATTGAGTCTTTGCATCACCTCCGCTTTGGGATATGAGATAGAGAGATAGAGATAGAGTGAGAGAGAGAGAGATGGAGATGGAGCAAGTGTGTAGTTCTCGGATCTTGAAATAGGCTCCCACTCCGACTAGAGAAGCTTTGTGTTGAGAAATCTAGAAGGAAAGAGAGGAGAAAAATTAATTCCGTTTCGTGATTTACTGGTTTGAGTAGATTGTTTACCTACTGAACCTATCTATCTATCTATCTATCTATCTATCTATCTATCCATCCATCCTTCTTCGTTCTTCTATTGGGATCTCTGAAGTTCTTCTAAGAAAGGAGGAGGCGAAGAGATTTATTTCTTTGGGAAGATTTGAGGAGTTCTGTTGACAAAGCTCAGATCTTTTTCGGTATTTTGAATTTATTGAAAATGTCGAAACTTTATTTTTGAAATTTTGTTTCACTAAAAGTGTTTGATTAATTGCTTTCTTGACTTGAAGAGAGAGAGAAGAAATGCTAGTGGAGAAGGAGAAGAAGGATGGGAAGTAGAGAGAGGCGCTCTCTCCAGTGATCCGCATTCCTCCAATTTCCTCTTTTAGAGACGCCTTTTGGGTGTGGGTTCACGAATTGGCTAGATTTGAGAGAATTAATTGGCTGATTTGAAGAAATTCCTACTCAAATTTGCCATTTATAAAGAGCATTTAAAACCTTCCACGCTATTTCCAAATTATCTCTCTGAACCAATTTTGATAGGGACAGAAAGTTAGCTATTTCTAGTTTTTCTTCAATCCAGGGAAGTGAGGTGTAAATTAGAGAGAGAGAGAGAGAGAGAAAGATGTCATTAAAGAGTTTTGTGAGAGAGCTAAAGGAGATGAAAGAAGGCATGGGCAACACATCTAAGAGAGGAGAGGGAAGAGCAGGCCACAGCCGTGTGGCTAGCCAGAACATGTGGCCGAATGCATGGCACCGGCCCAATCAGTACCAAGAGGAGATAGAGCAGACTGGAAGGTGGGCCCACCTGCCGTCTGAGCTGCTTTTGGACATAGTGCAGAGGGTGGAGGATAGTGAGGTGGCGTGGCCTGAAAGGAGAAATGTGGTAGCCTGTGCGGCTGTTTGCCGTTCATGGCGGTGTGCCACTAAGGAGGCTGTTAAGACTCTTCAGCAATGCGCCCGATTTACTTTTCCTGTTGCTCTTAAGCAGGTTTCATCTCCCTCTCTCTCCCCTCAAAACACACACATGCACTAAAGCAGGAAAAAAAAGATATAAAAACATTTAATTGAAGAAAGTATATTATGTTTTACGAGTTGTATACGAGTAAAAACTAACTTTGCTCCTAAATGTTATGTTGAGACTTGAAAGGTAACTTTCTTTTGCAGACATATAGTTTGGGAATAAAAAATGGAATTGTATGCCAATTCACTTAGGAATTGGTTTGTGAAGTTGCTTCCGTTTGTTGGTTGTTATGACATTTTTGGGTGTTTCATGAAAAGTTTTATGATTTATGAAGTTTCAAACTATGAAAAGTTGTTCTGTTTATCTGTTTTATCCCTGAGGGCTGTGATTTGGTTTCTTCAAATTGAAACTTACAATTAGAAATTTGGATATTCTTGTGATAAGGTCGGTTCCAATTGGAGTTGGGTATCACCATTTAATGTCCTGTATTCCTATTATTTTTATTTTAGTTAAAAAAAATGCCATTTGATTCCTTCAAATTGAAACTTAGAATTGGGTGTGAGTAATTTCATGTGCTGTATTTCTATTATCAGTTGGGCAAGAAGAAGGCTAATTCAGGTATTATTTCTGGTTTGTGCCTACATCCTGCCATCCATTATTGGTTGAGTGTATCTTTTACTAATCCTCAGAATGCAATATCCAAAATTGGCGTGCATCCTTCTTACTTACTTTTTGTCTTATCTTTACATTTTCAGAATCTAACATAAATGCCATTCTTGTTTTCTAATATTAATGTAGCCAGCACCTCGTGACCATCCAATACAATGCTTTGTCAGAAGAGATCGTGCCACCTCAACCTTCCGTCTGTATCTCGGCTTGAGCCCCTGTCAGTTTCTATTTCCTCTCTCCCTTTCTCTCTCTCTTTTCTCGAAACCTTGGCAGCAGCTGCGAAGTATTCTCTTTCCTCTTCTCTCTCTGTTTTTTTTTTTTTGGAAAACTTGGCAGTGGCTGCTAAGGAGTTATCTTCTCTCTCTCTCTCTCTCTATAATCTACTGCTAAATTGAACTAAAACAAGAAAATTAACATGCATTTGTCAATTACTTCCGTGATTTGTCAGCATTGCATGGTGAAAACGACAAGCTATTGATGGCAGCTCGGAAGGTACGACGTGCAACTGGTACTGATTTTGTCATTTCACTGGCGTCGAATGATTTCTCTCGCAATAGCAATACCTATGTTGGCAAGCTCAGGTATGTCTGGCATGGCTTACAAAGCAAACTAAAAGCAAATGCCTCGATAAAAATATGTTTGGTACTATTTTGTTTTGTTAGTACTTCGTACCAGACTACCTATCTCCAAATAAGTTCTATTGGTAAAAAGTAAAAATCAAATACTAAATTTGGAGAAATGACTACCAAAAAACTGTTTTCCAATTTGGTACATCTGGAGTTACAATTAGTTTTAAAGATATGAGATTGAGACCAAAATAGTTTCTATAGAGAATTGGAATATCTGACAGAGTCATGGTAAGCTGAAATTAAAGTATAGGTTCTGAAAATCTTAAGAATTTGGGTCAGTTTGACTTAAACCATCGTCGGGTTTTGGGTTATCTCTGGTTGGTTTTCAAGTGGTCCGGCCTGGGTCATTTTCAGGTTCCAAGTAGTCTTGGTTGTGTTGGCCTGATTTTCAGGTTGTCGAGTTTTGAGTCATTTTAGGTTTCATGTCATCTTGGCTTGGGTCGGGTGAGCTCCATGTCGTGTCAAGTTTTGCCACCTCTAGGTCATCTTCAATTTTATAAAGTTTAAATATATAGAAGCTTTTAATAAGAAAATGTAGTAGTTGATTTAACCATTAACATGAGACTTAATTAACACAATTCATTTTGGCCTTAATTTGAAAGAAAGAATTTAAGAAAAACAAATATATACGAGAATTAAGGGTATGTTGGGCATCATATAAACAGTCTTCTGTATTTATTTTTCATTTTCATTTTTCTAAAGTGTCATTTTCATTTTTAAAATCAAGAATAAAACTTCCATCAATAACTTTAGTGAAACCATCAATATCACATTGAAACTAAATGTAAAATTTCGCTTGTATTTTGTCCCATCAGCAATCATGCTATCAACATCGGCGCGTTTCATGTCCTTTTTGTTTCTTGTTGAATCTTTATTGTGCTCCTTGCTGGTAGCAGCTCAAATTTTTACAGGTGAAGGGCTTATGTCAATTGACTTTCTTTGTTTTCTTTTGGTTGTGTATTCACCTGTTGGGAAACTGGTATGAATACTGGGTGATACATGGTCCTAGTGATGGTTTCCTTGTATTTTCTTAAATAGGTTGTTTGTTCTGTTTTAACTTGGTCTTATAAGAGGCAGTGCCGGTGGGGATTACTGCTGCCCACCATCTATTTGTGGATCAATTTTCTTTTGTGCTTGCTATGAGTTCAACAAAATATCTTCACAAATATTTTGTTTCAGCAAGGCACAGCACAAGAACATTAATTGCATTGATGATTAAGAAATTATAGCCTACTTTCAGTAAGTTACTAGATTATCCCAATTTAGGAAAGATATAAACAATAGTTAAAATTTATGTAGTCAAATTATTTAGTTAAACAGAAACTAAATAATCCTTAAGAGAGAGAGAGAGAGAGAGCAGCAGCAGCAAGTGCATGTGCCATTTATTTTAGGATGGAGAGGACGGTACAAGGTTCAGAGGTCTAGAAGTGGGAATGTGGGATGCTTCAACTTTTGTAGCCAAAATGCAAATTGAAAATTCCAACCAATCACGATTCAAAGACTCAAAAGTTGACCCCACTAAACTCTCAAACACAGACACCCACACACACAAGTAAATAACATAAACATTTAAGGTTGTTATAGGTTGACGCTAGCTAGGGGTGTCAATGGGTCTGGTCGGATTCGGGTCGTCATTATTTTATTATTATTTTTGACCTGACTCGACCCAATTTAATTCGGGTCAAAATTCTTTGACCTGTACCCAACCCATTCGGGTCATGGGTCGACCTGACCTGACCCGAGTAAATTGATTAAGCATTTAATAATATTTTTTTATATTTTTATGCAACTTAATCTTAATTAGTGCAAAATTTCAAAATTAAACCCTAAAAGCACAATTATTCGGGTTATTTTGGGTTGATCCGACCCGAGACGGGTCAAAAATTCTTGACCCATACTCGATCCATTTTCTCTTGGGTCATTTCGGGTCATGTGAGGTTTAGATCGGGTCGGGTAAAAAATTGACACCCCTAGTTGATGCCAAGCGGGGCAGACACTATACGAGCATTATGAGTTATCTTAGATGTAGAAGTTGGAACGGACTTATCCTATAAACACAAGGACATACATGATGAATTGATAATGCAAGTAAAGTTGGATAATCTTGACAAACTTTTTTTTTTTGTTTGATATAAGGGCTTCTGTTAACCCCGGCATTTATTCTTTCTCAAACACTTCTTGTGGGACTTGAATCTGCGTCTCTTTGTAGAGAGACGAGGTCTATCATCACAGTGTTAGACTTACGGTTCGATAATCTTGACAAACTGATAGAACAAACAAGAAGACAACTTAAAATCGCAATGCACTCATTCAAAATTTTTTTTCTTTTCTTCTTGTTAGGTTCAGTCGATTTATAAACTTCAGCGAACTTAAACCAACTTTTCTTGCTAATGGGCCTAAAATAAGGCTAGTCTACATTTTTCAATTCATGATCTCTTTCTTCTTAGTCCTATCAATGTTTTTTCTTCTTATTATAACAATTTCTTTTCTAAATTAGGTCGAATTTTCTGGGGACAAAATTCACCATCTTTGATAGCCAGCCTCCATCTCATGCTGTGGTCCCTCCTACAAGTCGCATTACCCGAAACCGCATCAACTCCAAACAAGTGTCACCCAGACTCCCAGCTGGAAATTATGAAATTGCCACCATATCGTATGAGCTAAATATGCTGCGTACACGTGGTCCACGGAGGATGCATTGCACCATGCACCACGTACCCCTCTCCTCCCTCGAAACTGATGGCACCACCCCAACTCCCGTTGACATGTTCCACACTGAGAATCCCCTTGAAGAACAATTCACCAACATGAACTTATCACAAGTCAAAGGAACGACAACAGTACATGGACCTGATGCAAACATTAACGGTGAGCCATTGGTCTTGAAAAACAAGGCTCCTAGGTGGCATGAGCAGCTTCAATGTTGGTGTTTGAATTTCCGGGGACGTGTGACGGTAGCTTCGGTGAAGAATTTCCAATTGGTGGCTGCACCAGGAGCTACTGATCAGCCGACACAAGTGGCACCGGCTGAGCTGGAGAAGGTGATATTGCAGTTCGGCAAGATAGGTAAGGACATTTTTACGATGGATTATCGTTACCCTCTGTCGGCATTTCAGGCGTTCGCTATATGTCTGACAAGCTTTGACACAAAACCGGCATGTGAGTGAGTTGGTGTAGGGTTTGTTGGTTCAACCTAATATTTTGTAAATAAGGTAATTAAGTTGGGTTGGAGGTGGCAAATGGATCTTAATTTTATTCTAGTTTAAAATGAGGGATGTAGCAAAGTTAACGGGCTTAATTTCGGTGTTTTACGCATGCTAAGCACTTTTGTTGTGTTATCTCTGTTGTAATGTATTATTTAGAAAGTGCTGTCTAAGTACTAAATTTAAATTGCTTAATTTTCTTCTGGCATCAATTAAGAAAGTGTTGCGTTGATGCTAAAATTTAAATTGCTCTTCTATGCCATCAATTTTCAAGTCTTTAATAGAACTGAGAAACTCACATAGAAGTTGCTCTAACTTATCGTTTGCTAAAATGAAAAACATTAAAATTAATTTGAAATGTTCGATTAATCAATGGTATTATCGAGAAATAAAGATATCAGTTTTGACTTTTTCTTATTACACAGGCCCTACGCCCTAGTTTATATATCTCTGTTCATTGTATTAGTTAAATCTTCAAATGTATATTGAGTAGATATTTTTCGTGTAAAATGATTTCAAACAGTAATGTGGAATACTAAATTTTCTAATTAAATTTTAACATTTAATACTCCTTATTGTTTGCAACATGTAGTGATCTCTCTCAATCCATAGGACTAATCATAGCTCCAGAACTATGCTGCTAAAGAAAGAGCTGTATTTGACAGACCGATTTATAATATTTATTTACCCTTCAAACAACCCAAAGCTAGCATCATTTTATGGCCTAATAACGGCACATTTTTATCTTCCGTTTGATATACGAAGTAAAATTAAAATGAAATAAATATTAAATTATTCTAAAATATTAAAATTTAATAATAATAAAGTAAATATATGAAATAATAAGAATAAAAAATATTAAAAGATAAAAAATTTAATAACTTAATTTTATCTTAAATCACATTAAAATATCTTAAAATACTTCAATTATTTTTATTCCTTTGCCAAAATTCCATAAATCTGATCACTTTTAATATTTCTATTTTCTTTTGACCATCGTAAGGAGGAATATTAGCCGAACATCACCAACCCACATAAAAGAAAACGACGAAAATGATACTAGATCCGGTGCACACCAGACGTAGTCACGTAGACCACCTTCTCACTTCACCAACAATATTGCATCGTAATATTATATCTTATACTAATCCAAGAATCCAGTTCCAGTTCCAACCTTAAGAAGTTTCTAGCACAACTCTTTTACTCAATCCTTGTTAATTCCTTCTCTCGAGATCAATCTTTTGGATTCATTCAATTCCATTCTACTTCTACCCCACACCGATTGCCGATGGAGATAGAGCGAATAAGCGAAGAGGTGGAGGAGTACGGATGGAGGGAGGTGATCCTCCCTTCTCTCATACCGGTGGTGTCCGAACCTGAGCTTGAGAGAGAGACCGGAGAGAGGCGCCGTGGCCGCGATGTCTTGGTCGCCATTGATTTTGGTCCGAAGAGCAAGCACGCCTTCGACTGGGCCCTGGCCCACTTTGTCAGACTCGCTGATACTATTCACCTCGTCCATGCTGTCAGTAGTAAGCAAACAACCCCCCCCCCCCCCACATCGGATTATTTATTGCAATTGTACAGAATTTTGTTTTAGAAGCTGATATGCAGATATATACCGAGTTTATTATTAGATTAAATAAATTATTATTCATATTAATAATTTTAATATATAATTTATTTATATAATATTTTTATTATTTAATTTAACTAAGTTATTATTCTAATATTATTTGAATTGAGTAATAAAAATACTGTCAAAAATAAGAAATTACATAATAAAATCATTAATAAAAATAATAATTTATTTTACATGAATAATAAAATCGGTATTCATTAATAATGGTATCTTCCAAACATTTTCCTTTTATTTTTTGTTTTTTACTTGAAAGAGATAGGTGTAATTTTTATTTTCTCAGGGACCCGCTTGTGATTTCTTATTCACATTCTGTCAAAATGAAGACCACAAACTGACTACTGAGGTCACCATGACAAAATGACACCGCAGGATTCCATTAAGTGGGGAGTTATTAATTTTGTGAAAGTTTATGGACCTCAGCGCATAAAAATTTATTCCTGACTTGTATTAGTAAAATTGTTCTGTTGACCAGTAAAAGGCGGCTCAGATAGGTCACTGCCAGTTGAATTTTCAAAAGTTCTAGAAGATGTAAAACAGAGATTATTCAGCGCAATCCAGCCCATGAGGTTTTAAATAATTTGAGCTGGAATTATTCCCTTAGAGAGAGAGAGATTTGGGGGTTGTATTAGCTTAGTTTAGTTTGCATAGAAGTTTTTGTATATTTCCTCTTGGTTATGTTCTTTACTTTTAGTTAATTTTGATTAATATTACTAAATAGTTCTCTTGCATTTTACATTCTTGAAATGTCCTTTGATTTAACAAACCAATTACATGCAGGTGTGCAAAATCAGCTGGTGTATGATAGTGCGCTAGCTCTGATGGATAAGCTAGCTGTTGAAGCCTTTCAATCAGTAATGGTATGTGTCCGTCATTTTTTGTTCATCACACATTATAAATGTACATACCACAAACAACTAAAGGTAAAAAAACTACTAAGATGAAGGGCTTATTTGTAATAAAAAATTGTGTGAATGAAGGTAAGAACCAAGGGTAGGATAGTCGAAGGAGATGCAGGAAAGGTGATATGCTGTGAAGCTGAGCGACTAAAACCAGGTGCTGTTATTATGGGTACCCGTGGCAGAACTCTATTTAAAAGGTGCTTATCATTTTTCAAGTTCCCACATACGTTAGATAGCATTACAACAGTGAAATATAAGCAAAATAGATCAGTCGGTCAGAAGATCTTTTTTCTTCTTTTCCTTTTCTAAAATTTTGTTCTACATTACTGAAAATAGCAAAAAGAGCAACTTTAACTTCTGTCGACATAAATAGTGTATGAATGGAAGACTAGTTTAATGTAATTGAATATTTATGGTTTAATGTGATACAGTGAACAGAGCAGTGGCTTGGCAATACATCCATTATATATATCTAACGTTGCTCTAATCATTTTAAATAGAGAGCTGTTTAGCAAATAAAAAAATAGCCTTGTACATAGAAGAACTTGATTCTGTACTTTGATGCCTTTTTGCAAGTGAACTGATTTGGAATATTTGGGGGTTATTTTGATGCAATCTATTTAATTATAACCAATGGGGCATTATTCTTTCAAGTGCTGGACTATAAGTTCAAAATATTCGAAATGCAATATGCCCTTGACCTATAAAGAAAAACAAGGTACCAGTTAGACAGTTGCTCTATGAAATTACATTTAATTTCAATTTTGTTTTGTACTCTCATTTGTAGTGTATTACAAGGAAGTGTCAGCGAGTACTGTTTCCATAATTGCAAAGCTGCACCTGTTATTATTGTCCCTGGCAAAGGTCAGTTTCAACTTTAAACCCTTTTTGTTACTTATAAGTTAGCTATGATCTTTGGATATTTCTTTTCTGTAATGACCCAGTATGTAATTTATGTGGCTTCTACGAGGGTAAATCACAACAAAGGTTGTTGATGTATCACCCAATTCCAATCTTCATTTGTTTAGTAACTTACTGGAGCCATTTTGGTGGAGAAGGCTCAAGATTGTAATTTGTAAAGTTAAAACCCTTTTCATTATTTTTGAATCTAAAACAAATCATCACAATCAATGCTGTCGTTGAAGGATTCATTACTTTTGGACAAATTATACCCTGAACAGAATTTATTTTACCAGGCCAACCTGATTAAGATTTTTGTCAGTATATCTAACTGATACAAATTAGAATTCTGTGGAATTATGTGGACCAGATGGGTAACCTTTAAGAATTTGGAACCAGGAGCAATAATTGTCGGTACTTAGACTATTTGCATAAATTATACTTTCGTTGCTCTGATTTTCTTGTTTTCATCTTTCCCGGTCATGTGTGATTTAAAGCTTATGTACATAATTTTTCCCTGCAGATGCAGGAGAACAATCTGTGATTTAGACGACGTGCAACCATGGCATGCTCTGTATTTTGATTGTAATGGCTAATCTGGTTTTTAATACAACTAGTTCAGCCTTTTTTTTTATTATTTATCGGCTTGTTACAGATTTGAGTTGTTTGTAAATGTTATATGTGCTTAACAGTTTTTATTTTGGAGGAATGATCGCTTATGTATATTTATAGTACATGAATTACTAAACTAATGAGCAAATTTGTTTAGTTAATTGACAGGGCATGATAACATTTAAAAAAAAAGGCACATGTGCATAGTTACTGTTATCACAAATATGAGGAAAATTTAGATGAAATTGACAAGAAATTTTTTTTTGTATTTTTCTCAAAAGAAAACAAGAAAATTAGAATGAAAAATATACATAGAATATGATGGTAGTGTGACAATTTGGCTGCTTGCTTGGCCAAAAGAATGAATTTGATTGATATACATATTTTATGAAGTTGGCTAAATCTAGTCTCTGACAGTCTTCATCTAATCTAACATTCTTCAATGTTGGATGACATTTGAGCTAACAAATACACCTGTAAAGTGATTTAGATAAACTGTCAATTTATACTTTCATGATCAAGATGACAAAAATATTAATTCTAATGTAAATAACTGTGTCCTTCAGAAAAAGAAATAATAAATGAGTACTGCAGATTTTATTGTTTGTTCTTACCTTATAATTATTAAAAAGGGAAGCCGAGAGTTCTTGCTTGCTGTGGGTCCAGGCAGTAGAGATTTTGTGGCCCAATATCCCAATTAGAAGAACAAAGGTTAACCTAAAAAAGAGAAAGCCATGAAGTTTAGTTAGATGCTATACAAGCAGTTGAGAGTAGTTACATCTCAATTTTCTTTTCTTTCTTTCTTTCTTTTTTTTGCTTGCAAGTACTTACACTGAGATTCTGCTCCCCAAGTGTATAAGGAGCTGAGACTTGTTCGGGTATAGACCCATTAAAAGCCGGGTTCGGGTTTTCGATAGGCATTTCTAAACCGTAGCAAGCAGCTGGTCGTTGTAACAGGTTGAATTGAAGTAAAGCTGGATCCAATTGATTATTCAGTGCATTAATCATTGGTAGGCAGCCAGCATTGGTTGGAATCATCTAAAAAAAAGAAAAAAAACAAATAAATTACAGTGAGTTTTTCTAATTTAGACCCTGAAAATTGTAATCTCCAATTTGGTTCCTAAGCTTTTAAATTAAGTTGTAGAGTTGTGTACCTGTCTATTGATGAAGTCATCGATGTCAAAATCCACCGTTGGATTGACGGCAGCGAGCTTCATCGAAAGAAACTGTATATAAAAAAAGAGATATTAATTAGTAAGTTCAATTACAAAGATACAATTTCTGTCAGAAAGAACAGAAATTATTGAGAGAGTTTAGATATATAAATTAGTTAGACATATACCTCAACTTGTCTCTGTAGGGACTGGACATAGTTAATGATTTCATCTAGCATACCAGCTTTGCCAGTGACTTTATTGCAACCTGGTACCAGTTCTTGGAGGTACCTCATCCTCTCACTTATCCTCTCTCTCCTCACCTATACCACAATTCCATTCCATCTATGTTATCAAAATACTACTACAAAATTTCCCAAAAAAGAATAAACTGAAATAGTGTATGGTGTCATTTTCCATTATCTTGGACTCATCTTGTGTGTTTGACACTTATATATATAGGTTTGAAAATATTGGCTATATTTCTATGGAAATTTAAGTACAATGCAAAAGCTTCCTTCAAACAAAGGTATAATAATGCAAGAGCATTCCTAACTGGTACAGGCAAGGGGGTATCACTTAAGACTATGAGTCGATTACGATTCAATAATTTGTTTTGGTTTTTTCTTTTTCTTTTTTTTTTGTGAGAGAGAAAGATCAAGTACCCTTTCAGCCAAGCTATGGCTATCAGTAGCCTGGCCTCTTCGAGCCCTGACATGAATGTAATCAGGTTTTGCCGTAACTGTCGATGTCTCCGATTCCTTTGTGTTGTCTTTTGAGACATCAGTAGCTGCTTCTTTCTTATTCTTTCCCTTCCGGTTTCCTTCTTTTACGCTCGCGTTCTTCTCATGACTGCCATTGCTACTAACTTGTTTGACTTTCTTATTTGAACCGGCTCCTTCCTCTAAATCAGCGCTCTGCTCCGCCTAAACAAAGAGAAAGAAAGATATTATGAAAATACATCAATCATGATAAGTACCTCAAACTCTTCATCTTCACAATGATTTGATCCATACTTCTATGTATCAGTAATGTTATCTTTAAACTTACATTGCTCTCGGCTTTTCTCTTATTGATGTTTTCCGTGATCCTGTTCATATTTATCTCTCTCATGGTATCAGAATTTCCGGCAACAACACTTGTCAAGCTAGCCATGCTGAAACCTGTCCAACCATTAACAAGACTTTTTATGGGGTTATAAACTTGGTCATGGGCAATGCTACTTTCCTCATCGATCGGTTTAAACACGGGAAGTGAAGAGAAGTTGCCGATGTAAGCCGATTGATTCAGGTGCTGCTTGTGCTGCTGATTCAGATAGATCTTTTGCTTTTCCAACACGGAGAGATCCGACGGCGTCGGCGATGAAGGATCCATGCATGGTGCCATTTATCTTTGCTCTGTTGGATTAAATGAAATGAGATTGTAGCAGAAAGAGGAAGCCAAGACTAGCTACTTTTATTTACTATTATTTTGAACAAGTTATTGTGATATTTTACTCTTTTCTAATTCTTTTTGTTGAGGAGAGTTATATATAGCAAAACACTCGGATAAGAATTGATATGAGATGAGAGAGAGAGAGAGGGAGGGAGAGTTTGACAGCTGGTCCAATCCAGTGGGCTCATGAAATGGAGAGTCTCCTAATCATTCTGCATGGGACCCACACTAACGTGAGTGCCACGTGGTAGTGTCTTAGTGTAAAAATTATTGGATAATGTTAGAAAGTTCCCACTTTATGCAATGAAAAACAGTGTTGTTGGTTTCTTCTTTTAGTTAAAAAATAAAACAATAAAAATAGTGCTCCAGCTGGTGATAGAATAACAATTCTTTGTTGGAAGGCACTTAATTAATAGCAAGAGATGTTTGTTTGAACTAATCAGTAATCAGATTATATGCTTTGCAGAAAGGAACATTAATTCAGGAGTAAAACTAGGAACACTTCGGTGTTCTTAACTCAAAAATTTATCAAATCAATTTTAAATGAAAAATTGAAGTTGCTAAATAAATTTTTTATATTAAAATCTTATATGATACTGAAATTTTCTATTTTTAGGATTTTCTAACTATTTTTTCGGATTTTTTTAAAATGACTATGATAATAATAATAATAAAATAATGAAATCTTGTATATAAAAATAAGTCATTTTCAAAAAAAAAAATAATTAATTAAAAAATTCTAAAAATAAAAATTTAGTATCCTATAAGATTTTGATATAAATAATTTATTTAGCAACTTGCATTTATTGTTTAAAGTCAATTCGACGGATTTTGAGTTAACAACACTGAGAAATCTGATGTTTGTAGGAACGCGCTAACTTTAATCTTTATTCAGTACTTAAATTATACAAGAGGAGGCATTATATAGTAATTTATAAAGGGTGGGGATCCAATTAGTGACAATGATAATACAAGAGGAGGCTTTCACCGATTTGTATATTATGGGTTGCATGAAATTCTGAGAATGGCCACACCACCGCATATGCATATGTAGCTGTATTTAAAAATACTAGTATGTACATCCTCTATAAGTACTCCAAACAAAGTAGTAGAGCCTCAATCACAAAGCAAATTCAAAGAAAACCCTAGATCATGTGAAAGTGAAAATATAAGTAAAGACCAAACAACACAAAAGCTTTGCCGAACCCAAAAGAAACATTAATTCAATACTTGAATTATATAAGAGGAGGCTTTATATAGTAATTTATAAAGGGTGGGGATCCAATAAAAAACAATGATATATAAATTAACTTGAGTATAAAATGAGAATTAAACACTTTAAATCATGTTTCTTTTTCACTAAACAAGAGTTCTTTTTTGTGAGTATAAAATGAGAATTAAAAACTTTAAATCATGTTTAGTATAAGTGTTGAATTCCTGACACATGCCTCTCACAGAAATAACGTCTTAATTAATTATTAAACTACATATAATTCTTTTGGAAAATGTTTGGGAGATATCAAAATTGATACCAAAATCGATACCGATTTTATTATTTATATTACATAAATTATTATTGATATTAACTACTTTTATTATGCAACTTATTTTTAACAGTATTTTTATTATTCAATTCAAATACCACTAATATGAATAATAATTCATTTAAGTTGAATAATAAAAGTACTGTACAAATAAGTTGCATATTAAAGTCGTTAATATGAATACTAACCCATTTAATATGAATAATAACTTATATAATATGAATAATAAAATCGATATCGATTTTGATATTTGTATATTAGCTCCCAATTCTTTTTAGCCACTAAACTAGACATAAATTAATTAGAGCATTAATGAAATCTCCATAGCTACAAATTTTTTTTTGAAATAAGAGTTTCCGTTAATTCTAATATTTATTCCTTTTCAAATTTTTTTTTTGCTACAAATTAATTTAATTTATATTTTCCATCACAAAAGAAATTAATTAGGAAAGGGTATGGGCTTCATGACAAAGGTATGGTTGTCTCAGTGCTTTGATTTCTATATAAATAGTATGGGATACCTTAATTTTTAGGGAAATCTCTATGTGTTTCATATATGGTGTTTGTCCCATCAAGTGTTGATAGTTTCCCATAACCTACAAATGAGCTATATATCTTTTATATATCTTTCATGTCTTTATTTGAATATTTTTATTTAATATTCGAATGAAGAATTTTTTATAAATATTTAAAATCAAATGATTTGATTTAATCTTTATCTAAGAGAAGAAAACAAAAAAAATGTGAACGTTATGGTATGATCAATTGAAGGTATTTTCATAACACAGCTGTTACAAATTTATTTTACTTAATTATATATCTTATTCTTAATTAATCATGAAATATGTTATCTGTAGCTTGTGATATACATAGAGTTTGCAGATAAAATGATACTTTATATAATATATTCCAATTAAGTAGCAAGTAAACTATATAATTAATAAGTACATAATATCATGAAATATGACAAAGTTTGTACATTTATTGATTTTATTATTTAAGAAATATTGGATAGAACAATGTGTTTGTCATTACAAAATTGTATGACTAAATAAGATAATTTAAAAATATGATTTTGTATTTATCAATCACTTTATTAGATAATTGGCATGAAATAATTTCTTACTCGTATCTTATTTTAGTTACCTAATGTGCTAATGAAAAAAAATTCTTATCTGTTTCTATTTTATTTGATATAAAATAAATCCAATTATTGATAGACGAACTACACTTGTAGTTCTAATATGCAATTGCTCCATTTTTTATAAGGTACTTTAAATTATAAGTACAATATGTTAAGTATGTTGTTGTCTAATACTAAAAGGGCAAGTATTGTCGCACATCACTAGCTCTCATTATATGTGTTTTATGTCACATATCAATTAATTAATTCCTTACTTTGATTTACTTTAGGTTCAAACTTGTAGCATGGCACAATCCAGATTACTGTGGATAACTGGATATATGTTGTTTGAGAAGGATTATATTGGTAATTCTATTTATTTGATAATTTTGATAATTGATAAAAATAATTATCAACGTAAAGATTTAAATGAGAACAACAAGGTTTTGGTCAACCGATAATAATAATGTTTTTCATGTAAAAAGTCATAGATTTGAAACCTAATTGAAATTTTTTTATGAATATTTAAATTTAAAAAGCTTTATCACATCTTTATTTTAGAGGTATTAATTTTTAATCGACTTGACGGATCGATTTGAATATGATCCAATCTTGTTCAGCCTGTGAAAACATAAGTTGGATACACTTTCCATGTTTAGAATTTTAGAGGTATTAATTCTTAATCAACTTTCCATGAATTTTTGATCCATTTCGAATCAGGTCGACCAATTTAGTTGTGTTTTTTTTTATATCTAGTTTGAATTTAACATCAACTAATATCTCGTTTGTGATGAGTCTTTCTTTACATAGACACAATTTTCCTAAAATTTATCTAATTGGTGCAAGCTCTTATTTGATATAATCAGTATTTCAAATCAAGATGAATTGGAAATTATTTTGGACTGGCTATCATGATTGTTAACTGAATTAACTGGTTAAACTACAATAAATATGTCAGGCCATTAATTATGGTGTATGATGATGACAGAAATATCAGTTCATTTGCTGGTGACATATACTGTACATTTTTTTTTGAAGTTTGTGAAGAAAGATTGATGAGTGTGAAATCTAAAATTTCATAAAATCACAACAGAAATCATGACTCAAGAAATTAATTACCTGAACATAACTGAACAAGTTCATCATACTCCTTTGGAGTAAGTACTATATGTCTATATATGAGAAAAATACATGCATACATACACAAATTGGTGTATATCCCAAACTGTTTTATTTAATTTCAAAATGTCAAAACATAATATTCAGAAGGAATATCAATGTGAACCAAAAATCAAGTAAATGAAATTGATTCTTTTCCATAGTTGGTACACTCCACTATGCATATTTTTTGTGATACAGTTACTCTACAATATTATTTTCATGTTATTGTTTCAAAATTTGAACTTCCAAAGATTCTTGTTTTGAGTTCAACTTTGTAATATGAAGATGGAATAAAGTTAAAATTATTCGAGTTAAAAAAAAATATGGAGTGAAACTAGTATATATTTAAGCTTAGCACCAAAAATTTAAAAGATGAGCTTCACACGATTATTTTAAACTGTTGAAACTGATCAATTTTATAGATGATTCATTTACATTTTAAATTTATTAATACAAAATCAAGTGATAAGAAAATAATTTTTTACAAGTTATAATAATGATTTATTTTTCATCATTTTTTGACTACTTGACTTTATATTAAATAAATTAAAAATAAAAAAATTCAGTATACAAGTACATCACTAATAGAATATATCGGTTTCAATAATTAAATTAATGATTTAAATTAAGCTCTTTAAAAAAATATATTTAGTTAAACTCAACAACCATCTTACTATCTTAGTAAGTTTAAATTCATGTTAACATCACTCAAACTCATGAAAGCCAAACCCTCATCAATATTTAAATCCACTGTCTTGTTCTTCTATAATTAATTTTCAAAATCTGCAAAAATTTCAATAACTATGATCCTCAGAGACAGTATACAATAGTAGGTTCATGAGCTGTCAGAATGTCTTCAGACATCTCACATTTTATAAAATAAAAGAAACATACCTGTGCCTAAGGTCTTTTCCTCAAAAAAAAAAGAAAAAAAAACATACCTGAATCTGAAATGAGACCACTTGTCAGTTGCAATTAATCAGTGTGTACTAGATGTAGTCCTACTAGACTCCTAGAGGGGTGATCTGGGCTAGTATACCTTTTGCCTTTTCAAGCTGTCTCCAACAATTCCACTTCAAGTAAAAAAGGGATAAATGTTATGGGGATGCCAATAAAACACTGTTATTATATAAATTTTATTATGAATTATTATATACGTTAATAATTTTAGTTTTGTATATTTTTATTATTTAATTTAAATATCATTAATATATATTATAATTTATTTAAATTGAATAATGATAGTACTGTATAAAATGAATTTGTATAACAAAATTATTAATATATATAATAACTTATTTAACGTGTATAATAATATATGTATCGATAACGGTATCAACTATATCTGTGTATTAGTTCTTTAAAAATATATATCAAATATGTAGTAAGTAATCAGTCAATAGTGGGTGTTATTTTGTTCCTTTTGGAGTCATTTCTTGTTAGCTGGTTGTGGGTCTTATATGCAGCTGTCTAAGATGCTCTCCCCTTTATTCAATTTTAGGTGCAATGGGGAAGGAATGCAAGGAATTAGGCTTATGAGGCTATGACTATGACTAATGCTCCATTATCCAACTAATTGAAAAGGACCTAATCCTTACCCATTTTTAATTAATTAGTTCATGTCATAATCATATAGCCTGCATGCCACACCTTTTGTATTTCTTGTACTTGCTGAAATCCTTCTTTCTTTGTTTCAAGATTACTAGTTATGTATGTATTTTGATAAGTTATGTATGTATGTATGTATGTATGTATGTCATCTCTGCATTTATGATAATTTGTTGGTTTGTTCAACCAAATTAAATTTTCAACTCAACTCATTATTGTATTTGTACCACTAATCAATTGCATTGGTCCCGGAGTTATTAATTGGTTAATTAACAATAAATTAGTGCGAATATTATGTTTTATAAATTTGCAAAAAAATAATAATAATAATTGATGTTGCTGCTGAATCAAGCATATTTCCATGCTCTATCCAGTATATATTATATTCTGATCTAGTACTTTATCTCATGTCAGTACTTTTGTACTTTGTTGGATTCAGTATACATTTTTCAACTGGCTTAGAGCTGGATTTGGATTGTTCTTTTGTGGATTTTTTTGTGCGCGTTCATCCCAATTTATTATCATGACATCTGTTCAAAATTTTAGATTTTGAAACCTCAAATATGATGAAAAATTTTAGACATAAATCATGTTAATAGAAAATGAATAATTAATTCTAACGTATTTCTAATTTTTATGTTATATATTTAGATTTAAATTAAAATTTTAATATTATGTAAATATTAAAATTTAAAATTATAGATGTGTTTTTAATTATATATTTAGATAAAATATGTATTAAATTTGAATCGATTTCAAAGATGTTTAGGTTTTTATTAAACAATTAAAAATTTTAAATTGTGAAGTTTTGATGATTTTACAATGAATGATTAATCAAATTTCAAAATGATACAAATCCGATACACGTCCCTTCTAAATAATTCAGAATTTATCATAAATAATGAATATACGCCAAACTTATACAAAGAAAATAACAAAACAAATTTATTAGGAGTTGTGTGGTCAAACTTAAGACGACTCCTCGTCTTAATTAACACAAAAAAATTGTTGGATACAACGAACTTAAATTACATTGGAATTTATCTGTTCGTGTTTGGGACCATGATATAAGTTGATGCATTCTCTTTGTTTAACAATAGTAACAAAATAATAATAGTATTAAAAGTCTATTACTGGAGAAATAATTTTAAATTGTATGGATTACATGTTAGAGACAGAGAAATAACAAATGAAACACACCAACAACTGCGGGCCACTCATTCGATGCCGTTAATTAATGCTACATGAAAATAAAAATAAAAAAACTAATATGAAAGAAATATTGTACAAATGTTACAGTTCAATTAATACTAGCAAATGGTGTATGCTCTGCTGCGTCGTGAAGAATTTATCATTATTTTTTATTACATATAAAATATAATTATCAGCTAATTGTATATGAAATATAAATATTATTTTATAGATAAACAGTAATCGCTACTGCAATAAACAATAATTTTTCCAACATTGTTCCTGATCACTGTAGATGAACAGTATCTTTCTGAGAATTTATATAATTATAGATATATGTAACGGAAAGAAAATATCATGGCAGTTAGAAATAAATTATTATAGGTGTTAATTAATTAAAAAGAATTGACTTCATTAAATTCTTTGATTGACGCCTTTCTAGATGAGTAATTACCATGCCAAATATATGTAATGAAATATCAGGTGTATTAGAAAGAGAAAATATTCATTTGTTTCTGTTCACATTGTCTCCTCTTCTTTCTTTTTTTTTTTTTTACATTCTTTATCCAATTTTCCTTAATTTTTTTGACTCTTTATTAGTTGAATTTTTTATTCTTCCATTTTTAGCACTCTTTTTAGGTATAAATACTTATCATCATAATGGTATAAATACATGTCAAATAGCATAAATATCTGATTCGAAAGTATGAACATCAACTTGAATTTTTTTAACACATCCACTTTCTGATTGTTCACTTCCAAATTCCAATAATGAACGTTTGTTATAATAGTATAAATATATGATTTGAATTGAAGTATAAATATCTATGTTGACAAAGACGTCACAGATAGAATGCCGATTGAGCATATGATTTTTCTTGTAGAACATAGGAAATAACATTTTTTTCATTTTTAGAACCGATATATCCTATTTATTACTCTAAATGATAAAAGTGTTAGGAGAACGTTATATGGAGAGTTTTGAAACTATTAGACACTATATGTGCAAAATCTCAATATTTTTACATATAGTGCTAAAAAATCGAAAATTGATTATTCATCAAAAAGTTATTTATATTCAACCATTGAAAATAAAATAAAATATTTGATAAAAGACTAAACAACTTTATAAGTGGGTTCAAATTCAATAGACTATTTTTAACAAAGAAAAAACATACATACAATTTCAATTTTTAGTTTAAACAAAATTTAAAAACATTAAATATATGTATTAATAAAATTGAATATATGCTAGAATCATCACAAATTCACAATCAGACCTTATATCTTATGATATCAAAATAAACTCGTATCTTTTACTATATTACAACTTAATATGTTATTCATTCGATTATATAAATTTATGTAAAATAAATTTAAAAAGTACTTTATGATTATCTATCTACATATTGTGTATTGTAATGTTACGCAATAAAAAATTAGGACCATTAGATACTATGTAACTACGTTGGAAAATAACTTCCTTTCAACATTTAATATTATTGTATATAATAAAACACCTGTATTACTGTTACCAATGGTTCACGTGAGAACAGTACTTTATTCTACTGTGATCCTACGCTTGCCATCTCTATAAATTTTCTTATATTGTTATATGCATCAATGCATCATGCATGACATGAATTCTTGTCCGTTATAATAATTTGTATTGTTTCCTAAAATCAAATGATAAAGATATAAAAATTATTAGAAAAATATTTTTAAAAGCAACACAAGTTTCTTTACTTATTCTTATATGATCAGATGATCAAAACTGATTACTAAATTTGTCTATCTTAAAAGTAATAATATGTTGCTTAGAATCCCAAAACATCATCGAATCAATAAAACGTACATCAATTTGTAATTTATGAAAATGCCAAAGATTATCAAGATAATTACTTCTCAACAAACCATTCTCTCTTATATTTACAAGACATTCCAAATCTGCAAACTTAAAAATGACACAAGCTCTAATTAAAACATGATTTATGTCACATCTTGTGTGTGCTCAGATCTGAACAAACAAGTAACAAAACCAAGTGCATGTAGGAGAGATGGCGCATTGTTTTCTTTTTTTGGTTTGATAGAAACAGCCAACCCTAATTCTTTGTTCTTTTTTTCTTTTCTTTTTTTGGAATAACTTAGAGGAGACAAGTGTACCTGTCCATTTGTTACTTTTGAATACTTTCAAAAGAAGAAATGGAAGATTGCTTTTGATGAGCTTCTGACTTTCCCAACAAGGTAAGCAAGTAAAATAACTTTTTTTCTCTTTTTGGGTAACAAGAAATTAGTAATCAATGGCCATGATTAACTTCATTTATATATACTGTGTAACAGCTTTTATAAGGTATCATGCATTTTGTCAGACTCTTTGTATGTATGGACATTTCACATTTGGTTTGAATATTTTCTTAATATAATTTCGGTTGTCAGTTTCATCATATATTTTTCCGGATATCTTGGATAAATAGTAACAATTGCAGTAGAGACCATACATACTGTGAAATTCTGAGCTGAGAATTTAAAAAAATTGAAGTCAATTTGGGTCAAACTGAAACTCAATCTTTACTGGGGACGAGTTGAGATTATGTGTTTTAAAGAGGTCTCTATCCAGTGTGGAAACTGGTACCTGCTATGGCAACAGAATCCATCCACTGGCTAATACTACTAACAATTGATTGGAGATGGCAGGCATGCTACATGCTTTGTATGTATATGCATGATTAATTAATATAGTATGTAGTTGTAGAGGTTGTGGTCCTTTGTTGTTTTCCTGTCTTTTTTTATATAGAAAATAAAATTGGATGTTTGCATAGTGGATCTCTCTGCTGGTGTACCAATTAATAAACAGTGTCTCAAAACCATGGGCAACATACCACATGTCACAGTTTCTCCATAAAATTATGATTATGATTATTATTATTATTACTATTATTATTATTATGATGATGATGATGATAGTATTATTATGATTAACGACAATTAACGATGATATAATAATTTAAGTTTTGCATGTAGTAAATCACACACACACACACATATGAAAAGTTGAAGGTTTATATAGAGTTCCATTTAATTATATGAAGTTGATAAAAGAAAATTCTCCTGTTAATTATTGCATGCTTGAAAGCAGAAAATATGGATACATTGAATGGCTAGACTTGAAACTATAGCAGTGTGATTAAATGCAATGCATGGCATCTTCAACGTGTAATGCATTATATATGCATCATTTGCATGATCACAAATGTCATGCCTTTTATTGTCCTTATCATCTTCCAATTAAGCAGTGGCCTTCTTCTTTTTTGGATTTTTGTTTCCTCTTTGCATTGAGGAGTTGAAAGATTCAACAAGCTGCCTTCTTTTTTGTTTAACGATTCAACAAAATTAATTATGTGTATATACAACATTAATTGCTATATATCCTCTATGAGGCAATTGATCAAACACCTTATGAACAGTAGAAAGAGTTTTTCCACTAACTTTATTAGCAGTCAAGAATCAAGATCGTCGAAAATCAGTTTTTAATTTAGTGATAAAGACAATATTTTTATGTGAGAGATCATAGATTTTAAAATCAGATAGGAGCGGTTTTTATAAACATTTAAATTTGAATGATTTAGATCCCATCTTTATATATAAAAAAAAAAAGAAGCTCAAGATCGTCATCTATTATATAGAAATACAATAGGGACAATAAATGACTCTGGAAAATGACACAAAAAAAATGGAAAATACAATAGAGACAAAAGGTGGCTAACAAAATTACATTGCAGACAGACAGTACCATTAATTGCAATGAAATTTAAGTCCCCAAGAAAGTAGAAACCATCAATTAAAAGAGTATCGGAAACCAAAAGAGTAAAACTTGATAGCAGCTACAAAAAATAATAAAAAAAAGAGTGTATAAAAAATTACTGAAAACAAAATTAATAGATTTTTTTATCCCTTCAATATGGAGACTGTTTGTGGAATCACTTACCAAAATTATTGAAAAAATACATTATATAAAAATGGTTGATTATAAAATCAACCTCTCTAATAATCACCAAGACGCCAACCATGAACCGCAAACTTATGGGTGATAAACTTTATCTCTTTACGAATAAACGTAAATTTAAATTTTGTAAAAATAATAAATATTGAGATTAACATAAATTTTTATTTCAAAAAAAATGACCAATCTTAACTAAAGCAGAGAAAACGAATCTTTTTTCCTGTTATGTGGCCCACATAGCAATTAGAGCACGTTTGGCAGCTTTAAAATTACATGTGATAAGATTTTACGGACATAACAAAAAAGAAAAAAAATCTCATGATCATAGAGACAAATAGAGAAGTTCAGAAATGAATCATTCAGATGCATAAAAATTTAGATTTCTATAATTTAATCATTTTACATTAATAGTTCAATACTTATTGTTGCACAACTAACCTTCATATGCATACAAATAGTGTCGTTTGGTCTCTTGATTAAAAAAAAATAACAAAACCTAACAAATATTTTTATGGGAAACAAAAATGTCAGGCATGGGGCCTCCTCATTTGGGGAAGAACGTTGAGGGGATATTTGACTTGGTCAAAATCGAGTAGAGACTGTAACTGTAGAGAGAACACTCAGAACAGAGCACAGAGAAAAGGGGTCCCAATTCCCAAACGGTGTGATAACGGGAAGATGATAGTCGTTTGGGCAGTGAGAGAATGACAGTGGGGTAGATCTAGTCAGAGTTAAAGAGAGCGTTAACTATCAGTAATCACTGCCAGATGGGACCCAGCATGAGATGAGACTGAGCGCTGGAGCCCACATAACAGAAGCCTTCCCTCGATCTCAACCGAAATTAAAACCCTGATGCATGATCATAACCCAAAAAAAAAAAATCTCAAATTCAGTTTTATGATTTATCCTCTCAGCAATATATTGATTTCATTTCATTCAATTTTATCTTCTCTCCTCTTAGTATCTTCTCTTTCCACCATTAATCTCAAATTCTCAACACTAATTTGAATTGATTGTCACCTATTTCCAAGATCATAACCAAAAAATCTGAACAAAACACAGGAAAATTTCTCAATGGATTCAAAAATTCCACATTACAGTCTTCTCTTCCCTAAGAGAGGACTTTCAAAAGCAATATACATATTGAATTTTTTCTCAAGCTTAGAAATCATGGATATGCAAATCCATGAGGATGAAAGAAAAGAAATAAATACATAGTGGGTTTTCTTTCTTCCTTATATTTCTTAACATGTTCATCCTAATTGGAAGCCAATTTACATTAAAAATTACCTACATTCCCAACAAAATGTTAAGAAATATAAGGAAGAAAGAAAACCCACAATCTACAATTAATTCCTGCCTAATGGAAATAGAGGTGGATGAAAGAAAAACATCTCACCAACTATTTCTATCGGTTAACCGGCTAACCAAAAATTATGTACAGGTATTTTTGTTAACGATTTTTTCTAACAACTCCTTGTCATCTGGTTTTAGAGAAAAGCTTCATCTTTCTTGCGAAAAAACCCAATGGAGGTTTCCGAACTGGCATCTCCTCGATTATGGTGTTTTCTTTGTTTAAGTCTACTATTCTTTCTGAAACAGACCCTGTTGGTGTGTCTGAACCCGAGTCCGACCCGTTAAAGAGTTCATTGTTCCTCAAATCCCTCAAAAGGCAGAGCAACTTTGTCGCATTTCCTTTCCCCTCTTGACTTCCATTTACGGAAATGTCGACCAAGGCCGGAATAACACCTTCTTTCATTAGAAGAGAACAATTTTCGAAGCTACCTGAACATAGAGAGAGAAGTATGACCAATGCATGGTCTTGCTCTTGGCGGGACCCAATATCAAGGAACTCGGAGATCAATGCGAGACACCCATCAGTTGTGGTAATTAAATTTAAGGTCTCTTCCATGCAACTTAAGGTGCTCATCAGTTTTAGGCAATATTTAGCAAGTCTTTCTTCGTTGAGTAAAGAGGCTATTTTAGAAATGAATTCGGCCGTGACAACACGAGATGCCATATCTCCATATTGGGTAGGAATTTTGCAAAGGATTTTCAAAGCTAGGTCAAGACACTCAGCATCTTCTTCGGTTTCAAGGATATGTATTATTGAGAGAGCGAGGCCTGATTCAGTAATTCTGGATACATAAGCAGATTCATCCGTTAATTTATCTAGGACCAATAGAACTTCATGCATTGCCTTTGTTTCAAGAAGTGATGAGAAGAGATCAAATGATTCTTCGTTTAAGTATGGCATCTTAAACCTGTGTTTCAACAAAAGAAGAAATTAATAATGGATAAATTAGACATATTCTGTGTAAATTTTAACTACATTTCAGTAGTGGTATGTTATCAATATGGAATTTCAGGAAACCAAGTTAGGTCAAGCCAAGCCGAGATTTTATTTCAACATTTTTTCTGACCAAGTTATATATCAGGACAAAATTTTGATAAAGTAACCAAAAGTTTTTGAAAGCGATCAATTAGAAATTAGTAGCAACTTTACTTTTGGTCGTTACATGTTAATTTTATCCTTTTCCCTCCCAAAATAACAGTAATACAATATATTTATGTTAAAGGAAAGAAGGTTACCTGCTTTTGCTAAAGAAAGCAAGGAACAACTGTAGACCGGTTCTCTGTGCCTCCAAATCACATCGTTCACCACAACTTCTCAAAAATTCAATTAATTCCTCCACAAATCCATTTGAAACCATGGAATAAATAAGCTCCTCATCCCCTTTCAAAGCAATTTTGAACTCTTCCACTGCCTTTGTTCGTACCTCCAATTCAAGTTGTGATATATCAAAAAAGAACCTCGAAAACATTTCCCTGTTGAACTTGCAGAAAGAACCATTATTCTGAAAATCACAACTCCAATGAAATAACTTGTGCAACGTACCACTGAGACCCTCGGTCCCCTTGAAAACATGAGATGAGTCAGAGATGAAGCTTGAATCTGAGGAAGCAATGGATGTACTGCTATGGTCGAATTGGAAAGGTAAATCTCTGACCTTGCCACGGATAACAGGGGTAGAAACATCTCTTAAGCTCGTAACCGAGTACTGACCTTCTGACAAAGAGAAGGATCTGCTTTCAGATCCTAACGCCCTTTTTTCTTGGGAAATCACTGATTTGACCTTTGCTGGCTGAATCTCAGCTGGTTGACTTGATTTTATGTCGCGGTCTCTGTGCCAATTTGCAATAAGGTCCTTCATGATAGTGTTTGGAATAATGGCAAAATTGTCCAACTTGATTTTAGTTTTAGGACACGTATCATTACCCTGTTCAAACCATTTCTTAATATTTTCTCTCTCATAGGTTTGTCCTGAAGAAATGATTACTGGATCAAGCATTAATTTAGAAGAAATAGGGCACAGAAATTCCAAAGGGGGTGAAAGATCACCAGGACTAGCATCTTCTTGTTTAAGGGGCTTAAGGGATTTCAGATCAGGTTTGATGGGATTTGGGTTAATGTTTTCTTTGGCGCTTTTCCCGTATTTCTTCACTAGGTACAGTAAGTACATAAGCACCCCATGTTTCTTGGATTCCTTTTCACCAGAGAGATTCTGGAGCAACTTTTTAATTGCCCTCCTTTCAATTAAAACAGACTTGGGGTTTGTAAGGCTTAATTTAGAGGCTACGAACTGGAAGGTTGAGAATTCAAATTCCTCAGGACTATTGGCTTGGTGTAATAGCTCTAAGAGAGATTTCCCGGCCTCCTCCTCTGATGGATCAATGCTGAAATTTGCATCATTTATGTAATCTATGACCTCAATAATCTGTACAGTGCAGGAAAATAAAATGAGTAATACATAAATATCAAAGTCAAAATAATGTAGAAAATCACAGAGACAGCTATCATGTTGGATTTTGTAGGAGTCATGTTTTCTTGCCCTCAAGGGGAGAACCAACAAATTTTACACCATAATGAAAAAATCCAAGTTTCCCATATGCCTCTAAAATCATGGATGTTTCATGTTTGCCCTGAAAATCCAAACGCACCATATATGATCCAAAATTCACACAGACGATAATAGAATGCATGATCCATTTTTTTAAAATATTTATACCAGTTTATAAATGCTTAAAACAACTAAAAATAATTTTCCGTTCTTATGTAGCATATAATAACGGCTAAACTATAGACAAACAGTAATATAACTGACAACAGGAAGCACGATATATATGATCTGTCAATTCTAGTAAGCTGATATGTATTCCCTCTAACCCAAACAGATAAGGGAGAGACGATTATAGTTATAAGAGAACAGTAGTATGACAACAACAAGCATACGGATTGTAACGAGATGGTTTATGTTGTGAAAATGATGCATATAATGAAAAAAATTACCTGAGTCTCAAGTACAGGCGGCACCACGGTTTGGATAAGACATAAGCTCTGACAAAAGGAGCTTCTTGTTCTTTGACATCTTAGTAAAGTTGCCTCAGCAGTTATAGCCTATATATGTACAAGAGTTATACAATCAGAAGAAAAGGGTTAAGAGTAATGAAAAAAAAAAATTCTCGAAGGACAGAAAGCGTGAGTGAATAATGCAGTTCTGGTTGTCTAGAATAAGAGAATTTTGCAATCATTTACATTTGATGTCGGGTATCAAACTGATTAGATTAAAAACCATTTTTATGTACTGCCTTTTTTGCTACCTTTTAGGTTTTATGGCTCAATCTATGCTCAACTGAGACTCGTCATTGAGCCACAACTTTAACACAAAAGAACAACAGATGGCCAATTTGTACGGTAAGTACGCATTTTTTTAATCTATATTATGGAGTGGCATTAATAAAAAGCTATCCGGTAGCAGGACAAGCCAGCTAGGGCGGTCATGCAACCCTGTTCCGTGACTTAAAATAAAATGACTGAGGAAGTGACCTTAAATTTTTATAAAGAGCCAATATACAAATGATTCCCAGAACAAATTGTTTATAAGTTTCATCCTTGATATTTTAAATTCATCACTTTATGACTTTAACATTCCAATTTTGCGTTCCCTTTAAATATTCCAGTTAGATGGTAAACTGATATCCTGTATGCACTAATATGGTATGAGCAAACTTTTACTGAAAGATACCCAACCAATTCAACATCAATGTTTTTCCTACCAAAAATATGGTGGTACCAAATGGAACAAATCAGAATGTGTAAAGAGAAGACATGAGATATTTTCTAACTTCATGGAGCAAAACAGGAATGTGTAACATTGTGCGGACCACTCGTGTAATTCTGGAACTAAATAACATACCAGGTATAATTTGCTAGCCTCCGTGCAGTGCTGGATAATAAGCCTGCCTTTCTCCAAATGATTGTTTATGGAACATAGCTCTTGTATGCCTAATCTAGAACCAGGACGGGCCGACTCAATTGCGGGTAGAATCCATGCCACTTTATCCAAAACATCTTTCAGTACTATGCACATCGACCTATGAACCTACGATAATTTGCAAGAAAATTTCAGTAGGTAGTGATAGGGGAGATCATATCAGAAAAAATAATGCACAATATCGTGGAATTTGTTATAACCTTTATATCAGAATTGCTTTGTGCCCCATTTGCTGACTCATATGCATCACTCTCCATCCAATATAGGCTTCGGAAGCGATACTTGTATACTGATATTTATCTGCTAAACAAAACGTAATTCATGGTTAGTGCGCTCTGAATATCAACTTAACAAGCACTCTGAATATCCACATAAACAAGGTTACAGAGTAGGCAATCTGTTAAATGCAATCGTGTTTAGGAAAGCACATGTATCAGTTCTTCAAATTTCTCAAAAAACCAATTTGATCCATGAACTTCGATTTATTCTAATCCAGTCCAGTAGTCCCTAAGCTTTCTGTAAACAACCAGTTCATCCTCCTGAAGTTTTCTTCGCCAATGTTGCCAATTTTTTTGGCATGACCACATAGACCAGTTTGATTGGGTTCAATTAAAAAGAAGATGGGTTTAGAACATTGGAGAGTTAAAAGGAAAACAGATTCATTGTTTCATTTAGAGAGGGGCTGTGTCAGATGGCGTTAACGAAAAGGAGAACGGGTCCATCATTTCTGAAAAGATCAGGATCTAGTTGGTGTTTTTGTGAGAATTTGATCACGAGTACCAGAATATTAACCGTGTGATTCAATTCTTTCAATATCTGATATCCACATCATTACAAATATACCATGAGTAGGTTCCAAATCTTCTGGTTCTTTTTCTAATCATGCTTGGTAACAGTTACTCTAAATTTTGCTACAAGTTTCTTTGCTATGCTAACTTCTACAATTAAAAATTGCATCCCACACATCCCTCTCTGGCCCCAAAATCTTTTACATATCAAGCTACAGAAACCAGTATAAAATTGATCACCAGTAACAAACTTCTTTAAATATAATGACAACCATACAGATCTTATTGTTCTTGACTAATATAATACAAGAATAAAACATTAAAAATTGTAAGCAATAACGCCCAAATCCACGTGGACGGTATTCTGGAAGAAATAATAACCGAATAAAGCGATCAGAAATGATAGAAAAGAAAACCAAAACTGCTCACTTTGAACTAACGCAATAAACGAAAGGGATGTAATCAAAAAAAGAGGAAAGAAACCTGAACAAAGATCCAATCTTTATCCGATAATAGACCCCTTCTACTCGCATAAATTATCTCCTCCTAAGCTTAAAACGAACGAGTTTCGAGGAATTCTCAGTATATCTCGAGATAGACGAAGAAAATATCTGCGAGGAGCAAACACATGGATTCTAACAGAGAACTTAATTGAATCGATTTTGATTAAGAAGAGAAGCAACGACGAAATAAATGGATGGCTGTCAAGAGACCGAGGGAGAGATGCTTTGAGCAATTGAACTTGATTAGGAATAAATACGAGGGAGATGGTGAGAGGAGTGGGAAAAGGTATCCGGACAAAATGGGATCATTTAAGGACAAAAACAAAGAACCGATTCGTGTAACGAGTCACCGAGTAGAGAAGGTCAGGAACCACTCCCTGCATAAAGCCATGAATGCGTTCCTCTCTCAGACAGTGGGGTCCACTTCTTTCGCTCATGGTTTTGTTGGTACTAGCCGCCTTAAGAAATCCGGAGTAAGGTTTGGAATGAAAAATTCACTTCCACTTAAAAAAAAGAAAAAGGAAAAGAGGAGCTGATATGAGTGGGTCCGAGTTAGATGGCTCTCTCCTTTTTGCGGTCTGTGGGGCCCACATCCTAACCCCCACATCTTATTCCTATTATATTCCGAAACTGATTTTGCATTTTGCCCCTTATGAGATGTTATAATTTGTCTTTCTGTGCCGCTATCCGACAATCTTCATTTTGTAGACTAATTAATGACGTAGTGGTGATTAACAGTTGAGCTAATTTTTTTTTGTACGGAAGTAAAAGAAAATGTAACAAATAAGGTTTTTGTGAGAATGATATTTTAAGTCCTCCTAGAGGTGAACTCCTGTTTTTTTTTTCATTTTAATTAGCATGAAGAATCAATTTTCGAAAGGTTCTTCATAGTATAAATGATACCTCATTTTGATTTTTTTTTTAATTTATTTGTTATATATCTTTATTTTTTTTCAATTTATACTGATAAATTGTTTGATATTAATAAGTAGTTATCATAAGTGTCCTTTAATTTTAATTTTTAAAAGTTTAAAATTCTAACTGTTTGCATGCAAATTATTATATATCTTTAGAACTCAAATCTTAAATAAGCATTTGTGTTGAATTGCAATGCACAATTCTCATAATAATAATACAATTTTAAACTATTGTTGTGAAACTTTTGTAGCGATTGAATAAGTTTCTTTATTGTGTATTATATAAAAATATCGTTCATTGATTTCAGTATGTATATCATAATGAAACAAAATACTAGAAAATAGTATACATTTGTTTTTTTTTTTTTTTTACTTACCTAATTGCAAGAATCAATTTGATTCAAATTAACAAAATTTAAAGACCAAATTATAAATATCAACAATTCAGGGACCAACATAGAAATATGCAGATGCTTACACTTTACTTGACCATTGTCCATAGACTCCATGGTCCCTACCGTACAATAACTGGGATTCGTTGCATAGAGTACGTTTACACCGTGTTCATCCAGTTTAAACGCGATTTTATCCTCACCTAGTCAATGCGACCGTTTACTCTTCTTATTTTCTTTTTCGTTTTTTTTTTTTTGCTTTGTTGACTCTTCTATGGCGGCACACATGGGGTCGTCTCTGTCAGGATTCTACGCAAATCTGAGCCGTCGATTTCAAACCCGATCTGGTAGGTAAGTAGCGTGTTGATCTCGATGTCTTGGTTTATTTACGAAATTTGATGATTTGTATTTGATCTTGACCGTTGAATTGTAATGAACGGTTTAGATCAAATCACGGATGAAATTAATCCGCTCTGTTGAAAAGAAGCCAAACACGCATGCGTAGTGCTGCGGAAAAAATGTTACAATTCGCTCAATCAGTTCAACATGTCTGATTTTTTTAAACAAAGGCCATTGTTAATTTTAATATGTATTTTTTAAAATATATTTTGTAAAATTTAAATTTGTGTTTCTCTATAAAATGATGAAATTTAACACTATTATACTAGATCTTGAGTTCTAACATATCCAATTTAATCTGTCTTTTTTATCGGGATGTGATAATAGTTTTTTTTCTTTTTTAATGAAGGTAGAACTCAAGTTCTCTTTTTTTTTGGCGTTTATGGGAGTTTGAACTTATAAGAAAATTATCATGTTTATTGGTTCATATAGCAAATATATATATATATATAACCAAATTAATTTTTTAAAAAATAAAAATTCTGAAGTACCTTTCATGAGCTTTTGAAATTATTTGAGCTCCATCTCATGAAAACCAACATAAAAATTAAAAAACATATAAGTTTGCTATTCAAGTACTTTCTGATATCTACATCTTATTGGACCACCAAAATTGCTCTTATATATTTTTGAAAATCATAATTTAAACCTATAGCTAGCTGTAGTACTAATTAAATATATATATACACTATGCTTCTGATGAGACCCCCACAAGCAATATCATTGTTAATTAATTAATTAATTAATTAATAATTAATTATATAGCACAACCAACACAATGATGTATGAATTAATTAATTAATTAATTAAGTTCATAAATACAATCACGGACTAATTCTCTTGTTTTATTCCATGGCTGTTTTACCTTGACTTTCAAATTCAATTATCATGAATTAGAGTCTTTGTTTAGGTGAACTTGAAGATGAGATCTCCATATACACATAAAATTAGAAAAAAATAAAATAAAAAGTTGGTCAATCAAACCGAGGAAATATGTTTCACAATCCAAACTCACAAGTCAAAAGTTTACAATTTGAGATAGGTATATTTATATTTGGCTAAAACGCGGTTGACATGCATTTATATTTGAATCATATAAAATAAAACCATACAACTCTCTATATATAATAAAAAAATATGCTCTCCTTTTGTATACACGGAGAAGTGAGTAAACATGCATGAGGAGGGAATTTTATTCTAGAAGATCTCTTTGTTTACACGGTTTCTTTTCTTATTTTTATAATAATAGCAATGGTTTGATTTAATTTATTGATTGGTACTGTTAATTAGGTGAAATTTTGTAGACTAGTGTATCACGGACTTTAATAAAATGTTTTTTATGATTAGTTCTTGGATCAATTGATGCGCATTCCAATATGATGCGTATAACTCGATTATGTATTTTTTTTTATGTGCATTTAAAATTTTAATTTTTTTTGTAAAGATCTTGTAATTAGAAATAAATTATGGTGATTTTTTTAGATAAAAATGAAGGCAAGTCATTCAAATTTAAATATTTATAAGAAATCTCTCGTTGTAAACTCAAAACTACGATTTTTCTACATAGAGGATATATTTTTTGTCAATTGCTACTAAATCAAATGTCGATTTTTTGTAGATTTTTTTCTTTTTCATAGAATAATAATTCATACAATTTTTTTTCAGACAAATTATATATATCCATATTTTTCTTGGCAGAAGAAAATGCTTTTTTTAGTACATCTATTATTTATTCTATCACTAATATCCATTGAATATTTCAAATACTGATAAAACATACCATTCTGTTCACTTCATTGATGAACTGTTAACAATTAACAATGATTGATTTAGTAACCAGTAGCAGCCATGAGCATTAAATACATATAACTAACTACTCTCATCATATCAATTATAACATATAATTAATATTCAATATATTCTCATCATTGATGACAAGTAGCTTGTCAATTGTCAGGATGAAGCAACCTCAAATTTGAAATTGAATTGATCTTTTCTCACCTATTATAGTGTGGAGAATACAATATCTTTATGGGTTTTTTTTTTTTTGCTTTTTATAACATTTACATAATCAAAAAGTAAAGAAATCAAGTGGAAATTGTTAGGTTAGACTTGAAAAGATTATATGCGCCTTGACACATAATATTTATTAGAGTTGTATTGTAACAAAGAAGCAAGAGAGAAATATACATTCATGCCCAGTAAATTATCAAAATAGCATATATTAGATCCTTAAAAATAGTAAAAAAGAAGAAGAAGAAGAAGAAGATAATCATGTACTTCTAATTTCATATTATACAGGGGGATGTATTATTCTACCATTTCATATATAATTTGTTTCTGAAACCTATCAATTCACAAACTTTTGAGTGGTAATAATTATATTTTTTATCTGCACTTTTTACATGCAATATGTCATCATTATTTTGAAGAAAAATATTTATATTTGATGATAAAAAAATTTATACATTATAGTTATTATAAACTAAAACTAGTCCTTGTGTTGAATTATTTAAAAATAAATAAATAAAATAAAGAAAAAACTTACAAATATTTTTTCCTCCCTTATTTAATTATTTAGCTGTTGATGTGTACTGGATTGGACCAATAATTGGTCAAAATAACGCTGTGTGCTTACGAAAGATGGAAATTGATGTTGGGTTGGTTTGTTTAAATTTTATATAATATTTTCAATAGGTGGTTTTTTTTATTTAGTTCATTTTTAGTTTTTTTTTAACAAAATTTGATGTATGTGTTATAATATTTTAGTTTAATTATTTTCTTTTCAGCTTTAGTTAAATTGCTATTTTTTTTAATTTGCTTTTAGAAACGCAATGAAAACAACCAAACTGTGAGAATCAGTTTTTAGTCTAGCTAGTGATTAAGATAATATTCTTTATGTAAGAAATTCATGTTCGAAATTCAAAGGAATCTTTTATGGACATTCAAAATTAAATATTTTTTATTCTCATCTTTATCTAAAAAAAATAACCCTGCTTGAATAATTACTGACAAAAAAAAATAAATTTTGAATAAACAAATGTTCCACTCGGATCCGATTAACAAAATTTGGGTATTTGATTAATACTAATAAAAGTATAAAACCAATTATGTAAATTATGTAATAGGTGTTACCCCTCTTCTTTATTAAAATAATAATAATTTCAGGAGTAACAAACACATCAAGAGCACATTATCTCAAATTATTAAATGTCACAATTACTAGCTATCCCATCATCCCAAGCTCCCACTCATTACACAATTCCGCACAAAAGCCAATAAAAAATAGTCCCCATTTTTGAACTATTTCTCATTTTAATAAGTAAAATAAAATTAAAACGAAATAAATATTAAATTATTTAAAATATTAGTATTTGATAATAGTGAAGTAAATAAATAAAATGGTGGGAGTAAAAAGTATTAAAAATTATGAAATTTGATGATTTAACTTTACTCCATATTTATAAATATTTTAACTTTATTCCACCTTAAATCATCTCTATTTGATGCATTAAAACACTTAAATTATTTATATTCCACTTGTCAAATGGTGGGTATAGGTATAGGACAGATGATGAAAAATTTATTTTTCTATCCAAAGACACTACATATTCAAATCTTATAAAAAAAACATATAAAAAATAATAAATGTCAAAACCAACAAAGCTCTTATTTTTTTTAAAAAAAAAATACTCCTCATATATAATAACTACTAGGATTTGGGCCAGTTGCAATTTGACGGATACATTTAATTTGGTTACAATATAAAATTAAATACAATGATCAAGACTAAAACTAGCTTTAATTTTAGGTTGATTAGAAAAAAAAATGATAATGATATATTAATGATAATGGTGGTTCCATATCTATCCTCTGACTATCTATTTTAGGTAGACCTTGAACCGTATTAATTAAAATCAAGGTCAACAGTTATAAAATTCCTCTTTTCTCTTTGTTCATTTATGAAGTTACAATGCTAATTTGATTTAGATCAATTCTAAAAATGCCAAAGTAATATAGAAAGTAATTAATGTAGAATTTGGAGCCCTTGAAGAATAAATTGTGTTCGATAAGGTTATATATTGAAAAAGTTTCTGCATTTGAACAGATGCAGAAACTTTTTCAATGCGAGTCAATAATATATATTAATTGTGAATTTTTATAGTTTTGATTCAATAATATTTATCCTTTTGTAAATATAAGTGTCAAAATGAAGATTTTCATCACAAAATATGAAAGTAAAACTAAGTAAAAATATCAATTTTTTTTCAAAAAAACTAAGAAATCAATACAATATGTTGAATTTAAAAAAAAAATGAAATCAATTGACCCCATTCTCCTCAAATAAAGTCCCTATATTTACCCGATTAACGCGAAGTTTTATACGAGAAATTACGAAGTTAACGGGTAATCGGGTTTGTATTCTGAAATGGATTGGTGACAAATTGTCAACAGATACATTTAGAGAAAAAAAAACAACAACAAAAAGGAGAGAGTGAAACTAAATTTTTTTTTCAAACACACAAGAACAATTTTTATTACCTCTTTCTTTCTCAAGTCCCTATCACAAATTACCTCCAATTGTTGGTTCCTATCTTTTCATGACTATCTTTGTCCTTATAAGAATTATGCTTTCAATTCACTTGTTATTTGTTTTTATTTACTATTTTGTTTTCTTTAATTTTCTTTGGTTTTTATTCACCGCTACTGTCGCTTTCAAGATAAATAATTTTTATTTGCCATGTGTATGTGTATATATATGAGATAAAAGATAGTGACGTGTAACTTGTATATACTACATAATATATTTTACTCATAAAGTTAATTTTTTTTAATGGAGGAGTATTCAAACACCACTAATTTTTTTTTGTATTTCATTAATTTTGTAAAAAAAAAAAAGAATGGAACATTTTGATTTTTTTGTGCTTTGCATATTAGTCTATTGATTGATATACATCAAGATCAATGATTTAAATTTAAATTTTAAATTAATAATGTCAAATTGAAATTATGATAATTTGTGACCCACTAAAGTGTGACAATGGGATTATTTTTCCCCAAAATAATGATTGGTCTACAATCTTTTACAAAAAATCCAACAACCAAACCAAATAAAGAGAGCTATAACCTAACCCTACACTTCTTTTTATTTTATTTATTTATTTTTAGCTTTCCAGATTATGTCTGACTCAATTTTAACCTTGCTAGATAGTATTTGTCTGTTTGAGACTTTGAGGGTAATATTTTCACTTTTTAACCAAGGAAAATTAATTACCATTCAAATATTTCATTAATATATGTTTCATTTTCTCAATATACCACTACTACACTTGATACAAATTTGCTCTCATCATCTGATGTATTGTCATACCTTGCATGGTAAAAGAAATAAAAAATTATATAAATTTTCTTGACTCATGTACAATTTTATGATTTAATCAAGGCAATTTGTTGTTAGTATACTTTGACAAGTTAAAAAAAATGACCAAGTCAAGAATTCAATTTGCAAAAATTCAAGTTAAACACAAAACTTGATCCAGTCCATATTACTTTTATTTTTTTTTTCAAATTAATTTTGCCACATTAAATATCTTGGGCTTCCATTTCCTTCTTTTTATAGGCTTCTATTTACTATATGTAGCTCTTGATTTGGACTAGAAATTTATTATGGGCTTATAATACACATAAACACATGCAATTCAAATTTAAAAAGAGATCTTTTTGTAAAATTAGAAGCTCACCTAATTAGAAGCCTAATAGATACATGGGCTCATGTTGGATTTCTTCATCAAATTCAAACCACCTATGAAAGCCCAATAGATAATTTTGTGGATTAATCTATGCATTTAAGATTTTAATTGATTATAGTTCCGCTAATGGTATATGTAATTTTGTCTAAATTTTTCTAGGCACTGTGATTTACTCAGACTGTGTATACCAGTATTTGTATAACTGCACTTGTTGCTCTGATCTTGAGTAATCACAAGTTCTATCACCTCCAAAGAAAATACAAAATAAATAAATAAATAAAAAATAAAAACTAAAAAAAAAAGAAGTAAAAAATAAATACTGAAAAAGGAAATAAAAAAAGAAAAAAAATTAAAACTTGGATCCTATACCCTTTTAAAACTTTAGATCAGAGAACCTCCTTTTTGCTATCTTTATATGCACAGTAAGTTCTTCTTTTGAAATGCCTCTGCTTTACACGGTTGGTTCGTTAGCTATGGAATCTTTATATCTTTTCTTTCCATCTGATTCTCTCTCCTTTTTTTTCACATGTGAACATTGATCCAATCTACTCAAGAAAGAGAGGTTGCAAAAAAAAAAAAATATCCTTTGTTTCTGAAAGGATTTTTTGACTGATTTTCTGTTTTTTTTTTTTACCAGTTCTACATCACATACCCCTTCCCTCATCCCTAGCAGTTCGTATGGGAATAATTAAAGATGCTTCTGTCCTCGGTTTTAAAGAATCAATCGATTTGAAATGCTGATATCTTTAACTTTGTTCCGGGAATATATCGGTACGAACATAGATCTTAAATATACTTTTGTTTATGCTTGTTTTTGACAACTGAAGCTGAATGCGTCAGTAGTTAGAATTTGCTTTTGCAAGTTGTATCAGGTGATGCTGGTACAGAAATGTATCGTACCGTACCAATTATTCAAAAAGAGTTTCTATTATTAGATGCAGTCTCATAAAGGTTTGGGATGGCTATATTGTTGCTTTCTCCACTAAACAACTATTCTTACCAAAGAATCCAACATATATACAAAAAAAAGAAGAAATCTTTTCATATATTGCTTCATCTGATAATAAATGTAAATTGTGGTGAATATTATTCGTTGACGACAATATTAGTTTCATTTATACTTCATTTTCTTTATTTAATTTTTCATTGAAATTTCTATATATATATATATATGACTGTAATTAGTGCTTTGTTAATTGCTATAGACTAAGCCAGTGTTAAATTAATTGTGGGGCTGAGACAGTAAAGGTGCAACTACAAAAAACAAAGAATTAATTAATAATTATATGAGATAACACTTGAGAAGTTTCAGTTATATATATGGTTAAACCAAAAGGTCACTTTTTTTCTCTTTATAGATAAATGGTTGACAATGAATCTTTCAAGTTTGTAACATTTGTTTAGGATATTCCATTCAGATAGAGAGATAAAAAGATGGATAGATATGTAGATAGATGCCAAGACTACTAAACTCTGAATTCTCCACAACTTGTTAATATATACATAATCAACCAATAATTAAAAAGTAAATTCTTAGCTTTTATGATAAAGGGTCTTCTTAGAATTATGAAAGACAAAAAAAAGAAATGATATTTAGTTATAACCTATATGTACCTATGGCCTGTAACTGTCAAGTAGTATATATTTATGACATCAACTTAATTATTTATAGTCCCCTACAATTAGGAGAATCAATGTTTCATGTCAAGTTGTCTGTGATTTTGACACGGTATCTTTAGTAAAGGCATGCTTTGATTTTTAGTCCAAGCAAAGAATAGTTTATATCAACTGATTCATCCAATATATTTAATGAACATGCGTTAATTAATTTGTTTGTTATAGTCTTCACTGTTTTTCAAATCAATTCATATAATTAAGGATGAAATAAAAAGAAATTTTATATGTGTTATGAAACATATAAATAGTTTAATTAATAAATTTCATACAATTTAAGTTTTTATTTGATAATACATGTAAGGGCTATTAATTTTGAACCGTTACTATTTCAAGCAACTTAACGCATGATAAAACATACATCAAATATCATCAAAATTTATGTATATATATAATATGAGCATCATACAAATCAGACTCTAAACTTTTTTTTCAAAATTAAAATAAATAATTATCAAGTCATCCTTCATCATATTATGACATCAACTATCTCCTAAAATCACAATACCAATCAATAAGTTGCAGTACCTTGACGGTGGGAGTATCAATGTTTCATGGCAACTTGTGTATGATTTTGACATGGTATCTTTAGTAAAGGCATGCTTTGATTTTTCATATAGCATAAACCATGCTTTCGTTTGATCATAGTCCAAGAATAATTTAGAGTAAATTAGAGAATGGTACTTTAAAAAATCAGTATTTTATTATTTGATTCTTAAAGTTTCAAATTTATCATTTTAGTTCTATAATTAATTTTTTTTTTGATAAAAGTGGGAATAAGAAACATAATAGTCTTACAAGAGTGGTACCAAACAGCTGGTACCTATGAGCAAAGATAAAACCTAAACAATTACAGTTTCATTCTACTATTCTAAATGTATCACAAGGAAAACAATAAACTAGAGAATTACAACCACGAAGAACAGACAAAAACAGAAAATATCATCAGTTTCTGAAACACCAGTAATCACATGTAACCATGTCTCATCCACACCTATTGTTGACTGCCAGAGTTATTATTATTAGAGACTGCACCTGTTCTTCCTCTTCCAATATTTCCATCTATAATTATAAATTTATTACAAGTTTTTCATAACTCGTAAGGTTTAAAATATATTAAAAAGAAGAAATGAACGAATAGTATGTAATTTGATGATGACTTGAATGCTAATGTTAGTGTTGATATCATAAACACTTGATGATCTAGACGATAATATGATAAATATATCCATGTCATGTATGTTGACGATTTGCATATATAGGACGCCATTGTTTATCTAAAGTTTTATTCACATTAGAATTCATATCATCAAATCAGCATGATGATCCAATGATGTAAATTTGCATCTATATATCTTTTATTTTATTAAGTTTCAATGAAATAGAACCGCAAATCTAACACAAATGGTGATAGACATTGTCTTTTTATGGAGGGACGTAAGTTTAAGTCCCGTAAAAAAATATTTGAAAAAAAAATAAATAGTGAAATTAATGAAAATCTTTATTTTAATTGTATAGCAAATTTTGTATGTATTGATAACTATGGGGGACCAAAATGATAAAAATTTAAAACTTTCAAGGACTAATAAGGAAAAACTAATACTTTAAGAAATAATCTTGTAATTTGCTCTAGAACTTATATCAACTGATATATCCAACATATTCATGGGTGAACAGGCAATTTTTGTGATTGTCTTCTGCATATATGTGCATCTTAATTATTCTAGAGAGAGACTGAGAAATCATGAAAGAAGTTCAATAAGAGATTGCAACCAAATGACATGTTATAATATTATAATATATCTCGGTCTTAAAATGTTCTTAATTAACCAATTATTTCATTATCAACCCTAAACAATGAGCCTTTCAATTTTCAATAAAAATTATTTTCCTGCAGTAAGGAAATTAATTAAGCATCAATGTATCATCATTAATTGGAGTTCCAACAAAAGCACTACCTAGGAAAATGTATTATAAATTAATGGTAACTTGTGACACGTAACTGTTAAACTGTATCTTCTTAGATTACATTTCTTAGTTTGCTTAGATACCAAGATTTTATTTTTTTAATAAACCTGATTTTTTTTTCTTCTTGATCATTTCAATTTGTCTTTCCAATACAGAGAAAAGCAAATAAAAGGTACAAGAGGTCGGCACACCTAGTACAGAAGCACAATAGCAACTGTAGCTAGCTAGGTATATATATACTCTGTTACAAATTTCATGAAACACTCTCTCCATAAAACAACTGACATGTGGGTCCCAGCACTATATAGTTGTATCATTCATGCATGTAACTAGTAGCTAGCCTTCTTGAAAGAAAGGATGTGCATGATGGGACCCACATGCATGTACATTATATAGTGGGCCGTACGTAACAACCGTTAAGTAATTAATTAATTAATTAATTACTTAACTCTGTAACTAATAATGTATCCAAGTACAATGCATGGGGAACAGAAAGAACCAAATATATCCCTCAATAAAGGGAAAGATAAGACTCATCCCTCGATGACATAATTAAAATTAAAGCTCCTAGTTTGGGGTACCATCCAAAACCATAGTTGGATACATTCATTTCATGGCTAGCTAAGAAATTTAAATGAAGCAAATCCAACATGCAAAGTACATTGCCAACTAGGCAAATTAAATCTCTTTTATTTTTTATTTTTATTTTTCCTACAGCTAGCATGCATCTCTCTTTGGAACAACAAGCCAGCCCCCCCCCCCCCCCCCCCCCCCCCCTCCTGCCCCTAACTACAACGAAGACAATAATTGTGGTGTAAACCTCTTACAGCACCAGATAACATCACACAGGAAGTACACAATACATCTGTCAGGTCTCTGGTACATACAACTGAGATAATATATACTGATAGAAGGTGTAGATTCTGGTGGTGGGTTTTCGTGTGGATTGAACTGTGTTGCGTGTATCATTTTTTTCTTATTGCTTGGATAATATATATAGAGGGAGGTGGTGGTCGATCTGGGTCTGCTATTGCAAAACCCTAAATTCAAATAAATGACGAAGTCAATTATGGCAATGAGACATACATTGTATTACAGCCAGGCCCGTGAATTTGTCAGTACGACTACAGCAAGTAACTTTTGGGCACTGTTTAGAACCTCTCTTTAGAGGTTAGTGAGGTTCTTTTGTGGTTGGGAACTCTGCAGATGATCTGTGTTGTGTTGTATTTTGAACAGTTTCAACTATTATTATTATACTTTTTTTGGTTTGCAATGGATGGTGCATATATATATCACATGTTCATGTAGTTGTTATTAACTAATATATATCTTTCAAATAAAGGTAGTATGTTATTGGTAATGGTTCGGTCGTACCAATGAAAAATAAAATAGAATATTCTTAATTGGCAAATTAATTAATTTTGTTATTCTTTTTTGAGGGAGATAGATTAGTCTAGTCTATGGTGAGACATATTAGTTGTATCTTACTAATGATTATGCCGTGATATTAACTCAACCTAATACTAGAGAAATCGTTGATTCACACAAAGAGTTACTATGTCTCGGTTTATGACTAAACGTCTCGAAATTAAAATCCTAACTAACAACCGATGTTAATATCCATCGTCTCTTTCGACGCACAATAGAGATAGTTGTGTCAATGAGCTCTTAACCCCTACCGTCGATCGCTAGGCCCCCGCAATGGATGAGCCGCAAGTGGCCGCTTTGAAAGTCAATTTCATTATTTGGATGTTATAATTTTAATTAACAAACGATAGACAAAATTCTGTGCATATGAATTAAATGTGAAACATGTTATTATAATTGGCAGAGTGTCCTTGCTACTAAAATCCAACCCAACATCACATAAATTCATAAAATAAAATTTATTATTCGGACGTTAATTAAAGATTTATTATACAAGTTAACACAAATCTACAAACATACAACAATACAAAAGTTGTTGTTTTCATTGTTATTTATGGACTTAGTTTTTTATGCCACATAACTAAGTTGTAATGGAGCAAACATTCTACTGACTGACAATTTAATAGACATACATGCATGTGTGCATTCATATATATGTTTCTGTTAACTTACATGTCTTATATACATGGAACAATTTATTCCAAGTTGTAGGAACATATAAGAACAGATATACTATTGTATCTCATCCTATCCTCTTGATTAAAAATCCACAATTTGATTAAATTTTACATGGGTATCATAGCAATAAGTCATAATTAAATTAAAGAAACAATAAACAAAAGAACCAAGTAATCTTATCTAGACACTATTCTCAAATGAAAATGGGTGAGAATAATAAAGCATTGTGGGAGGTTAGAATGTTTTCTTGGAAAAAATAATTCTCAACTTGTTCAAGTTGCTGCTCCTTTATCATGAAGAATCTGGCAGATATATTTCTTTCTTTTTGTACTTGCATCACTTTGTATTTTGACATTTGATATGCATACAAGATATTTAATTTACAAATTATTACACCGATCAATTTATATGATTGAACATTGTATTAGAAAGTTGTATGGAGCATGATGATTTGATTAATTATCCGTATAACCAAAATGTTAATTTATGTTTGATCCCTTTTTTTTTGGCAAATACTATAATAATTAAATATTTATATATGAACATATAAGAATGTGAACTACTTTTTTTAATATATCTATAAGAGAAGACCTGACGATCTTGTAGATTTTAATAAATATGAAATACAATTTTAAATTGATATTCCATAAAGGTGGTCAGATTTCAAAGCTTCTAAGACATGTCACATCATTAAGTATCTTTAATTATTAAATCAATAATTAATTATTTTTACTTTTAAATTTAATTATATAACTGAAAATAATTTAACATTTTTTTTTACTAAATAATGTTATTATTGTGTGAGGCATATCTAATTTAACATATAAAAAAGTTAATTATTTGTTATGAAATTTATTGTTGTAATTTTTATAATCTTGATATTTCAACTCAAGCTAAAAGTATATTCTCTCCAATAACATATTTTTATTTTCGGAAAAGTCCGGAAAAAGTCCTAGTTGCATATATAATATTTGTTAGTAAAAGACAATAAACTTTATATGTGCGGCATTAATATATTAATAATATGTTTTTTGTTTTCACTCTACCTCTTGATATGCTAGAAGCCTAGAACACAAATAAACATAATTGATGTATTAAACAGAACTTCTATTAGCATGCATTGTTTTTTTATTCATGGTATATATTCTTAGCAAAAGGGGATTTGGGATTAATTGATGAGACAAGCTATATAATCTAGCTAGGTAGTCAATTGCAAAAGAATTAGGCCAAATTAACTAATAGTGATTATCCATTGTTACAAGATTTTGTTTGAACTTGTATAGATTTCAAAATTTAGATGATTATTTGGTTTTTCTGAGGATCTTTGTAGTTATAAGGATCAGAATTGATCTGATGTGATTAATTGGCCATTTTGTATTTGTTTTTTTTACTTTTTTAGCTTTATTCAAACTAAATATTCCATAAAAAATACGTTCATGCAAGAAATAATGATTCCCCTCCTTAAAATCTTTATTTGTACTTAACATAATCATGTCAATATCTTTTTTTTTAATTTTTAATTTAGAGTTATTATATTTTTCTTTTTTTTTATTTTTTTTACTAAACTCATGGGTTTAGATTTTAGAATAAAAAAGTCATAAAAATATTTGCAGTGAAGAAAAAAATAATTCCAACCGATATATATGTTTTGGTATTCATATGATCTTGTTTTTGTATTTTTTTTCCTACCTCAGACAAAAATAAATAACTAGAAATTATATATAGTGATGAAAAATTAGTTCAAGCCACATAGCTTACGTTATATTTTATATAGTCCTAAATTGTTTTTTTCTTTTGATTTTCCTAAATAATAAGCCACATAACAATTTGCCTATTTGTCAATTGAAAATACATAATTGATACTGGTAAAGATGCGACATAATTTACACAAATATGTACAAATAAACAACTACGTCTAATAGATAATTATTAACACTTACGAAATTTTAGTTAATAAATAGACAAATATTATTACAAATTTAATAAGTAGGAAAATGGTGCACAAAATAGGTGATGAACTATTAGATGTGCTCATCAACTTAAACCAATTAATGTACCTTTTTTTTAAGTAATCGAATACATTTTTACATTTTCTTTTGAGAAACATTAATTTAATTTATAGATTGAGTACTCATCTACAAAATAGGTGATGAATGATGAACTATATATAATACAAACTGCTTAGATATTGTTTTACAGAAAATCCAAACTATGACAACCTATGCTGTGATTTAAAAGGGAAAAAAGTAAGAGGAAACGAATAATTGTATTCAAGTTAAATCTGTCAAAAAAAAATTCTAATTATTTTTTATTTTTGATAAAAAAAATATATCTACGTATATTATTTTTTTATTTTTAATAAAAAAATACGTTTAGGTGATCTTACGTATTTAAATCTAATTTAAGTGTTTGTATTATGTACTCAGATATTTTATAAGTGATTCAAATATCTATATTTCTGATTCAAGTGTTTATATATGAAATTTGGGTGTTCATATAAATCGTCAAAAAGAAAAATAACAAAAAAATAGAGAGAGAATGTCTCGGAAAATAAAATACATGAGAAAAAAATTTAAGAATAATGATAGGAAAGAAGAGAGAAAAAGAGAATTTTAGAAAAACGAAAATACGTGAAAAAAAAGAGAAAAAGAGAATCTCGAAAAATAAAAATATATGGAAAACAAGTCATATAAGCTACTAAAATATTTATATAAATGAATCAAACATTTATATATTGAACTTTGATATTTATATAATCAAATAACGTAACTGATTTTAAAATAAATAATAATAATAATAAAAATTAAGTGAGTCAAATAAAATAAAAAAAATATATGAAGAACGAATGTCGAAGATAAAGCTTCGAGCACACAAATATTTTCTCAAAGTAAAAAGACATGTAATCGTACCAAGAAATTAAATATTAATTGACACCCAAGACCTACTTTGTAGGACTTCGAAGAGCTATATATATATCATATATATCATATATATATATATATATGATATATATGATATATATATATATATTATATATTATATATATATATACATATATATATATATATATATATATATATATATTATATATACATATATTGCCACTTGGCAATAATTCCTTCAGATCTCACTATCTCAGGTCCTTTTTTTAATTTTTATTACCAAAACAAAATGCCAAAATTTATAATTTTATAATTTTATACACGTGGCTTAATGATTGTCATCAAAGCTTCTTTGCTCTCCTAGGAATCATTGTACCTAAAAACATGACAATAATTGTTTATATTAGAAAACAACTAGCGTTGTACTAGATTTAGATTCTTTTTTTATATGGAATTATGAATACATGAAATATCTTGGAAATGCTTACAAACACATGATGAAGAATCAGTACTAGTGTTGTACTATTTTTTTTTATTTTTTTTTATCTATTGTTGGATCTCAAGCTCATCAAATTTGTTTCTAAGATTGGTGGGTAATTTTGTATATTTAACCCTTGATTAATTACAATTATACAATTGTACATAAAAGAAGGATTGAATGACAAATCAAATCAAAACAATTTCTTGTTAGTTTCTTTACGGGTTATTGAGACGCTTAAAATTATAAAATTTTAGCTTATTTTGTATAAAATCAAGAAATTGAAACTGTCAAAAAATAAACGTCTCCCTTTTTTATTTTTTATATTTTTTAAATATAAATTTTTTCAACTCTTTTTATAAAATTAAAATTATATTATATTTGTGATTCCATGCATTGGCCCCTAACCCTAAATTTAAATATGTCCCTTTGTACTATGATTTTTTTTTGAAAAAAAGTTCAATTGGAATAATATGATTATAGTGAAAACTAATTGTATTTATATCTCCGTCTTATGATATATACGCTAACTTCATCTGATCTCCACTTATTGTTTTCGTTATGTTTTGATACCAAAATGTACATATACATGTATAAATAAATGACATCGAAATTCAAGTTTTTAATCATCAAAAATTTTATTTCTCATTATAGTATAATACAAGTTAATTACAAATGGTTTCGAAAACTAATAAGGTAAGCTAAGTAAAAGTCATAGAGTTAGTTAAAGAATATACTTTGTTGATTCAACTTTTAATATTCATACAAATTATTTTTAATTTAAAATTTCAACCTGCAATCTTTCACATGTAAAATATTACTTCTGTTAATGGACTAAATACTGATTAATTAAAAAAGCGTTAAAATCATGTAAAAAAAGGGTAAGATTATTGAAATTTATGATCAATTAAGAAGATAATTATATTGAGGCGGCGCTTAATATAATAAATTGATGGTTCAAATTTTCACCTGAAAAATAAATTGTTGGAATTTTAAAGCATTAAGAGCTAAAAGACTTGAACTTTACAATAGGTGTCATCTTTCTTGGATGTATTGTCAAAAAGAGGGGGCACATGTCTTTATTTTTAATGTCTCTGTCATGTTTTTATTTTTTAATTTTTTATAATTTTAATTTTAAAATTAAAATATCAAAATAAAATTGATTTATATTATTTTTTTATGTACGTATAAAAGACTATAATATTTTAATATTATTTTATTTGACATCAAAAACTTACAAAAAAACATACTAATATGAATAATTTCTGGACATGATTTTTTAACTTATTGATTCATATAAAATTAAAATTAAAATATCAATATTTTTTTATGTGCATGAAGAAAATATAATATAGATCACATCTAACAATTGTATTTTGATATTTTAATTTCAAAATTTATATTATTAACAAATAAAAAAGTGAAGGTTTGATTGAGGCAAAAAAAAAAAATAGAAACATTTGAACCCTCCTATGTAAAAATTAACGCAATATAGTGTCGTAAATAACCTGATATAAATCGTTCTAGTATAATTAAAGACCGTAATTGTGTGACAAATTATGTTCGAACAATTTTTTCATGAATCTCCAAATTCTATATATTTACAAGTTACAACACAAGATAAAAGCCATAGAATTTTCTTTCATTTCTTACATTAAAGATTTTGGACGGCGCTGATGGAATGATAAAAATAAGAGAGTAAAAAGTAGATTTTTTTTTTACAAAAAAAGATCAGCACCACAATACTCAATCAAACGGTGTAGGTTTTCTCCCGTCATCCGAGTTTAATAAATCAGATGAGGGTGATTTTTGTGTCGGAAAAAAATAGAAAAAAAATTATAAAATAAGAAAGAATGTTGGATAAATTTGGAAAATTATAAAAATCATATTTTCAAAGTATAATTTTTACAGAGAAGACCGTAGTCTTAAAGTGCGGCTTTCTCGTATTTTATTCATCACGTCTCTTTCTTTTCTCTCTTTATCCTTCATCATTTTTCTCTTTTCCGTTTCTATATCCAAAAGAACTTGTGCTCTGAAAAAACGAACTTTTGCTGAAAGGTCACACTCTAAAAAAAAAAAAGCATTTCCTATGAGAGGCCACACTGAGCAAAAGATGGTATTCTCATAATAAGATTTTTCTTATTTTCTCAATTTACCGAATTTTTCTCTCCAACATAAAATTCACCCTCAGAGGGGGTTGAGTTGATGGGGCCCACCTACCAGTCCTGCCATTTGGACTGGCCAATGGAGGTAGAGCTTGGTGCAGCATGTTGTGCGATATTATATTCTCTTACCCGTTTTGTGTGAGGAGATGACTCGTCACACCAAATGCTATACAGAAGACGATATAATTTGCATCAGCCGATTATTATTATTACCTTCTCAGTTCGCACACATGATATCCAGTAGGGGTGTAAGAGCAACCCGATTACTCCGATCAATCCGACCGATCCGACTCGCAAATTAATGGATTTAAATTTTGTACAGTTGGACATGGGTTGTATTTTGACAAACCCGATTAATAATATATGAGTACGGTTTGTAAAATAAAAATCGGATAAAACCCGACCCGACCCAATTGAGTGTAATAGATAAGGTAATTAATCTTTTGTATATACGATATCTCTCTCTCCCCGTCTTTTTCCCCAATTTTCTTGTCAGCTCTTCTCCAAATGAAAAATAGCCTCATTTACGCATTTGATTTCCTAATTTAGTTATTAATTTTGCTATGTAAAATTTTTGTCAATTAATAAAATCCACAAAATCCGCGAAATCCGCACAACCCGACCCCGATCGCCTAAAAAAAATATGGATTGAGTGGTTTTTTATTTTTGTTAGTTGGTTATGGATTGAAAATGTTGTAACCCGAATAGTATCTAATGAGTTGGAGATTGATGTGAAACCCGATTAATCCGACTCGTTTATACCCCTAATATCCAGAATATATTAAAAAATGCTATATCTTTCTGCTCTGTGTGTCGGCAAATATTTTATAAAATTTTATAAAATATCTATTTTATAAATATGAACTGATATAAATAATTATTTTTCTGTGCTCTCAATATCCATCAAAACAAAACCGACCTACCATAATGTTTCGCATACATAACAGAAATAATATAAATTACATGTAACCATTTCACTTTATTATTCTAGTTCTATCAATTTTACTAAGAAATTAAGAAGACTTTAGAATATGTATTCCGATAAATTGAACGATGAGCATTTAATGATGATTGTGGTCGTTGTGACCACAAACAGCTTCCATGAGAAACCATAAGAAGATGACAATTAACTAAAAGGAGGTTTTTCTGAGACAGGGAGACAAGAGGAGGTGAGAGGGTCCCCCCTTTCTCAATCCGTAACTTAAATTGGGATCAAAGTTTTATTCTTAGACACTCTTAATCCTTAAGGAATTGACAAACATTATTTTTTAACTATCAATGAAATTAGAACCGTCTCGCTGGTACAGATGAAGATAGATCTCATTTATTTTACCGATGGTATGCAGGTTCAAGTTTTATAAAAGATATTTTAAAAAATAAATGTTGGGATTGATCAGAATTTTTATATAAAAAAACTATCAATGAAATTATCCATATATTAATTTATATTTGCGTTGTAGAAATTATGATTATAAATACATAAAAGGAGTTCTTTTTTTTAATTTTATAGTCATGTAACATCATGCATGTATCTGATTGTCCGATTGTGCCTTTTTTATCATTTCTTTTTTTCGGACGGTTCATATTTTTTACATATTTCTCTCCTACTTTAAGAAGGAAGTACTTGAAGTGTTTAAGATATAATAAAACGGTTAAAGTAATACATATTTTTTTAACGTTATTCTACAATGTTTCTTAACTGACTTGTCATGTTATTTTTCATTTAATTTTATTTTATCATTTCAAAAAAATATTTACTTTAGTTCAACATTTATTGAATGAATTAATACAAGTTGTCTTCTTTTACAAAATTATTTTTTCTTCAAATAAAGATTGTTCTTCTCAGAGTGAAGTCCAAAAAACCAATCATAGTGTGTATACTATTGTTTGAAAAATATTTTTATATATGTAATGACAGAATTATAATTTCAAAATTAATTTTTAATTTAGTGGCAAAAGAAAAAAAATTACCTTAGCAAAGAGTACATGTTTGAAATTCAGATAAAAATATTTAAATTTAAGAGATTTGATGTTATCTTTATTTTAATCTTAGCAAAAGATGTATGTCTGAAATTAAGATAAAAATATTTAAACTTAAGAGATCTGATGCTATCTTTATTTTTTTTAAAATATGTATTTAACCAATTAAATTAGAAGAATTGATTTCATCTTTATTTAAAAAATATATATATATTTAAAGAACCCAAAACATGTGTGTGTGTATATATATAAGCTCAGCCTTTTCTACTTCTAGTTAACAAACAAGCATTTAATTTTTGTCCTTCTTCCCCAACTTGTGAGGCTCTTATGAAATTTAACCTGCCACATTTTATACTGACTGGCCCCTCCCCCCCCCCCCCCCCCTCCTCTCTCAAAATGTGATTATGCAACTTGCCATGCCACATCACCATCATAACCCCATCCATCTCTCCCTATATAAGAAGCAAACATTGTGTAGCTGCTGCTTCAAACAGTAAGCAAAGCCGCCTTAATTACACACTCTCTATAATTCCCCATTCCCAGGAGAAATAATTAACTGCTCTCTCCTCTTACACTACTACTAAGTAAATAGAGCAAAACTTGTTTTAAAATTATGGCGTCAGGATCGGTATCCCGTTCCTCGGGTTCGACGTGGACTGCGAAGCAGAACAAACTGTTCGAGCGGGCATTGGCGGTGTATGACAAGGACACACCGGATAGGTGGCAGAATGTGGCGCGTCTGGTTGGTGGCAAGTCCGCCGAAGAAGTCAAGAGGCACTATGAGCAGCTCATAGATGACCTCAAACAAATCGAGTCCGGCCAAAGGGGTTATTCCGGTGGCTATGCGAATTCATCTTCCTCAGGAGGTACTTCCAATAATGAGGATAGGTAACTCATAATTTGAAGCTTCTATAACTATTTTCGCATACGAATCGCTTACCTTTGTTTGTTTCATTGTTAGCTTATCGAGTGATATATATTCCTTCACTGATTATTATTATACCATTAAAGTTTGATGCTTCTATTTATAAAACTATATCTATAAGACATGCGTTTTACTCACTTTCTAATGTTCTTGCAATAATAATTTATTAAACAGTAATTAAATGCCGATAATTACTATTGTTGTCGGCATTATCAGTAGACAATATATAGTGTTATTCCTTTTCAAGCTATTGTTACAAGAAAGAGAAAGGAGATGGAAAATTAATTAGGGGCTTAGTTCTGAATAAGTGATTGGTCACAATTTTCCATATGTCAAAAATGAGAAGATAATATATTAAAAGAATTCAGTCATCTAAATTGGAAGAAGATGACAGTATATATATCAATCATTAGATAGGTGCAACACAGTTAACTCAGCACTCTAATTCAATTAAAACAGGGATATATTGTCTTTTTCATATAACTTACTATTAGCAATTGAATTATATATGTACATAGACACATATTGTTCCTTCCTAGGATGATTTTCTAGTTATATATTATTTCTTTTATATCTTTATCTTATGAGATAATTCTCTATGTAATTTTAAGTAAAGATTTATCTTGGACTACAAAATAAATGGGCCATGCATGTCTTGGACTCACTAAAGTTTTTCAAGAAGACTTATCCTTTATGCCCAAATTAACATCTCTTATAGACATAGTATATATTCCAGATATATAGAGCAGTTTGGCTAATTTTATATATAGTAAGATAATAACACTACTTAGCAAAGCTTAAAATAATGCAATTTTCCTTCCTCCTCATCTTTGTTACTTTCTGTTATTGGCATATATAAGGGTCAGGAATATTTCTTGGTGTCAATTTTATAAAAGGCTTTTTTTTTTTTCCTCCATGGCCCACTTCAATAGTTCAACTATAAAGACCTTCCAAATTACTTTGGAAGAAAAGGTGTTTATAATAGTTTAATTTTTCAATTCTAGTCTTTGTCTTAGACCAAACCACTTTATACCTCCTTTCCCATGAATGTGGTTGCAAGCTTTCCATGAAAAAGGAAAGGTCTAGTTAGGTCTGATCTTAATCCTTTTTTTTTCTTTTTTATGTAAAGATTTGTGGCCATGAATTTTATTCCCGAAAAAAGAAAAATAAAAAAAAAGTTTGTAGTCTTGAAAATATATATGCTGGTAACTTTGACAGTGAATTCTATCTAATTAATTAGTTACTGAAACAAGACCAAATTTGGAGCTATTTGCTAACTAACCTATGTGTTTTACCTATCTTGGCATAAACCGGGGTGATGTTTGATGTTTCTGTTTTACCAAGAACGAATATATACGGTGCCAGATCTGAAATTTTGATATGTGATTTGTAAATTGTAGACCATAGAATTATAATTCCATTGGAAGGAAGTAACAAATTGAGTTACTAATTAACTGAGGTGCATATAATCCAGCAGAAAAATAATTATAACTTACTAATGGCGATCTATTTTGTTATTTATTTTCAGGATGAGGTACTTGAAGCTACACTGATAAAATAAATAAATGCAAGGAAGCAGCAAGTATTTTCTCTAAATAGGCAGACTATATAGGCTTTCACAAAAAGCCAGAAGAAGTAATTATATGTCCCCTTATTATTATTAGTAGTATACATGAAGCTAGTGTGCATGCAAGTGATGACTAGTTAAGTGTGAATATAGATTATCTCTTCATGTTAACTATTCTAATTAACTAGTATCATCTCTAATGGATAGAGAGAATTAATTAATAATCAAGTAAATTGTTGTTATTTATGTCCTTATCATGAAAAAGTAATGTAGAAGAATGTTTGATCTTCTTTTTCCTTCTTTATTTTCCTATTTGTTTTATTGCATGTACCTTTTTTTTATATATAAATTTGAGAATGCAGACTGATGATAAGCTAAAAAGTGCCAAGTCACTTGTACAATTACCTCACCCAAGAAAGAAAATAACAACTTTTATAACATTAGATTAAAATGTAACAAAGTCACAGTCAAATCAAAGATATAAATAATTTAACAAATTAATAAAATGTGTTAATTAATACAATCATTGAATTTTAGCTACTGCTCTGGCACCATGTATCAACAATCAATCAAGCACAGCACATGGTGCCGCATAATCACAACCCAATTACATTTACCAGTTCATGGTTTCACCAAGAAACCTGACAATCCACTTGGGCTATTAATCAACTAAATGATTTTGTGCATATACTACTCATCTATGCTCTCATAAACCCATAATTCTTAGTCTAATATCTCTATACATACATATACTCTAACACTCTCAAAAGGCCCATAAATTATCAAAGCCAGTACAAACTAACATATTGGGCCTAGATGTAAACTACCCATACATATTAAATACAAAGTCCAATAGAAATTTATATTTTTCTAGTAAAATCAACTTGAGAAGTAACCAGTGCAAAACCTCTCAAGCGAAGTCTCTCCACCTTCGCTAAAACCTCTCTATTTACACTCTCTCTCTCTCTCAACTTTCTCTCTGATGTGGCGTCTCGTACGGGCGTCGGCCGCCACCGCCGCCGTGACCGCAGCGGTGGCCTCATCGGTGATGTCGGAGGTGGCGTACGCCGATGGTCGCTTCTTCTTCCCTTCTAGAGCTCCAGCGGCTCCTCCCGCTGGGCCCGCCGCAAACGTGCCTGGGTCCCACTCGTCAGACCAGTCTGGGTCGAGTACGGCCTCTTCTGGTGGGTTTGATCCCGAGTCTCTTGAGCGTGGTGCCAAGGCATTGAGAGAAATCAACAAATCTCCTCATGCCAAGCAGGTGTTTGTTTTAATGCCTAAATGAAACGTTTGCATAGTTCTCTTCATTGGACATTGGTTTGTGAAACCTGATTATGACTGTTGAAGTTCCTACTTTGTCATCAATCATTTGACTTGTACCAGTACATTAGGTATAAGTTACTGACTGTTAGTACAAGACTAATAGAAGGATAAGTGAATGTTGCCTTTACAAGACTTGATAGAAGATATTGTTCAATTTGTACTAGCTATAAGATTGCATTTGTAGAAAAGGTGCTTAGTTTTCATGGTTGCAGGTGTTTGAGCTTATGAGGAAGCAGGAAGAAACAAGGCTTGAAGACCTGGCTGCTGAGAAGGCTCAGTATCTTGCTAACCAATCTCTTATTGAGATAGTAAGTACTTCTCTCCTTCTGTTGTTTTTTTTCTTTACTTTGCTCTTTGCACAAAAGTAATTCTCAGGAGATAATTAAAATTTAAGCACCAATTAAGTACTATTGAGTGTAAGCATTAAATAGAAAACAAATAGATTTGACATCTTTCTGTCACAATTATTGATAAGGTCCTTTCCAAGGTCGTTTACATAATGACTAATTGTAAGTGAACCCAACTATAATTGCATTTATAGGAGAGACAGCGTAAATTAGCAGAAGAGCAAAGAAATCTAGTTCAGCAGCAGGCCCAAGCCAAGGCTCAGATGGCTCGATACGATGACGAACTAGCTCGGAAAAGAATGCAGGTTAGGTACACTCTTAGTACTGAGTACAGATGTCAATTTGTATTCTTTGATTGGGCTCTCAATTATTTTCTGACATCCTCAATATTCTGTGAGCATGGGCTTTGTATGATATAACTTTGATATAGTTATGTAGATAGTTATAGGGTGGGTAACATAATCACAGGCACCATTATATGTATACTGCAAATTAATATATAAGAGTGACCCCTGGCATAACAATCATTTAATGGTACATTCGGAAATTTGAAATTTTGTGAATTATAGACAGAGCACGAGGCACAGAGACATCGGGATGTGGAGCTGGTGAGGATGCAGGAGTCATCGTCTGTTAGAAAAGAGCAGGCACGGCGGGCCACAGAGGAGCAGATCCAGGCCCAGCAGCGCCAGACTGAGAAGGAGAAAGCTGAGATTGAGAGAGAGACTATTCGCGTGAAGGCCATGGCTGAAGCTGAAGGCCGGGCCCACGAGGCCAGGCTGACAGAGGAGTACAACAAGAGGATGCTTGTTGAGAAAATGAGTGGCGAAAGAGAGAAGTGGCTTGCTGCCATTAATGCTACTTTCGCCCACATTGAAGGTTTTAGTAGTTTGATTTTATTGTAGTGCAGTTTGCTTGATGGCCCCTGTATCACCCATTTCCTGTCTTGGTTCATATTCTTAATTTTCGAAGTCACAGTTTTGTGCGAGGAATAAAAATCTTAGCCAAGTTGCTAATGTGGAGTGACTCAGTTTTTCATGTGTCTGCCGACTAGGATTTCCATCCAATTATTGAACAAAATTGGAGGGACCACAATGCTGGAAGTTTAGGGGCATTGGGAACTTTAAAACCCTAGGTGCCAAAAGGAGTATAGATGCTATTTAGAAATCACTTTGTTTCCACTATTTAGTTTTGTTTTATTGAGATAGCTGACATGTGTAATAACTAGTCATTAATTAATATGCGACTTTAACAGGTGGTTTCAGAATGATATTGACAGACAGGAGCAAGTTGGTGATGGCTGTTGGTGGAGTTACTGCATTAGCTGCTGGCGTCTACACTACTAGGTTTTTATTAATAAATCCAGTAATCATTTGTTATATTTTATTTTATTTTTCTCAGATTATCACTGTATCATCGTTGCATTGATGCATCGTCGCAGGGAAGGAGCTAGGGTTTTGTGGGGTTATGTCAATAGAATCCTCGGTCAGCCATCTCTAATCCGTGAATCATCTATTGCCAAGTTCCCTTGGTCAGGGCTGGTATCTCAACTCACGCGTAAGTCGGGTTCAGAAGCTGGCAAAACCAGCTTCGACAGCATAATTCTTCATCCTTCTCTGAAGCAAAGAATAGAGCGGCTGGCTCATGCCACTGAGAACACAAAGTCGCATGGTGCGCCATTTCGGAACATGTTGTTTTACGGCCCACCTGGTACTGGCAAGACTCTTGTGGCAAGGCACATGGCTCGTAAATCGGTAATTCTTATGTTAATTTAATTTTGTTGGAAGCTTTATGGCTAAGGTCTTCCTTTCTTTTTTTGTGTCCCTGTTGATCTCTTCCAAATTTCAATAAAAAGGGGCTTGTACAGTATCCACTTTTGAAAATGAACTCTACGTGCCTCTGGAAAGTGAGAGATTTGTTGTGAACCACCAAACATGAAAAACATTCCAAATGCCACTTTTGAGAAGGTTGTGGGGATTGGCTCAAAAACTTTTTCTTGGTTAGTGGTATACTGGAAATTCTTTGTATAAAACAAGTTTCTTACCGAGAACAAAATGTTTAATCTTTTCTCAAAACTTTTTCTTTCATGCTTGCAACAAGTTTCCTACCAACAACAAAATGTTTATTCTTACTTCGCCTATTTCTTATTTTTTGTATTCGTGTATATTTTCATTTGTGGCAGGGTCTAGATTATGCAATGATGACAGGAGGTGATGTGGCGCCACTTGGATCAGAAGCTGTAACAAAAATCCATCAGATATTTGACTGGGCCAAGAAATCCAAAAAGGGCCTCTTGCTTTTTATCGACGAGGCCGATGCCTTTTTGTGCGAGTAGGTTTTGCAATTTTTGTTTAGTCGCTTTTTTTTGTATTAAACTTGGTTGTTTCCTAAATCTAATTTGTGTCTCCAAATTGTCTGCACATGTGTCAGGCGAAACAGTGTGTACATGAGTGAGGCACAAAGAAGTGCTCTAAATGCACTTCTCTTTCGCACTGGTGACCAATCACGTGACATTGTTTTGGTGCTGGCAACCAACCGTCCTGGTGATCTCGACTCTGCAGTGACTGACCGCATTGATGACGTCATCGAATTCCCACTCCCAGGCCCACAAGAACGATTCCAGTTAATAAAACTCTATTTTGACCAATACATAACTAACAAGAAAGAACTGGATAACAAGGAGAACTCTAAATTCGGGGGGCTTTTTAAGAAGGAACAACAGAGGATAATCGTGGAGGGAATCGATGATGAAGTGATTAGGGTTGCGGCAGAGAAAACTGAGGGTTTCTCTGGGAGAGAGATAGCGAAGCTTATGGCAAGTGTTCAGGCTGCAGTTTACGGGCAACCCGATTGCATTTTGGATGCAGATTTGTTCATGCAGATCCTGAATTATAAGATAGATGAGCATAAAAAGCGCATCGAGCTCTCTAAATCTGATGAGCCCGTGTTGATGAGGGATACTAAACAATGAGTTGCTTAATTTCGCTCCACAACATATGGGGAAAATCCATTGTGGGTTTGACACAGCATGAGCCTACACTGGGTTCAATATATTCTGTTATTTAACTTTTTGTTTTTTTCCCCCTTTTTTCTCTCTTTTGCTTTATATATATGTATCTGTCATAAGATTTGTGATGAAATTTTGGTTAGGAAAAGCTAGATAATTTTGAACTACCCGCATCAAACTCTGTTTTTTGTTTTATGTTTTTTGTCCTTTTTCTTTGTGTAGTGTATTGTTTAATTGTGCTTTTGACCTCACGGTTTCTTCAATTAAAGCTCCTTTAAATTCCAATTTTACTTTTTACAGATGCGAGTAGTTCTATGAAGACCCCCGGGCCCACCCTTAACCTTCTTTTTTTCTTTAAAAAAATGGAGGTTTACTCTGTTACTGGTATGACAAGAGAAGATTATTACTTGGTGAGTTGTTTTATTTATTCAATTCTGTTTGCTGTCAACATCTCTTTTTTTAAGATGTAGATTTTCATGTTGATTTCTCCTACCAGGGCTATTTAACATCTTTTGCATGCAGAAGGCTATAATATATAGTTTGAAATCATGTGCCCATCTTAATCCTGATATTATTTTTGTTATTATAACCATAAGTGGTACTAGACGTGGCAGTCTGCTATATAAAGACAAGAAGCCGCATTCATACTAATAGCATGATACAATTGTTTCTGAGACCAGTCAATTATTCAATACCTAACCTCTTGCTCTCTCCTCTCTCTCTCTCTCTTTCTGAGTGATTACATGTGTGATCTGACAAACACCTGGCTAAGTTCAGAATTCAGCACAGTAGTGGAGACGAGACGTTGGTGCCACCAAAAACCTGTTTCAGTGTTTCTCCTTCTTCCTCTAAAGGTCTAAAGCTAACCCAAGCTGCTTGGTAGATAAAATCATAAATCTAACCAATAAAGAAATATAAATGAACAGAGAGAAAGAGTACATGGAGCTAGATGCATAAAAAGAAAGCAAAATTATTAAAAGGCACTAATGACCCACTAACTGTACTTGATATGATGTTAATTTAATTAACCACACTTTTGTACGGTGAAGTACAGGCAAAGAATGTTCATTACCTATTTAAAAAATGAATTAGCACCCAAAAAGAGAAAAAAAAAAACAAAGGTAGACATGAAAACATGCACATGCATGTCAGATTCATTGCTTATTCTATTTGGACAAAAAGTTTACTTAAGCGCGTTAAATAATACATCATAGCTAAACTAAAAAGCAAATTAATGTCATGATTTTTTCTGACCAAGCACCAGTATCTGATATATATTTGCACTACATGTATTTCTTTTTTCCCAAGGTCAGCTGGTGTTTACCAATATATTATTTCCCACTTTATCACCACCAAAAATATCAAAAAGATAAAGTAACTATGTTTCAAGCAGCTGACACTTTTTCGTACAAATTGGAAACATTCAAATCTTATAAGTGCCTTCCCAACACTCAACAAAATTATAAAACCACAGCACGGTAGTATTTCCTGATATATTGCAGAGAATGATTTGTTAAATTTTGTGTACATATAGGAAAATATGGTAAAAGTGATTATGGTAATGATTTTGACCGTTCAAAAAGGTTAATCTTTTTTTCTTTTCTTTTCCGATATATTTATTTATAGAATAAATTCTGTACAATTTTTTAAGCAAAAAAGGTTTTTAACATGAAAATTTCTGAACAATAATTAGCAACACTCAAATGATTATAATAATAGAAATTGAGATATCAAATGCATGTGAAAGATAAGTCATAATAATTAATGAGAAATTACATGAACCCAAAATCAAGAATCCATTTGATTTCAACATACACAGATTGCCCCAGATTCAGGTTAATATACATAAATATGCAACTTCTTTTCTGCCATTATTACCATTGTTTTGGACTTTATATACCTTCCTACAATCATTAAATGAACAATAGCATCATAAACAATTTGATGTTGTAGCAACTAGCAGCATTACCTTTTCATGTGTACAACTCAAAGAGAAAATAATTAATTTTTCTAGAAGAAATCAAACTCCTAAGATAAAGAATTTTCTAAATATTAAACAAGCATAACTAGAGGTAGTAGTCTCAAGGAATTTATAGATCTATAGATGAAATAAAATTTGTTGGGGGCACAAAAGATGGAACAAATGCTTTGTAAAAAGGTCTGACCTAGACAAATAAAGAAAAGGTACTTTAGATTGATCTTGATCATCTCGCTAGAGTTAGTGCATCTAATCTATATATAATAATGAACAATTAGCACGTAATGGTATCTATTAATTAATCAATTATCATACTGATATTTTAGAAAGAAATTAAATAAACCAACTTCTCATTCATCAATTTGTTAATTAGCAAAATAATTTGTTAGTTTACTATGGAGATGCTTAATTAAAAAGATCAATTGAAGAAAACAACTGCGAACTACACAGATTTGCATATATACTACATATGCTTGATCAAGAAATTAATTAATACTAGTACAGAATGCACATCAGAAGTTAGATCCCTGAAATTAAATCAAGCAACCACCAATTAATTTCAAGAAAAGATTGCACATTTAATTACCTACATCTTCTACACACAATTAATATGAACATGCACACCATTGCTCTAGGCTCTCTAAAAGGATCCTCCTATTGCTGCGCATTAATGGATCAAACATGCATTAATTCCTTCCATCTCCAATTGCACATGTTCTCAAATAAGTCAATCTCTGATCAAAAGATCTAAACAACCTGATCAAGGAATTTGTTGATGATCTTGGTGTTGCTCTTGATCTTGTGGCGCTTGTTGTTGCAGTGGCGACGGCTGATACTGCTGATCTTGCTTCTTGTAGGTGTACTTATTATTGTGCATCCATACCTTCAATACCTGGCGATTAACACCGGCCTCGGCACAGAACTCATCTATGGCCGCATCATCAGGCTTTTGGAACCTCCAACTGAGACTCTCAGCAAATTTGAACATTTTCTCCTTTTGCTCAGGAGTGAATTTCGTGCGAAACCTCTTCTTAGTGGGGCTTGGGGTGGTGGCTTGAGACTGCTGAGGGGTCCCGCCAATCATCTCCTCGCTCGACGACTGATCAGTCGTTGATTGAGGCAGTTGTGGAGGAGGGATTGGAGGAGGAGGAGGGAGGGGAGGAGGCAGGAGATGAGGTGGCGGTCTATGCACGGCTGCCCCGTTCGGAGAATACAAAGGCGTGCCGCCACTAGGGTTAGGATTACATACCTTGCGGTGAAAGCTACGGTGGCACCCGCATGCGGCGCATTTCAATGTCACGTCATCACTCGGCATGAACTCGCAACAGCCGTCTACAACATGGCCACCGATGCCGGCAGTATGGTTTCTCTGGCACTCACGGTAGTGCCATGTCACCTCAGTTTGCATGCTGTTGCTACTACTAGAGGTCACAGAAGCCGGAGACTTGAGACCGCCACCTCCACCGATGTTTACACCTCCGCTTCGACCCGCCATTGCATGTTGTCGGTGTGGCGTGGGGTTGAAAGGACTGGGTGTGAGAGCGTACCCGGTACCGCCATTTCTCGTTTCCTCTCTTTCTCCTCTTTGGATGAGAGAGGAGTTGAGAGGAAGCAACGGCTTCGAGAAAGCCGACTCTTTGATCGGATGCGGTGGTGGTGGTGGAGCTGGAGCTGGAGCTGGGGAGAGAGATGGAGAAGGATTGTAGCCCCTCTCTTCCTCTTGTCTCCTTAAATCCATCTCTTAATTTACCAATATATCAAATAAAAGAAGTTTGGGGTTTTTGAAAGGAAAGCCTCCAACAAGCAACCAAAGAAGGGTTTTGATTTGACCTTTAGAGAGACCCAAGTTTAGAATGTCCTTAGACAAAGAGAGGCAGAGGAAAGGTGTTCTGATTTGGTTAAACCAAGATCCATAGCTCAGTTTGTTTTAAAAAATGATAGAGAGGTACAATGACTCGACTCAGCACTGCCCCAGGTAATTAATTAAACTACCAAGAACTAAACGAAGCATTAATAATACTAGAAAGATAGTTATGCGTCGGATGGAAAGAAAGGCATGCCAAAAGCACAGAGAGAGAGAGAGAGAGATGCAAAATATAATCAAGGGGGTAACACTAATGAGAACTGAGAAGAGGCCAGAGAGAGAGAGAGAGAGAGCATGCTCATAATCCACCGACAGGGTCATGTTTCACTCCCTCACAGCCTGCACCGGTCCTACTTTTTCTTCTTTTTAATATAATTGGAGAACTTATAAAAAAAATTTATAATTTATTATATTTGAGAAAGATTCAAATATCTCTGTTTTTAAATTTTTCTATTTTTGTAAGTTTAAAACTAAAAATTTATCTTTAATTGAAATAATAAATATACATCAGATGTGATGCATATAATTCTTTTTCTATGAGCAAATTAAAGACTTCTACTTTTATTTTAGGCAGCACAATAAAGTTTACAATAAAAATTTATCCCCATGGATAATTTTACAAGTTAGCCTTAGCACTGTATATTGAACAGAAAATAAATGTTCTATAATTGTAGAACAATAGTAAAAATTCATAAAAGAACCTGTAGTTACTCTTACTAAAAGACAAGTGTGACCACCTGTAAAAAATAATAAAATAGATTGACATGAAGAAGATTATATTTAGTATGTATATATATCAATTGCATGCGATTTGTTTGAATCTTGAGATGTTAATTACTCAAATTAATGAGAGAGATTTACTGAGTACTGTTCTAAATTAATACGTTATGAGGAGACTCCTGGTAAGTACCAGTTTAAACTTCTTCTTTTTTTCTTTTTGTAAATTTGTGTTTGTTGCAAGGAGATTAATTTGCCCTTATGAATTAGTATTTTCATTTACTAAAGCTTCAATTCTATTTAGTTAAAATAATGAGACTTTTCTTTCCAAAATATCTTGATTTATGTTAGGTTCATTTCATTTATTGTCACTATTTCTCTATCTCCGAACTTCAAATTTTGAGTTCAAATTTCATATGTATACATCTAGTATGGTCACATATTACAACTACTACTGTATGTATATATATGTGTATATATATATATATACTGGGCTACCTCTGTACAGTACTCCAGTAACTCTAACCATAGTAATTTCATGAAAGATATTAAACCATGTTAAACCTTCATTAAAAATGATATATTTTTCTATATAAGACCTAATACACAGATAATGTTATTGATACCGTCGTCGATATATATTTTATATACACATTAAATAAATTATTAGATATATAAATAATTTTATTATGTAAACTCATTTTATACATATAATATTATTATCATTCGACTTAAATGAATTATTATACATATTAATAAAAATATTGTATAAAATAAAATCATTAATATATATAATAATTTATGTAATATGTATAATAAAATTAGGATGATATCAATATCTCCAGAAAATTTTCTGTTGTGCTTGTGTGTATCTCCAACATTTGTCTGATGAGCAATCAGAGCTACCAGCATCCATCTGTAATTAATGTAATGTAGCATGCATCAATACACAATAAAACAATTAATTAATGAACTGGACTGGAGGCCTATATATGTTAGAAAATAATTGAAGAAGTATATATGTTAGAAAATAATTGAAGAAGATAATATACAGATCTGAAAAGACATCTGCTGTGGGAATTGAAATAGAGTGGGCCCCACCATACACAATTAGAAAACAGAGACCACTCTTACTGGTCTGTCAGAGCTTCCCACTTACACAGAGAAAGGGACCCACACTTACCTTGAGCTAGAGCTCCTCATTATTCATTTCAAATCAAGAATGATTTTCACAAATTTGAAGAGAAATATGTATATACTTGGTTTTTTAACTTACATTATGAGCAGCTTAGAATAAATTTATGCTTTTACAAAAAACATTAAATTTTTTTTATGTGCATAACATATATTGATGTCATATATTTAGTTTAAGAAATGCAGTTTATAGAAATTTTGAAGTTTTTTTCTTTTTATTTAGATTTTAGTTTCAGTTTCAGCGTCACAATTTTGGTGTGTCACAAAATATTATCAACTCATTTTTTTATTTATATTTTAAATTTTGACATTCAAATTATAAATCTAAACCATTGATTTTTTTTTCTTATTTATGAGAAATGTATGTATGTAAAATTTTATGATTTTCAGAGCTAACTTTGTAGTACATTCAGTGGTAAAAAATGAATAAATTTAATTAAGTATAATTGATTAATTTTAAGACATTCATTTTTTATAAACACATGCATTTATAATCATTTAGGTTCAAACTTAAGTAAAGAAATAAAGATATCTTATGAATGCAAAAATTACAAATGTATGTATTTATTTATTTTTATGAGCGTATGCATTCAAAAAAACAAAATAAATTTATCAAACATTTAAAATCGAGAACATCATTCTTATTAATTTAAATAATCAAAATAGGCAAACAAATAATTTTGAATATGGTGATGGGGATATTTTGGGAAAAACTTTCTGGCGATGTTGACAAAACTTTGTTTAAATAATTTAAAGAAAGGACAAAATTTTAATTAGTTTACTCATGCACATAAAGAACTTTAGTCACCTCCAGAGGGACCTTCTTAAAATATTGCATTAGATATAAAATATTATATCATATAATCTACAGGATCTCTATTAGAAAGAGATCTAGACAATGATTGCTTTGTGTTTTAAATATTCGTACCATTTTATCTAATGCTCCCAATTTTACAAAAAAAAAAAAATGGATAGATTCATGACTTCAAGTTTGTATATGAATTTCTGAACTTTCTTCATGCATTGAACAATTTTCTAATATTTAAACTTTCCTATTTTGATTATCTCTACTCAAAAGTATTGCAAACAAGTTAAGTTAAAAGAAGATTAAAAATTGCACTTTTATATAAGTGATTTTGATTAAAAGTGTTTATATATATATTCCTTACCTAGATCTAAGTGTGTTTATATTTCTCTTAAAAAATATTATACTTGATAAAAATGTTTATATCAAAACTTAGTAATAATAAAAACTTGAAGTTTTTTTTTTGAAAAAGTGAAAAGTACTTTATATATAACATATAAATATTTGTAACCTTAATTATAAATAAGTTATATATTTTAAGTACAAAATATAAGATGCATAGAATTATTTTTCTTTTGAAAAATCTCATCTCCTTCCTAACCTGTATCTTCCTTTGAAAATTCTGAGACCTCCATTTAAATAAAAATGGAGGGATTTTGCTTAAAAAAATTTCAATTCAGGTACCAGTATCCCTCCTACGTGGCAAATCCCTAACCAGCCACTTCTTATTTTGTAATAGTTAAACTAAAAGCAGTGTTTTTAATTAATACGACAACATGGTTTTTATTGGAATATTTTAATGTGCAATCAAGCAATTTCAATTACCAGAACAAACAAACAAATACACACCAGTGTCAGCAAGATGCTGTTGCTGCTCTCTTTCCACTTGCACTCTAAACCCTGGTAATTAAAATAATTAAAATAATTGATGAATTTAATTTAAATTATTATTGAAATAGTTTTAAATTATAAATTCGAATAGCTTAATAAATTTGTTATATTAAAATTATATAAAATACTGAAATTTTTTATTTTTAGAGTCTTCTAATTATTTTTTCGGATTTTTTAAGATAATTTCAAAATAATAATAAAAATAATGAATATTTATATATTATAATTGGTCATTTTGAAAAAAAATCTGAAATAAACACTTAAAAAACTCTAAAAATAGAAAATTTTTGTATTCTACAAGATTTTGATATAAAGAATTTATTGAACAAATTAGATTTATCTTTGAAATTGATTTGATAGGTTTTTGAGTTAATACTTTCTTTCTTTAATTTTCTTTCTTTATTTGGATGATCTATGATTAATACTTTTGGTTAGTATGGTGCTATGGTTATATAGATGGTGCCATGCTGGCATGTGGACATATTATTTTAAGAGAAGTAATAATTATAACTTTTAATTGTATTCTTTATTTATACACCTCATGTATATTTATATATTTTTAAAAATATTTATATTTAACAATAAAATTATTTATACTTTATATTACTAAGGACTAAAAATTATACAAATTATATTTTTATTTGTGCAATAAAATTTTTGACTCAAAATTTTTCTATAATCATCTAAAAAAATAACAAATATTTTTTATACTAATTATATATACTTATAAATTTAAATATAAATAAACTATCTATTTATTATAAATATTTTAAATGTATAAATAAAATATGTAAGTATAAAAAAAAATTCTCTGATTTTAATAGAAAAAAAATATTGGAAGCTAGCAAGCTCTTTTCTTTTCTTTTCTCCTTCTGAGGTGTCTCTATCATCTATGACAGGTGGGTCCCCTGATGTGTGATGTCTACTATTAATGATAGGTGAATGAAACGAGAGACAATAATGATAAATGTACTGTATTAAAATAGTCTCGTTGACATTCGCTTAAAAATATAATTCGTTTTAAACTAGGATGCAAACAAAACAGAGTTGAAGTGAATAATAATAGAATTGTATGTAATGTGTATTCTTACTATATGCAATTCTATTGAGCTAATAAAGATATTATCATTATACGAATATTGGATGATTGTTAAAATTCAAAATCGGATTACATTGAAATATATATAGGAAAATATATATGAATTCATACTAACAATCGACGGATAATAATGTCAAATATACAAACATAAGGAAAATAAATAAATAAATATTTGAATAATGAAATAATAGTTAAAGATAACAAAATGATAGCAAATGTACATACAATTGCTATTCATAGTAGATAATGAACATATAAATATAAGAGCGTATCAAGAACAACAAAAATAATAGTAGGATAAATTGAAATGCATAAATTGAAACTTAGATAGTTGAATTTTTTTTTCCACATATGGATGATTTAATTATTTATGAATGCAAATGATATATTGTAAGGATATTTTTGTAAATAAAGACAAGATCAGAATATAAATTATTTTTTCCATTACACCTCCACCTACTCAAAGAGACACCAAATTATATGTAATCACTATTTGTTTAAAATTTTCTATTTTTACATTATTATGATCATTGTCACAAAAATCCAATTTTGCATTATTCCTCTTCACATGGCCCATTTTAGGCCCATCAAATGAAATTATTTTTTCCCATTTCCAAACTTGTTCATACTTGACAATTTGACAAGTGTTATTGCTTGATATTTAATGGTTGATTTCTGTGTAGCACAGATACTTCTAAATTCATGCTATTTCCGTACCTACATGTATCATGTCTATGTTGGACATTATTCTAATACTCTTATCATGGTAAAAAAATATGAAAAAGTATGTGTCATATCATGTGTGTGTTATACAAAATATGTCAATAGCTACGAAATAAAAAGAAAATATCAACTCTTACTTGATTAAAATTTCATGGATCAGATAATTTTTTGGGTCTAATTAGCATATGTTCCATCAAAAAAAAAAGGGAATTTAAACTTGCTCTTCATTAAAACAAAAAGAAAAAAAAAATCAAGGATACTTAGCTCATCTATTTTATTATTCTAAAGGATGTGGATTCATTGATAATTATATATTTTGACAACTTTGATAATGAATTTTCAAATAATTTCAATTTTTTTAAAAAATATAAAAAAATATAAATATATTCTTTAACTTATAAATCAATTGTATTTCAAAATTCATATAAGTTAAATATTATTTGATACTCCATCAAAGACCATCAAAATTACATAACATTTACATTGGTCCATATTTAACGGATTTTGATGGAATATCAAATGACTATTAAATTATATGAAATTTGAAACACAATCAATCTATAACTTAAAAAAAATAAATTTATCAATTTTTTTTTGAAATTTTTTAAAAATTATTTAAAAATTAGTTATCAAAATTATTAAAATAATAATTATGGAGAGATCCCTCCCATAAATCACCTTATTAGTTTGATTGCTTCTCTATAAATAAGACAAGAAAAAGCAGAATAATCCCTCAAAAAGGTACAAATAAGGCCTGGTTGGTTGGTACCATCCCTCTCCTCCTTTTACGGGTCATGTTTTTGCTCTCTCTCTCTCTCTCTCTGATCTCTCTCTTCTTTGGTTAGAGAAATTTGTCGGCCTCCTCCTCCTCTCCTCTGCTCCTTCCAAATTTTTCATATCAGAATCTCACAAATTTTTCACATCAGAATCTCGGTTTCAGAGCATAAGAAGAATCCTAGGTGATGTGCTGATATTAGAAGCAAATTGGTTTTGGCAGCATGTGAATAAAGCGTGTTAATTCAACGTAATCTTTCGTTTATTTGATAAGTGGAGTAAAATTAAAACGAAGAAAATATTAAATTATTATAATGTATTAATGTTTGATAATAGCGAAGTAAGTAGATGAAGTATTGAGAGTAAACAAATTAAAAGTTATGACATTTGATGATTTAACTTTATTTCATCTTCATATGTATTTTAATTTATTTCAATCTTAAATCACCTCCGTTTGATACATTCAAACGCTTTAAAGCACTCAAATCACTTTTACTTCATTTGTCAAACGGAGGGTTAGATTAGTCCGAAACAAACAAATAATAATACATCTTTTGTTTATTTAGGATGTTCTCTTAATTCATATCTGAAAGAGCTCTTTCTAATTTATTTATTTTTTGCCCTCCTTATTCATTTATATTTTTGTTTTTCTTCATGCTGCATGGTAGAGATTTTTCAAAATAATTTCATGAAAAAATTTAGCATAATAGAAAACTACTTTTTTTTTCCAAAAAGAAACCAAATATTTTATTAGGGGAATTTTAATGTGTAATGGGATATCTTGATTCTTGAATAATAATATCTGATAAAAAAAAAGAATTAAAAGAACTAGAGTTTGAGGCTTGTGAATAGACAAGTTCAATTCAATTACTTCAAATAAAAATGGGATGGAAGTTAACAACTGTATTTTTAGAATTTGATCATATATAACCTGGATTAAATTTGTTGCATAAAGTGGTAAAAAAAAAAACTATTTTAGGAACACAAGTCAAGCAAGGCCAAGAACTTTTTTTAAGAGTAATTAATTAATTTAATGAAATGCATCTATCTATGCAAAGGCCCAGGAGTAGACCAATAGATACCTGATATAACTATGAATTGGCCCAATTAATTTTCACAGAAAAAAGGGCCCATATTAAAAATGTTAAATTCAAGTTTACACATAACTATGGAGAGCAAAAAAAAAAAAAGAATTAGTCAGAATGAAGTTATAATTTCACAAGAATGACACAATAAATGTTGATTTAGATGTCTAAAGAACTAAAAAAAAACCCATAAAATAAATGTTGATTTAGATGTTTAGATGTCTAAAGAACTTGAAAACCCACAAAATAAATGTTGATTTAGATGTCTAAAGAACTTGAAAACCTACAAATTTCCATTCAATTTCAGGTGTAGGTTTAAGTAGGGAATTATCTCCTCTTCAAATGTATGGGTTTTATTAGATGATGTCTATAAAATTAATGAATTTCAGGTTATATTTAACGGTATGATTTTATGATTTTAAGATTTAAATAGCGCATAGCGAATTCATAATAATAAATATGTGTCTTAGCAGAAAGCGAATAATAAAAATTTAGCATCCGCTATTGTTTTACAACGGTTATGATTTTTCAACTAAATTGTTATATTTTGTAGGTCATATTACAAGACCAAGTTAACGATTTCTCTAATTCTTAATCTCATAAAAATTTTAAGCCTTCTAATTTTTTAGACATGCCATATTATTATTTCTATTATCCGTTCAATGTATTTCTCTTTTTTCATTTATGTTGATCGGACGGCTTAAATGTTTTGTATATCACTCCTTATTAACAGTGTTCAAAATTCAAATTAATTTTTTCTTTGATTATGTCAGATTAAATTGGCTCAAGCAAATTACAAATATGTCCATATTTTGTAGCAAAAAAAAAAAACCTTATAACGTTGCTTTAATCAATTAATTAATTATTATCCTGTTGTGTTTAGTTTCTAGAGCAAAACAATACGCCAACTAAATAACTAACCTTACTGATCTCTCAGACATATCATGCGATGTAAAAATATAAACTTTATGGGTAGGTTGGCATAATATTTTTCTATTCTTACACTCAACAATGAATTATCTTTATAATTGTATGACTTTTAATTTCGTTATTCATGTCTCATTGATTACGACTTAGGCCATCCCATGCTTAGTTATTTAGATACCTTTTAGTTGTGCAGTATATCATGTTGCACTAGACTACAAATTAATTACAAAGTGTTGTAACTTGCAAATAGCATGAATTAAGATATAAACTTTTAAAAAAAAATTTCGAAAGGTGTTTAATTTTTTTTATGGACACTTAAAAATTAAATAGCATGATTTCATATTTATCTCAGAAAAAAGAAGAGCATAAAAAGAAGCTGATTAGTGATTACAATTTATTGAGAATTAGAAACTCAAGCGCTGAAAAATATTATATCTAGAGCAAAAATCAGAGCAACACACTAATTAATATGTGTTATTTCTTGTAATTAGTAGTCTAAATCTTATACAATTGATGATTTTCTTTTGAGTATAAAATGAGGTCAAAGCTCTTATAAACTCATCTATGCTCAATTCAACTAATGAATCCCATGAATCACATATGGAACTTGTTGATATGAAACTGAAACTATGATATCTTGCATATAATACACTACATTAAATTTAGCAATAGAACATCACAAGGAAAATGAAAACTTGTTCAAAATGTGCATTTAGAGTTGTTGCAACCATCTAAACCTACACACTTAAACCATTCATGTTAGATTACCTTCCTCCTCTTATCTTTTTCCTTGGGCAGTTGTGGGGTGCTCATCTGCCTTTTTTGTCTATTAACAAAGGGCCCCACTTCTCATCCTCCAATCATAAAGCTCCACATCAGCCAAGAGATGTATAACTAATCTACATGTAATGTAGCTATCACTTGATTTGGACCTCTTGTCTCAATTTCTTATTTATAGAACCTTTGGCATGGAAGTGTGATCTCACTATTACTATACACTCCTAATCCCTTGAGAAAAAAGAACAAAAAGAAAATCTTCAAATCCAATTAAAACAGGGATAATATGGTGAATTTTGTGGAAGCACAAAAGCCGCTACTACACTGGCTTGTGAAAAATGCAGGTCTTCGAGAGCAGTTGATCGAGATCGAACCGGGCACCTATATGAACTTTTGGGTACCAAAAGAGATCATCCAATCCAAACCCAACACCGTAAGCCCGATTTCACCCGATGTAAAGCGGAAAAAGTCCAAAAAGCCGAAGCCGCCGGTAGTCTTGATCCATGGTTTCGCATCTGAAGGCATCATCACATGGCAATTCCAATTCGGTGTGCTACTTACGAATTACGCGCTTTACATCCCCGACTTGTTGTTCTTCGGAAAGTCGACCACAACAAGTCTCGATCGGTCACCCGATTTTCAAGCCAGCTGCATTGCCAGGGGACTGACGAAGCTGGGGGTCGAGCGATGCGATGCAGTCGGGTTTAGTTACGGTGGCATGGTCGCATTTAAATTGGCTGAGTTATACCCTGACTTGTTACGGTCGCTTGTTATATCCGGATCCGTCATTACTATGACCGACTCGATCAATGAGGCTAGCTTGAAGAGATTGGGTGCCACATCATCAGCGGAGCTCCTCATGCCGGAGACCGTGCCCCGGCTTAAGGATCTCCTATCTATATCCATGCACAAGAAGTTGTGGTTGCCTCAAAGACTGTACAAGGACTACCTTGAGGTCAGAATATTTATATATATATATAATTTGCAAATTAAATTTGTTTTGTGATGGCATGTTATTAATTGATCTTAGAAAATATTAAAATATATGTTTGTTTCTTAATTAATTGACAGTCAATGTTCAAGAGTAGGAAGGAAAGAAAAGAGCTCCTGGAGGGATTAGTGATCAGCAACATGGATGCTAAAATTCCTGTTTTCCAACAGGTATATAAATGCAAAATATATATAATGTCCTCACCTTTGAAGGAGATTTTCTTTAAAAAAAATTCACTTTTTTTTTGGAAATAAAGGCTCCTATTAGCCTTGACATTTATTTCTTTTGAAATATTTTTTACGAGATTTGAATCTGCATCTTTTCATAGAGAGACGAGATCTATTACCAATGTGTTAGATTTACGATTCAAACAAAAAATTCTCTTTAATCTGAAAAAAATAATCTACATACTAATAGATCATAGATAGATACCCTATTATAGTTAGATGTTAGTTAATTAATATGTAATTAACTAGGGAGAAGTTTAGTTTAGTGACTGAATAACTAATATGAATTTTCTAATTTGCAGAAAATACTGCTGCTTTGGGGTGAGAAAGACCAAATCTTTGACATAGATCTTGCAAAGAAGATGAAAGAGTACACCTCTTTATCCTTTTTTTTCTTTTTAATCTCACTATGATATATTCTCAAAATCAGTTATAATTTGTAATTAGCTACAACCAAAGTCATGATATAATTAATTAGTTAATTTTCAGAATTCTTTAATTTTCATATGAATTAATAATTTAATATCATCAGGCAATTGGGGGAAAATTGTTTCATTGATGGAATAAGCAAAGCAGGTCATCTCTTACACATGGAAAGGCCATGCGCTTACAACAGAGCTGTTCAGAGGTTCCTTGCATATGTTAACTCAATTGAAGATGTTAGTTCATCAAACTAATGTCTATACATATAATTGGATCCAATTATTTGTGTCAATAGATTTAATTATTTGTATAATTAATTTGTGTGGTGGAAAAAATTAATAGCACATCAAAGTTTTTGGGTGCTCAAGTATATTGTTCATTAATTTTATTTCAGCCTTCAATTTGTTAAATTTGTATTGATGTTTAATTATCAGCTAAGACATAATTTGAATTGTATTCTTTGAATCATTTGTGATATGGAAATATTGGTTCGTTTTTATTCTGTTAAGATGTACTGTTTATATGTACTTTTTAGAAGAAGGATTATCATAAACTCCGACATTAATTTTCTTTTTAGAAGCTTCCTATAAAAATTGAATTTGCATATCTCTTTGTAGAAAAATTATACTCATCCCTATCTACACTTAGACCTACGATTTACTTAATTACTTAATTAAAGAGATTATTTTTCTACAGTATCTAGCAACGCAAATATTTTAGATTCTGATACTTTGTCGGGAAAATATATAATGTTAATGTTTGAATGGATAAACTCTCAAATAATTTTCGTAATAGTATACACCTAATATTTAATTTCCTAGTTATGTTATTTTCTCTATGAAATTTGGCTGGCCCCATCATGTAATATTAATAAAATAAAATAAAATTACAGTTTTGTCCTAACCCTCACTCAAATGGTAATAAAAATGAATTGTCAAATGCCAACAAGGTAGATAAACTAATACCTGATGAATTGAAATTACAAGCAAAATTTGTTAATATCAACTCATCTATAATTATATAAATTCTCAGGAAAGATTACTGTTTATCCACAGTAGTGAGAAACAGTGTTCCGAGAAGATTACTGTTCATCTACAATACTGTTTATATTTTATATGCAATTAGCTAGTGATCATATTTCATATATAATAAGAAATTAATGATAAATTCTTTATGACGCAGCGGAGCGTGCTCTATTCGCCAGTGTTTTTTAATCCAGTTATGATAATGAGGGGTTGTGGACATTTTCATATTTTATAGGGTACCATATCACAATTCATAAATAACAATTGATGCCAGGAACTTGACAACTTATACCAATGCTGAACGCTAAATAAAATACAAAAATGTCTTGGAGAGTATAAAACAACTTCAGTTCATCTAACATAATTGAAGAGTTGTTGAAGGATATGACACCAGCTCAGTATAACCCCTTAATTACTCCCTTCTCCAAGGATAATCAAAATTGGTTTGATAGAGATGTCATGTGTTAATCCTAACCTGAGAGTCATGAAATGAGTTTCATTTGTGATTAAGCATTGTAGCATGCAAATTAACTAATACAGAGAGAAAGATGAATACCGATACAATGTGATGATGTTCAAGTTTGATTCTATAAATAGATAAACAAAGTGCCAGCCTGCCAGGAATGCACTAATCCAAAGTAGAAACCTCTAATGACAAAACTCAGACGAAATTCTTTATATTCCTTTAGCCATCAGATATCCTACAACACCACATAACGAACTGCAGTTAACAAGTTCTCAATTTAAGAATTACATTAAACATATCTTTCAAGAGGCTACCGATATATATATATATATATATATGCTAATTACTACAGAATCATAAAAGTACAGAATTAGTAATTGCAGTGAGACAATCACATACTAGCTTGTCAGATTAAGATAAATGAGACATATGTGGCTTACCTTATACCATATACTTGTCAACAGAAACTGAAACTGACAAAATTTGCTAGTTATATATGTCAGATCAGTAACGTAGATTATAAGTTATAAAAGAAAGTTAAAGTAAAATGAATATTAATATAAATGTTGATAATCAGATACCTTAGACAAAGTGATGCTGATTCATCACTAGCACAAAAAGGAGGCAAATAAGTATTACAAAAACAGATATATTCAGTAGGAAAAAAAAGGAGAGAAATGGGCAACAAATCAATTTGTAATTTGTAAACAGAGGGTTACTATTTTCTTTCGCAAAGTGCCAGAACTCGCTAAGATGATGATAGAGGTAAGAAAATAGTTAACCTAGCTGGAGGCAGGCGATCGATCCCTCTCTCTGTCAATGCCGGAAAAAACTTGCCTTGCCATGAGAAGAGAAGAGTCAGGCGAGTTGCGGTTGCCTTAGCCTCGGACGACATGGCACGGCGTTGGGAGGAGAAGAGCTCGAACATGACTGGTCCTAGTCGGCGCTGTTCCTTTGGTTATGATATATGCTATTACCAACATAGTTTTTGATATATGAACATTACATTCAACTAAGCAGTAGATTGCAAATTAATTACCTTTGCAAAAAGAAAAAACATCCCAACCCATCCCATCCCACATATCATATACAGTCTTTTTAAACACTTGGATTTATATTCGTTATATTTAATGTATAATGGAAAGGTAAAAAAATAAATACTGATATTGAAGTCGATTACTAAGAGATAAATATTTGAGAAGTGTTTAAAAAGAAGAAAGCTAATCTTTGCTTAAGTCTTCTATATATGTTCTGAAGCACATAATTAAATAAAGGGAGGGATTATTTGACAATGATTATTTTGATATTAAAAAAGATAGAAAATCTTAAAAATAGAAAATTTTTATAGACATCTTTTTGAACGATTGATCGTATTTCAAATTTCATATGATTTGAATTTCATTTGGTGGTTCATAAAAGGCATTAAAAGTTATATAATTTACAACGGTCCATATTTAATGATTTTGATGAAATTTCAAAAATAACTTAAATTGCATGAAATTTATAACACAGTCAATCAATAGATTCAAGAAGATATCTATAATTTTTTTATTTATTTGAAGAGAAATGATAATTGCATTTTTTATCTGCACTTTTTATTTATATCTTAGATATTGTAAGTTATTTAATATAATTTTTAACTTAAAATTTAAAATATGTATTTTTAAAAAGTATTTACACCTAACAGTTGGGGCACATGAGCATTCCATTTTATTTGCAATTAGATTGAGTTGGTCTATCACAAAATCAATTACTAAGAAAAGATTAGAAAGCTGACAGATACTAGAAACAAAATTAGAGAATTGACAGTTATTCGAAATAAAATTAAAGAATTATCTTATTATTACAAGAAACAAGATTATAGAATTTTCTGTCAATGTAACAAAATTATAGAATTTCTATTATCAAAAGAAAAATTTCCAAATTTTTAATTATTAGAAATAAATTATCTAGATTAGATCAGCTTATCCAATCATAATGATAGTTGCTGTTTATTTTTGTTAGTATTTGAATATATCATTAAAAGTAGGGGTGAAAATGAATCCAATGCATATCAGATAGTGCTCATATCGTATACTTATTCATTTTTTTTATTTTCGGATACAAATACGGATGCGGATAGAATCAGATATGCATATGGATCAAATATTAAACGAATATGAACACGAATACGGATAGAATATTAAGTGGATATGAATACGAATACAAACATATTTCAAATATTAAAACAAATCTTACACACAATATTCAATGCATAAAACGACACAATTTTTTTCATAATAAGTTTTCTAGTCACAAAATATAAATCCCGCTAACAAAAGTTGAGTAATTATATCATACTTCTAACAAAACATACTAACAAACAACGTTCTTTTATTAGATATAGGAGGCGGAAGAAAGTTTCTTGAAGAATTATTAGATGTTGGGATTAGAAAAAAAAAAGAATAATGTTATAATTGAAAGATTGAATTTTAATTAGCGCCTTGACGGTCTAAAATAAAGCCTAGTAGAAAGTGACTATCTAAAAATATATGGATTTGGATATATAAAAATTGGATATCCAAAATATTAAATTTTGCGGATATTCGTATTTGTATCCGCATTTCAAATTTAAAACTGTATTCGTATTTGTATTCATTTAATTTATATCCATATCTACAAAGTATACGTATCCGTAAAATCCGAATACAGATAGATAATATTCGATCCGTTTTCACCTCTACATTAAAGACTTTTGATATAATATGGACATAAAGGACATTAAATAGTATGATATACTTTTTTTAAAATTTTTTAATTTTTATGTAAGATGTTTTATTATCATCGAAATGAAATGGAGATAGGTGATATATGGTATCTAAGTTTTCTTTCAGTTTGCCTTGTATGCTAGGATGCTCTAAATTTCTCTCTCACCAACTTGTTGTACTACTTGAATGGAGGTACAAAATTGTCTCTCTCTGTCTCGCTGATCTCTCACTCAATTAGTTAATATACATTGTTAATAGGAAAATGTTTGAGAGATATTATCATTGATATCGTAATCGATATTGATTTTATTATTTATATAAAATAAGTTATTATTTGTGTTAATGACTTTATTATATAATTTATTTTTTATAATATTTGTATTATTCAACTCAAATACCACTGATATGAATAATAATACACTTAAGTTGAATAACAAAAATACTATATAAATAAGTTAATTAATAAAATCATTAATATGAGTAATAATTCATTTAATCTGAATAATAAAGTTTGTGTAGATTATGGTATCAGTAGATCAGCTCCCTTGTTAATGAGTATAAAAAAATAATTTATAATTTGAAATCCAACGGTTAAAAAGTAATTTATAATTTTTTTTGCATATACGCATCAAAAGTTATTAATTTTAAATATAAGTTTTTGTCATTGACAAATAATTTAAAATCAGCAAAAATTCATATTTAACAGCAATTTATGAAATATCAATATTAAATCAAATGAAAATCGATTCACAGTTAATCTATAAGACAAACAATACATAATTATATTTTTATTTTTAACAATTTCTTAATTGAATTTCAAAAGGATGATATCAAAATTATAATTTAAATATCGTAATAATCCCAATTTTATTCTTTATGAATTCTCATCATACATATAAAAAATAAAAACATAAAACATGTGCTCAAGCTCAAGCATGTCATTGGGACCTCTGTGCTTTAAATCTGAAATTAGCCCCCAAAAATGGTCCCATTTTTTTTTTTTTTTTGATTGAACCATATATAGCAAATAACTTTTGGTGCCTCCATATATATATAAGCCATGCTTATTTTCTATGGTTTTATCTATCAACACCGGTGTTAGATAAGGATTTAATCAATTTCCCCTTTTCCTTTTTCAATTGTTTCAAATCAAAGATTTGAAAAAGAGAGATTGCATGCGCCTCCATATGGAAAAAGTAATATATTATACGGCGCGTATATATAGGCATGCACATGTCTTGATAGAACCATTTGTGATGTTAATTAAAAATCGTTTATATATATTGCTTTTTAATTTTAAATTGTAATGTGATTTTATTAATCTGGATGGTTCAAGGAGGCCATGCATGCTTTTGAATCTCTATGTTCTCCTCCATTCAATAATTTGATTAAATATCCATTTAGTTAATTAAATGCTTATATTTTATTATTATTTTTAATTTATTTTGTCCAATAGAAAGGTGACTAGCAATATAAAATGCTGCAAATTCTCATTAATTTCTTATTCAAATATAGGATATATGTTGCGTATATGGACCCATTTACATTAAAAATAATAAAAAAAGAACACATTTTGTTTGATAATTTGTATGGATTTCCTAAAAGCAATGAAAATCAACTGTATACTAATTACAAATTAAAAGCAGCTCATACTCCAATTCAAGTTGCCTGTTTTTTTTTAATTAGACTTAAATTTATATTTAATAATGAAAAATTAATATTAATTGGGTGTTCAATAAGGTCTAAAAAATGGAAAAAAATATATTGTGAATAATTATATTAGCTATGAAATAAATGGTTGTAATTTTTTTTTTAGTAAGGAGGTGCTCTGATTTAAGAGAAACTTTATAAGACATTAAATATGAAGATTATGGCTATAAAAGAAGATGATCCGCTTTGAGTTATCTCAATGAAGGATTTATAAAGATGAACTTGCACCATGAAAATTAAAAATACGTCAATGCTGACGCAAAATCAAAGGAAAAAAAAATAGAATTGCAACAAAGTTAAGTTTAATAAGGAGTTTTATTGTGTGTTAAACATAATTGAGAGTTGTTAATTATAGGATATTTCGCTCAAATTTCACCAAATACATGGTTAATCTTTTTGTCTTTTCAAAATCATATATAGTTTCATTCTTTAAATATACAAGATTTACTCTTTTTTTAGTAAAAAAAAAGGGTTAATTCTATACTGTATGAAATCTAGATGAAAGTTTTGTACGATCACAATCATTATCCAACTTAATTTATTTTGATAATGGAGAATTAATATTGATTGAGTGTCCAAAATAGATGTTAAAAATAAAATTTTGGTTGACTATGTTAGGAATAGGTTATATATTTGCTAGAAAACTAGGAAAGTGGTATTTGAGATGCCACCGGTTTTACAATAAAACCATAAAATATTTCAATACATAACAAACAACCCATCAATCATATACTAACTGTTTACACTAAGATACTATAGGTTATATATTTTATAGTACATAATTAGTCATCCCTCTTCAATTTTTAACTCACATCATGAATTAACTACGGATTTTCTATTTTTAATACATAATTTTAGACATTCAATTGAAATCAATTCATTAATTTAATTACCGGTAAAACTCTTTTTAATTTTTTTTTGAGATAAAAATAATGATCAAATTACTTAAATTTAAATGTCCATAAAAGACCCTCCTCATCTGAGTTTTGAACTTATTGACTTCTCACATAAATAACATTATCTTTCGCCACTCGATCAAAGATTGGTTCTCAACTCTCTACAAAAATTAATATTGGTGAGATTCTATTTTTCTCTAATTTGGTATATATAGGTGGTGACGCATCTTTAATTTTTAATTATGTATAACGCTTCCTTAAACAATTGAGCTATGTGTGATTTTCAAAACTTTTTTTTTACTTGTTGTTATGATTATTATTATTTTTATCTTAAACCTTAATTAGACAAAAGGTCATGAGGGAAGTCATTTTCCTATTTCAAAAAGTTATTTTGGTGGTACGAAATGGCAACATCACACTTACAATAGTGTGTCCATTCTTTATTTGTTAACATCAATTATACATCTGTTAACTATAAATATATAATAAAATTTATATATTTTATACATAAAATGATTAAATTTTATTAGTTAATAATAATATATTTATAGTTAACAAATATATAATTAACGTTAATAAATAAGAGATAAACAAATGAGTGACATTAAAAAAATGAACACTAAATATTTTCGTTGTATGTATATCTCTCAATCTCATTGAGTACTTGCCGAGGCAACAAATGCAATTATATAAGCTAGCTAGTGACAAGAGAGACTTGGCGTAGAGTTTTAATTAATTCCCCTTCAACAGTTAAATGTATGCAAATTGGTCTAGAAAGATATACTCAAAGATATACTCTGATAATTTGATAATGCAATATAGTCCACACATGCACATGACTTGCACATCATGGGCCGTATCTACAATACTGTTGTGTGGGACCCACTGAATGTGGTTATAGGGCTTGTCACGTAATTATTTCTTTATTTTACTCTATTTTTATCCTTTATATAATGTCATTTATTTAAAAGAAAAATGGGATTACGTATTTATTACTTAATTATGTTGTATATTTTCTTTTTCTGTATCAGTAGTTACAACGGCCGCGCATCTAACTTTTAGATAGTGTGTTTATCAAATTAAAACTAACTTGAATATTGTTGAGTATTTTATTAAAAAAAATAAATACTTTTAAATGCTAAATTTTAATGATTTTTTGATAAAATTATCATATCCGTAATAACTATTTCTTGTTATTATAATTTTTGCATCCATCTTTTATAGGGATAACAATAACAATAAGCTGGATAAAGCAGACCTAAGATTAAATGGTGGTTCTATCTTAGTTCTTAAATCCTAGATCAGTCATGTCATGTTTTATCCACATGATCTAAAAATAAATATTTGTTTTGTTCGCCTTTACTTTTCTGATCTGGCCTTGCCCTTCACACTTAATATATATCCCCATATACTAATATACTAATATGTAATTTAGAAGAGTAAAGCTAGGAACTTAACTCAAAAAATAATTAAAATCGCTTCAAATGATAGCTGAATGAATTTTTCGTATTAAAATCTTCTAAGTATCAAAATAGAATTTTCTAACTATTTTTCCGAATAGGTCAAAAAAAATTATTGAGATGAAAAATTAGTATCCTACAAGATGTTGACATGAATAATTTATTGAGCAAATCAGATTTATCATTTGAAATAGTTTCGATAGTTTTTTTTAATTAAATTCACCAATGGCTTTAGTGAGCTTAAATTTAAGTTAGCTTTACTCAATTTAGAATTATATAACTATATTTAGATCTAAATATATATAATTAGAATAAAGTTAAGATGTTTTTAAAAACACGGAGCTTTTTGATGTTCTTAGAATAAAATACAACCGTCCCCCAAATCCATACCCTAACCCGTCCTTCTCAAAATCCTATCATGCCTTGCGCAACACACCTTAACGCCGGACGGAGTAAGGGCTGTATTTTGAAACTATTATGTACATTGTATACAACTATTTATAACATTGTACAATCACTATTTATAACATTTATTAAGGTCGCTTATGCTGACTTCCAAACTGATCATTTTGTAAGTTGTTATTACTTCTCAACCTTTATCACCATGAAGAACTCAAGAACATACATATATAATAGTACCTGTTGAGATTAAAGAGGCGAAAAATGGGATGTATGCATGCACTTAGCTATTTTCTCTCCATATATAGGCAAGGAAAGTATTGCCCAATCAATGTTAATTCCTTCCTTAACAGAAGCACAAATAGAGAGAGTTCCTTGAGTGAGGGCTTAGGTTAAAAGATTTTACAAGTAATTTTGTAGGCCCCTCCTGATCTGATGATTAGCTTTGTATATTATATATTTGCTAATCCCCTTTGATATAAATTTAAAGAGTAGACACAAACCAACTAGTAAGATTCCCTCCCGTGACCGTTGCAATGCCAACAAGAGAGTAGTTATTGGCTGCTTCTACTACTAATTGTGGGACCCACATTAAGGGTCACTAGCTACAAGCTTGCTCTGGCATGGACTCAAGTGCCAAAAAGTTTGCATTTCAAAATTTGTTTTTGTAGGCAGTCTGTTGGAATTAATTTCAATTAATTATAAAATCATATGGGCTTATATATAATATAAATATATATTGAATAATAGACTGTCAAATATCAAATTAAACCCATTATAAAGTGATCAAATTAAGTATTATTTATCGGGTTTCAATATGTGTCATGAGAAGTGGGGTTTTTAATGTGTAGAATACGTATTAATAATTTATGATTTAGTGATGATCTAAATTATATAAAGTTTAGTAATAATACAATTATGTTATTGGTCTTTGGAGAATACAACTAATAGGCAGTTTTTTTATTTTGAAAGTAAACCCGTTAAGAGAGAAATTGGATCTGGTATGGATCCGCTAAGACATAACCAGTGGTTTGTCAACCTTTCGGTTATTGATATCCATTATATAGGGATCAAGAACCGTCCTCTCTCCATGATCGTCATAAGGAAGAAACCAACAAAAATCCTCTCTCTGAAATTCGGGTTTTTTGAAAAGAGAAGAAAACCGCCGAGCCGATTCTCTTCATCTCTTTATCGGAGAAGAGAAAGATCACCACGAAGGCTTAAGGAATCCGGTGATCAACGGGATTGTGTCTCTCCAGAAAACCGACAACATGAATCAAGGTAATTTTATTTAAATTAAAAGTTCACTACATGATCACGGTTAATGTTCTAACAATGTCAAGGTAATTAATTAATTAATAACGTGGCAAATTTGCAATTTAAGATTGCCAATTCATAGTACATAATACATAATAATATATAAACATGGTCAAGCCTTCAAATTATCTGTTTGATTTGTTTCTCTTTTATGATTATATTGATCGAATGAATCAAGTGTTTTGTATATCTCTTCTCATTAAAAGGGTTGTATTTGATATATCTAAGGTGTAATTTAATTTTGACATGAAATCAATCTTTTTTATATTCCTTTGTATGAAATACCGTGCGATTAGTTATATATATTGTTATTGTTATGTGTACACATATTTAATATTTCAAAATTTTATTTGCTAGATATGAAATTTATTTTTATATGGTTAAACTTTTTTTAAAAATTTAGATTTTTTTTTAAAAAAAATTTCTAGGTGAAGCCCGGGAAACAATCCTAGTATAAAAACTGATGATTTAGTACTGCAGTTTTGTTATGCAACATAGCACCATGTCATGAAATTTAATTCTATATTGGACTCTGTAGTACCTAAGTTTTCTCTAAAATTAATTAAAGCATCCAATCAAAATGTATAATTAAATTCCAAATTCCAAAATGACAGAAACAAATAAAAATGATTAACTGCGCCCTGCTGGTACTAAATTTGTGTACAATTGGTACATCCATAGAGTTAGAAACCCTGATTATATTTGCAACACCAACGATCAAACCAAATCTCAAATCTGAATGAAGGTACAATAAGACAAAGGATTCCTTGCAATCAATTCTCACTTTGTGTTGCTAGCTACAAACTTCCAAAACACTCTCCCTATTTAAACACAGCTTACATTCCATCTTCTCCAATCATCAAAACTCTCTCTCTCGGCAACTCAACAACCCCCCCCCCCCCCCCCCAAAAAAAAAAAAAAAAAAAAAAAAACCCAAAACCTCCTCAACACGCTCACACACACCAAAAAGGAAAATAAAAACCACTTACATCCCACCCAACAATCAGACAGAGTTTCAAGTTACAAAAAACTAGTTAGCACTTGATATCATACCAAAAGAGAAATGAGAGGCCTTAGGCAACAACACCTCTTGGTTCTTACCATTCTCTTATTTGCTTTTATGGGCACCTATGTAGAGATTTGTCATGCCAGAATAAAGCATACTCATTGGATAACCAAAGATGAAATTGAATCTTCTTTGTCTAAAAATCATAACCATAGCTCCAAACATCATTCAAGACCAAAACTAAATCCTCCTCCTCCACCAACCCCACCATCAGGACCAAGCCCGTATGCACCAGTACCACCGGCACCACCGGTACTGCATGGTACTACTTTCAATGTGCTTGATTATGGGGCTAAGGGTGACGGTGCCAATGATGACACCAAGGTGATATATTGTTATATATGACATGTCAGCTTCTTTCTTACCAAGTGCACTATTTGAAATTTTCAATGTTAAAGTTTGAAAACACAAGTTTTTATGAGGCTTCTTACAGTCGAAATGATTGAAACAATTAAGAGTGGTGTTCCATTAGTTATATATTAATCCGTGAAATCAAAATTTTGTGAAAAAATATAAATTCACATCATTGGTTTTTATATTATGCATCTTTACCAGAAAGGACCATATATTCATGCATTCACACAGAGAAACAGACAAAATAAGAACTAATTGCTAACAAGCTTACAGTAGGAAATATAGATTTCTTGTACATGGTGTATATTAATTAGCAAAAGTTATGGGGGAAAGAAACAATTGAAGTTGACTATACTGTAATACTGTTGTTATAGGCATTTCAAGATACATGGGCAGCAGCATGCAAGGTAGCAGCATCAACTATGGTGGTCCCCTCCAACTATGAATTCTTAGTTGGGCCTATCTCATTTGCTGGCCCCATTTGTCAGCCCAACTTAATTTTTCAGGCAAGTGTTTGATTTTCTACATCTACTATTTGCATGCCAATATAATTGCCCATTTCTGAGTTCTATATATTTCTTAATGAACCATCTATTTTCTCTTGATGATTTACATTTCATTTTTTTATCTTCCATTTCAGCTAGATGGCACAATAGTTGCACCACTAAATCATAAAGGTTTTACACCTGGGCTTCTACAGTGGATAGAATTCACAAAATTAAGAGGAATTACAATCCAAGGACAAGGAATTGTCGAAGGACGTGGCAATTATTGGTGGAATATAAATTCGGATGTCAATTCCGATGATGACCCAGTAAGTAATCTCTTACCAATTTTCTTTGATATTTCACTATGCGGAAAAATTACATTTAAAGTGTTCGGTTTTCATATTAAACACTGGTATACTTGAAACATAGAAAAAAAGAAGTGCTGAAAGAAATGCAATCAGCTTAAATCTTCAATCAACTTTAACGTCTCAATTAATCTTCTTCTTGTAGGATATTACTGGAAGTTTGGCACAAGTCAGGCCAACGGTAAGAATCATTTCACTTAAATATTGTTATTAAAAGGAAAATAAATTCTATTATCTTCAAGCGATGCATTTCATTTAGATAAACTCACTTCTTGATTTTGTGTGGGGTTAATTTTCCAGTCCGTGAGGTTTTATGGGAGCTACAATGTGACAGTAACTGGAATAACAATCAGGAATAGCCCACAATTCCACCTGAAATTCGACACGTGTCAATCAGTAGAAGTGCATGGAATTACTATTTCATCACCGGGTGATAGCCCGAATACTGATGGAATCCATCTCCAGAATTCAGCAGGCGTTACCATTCACCACTCCACCTTGGCTTGCGGTATCTTTAAAATCTATACTGACAACTTAATTCATTTTACAGTAATAATCACCATATAAAACTTTGAGATCAAGAATTCATTGAATCTTGACTTATGGGTTTGTTTGAGCAGGTGATGATTGTGTGTCAATACAGACAGGTTGCTCAAATGTGTTTGTACATGATGTCACTTGTGGGCCCGGCCATGGAATCAGTATCGGAGGACTAGGAAAAGATGGTACAACAGCAGTTGTGTCAGGCATAAGTGTTCAAAATGTAAAAATGACTGGTACCTTGACAGCTGCCAGGATCAAAACTTGGCAGGTACGTAAAGATTTCAGTTTATTTTCTCAAAAAAAAAAAAAGCAAGAAATTGACTGACACTTAACAATTTATGGAATATACTGACTTATGAGTAAAAATAACAGGGAGGCTCAGGCTCGGTACAAAATGTACGGTTTGCAAACATTCAAGTGTCAGATGTGAAAACACCAATTATGATCGACCAGTATTACTGCAACGGCCAGAGCCACTGTGCAAATAAATCGTCTGCTGTCACCTTGTCAGACATCACATTTCAAGGGTTTGTCGGGACCTACACGGTACAGCCCGTATACCTAGCATGCAGTGATAATAAGCCATGCACAAATATTCACCTGGCTGATATTGAGCTCCAGGCAACAACGGGAATCAATCATTTATCCGGTCCTTTTTGTTGGAGTGCATTTGGGGACATCAAGGCACCGATTCAACCATCAATCACCTGTTTGAAGAATGAGACATGAATATTTTGTGTCAGCTAATATATAGTCATAGGAAATTCTATTAAATAGAAGAAATATGTTATAGGTATATAAAGAAAAAAAAGGATAGATTTGCTCGTACAGAGCATAAACCCACAATATATAGAAGGAAATTATAGGCATGTAAAGAAAAATAGGATAACTTGGCTTGTTCAGAGTATATATCCATATATGATATATAGAAGAAAAACTATAGCTGTTTATATCTATTTAGATGAATTTTATCATCAACTCTTTGGAGCAAGTACTGCTCAATACTTACCCATCCATGACTTTACAAACAAACAAACAAAGCCAGTTTTCAGTTTTTGAATCAAGAATTGTTGTGCAGAGTAACTTGTACCAATTCTGGAGTTCATTGTACCAACCAGTACACCTTGCTACAGTACCATGAACAGTTAAATGTGAAAAAAATAAACTAAACAACATCTTGATGAAAGAGCAATCCTAGTAAAATTAATGGAAAGATGTGAGGAAAAAAATGCTGGGTGCACACTTACCATTGAATCACCAACTTCTACTGATTTAAAACAGATTTCTAGCTAACAGAACAATTCGGTTTCTTTTTACCAGCTTACTCAGAAAATGGGAATTTAGTCAGCAAAAATACAATATGCAGAACTTGAAGAGAATAAAAAAGAAAGAGTAAATGGGACAAAGGTTGGAAGTAAACTCACAGCAAATATTTATTTGAAAAAAGAGAAGCAAAGAATCAACATGTGACACGTAATATAGCTGATAGCATCACTATAAATCATCCTTGTGTTTGATAATATACAACTGGAGCTATTTATTCAATAAAATTATATTTAATTTTTCTATAAACTTGAAATTTTCACTTTTGTTTCTCTCCTATCCATTATACAACCATCTGTTTAAAATGGTGAATTCAATTTCAGATAACAATAAAGGCAACAGTACATCTCACAATACTCTCACCACCTACAGCATATCCACCGATACCAATATGCAAATACTGGCATGGGTTTGTGTTGAGAGTTAAGTTTAAAAGGGCAATTATGTAAAAGAGAAATTATGTAATAGACTAAGGACCTATTTGTAAGATGTGCACTCCATATAAGCCTGAGGGTGAATTAATGAAATCAACTGTTTGAAAAAAGAGAAGCAAAGAATCAACATAATATAATTGATAGCATCACTATAAATCATCGTTGTGTTTGATAATATACAACTGGAGCTATTTATGCAATACAATTATAGTTAATTTTTCTATAAAACATGAAATTTCCACTTCTGTTTCTCCCCAATCCATTATACGACCATCTGTTTAAAATGGTGAACTCAATTACAGATAACAGTAAAGGCAACGGTACATCTCAGAATACTCTCACCATCTACGGCGTCTCCACCCGTACCAATACGCAAATACTGCGATGGAAGCTGCCACCAGAACCCCTGCAGTGGCATGATACTTGTACAGTGGCTTCTCCATAATTGCACCCGTACTACTAACTGTGCCTGAACTGGTACTACCACCAGGACCAGTACTATCAATCAACTTTTGGCTCTCTTTGAAAGCAAACTCCAACCCTAGTTTTTCCAACTCTCTGACAGCAGACACTTTGGCTTTTGTCTTCACCACCTTGGCAATAGCCTCATAGTCCTCTTTGGCACCCCCTTCCAAAAATGCCCCTATGATACGACCTTCATTTACCCAGTAGGCACCAAACCGGCCATTCGGGAAGTCCCCGAAATGAACTGCTTCTCCAACGTTGTCCCCATAAAATTGCCATGATAAGGTGAATACCCTTGAGTAGAAGAAAGGTAGATAGTCAAGGTCACCAGTTTCATCAGGTGCCATTATCGCCGAGACAGCATGCCTGTTAAGTTGACAAAAAAAAAAGTGTAAGAAATTAGATAAAACAGAAAAGAAACAAATATGTTATACATATTTATAATTAGGAAAAGACATCAATTAAAACCAAAGACTACAACTTGAAAAATCTGTTCCTATAAGGGGCAGTTAAGGTACTGGTCTGGTGCTGAATGAATTACATGCACACCACAAATGAAAAAAATGGAATAAGAAAACTAGAAGTTACCGTGCAGTTTTACGTGCTGAGTCAACATGCTCAAGCCGGCGAATGTCATTTTCAAACAGTTTTACTGGGAAGGCTGCTACATCACCTACAGCATAGACTGAGCTGTCGCTAGTTTGCATTCTACCATTTACTTTTATACCACCCTTTTCTAGTGCTAGCTTTGCAGCTACCTTATCAGACCCATCAAATAAGCTTGTGTTTGCACGGATGCCAATACCAACAACAACCATGTCGGCAGGGATGCGGCTCCCATCTCTCAAAATAACAGCTGTCACCTATACAAGAAAAAAAAACATCTATATTGTTACTTTTCAATATACAAAGCTTCACTCAAAAACAAAATTAGAAAGATATAGTGAATCAATTGTTTACCTTGCCAGATGGATCATTTTCAAAAGATGTCAGTACATTTCCCTTCACAAACTTTACACCCCTTGTTTTGTAGTAGTTTTCATAAAACTCTGCAATCCTTGCAGTAAATAGACGACCCACTGCAAAAATTATGGTTAGCATGTCACATTGTAATAAAAGTACAATAAAAGAAACAATAACAAGACAAAATTTCACAAAAAAGTAACTACAAAATCTACTGTACTTACTGCAATGTTTTTCAGGGAAAACCATGGTGACCTTTAACTTGTTAGTGACTAAAGCTGCTGTACATTCCATACCAATATAACCCCCGCCAATTACCACTGCACTTTTGCCAGCACATGATCGCATCACATTTACCATTCTATCAGCATCAGCTATATCTCGCAAATAGCATACATTTGGAGACTCTGAGCCCCGCACTCCGAATTCTTCCAATTTTAGAGCCTACATAAAAAAAGATGACAAAATCTGATATTATGGCCAGCAAAAAGCACCATGCTTTGTTTTGAAAAGAAGTTATCATTTTAGGTAACAGCTAATTCCTACAAGTAGATGTATTTAATGGTATGGCACAAATAGAAACGAGAACCAAAAAAAAAGGAAAAAAGAAAAGTGAAGTACAACCTGATCAGGAAATTGAATTGCAAGCCAATTAAAAAGAGTAATTCTAACATACATCCAACTTTTAGTGTACATCTAACTCTTATGATACATATTTTTAAGAAATATTGTTCAAATTAAAAAATTAAAATTGTAGATGCATTCCTAATTACTTGGATAGCACGTGTATCAATTTTGAGTCAATTTAGAATTTAATTGGTCATTAATCACAAAGTCATTAAAACTCCGCCGTCAAAATTTTAAAATTGTTTGATGGAAGACAAAATCTCTTTCAAATTGATTCAAATTTGATACATATTCTATCTAAATAGTTAGAAGCACATCTACAATTTTAATTTTTTTTTATTTGACCAATATTTCTCAGAAATATGTGCCGCAAGAGTTTGATGTACGTTAAAAGTTGGATGTACACTAGAATTACTCTTAAAATATACAAAGGAAGTACCAAACTGGCTGGTTGGAGGAACTGGTACAGAGCAATAGAGTTCAATAATTTAAGTTAAGAAGCAGTACCCGAGCACCTGTTGCAATTATGAGATACTTGTATGTAATTGTTTCTCCGGCTGATGTTACTAATTCCTTCTTTTTTAGGTCTGCCATTCTTACTTTTGTTCCGAGAATTAGCTCAATACCTTAATATCCCAAAGAAAGTTCCATCTCAGTTGATGTTCAGTATAAGACAAGCAATGTCAATGAAAGATGATTTAAATTTGTACCTTTTTCTCGATACCATTTTGGGGTTAACCTCTCCTCATTGGCACCAACACAAGTGTGAAAATTTGGAAGCCTTGCAGGATCTATAATTCAGATGTATTAAAAAGGTATTAAAGGAACTGAATTTGTCAAAATACAGATTGTAAAGGATCGTCTCATTCTAAAGGATTGTTTCATTCTGTTTCATTTTATATTACCAGATCAAACTAAACTTATTTCTACCAGAATAAGCTATCATTTTCACACTTCAAAAATCATCTTGCATCTGAATATTTAATGTTTATTACATGAACATAAAATAAGATATCATACTTTCCGGAAAAAGATAGCCTTTGCTTAATGCAGGACGTTCATAAGGTGCAACCTATTAAAAAATTATGAATATAATCAGTCATTGAATAAAAAAATAAGTCAGAAATATCGCAAGATATATAACAAATGATTTGATAAAAATGAAAAAAAAAATTCCCTTGAGGGTCATTTGTATCCTTTAGTTCAAATACATATCTCCCTTTATCAAGTATTCAAGATAAAAATTTCAATCTTTAAGAAGCTTACAAAAGCAAACAACCATTAGTTATTTTGCTTTAGGCATCAACCAATATCCCGTCGGTCATACCATGATTTCAAAAGTTCATACCTGAGAAACCTCTGCCAATTCAAATTGAGCTGTTTACAGAATTTATAAGATTTGGGGAGTAGCAGCACACTATTCATAATTAATATACCAGATGGATGGTCACAGGCCTCAACAAACTCAGTATAATTTCATAAGCAAATAAAAATCATTCAATTAACAACATCACAGGGTCATTTTTGAAAAGTTCTCCTAGCCAGATGGTACTGGGATTCATCATACGAGCTCACAGTGTCTTCAATTAACGACCGCTACAGATAATAAATCGCAAATTCACCAAAATTATAAGGAACTTTCTGATAATTCTCCGAATAAGAGCGATTAACATCGAGATTAGCGACTCACCGATTCTTCGGAGATGATGCATAGCTCGCCTGGGGCCACCTGTCGGCGAGAGAACTCCAGCGCAGCATATCCCGCCGCCACGCCTCCTCCTAGTATAACATATACGAATGCTCTTCCCATTCTCTCCTCTCTCTCTCTCTCTCTCTCTCTCTCTCTCTCTCCGAATTGAGAGTGTGAAAGGGGATTATTATGCGCACTGATTTCTCATTTTTCTTTGCTCAATTTTTCGTTTTATTTCGGTTTTTTTTTTTTTTATGGATTAGGTTCTTTTCTTTGCTTGTGTTGCTCGTGCGGTTGGGAAGCTTTTTGTGTTTTGGATTTTGGAATGAATTTCACTTCCCCTCTCTCCTCTCATACTGGACTATGCTTTGCTTCTCCGAAGCTGTACCAGGTTATGGCACTGCAGTTTTTTTTCTTTTTGTTTTGATTTGATTTGAGATATTTATTGATTGTTTATTGATAATTGGAAATGGCTTGCACCTCGAATTCTCCTATGATTCTCTATGGTATAAATTATCAACCGGCTAATTATACAAATGGTCGTATTATTCGTTTATTATTTTAACCATTAGAGTTTTATAAGTATCTGTTTAGTTCTTAAAATTTCAATCTTTTATTATTTTAATTCTTTAAATTTTTAAAATATTATTTTGATATCTAAAATTATCATATGCATTCAAAAAAAATATGATATTTTCATCTGTTAGTTTTTTTTTTTACTGCTATAACTAATGCGGATATACTAGTATAAAAATAATTATTCGTGACAACAAATATTAACTAAATTAATATTAGAATTAATGTATACGATAAGTTAATTCAAAAAAATATTTACATATATACCTTGCCATAAATATTATTACAACGTTGATGCATATATGGATCTTCATTTACTTTGTTATAATCGTTGATAACGATAAGATTAATTTGATAGGAATTAAACATTTTAAGGACCAACGTTATAAGGAAGTGATATGTTTTAAACCAAAATGTTACTTTTGAAGTTTTACTGACTAGAATGATAATCTAATGTAAGAAAAAAAAAATAACATTTTAAAAAATTTAAGGCTAAAGTGATAAATAGTACTTTAAGAATTATTTATATAATTTACTCTAAAAAAATGACCATCTAAGGCTTTTAGCTATTTATAGAGAGGTCTTTAAAATATTTAATTTGAGGGCTTTTTCTGAAATTTCTTGATAGTTTAGGTCTACCTCATAGGGTTTTAATTTTCTACTGTACAACACTGCACAACGTATGAATTAGTAGATTATAAAATATATTTTTTAGTAGATTTATTTTACACAAATCTTAATGTTATTAGATGGATAATACGTTCAACTGCACGATATAAATGCAGTAGAGGATATAAATTCAGTCTATATAGGCCAAAATAGAACAAAATTAACTTAATTGTTGCAATGCATCAATCTCATCTGAGCACATTCAATTCCTTCCGAATACAATGCTTATTATGTCAAGTAACCGTTTTTTCAAAGGACGTTACTAACTACGGTTACTTGCTTATTATGTCAAGTAACCGTAGTTAGTAACGCGCCACATCAAATACAATGCATCTCTATTTTTCAAAAGATACACACACTATAATTTTTCAAAACAAAAAAAAGGAAAAAAAAATAGTACATAGATTCGATCTCATAATCTCATACCCTTGACAACGCCATCATTACATTTCGGAGGAAATTTACAATCGGGTCTCCACCCGTTAATGCTGATAAGTACATCTTAAAATGCTATTTAAACTCTTCAAATTCAGAGAACTTTAGGTGGAAAAAAAAAAGACAGAGAATATCACATTCAATTGTTCCAAACTCCAAAGGTTTGAATTTATTTTCAAATTTTCAATTTCTCAATTAATTTGCACATGAAATATCACATTCAATTCCTTCTTGTTTGGTTTATAAAATTAATTAATCAGCTCGTGAATTTTGTTGAGAATCACAACAGACTTGACGCGTTATTACTTGTTAGAATTTAGAATTGTTTGGAATATTGTTTTTAAGGTCTATTACGGTTTTAATTCATGATCCTTCCTTTTCTTAAAAAAATAAAATAATAATAATCGTTGCATACTCTAGATCAACTATATAAACTTACATTTTTTTATTATTAAATTTACATTTAGTTCATCTCGTCTTGCCAATAATCTGGATATAAGCACAATTTTACTTATTTTATAAAAATTTTTTTTGAAAGATTTCAGAATTGTGAACCAAGTTATATTATATTAAGAGCAATCTAGTTTAATTTTTATTACCGTATTACTTGCGCAATCGATGTTTGCGCATTTAATCATTATTAATGCTATTATATTTTTTTGTGAATCCAATATTTTTTTTATAATATTGAGTAATTAATATTGAGCTGAAATGTCAGTAACCAATTCTTGAATATTGTTGAGTAATTAACTTTTTCGTTAATCTCTTCTCTTTAAGGAAAAATATATCATATGTATGAAAATTTAATTTGTTTATTCTTACATTAATGTCCTCGTTGCAAAGCACGGGTATGATACTAGTTAGAAATAATTTAGTTTATTTTTTTTAACTGTATTAATTGCGCAATCGAGGCTTGTGCTTCTAATCGCCTTAGATTATTAGCACTAATATATTTTTGTACATTCTATTTCAATTTCTTTCATTCAATAATGTGTCCCTTCTTTTTTTTTTAATTTTTTGTTATAGTTTCTTAAAATTAAACTCAATTTTGATGTTATAATGAAGGAAATTTTATTCCTCTAGTAAATGCATCATATTAGAACAATTATTCATATTAATTATTTTATTATGTAACTTATTTTTAATAATATTTTTATTATTTAACTCAAATATTACTAATATAAATAATAATTCACTTAAATTGAATAATAAAAATTTTATATAAATAAATTGCATAATAAAATAATTAACATAAATAATAATTTATATAATATAAATAATTAAATTAGTACCAATTTTAGTATCGGAATATCAGCTCCCTCCTTTTCAATTACTCCGTTCCTCCAAAAATATGCTTGGATGGCATGACAATACAAGCCACACGAGAAAATTTACGCATTTTCACTTATCAACGATGTTTCGAGTAACAATCCGACGTTTCATCCAAAACGTGTGACACCAACGGACCTAACCAGCAGTTACGTCCACTCCGTGCCATATTTGTAAAGTTTGGTAGTGTAGAAAAGAGACGATCTTTTCAACCCCTATGGATCATGCAAAAACCGCTTGGTGCGAGAATCGCTTCAACTGCCTTCACACGTGTCACGTCCTCATTCGTTAACAGAGAGTACGCCAGTAAGACAATGACCCGGTCCGCATTAATCATATACACCGAATCACACATCACTGTCCATTGTGATCTCAAATAATCTACACCGTTAGATCATAAGAAATTGATCCAACGATTTCTCGGTTCAAATATTTAATTTGGAGGTGGTGCGAGTTGAGAGATCTCTTTGCCCGGGATGGTGTTTCTTCTTTTTCCCTCGCTTTTGATTTTTCTTTTCGCTCCAAAAGCCGTAGTGTTTCTATTTCTCTCCACTTGATCTTTAAATCTTTTCCAATACATCGATTAAAATATGTTAACCTTTTCTAGTTTCGCACAATTTCTAGCTTCTTAATCTATTTGTCCGAGAGATATCAACGAATCGATTGGAAATCTGATTGCTTGAATTGCATATTCAAAAGTTTCTCGATCGTTTTACGAATTTAGACGCCAAGTGCCTTTTTGTCAAGGGTAACTTTTTCTCAATTCTTCCAATAGATTTCAGTTTGATTCTCCTTTTTATACTTCCGAAACTTTTCTTTAGAGAAGGATTTCTTTTGTACAGTGTGGAAATCACTTTTTGACAGTTGGTCGGAATCACTTTCCTAAAATGGAAAAACCCTAAGTCTCGATTGATCTATGGTTGGTTATGTTCTGATCTGAAATGAAAAGCCACTAGCATATATGACAACTATTTATGTAAGGTGCATTAGTTGATTTATGATATCTATGGTACTCAAATAATTGTCATGTATCTGAGGAAAATGTTCATTTAACCCCATCTCTGCTGATCAAGTAATTAATTGTCTAATAATATATGTCATGTTAATTAAATTTAACACTGTTATCTTGTATATTGTATATTGTAACCTTGTGAAGCTACAATTCTCATTATTATCCCCCAAAATTTATTTACTGTTATCTTTGTGTATGAACTATCATAATCTTTTGGGATTCAAATGCAGTCTGCATTGATATAAAAAAGAACATGTTGGCAGTTCATGAATTCATTTTGCATTGAGATTAATTGATGTAGTTAAGGCCACATATATATGAAAACTATGAAAAAAAAAATTTGGTTATAACCCAAAAATTTTCATGGGTACATGTTAATGCACTTCTTTAATTTGTTTCTATTATTTATCATGTCTATAGTAATTCATTCTACTTTTAGTAAATGTTTGATCAATATTTTAATATTTTTCTTCCTTTTATTTAATTTGGCTAGCAGACAATGAGCATTACCAAGCTTATAGCGGATATGGATATGGATTTGGACATAGTCGACATCAGTGAAGACGAAAATACAGAAAAAACGGGGATTAAATGGAAAGATGGAAATGCCGTTACCAATTCTGGACAAAATGAGACTGAAATTAACAATGGAAAGAGGGAGATTAATGCACAAAATGAATATGCATCAGAGATTAATTGGGATCTGTTAGAAATAGAAGCAGATCATGAAGAGGTAACATCCCAAAAAGAATCACAAGGCAGTGACAATTCTGTATTACTATTGGAGGTTGGGTCTGATCCTTTACTGTTGAGTAGCAGAGAAGAAGATTTGAACATGAATGAAAATGATTGTTTGGATTTAGATGTGGAGGGGAAAGGAAATAATAATTTGCAGGGCTTAAGTCAAAATATTGTTGTTTCTTCCAGCGAAAGCAGGATTTCTTCAGAAAACATGATGTTAGAGTTGACTTTTGTCAATAAAGAAAATGAGTTAAAAAATAAGAATACAGAGGGGATAAACAATAACTTAGACTTGGATCTGAATGCAAGTGAGAATTTGAATTTGGCCTTGGATGTGGGTGAAAATAATTTGCAAAGGTTAAATGAAAATAGTGCTATTAGTGATGATGAAAACAAGGAGTTTGCAGAAAAGAAGGAAGGATTTGTTTTGGTTAGTGCAAATAACAAAGAGATGGAAAATGAAAATAAAAAGGTGTTGGACAAAAATGGGGACCTGGATGCGGATAAAAATCAGAATTTTGGCCTGGATTTATTAAGTGAAAACAAGGTGTCAGAAATTGAGATTGAGGGATTGAATGAAAAAAATTCTGCTTCAGATGCTTATGGAAACAATAACATGTGTTTGGGTACAAGGGAAGCAGATGATAATTTAAAGGGCTCAAGTGGAAGCAGTGTTGTTAGTTTTATAGAAAGCAAGGGTTGTGTGCCGAAAGAGGGAGTCAACAGTGAGGTTTTGATTGAAAATTGTGAAGAAGTGGATCATGAGAAGTTGAATCTGGATGGGGTCATTGCAAATAGTAATGCTGCCAGGGATGATTCGGAAATGAATGGTTTGGAGTCGGCTCTGGATACCAGCATTCAGGACACAACTGTTTCTGCAAGCAAGGGAGCAGAAACAAACAGGGTCATTGCAAATAGTAATGCTGTCAGGGGTGATTCGGGACAGAATGGTTTATTGGATACCAGTGTTCAGGACACAACTGTTGCTGGAAGCAAGGCAGCAGAAACAAACAGTGTCATTGTAAATAGTAACGCTGTCAGGGGTGATTCGGGACAGAACGGTTTATTGGATACCAGTGTGCAGGACACAACTGTTGCTGAAAGCAAAGCAGCAGAAACAAACAGTGTCATTGCAAACAGTATTATTTTCAGGGGTGATTCGGGACAGAACGGTTTAGACATGGCTCTGGATACCAGTGTTCAGGACACAATTGTGGGTCCTAGCAAGGGGACAGAAACAAACAGGGACCAGACTGAAAAAACTGAGCCTTTGGTGGATAATACAAACACAAGTTTCAGTTTCAACAATGATCAAAGAAAGAGTAACAATGAACTTGAGATGGTGGATTTGGTGGGAAACTTTCTCAGCAGCAAGTCCACTAAAAGGAGGGGTAGACCTAGAAAAGCTAAAGGAAAAATGAATGTGGTCTTCTATAAAATTAGAGAAAGCTCAAGTTCTCAGGGAAAGAGGGAGAGAAAAGACAGCAAATACCTGAGCGCTCCCTATGTTAGTATCGGTGACAGCGAGTTCAGTCCAAAAAGGCTCAAAAGAGAGAAGAGCACAAATGGAGTGGATAACAAATTAAACAAAAGAGAGGATAAGAAAGTGAAAAAAACTGCAGATGACGATGTGAGTGTTTCAAAAGGAAATGATGGCAAAACAGAGAAGTTTTCAGAAGAAGTGGTCGGGGACCTAATTTCTGCAGCACAGTGCCCGCTAAACCCTCAGAACTCGATTCTCACAAAGCCCACAAAGGGCTTTCTCACTGCATTTCGCAATTCAGTCTCTCCTAGTGAGGTGGCAATTGGACCGCCACCTGTGCTGCTTGATGCAAGGGATAAGCTTGTGGAGATGATCTTGTCCTTTCTTGGGTCAGGTTTGGAAGACAAGGAGAGTCTCATTGGAGATGCCTGGGGCCTTTTGGCGAAAGTTAACTTAACGATGACCAAGAATGCATATAGGTACAAGTTCCTAGCTTTATTTTCCTTATGAATATGAGAACACTTTTTAGTTTTTACCATAGCCAAATATAACTGGACTGGTCTTGGGTAATTACATACTGTACTGATAAAGTTACAAGACAGCAGGTGTTTCTGTGCTCAATGGTCTGGTATGGTAACTCTTACCCTCTATATGACTGGTTCATGTCAATGCCAATTAGATGGTATCATCTGGTACCTCTAGCCTCTAGAATTAATGTTTGGTACCATGTTTGTATATGTAGTAGATTAAACACAGGCATTTCCCTTTACTAGCAACCACATACCAGTGCTAGAGACTTAACGGCATTGAGGAAGTTGTTTGCAATATGTTTCTCACATCTATTTCTTTTTTTTCAATCTATTAATTTGTGACAGATACTGATGCCTAACCTATGCAATGAGTACTTCAGCAGCGAGTTCTTGAGTCAGCACTTTACAGACTTTTCTCTTGTAGTAATTTTCAGATTTAGCGGTCATTTTAGAACTTTGACAAAAGGGATTTCTAATGGCCAGATAGGGATAGAGTTATCTTAGGTTGGTTGAATGAATTTGTAGGGAAATATACCCTTTTATGGTTTTACATTTTCTCATTATTAGGGTATACAGTCAGCATCTGATTTGGTTTCATACCTAAACTTGAATGTTAGGTTTGCTTATATTCTGTGTCTGACAGGAAGTACCAGAGAGGTGTACTTGTGAACATGCTTAGCAGCTTTTGATTAGTTAATGCCAGAATTGGGTCCCAAACAAATTGATGTGTTGCAGTGCTTGTTAATTTTCTTTTCTTTTAATATATAGGAAGTCTTTGTTCAGACAATTCTTTGCTTCCTAAGAGAGTTAGGTTGAAAGCTCATAAATCTCTCGTAATTAAAGATGAGAAGAACAAAAAAAAGCATGTCTAGAATTTATTCTTCTATTAGTTTTCTATTAGTTTCCATTGCGTGATGAATCTTTCTTTTACTTAATTTAACAGGCTTCAACTTTTCACATGATGAACTTTAGTTTAGAATCTTCGACTTATAATCTAAAGTGCGAAACTTTTATTATTACTGACACCAAACTAGATGTATGAACTTAAATGTACAATATGTTTTTTTTATTTTGCCGACAGCTGAAAAGAAGATTCAAAGGTTTTCGGAGAAATAAATTCATAGATAATAAAACCTACAACAAAATAAAACAGAAAGATATGAATTAAACAGACGGTGAAACAGAGAGAAAATTACAGAGAGAACTAGTTAGGAAGTGTGAAAGAAACAGCTGCTTTTGAAGGATTTTGGTCAAAACTACATTCAAAATTTCAAATCAGTGGTGCACTCAGGTTTTAATCTCTTTTCTCTTTTGATTCTACCCCACATGCTATGGCTTCATCTTGACACTTCCTCTTCTTCTTCCCCCTTTTTCTGCATCAGATTTTTCTGGCATGTGACACTAGCATCTCATCTCATACTTGGTCACTGACCTCTTAACAAAGTTGAATTCTTTTCTTTAATTTTGTTCTTAAAATTATAAAAGTTTAGAGACGAACTTGAAGTTCGACTTCTTTTCTTTTTGTTCACACACAATTTAAACAAAAAGCTTGGATGTGGAGAAATCACTCAAAATGTTATTTGATAATTAACCACAATCTCTTTTAGTTAATCAAAATGTTATTTAAGATTGCCAAAGTTGTTAAACTGGAGGAATTCAACAAAAATAATATCAAATAAATGACCTGCAAAAAACAACTGAAGCAATAATTAAATTTGGGGAAATTATGTTTTCCTCTGTAGCATTGGAAGTTGAACAATTCAATGTTATCTAGTGATGAAGTTTCCGATAGTGGTTCCGGATTTCTAGTATCAGCCGTTGTCTAATAAATTTGTCTAGCTTCTTATATATCCATACTCTGAATTCACACCTAATTTTTATCAATGAAAATATGATTCTGATTTTCTGAATACTACTTGTGCAAAATTAAGGGAGTTAAGATATCAAATCAATCAAAATAAACCATAAAATTCCTTTGTTTATGGGGAACAAAAGAGAAGACGGTCTTTTTCACGCATCATTTTCAAGCGATTACAAATCCATTGTACTAAGATCTGTTTCGTATACATAGAACAATGTACCTATCTAGGAGTCACATCTCAATATCTCTTTTGGTTATTCTCTTTTAAATATACATGTATATATCCATCTGTGTTCACTCCTAGATTGTTTAGATTATACCATAATGATATCCTTGTTGAAGATACCATAATGGCTTAGTTGTCTCAGAAATAGATCCTGATCGATTGGTACCGGTTGCTTTCAGCTGATCTGGTGATGGGTTTTTCAATTTGTCCTTTTTTATATTACCTTTTCTTTATGCTAAATTCACAGTTTGGGTAGTCCATGCTGCTCGAGATCGATCTAGAACATAATAGAAATAACAAAAAGCAAATTAAAAAGAAACCGGATAAATTTCAAGCAGTTCGCATGCATTTATTGGTCTTATTAATTTGTTGTGCATCCTACTTGAATTGCTAATATTCTCAAGATAGGTTCTAGCTTTAACAGAAACTACACTGTCAAAACTCATATAACATAATCATTATCTGTTTTCACATTTAGATGCAGCTATTAATATTTAATAATTCATTATCCAAAACCAACCTAAAAGCATTAGAATATTCTCCATTTTAAATTTAGGGTCCTACTAAGTACTTCTATGCATGGTAGAGATTCTCGTATGTACTATAATAGTGCACTTGAAAAGCACAAAAGAAAATAGATGTGTATTAAAATCACACTAACCATTCAAACTAATGCCTCTTGCATGCAGTTTCAAAAATAGAACAAAAAGGAGAAAGCACAAAGAGAATATATAGACGAGTATAAAAGAAAAATGAACTGCTGATAATATCTCGCTTTTATCGATCATGATCATCATCGTTAGTCATTACATTTCCTCACACAAAACATGAAATCACATGGAAGGGAAGTACTTCCAACTCAAAAGACATAGAAACGGATCAAAAGAAACACAAAAAGCAAAACCAAACCTCAAAGGTAGAAAAATTGAGAGAGAAAAGAAACAAAAAAACAAAAAAAAAAAGTCATTTCTAGTACTAAGTTGTCCGTTAATACTACTAAATTCTAAGAATTCCGAACTCTCTCTCTACTCAAATAGCAGTAGACGGACCATGGTTTCCGATCATCGGGCCCCACAAACCAGTCTCATTTGGATAGCCGCTTGCCTCACGGGTGCTGTCGCCACAGCAATATGGCTCATGCCACTCTACCGGCAATGTCCTACCCACCGGCTTCACATCGACCTCACTTGCTTCGTTATGCCCAAAAAATGGCAACGGTAAACCCTGACTGGTTTCCATCTCTTGCCCGTGGACCCCACCACCAGCACCAATCGAAAACCGAAGTGCATGTAACGCGTGCAATCCACTCAAATCTAACCCACTGTTGATCTCTCCCATGCCTAATTCACCTCCTTCTCCTCCTCCTCCCAAGAACTTGTTTTCGAGGTTAAGCCCGAGACCATAACCATACTTCCATTCGGCAAAGTTAGCTGATGACGTCTCTTGAAGTGGCAATTGCAGCCCAGAAAAGGAGAGATGGAGAGCAGTGGCTGCTGGAAGGTGGTGGTTTTGCATGTTGACAGACTGTTTCTTGGGGTTTGCACGCTTGTTCTTGCGGCATCCGCCACCGACTGGTACATTCCGAAGAGACCCTCCTTTGGTCCAATAACGTCGACATGTCTTGCAAAAGTACCTCGGCTGGGACAAGCTGTAGTTGTTGTAATAGCAGAATTTGGTGTGTGTAGAGTCGCACCTTGGGCATTTCAATGGTTGATCATGCTGGGGGCGTAGCCTCTTGTCGATTGGAGGCAGCGGGCCACCAAGTTGGCGTGGGCTCGGGACTAGTTCGGCAGATGGGGGCGATGATGTATTCATGCCGGCATCCTCAGTAGCAATGCCCTGTTAAAGTACATTGAGAAGTTAATTAATTAAAGGAATGTTGACTAGAAAGATGAATGGATATTAATTGGATGGATGTATTGATTGGTTAGAAAATTGGAAAGGTCATTGGGATGTGTGATGGTTTTGAGTGGTGGTCCTAGGAATGTGAACATCAACATGGATTTCAGAGCCCAAAATTATATTATAGCATGTGTTTGAAAGATAAAGTAGCTAGGGATTTTTTTTTTTGTGTGCTTAATTTTTGTTGGAGGTAAGAGAATTCAAATTGAGTTGTGCAAGTTCAATTTCATGACTCTTGTTGCACAAGGCCGTAAGAGTACTCTTCTAATCTTCTTGTTGAATTTCAGGACATTTAATTACTTTGTATATTCAAAGTATATGTAATTAATTAATGAAACAATTACATTGAGATAGATGCTACAGGCTTTATATACTGGCAACAAAAAAAAAGCCAAGAAAATTAAACTGAGAGAGAAAAACTCCAAGAAGACACATATATATTTCTTGGTATGTAAAAACACTACAATACAAGCATTTATTAGTTTTGTTTCATACATTTGGATGGATACATGACGAACCTTGAAAATTAGTTTTATGAAAATCCTTGCATTCTTTCTCCAATGCAAGATTGCAAATAACTAAAACAGAATAGAAGTTTCTTGGAGCACATTTAATATGGACTAACTTAATTTACATCTGCAATAATTTTTTTTTGCATGACTAACTTTTAAATACCCTAAAATTAACAGATGCTAAGAACTCAGGTATTAAGATTTAAATTTTGAAAAGAAAGAACATAAGGGGTTGTCATGTGATTGTGCGTACAAATAAACATACTGGTTTAATTTACCCCTTGATCATAGTTTCATATCTACAAAAACCCTACAAACTATGGTTAATTAGGAAACAAAGTAACAATCCTTTTCTATCCGTCCGCTTGGTAACCAGGATCTAGTTATATATCTACTTAATAAGTAATAACTATATATACAATCATGAGGATGGAAATTTTGTATCCTAAAATTTGTCATGTTATATAGTAACGCACTATTCATTGTTAGGAATTAAAAAGATATATCCTGGTTCCTTGAAAAAAAAAACTAAGTTCTAGAAAGAAGTTCTATAATAGAAGCTTTCCAAGCCATGTATATACATATATGGTTGATTTAACTTTCTTTGATAAAGATATATACGCTTGATTTACCTTGTTAACCGAATTTAACTTTATGCTATATAAAGCTGGGTGTATATTTCTATTGAAATTTATCAGAACTTAGAAAACCCAAAAAAAAAAAAGAGAGCAACTGTGGTTTAAGTGCAATAAATAGTACTTTACCTTAAGCCAGTCAGAGGAATCCATGCAAATTTGCATATTGAAGATGTAGCTAGCAACTAACTTACTTATCAATTTGTTTATCTATTTATACAAGCCACCACACTGCAACTGGAGCAAGATAGTACTAGGTAGCTAGCTTGTAAGCCTCCAGAATTTCCAAAAGATATAAGCAAACAGCACTTAGCTTGAAGAGAGAAAGAGAAATAGTGAGATTGAGAGAGAGAGAGAGATGAGTTGTTGGTGGATTGGTGAGAGATAAATGGGAGGAGGAACTGAGGAAATGGAGGTGTGAAATAAGAAGAAGAGAGCAAAAGAAAGAAAGAGACATACAATAGTGCATGTATGAACAGAAAACCAAACAGACTGGGCCCCCACAGAGACTTCTGTGGGCCACTACTTGTCTCACAGTGTGTGTGTGTGTGTGTGTGTGTGTGTGTGTGTGTGTGTGTGTGTGTGTGTGTGTGTTTTTCATTTTTTGTTTTGTTTTTGGAAATATAAATTTTCAGAGTTAAAATTGGACTAACCAACCTCTATTTGGACAAGTTATATCTTCAGTCTTTTTCTTTAGTACTTATTCTTCCCAAATGCCTCTTCGGAAAGAATAATGATGGTGAATTTTGTTGTACAATTTGACGAGTAAAATTCTATTTTCCTTAATTTGGTCATGGTAAAAATTTAATGTAAGTAATTTTTTCTACAAATGTCAAGTAAAGAAAATTTATTTTTCGCACATGATATTATTCCCCCGTTTGGTAGATAAGACTAAAATAAAATTCAAGTCAATTTAATTTTAAGATATCGGTATTGTATATTTAGTGAAGTAATAGTAACCTGTTAATTATATATGCATTATTGATTCAAAAACGGAAATAAAAAAAAAAATCATCCTTGTGACTTGTGTAAGAAATATGAAGCAAAAATGATAAAATATAAGGGTTTAGATATTAATGTTATAAGTTTGAAAATTTACCGAACTATTTTAATTTTACTGAAGTAAAAATGATTTTAAAGCACATTAAATTAATTAGTAGAAGAGGTTAGGTGTTAAGAGTCTTAATTAGCAGGTAAGCTATGGATCAAGTACACAGACTTAGTCTTAGTCTAATTTGCATATATAGTCTCTACATTAATTATAATATAATTCAAAAAGTTAGTAAAACAGTAGAATTTACTTAGTCTTACTGCATCCCACTAATTATTTGATTTATGAAACGCCATGTTTGAATCAGAATCAAAGATTATAGTTAAGTTAGTGCCTTACATGACCAACTAATACTAGAGATAATAGTATTTAGAAGAGTATTATGGGATGAAAAATATTATTGAGATATATATATATCATTATCAATATTAACTTTATTATTCAAATTAAATGAATTTTTTTCAGATTAATAAATTTATTATTCAACTTAAATACCACTAATAGAGATATTAACTCATTTAAATTAAATAATAAAATATCGTACAAATAAGTTGAATTATAAAATCATTATCCTAAAACAAAATACATTTAATGTGAATAATATAATCATTATTGATGATGACATCTATATATCAACTCTTTAATTTATGTCATCATCGATAATGATTATATTATTCACATTAAATGTAGGACATTGTGTGAGATGTTGTATTTTAGCTGATGCAATAGCAATCTTTAACATTTCTCTCTTTCACGCTTTTTTTGCTCTTTTTGTTTTTCATTGAAAGAGTAAAAGAGATTTCTTCCGTCTTTATTCTACTCAACTTCTTTCTATTTAACGATCTCATTTAATATAGGGAGCTGATATATTTATATCGTTATTGATGCCGTCATCGGTACTGAATTTATTATTCAGATTAAATGAGTTATTAATCATGTTAACGATTTTATTATGTAATTTATTTTGTATAATACTTTTATTATTCAATTTAAGTAAGTTATTATTAATATCAGTAGTATTTGATTTGAATAATAGAAGTACGTACAAAATAATTATGTTGCATAATAAAATCATTAGCACGAATAATGAGTCACTCTACATGAATAATAAAATCGGTATCAATGACAATATCAATTATAGTGTCTATCAAACATTTTCCTTTATTATAATAAACTTTTTACACTGTTACTATAATAATGTCAAATGAAGAGTATAACAAGAAAAATGAAAAGATCAGAAAAAAAAAAGTTATCTTTCCTCTATTCCTACTTGTTATCAAGAGTGTTTAGTGTTATGCATAGCAAATTTAGCACAATAAAGACCTATTGGATATCCTCTATTAGTAGTTAGTATTATTACTATTATACAAACTGTTGCCAAACACAAATTTACTATATCATAAGACAAAGGCATATTATAATAGCACAATTCCACTATTTTTTTAACAAAAAAGAATAGAAAAAGAAAGGGGAAAAAAATGATATATGTTTTTTTTACAATCTTATTTATTTTCCGTTGCCAAAATACACACTACACATCATGCTTATCAATGTTTTACCTGTATTATTTCAACTACCATTATTTTTATTACTACCTTAGTTTTGTTTTTAAAACATTGTTTTAGTATTCTTCCTTAATTATCTTTGAATTACCAAAACGGACTACAACACCGATTCACATTCGTTGTCATCTTTTTTTTATGACACATCGCCGTTATAATTCTCTATGTATCTATAATAAACAAATTACAATAAAATATTAACAAAAAAAAAATCATCCTCTATAATCAAATTTAAACCACTTAAATTAAATCAAAATGTTTAAAATCAATAAGAACAGATACATCATAATTTCCTGAGGCTTACACGCTGACACTAGTGGACAACATCTTAACAGTACCAATAATTTTACAACAGTAAAAACAAAAAAAATAAAAATAGAGTTGCATGGCATGGCAAGTGACGATTGGAAATGATGTTTGTGTCAGCCAAGAATTTCTTGGGTCATGCAACAAAAAAAAAGCCCAAAATTTACAGAACCGAAAGCTTCTCTTTAGTGGACCCCACCTCATTCATACTTGTCAGAAAAAAAAGATAATGTTTGTACAAGGTTTACCATTTAATTGTTGCATCAAGATCGACCTTTGTTTTTATTTATTTTTCTTTTTAAGTAGATAAGAATATAAGTAAGAGGAAAAAAATTAGAGGAATGTTGTACTGAACGGTTTAGTTTGAAAATATTATATAATAATTTAAAAATATGATTGGATAAAAAAATATGAAAGCTATTATTAAATTTATTTTGCATCATGTATTTATAATTATTATAGTTATTTTTATAATTATGTTTGTAATTGTAATTATTATAATGGTCTCATCGCATTGAAAAATCACAAATAAATTATGTTTTTAAATGAAGGGAGGGGATATATACTACTTTTATTTTTATTAATAACAAAAACATTTTTTACAGACATACAAGTGTAAAAATTAAAAAGAAAAAAAGGCATGTTAGCCATAATCAATTAGTGTTAACCATACGAAGAGAAACTTGTAATATTTTAAGTTCGCAAAATCTAAATATTGAATCAAAATCTATGAAGTAAAAAAATATAATTAGTTTGAAAATAATGAAACTATTATTAAATCTTTTACAATATTTTGCTATAATTATTATAGTTATTTTATAGTCATGTTGGTAGATATAATTGTCGCAATAATCTAGTTGCATATAAAATTCAAACATAATTTTTTTAAAGAAAGGAAATGGAGATGTATTGGCACCCATTTTCATTAAAGGTTATAGAATTTTACATCCAAAATATGAACTCCTTAAAAATAATTGTAAAACATATCTATCGTCACCCAATTTCATCAATCACAACAGTATTTCTATAACTTTAAAAATAGTAATAATAAATATGTTAATTATAACCAATTAGCTCTAATCATATAAAGAGACTCCTACATCTTCTTAAATTCACAAATTAATACTACCACAAATTATATAAACACATCGTTTCTCATTTCCAATTAATTTGAGAAGATAAATTTATGGAGTATACCTGATCCAGGGAAAGATCTAGCCCCTTCTATTTTTGACTACATTTGATTTTTTTTTTTTTAGGAAAAAGATTTCTCTGCTTACACATCCTTTTTCTTCATCTCTCATCCCAAGCAAAGTATATGCTTACACAACAAATGTGACAAACAAATTTTCCCAGTCTAACCCTCTTTTTATCTCTTTTTGCACTTCAGTCCTAGCATAATCTGATTTTTTTTTTCTTCTTTTTTTTGTCTGATTTGTGTTACATTGTCTTTTTACTAAAGATGGCTGTTTGGATTGGATGCTTGGTATCGAAGTCAAGATGGTATTAGTGATATATGATTGGCTTATTAAAAGATATATAAAAGGTATTTCATACATAATTAATTGTGATGAATAAAGAATTTTGCAATAATAGTCAAAACTGTGTAAGAACATACTAAGTCAAAATTTGGCTAATTCGTCTTTCTTTTTAAGAAAAGAATATTCATAAACTTCTCAAGAATATGTCTTTTTTTTCAAAATAAAGGAGTGATGGTTTCTAAATGTCAATAGATCCATTTTGTTTTGAAGTATATAATGGATATATCTTGGATATTAATTTGTTTAAATAAAAATAATAAGTACATAAAAGATTGTTAAGTTTTAAGGTTTTTTATCCATGTCGCACTGTCCTTATTATCATCCGTTAAATCTAACCTCTCCTTATTTATTTTGATCGGATGACTCATAATTTTTTTCATTTTTCTTTTTCTAATTCAAAAAAAAAATGTATTTGATGCATTATAAAGAGACTCTTAAAGTAAAACAACTCTTTTGTATTTTTTTCCTTTTTTCGAAAAAATATCCTTACACAATATATCATGTTTTTTTCATTATATACGTATGTTCCATTTTGAAAAATAATCTTATTTGTGTCTACAATTTGTTGACTGCAAAAAATCAATTAAAAAATTATCTTATTTTAAAAATCTAACATCTTTTAATAAAAAATACTTTTTGAAGCAGCAAAATCCTAAAAATCAATTAATTAATTAAATAAATAAAGAGCAGCCAGCGAACAGGTTATTTAACAAAAAAAAATGTCAAAAAACCCAAAAGAAAAGGTTCATTTTGAAAGGCCATACATACTACAAAAAGTAAAAAAAAAAAAAAAAAAAAAACACTTCTTTCTTTTTTAAGATAAAAGAATTGAGAGAGCATGATTGCGAGAGCGGTTATGGCGTTTGACGTTTCTGAATAAATAAACAAAGAAAGAGACAAATAAACAAACAACGCAGGGGAATGGAAGCGATGACGTGGCATGGTGGTTTGTCGGCCGTGAACGGCCAGAGACGGCGCGTGACGAGGGATTGAGATTGCTGAGATTATTGGGATTATTGCGATTGAAATCAGATGTCGCCATCTTCAACGAACAGAGATTGACCAGACAGATCACACACACCTCTTTCTCTCGATCCAATGCGTCTGTTCTCTTGTCTCTTTCTCTCTGTTTCTCTTTTCTTTTCTTTTCTTCTCTTCTCTTACCACAGCTACAACTACAACTAGCTGGGACCTACGACCTGGGACCGCCTCCGCCGACCACGTGCGCCGCGCGTGACAACACCCCTCTCCCTCTCTCTCTCTCTTTATTTGCTTCTTTCTTTTCCCTTTTCTTTTTTCTTTCTCTTCTTCTTTAGTTTCTGTGTTACTGATATTTTCCTTCAGCTGTCCATGGTTCATGGCAGATATAAATTGGTATTTGATGATCACAACAATTTAATGCAAGGTCAACCAGATACTACTATACATAAAATTAAAAATCATTTTGATCTAATGGTAAAAGACAGTGTTTTCCGTATAAGAGGAGGTGGCGGGTTCAAAAAACATATATATATATTATAAGTTGTAATTAATCATTTCAAGTGCTTTTCTAGAACACTAGGTCATGACAATCAATAACTGACAAGATAGATGGTAGCAATTTGAGCTCAAATTTTGAATGAATGAGGATAGCAATGTGGTTGGTTAGCTTTCCAAAAATTTTGGTCTCAAGGTTTCTTCACCAATTTGAAGTCTATGGTATGGCACAGAAATTATCCATACCAGACATCCATCATTCCCATAAGGCCCATAACAAACTTCATTGTTTTTGTCGACTGATTATACAATCATGTCACCAAGTAATATGTCATGCAATTATTTTCCTGCTAGTTGCATCATCATCATCATCTACTCTGCTTTTCAACAGAGAAAAAAAAAACAATACCCGGGCCTCCATTAAAGGTCGGAAGAAGAATCTATAGATTGTATCTAGCTCAGTTAATTAGGCCCAATAAAATACTCTCATGTTTTATTTGACAAGCCCATGTAATTTTGTCCCCCAAGTTCCAAAAGAAAAAAAATGGAAAAAAGAAAGTGAGAGAGAGAAAGGAAAGGAAAGAACAAAAACACTGCTAAAGGGGAATGAGAAAGATTTTGAACCGGGAACATTGACCAACTTTAATTCAAACATGGACCAATTTCAGAGTACCACCAACCTAGGGATTAGAGAAGGCCCCACTAACAGTCTCTTTCTTTCTTACTTGGCGACTTTTTGTCTGTCAGATTTTATGTGGCAAGTACTTGGTAGCTAATCAGATAAAACCTTGTAATCTTGAAAAATAATTAATCGGAGAAAACCTTAGAACATTGCCGCGTTCACTTACTACTTGGATGCACAGAAAATACATGCCACAGGAAACCTAGAAGCGGTTTGTTCCGTTGTGGTGTTTTTTGGTTTTTGGTTTTTGGTTTTTGGTTTTTGGTTTTTGGTAGCAATATATGGACATTTTAGATCTGAATATGTTGTTGGTTTATGATGGATTATGGGGTAAAATTGAAGGGTTTTTAAATGGAGCAGAGCCTAATGTCTTCTTTTCCAACAGGCAAATTAAAACAGAGAATAGATCTGATGTGAATGGTTATTCGTATCAAACAGTATCAACTATATTATTTATATTTAAATTAATAAATTTAGATTATTAGATATATTTTATATCATTTTAATAATATATATATAAAAAAAATTTGACTTCATTTCGATAGTTATCGAGAGAAATGGTTAAATCATCAAAATTTGGACCATTAGTTTTATTAACTCTTGATGTATATTCAAATAAAGTTAAAATTATATAAAATTTTATATACGTATAGTATATCAAATATATAATATATCTCATCAATTAGTTTTATTTTTTACAAAATAAAAAAAAATATTTGAATTTTAATTTTATTAACATCGATTTAATATACAAAATCATTAACATTTGATTCTAGCTTATTCTCATTAAAATAAAAGCAGTTTGGATCGCATATTGAAATTACAGTACCTTTGCTCATAAATGAGCTCACTACCATATTAGTGGATAAACATATGGTCTGGTTAAGGATTATAATCTCAAAATTTTGGTATACATCAGCAAGACAAATTATTAACATATTTAAATTTGAGGACCCAACAAAGCACTACTAATTGTATCGGTAGTATATATATATATGTTAAAACCTCTCTCATATTTTGCAGAGAATAACTGTTCTCGAACTCAACTGTACTAATCCAGGCCAGAAGAACTTTGTAATAATTTCTGATTAGAGCGAAACCCAATAAAGTCACTCACATCGATCGAGTAACTGTTACTGTTTCATATGTCATTTTGCTTTGATCCAATGCAAAATTTCTTTCTTTTCTCTCCTTTTAAAGATTTACAAGACCCTTGTACCAATATTCTCATGCAAACAGCTCAAAGGAGGGGGGTCCAAAGGTCTCAAAGCAATCGCCTTTCTCTCCATCCCAAGCATTCAAAGATCGCTCTGTTTACCTCGACGAATGATAGAGCCATTTGATCATAGCCTTTATTCAAAAGCAAAAGAGAAGAGGACCCCCTCTCACTCAAAAATTGAGAATCACCATGCATGATGACCTACCTCCTTTTATTTCAAAATAAAAAGAGATTCATTCTTACAAGAACCGATACTTGCCTTGCATGAGCTTAGAGAGAGAGACAAGGACTTCAACCTTAGAGAAGCTTCTCTCTTTGCTTCCTATACTAGCATTAGGAACAAACTCCCCTTATCTGTTACACCAAACACACACAAACTCACACAGATAGAGAGAGAGAGAGAGAGAGAGAGAGAGAGAGAGAGAGCTACCACAATGTCAACATTCACACAACCAATGGGATACCCAAATGTCATCCCGACACATCCTCCGTCCAGCTCAAAGGGCTCCTTCGGGCCGGTATTCGTAGTGCTGTCTGTGATTGCAGTGCTAGCTATTGTTGCTTGCTTAATCAGTCGGTTTTGCAGCCGCCACGTGTCCCGATCAAAGCTAGACCCAACGGATAGGTCCTACGAATCAGAGAGTGACATAGAGAAAGGTGGGAAAGGGTTCGGAATAGATTTCACAATGGTGAAACCAACTGAGGTTTCTCAGACGAGGAAAGGTGACATTGAGATCAAGTTTCCTACAGTTAAGTCCTCTATGAAGAAGGAAATCCGAGGGGTGCCGAGACCATACGGAGGTAATATCATACATCCGGAGATTGGTGTTGGAGGGAGAAGGTTACCAGGAAAAATTGTTATGTAATACCAGTAAAATTAGATATATTGCATTGGCAATGCAAAGTGACTGCCAGAATACTTCATTCTGGTTTTCTTTTACTTCATTATTTTCTTTTCTTTTCTTTTTTATTTTATTTGTTTCCTTGTAATTTCTTTTTTTTTTCTTTCATTTTTAGAGAGGGGACGTGGGATCTAGATTTCTGTTCACCGAAGGATTGTGTTAGCTTGATTCGTTTTGACAGGTGGGGTTTGTTGTACCAAGGTAGGCCCAAATTTAATTTCTTATATCAGAAAGTATGACCATCTTCTTTAATGAAACCCGGTGCCATTGGAGAAATTCTATCAGTTTGCTACCCACTGCTGAGCTGCCTTTTATGATATGAAAACATAAACAAATTAATACATTTAAATGAATTATATACCACAAATTAAGACATTGCCAAAACTGTTTCATGAAATAACTTCTTCCAAATCCAGCAAAAGATACTCAAAACAGTCTAACACCTTTCACCTGGTACAAAATGAACACGCCATACCATGCACTATCAAAACAATTGTCTACAGTTTTACATAAATACGGGAGTTTAGAGAGAGAAAGTCTCTCCTCTCACTGGAATCCAATGCCTAATCGTCAACTGGATCTTGTGGGCATTCATTGGCACTGCGTCTTATGGTGATCACTGGGCAATCAGCATGCTTCACGCAGAACTCGCTAACAGTACCAACAAATACCCTAGAATTGTGGAAATAAATGAAAACAAAGAATAACAGTTAGGTCATCTATGGAGTATTCTTTACATATGGAATTTGTACTTGGATCCAAAATATCAGTGGTGTAAAAATTATCGATGAGTGCCCGATTGTTAGTGTTTTTTTTTTTTTTTTTTGCTCCCCGATGTAAAGAAACTTCATCACGTAACATGTTTTTATTATATAATGGGATCTTAGTAGGCTTTTTACCTGATACTCTCAGAAAAAGAATATCATTATGTCCTTTTACATGATATCTCTGATGGAGTGTCGGCAATTCTTTAGTAGTACTAGACATGTTTTTCTTTTCTTCTAAATGATAAGCATAGGTTCTCACCAGACATTATATAAGAAAAAGAAACTTATGATTATATATAGTGCCCTTATCCAAATTTCACATCCTCTATTTGTGAACAATAATCACAAGTTGCTTTCAGCTATCTTTCTAGACTGCAACATTTAAATAATCTGATCTAAGACTTGGTTCAAGGTCAAACTACACAGGGCTCTTTTACATATTTGACAAAAATGACCCACTAACCACCCCAAAGGAAAGAAAACCAGATCAAGGTATATCAATTTGGTTTTGGTATTATCCAAAATGGAACTAAAATTTTACTACTGGAATAAAAATTTGAGAACCATTACCTTTGAAAGGGACCAAGGCCACGAGAACCAACAACCAACATATCAGGTTGGACCCGCTTTACCTCACCACAAATCACTTCTTTTGGATCTCCTTTTCTTATCCAAGCCTCGCAATTTACCTTTTCAACAAAAAATAAAGAAAACAAAGTCAAAAGCAAGATGCAATTATATCAAACCAAGAAAAGCTCTACACTTCGTTGTCCTATCAGTATCAAATTACCTAGTCTCCAAATACGTTTGGAAAGCCACACAAAAACAAAAAGCAATTTACTGATCAAATATAGTACCAAACATGATGTTGTTAATTTGAACAATGCATGTTCCCTCCATTCATGCAAAAGTGATAATTTTAGGTGTCACTTTTATCAACAAGAACAGTTTTTCAATAGTATGGGAATATGCCCTTGCATTTTGCATGAAAATATCCCCGACACAGCGTGCTTTGTAATACAGTTAACAGGTGGGAAATCCGTGAAATAAATAGAACTGAACTTGGAGAGAATTTACCCCAAGTTGATGGCAGTGATTGACAAAGAATTCAAGCAAGTGGAGGCCTCTAATCTTATCTCTCTCCTTCATACTCTTGAAATCCTCCGGAGATGCGTAGATGCTATCCATGTCATCAAATCCTAATTAAAAAAGGGGAAACAAAGTTATAATCAGCTCATTTGTTTAAAGTTCGTGTGAGTTACGGAAAATAGCACGGCTGGACTCTCCAATTTCGATTCCCAATCTGAATACCCAAGAGTTGGATATCACACCAAATTTCATTGGCTAGGGTTGTATTTTATAGGATTAATCTTGTTATTTAGTCACTATTTTACGCCAATTCACTGGTACTGCTCGCACCAGTCTAACCATGGTATATGCTGGTAATTCATATGTAATTGCCTAAACATAGTTGAAAATTTCAGGGTTTTTTTCCAATTATTTAACAAATTAGTAAGAATAAACAGAAATTTCAATAATCTAAGGAATTGATTTGCTAACAAAATACTAAACAATAACAATAACAATAAGATACTGAGACGAGGAGAAACAAAAGGATTGATAGAGCTACCATCCTCGTCTGGGACCTGGACATGGAGAAAAAGGAGCTTAAATCCAGAGAAATTGGAGCGAACGAGCTTGGAGAGCGTCCATTCGAAGGCAGAGCGGCTACTGATGGAAGGGTGCGGGTATCCCTTGAGAGAAGACTCGTTCACCGCCACCATGATCTTCGTCGGATCGCCGTATCCATCCGTCCCCTCCATCTCTCTCTCTCTCGATCTCTCGATCTCTCTCTGCGCACTGAGCTTGGAGAAGGACAGAGGGTTCTGGTTCGAAACAGAGAGGTGGAGAACTGGAGATATAGGACCTCTCCAGTTTCTAGAAATCAATGGTGTTATGCTATTGTTATCTATCTATCATATTCATATATGATGATGATGATGATGATGATGATGATGATGCCAGGTCATCGAAGATCGGTCGTTTTTCCTTTCTTCAATTATTAGATGGCTACGTGGAAGTAGTGTTGTGTCAAACTCTCATGTTGTACCGGTACGTGTTAGGTATTTATGTATTGATTAAATGTATATAATGTTGTATGGATATGTATAAATATGAATACATATTATATTATATTTTTTATAAAAATATTAAGAACGATATTTATAGGTATTGATATGTCGTGTTTATGTATTTGTATTTTATAATTTAATTGTTTATATTTTAATTGTTAATAATATTGAATTTTTGAAAAAAATAGGAAAAAGAAAAATTAAGAAAATTTTCATAATATAAAAAAAATATATTAAATAATTAAAAATAAATATTTAAAAAGAATTATCATTTTCCATCAAAATATTTTCTAAAAAAATGTATTTAAAAATATCTACTTATATTTATACGTATTTCGACCACATATTATATATTTATTAAATACTTAAACGTATCATGTTATATCATACTTAATATGATTATTCTAAAAACACTAAATGTATAAATATATATGCTGTATCTAAATTATGATTGGACATATTGTAGTCGTGTCGTGCACTTGTAACATATATTTTTGTTATATTTTTGCTAATTCGAATCAGTAAAATTTAGAATAGTATTTTGTAAGAAAGAAAACGTACACAACCTTTTTTTCTTTCCATCCTTAGAGGCTATTATCACATTTGAAACCTAAGCATTTGTCAATGGAAATTTGTATTGTTTGTTAGGTGTGTAAATGTTTTAGCATTGAATAAATTTGAAGAGCTAAAATTCCTGAAATTACAAGTGTATGGACCCCACATATTAAATGCCCGAGTGTAAATATCACTTTCTTCTTATTATCTTCAGTTTTTCATTTTTTTTTATAAAAAAAAGGGAAAGATTTTAATTTTATTCTTATTTAACGAAATTAATTCTTAATTTTTCTTGTAGAAATTAAATTTTTCTTTAAAATTAAAAAAAAAACAAATTACATCATGGACTTTTATAATTTCCAATGAGTTTGTCATTAAACTTCTAAGGTAAAACTGATTTGATCATTTTCAAATCGACTAATAAAACAACTAGTTTGATTATTTTAAGAAAAAAACTAAATGACTAATTAACTTTTTTTTTCAAAAGTTCTAGAATTAATTTGATATGCATGAATTTTAGTGATCAATTTGATTTTTTTTTTAAAGTTAACATCCAATTTGGACAAATAAAAATTCAAACACCTATTTGTTTCTTTTTCCAAGAACAAATTTCAAAATTATCCTTTTTCTTCTTAAGAAATTATGAATTTCAAATTCAAATACGAACCAGCCTTTTGATTTACTCCTTTTCTATCAACTTGAATCCTAAATAATAAAAAGAAATCCATAGAATTCCAAGTCTCTACTATTTAATTTGTTCATCATATTTTATAAATATAATATGTAAATAATATAAACTAAGTTTATAATGTTAAGTTTCAAATTTTAAGTTTGTCAATATAATTCTATTAATCAATTTTTTTTATTAATACTTCAAGCACACAAAACAGAACTACAAATATTAATAACAACAATGAGACCAAAACTATTACAATAATCACAACCCCAGAAATTACAACAAATTAACATTTGCAAGCATAAAAAATAATCAGAAAAAATGCTGCCAAAAACTTTCCTAAATACAACCAGAACAGAAAATAAAATAAACATGAAAACTCAGTTTAAATGACAAAACTTATTAAAAAAAGTTTCAAAAAATGAATTCCGGAGCTTTTCCTTGTATATAAAAAAGAAAAAGAAAATTTGAACGGTTCAGGTCTTCTGGGAATGGATTAATTGTGAGCCGTTGGATCAAAAAATCATCCTGATCCTATCTGATCTAACGTCTAATCATAACTCCCACTTGATCACCTCCTTCCGAGATTTAGGTCAGGCAGAGCCGCACGGGCAGCATCTCCTCTCTCTCTCTCTCTCTCTCTCTCGCGCGCGCGACACACCCCGCGGCGTCGAGCTCACTCTCCGATCCCCACTGATGGCGTCTACTGCGGCTACTCTCCCCAGGTTTTGTCCGACGAGAACTTCGGAAAATAGTAAGCGCCTCTATGTTGCGAAGCTCCGAAGGAGCTGTGCTGTCTATCGTCTGATCAGCACCAAGGTACTTAACGATCCTTCTCCACAATTTGCTGTCAATCAACCTGCCATGCTCAGTGACTCGTGTTCTATTTCCTTTTGATTGTCGTTTATACCAGGCGTTGAGCTCTCAGAATTCCAAAGGGGGCAGTGGCACAATATATGCTGACAGCAATGAAGGTGGTTGTTTTTGTTCTTCCTCTGGTGGAACCTTTTGGTTGAATTTGTTCGATGCTGTCGGAAGCTTATAACTGAATGTTTCTCTCTTTTCTTAAATTCAGTGAAAAGGCCGTGGAAAACAAGTGATGCTAGGCTGGTGCTTGAAGATGGTTCAATCTGGAGAGCTAAATCTTTTGGCGCAACTGGGACTCAAGTTGCTGAAGTGGTCTTCAATACCTCTCTCACCGGGTATTTTTTATGCTCCATTATTTGTTTTTGTCAGTACTACTCAGTACTTTGCTGATGCTGGTTTGGTTTGTTACATCTAGATGTGAATGACAACTCTGAAATCTTGTAGGATATACATACATTAGCATGTGTGATGCTGGTATTCAACGGTAGAATTGTAACAACAAGAAAGTACGTTATTTTCATAGCCATTTGTGTACCAGTACCGCTGATGCAGGATTCTGTTTGATCCAATACCAGTGCTCTACTCAGTGTAAGCATTGTGTACCATATAATATATCACCTCATAGATTAGTATTCACAAGAAACATATTTTCAGGTATCAGGAGATATTGACAGACCCTAGCTATGCTGGACAGTTTGTTCTCATGACTAATCCCCACATTGGAAATACTGGTGTCAATCCCGGTACGTGCTAAATAATCATAATTGTTGTGTTCCTTTGCGATTATAGATCAAGTCTGAAATTTGGAAAATGTTAAGTGCAGAAGATGAAGAATCTAGTCAATGCTTTCTAGGTGGTCTTGTAATAAGAAGCTTAAGTATATGGTAATTTTTATGTAATTCTTCTTTCTTTGTGCCTATATTTTCAAATTTTTTTATTTTGTTCTTTTCTAAAAAGATATCTTTTTACGTAGTACTTCCAATTGGAGGTGTACTGAAACTCTTGGTGATTATTTAGCCAAAAGAAACATCATGGGCATTTGTAAGTTTCATCATACCAGAATGCTATTTACTGACATGAATTTCTAATTTTTGTTTCTTTGTTGACCTTTCCATGTTTTATCTTTTTAGATGACGTGGATACACGAGCAATAACACGTAGATTAAGGCAAGATGGGAGCCTTATTGGTGTGTTAAGCACTGACGATTCCAGAACTGATGAGGATCTATTAGAAATGGCCAAAAATTGGAAGATTGTTGGTAAATCAATCTTGTTTTTTCACCATTTTTTTTATTTCTTTGACCATTTTGTTTTCTCGAATTAATATATATTTCTTTCTTTCTTTATGGTCAGGTGTTGACTTGATAAGTGGCGTTTCTTGTGATGCTCCATATGAGTGGTCAGAGAAAACAGATTCAGAATGGGAATTCAAAAGAGAGAAACATTCGACTGATGCTTATCATGTTGGTTACCAGCATTCTGCCCCTTGCAATCTCCATTTCTTGCTCTTAGCTTGTGTTTTATTTCTAATCTGTACAAGGAAAACCTAAAAGACACATTTTTAAACTTCATTTATTTCTTAACCTCTTTTTCTCTCCATCTGCATAGGTCATTGCATATGATTTTGGGATTAAGCATAATATCCTCAGACGATTGAACTCATATGGTTGCAAAATTACCGTTGTTCCCTCTACTTGGCCTGCTTCAGAAACCCTTAAACTAAAACCTGATGGAGTTCTCTTCAGCAATGGACCAGGTGATCCCGCTGCCGTCCCTTATGCAGTAGAGACGGTAAAGGGCATTATCGGAAAAGTGTCTGTTTTTGGTATTTGTATGGGCCATCAGCTTATTGGTCAAGCATTGGGCGGAAAAACATTTAAGATGAAATTTGGGCACCATGGTGGCAACCATCCAGTTTGTGACCTTAGAAGCGGACGTGTGGATATAAGCGCACAGGTACCTTTTATTAATTTTACTTGTGATTTGTTGTATGATTCGTGAACATACCTTGTAGTCGTCTGAATGGCTTTAACTTGTTTGTCGCATGATCATCCTTTTGATCTGTAATGAAGAAATGTTTATTCAATGCTAAATTGAGTAATTAGAGCAAGAACAAGGGTTTGAAACAAAAAGGGTGTTGTAAGGAGTGGAATGCATCCCAAAACTAAAATATTGATCTCCACTATATGCCTTTTGGACTAAACTGTTAAAATGTAAATGTAGAATCACAACTATGCAGTGGACCCCGCATCTCTTCCAGAAGGGGCAGAGGTGACACATGTAAACCTAAATGATAACAGCTGTGCTGGGCTGGCATTTCCGAAACTCAAGCTAATGTCTCTACAGTATCACCCCGAATCATCTCCTGGTCCACATGACTCTGATCTCGGTACTCAATTTTCTTTTTGGGTTCATGTCATTGTCTTCCACCAAAACTAGTAGTTAATGTCTTATTTCGGTTGTATCTTCTTTTCCAGCTTTTGGAGAATTTGTGGAGCTCATGAAGGCCAATAAAGCATGATTAGTGTGTGGTGCTATTGATATTTAGATGGCATCCCCCACTATCGATTGTTTGGAACTGGAAACATGGGGGGTGAATATTGCACTGATGTGCATTATAATTCTAGAACACTTGGTATGGGGTGTAATATGTTGCCCTGTTGTAAGCTCAAGTCTTGAGTGATTAAATTATTATAATGTAGGAAGAATAAAGATGTTCCCATCTGAATGGGGCTTGAGCAGTGCTCTAATAATACTTAGAGACAACTGGGTTTTTTTTTGTTTTTGTTTTGTTGGAACCAATCCGGTTATTATTATTGGACCATTTGGCATTTGAATGGGAGCAATGTTATTTGTCTGGTTGGTTGCTTGTTCCTTTCATGCCTAGTGCACCATAGATTGTTCCATATAATGAGCTCTTTTTAAAGGTATTAAATACGGCTGTTTATGTATCAATTAGCCTGAATGTATGTAGGCCTATAGGGACTTGAATGGCACTAAACTGAGCGTCAGTTAAAACCCAATGGTTATAAATTAAAGAGTTCTTAAAAAGGTGGTCAAATGAATACAAGGTGTACCAAATTAAAAATGGATTTGTGGTTGCCAGATATAACTGGGTTCAGATCCATTAGATAATTGTTTTATTTCTTTTTAACCTGAGGGGAAGTAGTACTTAGGCTACTTTTTCTGAACTGGGCCTAAATTTGGGTTCTTTTAGTATTGGATCAGATTGTAGAGAGTGAAAAAAATACTGAAAGATAGCAGTGGTTTGGTCTCAGTGGAACACTGAACCATCTATTTGTATCAAGATTCGTGCTAGATTTATAATAATCTACAATTAAACCTCTTCTGAAAATCTAGGATTCATGGTAGAGGATCTGAATCCCATGCTGGTACCACACTGCAATCAATCAAAATGGTCCATCCAGGATATTTAATCGAAGCATCTTCTCCATCCCTAGGTACATTCTCTTTAATTTTTGCTAAAAGAAAATTAAAGATTGCTCCAAATTTTGTTTTTCACCTTTTCCTTCTCAGAGTTTTGCTTTTGTAGTTAACGCCATCTTTTATCTCCTACAATTAAAGTAAAACTTGATAGAATAGATAAATAAATCATTTTTATAAACAAGTTATGTTGATAAATAAATCATTTTTGTAAAAGATATTTTGTGAATCATATAGAACAGTTTATGGATAATTCTCAACAGAAAATCCAGTGACTCGCTAATTTAAAAGTAAATTTTATATGTTTGCTACCAATGAACAGCATCTATTCATGGATATCTGTGTTCAAGTTTTTGAATTTATATCCGAAATATAGAAATCCATAGTAAATTAGAATGCATCGTTCAGTTATTGAATTTGTAAGAAATACCGGTAAAATAAGTGAAAAAATAAATATGAAAACGGGTCAATTAAGCTTACAACTTTTCTAACGTATATCAACTTTTATGTACATATATTTAATTTTCTAAACATATTATTTAAAAAAATGTAGATGTGTTATTCATTTCTTAAATAATACTTATATCTTTTACTAAAAAAAAATACTATATCAAATTTGAATCAATTTGAAAGATTCTTTGTTCTTTCATCAAATAATTTATCATTTTTTAAAATGAAATTTTAATGATTTTAAGATGAAAAACTAACTAAATTTTTTGACTCAATTTGATAGTCGTTACATCTAAATAATTAAAACTAGTCGGAAATGTCATTAGCTTATACTTGAAATATAAATTAAAAGAAATAAAATGAGGAGCAGAATACATAAAGGCCTTTTTGGAGGATGTTTATAATTAACAAAAATTCTTTAAAAGATGGCATCATGTCTTATCAATCCAGCGCACAAATTGGATTAAAATATCTTGCGATTTAAGCGAACAAAAAGAAAAAATAATTGTAACTAATTATGCAGCCATATATATATATATATACACACTTGTCTTTTTTTTACTTTGAATTTTGCTATGCCATATGACCCACAACGCTAGATGAGTTATTTATTGTTCAAATAACTATAAAAAATACAATATAAAAGACTACCCAACATTTATATTAAAAAAATATATTTTATTCTTAATAATATATCTCATTTTATCTCTAATTATCACTGATAATTAATCCTCTTAAAAAATATCAATGTATATAGACCTGGCACACAATAACAGTGAGAAAAATAAAAGAATATAACTAAAAATATTGTCTCATTTTTCTTTATATTATTCTAGGTATTAGTTCAACAACTAACCAATAACTCTTGTCATCATTGACCTGAGTGTGTTGTGTTCCCATCAGATCCATCAGGTAATTAAATTTAATATTATTCTGATAAGTTTAGTATGCGATAGCTCCTGATCTGACAGTACTGAGCTAGTGGCTATTGAATAGTATTAATTATAAATACATCCTTTAATCTTTTTAGTGACAACGATTATTAGTGTCTATAAGTCAACCAGAAACAGTGCGAGAAGAAATAAAATTATTTCTTCTTTTTTGAAGGTGGGGAAACATCCAGAGATGGAAAATAAAATCAAAGAATGCTTTGCTCAAAAATAAAAAATGCTTGTTTCCTCTAGATTTTTATAGTCAATTCTTCCTCCTTTCTAATAATAAGTTTTGCAATTATGTCTTGTTTTAAATATATAAAAGTTTGTATTTTTTTTTGTAAAATATTTCAAAAATAAAAATTTAGTAAAAATTTGATCTCAACCAATCGAATTAAAAGCTATCTTAAGACTTTAGATTAAATTTCTTGACTCTTAACCAAAGCATTAAAACTGGTCTTCCTATTAGTGATTTGGGAACATATTTTTCTTATCTATTAAAGAATCCAAGATAATTTATATCTATAACATATTGTTCTTATTGATGTAAATGTCATCTTTATAAAAGAATAATCTAATTGCTAAAAGTTGGATAAAAAAAAAATTTGTTCATATATAACCTGAAGACTAGGAAATTTTATTTACAAATAAAAAATTATGTCCATGTGAACCTGGATACAAAAATCAAGTTGAAAGAAATATGGCCTTTGAGTCTTTGGTGGAGAATATTATTATCAGAAAAAAAAATGAGGAAAAATTAGCAAGAGGAGCAGTATAGCATCTCAGTGCACAGTAGAGCAATAAGCTGAGAATAAATTTCTCTCCTTAAAATAATTTTATTTTCTCATTATTTATCTCTCAACGAAACCTCGGAGTATTACCATCTCCTTTTGTTTTAAATAATACATCACATCTTGTTGCGAAATAAATGCGATGCGCGTTTTCACATAATCACATTCGGAGCTGCGTATCAAAGCAACAGTAATAAATGCGGCGCATTGGATCCAGCGAATCATCCACACACATTTTACATTCGCATCCCACAATTTTATGATTTTCGGGGGTTGTTTATAAAAGATTTACATAACGCGTTTGCTCTGGATACCGCCGCTATTTATAACAGCGGGGTATTAAAAAAGATGAGATTTTAAATGTCTTTATTTTTTTTTTATAATTTTATTATGTTTTTATTTTTTTTATTTTTTAATAATTCTAATTTTTAAAATTAAAATATTAAAATAAAATTGTTAGATGTGATTTATATTATTTTCTCTATGTATATGTAAAAAATTACGATATTTTCACATTATTTTGTTTGGTATCAAGAGTTTATAAAAATGCATTAATGTGGATAATTTGTGAACGTTAATTTTTTAATTTATAGTTTCATATAAAATGAAAGTCAAAATATCAATATTTTTTATGTGCACAGAGAGAATATAATATAGATCATATCTAACGGTTTTATTTTGATATTTTAGTTTCAAAATTTTTATTATTAACGAACTAAAAAATAAAAACATAATAAAGACAAAAAATAAAGATATTTAAATCCTCCTCATAAAAAAATAACACTATTTATATTGCACAGATTAAAAAATTAAAAATTAATCCTGGACCTGCTAGAAAATATCATCTGTCTTGGATAAATAAATATAGTAGCAAATATTAAGAAAATTGCTAACTCCAAAACACCACCGAGTCAACTACCAATATCTGAAAAAAATAATTTGACTATAAAATATGGATGTGGAGAGTTCTAAATTTTTAATGAAAGCAGTCCAAATTTTGTAGTATTCTGACACGTACAAGTTTTGGTAACGACTGGGGACCTGATTTGACTGGACTGAACACAACTTGCTATGTCATGTCGATGTATATAAAATGAACAAATTTATTCTAATTCGCATTTTAAAAAATATTTATATTTAATATAAAAATTTATGTATATTTAAATTTCTATGTATTTATATTTAATATATATATTATTTATCACATTTTTTTGAATAATGATAAAAAACTTAAATTGGAAACTTTTTTGGAGCAATAAAGATAGAATTTGTCAAGTTTTTAATTTCAATAATATGAAGTATATATTTTTTTTTGTTAAGTGTAAATGAGTCTGAAGTTCAGATAAAAAATATGAATAATCGATGTCGTTGTCAATTTTCTAAAAAGAAAAATAAATATTATGTTTAACCGTATTGAAAAATTTTATGTTTAGTTAAGAGTAAAGTTTTGCACTAACAATTCTAATTGGATTTGGATTGTTAAAAGAATAGTATAAAATAGTTTTATTTGAACTAATGTCTGAATAATGTAAGAAAATTATTATTTTTAATAGGGCAAGAAAAGTATTAAATTTATGTTATAAGTCATCAAAATTTAAATATTCATAAAAAAATTAATCTTCATTCCTATTTCGAAATTTGACCTTTCACGAAGAACATATTTTTGTTATTAGACCAAAATTTATAATATTAATGTTATTTGAATTATTAGAAATTATTCTCGCACTTTAAATTTTGCACTCTTTATCTGTACCCAATGTTTAATATAAATACTTCTAAAAAATATATATTTTAAAATTTTAATTCTGCAATTTAACTTTTACAATCTTGAGCTTCAAGTACTTGCATATAAATAAGGGGTACAGTTATCATACCTCTTGAATTATATAATTTAAATAGTGATAATTTAAAAAACTTCAGTTTACTATTATGAAAAAAATATTAAATTAATAAAATAATAATATTTTGCAAAATTATTGAGACCGTTGGGATTGCATATTGAAGGCATTTGCTTTGGACGAGTGGGCCCCAAATTGGGTCAAAATCAAACTAATCTGCACATCTTTTGTATTAAAAATTAGAATTGATATTTTTGTGGGGGGAACAATGAATGCAATTTCTCTCCTCCTCTATTTTTTCAGAGGAATATCCGTAAAAAAAGAAAGGACAAAAATAAAAAAGAACCCTTTTATAAAAGCATCAACATTTCAATTTGATAAAGGAAGAAAAAGCAAGTCAAAAAGGGAATTCAATGGAGGAAAAAAAAGACAATGCTACATTGAAATTTATTTTACTCCAAAGTTGTAGATGCTATTCTTTCTTTCTTTTCTTTTTTTTTCATTGGTGTGTGTGGGTGGGGGGGGGGGGGGGGGTGATTTTTGCTTATACAACAGAAACAAGTTTGGTTAATTTGATTTGGACAATTTCATAAAAAGATTTAGTGGGTCCCAATTATCAAATAAAACGGTGCCTGATTTTGCAACGCACACATGGATAAGGAGATAAGATTCAAATTTAAAAAGCACTTTTCATGCATTGCATAATTTGTATTCAATTCTTCTGGTTCTTCTATTTATAAAATGCCAAAGCATTGTATCTGGTTGGTTCAAAGAACCTACTTTTTTGGCTTTTGCTAATTGACCTGGTCAAATTGATGAGATTGCAACATGAAAGGTGCCATGATATTATATTTGACTAGAGTAATTTAAATATTCATGAGAGAGAGAGAGAGAGAGAGAGAGAGACTTGACTAGTTATTACTTGTTTTCTTTTGCACACATAAAAAAAATAATTGAAAGATTATATGCAAGGAGCATTCATGCAAGATGAGTTTATGAAATGCAAGATTAGCAAGAACCATTTGAACTTAAATTTTTTTATGGTATGAATGTAAAAATTTTGTAATATAAAATAAAAGAAACTACGATTAAACACCAAAAATAAATGCCTCTATATTGTAAAAACCCTAAAACCTTGTCCCCTCAAGGAAAGGACTAAAAATAAAATATACTATTATTTTTGGAGGAAAAGGAAAACTATAAAGTGCCAAATATTAAAAAGTTAGAACCTAACTTGTGATCGCTATTAATTGTTAATTTCACAAACCAAAGTTAGTTTTTAATCTACTCAGATTAATTGTTAATTTCACAACGATGTTGGTTAATGATCAATCTATATTTATCTTCCCTACTTATTATTTAGTATATCGATGAAAAGTTTTATAATATACACACATATTTATATGTAAATGTAGAGGTAAATGTATATTTGTATATATATATATATATATATAATCTAAACAAAGTCGCTTTGTACATGCTTTTTTAATTATTTACACACCAATAATAGAAAAAAGTGAAATTTATCTCAAAAAAAGGAAATGATCAAGTGAAAGATAATATATGCCTTATACATATTGTATATATGGAAAATGATAAATGTTAATGCAAATTTCACTGCTCATCATATGATATAAGGTTGTAATGGTCCATTTTAATGATATTTTACGAACTTCAAATGATATTGAAATTGAATGAAAATACATACACTATTAATTGATCAGAAAATAAAACGCCAGTAATTTTTTTTTCTATTTTGTAAATTTTTTTGTATGATTTGATAAAGTGTTATCAGGATTTTCAAAATAAATGATTGTCAATAAATCTTACCTCCTTACACTTTGGGGCACACATGATATATTTTCATTATTTCAGTAAAGTAATTTATTTATCTTATCAGATGTGTTTTATCATAAATTTATGTATGTTTTTACTGTCAAGGCCTACAAGATCTAATATTCCCTCAGTTAATTAATTATGTGAAAATTCCAAAACATGTAATAATATAAGACAAAAATAGAAGAAAATAAAAACTATAATTATAAATAAATTAAAATTAAATAAAAAATATATAGAACTATCATATCTACTTCTCAAAAACACCTCTTTTTTACTGTTAGAGCACCTCCATCCCATTTTCAAATTAATTTATTTAATCTCATATTATGTTTACAATTATAATTTCAGAAGAACATTTACTAATTTAGCAATATTTACTAAATTAGCAAGTCTTCCTATTTTATTCATTTTAGTATATATAATTAACGAAATCCTAAAAATATACAGCCCGGCCCAAAAATAATTTGATTTTTTTTATCTCAGCAACCTAAGCTTACTTATTATTAAACCATGATCCGACGCACAAACAAACCCGTCTCCTTCCTTTCTTTCTCTTTCTCTTCTTTCAATTAACAACAAAAAATATCTCGTCACATTCCCTCCTCTGCCGCCTCTCCTCTCCTCTCCTCTCCTCTTGAAGGATCCAATTCCAATCGGTGGCAACGACAAGATCAGGTGGCCACTGACACGCAAGAAACGAAGAAGCGTCGTCACTCCGACGGTAATCCCTCTTTCGAATTTCTAGTTTTTTTTTTTTTTTTTACTTTTCGTCCAAAAAAGCCGCCATTTGATCTGAAAATCGCGCGATTCTCGGATCGTCGGCTGTCCATGGCAACGCAACAATGGATTATCGCTTGATAATGCTGTGGTAGTGGTACAAGGTCCTGATTTAAAGTAAGGTTTTCCGCAAAATGATAGAATGGATAGGCATGGTGTAATATCCCCCCCCCCCCCCCCCCCCCCCAAGGTATTTTTCCTGTATGTGTTGTATGATCATTCATGCATGCTGCTTCTACTAGCATGTATATCCTCGTTATCTGTGCGATCTTATATTTTTTTAGTAGTAGTAATAGGTTCACTGTTTTATGCGAGCAACTTGATGTAAGAAAGAGCCCCACAATGCCTTAGTTGGTGGCTTAAAATATTCCTCATGGTTGTACATTTTTTTTTTCATTTTCTATGATTTATGGCATTAATTTATTGCAGCAGTATTCCTTCTTGGTTATTGTTTTCTTTTTTTTCCCCCCTGATAGTTGCTATGCTTAAGCTTTAAATCTTGCATGCTTGACTTATTTTCTCATCTTTTTTCATTAACCAAAAGAAATCTTCAGATGGGCATCCGGATCCATCCAAAATTTTCTAACTGGAGGCACTGAAATCCTTTACTTTTATCTTGCTTATTCTGAATTTCTGATCGCAATGTCTTTCATAGAATCGAGTGCAGCATCTGTAGTTTCTATATGCTGACATGAATTCTCCTCTTGGCCTGAAAATGCTTAGCCAATATTCGGGCCTAAAATTTGAAATAACCAAAATTTGGACTGAGAGGTTTTTATCAAGGGTAGGGCCTAAAAATTGGTTCCTAACCCGGCCATTACGTGCAAAACTTCCAAATATACAATTTCATACAGCTAAAGCTTTCGCTTGTGATCCTCGTGATATCCCCTCTCTCTCTTTTTCGCTCTCTCTGTGTTCCTGTCTTTCTTCCTCCTTGTTTCACTCTCTTTCATGAATCCTTGATATGGTTGTTGAAACCAGAACTTGTCTAAGTTTCCACCAAAAGACCGACCAAAGGAAACACAATTAAACCCCGATCTGGATATTCGATTAAGAGGGCTTTCATATCCTTCAGTTTTTTCTTATGTCGATATTCCCAGCTTCATCGAGGTTTGAGAGGATTGAGGGGACTGAAAGAAAGATTGTCTCCAGAGGATTCCTTGATATTCTCGAGATGGAACCATCAGTATTTACTATAAATCCAGACACAGAGTAACTTTCACTAATTTCTATTTCTGATTGTCAATTCCGGGCAATATTTGCTGTGGTGGAATTATTGTGTGATTGACTGTTCCAATAAATGAAAAGAAACTCATAAATATTGGAACTGATCTTCCATGAAGTTCAAATAACTTAGCTCAGCTAATTTTGGAACTGATCTGTAGGTGTATTCATGTTTGTACCTCTAATTGTTAGATATCCTGGGGTAAAATAATAAATGACAATTGAGACCTTTAGCTGGATTGATAAGGGCCCATGAAAATTTTCAAGAGCAACTAACCCGAGACAATACAGATTCGTTAAGAATCCTCTCTGCTACCCGACGGAGGAGGTCAAAAAGAAGATGAAAAAATATTCTAATTGCTGAAAAAACTTGACACGTAGTTGTTTTCCTCAATTAGGATCATTCAATAAAGAAAATTTCTTTTAGAGAGATCTATGTAATTTATCTTACATGCCTCTCAGCCTTTATCTCTGTTGTAATATTATAGAGCTTTGAGGAGGATCATCAGACCAATTAAAAGGATGTCACAAGATGACTCCAGCTTGAACTCCCCAAGGCGTAGACCTGGTCTACTGAGGGACCAGGTCCAGCTTGTGAAAAGAAAAGGCTCTGACCGCTATGAGATGATACCGATCCCAGAACAGCTATCTTTTGAAAAGGGCTTTTTTGTTGTGATCCGAACATGCCAGCTTCTGGTGCAAAAAAATGATGGGATCATTTTGGTTGGGGTTGCTGGGCCGTCTGGTGCAGGAAAGACTGTCTTCACAGAAAAGGTGGTGAACTTCATGCCGAGCGTGGCTGTCATATCAATGGACAATTACAATGATGCCAGTCGTATTATTGATGGAAATTTTGATGGTAAACTGTTCTTATCTATTAAATAAGAATAACTTTTGTGTCAGTACTGGTTCTGACCAGTATGCTGCACTGATTCAGAACCATGAGCCTTTTGAAAGAAGAGTTTAAAAAAGAATCAGATAAGTTGTAGACTTTGTGGTTGTGTCACAATAACTGAAACTCAAGAATGTATCAGATTTTAGAATTTGGTACTTTAATTTTCCTTATTCATGTAAATTCCTTTTTAGTCGAGCTGAATATGCTAACATTAATTGTTAATTCGACAGATCCTCGTCTGACAGATTATGACACATTGTTGGAAAATATAAAGGGTCTCAAGAATGGTCATGCAGTTGAGGTTCCAATATATGATTTTAAAAGCAGCACTCGTATTGGATATAGGCAAGTTCTTCTACTATCCTTATCAATTTCGTTTCAACATGACAATTGCATTTGAACTCTTGGTATTTTGGGTCTAGCAATCGAGAAGCCTTGGAAAATGTTTGGAATGTTCCATAGGCAAGTATTTTCAATTCCTTGTGCTGATATCGGACCATACATCTTTCTTGCAGACGAGAAGTGAATTTAAATGAGCTTGCAATTTAATATTTGTTTTGTTTATTTATCTATATCTATGCTCTTTATCAACTTATTCATTGACATTCTTTATATTGACAGGACGGTAGAGGTCCCCAGTTCTCGTGTAGTAATAATTGAAGGTATCTATGCCTTAAGTGAGAAGCTACGCCCATTGCTGGACTTGCGTGTGTCAGTTACAGGTGGGGTCCATTTTGACCTGGTAAAAAGGGTCTTGAGAGACATTCAACGTGCTGGTCAAGAGCCTGAGGAGATTATCCAGCAGATATCTGAAACGGTCCTTTTTTTCTTAATATTCTTTTTCAAAGGCTTATCTAGCTTTTGGCATATTTAACATTTTGTGAGCATATCCAGAACAAGGAAATGACGGTCTATTTTTTCCCTTTACAGGTTTATCCAATGTACAAGGCATTCATAGAGCCAGACCTACAAATAGCGCACATAAAAATCGTCAACAAGTTCAACCCTTTCTCTGGTTTTCAAAATCCTACATATATTTTAAAGGTATATTGACTCCCCACTACACATAAACACACACACATTCTCTGGTTTTCAAAATCTTACATATCTTTTGTAGGTATCTTTCAAGTATCAGTAACTTTTTATTTGACATTTGCTTGTCCATTTGTGTAGTCTCCAAGGCAATTAACTGCTGATCAGATAAGAGCAGTGATGCCAGAAGAACACAAAGAATATACAGAAGAGACGTATGACATTTACTTGCTGCCACCTGGCGAGGATCCGGAGGCATGCCAATCGTACCTCAGAATGCGGAACCGTGAAGGAAAATACAATCTCATGTTTGAGGTTTGCCTCCTTTAGAAATCTTTTTATTCTATCTCTTGCAAACAGAAAAAGGTGTGCTGATAATTCTACTGTTCTTTCTTCTAAGGAATGGGTGACAGATAGCCCATTTATCATTTCTCCGAGGATTACTTTTGAAGTGAGTGTGCGGCTTCTTGGAGGTTTAATGGCACTGGGCTACACTATTGCAGCAATTTTAAAGAGAAGCAGCCATGTCTTCACTGATGGGCGTGTGATTGTCAAAATTGATTGGCTGGAGCAATTAAACCGTTGCTATATCCAGGTAATGAAAACTAAAATAGTTATTTTGATTTTACATTTTTCTCAAAAAGTTTCGTACCTTTTTTTAATTATCATTGTTGCATTGTGTTCAAGGTTCAAGGAAGAGACCGGCTGTATGTTAAAGTTATGGCAGAGCAACTGGGCTTAGAGGGCTCTTATATCCCACGCACATACATTGAGCAAATTCAGCTTGAGAAGCTAGTCAACGATGTTATGGTACACAGAAGTCTATACACTTTGCATATTTTCTATTATCTTTTGTTAGCTCATGTTTTTGATGAATTATACATGTGCAGGCCTTGCCAGATGATCTCAAGACCAAGTTGAGTATAGAGGATGATGTATCAACCAGCCCCAGAGAGGCACTCTCTCGTGCATCAGCTGATCGTGTGGCGTTGAGAAATAAACATCTCAAGAGGTAATTAGTTAATCCAACTAAATCTAACAATTATTCTTCATCCTCTTGTTTTCTTTTTTCCTTTTTTTTCTTTTTTTGTGTGGATGTAGCAGTAATGCCCACTGCATTATTCTTATTTGATTATGTTTAACCTGACTAGAGGTGCTTTCTTTTAGTGGTCTTTCACATTCTTACTCAGCACAAGGTGATAAAAATATAGTTCAACTGAGTAAGCTTGCTGACAGCAATAGACGGTTCATTTCGAGGAACTCTGATACTCCTTCCATTAATCAGGTCGGTTTCTTTGTAACTTTTGGAAAGGAAAAGTATGGCACAAAAAAATGTATGTATTATAATATAAAATAAAATGGCAAACCTACAAAAAGTTAAAACTAACAAATGACAAGTGCTATGCGTTAAAGGGGAGAAAAATGTCTCAGGAGTAGGTTCTTATTGTATAATTGGAGAATGTTAACATTTACTATAGAATTATTTTTACTTTGATAATCAGGTAACAAAATTATCCTGTCTGGTGTAACAGAAGCTATTAATGATCATCTTCATTTAAACAGACTGTGTTATTGTTTTACTGAGGTCTTTTGGGATACAAAACTAGATCACCCTGATACAAATTCCAACTGAAAAAATAAAAAAGAAAGATATTTGTTCCTCAGTTATAAACTCGCAATTGTAACAACGAAAGATCTCCTGATTCCTGCACAAGCGTTGTACCACAGGTTTTTTGTGGTACATCAAACTAAAGTCAATTTTTTGCTCTAGGTCTGATCATACATGTCATGTATGTTGGAGATTTATACAAAACAGAACCGTCTATTGGGCTGTTTGGGGGGTCATATGGCTAGTATACTGTGCACAATTCCGTGACAGCCTGTATTTGGTGTACCTGGTTTTAGTAAGGTGAAATAGGTGTACCGTCCTTTCAGCTAGTTGGGTGAAGTATGGCTAGTACTCTCTGTGGTGTTTACTAACTTTACCTGGTTTAGTAAGGCAAACTGCTGGTACCTCAGGTTGATAGAGTTGGTAAGCATCTCCAAAAACCTCTTAGTTTCATAATTCTGGATATTCTTTAGCTTTTATCATACTTTTTCTTGGAGAGAATGAGTGAATATCAGATTAGCAACTATTCTAAATTGTTATTCCGTGATTGGATGGGGTGATAGCTATTTCAAATCATTGGATTGGTGAGCAAATCTTGTTATTTTACTGTTCCAACCAAAAGTTGGGTTAGCTACTATTCCAAATCTTTAGAATAGCCACTAATCCCACTAACCCATCCATTCATCCAAACACCAGTGTAGATTTGATAGTAGGGATAGCGTGGCACTTTTTCTCTCTCAAAACTTACAGCTCTTTTATTTGCTATTATTTTTGTGGTGGGCCTAGCTTCTGTGTGCCCAATCTTGAAGTTTTACCTACTTGGCGCATAAGAATTATTGATGGTAATAAAATATCTTTCTTTTCTACAGGGTGTCATTAAGCAGCTGTCGGAGCAGATATTAACCCTCAATGAGAGGATGGATGAGTTCACATGTAGGATGGAAGAGCTCAACTCAAAAATGAGCAATTCAATTATCAGGGGCTCTGCGAGCCATCAGAATTTGCCCCTCCAAAGCGAGTCTTGTAATGGATCGGGGCCCACTAACCAGTTTGTGTCCCATTTGGGCAATGGGACGCTCTTACCCCACTCATCATCCTCCAATCAGCTCCACAAGGAGTCTCCGTTGATGGAAGAGGTATCAGTCAACCCAATTTCCTTTACTCTTTTTAGAAACTTCTTAAAGTGGTAGCAAGATTTATCGGGTAGTATGTGCACCATATCCTCTAGTTTTTTGAACTTCAGTTGCAACCAACATGTGACAGTGCCACAGTGCCTTCTCAACTTAATCTGACCGGAAGTGGTGTTTGATCAGACTTGGTCAATTTAGTTAAAAGTCCAACTTAGATCCATCTATATTTTATTGCTAAAGAAATATGTGGTACCTGAGTGCACTTGTCTTGTTTTTAATTTTAGATATTGTTGATTTCAAGAGGCCAGCGACAGCTAATGCACCAGCTTGACAGCTTGTCCAATTTACTCCATGAAAATATAAGCCGCACGCAGCAAGAGAAAAATGGGTCTAGGACTAGAATCTTTGACGTAGAGACAGTCTCAAACCGGATCGTTCTGGTTCTTGCCATCGGTGCAGTCGGCTTCTTCTTGTGCAAGGGTCTGAACCGGAATTGAACACTGACTAACTTACTAGGTTTATAATTTAGTTCTGTGAGGGTTTAGACTGCTGATCTCTTGGGTATACATGGTTGGCATAATATATAGACTGCTGATCTCTTGGGTATACATGGCTGGCATAATATATAGACTGCTGATTTCACAGCATGTTAAAAACATAAAATCATTTATAAAATATCTATAGCAGTATAGAAAAACAATTGAGAAAACCTGCATCATTGTGCAGACACATCATCCCTTCATGCTGATGTGGCTGCATAGAAATTTTCTGATGCAGCAATTTCTTTTTTCAATGAATGCCTTTATCCAGAGATTTGTTGTGCATCTTTTGTTTAACCTGAGACGGGGAAAAAAAATCAAAGGCAGTTGGTGTCTTTTTCTCTTTTTATGTTCTAATTCAATTTTGACTTGAATAGCCGCAAGGAAAATTTCTAATTTTAAGATCCTCTCAATGTTGGGTGTTAACCCGTTCAATTTTGGAGAATGGAGATTAAAGAAACTTTCAATTAGCATATTTTCTTTTAAAATGCAGGGATTGTGTAATAGTTTATTTGTACAATACGACAATGCAATGTTCACATTTTGGGCGATCCTACAGCCATCAAATCCCTGGCAATAGTTAATTATCTCCAATTGAAAAAAAAGAGAAACATGCATTAACTGTTGGGTGTATAATAGTTGTAATTTATGTCATTGAAAGAAAACAGAATTTTGGTATTGTACTTATGTTTGTTCCATCAAATTTAAACTGCACAGTGCTAATTGAGATTCAAGCCACAACTGAATTATAGAAGCATTTTTGTAATAAGGCATCTATTATTCTCGCCTATTTCTCCTCTTGTTAGTGCTCCTATTGTGGCTATTATTTTTATATATGATTTTCTCCTCTTGTTGAAATCAAAACTTGTTGGAAGTGCATAAATCATGAAGACTCTCTGAGGAATATTGTAACATGTGCTCCCTCGGTGGATTTTAAATTTTAACTTCATACATACTCATTTAAAAAAGTACAACATTAAAAAAACAAAAAAAAGAATTCTTATATTAATATTAGAAAAGACTTTGTTTCAAGCAGTATCTATGTACAAATTGTAAAATTAAAATTTTAATGCAAAACTTTGCATGTTTCTGCCATTTACATTTCAAAGCCACAAGAACAGTAAAAGCGGGAAGAAAGAAAAAAGAAAAAGAAAAAGGGTGCATGGCGGAGGTATGTGCCATTTAAATTTAAACCCCTTTGTATAGAGTACCATAACAATATAACCTTGCCTTCAAATATTTTGAAAATTACTTATCAACTGACACGACATCCCGTCCTCCACAGGGAAAAAAGAAAAATTAAAGAAATTATATCTGATTATCTTCTCGACTTATCATGAATTAAGAAATTTGGATCTATTGAGGGGTTTGTTGGGTGTCTCACCATCTTCACTCGACTCCTCTTCTATGGAGAATGCCATTTTTCGGAACCGATGTAGTTTGCTCGCAGAGTATTGGTTTGGATCGAATGCCACACTTTGTCCCACCTTTACCCCATTTGTCAGGTCCATTGCATGTCCGCCGTCATTGTCGAGTGCTCTCAATACCTAATTAAATTCATAAAAACACATTAGTTAGTTTACAGGTAATTCTGACAGAAGGTTTTATTTAAATTCTTCTGAGATGAAATTGTCAGATTTTTCTGGTCTTACTTGAACCATGCGTGGTCGCTTCGGTGCTGAGTGACGAACACAAGCAGCAGCTACCTCAATCATATGATACATCTCATCTCTGCTATAATGGTTCTCCAACCTGGGGTCCACCAGCTCTTCTATCTTTCCAGTCTCCAATGCTTGCACCAGAAGTGGCCTTGCCTTTTGTATTAAGAAGTTCAAACAATAGATAGTGTTGAGGCATTAATTAGATAGAGTACACTAACTATTAGAATATTATGTGTCAATTGTTTGTTTAATTTGGGTTCTCTAAAGTTGATGGGTTGAATGCTTATTTTTTGGCCATTTCTTTTCCCCCTTAGTTAGGAGTCAGGGGTAAAGAGGTTTATAAGTTACAAATCTAAAAACTGATATGAGAGACAACTTAAACTCTAGAGAAATTAAGAAGTAGTTTGTATTATTTATACCCATTGGACTAAGCTCTCATCTGCATCAACTGGTTTTCTTCCAGTTATAAGCTCTAGAAGTAAAACTCCGAATGAGAACACATCTGATCTATCTGTTAGTTTTCCGCTAGATGCATATTCTGGCGCCAAGTACCTGAAAACAGAAAATAGAAAATGAAAAAGTGTGACATAAATTGGTGATGTCAAAATTTAGTTGATTTGTATAGGTTGGAGATGAATGAAATGCTCCTGTGAGAAACCCAAATGGAAAAGATATGAGAATACTTACCCGAAAGTTCCCATGACACGAGTTGATACATGTGTATAAGTTTCATTTGTGAACTTTGCGAGACCGAAATCCGCAACCTGTTGATTTCAATTATACAATTTGAAATTAATTAACACCAGTGAAAATATTATAAAATTGATTTCACTTACGTACCTGTGCCTCAAATGCATAGTCAAGAAGAATGTTTGCGGACTTTATGTCTCTATGTATTATCCTTGGATGACCTAAGAAAGTAATAGCAAAAGAACTTCATCAATTTACTGATTTCTTATGTCTAAATTTGCAATAATTATAAGGGCTCAAGAATAAATAATCATACAATCTTCATGTAGATAGGCCAAGCCTCGGGCCGAGCCAATGGCGATTTTCACTCTTTTTCCCCATTCCATCACTGGCACCCCTTTTCCTAATTCAATAGATGTCAAGACAAATAATTGATCAGGCTTACATACAAAAGAAGGAAAATTTGATGTTATTATTTTTGTTTTTATTTTTACAAGTATATGTTTACTCAGGATAATACTTTTTAGATATTTTTGTTTCGGTAAACCATCTCTTAAGGTGTTTTGAGTATCAACAAAAAGTTGGTTTATGCTGGACTACTGGTACAGAACCTAATAATTATCTCCCAGGTAAGGTGATTCTTGTTCCATGTGGTACAAAAAAACCGTAAGTGTACTTACCATGCAAGTGGTGTTCAAGCGTACTATTTGGCACAAACTCATAAACAAGCATTCTATGATGATCAACCACACAATACCCCGCAAGAGACACCAAATGCCTATGATGGATTCTGCTAATGATCTCCACTTCGGCACAAAATTCTTTTTCCCCTTGACCGCTCCCAACCTTCAATTGTTTCACTGCCACGCATTTTCCGTCCGGCAACCATCCTTTGTACACGCACCCGAATCCACCTTCTCCTAGCAGATTTTCTCTCGAAAATCCTCCCGTCATGTCCATGATTTCTTCATATGAGAAACAGGATTTTGAGCCAGTGTGGTTGTTTGGGGTCCCTGGATAGTACCCGGCCTGGAAGTTGCCATTGTTAGAGCCTTGTTGGTTGCCAGAGAAGGTTTGCGAGGAGGTAGAGGTTCTTGGTGGTCCAAAGAAATGATCTGCAGGTGGGGTCCCTGCGTAATGGAACGACTGCTGGTATACAACGTCTGAAAATTTCAAATTTGAAGAAGTTTCAGAAGAGTTCACTAGTTACCAGCTAGAAAATCTTAATCTGAATGTTAAGGAACTTAATGTTTTTTACGCTTATGTTTCTCGTAATCTTGATATTTGCTAAATTCTTGGTTTCAGGTCCCAACAAAGGACACAGTAAAAGAGAAACAAAACTTTCTTTAGTAAGTCTCTTTAGAAGCAGTACCATATTCTCCAATTTATTTTATTTAATCCTTATACCACCTGTATCTCACAAGCTTAAATTTTAGATCTTTGATGTGATACAAAGCAGAAGATTGTGATGCAAAGATTAATTACCTGATTTTGCATGTTGGCCATGGTTATACACCAAATCCTCAATTTTTTTCTTCTTTCTCCCAATCAACCAGAGAACGGCCACTAGAACTGAGATGGCACCAACTACCATAAACAAAGGACCGATCGCCAGACCTGTTTTATGTTTAGTAGATTTTTGTGCTAGATCAGAGTATGGGGAAGCTACAAATGGTGGCGAAATGGATGAAGAAGATGGAGGCGGTGGCTTGGCACCAGACAAACCAGCTTGTACATTTGTTTGCCGAGTTGGTGACAACCCTACCGGAGGTGTTTTCTTAGGAAGGAGCTGAATTACTGGAGAGTTAATTTGAGTGCCAGGTGGATTAGGAGGAATTGGAGTTGAAGGATTTGTTGGTGTAATTTGGGATGAAGACGAGTTTACTGGTAAGGTCGGTTCAATTTGAGGCGGCCGCGGGGTTGGAGAGACTACTACTGCTGGTGTTGGGGGTGTTTTTGAATTTGAATTTAAATTTGGAGCAGGATTGGGATTTGTATTGGGAGAGGGAGGGGAAGAAGGAAAGTTTTTTGCATTTGGCGCGGTCGAAAAGGATGAATTCAATGCTTGTGGAGGCGACGGAGGTGGCAAGGATTTTGGGACTACTTTGGATTGTTGAGGCGGCAGCACATAGTTCAAATTTGAATTTGAATTATTAGGAGCAGTTGGAGGTGTTTGAGTGCTTTCTTGTTGTTGTGGTGGTGGTGATGCTTCAATATTGGAGCCTGAATTTAAACTTGAATTTGAACTGTTGGGAGGTGAAACAACAATTAAGTTTTGGGTTTCCTGTGACGATGGTGGTGTGGCCACCGGAGTTGAAGAGGAGGCATTGTGAGGACTTGAATTAGAATTTTCATCAACCCCTGAACTTGAATTAGTTGGAGGAGTCAGACTTGACATTTGCTGAATCTTTTTGTTGAAATTTTGTTTTGGGTGCTTCTTTTTTTCTTTTTTTTTGGCTGATTAAGACAACAAATGTATGATAGGAGGAATCTGAAAGAAAGTTTCTTCTCTTTGTTTCAAGTTTAGAATGTGATTTGAGACACCTTATTTACACAAAATAATGACTTGCTGGCTTCAGATCCTGTGCAAAAAGATGAACCAAAAAAAATGTTACATTGGAATTTTCTGTGTTCTAAGTTCATACCAGAAAATCATTATGAAACAAAATGAACTGCAATAGACTTTAGAACAAGTTTTAAACTTTCTTATGAAACCAAAGTTTTCTTATATTAGTTTTTTGCTCACAATTTGTTTCTACAGAAATTTGCTATTTAAAGTAAAATATGTTGAAATTATCCCAGTAATGGAAACAATTCCCATGCAAGTTCATTTTGATTAGAAAGATACAACAAGAAAAAGCTTTCCCATGCTTCTTATATCTAAAAATCTCAACTGGGTTATCATGCAAAAGTTCCATTAAAAAAACCAAAAATTTTCTTTTCTTTCATAAATTCCATAAAAAATAATACACATCAAAATAATTCAATTGCACGAGTAAAGTAATCACAAGAATAATTTAAGTTGAAAGAGAGTCAAAATTTCAACACAGGACATTATTTGTAACAATAATAATGCAAGAACAAAAACTAAATATAAATTGTGGAATCAGAAAAGAAAAGAGTTTAGTTTATTCTAATTAATTTACTTACTTAAAAAACTTTAATCAAAGCCTTATTTACCTAAATCCTCAAAACTAAATATTATAAACTCAAGCAATTAAGTAAATGAACAGAGACAAAAACTAATATTTGTCTAATGACAAAAACAATGATTTTCATATGAAAAATCGCAGGTTCAAAATTTGAACGAAGAATTCTTTATAGACATTAAAATTATATACTTTTATCCTCATCTTTATTTTTAAACAAAAAATGTAAATGAAGAGAAACGAACCTGAATCTTCCAAATAGTAGATCCAGTGATCTGAAGGTGTAGAGAAGCACACAAGGAAAAGTAAAAACAGGAATGGTGCTGATTGAAAATTGCAACACTAAGAGAAAGAAAATGGAAAAGAAGCCAAAAAGAAAAAACAAAACTGAATGTCCCTATACAAAACACTAAAAATAGAACAAAAAAATTGTAGAGCAGAAATTTGGTTATGGAGGTAGCCTTCACATCCCTTTAGTAGAAACAGAATAATTGTATCATTGACAAACTTCTTCAAGTTTGTTATTATCATCTTGTTGATTTGTTATAAAGGGTTCTGTATCTGCTGCTATTAAAATCTATGATATATTTGTTTTTATAGATTTTAAACAGTCCGATTTAATTTAAATGGTTCAGATTTAGTTATAAGAGATATTTTTTATTTATATTTTAATGGATCTCACAAGTCAAGATAAAAAAAAAACTAAAGTACATTTGTGTCATAGAAAAAAGTATGATAGCGAAAAAAGCATATGGTTAAAAACTTGTTTCCTGTCCTATTTTGATTAGTAAATTATAATGTTCAGTGTTCCAATTGGTACCTGTCTGTTTCAGTCTCCTCCATATTGTATGGCACATTTACTGGATTGAATGTTCAATTTGTTAACTACCAAGTACTAAATTGAGATCATGATTTTGTGTTTGTTGTGCTTGCAATAGTGAAATGTGGTAAGAAGACACCAGAATGTGTAATTAATTTATAATATCCAAAGTGTTCATGCAAACTAATATATAGAGACAGTCATGCAAATACTATGTCATATAGATACAAATGTATTGATGTATATATTAAGAAGTAAATGGGTCGGGTTGGTTTGATTTCATTGAGGTCGTCAATTCAATTTTTAAAGTCAGATTATGAAATTTTTAATCTATAATTAATCAATTAAGATAAAAATAATTCAATGCTACTTTATGTTAGGCGGCGGGATTATACAAATTAATTCAACAATTTTCATATAAAAAACTTGTTAAAAAGTGTCAATACGTTATAATTGAAAGAAAGTACAAACAAAAATATAACATTCTTTTTATAACGATATTATCATTATAGTTATGTATAAACAATTTTTATAAGACATAATGTACAACAATTAAGTCGAACTTATGCTCAACTTTTTATTACAAAATCCGTATCTAAAACTTGTTTGACAGGTTAATCAAAATTAAATCCATAACTAACCAATCAAATTCTAAATTCACATTTTTACAAATCGTGTTGGTCAGATTAATTGAATTAGACATCCACCTTTAAAAAATTATCCATCTTCATAAAAACAAAACAAAAAACAAAATTTATGTTAAGCCTTACCCTAATTAGTAAACAAAAATGGAAAGATAAGAAAACAAGGTTTCATGAGGGGAGAGCGTAAATAGCATACAATACATGGAGCCAAAAAGGTTTCTCATTTCATTTGTAGGGGTGAATGAGGAACTAATAGAAATAGAAACAGCCAAAATATGGATTTCAAAATTGAAGAAATCTGGTTATCAGAAAATGGAGGTAAAATATAGGGTCATTGGCTCATTGCTAAAAAGATGTATATAAAAAATGACATAAAAATTTGCACCCCTATATTTTGCACCCCTTATCTGCATACCAAAAATATTTATACTAAATAAATAATTTATTTATATTTAAATTTATAAGTGTTTATAATTAATATAGAAAATATTTATCACTTTTTCTTTCTTAAATGATTATAAAAAAAATTCAAGTTAAACATTTTATTATATAAGTAAAAATATAACTTGTATAATTTTTAAAATTACTAATATAAAATATAAATATTTTTATCATTAAATATAAATATATTTTAAAAGAAATATAAATACACGTGACATTGAGGTGCTTTGTAAATATCTCTTTTTACTCCGATTTAATTGGGCTCTCCAAATTGAGAAAATCCTATTTTAAGGAGAAAGATCTTAAATTGAGGCCCAATAGACTATATTTGATAAGAAGCATTTTTGGGTCTATTTTTTGTTTTAACCAAGCCCACACCAATTTTCTCTCTCTCTCTCTCTCTCTTTCTCTCTCTAATCTCTAGACTAGACGGGGAAAGTTGAAACCACAAAAGAAGTCACCTCTCCATCTCTCTCTCAATCGCACCTCGTCTCGCAACCTAGGGTTAGGGTTTTCGTGATCGACGAGGAATGGCAGCTATGGATACGGACGTGAACATGATCGCTGTCGGAGAGAGCTCCTCGTCTGGAGCGTCGTCTTCGGCGAAGAAGACGAAGCGATTCGAGATCAAGAAGTGGAACGCTGTCGCTCTCTGGGCTTGGGGTAATTATTTGTTTCGACTTACAGGATTATTGTTTTGTTTCCGATCTGTATCTGTTTTTGAACGATATGAATTGTTCTGTTGCTTAGTGTTAGGGTTTGGTACAGATTTGTCTGAGGTCGTTTCTTAGGGTTTTTAAGATCAGTGATCGTAATTAAGAGCAAAATATGGCAACGGAATCGGTATTTAGGAATTCTTTGAAATACAGCTTAGATTTGGTTATTGTGACTCAGGGTTAAGGTCTGGTCTTTTCTTGTTCAAGAATCAAGATTCTATTTCAATTTGTGTTTTGTGGATGGTTTATGATTTATGATATCATGTTAATCGATCTTGATTTATGTTGTGAAAAAAGATCACGCTCTTTTCTAATGTTACTATTCTTTTATCATTTCTTGGTTTTATCTAATATTTAAACTCATCTATAGATTGAATGTATGTACATGCTAACATGCTTGAGTTTTGTCTTGTTATGTTCTTATTGAACTCCAATTGAATCCTGAGATACCTTTTGTTGAAGCTTCAAAGATTGTCTATTTATCTTATTTTTAACATTTAACTAGTGAACTCTTATTTACTTGATGACTGTAGACATTGTGGTGGACAACTGTGCTATATGCCGTAACCACATCATGGATCTCTGTAAGATTCTCTCTCCTGGTCTTATTTTTTATGATCATTTAGGGTTTTGCTTATTTGTTTACCTATTTTGTGGTAATTTATTTTGTGGATGTGTGCAGGCATTGAGTGCCAAGCCAATCAGGCAAGTGCAACCAGTGAGGAGTGCACTGTCGCTTGGGGTATGTTTTATGTTTTTCTTCAAGTATAGAATGAATCTAGTTTCCTATAGTTGCATTTAACTTTCTCGCATTTAATAGTACAGAAATGATTTATTATTGTGTAACTTTTCTTACATAGTGTAATCTAATGTATTGCTAATGTTTCATTAGGAACTTTCAATTTTGATTCGACTTCAGTTGCTTTGGAACTCCCTTTTTATTTTATTTTATTTTTTTTGGAGGCTGCTGGCAAAATGTATATAGTCCCAAAAATATAATTCCTTTGTCTAGTAATCATTTGAATGTTTAGAAATCTATATGGTCTAGACATGGTTCAAATTTCATGGCCTTTATTGCATTATCACAAGGTACTTGGATTTGCATTGAATTTTATTGGTTGGCATTGTATGTGTGCACATCTTTTTCTTGGAGTGTGGCACTTTTTTGACTAAAATTGAACAAAAAGTGCCTAAAAAGATTCTGTCCTATTCATGAAGTTCTGTTTGTTTCAAGCCCTTAATAGTTCAATTGTGATTTAGGTCCTTTGCACATCTATTGTATCTCCTTGCTTTAGCATTTAGGTTCATATTTACAATTTCTTTTGTTATAAACACAAAACAGGTGTGTGCAACCATGCTTTCCACTTCCATTGCATTAGCAGGTGGCTCAAGACTCGTCAAGTCTGCCCTCTTGGTATACTTTTTTTCACAATTTTGTTTTTAAGCCCCTCCCTCTTGGTAAATTTTTTTTTCACAAATTTGTGTTGAAGGCTCCCTCTCAGTATATGTTCTTTTTCTTTTTCAAGCCTCCCTCTTTTGTATATATTTTTTTTCTTTTCAAGCCTCCGTCTTGGTATATGTTATTTTTTATATTTGTGTTTGTGCATTGATAGAGTTCACTTGTTTTGACCTGTCTTTGATAAACCTGCAGATAACAGTGAGTGGGAATTCCAGAAGTATGGTCACTAGAGATCTTGAATTCTGCTATTTTAGAAGGACCTTACACAAGAACAAAAAAATGTCATCTGTTATTTTCAACAACATTAGTTGTTTATTTGGCTCTGTGCTATGGTACTTTTTGTAGTCATATTTTCCTTAATTGATGGTTTGGTCCTCTATGCTTGTTTATCTTAGAATGATTTTTGTAAAGGATGAGAATGCTATATTGGTTGCTTCCCTCTTTACTGCAAGAAAATTTAAGAATGGTTGCCTCAAAAAGCTTTGGTTTACACAGTTGCATAAAAGAAAATGAGAACATGAAATTTCTACTGGGTGACTGCTGCAGTTTGTTCTGTTTATCTGCTGCATCAAGTTGTGTTGATGTTTTTGCATGAAGCTGACACTTTTAACTTGACGCTGAGTTGTGGTTTTCAATCAATTTATATTAAAATTACATTTTTAGAGAAAATGACTGTTACCAATGAGTGCTGATTTTTTATTGCGTAATACTGTCTTATATGACGTATGAACGAATTGATTATAAATTTCTTTTTGTTTTTTAAATTTATTTTTTTATCAATTTTGATGCAATTGGAGAAATAATATATAACATAATGCATATAACACAGCAGAGGATGTGAATTCTGTCACCCATAACCTCAATAGATAATATAGCAACAACTAAGGTGCTATAGAATCTAAATGTAATGTGTCATTTACTATATATTGTAAACATTTCCCAGTTACTACTGTATAACTCGTCAAGATGCAACGAACAAGGAGCTGCCTTGCAATGACTCAAGCAAAAACATCGCTGTACAAATAAATTTCAGTATTAAAAACTCGAACTAGAATACAATACAACAACACAGTATCCCATAGTTATAAACACCGACTCTGACATGTCGGACCAACCACCAACACTCAAAATTTTGGGGGACAAATTGTACAAGCTAACTATCTTAATCTGTTAAAATGCTGTATATCTCTGGGGCTACTTATTTTACCCTCTTTTCCGGTAGCCTACTTGTCTCTCTCTTGCTTAAAACATTTATCTGCTGCTCCATCTGAAATTTTCCACAAAGCATGAAACATGTTATAAAGACTCATTACTGGTAAATCTCTATACTGAAAATTCAAACAAGAGATTGAATTTTTACCTGAGCGTTTTTTAATTTTGTTCTGTGAAGCTCTTCTGAGAGTTGTAGAACGCTGAGATGTCAAGGTTGAGAAACCCAATTATTAAAACAGAAATTGAGATGTTTTTCATGGCACACCAAATGAAACATGAAAAGAAACTTAATTTGGATAATTTGACGCAATATTATCATAAAGAAAATACATATGCACAAGCGCGCAAGTCACCAGAAAATTGTTAAATACAAAAGGTGTGCAATATTTTTTTTTGTTTTGCGAGAGCAATGTAAATACTGTCAAAGAATAATGTAACATGAATGAGACGGAATATACCTTTGGTGGAGACTAGCAAGTTGGGCTTGCATTTCCTTCTCCCTAACTGGTGTTATGAACTGTTGTGCCTTCATCAAACATAAAATAAAGTTACTCGTATGTGGATGAGAATTTGAATTCATTATTCGTCAAAATAAACCATTCTTAATTCTAGAACTGAAATCAATCGGATTATAAGTTTGTATACCTGTGATAATTCAATTGCTTTATCAGAACAATCTTTATGAAGACCTAAGTTCATCAGACAAAATTTAGAACAATGTGTCAGCCAATATTGTTTCACAAAAAGCCCCTCATAATATACTAAATTGAGCTTAACCTTTAAAAGATATTGCACCCTTTTTGCATACTCACCCTCAGCAAGGAACTAAAGCAATGAAAAAAGCTTTAATTACTGGGATAATAACAAGCCATAAATTAAACTTTCTTTGGTCCTCCAAGGATCAATATGCAATAAGGTTTATCTGACTGAAGTATTAAACAAGCATACATACCAGGACTTTGTTCGATGCATGTTATAATTTTGTTTATTTCCTCCTAAAAAAGCACAAAAACAAATAAGATATTGATAGAAGACCAGATTAAATAGGAGACTTATAATCATAGTATCTAGTTTATCAAACTATTAACACAGCTCCAGACTAAAGATCGTGTTACTTAAAATGCAATATATTAAACACATGCAATCCCATCTCTATTGAGGTTACAAGTGTGATCACAGAACTGTTGAGAGCAGCATCATTCACTACCAAGTTCAGCATAAAATCAGACTCAGGATGTACACAAATACACACACACACACACACACACACACACACAATTAGGACGCCTGTTTTTCAGCAAAGCTGGTAATTTTATGAATATTTATAGAAATCCGGTTATAAAGAGGTAGTTATAGGCTTATAGCTGCTGAAGTTTGATCGGTGAGGAATGTGAAGCTTTTATATATTTTTTAATTTCGAGTAGAGATGCTTTTATAATTCGGTGTATGTTTTTCACCATAGCTTAAAAATATCATATGGAGTAAATAAATACACATTCATAACTAGAGAGAGAACCTTTATATTTCTTATCACTTATCAACAGAAATTAATTAATAAAAAATAAAAAAATAAAAAAAAAACCTTCTGCAATTCATTTTGATTCAGTAAGAACTGCAAGGATGGAAGGATACTGTTTGCATTCAGCGTAGCTCTTGTAGACGGTTTGCTGACAGGGATTGCCCTCAAATTTCCCATTGATGACACCTAAGAAACCAGTCAGCTATTATATTTCAAGAATTGTAAACAAAGTTCAACAAGACTTCCAAAGTACAAAGTCCATCCTTCTTAATTTGAAGTACCTTAGGGAAAACCTCTTGTTTTGTAACCTTAAATCGTCCTCTTTGTTCAACAATGGTTCCTTGTGTTCTTTCCTCTAACACTGTAAAGACATTCAATTACAAGTCAAGAAGGATAAAGGAAAGCTTCAGGGAGAGGGAGACAGAGACAGAGACAGAGATGGAGAGATACCAGGTGTAATTTTTGATGGATCTTTCCTGTGTGAATGCTGCACGAGCGGTCCACTATGATTGTAATTCTTTGCATGTAGATGCTTTTGATGTAGCAATTCCCTATATATGCATGCAAACAAAAGAAGCACAAACAAGTTTATTTTCAGCGGTACAAAATAAACTAAGTTGAAAGGATGATGACCACAAAGGAAAGTAAATCAAGTATGTACTGTTTCACCTAGGAACCACACTGTTCTTAAAATAACATTTGAATAAATTTTACCACATAATATTTGAACATCAATTTGTTACTGAATGTTCACATATAATAAAAAAAGCTGTAACATAATTACCTGATTTTAAATTGTTAAACAGTTTCACATCCCTATTAAATTTCCTACTCACTTAGAGATTATTATAATTAGAACTTCTTGATTTATTGGGAAAGAAATTAGACAATGTTCTATAAAACTTATCTCAGAAGAAATCCAAGGCAACCAAATACCGCTCAGGATATCAAAAGGTATATGTGCAAAATTTAACAAGTAAATGAAGAATGTCCTCCTGTATTTGCTAATTTGCAAAAAATGCAAAGCAGACAACAGAATCACATAATATCAACCCAAAAATTAGAAATTAGAAATATGAACAATATAGAAGAAAATAAATAAGGCAAAACAAACAATACCTCTCCGTTTCATTCCTAAAAGGGGAAAGAACATGCTCTGGAATGAGGGATCCACTTGAGAACTTCTGTGATCCAACAATATTCACCATATTAGATGGCACCGAGACACTCCTTTCCATGCCACCACTATTCTCAGTAGTGGTGATTGCACCGGTTCGTGCATTCACTTGCTGTGCCCTAGCTGGTTGCCTCGGAGAAGACAATCCATCAGAGTTGGACAGCTGCACTTGCACATTTGGAGATGACGAACCAAGTGTTACTTGACCTGGTTGCCTTATGGGTGATAGTGATCTGGGTGTAGATAGCCCTTTCGGGCTAAGGCTAAAAGCTATTGATTCCTCTTCGCACACATCAAAGCAACCCCTAAGAAAGAAGGCAAATAAAGTTTACAAGCTGGGTCTGATTATAATTGGTACCAAGCATGATCAGTTCTCAATTACTAATGATTTCCTCTGCTTGTGATTTTCTTTATATTTGCTTCACAGATAATTCGTCAAGTCCTTGCCAATTATGCTTTCTTTACCATATGATACCAATAGCAAACTAGTAATATATATATTTTTTTTTGTTTGGTTTTTTGTAAAGCTTCTAGTTGTTTTTTCCATGGAAATTTCTATGGTACTTCTCTACCAATTGTTCAACAGAGGCATAAGCTTCAGTGATAGGTATAGTAACTGTTGAAAAAATACATGCAAGACATACTTTAGAGCTTGAAGATTTTGTCCATCAAAAGCAGAGGCAAATTGACCATCCCAATCTTGAACATCTTGTATACCATCCTGGGGTGAATAAAATTAAATGACTAAATTTTCTTATATCAAATATGGCAATGACGGACTAAAAAAGGTATACACTAAGTACCTCTCCAGAAGTAGAGGAGCCATCAGGATTTGTGATTTCAGTAAAGCTATCCGCGGGTCTAAAATTAAAATCGCTCTTGGCTTTGCTAATTCCATTGTATGTGGATTCTGGATTGAATCCTTCCTCTGCACTATCAAGCTAAAATAGAAAATATAAAGACAATATAAGTCTATTTTATCAAATATGTAAGAATGCATTTTATTTAATTTAAACAGTGTAATGGAAAGGAGAGAAGTAAGATAAGAGTGGCACATACAAGAGCAGCCTGAGCTTTTAAATCCTCCAAATTGAAGTTCCACCCACTAATTCCCCTTATATATTCTTGCTGTTCATGCAATATTTATTTAATCAACACAAAGCATAAAATATTAGCATCTTCATAGACTATTATGTATTGTAACATAAGACAAAAAGAATCAGCTTGACCTGAGATAATTGCTCCATATCACCGTTTGCCAATTTATTATGTAGTATGTTGGCCTCCTTCACCTATACATGAGAAGTTCAAATTTATTATTGAGTATATTCTTTTATGAAATTGTTCCAAATATTTTACAAGGCACATGCACTATTGTCGCATATTACATTGTGGTGCACATATATAGAGGTATTTGGGTCTGCTAGAAAATTAAGGAAAATGGAGATGAGTAGTAAATATTTCCAGATCAACATTGTTTTATTTGTTGGAAATGAAGGAAAGTAGCTCATTTTTTTCTTCACATTAATTTCTCCAAAAATTTGCCAGAAAAAAAAAACATGGATATGAGAAAATAATTTCTCTAGTTTTCCTGGTTCTTCCTTTTTTTTCCACACATCAAACAGAACCATAATTGACTAAGGTAAAACCACACCAGATACCAATACCGAACACACACATACCCACTGATCCCCAAGCACACAGAGAAACACAACAAGACATGCACTCACTCACCAGAACACTCCCACCACACCCCAACACAAGCACAGAGTAGAGAGAGAAAGATAGAGAGAGACCTTTAAATTACTAAATCGGTCACCAAGGGGAGGCATGCCTTCTAAGATGGTTTTGGCAATATAGTCCGCTGAACGGGCATGCTTAAAGAAAGGGTGCTTCAGTAATTTCTCAGCACTAGGTCTCTTTTTAGGATCCTTTACAAGACATGTCCCCACCAGATCCTTAAAGGACTATAACAAAACATTGGAAAAGAAAGAAACAACTATTGTTAGATATTAATAATACTATTTTGACAACCAAAAGTGAGATGGTCTCCATACAAAGCAATATAAATGTCAAAAAGTAGTATCTCAAACAATTTTTGACTATATAGTATATGTGTGTGTCCGTGTGTATTTTGGAAAGTTATCAACCCGAGCATTATACATAGGAAGTTAGAGACACAAGGGAGCAAAGAAGGAACAGACCCTAGAAAATCTCTTGTCCCTCTCATAGTCTAGACCAGGTGGTGCATTCTGTAATGTCATCAGCAACACCTAAACAAAAGAAAAATGAAATTTCTTCAGCAACGTTCAAGTATACATATTATACTGGCATATAATAATTTGATAATAAAATAATTCCTCACTGGAGAGTCTCAACTAAGACCTCATCCACCGAATCCCACTCTAAACACTTTCTAAAAAAGTAGCAATTTCATAACCCAGTTCCAATCAAACTCAAATGGTACCTAAAAAAGTGGCAATTTCATAACCCAGTTCCAATCAAACTCAAATGGTATCTTCTAATTATTTGAACTCTTTCTGATGAAGATATTTGTATAAGCAATGTAAATCACCTTCATAGGAGGATATTTGGAGAAAGGGGCGTGACCATGAGCCAGCTCTAGTGCAGTTATGCCAAAGGACCAAACATCAGCCTTAAAATCGTACCCATGCAATTGTTGCATAACTTCCGGGGCCATCCTGCAAAAAGTACAAAGGAAAATATGCACTAACAAAAGGAGGTTTGTTATATATATCCTTCATACATAAGACCTTAAACATCCTTAGAAGGTCCTGAAAATTTTGATGGATTATACTAATAGTCACTTCATCGAGGGGGCCTTTATCATTCTAGTATATTTACAAAATATCGTTAGTATGGAAATAGGAAAAAATAAGTTGTTTCAGATCTCATGAAGGGTTTCGAGAAACAACACCAATTTTCCATTTTTTTCAAGGGGTCTATATAGTTAAAGTATGTCAAGACAGACATCATTAGTATGATAAACAAAAGAACTAAAAGCACTCAGTTATTTCAGGTTTGCTCTTTATTGTGGGGGGAGGGAGACACCCCTGCATGTGTTGTTTGATAGGATAATTACAGACGCTAAGATGTGTTTGGTGTACTGCTAGTGTTGCAATTTTTTTTGGACATCCTTCATATAGGCTGTTTTTGGCACCCATGTCATGGGTTCTTCGGATAGGACTAGTTTGGTGTTTGTTTTGGATGTTGTTATGGTTGTAAAACAGTTTTATTATTTCAATGAAAACCCTTGGCAGCCTCTGCCAAGTTCTCGAAAAAGAGAGAGAGAGAGAAAAGATTTTCGAAAAAAAAGGAGAGAGAGAAGGGGGAATACCAGCAGGGGGTACCAACAAAAGTATTACGGGAACGTTGTCTGTCCCCAGTATCAAACATGCAAGCCGACACGCCGAAATCTGCTAACTTAACTGCTCCATTTCCATCTATTAATATATTTCCTGCCTAAGGATGTAGTAACATTTAAAAGAAGTACAACGTATATTAAAGCAAACATAAATAAAAATACACAAAAAATGCGAAAATTTATTAACTATATGAGTCATGAAACCAGCAGTGATTAATTCTGTTGGCATACTCGAGTTCACAAAGTACCCTTGTACTTTATTAATACTTCAAATTATGTCTGTTCTTTTTTTTTTTGTTTAACGGAGCATCCATGCCTACTGTAAAAGTATATATTACAATTATGGAAATAATTAAACCCTCCACACACACACCCCACCCCCGGCACCGCCCACACCCACCAAGCTCTACTTTTCTCACAGCACACAGAGACAAATGCATTAAAAACTGCTTACACTACTTCATCTGTTAACTCCCACGTGGCATGGCATAAAAGGAAGTAACAGTTACAAAAGTAAGGAAATAGTGTAACTCCCTATTTCCTATAGCATGTGAAAGATGGAAAACAAAAAAAATACTAGCAATAGTCTGGCAATACCACTACTGAACAGAAATGAACAATTACAAAACAAAAACAAAATTTACACATGCAGCTGTATAAAACATTAAAATATCACATCCACACCATAAATATTCAATTTCTCATATCAGATGTTAACTATGGTAAATAAAAAACACCCGTCTTTGAGTAATTCTTTAAAATACCAAAGCAACACTTAACTCAAATAAACCACGGGTAGATTGGGCATTTTCCGGATGAAACATGTGAAAATGCCCAAGTAAAGGCAACAAGAAGATTCATAAGAAAACTGAAGAAAAAAAATAAATATATTCATACCTTGACATCTCTATGGATGTGTCCATGATAATGGAGGTAGACAAGGGCTTTGAGCACCTCTCGAAGGAGTGTAGCGATGATGGGTTCATCAAAGCCTTCTGGAAAGGAGGTTTTCATTATGTGGAGAGCAGACCCACCAGCCATGTAAGGCATTACCACCCACAAATTGTGACCTGAAGTGAATGAGCAGTATGCATGTAACAAATTCGGGTGGTGAATTAGGCTCATGGTCTGTACCTCCCTTCTTATCCCATCCTATCAAAAAACAGATACATACAGCATGAGCACCCAGTTTGAACCCCTAACAGCAATGGCAGAGGGAACTCATTTTACTGGGGTTAATAATGTTATTTTGTAAGCATGTTAATCACAAAGTTATCTGATCTCATGTAGTTATGAAGCAATTTTGTGAATATAAGTGGGGTCAATTAACCCCTCCTCTCTCCAAGTGGCTCTACCGATGCACATTAACAGTGATGAATGAAATCATTTATGCACTGAAAGCAGCATTTACGAGTCCAGATCTGGAGCAATCAGATATCCACTAGTTTGGCTACACTATCCCTCAGTCTGCTGGGCAAGTACGTAGTTACGTCAGGTGCATTTCAGTGACAATTATTTCATTAACCAAACATCAATACTTACTTATATAGCATTACCAATAGCATATAAAAATACAGTGGGAGCAAAAAGTTTCCACATTTGTGCATAGATTCCCGTTGAAAACATTAATCGCAACTATCACGATAAATTTATACAAATTTCAACGTAAAAGAGTCCAATTTGCTACCAAATATGGATACATAAGCTAACCATAAATATGGGAACGAAACCTTTATACACACAGAAACTGAATGGTTGCAAGTCACAACTGTGGTTTAGTAGTAATTGTACCTCAACAAGTTTTACTAAAAGATCACCAGTAGCCCTATTTGGTAAAGCCTATGCGAGTTATTTACAAACAAAAATATAACATAAAGAAAAACATAAACTTCGCCCAAATAGAGAGAGAAAGAGACGGTACCAAATCATTGTTGCATTTCTCCAGGTCAAGAACCTTGATAGCAACTATCTCATTGAGAGGTACACAAAGGGCACGGTACACAGTGGCACTAACTCCTTCACCGATCTCTTCATAGAGTTTGTAGTCTTTAGGGTTTGTAGAAAATCTCTTTTCAGGCTCTTGACTATCCATGTCTTATTGTTTTGTAATTTTCTCTTAATTTGCATCATTAACAGGTCTTTATCCCTTGACGGAATTAACACCACGCATTAAGCATGTGTTAATACAGACTATATTTTTCAAGTGAAGATAGCAACTCAACTACTGAGGTAGTCTTCACCACCAATTTGTGCTAAGGAAATTATCTAGAAATACAACATAGAAAACTGTGATCAGTGTTAATCAGTAAAATTCTAAAAAGAAATTGACTTTGATCTTTAGAAGAACTTTATACCAAAAAGTTCAGCATTTCAAAGAGAGACAATTTGAAGCAGAGAGAGAGAGAGAGAGAGAGAGAGAGAGAGAGAGAGAGAGAGAGTAAGCCAGCAGGGGCCAACCTACCCCCACATCCATCCCCTTTCTACTGTTTGTGACGTACCTTACTTAAAAATTAGGAACTACAAGAAACCAGTTCCTTGACCATGGTTTGGGAACTCTATTGAAATCCCACGATCCAATTATTGAGCAATTATTCTCCGAACTGGCCTCGTCGTTTCGCGCAAAAAGGCGCTTGAATCGGAGCGGGGGCGAACCACCGGCTGAGGGCAGGGCTGATTTCCACCGACGCACCGTTCGAGTCACGCCGATTCTCTCTTCTTCTTCTTCTCGTTCTTCGAGTTTGTTCGTGACTGATTGAAAATTCTCCAGATTTGATCCTTTTTAGTTCCTTTTTCGTTTACGGATGTTTCGAAGGTGGATGCGATTGATGATTGATGATCCGAAGAGAGGAGAGATTTGGTTTGGTTTGGGGGTAGCGTGAATTTTGTACTGGTTAATTAATTAAAAAAGAGAGAGAAGATGGGTCTGTCTTGTGGGACCGGATGGTGAGGCAGAGGCTGCTGAGCAAAAATTTAGAAAAAGAAAACACTCTTTTGGGCCTTAAAGTTGGATTTTAGAGTTTTTGTTGGACCAATTGTTACATTTTTATTTTATTTCATTTAGATGGCCTATGAGTTGTGGATTAAAAGGATATCGATTTTATTATTCATATTAGATGAGTTATTATTTATATCAGCGATTTTATTATGTGATTTATTTATACAGTATTTTTATTATTTAATTTAAGTAAATTATTATTCAGATTAGTACTATTTAAATTGAATAATAAAGTACTGTACAGAATAAGTTATATAATAAAGTCGTTAATGTGAATAATGATTTATTTTTTATGAACAATAAAATCGATATCGATAACGGTATCAACAATAATATCAAATATTTTCCAGATTAAAAATATAAATTTTACCTTTTGATGGATGAAAAAGTTAGCTGGTATGAAAGATGACTGCATGAATCAGTTTTTGAGAAGAAAGCATGAAAGTATTAGTTTTATTTTGTTATTTTGAATTGGTATTAAACAAATTTTAATTACAATAGTTATATGCATATATTTTAATTGTGATATTGAACAAGATTTATTATCAATTTTATAAATTTAAAATTAAATTATTGACGTCATAACTCATAAAAAATGTTATCATGATGTGTATGAAGAAGAAAATTACAAGTGAACCACTTCTCATAGAAGATAATTTAACCGGATCTTTTATTTGTTTTTTTTTTTGTATTATATATAATACCTTGTAATAAAGTCTGACAATAAAAAAATGTCATACTTCTCCTTTACTTTCCCAACTATTATATGAAAAAGTACAAAGGTAAAATAATATACAAGGTCTCATGTATGTTGTATTTCTCATTTTTTCAGGGTTCACATGCAAAAGAGCACTACACATTGCATGTGTTTCAAAGATCTGGTTAAAAAATTTCCAAGTAATATTCAAATAATATTCAAATAACTTGCCAAGTGGTTAATTCCCATGCAATGCATGGTTTCAAGTCTCTTTTGGCAACTTTCTAGATTCTACCTCCATTGTAGGCTCATGAGCCTTTTTGTCTTAAATTAAAATTTTATTTTATTATTTATGGTATCAATATTAATTTTATTATTATTATGTTAAGTTATTATTTATGTTAATAATTTTATTATATAATTTATTTTATACAGTATTTTTTATTTAATTTTGAATATTAATAATTTGAATAATAATTTTATTTAAGTTAAATAATATAATATTATATAAATAAATTACATAATAAAATTAATATTAATAACAGTATTTATATATTATCTTTTATCAGATAAATGAAATAAATTTTAAAGGCATGGTAGCTAGCTAAACGTAGTGTATAAAAGTAGACAATTAGTTACGTTTCAGAATTAACATGTGCGTATTAGTTGTTAAAAAGACGTTCATACTTAGACGTGAGTCATATCTTTTTCTTTCTTTTCAAAGAAAAAGAGGCAAAAGAAATTAAAGCTATCTTTGAAGAGGAATTTTTTTTTTTTGGCAGAAAGGGATATACATCGCTTAATTGCTACTAATTATTTATGTGGTATATTTTTTGGTATGAGTTAGATTAAGATACTTTATAAAGTAATTAGGGTTTTTTATTTTAGATTCATATATCAAAAATCAAAATTTGAAAAGTCGATTCAAATCGTCTAATATAATCTATGCACTGAAATCTCACGGAAGACTAAATTTTATTATTTTTAGAGTTTTCTTACTGTTTTTTTAGATTTTATAGAGATGACCCAATTTGAGAAACAAATAATATTATTTTATTATTATTTTAGAATAATCTTTCAAAAACCCAAAAAAAGTTAGAAAGCCCAAAACATAATAAAATTTGGTATTCCAAAAGATTTTAATATATTGATTGAGTTGAGTAATTTGGATTAACTTTTCAAACTTCAATATTCATGATATATGAATTCAAAATAAAACCCCCTCCTTACTTTGCAAAGCACTTTAATCTAACTCTTTTTGGTATATAGAATAGTGTTGTAAAAGTCAGCCGCCAAGACCGATTAGTCGGAGTCGGTCAGTCAATCGTCATGTATAGTGTATTCGGAGCGCATTTTGCGGTAAAAAAAATGATTAATTGACTTTCGAAAACCAATTAGTTGGCCGCAAAACTTACTAATCGGTCATCAAATCGGATTAATCGGCCAATTAATTTTCAAGACTGTACTTATTTGAGTCCTATATTTTTCATCCAAATTGCGATTTTTTTATGATCTAAGACTCCATATAAGTTTTTCAACTTTACAAAATTTAATTTGATATTAATTTTTACACAATTGGACATTGATAAAAAAAAAATTAATTTGAATGATTAATTTGCACCATATTTACTTCGTAAGATCAACCATGAAGAGGACCTATTCCATTATTTTTTTCTAATTGAAAAATAGACTTTGAAAGTCTTAAATTTTGTACATATTTAATGTTAGAGAAAAATTTTAAGGTATAATTATTTTTATCACATCTTATAAATATAATATTTCTTTTAACTGGATGTCTAGAGAGTTCTTTTATTTTTCTTGAAAATAATTGATTTTTATTTGCAATGTATATGCTTCACAAATATAAATTTTCAAGAACAACAACTTTAGTTTTTTTTGTTGTTTCTTGCTTGATTATGAATTTTTAAAACCTTTCATCTAATTTAAAAAATAAAAAATAATAAATAGGTTTCTACATTATTTTATTTTGTTCAAGATGACTAAAATATCATGAATTGAAACATTTAATTTTCTATTCCTCATTTGTAAGATAAAATCAGTAAATAAATTCTTATCAAACATATAAATAACTTATTTTTATTTAAATTATTAATATTTGTGTATAGTAAATTATAAACACTAAATTGTCCATAAAATCCGATTAATCAGCCGCATAATAATTAATTAATTTTTTGACAGTACCCATCTGTCTGTCAGGCCCCTTCACACTGATATATATAACACCTTATAATTTATCTTCACTGGTAATAATTTTCACATGCTGTTGTTATCAGTATTACTCAGTCTTCATGTTAGAAATATGAAGCAAACAAAGTATTTTTTGAGTTAAATTGTCAAGGTTCAAATTTTGAAGACAACATTCTTGACGAGGAAATATAAAAAAAGATAGAAAAAATTCAAGTCAAGAACATGTACATAAATTCTTGCTTTGGAGTTTGGTCAAACAAACATCACACGTGTGATTCTGGTTGAATTCAACATTAAATATTATCTTATTTATCATGAACAATTTAACAAAGAATGCAAATTTTAAGAAAGTCATTCGCCTGAAACTCATATTTTGAAAATTATTAATTACATCTCCGGATAACCCAAAAAAAACAAAAAAAAGGAGTGATAAGTATGTATAAGTTTATCCGCACCTTTTATTTACACTTCAGCAGTATTGATTTTTTTTGAAAATATTTATATCTTACATAACTATAATAAAAACTCTGAAATCTATATTCATACTAATTCAATAAAAATTCTAATTTAAATTTTCTTATGTTATTTTGAAAGAAAAAGGTACAACAATTTTGTATAGTAGATAGAAATACTCGTAAATTTAGATATTAACAATTAATAAATTAAATATAAACACTTTAATAATTTTTCAGAATATATAGGTATTTATGTCTATATAGATAACCTTTCATCTGGGACATATGGAAGTAGTCTAAATTCAAGTGGAAACATTTTTTTTTTTGAGATAACTAATTTTGTATTTTATTTTTGAGATAGCATTCAAGCGGAATTATAGATGAATTCAAATTCAACCATGGAATGCTTCCCAATTTATTGTGTAATTTTGGAAGATTACAAAATTGGAGAAACTCACATCCCTAACAATAACCATGTCTAACACAATGAACTAAAATGTTATTTATTTTGCGTGAGAAGTCATAAATTTGAATTTATTTCAGACATTAGAGATAATTTAAAGAATCTTGATTCTAATATCATTTTCAAAAGAAGAAAACTTTGTGTGCCTCACATTCTTTGAACAAGTCTCCGAGACTTTATTGTGTTTTGTCTTATTATACATTTTTGAATTAAGGAAATTTCGTTTCAAGTTTGAATACATGTGATACACACTTTTTTATTTTTATTTTAAAGCACAGTTGAAATATTTTCTGAAATGGAAACATCATGCTTTTCGTTTGTAAACTGATTTTGGTTTACAGACAAAAATCTACACGTCTGTTTCTATCAATTTTTGTGTTTGATACTGGTATTAGGTATCAAATTGTTGAATTTGTTTTGAAAAATTTTCTGATTCTTTTAGTCACCAAAAAATATTGTTTGGATATTATTTTCATGGGAGTTGATGTACAAATAACGTATCGTCATTGATATCGTTATTGATATCAATTTTATTATTCAAATTAAATAAACTATTAGTCATGGTAATGTTTTTATTATGTAACTTATTTTATATATTATTTTTATTATTCAGTTTATGAGTTTTAATTCAGATTAGTGATATTCAATTTGAATAATGAAAATACTAAAATCATTAATATGAATAATAACTCACTTAATTACTTAAATAATAAAGTCACTATCTATAATGATATCAATGATGACATCTCTGTAAAATTTCTCTATTTTCATTATCTTCATTTTATATTAATTATTGTAAGAAGTATGTGATGTAGACTTGCTCAGTCATGGCATCAAGTCTTAAATTATGGCCGAGAAATTTCAAATTGTCGACATATTTAAAAATTATTAAATTGATTCGTCAAAAGATTTGAAAATCTCGTCGTCGACGTAATATCCTACTTATCACGCAAAATCAAGATGAATCTTGAGGAAAAACGAACTAAATCAAATGGAAAAAAAAATCCAAGAATAAAAATATATTATCTACAAAGAATTCTCTACATATTTATTTGAAAAAAAAATGCATCGCCTCGTTTGTTTTTAATTTATTAAATATGAAGAACCCGAAAATTCTAACATATCGTGTCAAATTGACCCCAAATTTTAGTACAACTAATGGGAATTATTTGTTAATTCAACATTTTGAGTGAGAGAATTATTTGTTTTTTCCATGACAAAATCAATTTTTGAATAAAAATCAGTAGGGCAAGCTTAAATATAAATCATGTATGAATTTTTCAATAAATATGAATTATGTACAAATTTGAATTTGGACAAAATTACTATTTGTGGATGAAGGCATGAAAAACATGATGTATTGAAATTGATGGACGAATTTGAGATGAAAGTGACATGAACAACAATTATCAATTAAAGTTTAACATATATCTTTGGTCACCTAAATTACAACATTATGTTCCTTAAATAATTTCATGATAAGTAATGTAACTCGTGTAGTCAATACGGTCTACAAAATCAAGATGTATTATTTTGTTTTCCCTTAAAATAATTTGATTGATAAAATAAGTGAATTGTTTTATGTTCGCCATATTTTAGTGAAGAAAACTTTAAATTATTTATGACCAATTTTCATTCTCTTTAAATTATAATGGTGGATGTATAATTATAGAGAAATAATAACTGTATCTTTTATTTACATTCTAAATATCTTAATCTATTCAATATAATTTCTAATGTAAAATTTTGAAATATATATTTTTATACTCTAAACCCTAAATCATATACCTTACATTGAGAGGCAGATAAGAGATGCAAAATTTAAAGTATAAAAATAATTTCACATAATTATAATAACAATCTTTAAAAAACTTTACTGTCATTTGATTAAATCAATAAAAACCATCTAACTTTTTTTTTTCTAGTGCATTGAAGACTTACCCATGATCAAATTTAGATGAAATTAAAATCCATTGATCAAACGAATAAGATAATAAATCCATGAATGACTGATTAAACAAATAAAGTAAATCCATGGAATATTTGATTAAACGGATAAGGTAAAAAAAAAGAAGAAGTACCATTTCAATTAAATAATGGATATGAGTCACCACCACCATTAAAATAGTGATATAAATGAAACAACAGTTTGTAAATTTCTTCCTAATTACGTACTTATACCTGTAAATAAATACGTTATGCCGCGTTTTGGACTATTTTTAATATTAGTATATTATTTTTTGAGGTATTAGATATATATATAATGCATATTATAAAATTTTGTTTGTATGATATAAAATATTAATTATTTTTAGAAACAGTGTAATTAATTAAAATGCTATTGGTAGCACAAATATTTGAGAATTATAAATAATTATATATAACGAAAAGATAATACATTGTTTCTATTTTACATTCCAAAAAATGAACCAAAATACATAATTTATATTACAATAAAAGAGCATAGGTGAGATGCTTAGATATGATATTGTAGATATTCATAGTTAATTACATATGGATCGGCTACAGATCCATATACAGTAGAAAATAGAACGCGCTCCGCTATGCTGTGAAGAATTTATCATGAATTTCTTATCACATATGAAATAGAGTTATTAGCTAATTGCATATGAATGTGAATATTTTTTTTTACATGATGAACAGTAATATAAACAGCAATCATGAGTAATAATATTGTTAGAACACGGTTTCTCGCTACTATGGATAAACAATAATCTTCTTGATAATTTTTTGTAGTGCGAAGAGTATCTTTCTCAGAACAATAATCATAAACATCATCTTCTCTTATTACAATATTATGAACAATATTTTATCGGAACAATAATCGTAAACAGTATCTTCTCCGTTCCTTGCTATTGTAAATAAACAATAATTTTTCTTTGAGAATTTATATAATTATAGATAAACAAATTTCTTGTTCTCATCCTCCAAAATCTTGTATGAAAGCATGCTACATGCTACAATTATATTATCTGTATAATTCGATTTCTCAATTGAATTGTGACGTGACATCAAACGATCGATGATCACTTTATGCGTCTGAAAAGTTTGAACTATAAAAAACTTTAGAAATCCTATTTAAAAAGTGCCACGCTACTTTGCAAAGTTCCTTTCTTTTCAAAGTAGTGGTCAAGTTCATTTTTTTTCTATATAAAAAAATAACACTTCTTTGAATTCGATTATACAGTGTTTATAATTATAGTGGAGCGAATTGTCACGTAGGAGTGGAGCTTCGTGAAAATCGGGAGAAGCTGTACCTACTCAAAATTTTTGAAAATTAATTATATTTATATTAAAAATTTAAGATATTTTATTTTAAAAATTAATTATATTTATATTAAAAATGTAAGATATTTTATTTTAAAAATTAATTATATTTATATTAAAAATTTAAGATATTTTATTATAATTATATTATAATTAGATCTTTCAAAAAATTTGAGATATATAATTATATTAAAAATAATATTTAACTCTTTCATTAATTTGGATTAAGCTATGTCACTGTTGTCATATGATCTTTTGTTTTCCTTTTATTTAATTTATCTTTCATGTACAATACATGAGAGTAACTCATCTATCTTAGTGGCCTACAGCTTTCACTGTCCAAAAAAAAAAATTATCTATCTTATGGCATCTCCATCTCACTCACAAATAAATTATAAATATCAATGGAAATATAAAATACTTATTAATTAATTAACAGTTTGTATGATAATATCACATAAATTTTTGTAATTATTTTGAAAGTGATATGAGTATCTTCATCCTTTTAATTACAAAAGACTGCTCTCATGATCAATTCTAAATTTTTTTGGTCCTATCAGTGAAATTGAAATTATTCGGATGAAAACATTCTAAAATTAATGTGAAAAAATTACTAAATTGCTAATGTGGTGAAAACTCAATTTTTACTATTGTAGAGATGAATATAGTCTTATAGATGAATAGTATTTCTCTTCATGTAGTTAACAATGTTAATTAAAATTAATATGTGAATTGTGAAAAACCAATGTACATAATAGAAAGAATTAAAAGAGATGCTTGTTGAATTTAGATTTTGAAAAGGTTAGTGTTCAATAAGAAAATATTTGAAGCTATAATATTAACCTCTTTTGCTTTTTGAAAGTAGGATTATACCGATTTCATTCACTAAAATCATAGTGCGCATTCAATTTTTATGGTATATTTTTTTGAGAAATAATATTCAAATAAAAAATAAAAATTGTAGACGTGTTCTGTATCAATTTTGAGTCAATTTAAAATTTATTTAGTCATTTATCACGAAATCAATATAACTTCACTGTTAAATTTTTAAAATTATTTGATGAAAGGCAAAATCCCTTTCAAGTAGACTCAAATTTGATACATATTTTATTTAAATAATTAGAAACACATCTATAATTATAGTTTTTTAATTTAAGCAATAGTTCTTAAAAATATATACCGTAAGAGTTAAATATATGTTATAATTACTCAAAAAGAATAAGAAATTATTCTAAAATTTCTCTAGAATTACTCATAGAGAAATCATTTTAAGGTAGGTACAAACATAAAACGATACATTTCATGTAAAAAGTTGTATCCTCGAAATTGAAATCTAAATCTTTACTTACAAGAGAGAGAAAAGCAGAGCGTATAGACTAAAGTAGAACATTTCTCTTTTGCTACCTCTTCCTTTTAGGCATCTTAATTTGCTCCCACAACTTTGGGAAAAAAGAAGGAAAAAAAAAAACAGAGAAAGGCTTAAGTACGGAATTGTTTATATATCCTCCAATGATTTAAGAATCTTTTTAGTTGGGATTTATTTTTAAAAAATATTAAGGAGATATCATCATTGATATTGTCATCTATACTGACTTTATTATTCATATTAATAATTTTATTATGCAACTTATTTTGTATAATATTTCTGTTATTCAATTGAAATACCACTAAACTAAATAATAACTCATTTAAGTTGAATAATAAAAATATTGTATAAAAAAATTATATAAGAAAATCATTAATATGAATAAAAAAATTGGTATCGATGACGGTATCTGTATATTAATTCCATTTATTTTTTGGGTCTATCATCCACTAGACCAAAGAATCTTTTGCAAGTAGATGCAACTCGACTAATTAAGACATTGCAAATAGGTCACAGCCATATTAAATAATGAAAATAGTATGTTCTCTGAAATTTGGCAGACTTCTCCTTTTTTATTTTTCAAATTTAATCATCAGTTTCTTTCCAACACGCTTTTCACTATGTTGCCTTAATTAAATTCCCAAGTTCGTAGCAAACTTGATGAAGTTAAAGAATATAGAAGCCCAAATTGTATAATTTAGAAGAGAATTTTCTTTTACTTAATCTTAGTTCAAATGATTGGGCGATATCTGCAAATGACCCCCAAAAAAGGTACTTTTTCATGGTTGAAAGTTACGGAAATTTTAGTGCACTTTACTTGGTAAATAAATTTTTTAGAGTAATCTGCAAAAGAAAAAACTGGATTACCTTTACCTGTAGCATTTGGTCTTACAAGATAGCCCAGAAAAATTATAACACCTCAATTGAGGCCCAAACCACAGCGATGTGTTAATAAGGGCTGAAATCCTAAACCCGGTGTAACCGTTTTATCACTCAAGTCCCCGTACAAAAAAAGCGAGTGATTTAAACTCATGTTAAGCAAAATCATTTTAGTTAACACGTTAAATGTTTCACACACTCACCAGAAACCCCCCGCATGTTTGGGGGGGGGGGGGGGGGGGGGGGGATGTATGAAAATTTCTTGCCATAAATTACAACAGGCAGACCCACCGGCTTGTCATGTATTAAGTTACATTGAATTACAACAAATCATGTATCAAAAATGACAAAAAAGTAAAAAGCAACTACCCCTACAAAACTGGAAAATTGCGCAGAATGGCATCACCAAATTATCGAACTGCCTAAATTTTGGGTAAATTATTACCTACCCCGATCTCTCAAGCTTGTGCCGACTGATTCGTTATGAAGAATGTATCAATTAGACTTCTTTCTCTTCTTATTTTTATCATTCTTTGCACCCTTGCTTTTGTTCCTATTTATCTCTTTAGCCCTCAATTTCTTCCTTTTCCCATTTTCAGCAGCATAATCCTTCACCATATTCTCATAATCCTCTAAGCTAACAAAGGGCGTACCACCATGTTTCCTCTTCCTACCCCTACCACCTATCTTAGTAGACTCATCATCATCTTTGTCGTTGTCGTCGTCGTCGTCAACATCACCACCAAACCAATCCCCATCATCATTTCCATCATCGCTACCTACATCTATATCCTCAACATCAATATCGTCATCGTTGTCATCATCATCATCATCATCGCTACCATGCTTTTGACCACGAGTCTCTGCATCAGCAGCATTCCCAAGTAATTCATCTTCATCATCACCACCAATCCTAGTGACAGAGAGAAAGAAGGAATTTTTGTTAAAGTAAACACTCATAAGAAAACAAAATAGCTGAACTAACTGCATTTATCAGTACATAAAAACAGTATATACTGAATATTACCTGTCAAGATCATCATAATCATACTCCTCTTGGTCGGGCATGATGGATGCACCCAGCATCTCATCAATCTCAGCATCCTCTTCTTCATCCTCCTCGCTGTCTCCAGGGGCATCACCATCCAATAGAAGGTCGCCATCCGTCTCATCCTCATCATCAGCCATCGCCTTTTTCTTCTTGGTTTTGCGGTTTATTGAGCCACTTCTGTTCATATAGTACTGGTGGAAAAAGAGATCTTCTGGTGGTACTTCATCTTCTGCTAGTTGTAAAATATCCTCTCCTATCAATCTTGGATTTGCGTCAATCTGCATAACAGCCAGAAATTGTTTAGTCATTATTTATCACATTTTTCACGTCTACTGCCACAGAACCTCAAAGTTTCACCTATTTCCTCCAACAAAACATGAGAAAACATCAAATGTATCAGCTATACCTCCATTACAGTATCATTTAAAAGAAAAATGATCACTCAAAAACAAAGGGCAGCGTGCTACAGCAAAATTACCAACTTCTCAGAGAGTATGCATGATATTTCTGGTTCTACAAGCATACACAATGATATTTTTCGGGCTTCACAGGGGCAACTCGTACTCAATAACATTCCACTTGATCAAACTTCATCTATCATTTATCTTTTACAAACTGCTATTATTATTGCAGTTTTTGGCAAAGCTAATGCTAAAACTTAGAAGCAAAAAATTAAAAAAAAAATACTAGCACTGAATCAAGGACAGTCCTGCCATATTTTAGTAAAGCACTACTATGCTAGATGGGTACCAGTAAAATTTTAGTCTCAACATGTATTCCATGCTAGTTCTGAACTAGTGCCTAAATGGAATTGTATACATGGAAAACCTAGCACCAGTCAGGTTCTTCGAGAACAAACCAGACCTCAAGCTACCATAACAGATCAAAACCATACACCTATATCCATCCTATGTATTGGGAAGAAGATAAATAAGTACTGACACTCCAATCATTGGTCCTAACAGACAAATGAAAAAAGAAAATGCACAGACCTTGCAATTAGGGGCAATACTGGAGCCACCATGCCATTTTCCCTCAGCTATCTTATTGGTCTTTGGCTTCTTCTCCATAAACTTATCGAGAAAAGCGGACAGTGACAAGTCACTTAATGGGTTTCCATTGTACACAATTGGAGCACCTGATAGCAAGGTGCGGGCCATAGTTGCCACAGACGGGTGTACGTGGGATGCAAGAACAGAGAGCTCCCACCAGGCAGCCCTGTCTGCATTACTGTTACAAAAAGAAATGCCATAATTTACTAGATGAATTCTCCGCATGAGATGCATGCAAATGTGTATTGTAGTTCTCTAGGAGCACACACTGTATGTATACTTTGCAAGAGATGCAGTCAAAAGAGAGAAAAAGTCATATATAAGGACGCTTACCAGTAAGAAGGTTCTCTATGCCGTGGGTTATATCCAGCTGGCAATGTTGTACCTGCTTCAGATGTGTGCACTTCTTTGTCACCTTTACTGGGCTCTTGAATTTTACCATTTTCAACTTTAGGAGCAGCTTCTGCATTTGGTTTTTCTAATTCATCATCTGATGCCTCTACAATATCTTCAAAATGCTCTATTTCATCATCAATTAATTCACTTTGAAGCACCATTGACCTACCATTTTTTTAATTCACAGTTAGTCTACAAATACCAACAAGCATAATTATGATAGCAATGTTTTATATTCTTTTTTATCAGTTTGAGAAAAAAATGACATATGAGAACCTTTGACATAGTTTTTAATTTTTAGTTAGGAATGATGGTTGTGAATAATGCTATGCTCCAGACACTAACTTCAAAATTAACCAATTACTTGAAGGACAACATGAGCAAAAGAACAAAAAAAAATTACCAGAGTGGTGGCTTTGCAATGAGAACTTCTGAAAGTAAGAACAGGCACCCACAAGCATATTGAGGCGGCCGTTGAAGTGCTACCTGTGGTAGAACAAAAAAATTAAATCATGAACTTTTACATATTATAGACAATGAAAAAAAATATCTCAAACTACAACATTTGAAATTGGGAAAGAGGTGGAATTTGAATTATGCTTTGCATGTGTGGGAGTAAATATGGACCTGAAGGAGACGCTTTGAGAAGGCAGCCACTCTTTTCAAGTTGAGATCATTCTTCATTGCTTTTGTCAATAGCCCAATAAATAGCTCTGGCTGAGGAGACAAATAAAACATCAAATATCATAAACTGCAATTTATAAAAGACAATTGTAAGAATGATAGAGAGAGAGAAAGTACCTTAGAAGAAGTAAGTGCAGCTGGACTAAGAAGCTTTGCATAAAGAGCTCGGTAAAACCGATCACTGGCTATTTGGTTTTTCGAAGAGATCTGATACAGAAGCATCAAAGCTTGGACACCCACATTGAAATTCGCAGAATGAACCTTCAAACAGAAGAGGAAGGAAACCAAATGTTAACACTTATAAAATTTTACATAATCCAGGAGCACTCAGGTACTGTTACCCTTCCTTCAAAATTACTGTTAGTGCCTAAATAATTGCTTCATATGTGAATTGGAAATATTTTACCTCAAACCATTTTGGAAAACATTTTCTAAAGCTCATATGTTGAACATACAATAAACATCTTCCAACATATTTCTACATAATATAAGGATTCCAAAAGGTAATTAGTTGCTTTCTTTCCCACGTTGCTAAAATAAAATAATTCATTTTCCAGAATGGGAATGATGCAGATGCTGCTATTAGACTGAAATAATAAAGAACATATTATTTCAGAAGAAAAACTAACCAATCGGAAGAGGATAGGTGTTTGAACTTCTATTATATCATCGGCTTCATCACTTGAAACAAAAGGAAAAGCTCTGTTGACCCCCTGCATATAAAAGAAACAATAATGAAAATAAGGACATTATTGTTATACACTTGGAAGAGTGGTACTTCCTCTTCGTTGGTTTTTGTACAGTTACATCAAACTTGAGGCATGCGTATTATTAATTTATTATGAACAACTTATTGTATCAAAATAATATGGAGATAAGGTATACAGTCTTTTTGTCAGATGCAGATAATATTATCAAATTGTACATACAGTCAAAAGAGCAGATAAAATGCGAGAATCCATCTCAAAATTCGAGTCGGAGTCGGGGGTTTCCTGCTCACTCTTCTTATGCAGTTTTTTTTCTTTCCTTCCATTGTGCTTCCATTTCCCAGGACCTTTTTTGTCAGACTTGGATTCTTTGTGGGTTGCATTCTCAGAGGGCCTGGACATAAGCACCTAAAAGTGGATAGAAGAAACATAATAAAAATAGCTAACAGCATAATAACTGCTTTTTTTACTATAATTTTTTTTACACGTGTATGAAATTTCCATGAACTCCACTGTTAATGGAAACAAGTGGGTATTGCAGATATAGCAAATTTTTTAAAGTAGACATACGAGAAAGTGATACACAAGGCAACTACTAAAAAACAAAATGGAGCATAATACTGTGGAAACCTACCTTAAAGAGTGCAAAATAGACATCAACTGATCGCTTTGCTATTTTAGGACCATCCCCTCTTTTGCTGTGACGTAGCTGGTTCAGAAATATTACCTACAAAAGGACCAGAAAGGCATGGACACAATAAAAAAAAAATTAACAAAGCGACTAAACATGTAACTAAAAAGCAAAAGGTTTCAAAAAAGTGAAGCTTACAGCATGATACTGGGCACGCAATGTGATATGAGGCCTGAAGAGGAAAGAATCAATCTCATTGATGATAACAGCCTTCATATTAGGATGTGCATCCAACAAAAGTAATAAGTGATGCACTGCTCCTGATGCTGCTTTATTGTCTGGATCCCCTAGCTGTCATTTAGGGGGTTTCTTTTAGTTCAGTTATTTCGGCCTTGAATAAAACCAATCTTGGTCGAAATAATTCGAAACTTCAAATTGATGTCAGTCAGGTTCAATTCAGTTAAACAAATATCAAATGTAAATGTTTTGATGGCAAGGTAAATTCAATCACTGAACCTAAATACAAAATTAAAAAATTTGGTATCAAGTTGGCTATCAAGTATTACAAATTTCAGTCCTTTCATTCAGCTGAGTTTTGAGTTCATATCCTAGCTTTCTTCAGTTCAGTTTCTTTTTCCTGGTTCTCAGTTCAATTGAATGGAAACAAAAACCAAACAATAAGCATCCTTTGCTTCTGTATGACAAAGAAAAAAGAAAAAAACAAACAAGCACTAACTTTATTTACAAGAGCTGCCAGCAACCTTCTCTCTTGTTCTGATTTACTCTTTAAAAGAATAAACACTGACTGGAAACAAAAATGAACAAAAAGCTTAATTAGAAGAAGGGTCTTTGTGGGTGCAAATGCAAAATCCCAGGTATAAGACAATGAATGTGCAAGAGTCAACCTTCATGGCTCTGTCCTTGAGACTAGGAAGCATATCTTTTAATGCTTCTTCCAATGCAATCACAAACTTCTCATACCTAAGAATAATTTAGCACAACAAAGGATAAAGTAACTTTAACCACTATCATGATCATGTGCGAACAATTCTTCATCTTTAAGGAAGGCGCATGACATATGCACAAAAACTACTATTAAGAACGAGACAAAAAGAACCAACCTTTGTTTGAGGCACTCTTCCCAATACCAAAACAGCAGAAGGGAGTAGCCATCTTTTGTCTCCGGAAGAATATCTAGTGGCCTCTGAAACAGACTCTTGAGTTTACGGTCAGGCAATAACCTACCAAAATTTAATTATGAATCAGATAGAACATAATCTTTGAAAAAATTCAGGTCAGCCACTACAATACATCATATATATGCTGCTTATAAAAAGGCATTTATTGTATGTTCTTCCTCTATTGATTTCTTTAAAAATGCCAAATTCCCCTTTTTGTCATATTGAAAAGTCAGTGACGAAGGAAGGGTACTTTTGACAAATTGAAAGGCAATCTGGGAAGGCTAAAGCTGCATATTAAATATTATTTCAGATACTAAATGGCAGTAAACTATATTTCTGGTTCAAAAGTGATATTTTAAAATTCTCCAGGGTTATGACAAACTGAACCTTCCATAGATTATTCAAACAAATGGAAGTAAAAAAAAAGCACAGCATCTGACCTAGAAAGGAACAGCTCCTTTAGAGCATCAAACCCAGTGAAGGCGTACCGTTTCCCGACCTTTGAAGTCACCATAGCTAAAATTTTTCAAAAAGCAAATAGACAAATGTCTTACGAAACATTAGACAGATGAGCAATTCTACCATATCAACTAGCAAACAATCAGACAATGCAGGCTACTTTGTCACTATTTGAACTGAACAAGTGGTGCACCAGAGCAGCAGCTACATATTTTGTACAGGTACAATCCCAAGTTGAGGTAACAACAATTTATTCAAATCATTAAAATCCAGTTCTACAAAAGAGGTTTGAGTTCTATGTGTGAGAGAAGCAGAGAGCCTACTCAATACTCACATAAAAGAGCATCAAGGGATCTGACATTGGCGATAGCATTATCCTCTATCAAACAAGCAAAAGCCGATACTTTGTCGGCCGTAGTACCAGACCTTGCAGTAGCTTCTAGAAGCCTCAAACCTCCACTCTTTTTCTTCTTGGCCACCTCTTGATACTCTCTTGCATACTGTTGCATTAATCTCTCCCCCAATTCCTTTTTTTTCTCTACCAGCCTCCTCATTTCTTCCATCCCTGTAATTCTAGGATTGGTGCCCCTTCCTTCCTTTCCCAAAACCCTAGCTTCCAGTTCATCAGCATCCACATACCAACTGCCTGATGTGGTACAAAACCATACATTAGAAATAAATTCCATTTTTCTTCGAAAGCTTGACATTTTAGTTTACTGTCCTCTCGTGTAACTACACCAATCAACTTCTTTCCTTCTCTCAATTCATACTAAAAACAAAAATAAATATGAACCTGATAAAGTGCTGGATTTCATAAGAGGCAGCTCAGCACCCTTATGTGCCCCATCACTGCTACTCTCAAATGGAGCAATCTCCAAAGGCTTGGGTTTGTTCCTCTTAGAAACCTTAGGATCAGGTGTTTTCGGAGTCGGGTTCGCATTTTCATCAGAACTCTTAGCTCCCGACTTCAGGTCGGATCCTTTAACGGGCTTAACGAGTTTAGGTGGTTTGCGAAAGTCAGAGTCGTCAAAACCGGAGGAGTTAGAGGGAACGCCTGCGACAAGGCCGAGGGAAGAGGCGAAGGAGACCACATCGGATTGGAGCGTGGCGAGGTCCTCCGTCGTCGTAGAGGAAGCTTTAGGAGTTTTGGATTTCCCCATGGTTGCGCGCAGAAAGAGAGAGAGAGAGAGAGGGTTTAGGGTTTGGAGGGACCCTTGCGCGCCGGGAGCTGTGTTTATCAGAAAAACAAAATAGGCCAGTGGCAGGCCTTTCTGATTTGAAAATTCGATTTTGAAAAGGAGAAGCGAATAAAGCCCAGCCCATCATGTAAGGTGGTATGCCAGTATACACAGATCTAGAGAGAAAAAAAAAATCAGATCAGATCAGCTACTTAACCTGAGTTTGAATCTGACTGCGTGTAAGCCCAAGTTGACTCGATCGCAATGTCACTCATGAGCGCCTTTAACGGCGTGACGTGATAAAATCCTAACTGGATCCAAAGTTTCAAACTAAAGAAAGAAAGAAGAAAAATATTTGGGAGATATGATATCATAATCGAATCGATTTTGTTAATCAGATTAAATGAGTTATTATTTATATTAATAATTTTATTATGTAATTGTTTTTACAGTGTTTTTACTATTTAACTTAAATATCACTAATATGAATAAGTTCTCATTTAAATTGAATAATAAATCATTTAATCTAACTAACTAGATCGGTATCGATTATAATATCAATGATGATATCTGTATTATTGTATATCAGCTCTCAAAAAAGAATTATTAAGATGGTCTGGTTATCAGCATCTTTGTTGGCGCAAGTACAACTTGGGCTGCAAATTGGCAAATGCTTTGCTGGAACAACAAACAGTCTCTTCGTGACTAGTTGACATCACTCTGCTCAAGAGGGATCTTAAAGGAGAATAAAGGTATCCTAGACATGGGGTAACAGGGTTTCAACACTATGATGAGGTTTCTCTTTTATAAAATTTGGAGGGAAAAAAAGGAAGGAGAAGGCTTTTCAGATAAGTTACGCTGCTTGATACATTTATGACCTCATTAATGGATTTATATTCTCTATTGTATTATATTATATAACACAACGTATTGTTCGTCCGATTGTATTAAAATTCGTATGAAATAAATCTGTACGCTATGCAGCGCAGTAGAAGATCAAGACTCTCATTAAGATGGGGTGAGCATCCAATGTCATTATTTTTGATGGCACATCCGATATCATTAAATTTAAATGGTCCAATTTGATCTAAACAGTCTAGATTGAATTATATGAGGTACTTTTTATTTATATTTTAATTAATCTTAAATATTATAAATTCAAAAAAATTATGACACGTCATGAAAAAAGAGTATGGCAGCGGATGTTAATTCCATTAAGAAGAACCACACTTAATTACAATTTTAAATATTTTACAAATATATTACTTAAAATTTTCGAGTGAACCAGCATATATAGCTCTTCTACTATTTCAATATCAGAGAGGGAGAAAGAATACATCTGATGCTGTCATTCCAATCGAGTTTGATTGATCAATAGGACATTATTCCTCTTCACAATAATTGAAGAATAATACTCCTCTTTTAAATAGTATTCTTTTACCACATCATAATTTTTTTCTTTATAATAGTAATTTGTTGGTGTATATTTTGTTTTTTGTTTTTTTTTCATGAGCAGAATAAAGCCCTCCAACTTGGCCAGTTATGAAGAGCAAGAACAAATCATAGAAATGAGCTCAATCAAAACAAGCATATCACTGGTAATTAAAGAAAGTAAAATAAAAAATGTTTAACAAATCAACCAAGCTTTTACAATTTTTCCATATCCTTGAATGAAATCCAAGTGAACCACCTCTCCTATAAATTCATTCACATTTAAAACAAATAAAAAATAACTAAAGAAAAAGCAACCCAAAACAGGCAAGATACCACGCTATCCTCTCCACCGGAGAACAATCGATTTGGGCTTCTATTATGTTTCTTTCGACATCTCTTCATTGCGCAACAACTTCATCCCTCTTTGCATTGGGGTTGGCATCAAGAAGATTAAACAAAGATAATGCTTTGCGGGTCCGAACCCGACCCGCTTCTTTGAGTAGTTCAGCTAGACGTTTCTTTTCATCGTCTACATCGGGATTGGCCGTGCCAAGCTTCTCCTCTCTCATACCAACCACATGCTCTAAGATCTCTATTGCCTCATCCAATCTGCATTGCATTACAGTTTTAGAGAGAGTCTCTCAGGACTATTGTCAAGGCCTACGGTCTATCATAATAATAAAAAATATATATTATCAATAGAGAGACTAGAACTGGTTGGAATCGGCCGAAAGCCGTTCTCTGACCTCATGCTTGTATCAGTTAATGGGACAATACAGGCTGGTATGGTACCTGTTGATGCTGGCCTTCATGTCAATGCTAGCTTGCTATTTTTTTTTAAATTAAAATTGCATATGATATAGCATTTCTAAGTTTTTAATCAGTACTCTCTCTCCATCTAAAAGATTCCCATTCCTCTCTCTGGTTTTACCTTTTTAGGCTTGAAAGAACACATTCACTTTTATAAATACAGTAACAGATATATATTTTTTTGTGTCAGAATTAGTACTATCTCATAATTGAGATTCACCAAACACCTTTCTTTAACAATTTCTAAAGTTAGACTTTACTCCTAAAAAGAAACTAACTACGATGGAATCACATTTGTTGGTAATTAAAGCTAGCAGCACAATGCTCAAGCTCTATTAAAATAGGAAACTTCCCAGTACAATCAATGAGAATTCAGAAAGCAAAGCAATATAGAAAACAAATCATATCTTTATAAGAATCAGTACTTGAGCCAATTAAACAGTAAAATCATGTGCTCACAACTAAAGAGAATACATAAAGTACTCGCTTTGCCATATTTAATTGCAACTTTATGACACCCATTGCCATTACAATCTGTACTTTTTAATGACAATAGAAAGCACCAAATAGAAATAGAGATGAAAGAAAAGCACAAACTATAAAACAATGAAATACTTTTCATTTCTTCTCTTTTAATGTTGTGTGCATGCAAACCCTGACAAGTACCATCAGTAATCAAACTTAATTTTTTTTTAGAGGAAAGGCGATTCAAAATTTCTTAACAAACTCACAGCGGATTTTTTTCATTTCATATCTTGATAGATCTGGTATATTTGCTACTTTATTATTATATGAACCTCAGTTAATTAGACAGCACACGAAAATTCAACGACCATCCAAAAACTGCTTAGCAGATAATATTCCATGATATGTTTATAGCATTTCATTTTTCATTTTTACCGTAGAATCACATACAAGTATTTGACCCCTGGCAATTCTTGTTGTTAATTGAATTTAAGAAGCCGGCAAATCAGAGCTAAAACAAGGGCTTAGTAAACAGATCCAATAAGACAATAACACCAATCATGTTATCAGAACAAAGAAGAAAATAAAAATATTAACAAAGAGATAAGTAAAGATACATACCTTCCCATGGCATCATATGTTCCTGCAAGGTTACTATAAACACCAAGTGTATCAGGGTGGTACGGCCCGTATTCTTTCTCTAGAACCGTCCTAGCCTCCTCAAATAGCTCAGCTGCCTCATTTATAGCATATCTTTGCACACATGCCAGACCCATTTGGTTTAAAGCCACGCCAAAAAATGCCGATTTTTTCTCCCCACTGGCTCTCATTTTTGCAATTGCCCCTTTGAATGAATTATACGACTCCCCATAATTCCCCAAAATATAATACAAAACCCCCATTTGGGCCTCTATACCAGCTATGGTACTTTGTTGCCCTGATGAGTTGTTGTACATTTTTAGGGCTTTCTGGAGCAATTTCAGGGCTTGTTCATGCTCATTCATGGATTCATATATGGCTGCTACATCAGTCAGGCCGCTCGCTATCTCTTCTATTGATGTGCCTGGTACCGGTTTTTGGTATATCCTAAGAGCATTTTCACAGTATGACTTGCTCTCCCTCATTTTGCCGGTCTTATTATACAAATCTGCCAACCGCACAAACACTGAGGCAACTGTTGTGTGGTTCTCTCCTTTGCTAGTTTTAAAAACAGTAAGCGCCTTTTGGTATGCAAACACAGCCTCATCATACCGACCAAGAGACAAATAAATGTCGCCAATGTTAGAATCCACTAATGCGACCTCGGTCTCCTGGCCTCCACCTGATACCATTGCCATGCTGGAAAGCACTAAATGCTCAAGAGCCTCCTCATGGTCCCCCATGGTATCACAAATCAAACCCATAAGCCGTCTATCAGCTGTCTCATCAGCCGAGGCTGGCTCGAAACTCTCTTTGTGAATGTCAAGCGCCATCTGGCACATCTTCTTTGCATCATCAAATTGCAACGCTTGCACGTGTGCTTCAGCTAGGTAACGGCATGTCTCTCCAACCCGCGGATCAGTAGGCCCCAGCGCCTCTTTTTGGATCTCAAGGCCCGATTTGTAGCAATCAATTGCGGCATCCAGTTGGCCCAGGAGCCCATAAGTGTCTCCTAATTGCATGTACCCTGAAAATTTCGCCAACGCATGGTCTTGACCTTCTTCAATTACTGGTATCTCAAGAGACCTCATCAGCACTGGCACAGCCTCAGCATATTGCCCCAAGTTGCAGTGTATCGCAGCCACAACATGCAAACTCATGGCCAAGTTTAGGCTCGGTTTGCCCCTGGCACATTTCTCGAAAGATTTTGCAGCTCTCAGTGCATACTTCAAGGCCCTTCTTGGGTTATCGGCTACAATTAAATCCCTTGCATGCTTTAAAAGAAATGGTCCTAAATCCGGGTTGTCTAACCCGGAATCGTCATCCTGGTCCTTGGTTCCATTACTCAACCTCCTCCTGCCTGGCCCAGCCCGACTGGCAGACTTTCTCGATCCGTTTTCTACCTCATCAATCGATCCAACACTTTTTCTTGAACCCATACCTTTTTTCTTCAACTTTGTTACTGGCGAGTTTGAGAATTCAGTCAAGGGTGTGGCGGGAACATTATTATAGTTGCCATCATTGCTCTGTTTATTGTTGACACTCTCTTCTTCCTCTTCAATAACCCTAACAGCCTCCATCTCTCCCCCAACTAGATGGCGCAACTCAGAATCAATACGGGACTCATCGCCATCAGAGTTGAAACTCCCGCGTGAAGGAGAGCCACCCTCTGATCCTGAGCTCTCCATCTCACACACATTGTTGTACAGCTGCTCAATTGATGGCTCTCCCGGGCCAGCTTGTCCATCGGGGCCCGGTGTGGTGTTGAGGAGCTCACTTGGCGTCATTACTGTGGTTGGAGAGGAGTGGATGTTGCTGTTGTCTTTGTTGGTATGAGGAGAGATTTCAATTTCAGTTGTTGCCATTTCATGCATGGTATTTCCATCCTTTATTATACCCGGCATTTTTTTTTAGGAAATATGATGGTTACTTCTTTAAAAATTCTTATGATTTTTAGTTGATTCGGAGATAATGTGGCCTGCAAAGAATCAAAAGAAATTCAGTTTACATCAAGTGTTTTTGCTGATTATTTTTGTGGAACAGTAAAACAGTAAGTTCTTAATTAAAAATGTGGCAAATTATTCAAGTAAAAATCTGTTCTTAAAAAATAAGTTTAAGTTAGGTATAGTAACTTGAAGCAAGGTAGTTGTAACAAGATACTAAAGACTTGAAACTCAGCCATTGAGAGCAAATCCAATTAGCATAATTATAGCCAAAATTTGAGAAGATCAGGAAATAACAAAGAGAAAATTGAATGATTTTCCTAAATCAATGTTTAAACTGTAAAATCAAACCCAATTTATGGATCTCCCCATAACAAAAAAGGTCCAATTCCCAATTTATTGACTACATGAAGAGCAATGTGAAGATAGAAAAATAATTCTCAATAAAACCCAAAAGATCTAACGTAGAATCTTTTCTTAAACAAAATTTCTTAAAGAACAAGTCTTCAAACGATTTCACCTTCAACTGTTTGGATCAATTACGCTCAAATTAAAAGAATCTAAATGCAACATACTAGAAATAATATCACCGTAACAAGAACTCGACTTTAAACCAGTTAACCGCCGAATTGAAGAAATTACAAGTTTATTCAAAGAAGCAACGAGATTTCATAGCAAAAAAAAAACTAATTTCAGTGATCCGACGAACGCAGATCTTGCACTACAAGAACTAGCTACAAAATTAGCAACCAAATGCGAGTAAGTAGGATAGAATAGTGACTTAGAGAGACAGAGAAAGAGGGAGAGAGACGTACGCTAAAGAGCTTCCATTGAAATTTGAAGCAAAGCTTCTCAGCTTTTCTTTTTTTCTGAACAAAGAAGTTGGAGAGAGAGGAGAAGGGAACAGAGAAAAGAGAGAGAGAGAGAGAGAGATAGAGAGAGATGAGGTTATAACACTGATTAGTGATTATTGATTTTTTAGTAGTTGTTTTTCATTTAATACGCTGAGAGGAATAATGGGAGTTCGAGAGGTAGAGCTGTAGTGCGCTCAATTAGACAATTACACAGTTATCTGGGTTTTTTTCATAATGGTCCCTTATTTTTTTTATATTGCTTTGTTTCTGAAAGGGAAAAAAAATGGAAGTTGTTAATATATTAAAGGTTATTGTTATGGGAGCGGATACACAAATACGATTATTGATATCGTTATTAATATGAGTTTTATTATAAATATTAAATGAGTTATTATGTATATTAACGATTTTGTTTTATATAATATTATCATTATTCAACTTAAATGAGTTATTATGCATATTAATGATATTTAAGTTGAATAATAGAAATATTGTACAAAATAAAATCGTTAACATAGATAATAACTCATTTAATGTGTATAATAAAGTTCATATCGATGACAGTATGAATAATAATATCTCTATAATATTTTTCTATTGGTATTTTTGTTATGTTATCTGTACACCAATTGAAGCTACTGAAATATTTTTCTCTACCAACAGAAAGCTATTCAATTTGACAAATTTCATGGTCAATTTGTTTGATTATTGATTTATTTTCTGAAGAAAAAGAGTTAGTGAATTATTATACTATATCTTCCCAAGCTATATAGGTATTGGAGATTTATTACCTAAAGCGTAACTATGGCGTAAATAAAAATGTATATCATTATATTGAAATTTGTCCGGATTAATGTTGAAAATGCCGTGTATCATTGGTACTATTTTTTTCCTAATTTTTGGTTTAGTTTAATTACGTTTGGTCAAATTTAAAAGTTTTCAAAATTAAATTATAAAATTTTCAAGTGGTTTGATTGCAAAAAAAAATTTAATATGGCCAATTATGAGATAGTTATCATATTTAAATGGATGGATAGTGTGTTAAAATATTATTTTTGGTTGAAGCAATGTTTTTCAAATATAACAGCATCGTATCATTAAAAATGGATGTATATTAAAATCTCTTATCTGCCTAATTAAAATAATTAGAATTTTCTAAAACAAGCAACAAAAGTTACAAAACAGTTCTTACAATAAAGTTACATTGAGAAAGAAAAAGAAATTTCATTGCACATTAGATAAAAAAAAAAATGTTAAGTTACTTTGTGGATAAATAGAAGCAAGCAACAATAAAGTTTATCAATGTACATTGGATCCCTTCGGTTTGAGACTTCTAATTATTCCGAGGATTTTTTTATTTTTTTATTGCCAGAGTGTCATATCCAAGTCTAAGTCTAGGATTTCTTTGCAAGGCAGGAGATGGAAGCTTTTCATGATGTAGATTTTGCATAAAAGGACAATAAAATGTGCAAATATACAAAAAGACACGTAAAAAAAGACAGGAGTTTTCTCCAATCAGACGACAAAAGGAAAAAAACAACGTTAATACATCATAAAGTAGTACTACGATTTTGTCAATTTTCTTCTCCGCTGCTATTCATCTCTATTTGAGCAATGAACAGTTTCATGCTATCCAAAGTTGGACCGTTTGATGTTGATTGAATGGTTCATATTTCTTTTAGCATATTCATTCAATAATTGATCCTTAAGTTTAAAAATTTTAATATATGAGACTGAGACCAAGCAGATAAAATTAACATAGAAGGCTTTGTATTAATTATAGACTTGAATAGTACCAAATTATCAACTGTCATGGGATTTTACTACATTACACTTATACACATTTATACACATTATACATATGAAAATGAAAATACTTGTTTACAATTTACAAATGAGCGCTCCGCCGCTGATTACTTTAGGGGCTATTTCGCAATAAAGATTTTAAAGTGGGTGGGTGTAGAAAAACACAAAAAGAAAAAAGAGCGGGAAGCCGCGAAGTCGCAGTCAGAGACAGCAGGGACGATTACATCGGACGGTTGAGGGACAGCGGTGGCCAAGCGACTGCTTCGTTCTTATTGGCTGTCATATGTGGACCCACTCTGCCACTCTCAAAAAGTACTAAGACATGGTTCACGGGTTGCATCGGATCTGCCTCTCATGCACCGGGAGTTTTGACTTTTGCCTACCAATCTGTTAAGAAACCTAAGGTACATTTTGCTGAAAGTACTTTTGGTGTTTTTTCTGTTTTTTTTTTTCTCAATTGAGAGGAAGGTATCGGAGAAAATATAAGCATTTACATTTACTAACGAGTTAATCTATATTTTAATATTTATATAAATATTGTAAATTATTGATAAAAGTTATACCCATCTCAATGATGATATCTCCCCCAATATTTCCCTTCTTGATTATTATATAAAGAGAAAATATATATTCTCCTACAATTAAATTCCTCTAGTTTTGTCTCCTAATTCAAACTCTCGTTATTTGTTATAAATAACTTTCTTAACTTCTTTATTCCTTAATTCTTTAAAATTCAGTCCAATTAATATGAAAATATTAATACTCTAATATAAAAGTATTAATATTTTAGTACGAAATTATTAAATACACATTTTTGAGAAAAAATATAATCTCCAAAGTTAATATTCTTCATTTTTATCCTCTAGTCTAGTTAAAGTCTATTTGTCCATAACTAACTCATTCAACTTTCATTTTTTTCCAAAATTTTCAATTTTTTTTCTTCGCATTCGTACCGTTAATACTTCAATGTATAACTATTAATAATTTAATTTTAAATTATTAATATTTTAATGTGTAGATAATTGTTGATAATTATTAGTACTAGCATGCCAAAAATATTAATACTAATTTGTTATAACTAACTTTCTTATTCTTTAATTTTTTTTAAGTTCAATCCAGTCAATATGAAAGTATTAATACTCTGATATGAAAGTATTAATATTACAATATGAAAGTATTAATATACTGATACGAAAGTATTAAAGATATTGTTCTCTATGTTGAAACCTCTCATTTCCCCCCTAGTCCGGTCAAAATTTATTTATCCATAACTAACTCTCTTAAATTTCATTTTTTTTCGAAATTTTCAATTTTTTTTCAATACTATTAATATTTCAATGTGTAACTATTAATAGTTCATTTTTTGAACTATTAATACTTAAATATGAAATATAAGTGTATTAATATTTTATAATTGTACTGCTATTGATAAATATTAGTACTAACTTTTTTAAAAAAATTAATATTGACTTCAGAAAATATTAACACTTTAAATAATTCTATTGAGAAGTATTGAAACTTAAATTATAAGTCAGTAATTTAGATAGTTTATTTTCGAAGTTGAAAATATGTGCTTCTTTAACAACTATTAACGCTTCACATTTTATCTATAAATACTTCTGTCAAGCAATATTAATACTTGTAAGTGGGTAATTTATTTTCAAAGTTAAAAATATGTATATTTTTTATAACTATTAATACTTTACATTCCTTTTATAAAAACTTTCATTGTGCAGTATTAATACTTAAAATGCAAATCGGTAATTCTGATTGTTAGAGTGTTCATTCACAATAAAGTAAACAAATCTAGTCAAACTTTAAAAATTTGACTTGAGGACAATTATCTTATCTCTAAATCAAATCTTCAATAAAGTTCATATTCATATAAAGAACTTGATCTTTATATTCTCATTCGCTTTTAGAAAATTATTACTATTTAGTAATTAAGGAGTTTAATATTTTCTATAGTTACTTTAAATAGGCAATGACTTGCTTATATAAACTATAATAACTTTTATGTTTTTTGGTTTGAAGACCGCTAATGTCTAGTGTTTGAGGAATTTAGAAGATTATTAACGTCTAGTGATTAAAAAATTTAGTATTTATTATAGTTATTTTGAATATAAAGTATAGTGACTTGTCTATATGAACTATAATGACGTTTATGTTCATTGGTATTAATCATTTATACTTACACTATAATGATTTTGATAATCGAAACATTAATATTTTTTGTTATTTATGATTTTATAGTATTAATTAGTTCAATGTTTTATATGGTAATATTATAACTAAATATTAAGACTTTGAATATGTGATATAATTATTTATATATGGTAAGAAGACTGATAAGAATTTTTTAGTTTAGTATTACAATTTTATGTTTAATGTATTATTACTTTGTTAATTAAGTAATAAGATTTTCCGTTTAAGAACATTATATTAACTTAAAAAGTTGAAAATATGTATTTTGCACGATTTAAAAATACATAGTGAAGTCAATATTTAATATTTGTTAATTAAGTATTAAGACTTTCTGTTTATTATATTAATCGATGATCTAGTATATTAAGTATTAAATATTTAGTATATAGATTTGTGTAAGGACATATTAATACTTTGCGATGGTGAATATAATAGAGAGCTAATTAATTATTAAGACTCTAAAATTTTTAAAAATATAAAAGTCTTAATAATAATCAAACTGAGAGATTTGATTAAAAAAAATTACTTGGAGATAGATAATTATCAGATTTCTTATATAAAAGTTACGTACGAATTAAATCCGTACTAAAACTAACTAAACGGCGTCACCCACTTTTCATGCGGTTCATAATAAATGCAATACACCTGGCTCACGCCAAGCAAATTATTAATCCAGGACAGAATTTGCGCACCAGCTGGCAAAAAGGCCACACACACTTTCGTAGGTCCAGTCTGGCTATGCTAAAAAAAACCTCGTGATTCGTGCGGACACATCAACAGAAACGGTCGAGATCAACTTCATTTTTAAAAAAACCTCGTGATTCGTGCGCACACATCAACAAAAACGGTCGAGATCAACTTCATTTTTATATACAAATAAAATAAAATAAAATTCTCTTAGAAATTTTCACTGCCATTTTTTAAGGCTCCAGTGAATATTTTTTTAAAGGGTCTGTCGCCGCCCGTGGGCACGCTTTTGTCTCTAGTGAAAAGGACTGCCGAGGAATTTTTTTTCACTGTTTTTTTTTCTTATACACCCCTGTAAAGTAGTGAAATTAGATATTCGACCTCGATCCAAGCGCGGAAAGTCATCAGTACTGTTTTTATTTATTTATTATTTATTTACTTTTTTGGAGAGGAGAGTACTGCTGTATTGATTTCACACTTCACGGCGACATTAAATGAGTAGATTTACTATGAATTAAAAAACTATTTGCCTCTCGAAAATACATGTGAAATATGCTGATATGAATTGCGAAATACCCATGAATAGAGATCCAAAGAGGATCGTAGAACCTTCGAAAATTTTGAAAAATAATTATTTATACTAAAATTTTAAAATATTTTATTATAATTATACTGCAGTCAGTTCTTTAAAAAAAATTTAAATATATAATTATATTGAAAAAAATATTTTAACTCTCGTTAATTTTGATCAAAGTAGGTCACTGTTTTCCTACGAAAAAGATATATACAGAAAATCTACTTAAAAGTATAAATTTTTTCTTTCTTTTTTTTTAATGTGGCTTATTAGATCCGAGTGTTGAACACACTGATTTAATTTGGCTCATCTTACACTAGCAATTAGCATGTGATATAAAAAGAAGTAAAGAAACACTAATTTTTCGGTCATAATTGCAGGGATGGCACGGAAACAAAAGTTTGTTGTCTATATCAGAGTAGATATTTTGTCATCATCTCTTGTTTGGTGGCACAAAATTAAAATCTTACAACTCACATGCTTATTACAGTGGTCATAAATATCTAGACATGCACATACACATATACATACACATAAATGTACACATGCATGTACACACAAGATAAGTGAAAAAGTCTGTATCCGCCGTCATTAAAAATCATGACACTCTCGTTATCGTTGATTTTAAATGATTTGATTTAATTTAAACAATTCATATTTAGATATGGGAGATGTTTTTTTATTTATAATTTATGATACCCTACTTATCAGTAACATGAAAAACTATGATATAACTATGTCATAAAAAAAAATATGACAGCGGATGTGAATTCAGTCAAAGAGGATTTAAGACATTCTTTTCATAAAATTCAATCAAAAGTGGATTTTAATCTTGAGCTAGCTTCTTTCATGAGAAAGTATGTGTAGCTAACCGTATATTTAAATGTGGATATATCTCATAATATATTAAAAAAATGAAAGAAAAGTTGAGGTGCATAAATTTGATCTATTATTGAAGATTATAATATAAAAAGTGCTATGGAATAAATTGTAAGTAAATTATTTTTTATTAAATGAAGAGGGAAGGGACAAAATATCAGATGGAGATTTAAGATTTTTAGCTTCTTTTTTAAATTTCTAATAGGATGGTTTAGACTTCACTTATACAACAATTGATAATGAATAAGGTTTTTTTTGAGATAAATTAACCAATCCAACTTTAATGTTCATAAAAAATCCTCTATTTGGATTTCAAACCTATGATTTTCCATAATAAGGTCTAAAGAATTGAATTTTTTTTATCTATTCGATGAGTTAGAAATAGTAGAAGGATATGAAATTATGATGAAATAGTTATTAAATGAAAGTAGAATTGAGTATATTTGTGAAAAAACAGAAAGAGTAAAATTAAGATGAAATTTTGCAGTTGAATTTCTCATCTCTGCACTTAATTTAGTCCATTTTGATTTCACTTAAATTAAATATTTTGAGTTCCAAATATATTGTATTTATGTGAAGAGTTGAGATTCATTGACAAAAGGTTAACTCAAATTTTGGCAATGGTTTTAAAAAAAGCAAAAATTAAAAAAAAGAATTCAAAGTTTGGTTGCATGTCAAACTAAATGCAATTTGTATGTCATTTGAAATTCCACTAACAATTATTAAATTTCAAATAATTTAATAATTTCTAAAAAAAATTGCAATATTTATAAATATCAAATATCAAATTTCAAATTTCCTTTTTTTTTTACCGATTGTTTAAATATCAAATTAATTTATGGTTAATGATCTTCAACCCTCCTTGAAAGACCAAGTCCATGGGAAATGGGAACTGGGAACGCCAGGTGTCAAATGCTTTTTCATGCATATATTCTCTGGTCAGGTGGGACCCAGATTCGGTGGAAACAGCTTTTTGGTGGGGCCCACTAAAGATAACAGTCCTGTTTCTCATAATAATCTGTTTTAATTTCTGTTACATGTTACTGAAAGAGGGGGCCCGCACAGACTTACTATTAATAAAATGGGTTTAAAATAAAGGAGCCATCCTCCACGACTAATATTTTGACCACTTTGATAATTATTTTTTAAATAATTTCAAAATGAATTTTAAAAATTCTTAAAAATAGAAAAAAAATTATAAATATATTTTGTAACTTATAAACTGATTGCGTTTCAAATTTCATACAATTTAAGAGTAATATGATATTCCATCATTTATATTAAAATTTAAACTATTAAAAAATTTATGTAATTTTGACAGAGCATCAAATGACCTTTAAATTATATGAAATTTGAAACACAATTAATCTATAAATTACAAAATATATTTGTAAATTTTTTTATATATTCTTAAAATTTATTTTGAAATTATTTAAAAAATAGTTATCAAAATTATCAAAATATTAATTGCGAAATGATCCCTCCCTCAAAATATTAATTGTGAGGATTTTGGTTCTTTCACACGACTGACGATCTAGCCCCTCTAACGGTTGGGCCATCCTTTTCCCTGTAGAGAGGGAGGAGGGTAGAATTGACATTTCACCTAGGTTAAACGGGCTAATGGCAAATGAGCTCTCCCTTCGAAGCAAAGTTTTTTTCTTTTCTTTTTCCATTTTTTTTTCTACGCGAACACTTTATGCTGAAGGAAAGGAAGGAAGCGAAGTAGCGAACTCTTTAGTTTGGCAGAACTGTGGAAAGTAAAAACAGAGCTGTCCGAATAAAAAAAAGAATTAAAAAGGTAACATAAGTACATAACACTTGGCTTCTATGGGTTTACTTGGAATAAAGAAAGGATTAAAGAAATAAAGATCGTGAAAATTAGTCTTTAATTTAATAAAAAAGAGGAGAGATTACTTGACAATGGTTATTTTGATAATTTTGAAAATGATTTTTCAAATAAATTATGAAATATCTTAAAATAGAAAAAAATTTATAAATATATTTTTGAATTTATCTACTGATTGTGTTTCAGATTTAATGTAATTTAAATATCATTTGATATTTCATCAGAGATTATTAAATCATAATTGTTATAAATTGTTTAACTTTTAATAGTTTCTAATGAATATCGAATTATATATAAATGGTATGAAATTTGAAAAAAAAATGATAAAACTAAAAAGGAAATAAAAACATAGAAAGATAAATGAAAGAATTTTGTTGGTGTGTGTAGTTTGGAAGTTGAGAGCACTTTCTTGAGTAGTTACAACTCACAAACATCAATTAGCATATGCATGCATTAGGGAAATGTTTTTGTTTGGCGAGAAAAGGTGCCAATAATTAATTCCATATTAAGTAAAGTAGGCGATTAATTAACACTAATTAGTACGATGTTTGCATGAGAAGAGAACCACAAACAAGATTAATTTGGTTGTTGATTGATTAATTAGCAGGTATGAAACCATGAAAGTGTGATTGAATTGCTTACCAAGAATAAGTGATTCAACATTTTGTTACTGATTTGGTACTCCATTCAAAAAAATTTCTAGTTAGAAACTTTGATATTATCTCAAATATGTAGGTGTGATTTATGGAAGCATTCCTTACCAGACAAATTTTTACTGGGCTTGATCTTGACCCAACAAATGGTCCTATTTTATGAGGTCCAGTGAGAGTTGATACATTTCTGGTTTCTAATTGGGACAAGTAGACAACCATTTAATCTATTTACTTTTGTAATAAAAAGTGAAAAAAATGATAACCGTGTCTCATATATATTTATAAGTTTTTTTTTAAATATTTATATTTTATATTGATAGGATTAGAAATATTAAAAATATGTATTTTAAACTATTCGACATAATTTCTAACATACTTTAAAAAGTAGAATTTAAAGTAATAAATATTTTATATGTTAGGTATGAATATTTTCGATAATAAATATAAATAATAATTGTATTAAGTATGAATATTTTCGAATACATAGGGTCCCTTTTTTTTGTCATAAATCTTAGATCTGTGTTTTGTCACACAGGTGGATTTCAATGTTAAATATATAAAAAAAAATGAGAACTGAACTCATAGATAATAAAATCAAAATTTATTATAAATATGGATGTATCATAAGAAACTTAGAAAATAAGTTAATTTGTGCTAATCCTGGTTCGTGCCCTAATCACTTTTTTCCTGACATAAATGTGGAAGGAAAAATTAGATTTTAATAAAGGTCATTTTTTAAAATTTTTACTCTTGAAAGGATCAGAATTTCAAATTTCTTTCTTAGTTGCAATTTATACCATTGAAAGGTGGGAACTTTAAAATCTGGAAATGGATACTTTATATACATTTAAAAAAACAAAATTAAATGGATTCAACACTCATCTTTATTTCAAAAAGGTAGGAACTTTCATTATTATCTTTGAAAAGAAAGAATTTCAAGTCTCTATTATTGATGAGCTCAATTTTTAAATTTCTATCATTCAAGTGTCAAACTTTCATATCTCTACATTAGATTTTTTTTTCAATTGAAATGTGTATGCTTTTAAAACTTGAAATTCACTATTCTAGAATTTCAAATTTCCAAAATTCATTTAATATTTTTTTGAAATTAAATTTGAATTTTTTTTCTTACATTTGTCAAATAAAAAAGTTGGAAATCTTCTGGGATTACATACAGACCCCGTGGCTGTATTCTGTTGATCCATTTCCTTTTTATTTGAGAAAGGAATGTTCAAAATCCACTTTATAATTTTGACCAAGAATCTCTTTGTTTATGATCATTACTAGCCTTTTTCTTTCATTCACGTTTTTCTCTTCTTCTTTATATTAAATTAAATTAAAATATGACACGCAAACATATTCCAATTAATACAAAATATCTTGACTTGTAATTAAGTTCTTACTCCGATTAATTTTTTCACATTATTCTTTACACTCACGCATATATATGCTTAATATATACTAAACATATGATATATTCATATTATTTTGCACTAAAACAGTTTTGACTTCTTGAAATAGTTAGTCATACATACATACATACATACATACATATCATATCGTATGATACTTTTGATGTGACATTCATGGAACCCATAATTTCTTTTGTGGTCGTCTCCAAGCTCTAGTCCCTACAACTTTTCTTTTTTGTAATGTTATCATCTTTTTGTCAATGGCCTTTTTTGACTGCTCTCTCTTTGTTCTGAGCACAAAGAAAGAGAATCCACAATTAGAATCCTATCGTTGCATCATGTTGCTTGATAGAGGTGACCAGAAAGTTAATTTGGGGTCAACATTGGTCAAAAAAGGGGATCAATTAGTGGTGCATATCCACACACACACACACACATATATATATATATATATATATATATATATATATGTATGTATGTATGTATTTATATATGCAAGTCAAAACTCTTTCTCATCCTAGGAACTTTTTGTGTGGTTCGTCCCCAAGAAAAGGAAAGAACATTCTGAGTTTGATGGTACAATATTGACCGGGAATATAACAAGATGGCGAAATGTGAGGTTTGGATTTTTACTACTGTTGTTTTGAAAAAGAAAATTTACAAAATTGATTTTGATCAACTAAAAAAATTAAATATATATTTCAATTAAAATTTTTTGGTAGTGCGTTTTATAATTTGATTGTAATAATTAAGAGATTATTGTTTTAACACTTAAATAGAATATTTCTATTTGGTCATGTTCCACTCCAACCGTCTGATATAATGATAGTCTGATAGATGTATAAATTATAATAGTAAAATTATTAGAGTAAAGTTAGTGTAAACTTAGGTTTACTAAGGGGTTTGATATACTTAATTAAAATCTATCGAATTGGCTTAAATTTTCAAATTCAAGTTGCTTAATAAAATTTTCATATTAAAATCTCATAGTATACCGAAATTTTTTAGTTTTAGAGTTTTCTAACTATTTGTTTCATATTTTTTAAAATATCCTATTTTCGATACAAACATTCTTTATTTTATTATTATTTTAGAGTCATTTTAGAAAATCTAAAAAAATAGTTATAAAATCCTTAAAATAGAAAATTTCAGTATCCTATAAGATTTTAATATGAAAAATTTATTGAGCAACTTGAGTTTATCATTTAGAACTGTTTTAATAGTTTTTTTTAATTAAGCTTATGAGAGATATTGGTAAATTTAAACTCAAGTCAGTTTTACTCAAATTATTAATCTTGAATTCTCAGTAGAACTTTCTTATCAAATAACAGCCACTTGATTGCATCAATAAATTAATTACCATCCCAATGTCAAATGTGTATTGGAAATGAAGATTTGATAACAGTCTAGACTTAGGTGCATAGTAGCTGCAAGCACTTACAACCAGAAAATTTTGCACTCAGATTACATGCTGCGAAAGGATATATTCACAATTACCAACCAATTCTGACTATTATAATAACTAATTAATTTGAACATTCTTCAAATTTCAATTGATAAATACTTTATTTTACTATTTAAGAAGAACATGTATTATTATTTTTATTTCAATTTTAACTATTTGGTCATCAATCAGAAATCAATTAATAGTATATATACTGAATCAATGAATTCTTATATCGCCAATGACTAGTGCAACCTATCTAAATTTGCATGTAACCATTAAGGTTTAGTCTTATCTTACTTTACCTTTGTCCATTAAACATTGGCATTATCTATTAATTTATATTGGGGGTTTATGGGTAATAAACAGACAATCAGTAATTATCAACTAAAAATCTAAAATGATAATTTACCTAGCTATAGAGACCGAACTGATAGCAAAAAAATAATATACTATTTTAAACTACATGTTCATATATAATATCGTAAATATTATGATGAAGTTTAATCTATATTTTGGTCTCATTACGTTTTGTTTCAAGCAGATGCTCACCTGTTTCCATCTTAACAGTAAGTACAAATTACAAATCTATCTCACTGTTTTGCAGAGCATCACTGCACAGTGCACAACCGCGCATTACGCATAAAAGATGAACATATCAAGGGTTGAGATGTTATATATGTGATCATATGGCATTGGTTTGGATCGAACGTTGACATCTACCTTTTCTCTCCTCCTCTTCTTCATATCTTTTTGTTGGCTTTGTTGTGCTTGAGCTTTGCATGTGTGCAAATACTCATTACATTTGTATGTACAAGAACCATATATATAAAGGATGCAAAATATACTGGGGAAATTAAGTTTGGGAAGATTTAACAGGCTGATGATGCTTATTAATTTTCATATATATGCAACAAGAAAGAAGAAATCACATGCATGTATAGGTCGCAGAATATAAAAAAGCACATGTCATTTTCTTATCTTTGGTACATTCAAGTTAAAAGTTGATATATATGTGGGACATAAATTGTTAAATATTCTCAAAGAAAACACATTGTGAACTAGCAAGCAAACAGAGAAATTATCAACATACAAAATTTAATTCAGTTCTATTCTTAGTAGTTTATATCTCTTTTAATGAAATTTATCAAAGGAATTAATATTGCACCTAATTATTTCTATCAATGTAATAGAAACAAGATAAAAACTTCAATTGGCTTCGTAAGTCAATTAGGTATTTGGTGATCGATGCACCCATGTAGGAGCATCTTGTTTCTTTTCCTTTTTGTTTTCTTTAAGTTTTGTCAACCTCTAGTAAAACAAAAATCTGTGGAAGGATCGGTGCCGCTACGACGCTACGTGTCTATAAATACCCACATCCTTTCCCTGATCCATGAACCAAAACTGTACTGACATTCTTCTTCATATCAACAATCCTGCATGCCCGGAGCCATGGACAGCAAGAGAGAGGAGACTATAAGGCATGCAATCTCTCTCTCTTTCTTAGAGACACTCATATAAATTCACAGAGAAAGCCAGTTCAATTCAGCTGAGAGCTTGTATCTTAATTTTCTGGCATCAACATGACCAGTGACAGTACTAATTGTTTTGGTTTTCTTGTCCAGGAACAAATGTGCAGCATGTTTTCGGCAATTCAACAAAATTGAACATTTGGTGGAGCACATGAGGATCTCATTTCACTCGGTACACGAGCCTAAATGCAGGGTGTGCCAGAAGCATTGTAGGTCCTTTGAGTCTCTTAGGGAGCATCTTATAGGTAATTAAGCAATTTAACTAAGATATGAATTCAATTAACAGAATGTCAATTATATTTTTTGTTAGCTGCTACTAATATGGCAGAATTACTTGTTTCCATTTTGTTAATTATCACCTTATGCTATCCACCTGATTGCTTTAAAAAATCTGCAATGATGTAATTTGTTTACTTCAATACAAAACTATTAGATGACTAAAGGAATTATTGACATGATCTTTGTAACGAGCATATCTGACATTGTAGTTATCCAAGTTGCAATACATGTTTTGTTTCATTTATATGTCTCGATTAATCCTTTTACTTTTGTGCAGTCTCTAATACAGTTGTTTCTCTTGGTTCCAGGGCCATTACCAAAGGTTGAATGCGCACGAGTTTTTAGCACACGAGGGTGCAGCTTGTGCTTGAGTATATTTGACAGCGCTAATGCTCTTAGGATTCACCGTGATTCATGCCAGTATCCTCGTATTAACTCGGTATATACATATAAATAGAGCCACACTATTTCTACTAAAAACAATTAAAAGGCTTTTCATTAAGTGAACTTACTAATTGTTAACCTAAATAAATTGCTGATAAAATTGTGATTTTACAGGGTTTAGTCCCTCGCATGTCGAGGCTAAACTTACAGGGTTCAACTGGTGACTCTCAAGCAGTCGCTATGGCATGCACAATGGTTGGAGGTGGAAATGATGGCTCAATTGACCTATGTGCAAGGGTTTGCCTCATTGGTGAAGATGAAAATATCATTTTCCATGCTTATATCAAACCGTCCATCCTTGTCACAAACTATAGGTAAACTTGTGTTGAAATTACTATTACAACAACAAAATTGTTGATCACAATTTACAAACTATGGGTTGGAACTTCTGGTTTATAAGCCTGATAGTCTAAGAGATTTCATATCCAAGGCCTGCTTTGGCCCAATAGCTTTTCAATGGGCCTGTATATAAGAATTTTTTTTCACTTCAATAAACAAAAAAGCTAATTAGCATTATTATTTATCATTAAAGCTTGGAGAAAAATTAGAAAAGATTAAAGTAATTAATTGTAATTAAAACCAAAGAAAATAGGCCTACTAGAGAATGCAAACTAAAAGCTTCATTTTTGTTTTGTACTTTTTATTAGGTATGAGAAAACGGGGATAAGGCCAGAGCATTTAAGAGATGCAATACCTATACAACAAGCAAAGAGGAGGATCCAAGATATCCTATGCAATGGAGAGCAAGTGTGGAAAATCAGGCCAAGGGGTGGCAGAGCAAAGATACTGGTAGGAGTTGGCCTTGGTCATGACCTAGCTTGCCTTGGTGTAGACTACCCTTCTTTCATGCTAAGGTAATTGATTGCCTAATTAATTAATTACACTAGATGTTAGTGAACAACATAATAGTAATACATTCAATAAAGGAATTAATTAGAAGCTTGACTATATATTAATTGATTCTTGAAATGATCATAGGGACATAGAAAACTATCCACCATTGATGAAGACAAGCAAGCTTAGCAACTCTCTCAAGTACCTCTCACAAGCCTATTTAGGGTGAGATTTGATCATAAATACTATATTTGTTTTTTGTTATATTTTGTTATTTACATATGTTTGTTGTTGTAAACATATATTTTGTTTTTGTTATATTTGTTGCTTTATGAATAAGGATTGCATATATAAGCACAACTTGTACTTTAAAAAAAGAAAAATAATTCACTCATGGGTGTGTTTGTGATGTAGATATGATATCCAAAACGGCGTACAATATCCATATGAGGATAGTGTAGCAGCAATGAGGCTATATCTCAAAATGAGATCACAACCTCATCCAAGGGACTACTTTTTTGGTTCGGGCGAGGCCCGTAATAGCAACAATTTCCCGGCTTGGAAGCAAAGGGAGCTGGAGAGGATGTCGCCGGAGGCGTTGTTGCAGCTTTCTGGATCCGATTACTACTGCTGGTGCTTGGACTCTTACAAGTAATTGAAGAACATAGAAGGGATTATCCAAAAAAAAATATGTAGTGTGATTCGGGTGTTTAATCCAGCTTGAATAATTATGTATGCTTTATGTTTAAGGTAAAAAAATGTGGTGTTATATAATATATCTAGTGTATCAATTGAACTTAATATCAATACATTATTGGAGTGATTGTTTGATGTGCCTATGTCAAATGGGAGATAGACACAAAAATTTATGTCTTAACTAATTAATTAATTGCAGCAAGGTACATAAATGTACAAATAATGGAGATTCTGTATACAAATTATATTAGCATCAATTTTGAAAACCAGATATATCAGATATCAATCAATTACAAATTCAGCATTTGCAACTTAATTTATCATGGGAGTGACATTGTTGTTGCACTTGCATGATCCTTTTCATGCTTCTGATGAATGTTATGATCCTTTTCATGGCTTCTATACAGCTTGACAAACTCAAGGCATTGTCGAATGATTGTCAGTACTGTGAAGTGTGTCTCAAAATCATTTTTTATCGGAATAGGGTATCTGAGATTGCTGGACTTGCTGCTAGTGTAGTTCTCTATGAAGTAGACACAGTCTGTTCTTGCTCTAAATGCTACCTCTCGCTGCAGCTCCTCCGATTGTCTCATTTTTCTAATTGACTTTTTGTGGGTTAGCACCACAACCAGATGCAAACCTGGAAATGTGTTAATAAGGCATCAGGGATCATAGATCTTTTTTTTGTTATTAATCAGTAGATGTACACAAATTTTAACAATTAGATTGGTAATTTTGATTTTTTTCCAGGAGTAAATTATGTATATACAGATTACTGGTAAATCAAGTGACATCTTTCAATATAGTTCGGTACATGTGCTTTGATGATTTTGTTTTGATCCGTTGAAAGTTGCAATCAAATTAGCAAGAATATGTAAAAAAACAATTTTATGAATACAGATATTTTGGTAAAAAGAAAGAGATGAATCCCATGTCAATAATTTGCAACTATTAATCGAAGGGATCAAATTTGTAGAACTTAACAACATTCAGCAACACTTTGATCAAATAAGAAGTATATGGATAATAATTCAGGGGGTTCTTCCAATAATTTACTGTTCTGATGTTAATTTTACCAATTTCTAACCCATCAAAACATATCTATTTTTCTTAAGTAAAGAAAGGACATGATCTTGAATTACTATTTAATCAAAATACATGTTTCTCAGAGCACATGTCATGATCTTGAATTACCATTTGACCAACTATGTGTCAGACCAAAAACAGGATCTCAATTCAAAAAAAAAAAAAGAATCAAAGAACAATAGTTGTTCACCTTGTTCTCTCATCGGAGCCACAATTTCAGGCAACCTTTTGATCACCATGCTCCGCTCCGTGGTGGGGCCAGAGCACCTAATCACCATGATCACACACTCGACTCTTTCAAGCCCCGCAATCATCGCCTTCACATCTTCCTTTGTGGTCTCCAATCCTATCTCTTTCTCCACCAATGACACCAACACGTCTTTATCAATTATCTGTTCCCCACCAGGATCAACACTTGCATGCACTACTCGTTTAGCCTCACCGATATCTCCTCCTGGCGGCCTCGATTCAGCACGGAGAAGCAGTGGCCCATACTCATTGGCCAGTGCGCGACAAGCTGTGTTGACAAGGGAGCTCTTGCCATGTCCTCTAACACCAACTACTAAAACCGTAGGCGGTGGAGGTGTTATCATGGCGGATGCTGTTGCGTGGATCTCATGGCGAAAGGAGGAGATGGAATCATCTTGGCGGAGCCGTCGGAGTGTCAAGATCACGGCAGCACCGCTTGTGATCGCAGCGGTGAGTTTTAAGAGGAGGGAGAGGGAAGGATGCATGCTTTGAGGGGGGGCTTATAATAATTGGCATTAATCGATTATGAGGTTTAGTTTGGTTTTTGTTAAACTTAGATAAAAAGGAGGGAATAAGGAGAGGGGGTTGTTCTGAAGGAATAGTTTGCTACTGTTGTTAAGCAAGAGATTTTGGGGCTTTAGATGTGATGGAGCATTAATTAAGCTTATGGAAAAATTAAGGATGAGATTTGGTTAATTTTTCATATTAGGTTGGTGATAACGAAATACCCACAAAAAGAATCAGCAATAACAATTCATAAACCATTCAATTTAAGATGTATATGTTTGACACTTTGAAAGATGCATTGCCAACTTATTATGTTCCTAAAAGCAAAAAGTGGATGTCTTAAGCAAGAAAGATTCTTTAAGGTTCTTTGCTTGGAAATGGAGATGGAACTTTTTGCCTTTTTTTTTCTTCTCTTGAATTGTTTCTTTGTACTGGCTACACATTCTGACAGAATATTAAGTAAATACGAATTAGAAATTAAATAGTTTTTCATCCATTATTAAATAAAAATATGACGAGACCCAATCATCCCATGACTTCGCATCCGATGAAGTAACACATGTGATTCTATAAATTCTAATCATTGATAACAAATCTAGAAACTGTCAGCTCCCTATAAATTTGCTCATGATCGAAATTGAATGGTTTCTGCCACACCTGCAATTATTTTTTTATGACAGATTTTGTGTGGCTGGTTTTCATGTGAGAAGAGGTGCCAAGCCCCGGAAAATCTGAGCTAAGCCGCTATGTAATTGCACCTGGCACCGCAGCACACAATTATTCATTGAGATTTCACAAGGGAAGATCAGATCCCAGCATGAAACCAGAATCTTATGGTGGAAGAAGGAAGGACTGCGTAGAGCAACAATGGCTCAGATCAAGAAACTATCGTTACAAATTGCGAACAGTGCAAAATATTACATTTATTACCTTATTTCTAGATTAGATATGATAGCAAGGCCTAAATCCAAAACAATATATATGCCTAACAATTTCTGTCAATTTTTAAAATAAACCACTGAATTTGTTAATTTATTTATTCATTTTTTTTGGAAATGTGCCAAAATTAGGTACATATATTTTGGTTAACTACACGCACATATTTCTTCAAGATATTGCAACTCAATACAAAACGAAATGGGAAAAAAATTCAGTGGGAAAAATTGGAAAAATTCCCAATTATTTATACATAAACATTACAACATCACGGCTTAAAAGGAACTTAAGCACATTCATAGAAAGATGTGGCATTGTCAATTACTGTCTCACACAACATAAACATCAACAGCCCAAGACAAAATAGCTAAACCTGATAAAAAGAAGCAAACTTAAACCAGTATCCATTCTACCAGATTAAAACCCCAGAAAATGTTATAGATGCCACCAGTTTTCATGATTTCCTTTCTAAATTTCCCTTCTAAATTTGAAGAGCATTGGCAATTGAACCAGCAAGGCTGAGCACCTCAAATGGAGCTCTATTTTCAATAGCTTTGATTGTATCAGGCAATGAATCTGTGATCCAGAAGTAAGCAAACGGACTACCTCATCCATCCGAAAAGAAACACATTGACCCTTTTAGTGTTCGAATATATTAACAGGACAGGTTTATATAGACTTGAAAACAATGTTTACAAAATCACTATAACTCCAACCGAATAGTTTGATTGGAAGCTGAATGAATATACTATTGGTTTTTCTTTGTGGATTTTCCTAATTACTTTAAACCCTAACTAAAATCTACTCCTATATAAGAAATTAAAATTAATGCACATCAGAACTTACTTTCCATTTTCAAAAGACTTTCGTATGTTATCAATTGGATGGCTTTCAAAGCTCTAGATTGATAAGCTCTTAATCTTGACTTAAACATCTAATTGTTTGGTTTGTTGTTGACTCTCGAGTTCTTTCAAGAATTTGCAATCCTCTTTTTCTTTTCTCTGGTTATCCGAATAATATGACAGAGTATCTAGTCTTTAAAGGAGCAGATAATTATGATCATGATTTATAAATCTTGGAGACTTAGCCTTTAAATATAAATGTCAGGTTCTCAATTTAGCATAACCATAGTCTAAAATTGACATAACATGCACAACATTGCTAAGAACATGCCAAAATAACTATAGCCAAAAAATAATTTCAAGTCAATCTTAGATGCTAAAATTAATTCACACTAATTTCTAGAAAAAATTATGAGATCTGCCAAAATATTTTCTAAACAAATCCCATAATATTTGCTATTGTGTAAATATTATTTTAGACTTTATTTAATCCGAAATTATTACATGTATTTTAGTTAGATTAATTATAATTAGTCCATTAATAATTACAATTAATTAAATTTAATTCTATATGTTTTCGGTTCGAAACTCTAATTGAAATACGTATAATATCATTCCTTAAGTAATTACTTATTTTGGCATTATTATCCGTGACAGCATTAGAAATATAATTATAATACACGCATGTCCAATTTAATTTATTGCATTTAAACGTCTCTAAATCCAACATATACCAATTTCAGGGCAGGCCCACGTACCAGTAAGAACAGTTGATATATATGACCGAATTTATGTTTTTACTTTTAAGAAAAGAATGAGAACCATGCAGTCATTAGTTTATTGTAATGCGTATCAACAATCAGTTAACCAACAACATTTTGATAAGATCTGATTAGACCCAGAATCAATCCAACAAATATCAGGCCAAGTTGAACAGCATTTATCTGTTAACTGGTGGGATTTGAACAACCCAATTATAGTTTAAAAAAAAAATGCACAAAACTATGTGAGGCTGTTTTTAATAACAATTTACATTGAAGCTTAATGGGAGCACTCAGAGTATCAATTACACAACAAAAGAAGGACAAGAATTAAAATAGAGTAATTACCAGAATCAGTAGATAAGAAACGAGACCATGATTGCTTGGGAAACACGGCATGTGTTACATACGCACTAACATTTTTAGCACCGTGTGCGGCCAATACTTTCTATAGTCATGAACAAAATAGATGATTAAACTATTAAACATGATATGGCTAATGCAACAGAAAGATATAATGCGCAAAGAATAGTACTGATTAATGTACTGGGAACTAATCATGGGGACTTTGACCAAAGCTCCATGCATTCTAAATATGAATTTTGTGATGATAAGGAAGATAGGTTGAATCTCGAATGTAATGAAGCTTTGGTTTTTTAAGGTGAAGAAACATGTGGTACATGATGTATCACTTTTTGCTAAAAAAGGTACCGTCTTTTGCAAATTAAAGTATAAAATAGGTAATTTTTTTACAAAAATTAACTGAAGCCTTTTTGACTTCTGACAGTAATTCTGGTACCTGATACTCGATTAGCGTACCTCCTGACTGTACCGAATCATCGACAATAACCACATGCCTTCCTTCAAGATTTCCTTCCTTTATCCTTTATTCTCTTATCCCCTTCTCTGACTTTTGCACACACCACCTGGAGTATATTAAATTAATTTTACAATGTTAGTTTGTTATATATTGACAGCAAAGCCACTCAAGCTTCTTCTTTTGGTTAAGTTTTGGAATGAGACCCAAAAAAATATAAATTGGTTCTATTAATAAGTGCCATTTACCAATAAAGGAACACAGATGCCTTAGCAAAATTTTCTCATCAGTTTATATGGAATCAGTGGGATAGGTATGCTACTGGAATTGGAAGATTAATAGAAGTCTATTTGGTTCTAATAACTTCACAGTTTTACTGAACTGCAGTTCTAATTGGTGATAGGCCTCACCTTTCTAGGGAGAAATGTAGATTCATGTCCCCTAAAAAACATTTGAAAAGGAATAAATACCAGGATTAACGAAAGCATTTATTTTCAAAAAAAAGAAAACTTCACAGTTTTACTAAGAGAAATAATAACCATTGGGAAATGTGACAGTTGATTGTGAAAGCGCTTCCAAGCCCCATCATCTGGGAAAGGAATTGATATCTAGAGAAAAAAATAGGTGGAAAGATCAATGAAAAACAAACAAATGAAACATATAAGGCAAACAAAGAAGTAAAGGATATATGAAAAAAGATAAAAAGGTAAAGGATATATGAAAAATACATGCTAAGTATTGTCCTGACATTTTTGGCATCAGGGAGTTGGCGCAGACGGTTTAATAAGAGAGGAATACCCGTTTCAAAGCAAGGCAATACATCATCCCTAAAATAGAATCTTTCCTGATTTAAAAAATGAGAATTAGAAGAAAAAAAAACATGGCGATTTATGTGGATATAATGAAAACTCAGCTGCATATGAAAAATTCTCAATTAATTTCTTTCATTTTGTAAAGTTTCATCAAGAACCATAGGCACAATTTTATTCTAGAAACAGAGACAACAGACCTGCAATGCATGGATGTCATAAATGATGAGACTCGTGGGCCTACCCCTTGATTTCGGAATATCTGAAAGCATCCTCGCCAAGCTAGAGGCTGTTGCCACATCACCCCTCCTGTCAATAAGGGCATGTCTCGGTCATCTTCATCAGAAAGCAGGAACTGGGACATGTCAGTGCTCATAGCTAACAACAGAGCAGCAAGTCAGGGTAAGGATTGTGGTAACTATTCACGTAAAATAAAGTGGATGGTGGCCACAAAATTGGACTTAAGAAAGATGAGGCAGATGAGTCAAATGGGTTAAACAACCAACCTGTCTATGAATCAGAGGTGATTATTCGATCTACCCATTCAGTTAATGCTGAGACCCTTGAAGACATTGTATCTGATGCCAAGAGCAGTAAGGTATTGATGTACTATCCTTCTTTCAATTATATCTTATTGGGATCTTTAACTATATATTGAATTGGTGTTTCAATTAGTAATTAATGATCTGTATAATCCATTGCATCTATGCATTGGTAGGAACAGTTTGACCTGATAGCTTGTTATGTCTGGTACTGCCCAAGGCTTTCATGTAGTTGGCTTTGCATATCTTTTGGCCTATACTGTTTTGACTTTTGATTGCCCTTGAGCCTCAAGTACATTTTAATATAAAATTTGTACATTATTTAATGTATTGATTACGTCCTTGAACTGGTGATGTTACATGGCTAAGCTACTGATTTTGTGGTTATTACTGCCGTATCTATTAATTGATTGAACATTTCAGATGAACTTGTTAGCTTCAGTTGAGAAGCTGACTGCCATGCTGAAAAATGTGGTTCACATTGAGGAGAAGGCCAAAATCACAAAGGAAGAGGCCGCCACTGCTGGCGAGAACACCCTCAGCAAGGTTGAGGAGCTCAAGCAGATGCTCTTACGTGCTAAAGAGACGAATGACATGGTTTTTTCCAATTTCTCTCTCTTTCATTTGTAAATAATATGATTCCTTTGTTTGGACGATTTCAAAAGTTGCTCTTAATTACAAAATGGAATGCTCTGCACATAGGCCCCTGAACCTTTCTTTCACATAAGGAATGGGGGCCTCTTCTTCTTCACTTCTCAAACTGTTGCAAATTCTGGGCTAGAGCAATGTAGTCTGTCTCTTTAATGTATTAGATGTGTCATATGGCAGTTTCTTCTCCAGATTTCCGTCGGTTCTTTTTAATTTATTTTGTAAACTCATAAACAGCACATATTAGAAAACCCTAAAAGTTTTTTTTTTCCAAGGGAACATAAATTTCCTTTGTATATATGAAACTTGAAGCAGAACATCAATGTCATTTCCATTTTTTCTTTTATTTTTTGAAGGGTCTCAGTATTAATCCTTTTCTCAACTGTGGATGATATTGGTTTGTTTTGTTGACTATAAAGGTGTGAAATGCTATGGAGGTTCATTTTGCTGTCCTCTGTTGCAACCTGGAGGCTTATTGTTATATATTCTACAATCCTCAATTTTTCTTTTTAAAATTGGTCTAATGTTCTATGATGATATTTATATTTCATTTGCAATAGCATGCTGGTGAGGTTTATGGCGAGAGGTCAATTTTATCAACAGAAGCCCGGGAACTACAATCTCGTCTCCTCAGCTTGACAGATGAAAAAAATAGATCTCTGGAAATTATGGAGGAGGTATAGACTTTTGCACAAATTTGAACTAATGTTACTAAACTTATGATACAAATTCAGGTTATCGTGCAATATGGAACCTACAAAATAGTTTTTTCCCCTCCATTTTGTTAGGCCTTAAAATGGTGCTTTGATACAAGGATAAATCTGAATTGCTTAGTACAATACCATAAAGGTTCTGGCTAGATTTTGATTCCATGTATCTTGGTAAAAGAGCTGGCATGATACTATACCTGCTGGTGCCAGATGTATTAACAATGTGTATTGTAGGCAAGAGGTATATGTACTCGCTGATCAATATCATTGGAATGGCAGGATTTTGATTTCAGAACCCTAGACAACTATACTTATGGCTTAGAGCACCTACCATTTTCCTTTGTCTGAAATTTTTTCGTGCTTGTAGATACACCGAACTCTTGAGGCAAGGCTAGTGGCAGCTGAAGATGAAATTGCAAAGGCTGAGAAGGCAAGGATTGAGAGGGAGGAATCTGCTCAAAGGGCCCTCAAAGAGCAAGAAGAGATGATGGTTGCCATAGTGGAGGAGTCAAAGAAGTTGCAACAAGAAGCTGAAGAGAACACTAAGGTACTCTCATTTATTACTATGTGTATACTATAGTAATTATAAAAATGATTTTTTAATTCAAGTTGCTGATCGAGGTATGCTTAAGTGCGGTGCATCATGCATCTTGTTTCAGATTACTCTCATGAGTTGAGCATTAACATTAACAAATATATATTTAGAAATGATGTATCTGGTAGAGCTACTGAAATGATGTTTCTCATTTTGTTTTGCTATAATGCAGCTGAGGGACTTCTTGGTGGAGCGTGGTCGTGTAGTTGATTCCTTGCAGTAAGTTCTTATTCCCACTTATATTTCATAGAGGGTTATTTGGGTCACGAAGAGGCGTTTTCTGGAACTATATTAGAGGGACAGATTACCAATGTGGAATTTATTCAGAGGGCTTATAATAGTACCAAAGGACATTGACTCTTAAGAATGTAAAAGCTGTATACTGAATAAAAGATGTCCAAATTTGTATTTATTCAGAAGGTATACTATACATTACAATACCTTAAGGTATTTCAAAATGAAAGATCAATCTATAGTCAAGAAAAAAGGTATACTTCAATTATTGGGCATATGCTTCGGTGAGCATCTCCTGTTGATCTATCCCTAAGCCCAAGATATGTACAGGTGGTAGTGTTCTTGAAATGTGCAGCAATTCTTAGCAAAACAGTACCTAACCATTTCCCTTCTCTAAGAGAACTCCATTCTTGAATTTTGACTATGCAAGTTGATGTAGCAAAATATGACAAAATAGGTGTAACTCCATCCTATTAAAATGACTGAACTTCTCCCTGGAACTATCTAATATAACATCTGCAAATTCTTGTGAAACTAACAAACTACTTGAGCTTTGTATTAACTATTTTAAATGATTTTCTTTCTTCCTTTCTCTCTCTTTACAGAGGTGAGGTTGCAGTCTTATGTGAGGATATAACTCAGCTGAAAGAAATAGTAGAAGGGCGTCTGCCAATGACGAAATCAGTTCTATCTACAATCTCAATCCTTTCTTCTTCTACTTTAGTGTGTCACAAAACAAGAACACTGCCTCCTTACAGAGAGATGTCACAATGGTCAGTTCAGACGAAAAAATTATTATGACTGAGAAGGAGACCCGTCATGGAGATGAGTCGAGTCCAAGCAACAGCAATGGTGATTGGGAATTGTTCGAGGAGGCCTGGACCCCAGTACAACATTGAATAAATACTTAATCCATCTAGCTCCTTCCAATTTGTGGTTATTCAAAGATGGTGTGTGGTTTTGAATGATTTGAAGGATTGGCGTCATTGATTATGGCATGATACTAGATCATATATAAATATAGCTTGGAAGATTATACTATTTTAATTACAATTGGAAGGAGTGTTAGTGTCTTATGTTTTTTCTCTTTCTTGTAAATATGTTACCCGAGCGGATGACTGCTGAATCCGCCGATTGAGTTGGTGTTTGTGATAATTACAAATCTTATGCGTATGACTTAAAAAAATTTCTACCTGTGTTGTCTTAGACAGTTGTAGTGACCCCTATCCATAAATTGGGAAATTTCTGAGGCCTTAACTGTTAGGAAGCTTAAACTATTGGGAAGAAACCATTGAAGCTCTTTGCTCAGTTTGTTTGGCTTGGCCGGACATAATTTTTGAAGGAAGCATCTGGGGAACACTAGTGAAACTACTAATTGAATTTTCAGTAAGAATTGGAAATTTGGAATTGAAGCATTTATTTAAAATAAAAAAAGTTTACAAGATCTATAGTAAAATCGACCTTCGTGAGGCTGGTTCTTATTCGGCCTAACCTCCTTGAGTTGGTCAAGATTTTGGAAGATTTCTAAAAAGGTTGCAAATGCTCTATCGGATAAATTGTTTCTGCACTCCAAGAATAGGCATTTTTAATTAATAATAAATAATGGAAAACCAAGAGAAGCATATTATGTTGTCATGTAACTTTTGTCAAAGCACGGTACATTTTAAAAAATAAATAAATAAAGGACGTCACTTTAGAAAAAGAAATTTGAAAACTACGGAGGAAGGCTTTTTAAAAAAAAAAAACTTACTTTCTACTAAGGTCAGGAAGCATGAGATACTTTCTCCTTTTTTTTTTTCCTTTTCGGATGCATTTGGATCATACAAATAAGTCTTAAAACAGGAATATTTTCAAGATAGTGTATTAGAATAGTGCTAAAATAAATAAAAAATTTGAAGTGTTAGAGAATATTTACTTTTATATCATTTTGAAAAGTGAAAATGTTATGTTCATGGATGCTAGTTGAAAGTGAGGAACGATATTTTTCTACTTTGCACTCTTGTATTTCACTATTTCAGATAAATTTTAAAAATAACAAAGAAAAATTACTTTTGCATCTCAAGTTTTACATCCTTATTTGCATATTAAACACTTTTAAAAAATACTTATTTTATAATTTAAATAAAAAATTATATTGAATAATTTAAAATAATCAGAATACAAGTGAAAAAAATTGGAATGTAAATAAAGAGTATAGATAAAAAAAAACTGGAGCTGATACACAGATATCAAAATCGATACCGACTTTATTATTCAAATTAAATGAGTTGTTACTCATATTAACGACTTTATTATACAACTTATTTATACAATACTTTTGTTATTCACCTTAAGTGAGTTATTATTCATATAAGTGATATATGAGTTGAATAATAAAAATACTCTAAAACAATAAGTTGTATAAATAAAGTAGTTAATATAAATAATAACTCAAATAATATGAATAATAAAATCAACATCGATTTTAATATCGATTTTATTATCTCCCAAATATTTTCCATAAAAAAAATACAGTTATCATTCCTCCATAACAAAAGAATGCTATTTTCACACATTTCCCATGAATTCACTCCTATAAATACAAGTATTACAACTAAGTTCAAAATAGTATCTTTATTTTAGAACGATGCAATTGGCTTATCCGATCTATGCTGTGTAAATTTTCAAGTGCATGTAACGACATTTTGCTCTCGTTGGATATTGCATTAGCACTTTGACTAGAAAAAGGTTTTTATTTTTAGAAACAGTGATTCTTGATTCCTTAAATTAACACTTCGGAATTCAATATTTGAAAATATGAAAGTATTTTTTGTTTTGAAAGCAGATTAGGTTTCTAGCTGGGGCATTTGTTTAAGAAATGGCCCAAGTCAATTTAGGCCCAATTTGGATAGTTTCGGGTATAATTAATGTTTTAAAATGTGGTTTTTAATATATGTGCAATTAAATTCGAATGGATATGTGGTTTAATATGCAAATATATATTAATTTTATAAGTTTAATATAAAGAAAATTTAAAAAAAAATATGATGTGTTATTAAATATATAAATGTATATTTTTATACATACGATCTCACACTGTATAAATATATTCGGTCGCATGTACGGTCCATTTAAGTGTATTTTAAAATGTCAGGTATAACACGAGTCCTGTTTTCATGAAAAAAAAAAAGAAAAAGAAAAAAGAAACAATGAGAAACTACAACACTCCACAAACGATTGGAGACATTGAAATTAGAGAGGACACGGTGATTACAGACACGCCGACACGGTAATTAATTTTTGCTTAATTACTAGCGTGGTTCTCAGTATGTCAATTAAGTCCAAAATTACTTTTTGATTTCTTCAAATGATACCAATATATTATTATTTTACATATGCATACGAACTCGAACGAAATGTGGATGCCAGGTGTCACCATTAGAGATAGAAGACGTGTCCTGAAATCAGGTAGGTATATTTCTTTTTTTAAAATAAAGACAAAGAATTTCTTTCTTTTTTCAATTATTGTTTGTATTTGGTTAGCTCACTATAACTAGGTAACTCTATATAAATTATAAAATACTTTCTGTTGCAATTTTTTTGTGATGTGATGACATTTGAAAATGGCAGTAGGTTCCAAAATCCAACTACGAAGAATATTTAATTTCTAATTAAAGAAACCTTGATAGCAGTGTGCGTGGTCCTTTATGTATCATTTTTTTTTAATATTCCTCCATTTCTTTATTTGGAAGAGAAAATTTTAAAATTAATCCTCCAAGAAGGAATCTTTATCGTGTTGGAAAAATTTGGAATATTTTATATTACGCGCATATACTTGGTAGATTTATTTTATTGTTTTCATTGTCTATATTGTGCATAAAATAAACAAATAAGATTTAATTCTTGGGACCCAATATATATTAAGGGACAGATACAAAGGGACTTTGTTGATAATAATATATTGTAATAATTTATATAGATTATTTTGAGCCAAAATTCTTGTAGAACTATCGACTTGGATCGAAGAAATAATAGAGGATGTTGAAAAGATAGCAAGATTTTAGTAAAAGGAAATTTAACAAAAATAGACAACCACCTCCATGAGATTGATTGGAGGTGGATAGAATCAGAGTGTATTTGCTTCTTTGCGCTTTTCTTCATTTCTCTTTCTATCAGAAATTAATGAATTCTCTACTAATTTTTTTGAGAAGAAAAGATGAAAGTTGGTGAGGCTGAGAGTGCAATGGCCAGAAGTTGTACTAATTTGAGGCTATTTTCTTTTTCTTTCTATTTTATACTACAAAAATATGTTGAATTCTATTTTTGTTTCAAACCATAGAGTAGATGATAATAAAGTTCTAAAAATAAAATAGCCTCTAATATTGCGTACACACTATTGTTTGTGATTCAATAATAAATAGTATAACTATCTCCTTATTTTGGTGCTTGGTGCCACTAGATTCTAGAAATATAAATTACTTAAAAGAAAAATATTCGGAAAATATCATCATTGATACCGTCATCGATACTGATTTTATTATTCATATAGAATGAGTTATTATTCATATTAATGACTTTATTATATAATTTATCTTATATAATATTTTATTATTTAACTCAAATACCATTAATTTGAATAATATCTTATTTAAATTGAATAATAAAATATTATATAAATAAATTATATAATAAAATCAACATCAGCGACGGTATCATGAGGTATGTGCATATCACCTCCCTTAATTAAAAACAATACCGATTGGTGATGCACATTGATCTATTGTAGATATCAGGCTTGAATGGATCGAGTTCTGGCCCAAGATTGAATTTGGGTGAGGTTTAGTTTAAGTTTAATTCGGGCCCACAGCTCAAAAAATAGCCCTTTCAAAATTTTCTCTCGGTTCAATTTATATCTACGTAAAGCAATAAAAGTTTTTTAAGTTTAATTTAAAAGTTCGGTTGAAATTTTTTAATTGGATTTGAATGGAACGGTCCAATTGAGCACCCCAATCAGTGTGCATGTGATTAATCATCGCTCAGCATGTAAATTAAGAATATGCAATTAAATATATGGATCAATCAAAATTTAAATATAATGTTATAGAGGAAAGCAGAGGAATTCCAATATCTATTAGACTAAATTTTAGTTTGATAGACAAAATATCCCTTTGATGGTATCAAAATTCGCATAAAAATTTCACTTTCATGCTTTAATAGTCGTATGACATATCAAATTCAATGATTATTTTACTCATTAAATCGAAATTTCATCTGATGGACGTTAGAACTTTTCTCATTCCGTTATAGAGTTGATGACGGTACAAAAATCATGCATACATAATAGGATACATGAAATTTATGAAACGTATCAAACTAATTGAATTTTAGTGAAAAATAATGAAATACAATACTAGAAATTTTTATACAATTTAAATGAAAAAGAAGAAAATACAATAACATTCTAATAATAATTTTAGATTTGTTAAATGACAGAAGTCACATCAAAATATTTTCAAATTATATTTTTCCGTATCTAAAATTTTGATTTAAGTTGTTCAATAAATTTTTCGTATGAAAATCTTGTAAGATATCAAAATTTTTTGTTTTTAAAATTTTATAATTATTTTTTTCAGATTTTTTAAAATTATTCTAAAATAATAATAAAATAATGAATATTATATCTCAAAATTGATCCTTTTAAAAAAATCTGAGATAAATACTTAAAAATTTTAAAAATAATTTTTTTATATCCTATAAAATTTTGATATCAATAATTTATTAAGCAACATAAATCGAAATTTTGGAGATGATAAAATATATTTTGAGGCGTTCATTTTCATATTAGTCTATCTCAATAATATTATACATTTAATATGATGATATTTTTTTAAATAAGTTAGAACATATTAGAGAATATGTGATTATGTAATTTTGTACGATCAGTCTTTTATTGTATGCTTATGCACGGTCACATAATCACATTTTAAAACAACAGTCTTCTCTTTAAAGTTTCTCTTTAATCCTCTCCATTTTTAATAATCTCAATCGGTATCCATTCGTGCGGAGAAAACCTGAGATAAATCCTGGTTTGTTTGTCGGTCCTAATTCCTAAAGCTTGCTTGCTTCCACTTGGACTGGATCCATTTTGAGTTTTTGACAAGACAACAGTCAGATAATTTCTCATATTCGAAAATTTTATGGCTACCTCTCTTCGACTGTCCAATCTCCCGCCGATTTTTTCGAGGACCCAACTCGAATTCAATCGGTCGAGGAGAAACCCTAACTTGGTCATGGCATCGGCGCTTCCACTGGAGCAGAGAGAGGAGAAAGAGGCGAAGACCGAGAAGATCAAAGGTGATTCCTTCATACGCCTCCATTTGAGAAAGCTCTCGCCTTACCAACCCATATTGCCTTTTGAGGTATATGATTGTAGTTTTGAGCAGTTTGATTGTTGGGTAAGTGCTTAGGTTAGTGGAAAGTGGGAATCTTTGAGATGCATATAAGGTGTTTGATCATTTTCCCCTTAGAACAAGGACTACACATCTTGTTTGTGACTAATGAAGCTATTGTGCCATATCAACTATAAAGGATTTTGAAACCATGTTGGTGTGCACTGTCCCAACCTGTGCAACATTTGGTGAAGTGCTTTGTTGTATGTTAAGCAAGGGATCGTTGTACCACCTGGCACCAGTATGGATCATGACTTGGATTGGCTTTGTTGTAATGTAGTTCAAGCCAAGAAGTCTCCAAGTTGGCACTTTGTTCTTGGTATATACCGGTACGGTCAATCACTGGGGCACCAATGGACTATGATTTGAGCATAAGTTTAACTTGTTCTTTTTTGAAACAATAATTTAATGAAACATCGAGCTAATTTCTCATGTGTACCCAGGTACTATCAACAAGGCTAGGAAGGAAGCCAGAGGATATAATAAAGTTGGATGCAAATGAGAACCCGTATGGCCCACCTCCAGAGGTAGGTCACTTGTATCATTTCATCAACATGATAATTTTGTTTCCATTTTTAGAAGTCATGTCGTGCTATAGGAAACAATTTCAGAAGTATAATTTCAATTTATGTGAGATCAAATAACACAAATCATCATTAATTATCTACCAGCTTGTCTGTAAAATTTCAAATTTATCACTGTTGTTGGTCGGTGTTTACATTTCTTACCACCTAGTTTGATTGATCCTTGCCATGATAGTTCAGTCTAAAAGGAGAAATGGCTGATACATCATGGATTTTATGTATTTTTTTTTACCATTTGATGTATATAGGTGTTGGAAGCTCTGGGGAATATGAAGTTCCCCTATGTATATCCTGATCCAGAGAGCCGCCGACTCCGTGAAGCTTTAGCTGAGGATTCAGGTCTTGAGTCGGAGTACATACTTGCCGGTTGCGGTGCTGATGAGCTTATTGATTTAATCATGAGGTCATACTAATAACATATAACAAAAAGGAAAAAAGAAGGAATTAATGTCTCGTTTGTTTTTTCTTATCATGAGGTTATACTATTAACTTGCTTATAAGGTATAACGAAAAGAAAATATAGGATTTTCACATCTCTTTTATTCTTAACCTTAAATCTTTTCAAAATAAGGAAACATGTTTGGCCAAAAGAGCACAAATCAGCAGCCAATATAAGTTACCCTCCATTTCTTGACCTAGTATGCATGTGTTGGTTTAGTATAGTTTTTGTTTTATAGATGCCGTACTTTGATTTGAAGAAAGGAGAGCAGGGACTTGGAAAGTGGATAGGTTTAGCTTTGCCATGAGGGAACAATTAGTTCAGTAAATTCACTAGCAGCCCTCTTCAAAATATTGCCCAAATTGCCTCCTTTTTTGTCTAATTTGCTCAGAGAGAAAGATCAAAGAATGAAGTTTAGTTTGATATTTCTGGGAAGGTAGGTAAGGAAAGGAAATATAGTGTTTGGCATTTTCTCTCTTATGAGGTGTATATAGATATTTGGATCTTTTCAAGGTACAGATTGGATATTTCAATTCATATAAACTTACTGTATTTTCTAGTTTTGCCTCATGCATGTTCTTTGTTTTTGACATGTAATCTTTTTCAGATGTGTGCTTGACCCAGGCGACAAAATTATTGACTGCCCTCCAACTTTTACCATGTATGAGTTTGATGCTGCTGTTAATGGTGCTCTAGTAGTTAAAGGTACTAAACTTACTGATTTAAATTATCAACAGTGGCTATAAGATTGAAAGAGGAATGAAACGTCAACTTAGTGGGTTTTCACCTGTAATTTAGAAAAGAGAGGAACTTAAATTAATATGCTTTTCAATGCAGTACCTAGGCTTCCAGATTTTTCTTTAGATGTAACTCGGATAATTGAAGCAGTACAACAGGAGAACCCAAAATGCATCTTTCTTACTTCTCCTAACAATCCTGATGGAAGGTATCAGCATTTACTTACTCTGACGTTTGATAATTCAAGAATGTATCTATAGGCAAAGTATTAGATCTGTAAATTTTGCCTCGTATGGCAGGGAAGAAAAGGGCAGAAATTTGAAACGTTTTGGAAGAAGTATTTGCATCCTAATTTTTGTGCTTATTTGTAACACATTTTTTTCTCTATTTCCTTTTCTTTTAGTATAATAAAAGATGAGGACTTGATAAAGATACTAGATCTACCGGTCTTGGTGGTGCTTGATGAAGCATATATTGAATTTTCTGGCATTAAATCAAAGATGGATTGGGTCAAAAAGTATGATAACTTGATTGTTCTTCGCACATTTAGCAAAAGAGCGGGTATTTCATGAAACACTTTTTTTCTTTCTTCCTATGGTATTACTGAAGTAATCAGAACTTAGCATAGTTATCTAATAAAACATGCAGGATTGGCAGGGCTTAGAGTAGGATATGGTGCTTTTCCAAAAAGTCTAATAGAATATTTATGGCGTGCAAAACAACCTTACAATGTCTCTGTGGCCGCTGAAATTGCTGCTTGTGCAGCTCTTCAAAATCCTACTTATTTGGAGGTATGTACCATTTCAAAGACGCCCTGCAAAATTCATGGATTCCATAATTTTTCGGACATAATATGATTTTTTTTATTGACAAGTCTTCTGCCTAATTCACACCTGAACTCTTGTTGCATTCAAATTTAGCTCGGTTTCACTTGTTTTCTAATAGTTCTATTCTCTTATCTTTTCTTCAAGAAAGTAAAAAACACACTGGTGCAAGAAAGGGAAAGGCTTTTTACTCTTCTGAAAGGCGTGTCTTTCTTAAATCCATTCCCAAGCTATTCAAATTTCATACTTTGTGAGGTTACTGAAGGAAAAGATCCCAAGAAAATTAAGGTTACAGTTATCAATCTGTTTGTTATGTGATATTATTATCTAACACTAAAGTTCATTCATAGAACACATTAGAATCATTTTTAAATGGTATATCTTAACATTTCAGGAGGATCTTGCAAAAATGGGGGTTATGATTCGTCACTATAATAACAAAGAATTAAGGGGGTATATTCGCATTTCGGTTGGCAAACCAGAGCACACAGATGCATTAATGAAGTGCCTTAATCTTCTTCAGTAACAACTCCCAATTCATGTTTAATTGCATTTAGGACCTTGACTGATTTCCTTTTTTTTAATTCAGACCTCCACCCTTTTTTTATTGTAATATGACTAAGATTTTTTTTTTCATCTTTGTGAAGTGCAATAAACTCTGAATTGAGAATAAACGCATTCTTGTCAAGTTACAAGTTGATCCTCTTTTGCAGAATCGAGTTTTTAAATTGTATCAGAAAAGTTTTGATATTGAAAGTAATATATTTTTAGTAAGATAATTTTTTTTTAGATAAAAAATGAAGGTTAAAGTTACTTAATTTTAGATGTTTATAAAGAATTTTTATTCGAGCTTCGAACATGTAATATTGTATGTGAAGAATATTGTTTTTTCATTAAATTAAAAGTTGGTTTTCTTAGTAAAGATAATATAAGATCTACTTGCTAATTACTTAGATTAGTTTGATCCAGATAAGGATTTGGAATTAGGATTTAGGAGGTGCACTTATCTTATTCTGTGGCTCCACGGTACAGTGCAGTGCACTAGTCTGTGGGTGTGGGGTATCCTTTTTTTCTATTTAATGTGAATATCAACATATTAGTGTGATTTAATAAAGAGCGTTGAGAGAAGCCTATCTTTTTACTGTTCAGCTATTTGTTTATTTTTTATTTATTGTCTATATATATATCAATTATAAATATATTTTATACATAGAATGATTAAATTTTATTAGTTAATAATAATATATTTATAGTTAATATATATATATTTGACATTAATAAATAAAGTTACACAAATGAGTGAACAGTAAAGATTGGAAACTAAACATTTTTGTTTAACAAAATCTACTTCATCAATGTATGTACAGTTTAATCGAATTCAGATCTTCTGTTACGTTATACGGTGCCAAACAGAAGTTGATGAATTAATTTCTGTCAAAATTTACATTATTTCTTTTTTAGATTCGGAATCACAGTATTTCTATGTACACGCTGCCTGTATTGAAGATAAGCACATGGATGTAGGAGAGTGAATCTGACTTGAAGGTTTTTGTTGAGGTGGTCCACATGTAAGCTGTCGAACACATGAAAGCCGTGTGTCACAGAGGACTTGAGTTCGGGGGTTAGATTGAGTTGTCGGGAATCGCTATCGAGACAGATCCAAGCAACATTGACTCATCAACGGCACTCACCAAGAGGTTAGCAGCCGGACAAAAGCCGAAGGGGGATTCTGTTGCAATTGCAAATTTGCATTTACTCTACAGATGTATACTAGATTTCAACATTTTTTACTCTTTATGTCCATATTTAATTGGAGTTTAATTGGAGAATAAGTAGGGAATAAATTCTTTACTCCTCACTTAAAAGACATAAATATGAATAACTAATGAAGGTATAAAGAAGAAGAAAGATGAGTTATGCCTCTATAACTGAAAGAGGTTAGGGAGACTCCTTAAATTATGTCTCAATGAAACTCACAATTCATAGTAATAATGATAATGATGATTATCATATTATTATTATTATTATTATTGCGGTTGTTGTTTTTATTGTTATTATAATAATATTTATTGTTGTTATTACATTTTGTATTAATATTATGATGATTACTAATATTATTATTGATAATAACATGATTATTTTTATTTTTCATTATCATCATAATTATTGTGGTTATCGATGATATTGTCATATTTTATTCTTTTTTGTATAATTATTTAATTATAAAAGTTGGCATTATTATAATTAATTGTTATATAATATTTTAGTATCATTGTATAATTATTGTTAATATATTTTTTTATCGATATTATTTATTTAACAAACATTATCATGATAGTAACTATTATTGTTATTATTATTATTATTATTGATATTATTATAATAATAATAATTGTCGTTGTCAGCATCTTCATTTTTATTATTTTTGTTATAATAATTGTTATAGTTGATATTATTCGCAATATATATATTTTTTTAATGTGATAACATAAATTTATATTCTCCTTATTCTTTCACTTACTCAACCAAATAAAAATATTTTATAACATCATAATTTTATATAAGAAGTCATACCTTCATAATTTTATGCTCTAATCAAATATGGCTTATGGGATTGAAAATTTGGAATGAAAAATATAATTTCGATCGAATTTTCTACGGTTTGCGCATCCAAGAATTATGTAATTTTTTTCGAAGAACTAATTGCGCACGTGTCATATAAACTTAAGAACTTTTATGTTTCTTTTTTTTTCATTAATTAGAGAATTTTTATTAAAATAGGTTATTGTTGCTGACATTTATTCATCCTCATTCTGTAAATAAAAAAAAAGAAAATTACTATACTTCTTTCCTTATAATTTAACACCCTTCAATATGATCTTTTACTTTACTAATGATATAAAAGTTCTTAACATTTTTGTACTTATGAGATGAGAGTAGAATAGTTTCAGAAAATTCGCTTATTATCACGGTAGAGAAAATAAAAAAATTATTTTGATTATAAATAAAAGATTAATAAAAATTAAATCATGTCACTTTCCTCTTTTGAAAACTAAATGAGAGAGGCTGCATTTAAAAAAAAAGAAAATTATACTTTGGTCTCCATAATTAAAATGCTCTCTCCGGGCTTGTTGTGATAGTGGGTCCCTTCTCTCTGAGGAAAAATACAATTTTGTGAGCAACATTTATAAACACAAGGAATAAAAGTCAAAAGCATTCTCCAGTAATAAACGGCGAGAGACTGCTCCCGTCGAGTATGGAAGTCGATTTCCTGCAACATGTATGATGCATCTTAACATGTGGCAACTCTCTCTAGGGAAACAAATTGACCCGCCTTAAATAGATAATATGCGCTGGTCATGACTTGAATAACCCGAAGTAAATACAGAGCTCACTTGTGCCGATGCAATGGCATTCTAGCCAATCATGTGTCCGAGAAAATGAAACCTATAGAAACAAAAAAAAAAAGAAGAAGAGAGAACCTACACAAAAAAAAAAAATACAAGAACGATAATGAAATTGTCAATAAACTGAAAGTGAAAACACATAAAGAGACATGATTTAGCCACAGAAGATCTATAGTAATTTAAAAGCAGACCTGTCAAAATCCGGTCTCTGTCACTAGTTCAGCCATCACGCCACGTGTCAATTATCTACTCGTATATACCTCACCTCAGTATCTAGCTCTGTTTGTTGCTTCCCTTCCCCTTCTCTTCGCTTCACTCTGCATCTCTCTTCCCGTTTCTCTCTCTCAAATAACCCAAATTTAAGAAATTGATGGCGATGTTTCGTGCGTCAAGGGAGCTTAGCAAGCTTCTCAGATCGAGATCTCCTCTCTTGGCATCCCTTGACAGAGCTGCTCATGTAATTTCTTTGAATAATTCAGTATTTTTGTTTTAGACTGCTGGTATTGAATTGGGGTCTATGGTAAAAAAATTGGGAATTGGTGTGAACTTCCTTGATTGTTGTTCCCTTAAAGTTGTCTTTGAAAGTTCAATTTGTAATCTTTTGAAGAAAAAGATCAATTTCACTATCGTTGCTTTTAAATATTCATAGGTTATATTAGATAAATCATCAGAAGTTGGAATTTATTAATTGATTGATGGCTAAGTGAAGTATATGAAATCAAAGTGAATAATAATCAGGATAAGCCATTAAGAAGAATATAAACACTTAAAGGTGGCAATATCCGACTTCACCAGAGAACCCGTCAAACTTTCAACCTGACCCAATTGGAACCGGATCAACCACTGCATGAACTCAACTGTTTGAACTGAGCCGACGCACACTCAATCTGTAATTCAAACCCGAACTGCACAAGACAACTCGAAGTGCTCAACCCGACTTAGGACCCCATTTGACCTGAAAAATCTTGTTACTCCAAAATTAACTTTATCAAGGTTATAACCCGAAACAACTGGAGTCTCAAATCTGATTTGCTCAAGTATGAATCCGGTTGACCCAGATTTTAAATGATGCGAGCCCCAAGACAATTCCAACTTAAATGAACTAGAATTCCAGACAACGCAAAAAATTACCCAAATGCCTCGAACCCCAAATAAACCCGATCCAAACCCACCACAATATAGCAATTGTCACTTCTTATAACATTCCTTTGTATGGGACTCTTTTGTTCTTTTTTTTCTTTTCAAATTTTTATGGTTCGAAGTTTTTAGCTATATGTGCATGCATTAAACTGTTGCATGATAATTTTATGGAGATTTTTCAACATGTTTACTCCAGGGTTCCGCTGGGAGCAAGAAAATTGTAGGGGTATTCTACAAAGCAAATGAATACGCCGACAAAAACCCCAATTTCCTTGGCTGTGTGGAACGTGGATTGGGAATCAAGGATTGGCTTGAATCTCAAGGCCATACCTACATCCTCACCGACGACAAGGAGGGGCCCAATTGCGGTTTGCAACCCATTTCCCTCAATCCGTTTTTTCATCAACAATATCATTTTAGAAAATAGGTTATACCAAAGGAATAAATATATTACGCAAACCCATACAAGGAATACAGAGTAGATTCATACCCGTGCAAAAAGTCTATATCCTCCCTACCTGGTTTATTTCAAAATATGTTCAAATTACCCTCTTGTATTGTTTATGTCGGTAGTAATAAGGAGAAAACAATGATAATTTAGCAACTTCTATATTAAAGTAAGAGGGCTCTTACATGTGTTATCAGTATTCCAATGGAAACAAAACAGGCACGTCTATCATTTCTTTTTTCATGTGTTGTATGGCTATGCAGGAATTTTTCCTCTTTTAGTATGTACTTCTCTTGTTTTGAGTCTATTGAGAAATTCCGTTTTTCTAATTTTTACTAACAGAGCTAGAGAAGCACATAGAAGACATGCATGTGCTCATAACCACCCCATTTCACCCCGCTTATGTCACCGCTGACCGGATAAAACGTGCAAAAAATCTTGAACTCCTCCTAACAGCTGGGATTGGTTCTGATCATGTTGATCTTCCAGCTGCTGCCGCTGCCGGGTTGACTGTTGCCGAGGTTACAGGTGAGTCAGTTTGTTTCGGAGCTATTTTGTAAAGTACCCCCACTACTTTACCATATTTACAATAGAGATTTAATTTCTTGTTATGTGGAGGTAATATAAAAAAGAGATCTGTTATTACCCGCACTGCAAATTGGAGCGGAAGTTATAGAACTCTGTTGTGACAAAGAAAAATTGTTATAAAATGACATTTTTTTTTTATTCAGAATGGATTGTTTTGGTCTTTCCTGTTCTCTTTGAAGCATTTACCATTGTAAAACTCGGTATCAATTCAGTTATTTGTTGGTTGACTTGACCTCGAGTCTTAGTCTACATATTATATGCCATTCACTCTGAAAGTTATTATGTCTTATTTGAAAACTGTGGTCAAATATAAGAGGGAAATTTCAATAAGTAAATTTAGTAAAGGTGCGTATAGACGTACTTCACAAGTTTTCTATTCGATAGGAAGCAATGTGGTGTCAGTGGCTGAAGACGAGTTAATGCGTGTATTAATCCTGGTAAGAAACTTTTTACCGGGACACCGTCAAGTAATAAATGGAGACTGGAATGTGGCTGGTATTGCATACCGCTCTTATGACCTAGAAGGAAAGACAGTTGGCACTGTGGGAGCAGGGCGAATTGGTCGGCTACTATTACAAAGGTACGTACATCTACATGCCCAGGATTGGTAGGGTATGAAAACCAATTTTGATTGTAGTAAACTGCTGATCAATATTTCTTTGTTTTTATTTTTTTCCTCCCAAAGTGTGGTACCATCGTACCAATATGTCCCCAGTAGAAGCATAAATATTTTTGTTGAGATGCTATAAAATTGAAAGTTTGGTCCTGGAAGATCTAAATGGATGACAAAATAATGGATTTTCAGGTTGAGGCCATTTGGCTGCAATTTGTTATACCACGACAGACTTCACATCTCACCGGAGCTGGAGAAAGAAACTGGTGCAAAATTAGAAGAGGACCTCGATGCAATGCTACCTAAGTGCGACGTTGTAGTGGTAAACGTACCACTTACTGAAAAGACAAGGTTCAAAGAAAGAAATCAAATTTACATCTTGATCCATTTGGATATTCATACTTTTAGATATTTGAATTGCAAACTAGTCCTCTGATCACTGTTCTTTGTTTAACTGATTATCAATTAATAACTTCCATATTTCGTGGTCATGCTTACAATGTCTTTGTTTTGTTGCTTATTGGAATTTCAGGGGAATGTTTAACAAAGAGAGGATAGCAAAAATGAAAAAGGGTGTGTTAGTTGTGAATAATGCAAGAGGAGCACTAGTGGATACTCAAGCAATGGTAGATGCGTGCAATAGTGGTCATGTTGCTGGTATAGTTGATTCATTTTCCTAATGATCTGAAGATTTTTATAACCTCAAAATATCATATATAACTCTGCAAAATCAGAAAACACTTCTTTATATGCTTATAAGCCTGAAATTAGGAAAATATAGAATGTGCACCTGTACCCTTTATCTACCTATTTATCTGAAAGAGAAAATACACAAACTGTCCGCTCCTTTCTTATTTATTTGTAGAGGGAAGTAAAAGAGGGTAGTTTAGGCATTTTAATAAATTAGGCGCAAGGGATAAAACTGCTATCCATGTTTTGGAATGTATAGGCTGTTTTATTTGCAAGGGAATAGATGCATTGTAAGAGGCTAAATTCCATTTTTTTTAAAGGGAACATTGACATTAGTAATACACAGAAAATTTTGCTCGAGTTAAATTAGTTGGCTAAAGATCTTAGTCTTGCTACGTTTTATCTATAATTATACATTGGTTCGAGAAATGGAATCATTAATTTTATTTGGGTGTATGTTTCATATTTTAGGATATAGTGGGGATGTATGGTTCCCACAACCAGCACCAAAGGACCATCCATGGAGGTACATGCCCAATCAAGCAATGACACCTCATATCTCTGGCACCACTATTGATGCTCAGGTTAACTATCACTTTTATCTTTAATAATCGAGTATAATGATATTGTTCAATTTCCCCTTTATTACCATTACTACTGTTATCCGTGTTTCTTAATTACCCCATTTGTATGGTCTTAACTACAATCATCTATCATCAAAACTATTTCGATCGTTTCGAATGGACTTAAAAAAGTGATTAGTATTTTGTTTGAGAAACAAATTCACAAGAAGCTTACTATTGGAGATAGGAAGACCATCACAGACGCACATTATATCACAAAAAGTACTGGTCGGAAACGTAAAATGGTACATACATTGTAGCAAATTATTAACTAAATTTAGTAAATCCAAATCTGACGATCATAAATCTTGAATATTTCACAGATTAGGTACGCGGCAGGTGTAAAGGATATGCTTGATCGGTACTTCAAGGGAGAGGATTTCCCGGCACAACACTACATAGTCAAAGAAGGTAAACTCGCCAGCCAATACCAGTAGGGCTCTCGTCTATGCCAAAGATCCGAAACAAATGAGAAATAGTTATTTGAAATTATGAAATAAAGATCAAGTAACCTTGTTTGGCCTTTAATAAGTGTTCTTCTTATGTGAGTGTAGTGGCCTTGTATGATTTGAAATAAATTGTTCATGTGGTTAATTATATACTTGTAATTCCAATTTGACCCATATGGGTGCTAAGAGGAATTACTCAAGTTCTTCATGTGTTTATTTTGTTCAATTTTTGTTGTCCATCAAATTATGAAATCTGAACTGGTGATAAAAGTTCCTGATTTGCGGCCCGCTTCACCGCGGCATGTTATTGCGTCTGTCACATAAAAACCATGACCCATGTGTTTCACAATGTTCAAAATGTGTTAATTGAATTGATGTAAGAAATCATAAATCAAGAGTACCGAGCGTGTAAATTAATTTGGGCAATAAAATCAAGTTAGCATGCTATTAAGCTCATTAAGAATGAAAATCGTAAAATATTTCATCCAACTAAGATATAATTGGGACCATTTAATTTTGATCGGATATTTAAATATTTAAATGTGTAATGGCAGTAGATGCCATGCCACCGCCTTCTTTGTTGGAATTATATTTTAAAAAACTTATTTCGTTGCATTATTATTTATATAATCCTTAATATTTTTTTTCACAGTAATTGTGATTTCAAAATTTTAATGTTCCTCCTAATGAAATTTATATATATTGACAGGTTTCAATAAACGGTGAACTTGTTCTCTTCATATATATATATATATTTTTTTTTCTATTTTTCTGAATATATTTAAAATTTCTTTGTCAAGATTGTCAAAATAATGAGTAAAGCTAACGTGTTCTTAGGAGCACCGGATTCTTAGTGTTTTTAACTCAAAATCCTTCGAATTGGCTTCAAACAACAAATTCAAATTACTCAATAAATTCTTCATATCAAAATCTTATATGATACTAATTTTTTTTACTTTTAGAGTTTTCTAACTATTTTTTTCAAACAATAAATCCAAATTACTACAAGATTTTGATACGAAGAATTAATTGAGCAACTTAGATTTTTCGTTTAAAATCGATTTGATAGATTTTTGAGTTGAGTGTATTAAGAAATTTCATACTCCTAAGAGCAACAGAGTTTTACTCCAAAATAATCATTGTTAAGTTATCCCTCCATTTTAATAATATACTATTTATATTATAAAATAACTAGCTGTTCATAAAGTGTATTCGTATTATACAAATCATGAAATTTAACATTTATTTTAAATCATTTTCAAATCACAACCTTGTTTCTGTAGCATTGTAGTTCATATTCTCTTTAGCATTTCACGCGTTGAGCGGACAATCCAAAATCTAAACGATTCGAATCGTTAAATATTATTTACGAAATCATTTTAATAAAGCGGACATTATTAAAATTCATACGGTTCAAATTCTATCAACTCCTTTTGTGTTACTACTTAGTAGAGAGATTCACAATCGCTCCCGTATTTTTTTTAGAGCACAAGTGCGTTATAGTTTTTTTTATTTATAATATGTGAAGTCTATTAAAATATAAATAAAAAATCCTTGATTATTAATTTGAATTATTTAAATTAAATCGGATCATTTAAAATCTATGATAATAATTGTGTCCATAAATTTTAATGATAGTATGTGACCCCTTATTAATTTTAGTAGAGACTAGAGAGGATGTCATATGAGACATATTGAGGGGATGTTCGGATCATTCTCAATCCATGAGAATCCGTTGGATTTCAAGCCTAATGGGTAAAATTTTCCCATCCTATTTTTTTTATTTAAGAAACTATTATTCAAAATTAAATAAATAACAAAAAAGACATGAAAAGTTATAAATATAGGAGACACATATTTTAAAAATCCGTCCTCAAACTGTATGGAACACTGTTTTAATATTTTTCATACAAAATAATATTTTATTGGACCGAAAAAACCCTTCACTTTTAAGGGACAAATTTTAGAAATCCAGCCCCTGGTTTGGGTATTTTCAACCCAAACCCTTTTTTTTGCATGCCATATAAAGGGCAGTTAAATTGGAAGTAAAAAAAAAAATAATTGTAAACGATATATAAAAAAATTCTTGAAATTTCAAAAAATTGTAAATGAAATATCAAGTTTCAAATAGACATAACTTTTGATAGAAAAGTCCGTAAAAAACATTTAATACCAATTTGGAAAACTCGTAAAACGATTTACATTCATTGCTTAAAAAAATAAAAAAAGTTTGGCTTGGGTCGAAAAAACCCAAACCAAGAGCCGGATTTCTAAAATCCATCATGTAATAAAATATTATTTTTTATAAAAAAAATGCTAAAAGAATATTATGTTCGGTTTGAGGATGGATTTTCAACATCCAACCTTCCCATATTTATAATTTTTTATGTCATTTTTTTTATTTATTTAATTTTGAATATTAGTTTTTTTAAATAAAAAAAATTGGTTTTCCCACACCCATTCGTTTGACTATTTGGTTGTATATGAGATTGGAAATGAATTCCCATCATAACATCCCATTCAATACAAATTGATGGGAAAAAATAATTTACTTGGACTTATTTTTTTTTTCCCATGGAACAAAAAGCAAGAAAACATCTCTTTATTTCTTTAAACACATATTGTTATATCATATTTATCTTTTTAAGGATATTTTTAATCATTTTTTTCATTGTTTTTTTATAATGCATATTACAATTCTATTTTTTTAAAAAAATAATAAACAAAATTTCTATTTAAAATATAATAACAACAATAACAATAACAATAACAATAACAATAAATAAGATAATTAATATTAATATTAATCCTTTCAAATAAAAAATAAATTTTCTCACAATAATTCTAATAAAACAACGGAACACTCATTTTTATATCTCAAAAAATCATTTTCATATATATAAATTTCTGTAAATTAATTTATAAATTTTTATACTCATAAAATTTCATCCGTATAATTTCATAACAACGGAATACGTCTCATGAGAGTTTGGAATCGGAATCAAATTCAAGCGTTCCAAAAGGCTGAGGCCTAAGAGCGACCTTTTGGCTCTTTTCTTATTTGGTGTTGCCTATTGGCACATGTTCTCATACAACGCGTCAGAGCACACTAATTAAGTTGCTTCGTAAGCCGTGTAAAAGTTTCTTTTGAAAAGAATGGGATGCTTTCAGTTCTTTCTATTGCACCATTTCAGTAGCTTTTCGTATAACGAGTGAGTAAATTTTGGTCGGAGAAAATGTCACTGTTGCCTTCACGGCTTCACCTTCCGACATTTTGATTTGGTTTGGTATCCTTTCTATCGCTACGTTTTTTTAAGCCAGTATTGTATTTGTCCCTTTGTTTCAATTTTCTTCAAGATAATAGTTGTATGGGTCGACGTGACTTATATGCGTTACAGAAAATCCTAAGCTACTGCGATTCCTTGGTAGAGCCTAGAAAGCCGACATAATTTTGATTTTTTTTTTATGCTTTGCACCATTCATTTTTTATTATAAAATTTGTGTTATATGGTTTTATGATTATTGAGGTGAAATATATTTAGTGCGGCGCCTGAAAATATATAGGGGGTAGAAAAATAAACTAAAAAATTTTAAATATAATTTTTTTAAAATACATATATATGATTTCATTAGTGCAGATTTTTGTTGATGTTAGTATATAATCCAAAAAAATATATTAAATCACTTTTAAATATTTCAACGAATATTTTTTACCGAAATCAAAATGCATTCATTCAAAAGTTCAAAATTATGCACAAAATTTCAATATACATGAAAAATAGTAAGTAGTTATAGGAGCAAGTCTTCCTCTACGAGTCTTCATATTATGCAATATTTGCATAATTCTTTTATTATCGACACAATTAAATAAGTTTTTCTCAATGTAAGTAATCAAATAATCATGCATTCATTGATCTCCCCTTTTGTTTCTTAAGCGATTTTTCACCACATTCATTATTGAAAATACCCTTTCAATGCTAGCAATAGCCACCAACAAAATCAATGCTAATTTAACTAATTGTGAACCAAGGGATAAATAACATGTTTATTCTTTTCAACTATTTTTTGGGAAAGTTCAACTAAATCATTTAGCGCTAAAAATTCCCTATCACTTGCAAATCCATGTAGTAATTCTCCAATTGACTTTCTAGCACAACAAGCTCTCATTGGTTGAAATCAGAGGGGTAATATTGAGCTAGTTGAACAAGCTTCTCTTTGCTAAATGCTGAGAATGAATTATTTGGATTTAAGCATGCTACACAAATGAGAAATTCTGTAGTTATCTTCGTGAAACGATTATTAAGCTCTTGTAATTGCATATCAATAATTGTATACAATATTTCAACACGATAATAATGCAAATTAGTTATCTTTTAGTACTCAGCGCTTTGACTTACTGTGAAGTACTCATATATCCTCCATTTTTGAAACCGTAATATCATGTTTTTCACAAAACAAACGCATCTCTTGAAATAATGATTCACATCCACTATCTCTCATTTTTTTTGCAATCGCTCTTTAGCTATCTTTACCAAACACATAACATTCAAAATATTTTGATCTTTACATTACAAAGCTTATGTCGAATCATAAGTAATGCTTAATGCATTTCTCATGAGATGACAATTGAGTACAAAATTAAATGATTGCAAAAAATCTAATAATCAAAAAGCCTCTCTTTTCTGTTCTACAAAAGACCCATCCTTCTTTACTTCCTCAATCATATCTACTATCGCAAAAACAAACTATTTAGAACTCCATCGAATATCACCTGCATGTGAAATATTAGTTTCTTGGTTTATACCTCTTCCTAATGAAATCTCATCACCTGAAAGAGCTTTAGCAACTTCATTTGCTTGCTTTTCACGTAGTTGATCTCGCCTTTTACATGGTGCATCAGCTACATTTTGAGTAGCAGAGAGCAAATTAAATAGCAAAGCAACCCGAAAATGATTTTTGCTACAACAACAAGACTTAGTTAAAATTGATGGACAAAACAATGCACATAGTATGCTGATCTGTTTTCCCTCATGAATCTGATAATTAATTTTTTGAATGAGCAGCTTATATCTCTAGAATGATTGGAATACTTTATCTTTGATTCAACAAATCCAAACATTTCCTTTCAGTTTGATTGTGCCAACTATTTAAATCACCTACATGATCTTCAAACCCCTTCTTATATTTTCAGCATCTAAAATCGTCCTTTACAAAGTTGCTGTCTCCACCTGAGCCAATGTATTGTGGTCTAAATAGATAGCAACAAAAAAAACAAAATGCTGTATCTTTTTCAATGCTATATTCCAACCAAGACTTGTACTGATCAAACCAATCTTTGTTAAATTTCTTCTTGCAACCTGCAAAATCTCTTTGAGAAACTTATGATTTTTGGGCTGACATGAACCCTTTGCTAGATAAAATCAACATATCCGATCTTGCTCATTTGGATTATATTGAGATATGGCTGATCTTAGTATAGAGTCAGAAAGAGGATCCGATCAGATCATATTAGCATTAGCAACCTCATGAGAATGCTTAAAACCTAAGCTAGTCTTACTTTGATTCATCTGTTGATTTTGTTGTGAAAATGGATTAATCACTATGTTAGATGCTTTCTTAAAGTAGCACTCCATAGATATTGTTTCTATAAATTAATTTCATGTTACTTAATACTTAGTTTAAATGGATATGAAACATCAGTACACCATATTTAAAGAGAGTGAATTAAGAATAAAAATTAAACATGATATTTTACATTTCTAGCACAAAAAAAACATTTTTTTTTAAATTGGATAGATATTGCCTAGAAAAATAGAATAAAGAAAAAAAAATTCATATGGACATAATATTAAACACCATGATGCGTTCTTATGGAGCACATATTAAGTACTCCTATCAAGCATCTCTTGCCTTCCTATAATCTTTAATCAATTGCTGATCTTTTTTTTTTTTTCTGTGCCAACAAATTCAGTCAAATAATATCTTTGGGGTTTGGTTTTTTGCAAATTCGTGGAAGAAGAAAAAGAGAGAAAATTAATGGAGTGAAGAAAAAGGAGAAAGAAAAGAATACCTTTGATTTTTTGAATAGCCCAAAACAATGAGGATGTAGCACATTGAATCATTGATCTATTTGAGATTGGTGAAGAAAATGAAAAGCAAAAGATATTGTTCAACACTCAACAATGAGGTTGTAGATTGAAATTTAATGAATTTGAGAAAAACTGAAGAAGATTATGTGCCTATGTCAAGCAAGGAAGAGGAGTCATGGGTCAGTATTTAGGAAATAAGAGGAACTATATACTTAAAAAAAAATTACATTGATAGAGTAGGACAATTCATAGTTGATACGTCTTAACTTTATATATTTTTGATAAGAATTTTGCATCTCAAATCATATCAATTTCCTTGATTTTAGAATAATTTAGGATGAATTTTTTATTAAGTTCGAGATACTATTATTTGAGTGTTTATTGATTGCAAGATTGAAGCAAATTGACAAGATATATTATTGATTGAAGAAGCAAAGAAAAAAATCTATACTAAATCAAAAGCAAATCAGACTAGGATGCACACTTTGCGGGTCGCAATCAATCAGAACTCAGTGTAACAATCTTTAGAAAGATTTTGTGGGTTACAAAAAATTGTTTGCGACCCACAAAGAGTTGCCAGACTTGCGAATCTTGACAAATTTGGCATGATTTCTTTTTCAAATTCAACCAGCGGCTATTTAATGACTTAGAGAGCGAGGAATTAGGGCAAGCCGTCAGAAGGGAGAAGAACTAAAACCGAAATTGAAGATCTAACACGAATTCAAAACGATTTCTTGGAGAAAGAGCGAAGAACTAAGCAAGATATTTGATATAGCATTTTCCTTTCTTATTTTTTTTGTTTTTAATTCTTGAGACTGCAATGAAAACTTATTTATTTGCTGTTTTTATAAACATGAGAGGCTAGTTTTTTTCTTTATGGGTTATAATTATAGTACTTAAAACTTAGTGTAATTAATTTATTTGAATATTTGCTTTAATATTTCTTATTGTGATTTATTTCTTATTATTTGTTTAAGTTATGTAGATTGATTAATTTTTTTTTTCTATATATACGCATAGAGATTTAAGTAAATATACACTAAGTAATTGTTTGAATTTTAAAAATTAAGAGATAAATATGAGATTTTAGATATCTGAATTTAAAAAATTAAGAGATAAATATGAGATTTTAGATAGATATCTAGCGGAGATTTTAGGTCAGAGGGTCAGCTGCCCACCCTCGCGAAACTATGCCTCCGCCTCCGAATAGATTCTAATAATTATGCATAAAAATAACGGTCTTAATTTATTAAATATTGTTTCTTATAAATTAAAGAAAGAGCATTAAACTTCCTCTTGCGTTTACACTCAAGTTCAAACATTCTCCTGCTGGTTGCAAAAATTCCTTTACATTTATAAAAAAATTTGGGCGCGCCTTCTTATGTAAAATTCAAGATATCTTTCATACACTATTCTTTACGTACACACTTCATATTTAATTTGATTTTTTTTTTCAAAATAAAGGGGTATTTGGATATCTCAAATCAGTTTTGATAAGTACCGACAATACATAATATCATCAATCTTTTTTCTTAAAAAAATATTGTTATCTGATTTATCTCCATTTTCTGCACTTCATTTGTATATCTTATAATTCAGTCATTAATAATGAATATTACAGTTCATAATAATATGATTTAATACGTATCACGATCCGTAACTGTCTGTTATAGGTCAATGCTATGGTATGATATATTTATCCCGTATATAAATATATTTGAATATTAATATAAACATACAGTGAAGTATTAGTCTAAGCACGTTTAAATGTTAATAAAAATATATTTGAATATTAATACAAATACTTTTATTTCGTATATATATATGAGACGAGGAACACAAAATCTTAAAAAAATTAAATATTTCATATCCGATTTATAAAATATACATCCAAAATTTTATAAAATACAAAATTAATATATAATTATCACACTTAAAAAAAAAGAAAACTCCTAATGAATTTGCAGTCAGCCGTCTGAACCTTTGGCATATTTTTTTGGAATAATATATTAATCTCTCCTTCACCCCCGCTTACTAATTCATTAAAAAAATGAGGTGATTGGCGTAATCCAACGGGACTCGTGCCATCGCTATCTCCCATTATTAATTTATTTCATTATAAATATTTCCAAACTCTAGTCCCATTGCACACTCCGCCTCCCAACCCAGTCTCTCTCTCTCTCTCAAAAAAATCTGTAGAGAATATTTTCTCTCTTCTCTTTCTGGTAGAGAGGGGAAGAGATGGAGAAGAGCGGTAAGAAGCAAATACAATTGTTCTACTGCGTCGATTCGGAGGAACTCGCGCGTAAGATCGCGCAACAGTCTGATTATATCCAGCTCCAATCCATCTCATGGAGGTTTTGTTTTGTTTTTCTTCTATCAATTTTTGTTTACAACTGTCACTGTTTTGATACTCTGTATATTAGCACTCGATCCAGCTCCAGTGCTTTGTTTGGACCTTACCTGACCTCTCTTGGTTTTTGTGTGCATTTGTTGTTTTGAGAGGGTTTAGGGTTTTGAATTTATTCGTCCTTTGTTCCTTGTTTTGAGCACAGTGGCAATAATTAACCATTATGTTTGGCTGGTTGAAAACTTAAACTGAATTTCCCTCTTAATTTAATTTTGTCTTGATGGTTTGCTAAAGTTAATTCATATAGTAGGTGATGTTTTTATGTATAATCAAAATTCCACAAGGACTTTTGGGTCGAATTTGATGGTCCATGCCTTATCAAATTAAATGCATCCCGGCGGTAGCATGGCAGTGATTAACCAAACACCTAAAAATCTCTAATTAATGTTGAGATGACAAAATAATGTTTACTGAAAAAGTTTGGTGCCTCTATTGATAGATGAATCTCACTATTTCTCTCAGGAATTTTGATGATGGGTTCCCAAACTTATTTATAAACAACGCACAAAACATAAGAGGCCAACACGTGGCGTTTCTTGCATCCTTCAGTTCACCAGATGTCATATTTGAGCAGATTTCAGTCATTTATGCATTGCCAAAACTATTTGTTGCCTCTTTCACACTGGTGCTGCCATTCTTCCCGACCGGTTCTTTCGAGAGGATGGAGGAGGAGGGTGATGTGGCTACAGCCTTTACCATGGCAAGGATTCTTTCAAATATTCCCAAGTCGAGGGGCGGACCCACAAGTCTGGTCACTTATGACATCCATGCGTTGCAGGTATGTCTCTCTTTCTTGATTTACATATGGCTATGGGTTGTGCGTTCTTTCAGCCAAATGCAATTAGCATTGTTGCTCTCATTGTATGCATTTGCTGTAGACTAGCTTTTCTTAAAAAGGAAAGGAAAAACACAATAAAACATCGAGGAATTACTGATATAGGACAACAGATAGCTGGCATTCACATCCGAAGAATGAGAAAATGAAAAGAGCTTGGTGCTTGATCTTCCTATTTAAGATCTTTGGAAGAAGTTGCATACAGATACAATGCGTACAATTCACGGATAAGCATTACTCAGTAGTCAATACCTTATGTGTATTAGTGTGTTAAAGGGCTTGTGTCAATCAAAAAAGGTTCTGGACACAGGCATGTTGTGTTCCTATTGCTTGTGTTCCATTGATGGTTTGGTACTCGAGACCTGACTTCTTTTTTCATTTTTCTTTTGCCCAGCAGAGGGTGATATGAGCCTAGATAAGTGTTACTCGGATAGATTTGAAGTTACGAACCTTTTGGGGGCAGGAATTTATAATTATGTGTTACTTTGATAAATTTAAGCTAATTGTGTTGTCCATTTAACTTGACAGTTCTTTGTGGGAAAGCAGTGTCCCAGAAATCGGCCTATGCTTTTTTAATGAAATTGTAAACAAAATGAAATAAATGACTAGCAGTATTCCAATTATCAAGTTTTTCAATTCTTTTCTAGTCACCATGTTCTTTTCCAATTCTTTTCTAATCAGGAAAGATTCTATTTTGGAGATGATGTACTGCCTTGCTTTGAGACAGGAATTCCTCTCTTATTGAACCGCCTCCGCCAACTCCCTGATGCTGACAATGTCAGAATAACTAAATAGCTCCTATTTTGTTTATCCTTTATTTTTTTTGTCTTATACTTTCCCTTTTTTTATTTTCATTAAATATTCTGCCATTTTATTTCCATGCAGATAACAATTGCTTTTCCAGATGATGGGGCTTGGAAGCGCTTTCACAAGCAACTGATGCATTTTCCCATGGTTATTTTTTTTTCCTCTTAATAAAACTTTGGAGTTGTTACAATTAAATGGACTTTTATAATCTACCTCTTTTTACAATTGGGTACCTATCTCACCGATTTAATCAGGCTGATGAAAAATTTGTTAATGCATCTTTGTTTCTTTCATTCTTTTGCAAACATTATCGGATTTGTAGAAGCTGTCAATTTGTGATTTTTAAATTTTTTATGGTTATGTTGCAAAACAGCTTTGCTGACATTAACAGGCTTATAACATTGTCAAATGAAAATACATCAGGTGGTGTGTGCAAAAGTCAGAGAAGAGGATAAGAGGATTGTAAGGATAAAGGAAGGAAATCCTGAAGGAAGGCATGTGGTTATTGTTGATGATTTGGTACAATCAGGAGGCACACTAATTGAGTGCCAGGTACTAAAATTAGTGCTTTAAATCAAATTTTGAAATAATACTTTAGCTTTTATTTGTCTAGAAAACTGATGTACTTTTTATCCTAATTTGTAAAAGACAGCCATGACTTTGGTATTTGCAAAAGAATAGTTCTTACCAAACACAAAGCATAATCTCAAGTGGAATAAAACTTCTGGTCTGAAAATTAGATTTTCATTGGACCACATTACCCCTTCATTATTTTTGAATAAAACATTGTTTGTTTCAGTTTTATTCTCTGGTAATATCCTCTCCGCTCCTATTTCCTAGTGTAGAGAGATTGAACCTAGTTGCTAATGCTTGGGTTGAGACTTGAGAGTAATTAAAATAAACAGAAATTCAATTCGAAATGAAAACAATTGTTGGCGCTCCTTTCAGCTTTTAGTGGTTCATGCAAATGCCAAAATCACATGTTTTCTCTGGACACCTGATAAATGTTTTTCTTTTGGCCCTTGGAAAACTCATATCTTTTGACCTTTAATTTAGTTTGTGTCGGCAAATCTTCTGGAGATTTTTTTTTCCAGAAACAAGGCCTTAAGGCATATGGTAGTTTGAAATCAATAAAACATGACTTCACCAAAAAAATTAATTTAAACCAAAAGAAAAGAAAAGCAATTTTACCAGAAGGGAGAAATTTCCCAATACTTTAACCAGTACTAATTTTGCAGTTTGCTCTTGTCATATAACTTCTATTGTATGATTAATCATATTTGACAGTTAAACCATTTATTTTGTTCTTACTGCAGAAAGTTTTGGCTGCACACGGTGCCATGAAAGTTAGTGCATATGTGACGCATGCTGTGTTCCCCAAGCAATCATGGTCTCGTTTTGTAGCTACTAATTCTGGTACTTGCTCTATTTACTTTCCTACCCTTTTCTTTTTGTAGGTCTGATACTCTTGGTCGTGTCATTAAGCTCAATCCAAATCATTCTTAACATCATTTTACTCTTAATGCTGCAATTCTAAGGGCCCACGAGTTTTATTGCATTTTTTTCTTATTACAACTGGATTGTTCAAATTCAACCCACCACTGGCCCCATAAATGCTGTTTTGGACCAATCCATTAAACTTGTTGGGTTGGTTCTAAATTACATCTGATGATGTCTGGTCAAAGTATCTGTCCTTTTAACACAGGGACTGTGAGGCTCTCATTATAAATACAAACAATAGAGTTGGTCACTGTTCAGACTGCCAACCCTTCCCAATAAAAACCAAAATCAGGCAGTTGTGACTTAACCATGTTCGAGTTCTGTCAACCTTATAATTGTGTTAACAATGGACAGATCTAGTGTAACTGATTAATAAAAATCGAACTAAGCAAAAGTTGGTTAACAAAGTTCTGTAAGCCATTGTTGTTAGTATTTTTGGATGCTAAAAGGTTAATGGGTTTGTTTTCAGATGGGTCAGGCAGCCCATTTGCTTACTTCTGGGTCACAGATTCATGCCCTGTTACAGTCAAAGCAATTGAAAATAGAGTTCCTTTTGAGGTGCTCAGCTTGGCTGGTTCAATTGCGGATGCTCTTCAAATATAGAACGGAAATTAATAAAAGGAACCTTGAAATCTGGTGGCATCTGTAACATATTCTAGGGTTTAACTGTTTGAGTATGTTAGAATGCAATCTGATTTCATTTTGCTTCTTTGCACCAGCTTTTGAGTATTTCATCTTTGATTGCTGCTTAATGCATATTGTTAGACAGTTGACAACAATGCCATTTTTTGTCATTGATGTGTTCAAATTCCTTCTAAGTCTTGATTCTGTGATATTTTCTTCAAACTTTTGAATTTGAAATATGCAAGAGACATGCTCTTTCTGCATATTCAATTTGTCGCTGACAGCAGAAGTTTTGAAGCTTTTCCTCCATAGAAGCGTCTTCATTCCATTGTGTATAAATTTGGCTTATTTTAAGGAATTCCTGTCAATTAGCCAAACTCAGTCCTGTGCACATAATTAGGAGATTTCGTTTGGAAAGAACTGTTTCATATATATATTAACATTTTGGTTTTGCACATGAAGGATGTTAATTTGGTGAATGTTGGGACGCGAATTAATTCCTCGATCGGAATGAAATATTGATGGGAGATGAATTGATTTTAATAAAAAAGAATTCAATAAAGATGCTTTTCAATTGAATTTTGTCGAACAGAACAAACATGAAAAAGAATTGGATTCTACTTATCCTCTTGACAAAAAGTCATTCAATAAAGGAGGAAAATGATTTCATTTATGCAATATGATAATTTTATCTTTGTAATAATTTTTAACTATATGTCAATTTGGTCAAAATCTAACTCAGACCTATCTAATGATTGAATGGACTAGATACAGATCAATAATTCTTGACCCGTTTTGGTTCAGGTTCAAATCGGACCCGCTCCATTTAATTGTATTTTATTGGATGTAGTTCATAATTTTGTATTAAGTAAGATTAATTATATATATTATTGAGATTAAGTTGCATAAATAAATATTAAATAATTAAATAATTAATCAAGTTAGCACGTTGGATCGGATGAACTCCTAACTAAATTTCAAAGCTAATTGACAATGACAGGGATTAATTTTCATTGAGCTAAGATTTAGAACATTCACATGTTCTTTCAAAGGACTAGAAAAGCTAATTCATGTCATTAATTCTCTCCAAGAACTTTTTTTTATACAAATCCCCCCCCCCCCCCGTAAGTACACTGAAGTTTAGTAACACAGAATTTGACTAAAACCAGCATTTCACCAAAAACAGTACCTCTAACTGAAGTATTTTAGTAACATCTTTACAGAAGAAATACCAACCTAGAAATCAGCCTTTTTTTTACTGAAATACGAAAACATGAAAGAGAAGGGGAAAAAAACAGATACCCATCTAAGATGGGTTGAATTTCAAAAGTTATTATTATCCACCAATATCCTTGCATTCCGGCCAAACTTGCCCCTCTACAAACTTTTTCTGAAATAAAAAAAATTGAAATTAAACCATGAAGACAGAGTGAATGTCATATACAAATATATGAAAATATATCATACCGCCTTTCAGGTTTCTCTTGACCTTCTTGCACATAACCCTCTGAGATCTTCCTCAGTTTTTCTATGTATTTTTTTTGGAAAAATACAAAAAAACATATCTCAGTAACAAAGCTGGAAGTTCGAAAAACAAACAAATGAAGTTTAAACTATATAGAAAATACCTTCAAAAAACCCACAATTCCCACCAGTGCCGAATATAATGAGATCCAAAAGTGCTGTAAAAGCTGGATCATCTGAGGACTCGAAGCGAAATTCATCAATTGCATTCTTGGCAGCCAGTTTTGCCCAATTCCGTGCCCTGCAATGCAAAAAGGTTCAAGAAAAAGAGAGAAGAAAATAATTCTCCATTAGATTGGAAACACCTTAATAAATTGTTATATCCTGTTGCTTAAGGGCAGTTTTTGGAATTCTCACCTCTGTTCCTCATTGAAGATCTTATAATACAACAAAGAGCGGCTAGATTCCAGATGAAGGCGCTCTACATTTGCAGATGTAATCTCTGCGGTAGCTGTTTGCAATGCCTCCTATTTGACGATAAATTTATAATATAATTACAAAAAGAGTGGTAAGAAATGAAAGGAAAGGGGAGAAGATTGGAGAACTGAATATTACAACCTCATATTCGGTGCGGGACTTTTCAGCCAATAGCTGTCTTTCTTCCCCAGCTTTTGCCTCAGCCATATAGAAATACTGTTCACCCTTCCTACAAGTAATATCATGTACGGATTGCTAATAATTTCAGGAGGGAACCAAAGGTCAATAAGAAAACAATGGAGGAGAATCTACAACCTATGACAGCAGCCAGTTAGCCAGTCAGCTGTGACTTCAACAACAAACCAAATATGATCAGGACTGTAAAGCAATGAATTATATCAGCACTGTACCAGGAAGCTGACAAAATCTGCTGACTGGTACGTGGTACATGGCTTGCATAGAGGAGCTCCTCTTTAATTCTTCCTACAAAGTTATTTGTTCCTAAAGTTTAGATATTACAACTGACATTCAACATGTTCTCCTTCTCATTGAATTCAACCCATGTTAGCCCAACACCATAAGGAGGGATAACAACAAACCATTATAAACCATTCAGTTTTAATAATAATTCAAGCACAACTGACTATGAAAGAGAGTTGCAGCGTTGTTCAGTAAAACCAACTTGTGTAATAAAGTTCAAAAACCAGTTCGCTGAACTTACATTCTTTTGTAGAAAACAACTGCCTCGGCATCTCCTGCAGCGGGAAGGAGATACGAATCAATGAGCTCAATGAAGCCATTGCAGATGGCACTGAACTCGGCTTCCACCTTTGTTCTGTACCTGGTAATCATATCGAGATATTCAGCATTCAAAATCTGCTGCTCCATTGAAGAGAAGTAGGCTTGCTCCTCGCTAAGTTTCTCGACGACCTTCTGGTACCCCTTGAACAGAATGTCTCTCTCCTTAACAGAGAGGTCGGCATTAGTCACGCGTGCCCTTCTAATAGATTCAATGAAATCTGCAATCAAAATCAAGTCCGTCAAATTCACAAATATGATCATATTATGACTAAACGTTAACAATTTGCCCAATCAAGCTGTCAGTAGATCAAGTAATGCGGTTGTGATGAGAGCTTGAATCACTAGCTATTTGAGATGTAAGAGGTTTGATTGAGAATTAGGTGAAAAGGGAGAGGTTTAGCAGTAAAAGAGTGACAATTTTGTCAGACCAAGGGATTTTTCTATTCTTTTTTCTTTTTGAAAATTTCCAGTTGATCAAATTGAGCTGTGAAGATGATTACTAGAAGCAAAAGAGCAACGCTTTGAAGATTATGAGATCCAATTACCGTTAATGACAGGGTATATTTGAAGAAACTATGAGAGGGGGATCAAGAACCACTTGTTTCCTATTTTTCTTTGTATGCAAGGGTTTTTCTGGTAAAGAAGGATTCTTTCAGTGAGGTCTGGCTCTAGCATATCTGAACAAGATCAGATTTTGTCTCTTGCGAAGAAAAGAGAAAATTATTATTGTCGCATTGTGTCTCATAAATTGCATACAGTACACATATACTATATATAGATATATGATAGAGGAAGTACAGTGTATTAACGATGTTGACTAATGCAAAGCTGGTTTGACCAGTTTGATCAATGGCTAATCCTTAAATCTGAAATATTTATCAAGAAATTGAACCATTTGCACAGTGTCGAGAACTTCACTATACGGGAAACATGAATTACTATTAATAATCAACAAAGAGGAAATCTAGAATCTAATTGCATCCGAGTTAATTAACACGATTCTTGAGCGAATGATAAAAAGAGTAAATTGGTACAAACCATTGTAGCACCCAGCTTCCGAAGCTGCTTTCGCTACATAAAATTCAATTTCCCTCGTCATTATCGTTCCTTCACTGTTTCTTGTATCTTGATGGATTGCGATGAAGCCTTTGGTGTTTGTGTGTGTGTGTGTGTGTGGGGTGGGGGGGGGGGGGGGGGGGTTGGCGCGAAAGGGAGAGAGAGAGATTGCAAATTTGCAATTGAAAATGCGACAAATGGAGGACTGAAGCTTCTCGGCTTTTATAACATCCATGCACCCGTCCGGGATTCATTCACGTCGTATCCGCTCTTATCCTCGTGAACAGATTTTTGACTTATTTTTTCATTTCAAACCGTTAGATTTAAGATTGACGGGTCAGATTCATAGCAGAAGTTCTCCCATTGACGCAAGCGGATCAATACAGTCCGTGCGTTTTTAAATCGAACGGTCTAAAAGAATACACCAACCTTACTCTTCCAGCTGAAATAGTAGCGGAAGTGGACATCCGAGTCCACCTCCAAGTGGGGCCAGCCACGAGTCCGTACGCAACTGTCCTGAAGGATCAGAGAGGATACCAGAGTTCAATGGGTCGGATAATTCTGAAACTGGGACCCACTAGAAAGGATACCACGTCATGGTTTACGATGTACCAGGTGTAGACAACATTTGACATGTCACGTGGCCGTTACAAGGTTAGCTCCACGTGAAAAATGGAATCCTAAATCCCAAATCGAGCCGTTAGGACAGTGCCACACGAATCTTGAGGCGTAGAGGCCGTTTTGAATCGCGTTCTGTTATTCAAGACTCAAGAGCACCGAGTGGGGCCCATCAACTATATTAGTTATGTACACGCATCGCTCCGACATTATTAGTTTTTGAAACCTTATTCATTTTTACTTGTGAACATAAAAATAGGAATAGCACACATTCAATATAAGTTTGATAAATTAGAATTGAGTAAACAATTCTGAAGTATAATCAATCACAAATTTGGCTGGCATTAGAAGAAAAAATAAATAAAAAATGATTTGTTAGAACCAAAAAAAAAATTTCAAGATGAGCATTTAAATTCATAATTAAGCCTGATATCTTGTGTTATATACTTCTTAGTGGAAATGGGTTTATAAAAGGAGAGCTGACGGGTTAATCCATATAAATCTATGCTGCTTACAATTGAATATTACCTTGAAAACTGGTGACATCTGAAACATTTTGTAGGATTTTAGTATGTTAGAACGCAATCTGATCTGAACTTCTTTGTATTGGTGTTGAGCATTTCATCTTTCGCCGCAACTTAGATGCATTATGTGGGACAACTGAAAATGATGTCATTTGTTTTTATTAATGTGTTAAAATTCCTTCCAAGCCTCGAGTCTATCATATGTTCCTAGTACTCTGGAATTTGGAAAAATTGCAAGAATTGTGATCTTTCTTCATGTTCAATTTATCGCTGACAGCAGAAGTTTTCATATTTTTCTCCTCATAGAAGTGTTTCTATTTTATCGTCTCATTTTACAAATGTGTTGCAAATTACTCAAACTGTATGCATATAATTTCTATGCACATATTTTAGGATATTCTTTTGGGACAATACTGTTTCATACATATTTTAAAGGTGGTTTGGTTTCGCATGAATAGTATTGATCGGAGAACCTTCACATAAGGATGGCTAAGATCTTGACCATTTCAATTTTTTTTTTTTTGTTGGGGGCAGGGGGGGGGGGGGGGGGGTACTCCAGATGACATTTCAGGTTAGAATCCGATTTCCAGCAAAAAGCTTTGGATTCTGCTTTTCTATTTTCAACATGCAACCTCATCAAAACTTGAGAGGTATTTATAAATTAATAGAATTAATAGGACTGTGTACATAATAAAGTATACAGTTTATAACAGAATATTTATTACCAGCAGATCTAAAGAAAAGGCATTTTGCCTTTTCTCTCTAAATTTACAAGAGGATGGTTCAATGCAACAGGACAATAGCATCTTAAGATATTTCCTCTATAATTTTCTCACCAAGGCAACACGCATCGTCACAAAATTTTAGTAATTACAAAATCGATCCCACAGTTCCCAACCATGGCATTTTGCTTTCAAGACCCGCTCTTACCTAAACAAAAAAATTTGAGAAAAGTTACAATGCAATTAAGTATTGACTTTTTTAATACAGTCTGAAAGTTTAGTTTTATACATTTTCCAAATAAATTTCAATATCAGCACGTAAGGGACATTAACCAACCCAGTTCAGCACCAACGTTCTTTTTTGCCTTTTTGTTTTTACACTTACGTTGAGTAATACTACCTGATACTTGTAATACAAAAATTCAACATCAAAGTAGGATCCAAATATTAAACTTCAACAAGTAGTAACCAAAGTCCAGAAGTCAATATTAGTAGCACTGGACCTATTTCATACTGCATCAGTCAACAATAAGACATCTGGTACAATGGTACAGAGCAACAAACAAGAAGAATAACAAGGAAAAAAAACACAAACCTTGACAAAGCAAAGCTGCTTCAAGTTGTGGATATCAACCTAACTGCTCTCTTGGAATGGCCCTGTCTCCTCCGGAGAATGTAAGCTAGGGTCTGGTTTGCCGTTCTCTAAACTAGATGTAGACTCTGGTTTGGCATTCTCCGAATCAGCTTTACCACTAAAGACATCTATAAGGAGGCACCTAATTCTGTCTCTCAAGGCCGAAGCATCAACAGTTTGAAACCACTTTATACCAAGCTGCCAAATCAAATTTAAACTTATTGGCACTGCAGAATAATAAGAGAGGTCTCTTATTAAGGGATAGATAGTGGGCGAGTACCACAACATTTTAATAATATTTCCTTTGCTTTATGTATGTAAAATATATCAATTTGCCTGGAGTATCATCATTTCAAATGTATTCTGGGTGTCGGTAGAAAATGCAGCCATATGAATAAAAAAGATATTGGTTATCAACAAATTGTAACTAAAAGTATTGCAAGGTCACCCTTATATTACCATGGAAAGATCGTTCTTTCTTAACCTTTCAGGGGCCTTCTCAATGAATCGTTCCATGAAATATAACACAAAAAGGCCACAATCATACTCATTCTCCTGCTGGGGTACCTATACAACAAAATTATGAAAAGGCTTGTAAAAAAATAATTAAATAAGCCCCTAAAAGTGTACATGATGAGGAGAGAGAGAGAGAGAGTATTGATAGTCCCCTTATTTTACAAAAAGAAAGGGGGGAGAGAGAGAGATTCTACCTTAACAATTTTGTTCTCAATTCTACGTGGGAGGTTCTTCCATATCTTCTGGGGTATAGGGATTTCAATTTTATAAGGAGTATTATGGTCGATAAATGTCCATTCTTCTTTCAAGTACCTAAGACAGAAAAATGTGGTTGATTTACCTCAGATCCAAAAGCACAACAAGAGACTAAAACCTAAACTTCTCTGAGTTCACAAATTTATTAAAGCATTACTTGTTAATATTATCAAAAATCGAGATGCTCCTGTGATATTCAAGAGAATCCAAGTGTAGCACCATGGGACCCGCATTATCATCCTCTGGAGGTATGCATATTATCACCAAACTCCAATGCATGCTGAAAGATAATTATACAAACATATGACATGATATATGAGTCTCAACAACAGAAAGCCATTTTTTATTCTCTACAGTTATCTTCTTCTTTTTTTAAGAGAAAAAAAAACTTACTCTCCGTATACAGGCATGAAGATATAGGCCTTTTGAAATAAATTAACACCTTTCCACCATCTCCTTAGCTTTAAAAATGGCAATTTCTCATTTCCCTACATACAATAATACCGAAAAACTCAGAAAAATCTTTAACTACATGAATCTGGGGCTACACACCAGCAGTAAAATGTATTCACTGGTTAAGATACCATGCCAAACTGCTAATACAAAATAGGTACAGAGTCTACCTTGGGTGATGCATATTCTTCAAGCTTGTTATAGAAATATGTATTGAAAAAATAACAGTTCCTTGTTGCTGTACCAGTTGGAGAACCAGGTCTTTGGAGGTACCTAAAGGCAAATGTATTAGTCAACAAAACAAGAGAATTGGTTGCTGAATTAGTTCTACGTATAGTTTTACTTTGCTTATTATTCCAAGTATTAATATTATCTATTTTTTCTTCATTTTGTTTTCTTTGTCTTTTGCAGCAGAGCTCACAAGGGAGCAGAGAGCAGTTTGGCAAGTAAAACTTACGTAATGTAGAAGTTCATTACAGTTGAAGAAAGGTATTGCTCTGCTTGAAGGCAATTCAAATCTGAACGAGATAGCTCAACCATCTCAGGGTGTTCCCTGTCAATAGTAGCAATAAATACAAAGTATAATTTGCCTGCTTTGTGAAAAGCACCTTACATATTTGCAGGTAGTACCCAAAATTTCCAAATCTAAGTGAATAACAAGTCAGTCAAACCATTTTTAAAAGTTTCCTCAAATTTTTCTTATTAAGTGAACAAAATCCTTTGTTACCAATTCATACAGACTTTCAATCCAACGTAAAACTCATCTTGGTTTCATTTTAGTTTAAAAAGGAATTGAAGGAAACTAACATGGATGAGCGATCAAAAAGCTTTTAGTTTAATAGAGAGACCATTTCTAACATACTAATCTAAAATTGGGGTCATATGTAAATATCTGAAAGATAATCAAAGGTCCATAAACATTGGCAGATTACTCTGGCCTAATATGCACAAAGAAAGAAAATTTAACACAAGTAAAGCCTGGTGGGTTTAAAACAAAAGAACTTACCGCGATGGATAGTAGTACCTTGCCTCCTCCCTACAGAAAAGGAGCTATGTGTTAGTTGTCGGTTAATATTTTCTTAGACAAGATAAACAGAATCAATGATTCAAAAAATTTAGCGACAAATAGAACAAATAAGCGCAAATATACACATAGAGAAAGCTAGAAATTTTCACCATTCAATTGAATTCTCTTTGGGCGCTTGGTTATCTATATCCACTAGTACTACCTCCTAGGGAAAAAAAGGAAACAAAGAATTAATTATTGTAAACAACAAAAGAAACATATAGCGCCCCTATGAATTAAACATTAGCCAGAGACAATTAGTGAGTTGGAAGAAATTTCTTTCGACTGATGCAAGCTTTTAAAAATGTTTAACGGCACATAAGGACAAAGAGATCATATAACAGTTAACGTTTGAACAGGAAAAAATTGGTCGTTAAATCTTAATACAGGTATTTCTTATTAAGATATATTTTCATTTTACAAAGTCCAAATAATGTTACTAAATTAAAATAGAACTTAAAAGTCTTAAATTGTTAATGTTACTATCAAGATTTTAAACTTAAATAACTAAATACGTCAGTACTACTACACTACTACATCACAAAAGATTGAAAGAAGCAAAAGTTTTGAAGGCTTAGAAACATGATAAAGTTAACACGAGTTTTTGTTTTCAAATAAAAAGACAACTAGATTATCAGATTTTGAAGTTGAACTTGCCGTTTCATTTTTTTTTTCAATCATTAAAACTTTTAGTCCATTTGCTTTCGGGCCCTCCAAATTACACATGTTACATGCCATTTAAACACATTACAAAAAAGTAACGAATTTTAACCCTTTTTTAGGCATTAAAATTGTTCCATCTCCAACAATGCGTTAAATCCGTTATTTTCCTGTAAACTTAACGTCAGATGGTCCAAAACTCGATTAACTGCTGTTTCAACTCCATCTTTTAAAAGCTTGCTTGGACGAGTAACTGATGTCTTTGAAAAAGGTAAACCAAATAGAAGCAAATATATAAAGAGAAAGGATCACTTGACAATGGTTTATTTTGACAATCTTGATAATTTTCAAAATAAAGCTTAAATTTGAAAAGCCCAACATATAGGATGATATATGTTATTTACATATCGTGTCTAAAATATGACGAGATTTGATGTATGTTTCACCGTATATCAAGTGGCTTGAAATTTCAATAGCCCGAAATTAATAGTTCTTAATGCACCATCAAACAATACTTAAATTGTATGAAATTTAATTGTTAGGCTATTTATATGTTTATTAGCATACATATAAAGTTACTTGTTCAATTTTCTTTTGAATCTTTTTGAACATTCAATTGTCCAGATAGTCAAAATAACCATTGTCAAGTGATCCCTTCTCATATCTAAATCATGAACCAAGACTTACCTTTTTTGAAGTAGATCTGGCTGAGTTGCCATTGTCATGTACTCTCTTCCTAAAATGGCTCAAAAGGCTCTAATTGGTTAGTGTGCAGAAAACCAAATAACTATACTATCAGTAATTAGGACCAGTTGAGAAGGAACTTAGTACTAGTGGGATGTTACTTTATGTACCCACCAACGTCAGGCCGGTTCAGTTACAGCCTCTCAAAACTAAAAAAAATTGGTACCAATTGATTCTTCTTGGTGCGATCAAAAAACCACACAAGCCTAATACTTGACCAATATAGTTTTAAACAGATCATATTGAAAGTAAAATTGAAAAAATAGAAACATAAACTGAAATTAAAGATGTACCTTTTAGCTGGGACAGATGAAGAATTATTTTCCAAACAGATAGAAGCACCATTACATTTTTTTACAGGGCTGCTTTTTTCTCCGCTTGAAATTAGGACAACAGATTTAAACGGTACATCTCTACATGACACTGTACTCTGTCGTTGCTGCCTCAGCTTGGAGGCCTCTTTCTCTTTTCTCTCTCCGTGCAATTTTAAATTGCTTTTTATAATACTTTTGCATTTCTCTTCACCAGCTGCTCTCGTATCATCTCCACAAGTTGTAACACCTTCCTAAATTAAACGAGAAACAGAAAAAATATATCGAAAATTAATTAACTTTAAGAAAAACAGGTAAAACAGAACTACAGAAACAAAAAAAAAATGAACTATGGGAAAGTAGAATTAAAAATAAGAGGTCACCTTTTGTAGAAACCTTTCATTGAAGGCTTTCGCAAATGAAGAAGGCGAATCCTTGTCTACCTTCTGATTTGCCAAACGGTGTTCAACTGAACCTACATTAACAACAGTCATAGACTCAACATAATTTAAACTAGAAGATAGTTTCAACAAATATGTCATGCAATATTGGTACCTGATGATTCTGCACATTTTGATAGAGAGACCCGCTCACAGTTCTCAGAGCCCTGCCAAAATGAAAGCAAAAAAATCAGAAAAGTTTCAATTGTTGGACCAAATACTCATATATGGATACAACTATGGGCTTCTTTTCTATATGCACGAGTTTCCAAACTCTCTGAGTTATTTACTTGGTAAAGCACCTTTTTAGTAATCAAGAGTGCACCTGTGTAATTCATGCTGTGCAGCCGGCATCTTTCAAAAGCATGACAAGACAGCATTCTCATATGGCAAACAAAAGCTAACACTCAAATTTAACTTGCAAAAGAAAGGGCACAGCATGGACACACAAAAACTTATACTATGGTTGCCAGAATTAATACATTCTAGTACTAAATTGTAACGGGTGCATGCATTCATTAATGCAAACAGATACTGTAATGCAACACCAGCACCCATTTAGAAAGACTGGGTCATCTCAGTTCAGTGTGTTGATCTCACAATTAAGAGAAATTTTCCCAATTTTTGGATAATTGCTCCACTATCCCCAAACCCTCAATGATAATAGATCAAAACCCTAATTTCCATATCAAACAAAAAGAAAAAAGAAAGGAACTCTTTTTTAGGCAATACCTCATTGACAACCCTAACCGGCTGATGTCGCCGGCGTTCTTGTTCCTCCTTTAGATGTTGTAGCTGTACTCGGATCCTCCTTCCCTTGTCGGGAAGCGAAGAGAACCCGCTGCCAGAGAGAAAAGATGTCAATCGCTCTATTTTCTCTTGCATATCTTTATCCGATAGTGAGAGCACGGGATCAGAAACCGCCTCTGTCGCTACCTCGTCGCAGGATTCCATCGATTGCGGCGGCGATCGTCGACCGCCGCTCTCCATCGGTTTTGTTTGTGCTCTGAGAAAGTGAAGTAACGATGGAAGTGAGACGAAAATGGGCGTTGAAAGAGAGAGAGGAATGAGAAAAAGAGAGAAGAATTTCGTCCTAATTTGTTTTATTTTTCGGATATATATTTCAGAGACGTTATTGCAAGAAATTGGATCCATATATATATATATATATATATATATATTTATTAATGTTCTATCGTTGAAACACTAATGATTTAAATTTTAAATTTTCGTATTCGAAATTTTGATTTAAATAGCTCAATAAAATATTCATATCAAAATCTCGTAGAATATAAAAATTTATCATTTTTAGAGTTTTTTAACTATTTTTTTCGAATTTTCAAAAATAATCTTAATTGACATACAAATATTTTTTATTTTTATTTATTTTCGAGCCAAATAAAATAATTTTTGAAAATTCAAAAAATTGGTAAGTTTTAGTATTTTTACAAAATTTTAATATGAATAATTTATTAAGCTACTTAAATCGATATTTCGAATACGAAAACTTAAAATTTAAATCGTTAGCGTTTTGATCGAAATTTAAATCGTTAAGCTCACTAAGGCCGTTGGTGAGGTTAATTCAAAAAACTATTGAAACGATTTCAAACGATAAATTTGATTTGCTCAATAAATTATTTATATCAAAATCTTATAGGATATTATTTTTTTCTATTTTTGAAAACTTTTTAACTATTTGTTTCAAATTTTTTTGAAAATGACTTATTCATATATAAAAACATTCATTATTTTATTATTATTTTAGAATCATTTTCAAAAATTCAGAAAAAATAGTTAAAAAAACTCTAAAAATAGAAAATTTCGGTATCCTAGGAGATTTTAGTATGAAAAATTTGTTGAGCTACTCGGATTTATCATTTAAAATTATTTCAATCATTTTTTGAGTTAATCTCATTAAAGGATTTAGTGAGCTTAAGTTAAGATATTTTCATAAGCATTTCGATTCAAAATATTTATGGATTAAATTTCAAAATTTCATATCCGAAATGTCAATTTAAGTAATTCAATTAACTTTTCATAAATCTCATAAAATACTAAAATTTAACTTTTTAGAGTCCCTCTCTCAAATCGCCTCCCTCTTACCCCTCTTCCTGGCTGCCGTTGTCTCAAACTCTCTTCAGTCGAGACGATCAAGCAACGAGACAAAGATCTCTCTCGAGTTTGAGGTTAGGCGAGAAGAGAGATCTTGTTCGTCTTCTCAAGTCCGACGTGAGACCATATCGTCCTCCCTTCCCCTTTGCACTGACAGCTGAAAAAGGTTCCTCCTTCCCTGCCTCTCGCACCGGTAGTATCCATGGCATTCGAAATTGCATAGACGTAACCAATTCCTATTAACTTTACTTGAGAGGATTGTACTGCTACTTGTTGTTAATTCAACAAATTAAGGGGACTTGATACAAAATTTCCGATGTATAGGTATGGGAGGTAGTTTAATTAGTTCCATCGGTTATCGTATTTAATTACTGCTTCAATACCAGTTTACAATTATTGATTCCATTTTTTTTGCAAGCACTTCTTTTGTACCAAACAGAATTACAATGGCTCAAATTTTTTTGTTACAGATCGTTAGCTTCAAGCCAATCATGATTGATTTTCAGACCAATTTATGGAATTTTTGTTAATGGTTTTTTTTTCCAAACCAGTCCATGTAATTCTGCAATGAGACTAAGAGGCTATTGTAATTGGAACCTTGATCTGGAACAACTGTACTTTTACTATGTTTGATCTTTATTACTTATTTCAAAAAATGTAATTGTTAGATTATTAGTTTTTTTTATTGATTTTTGGTCTCGTATCTGAATGAAATGATTTGTATAGATGAATGAGAAGATGGCCTGACAAAGCTGAAGAAGCTTAAATCAAATGCTGAACTTTGAAATAATTTCGAATAATTAACACCATAATTGGAATGGGAGCACAAAAATCATGCATGAAACTAGATGCTTGTGTGTAGAGTCACAGCTTGCAAAGCCTAATCTAATGTATGAGTCATTATGTGTGGAAGAATTATTTCTTTTTTTCTTGATATTGTATATTGGTTTCTATAATTTTTATCCTAGTGAGAGCTATGCTTCATGTATATCTATGTTCCGAGAAATAATTATTTGTGGAATATTTGTTCTCTCAATCTCTGAATTTTAACCAACGTTTCTTGACATGATATAACACTGAAAAAAAGGCATAAAGTAATAATACAGTTGATAGTTAATAGTGCATGCACTAGATTGAACTTGAGCAGATATTTAGATTTCAGCACATCTGATATTGATAAGATGTTTTGTTAATTTTTATCAGATGCTTGGTTACTTCTATTAATTAAATAGAATCACAAAATCAAACTTGCAAATGTTCTTCTCAAAAGGTCAATAAACCAAACAAGAGCAATATCATTTTACATATAAAAGTACAACAAAGTTGAAATTTGCATGTAAATAAACATAAATGCAATTCATTTATACAATGGTACCAACCACAATATCTCGAATACTAAGTAGGCAAACTTATTGCACAATCTGAACTTCAAAAAATTGCAGATCTGAATTTCAAAAAGTTGCTAAAGGCTTGCATCTCTAATTGATAATAGTTTTACATCGAAAACAATATATCCAAAAAAAATGACATAAAGACCAAAATGACCCTGCTTCATTAATTCTGCTGGTATGGTGACCTTAGTACAAAAGGAGGCATCACATCTTTGCCAAAGTGATGATTCTGAGCACAGTAAACTTCTGTGACTTCTCCTCTTGTCTATCTCACTGTGAGTTCAAGAAGAGAAAAAAGTCAGAATCAATTTAGATCCAAACTAAACCTAAAATTAGAATTATTTTTTGCATCAAAGTTAGACTAAATTCAGCCAAATTTAAACCTAATTCAACCATAAGCAAACCTATACTACATTTAGTTTAAATTTAAACCCAATTCAACCATAACCAAATTAGGCACTTAACATAATTTCTACAGAAATTAAAACCACCACAAGCATTAACATGTAAAAGAAACTGGTTTGAAAATTTAGCATTTCCTTGTAATTTGGAATTAACAGTGCAAACTAAGAATCTGTCACAAAAATCCAGAAAGAAAAAACTGCACTGAAAAATTTGACAGAAATTACTGTAGAGTATAGACGACGGGGTTAACTCAAATGTACATTGGCTAATAACTACAGTGTATAGACGGGGTTAACTTGAATTGGTGAAGCTTTTTTATAGTTCTGGAATCGAAATTTCAAGAACTTCTCTCTTTTTGAAAAGGGGGGCGATTACTAAGCCCCTAGCTTTAAAATTGACAGAAATTACAACTAATTCATGCAGATTTTGAAAGAAAGACACTAATTCATGCAAATTTTGACAGAAATTATTGTAACTAAGACAACAATTAAATTCGAAACTACTGGAACTGTAGCTAGCTGCTGTACCTACACAACTGAAATTTTACATTAGTTAGCTATAATTAAGTACACAACTGGAATTAGCTATAACTATGCACTTTAGGATGCCATGGTCGCTACAAGTGAAGAGAGAGAGGGAAGAAGGTACCTTGTACAACTGTCAGTGCAAGGGGAGGAGGACGAGACCGTCTTGACTCACTTCGGACTAGACAAAGATGACCAACCCAAACAAGGGATGGAAGAGACGATTCGATCGAGAGAGCAACTCAAAATCGCAGAGAGAGAGAGGCCATTCGAGCGAGAGAGGGAGCGATTCAAATTTTGAGGGGGAGAAGCGAGAGAGAGAGAGAGAGAGAGAGAGAGAGAGAGAGAGAGATGGGGAATGGTGAGCGTAAAGCAAAAAGAAGCACGGGAGAAGAGAGAGGGATTTGTTATGTCGCCTGTCTCTAACGGAGTCCATTCATTTTAAAAATTTCCGTCGCCGTTTTCCTCATCCAGCGATCGATTCGTGCACGATTTTTACAGTAGATCGAACGATAAAGAAGGTCGTAGCACAGATGGTCAGGAACTATGTATATATATATATATATATATATATATATATATATCATAATCGATACCGATTTTATTATTTAGATTAAATAAATTATTATTCATATTAACAATTTTATTATACAATTTATTTATATAATATTTTTATTATTTAACTTAAGTAAGTTATTATTCATATTAGTAGTATTTTAGTTAAATAATGAAAATACCGTAAAAAATAAGTTGTATAATAAAGTAGTTAATATGAATAATAAAATCAGCACCGATTTTGATATCTCCCAAACTTTTTCCTTAAGGAAAAAAGAAAAGAAAAAGAAAATTGGATCCCTTATATGGAAATGGAAATGAGAACGGATAATGGGATAATCATATCATAATGGTCATTAGTGTTAAATAAATCAACTTTTTATTGCTCTTAAATAATAAAATTTAAATTGTTAGATGTATTTTATATTATTTGAATTTTAATGTATAATAAATGTATGATTTTCATATCATTTTGATGGCTTTTTTGAGGGTTGACACGTCACATTTTGAACCGTTGATTTTGTTAAGCTTTTTGTGCGTTCTGAATTAAAGTTAAAATGAGATAAGTTTATGTACATATTTAGTGCATGATATATGAAATATATCCAACCAACTAATTTTTTATTTACAAATTTTAAAAAATGATTATTTGGAATATATATAATTTTCATTGGCATTAATTTGACATTAAATCACTTGTGAAAAATTAACTTTCTTTTATGACATGACTGTGTCATTTTTATTTCGTTATTGCAACTTGTTTATCTTAATTTTTCTCAAGTGATGCGTGTGTTTTACAATTTATAATTAAATTAGTAATATTCTTATGACCGCATCATTGTTTTTTTTGCTCTTGCAATCGTATATCTTATTTATTTTTCACAAGTGATGCATGGACAAAATTGTACCTTTCCAAATTCATATGATTTCAGAATCAGAAGTTGAAAAATTAGATAACTAAAATTTTGTAACTACAACTAGCTTGATTTATTTGTCATTAGTTTCCTATCAACAGGGGCAGAATCGGAATTTTAGCATAGGGGGCTGATGATTTTTAGAGATAATTTGTATTTTATATCGTATTACAGCTTATTATGCAAAATCAAATGGTTTTTGTGCAGATTACATCAAAATTCATACAATTATGTTAAGATTTTTCATAATTCAACTGTAAAAATCGGAATGCTTGTTTGCATTAAAATTTAGTCAATTATAATTTATTTTGACAATTATGTAATTTAGTCTTGTCTTAAAATATAAAATCTACTTTTATTCGTAACAATGAGTGCAATATGAATTGGATTTAGAAGATAGACACGAATAGAAGGATATAGAATCAGCCAATAGCTCAAACCCCAAGCATTAGATATTTTATTAGATTCACAAGTAATTAATTAAGGCCTTTCTTGGTGGATGAAATTTGATAGGGGGCCAATCCTTTTTATCTTATTGAAAATTGTTCAAAATCAATACATCAGTGGAGACTTTCGGAAATCCTTTTTTTTTTTTTTTTTTTGGGGGGGGGGGGGGGGGGGGGGGGGGGGCAGTCCTCCTCTGTCTCTGCCAGTTATCAAATGAATTATAAAATTATAAAAAAAATAAGATCAACATTTGAATTAGTCGTTGAATTCCAAATTTTACATAGATTGTGGTATCAAAATCAATTGATCAATTTTAGTGTGATATATTTGACAATGTCAATTGTATTTATAATTAAAAATTGGAATTGACATTAAAATCACTTGATTAATTCTTCAGGATTCAGGCCACTTTAAAACGATTTTTATGACGAAAAATTCTCGTGGATTGAAGCAAAAGAGCTTAATTGTTTTTTTTTTCATGCTTATTATGGTTGACGAATTCAACGAATTCAACGATATATGCACGCACGAAATAGATTTCAAATTTAATTCTGGACCCGCTAGAAAATAGATTTGGATTAATCGAAAGAAAAATTATCCTCACACGCTACATCTCATTTTTTATATCTCATAATCTAATATTAATAATAAATATTATAAATCATAATAATATAGTCTAATATATATCACGATCTGTAACAAACTGTTATAACCTGTAATACTGTAATTTATTGTGTTTATTCCGTACATAAATACATTTAAATATTAATACAAATATTTTTTATTTTATATAAATATATTTAAATAATAATACAAACACATTAAAATGTTAGTATAAATATATTTAAATATTATTTAAATATAATTGAATGTTATTATAAATATTTTTATCTAATATATATACATAGAATGATGAGTATGAGTTTTGAAAATTTTAAACGTTCTACTCAGATCTAAAGAATCTACATTTAGAATTTTGAGAATTTACATATAGAATCTGATGGGCTGTAAAATTGAAGCTCAATTATCACACTTGTAATGGAAATTGGATCCGATTTTTATGTAATTTCGAAATCCCAAATCCAATTATGTTTGGATCTTGGATCTTTCTCGCGCCCGATCCGAGTTACTAGAACCGATCCGTTAGCCGTCCTGATCTGAACTCCCATCTCCCGCGCCTTCTCAGATTTTACATTTTCGTTAATTAACAGAGAATAAAACAAATATATAAAAAAGAAGAAACACATGCAATTTTTTTATTTGAATAATCTGAAGTCTTCCATGCGCCAATCTCTCTCTCTCTCTCTGTCTCATCCTCTCTCTTTCTTTCTCTGTGTAGAGAGGAGCTCCTTGAGTCGTGAGCACGTTGTAAAGGATAGGCCTTAGGCGCTCCCATTTCACCTCCTTTTCAACCTCTCCAACCATTTCTAATCACCTTTGGTAGTGCATTTCATGGAGAAATGGTAATCTCGCATTGCCTTGTTCTTGTCAGGTATTGGATACAGTTTAGTAGCTTATCTTTTGATCTGAGTCCCTCTCGGTGTAGTATTTCTTTTGATTTAGGAGGCGCTTGTTCTGATAAGCTGCAGCATTCTTCCCTCTTATTTAGATCTTTCTTTGTGTAAGAGGATCTTTTTTCAAAATTTGGCAATAAAGTTTTGCACATTTGTTGTTTGACAATTTGCCTCTTCTACCGAAAGCATCATAAAAGCTCTTCCAATTGTACATCTTATTAGCATCTCATTTGAGAACTCTTGCCACATTTTACGAAACCAAATAAGATTCTTCCAATTCAATCATATTACTAGTCTTTTATCCTGAACCCTCACTGCATTTTATAAAAAAAAGGAAGATTTCATAACAGTAATCAGCAATCAGCAATCAAATACCATCAAAGAACAAATCATATCCTCCAATCTCTCTCCTAAGAAGAAATTCAGAAAACCAGTGCTCCAGCCCTTTCATCTACTCACCAGCTCCTGATTTTATTCTCCCTTGTAAGAAAAAGAACTTAACAACACTAAACCATGGCATCAGCACCCACCGACTCATCACCTCCCCCCGATCCAATGGCAGACACCTCACCACCACCGCCTGACTCAACAACACTGGCCCCACCACCCACCTCTACAACCAACACTGCACCACCCCCTAGCACCTCCAACCCTCCACTGGCAGCAGCCAATTCACCCCCTCCCCCAGCCACACCATCTGCACCACCCCCTACCAAATCCCCTCCTGTCACTGCGGCTCCACCACCAACGGTGCCATCTCCTCCATCCCCAGTCACTAACGCTCCACCTCCTGACAAAGGAACAATGAGCCCTCCACCCTCAGCACCTGTAATTTCGCCGCCACCACCAACAGATAGTACCCCCCCTGCATCTAACACCTCGACCCCATCACCACCTAAAGCGTCAACGCCGCCCCCACCAGCTATACTAACACCTGCACCTCCTGGGACAAACAAGCCAGCAGCACCGCCTACCTCTTCAGGGACCACAACCCCGTCGCCACCGGCCTCTTCAACAACACCAACTCTTGCGCCTCCAGGAACTTCAGGGTCAAGCCCGCCTCCACCTGGATCGACGACTTCTAGTACAAGCCCAACCTCTCCTTCTAGCGGCAGCCTCAGCAGTGGGGCCGCAACAGGGATTGCTTTGGGAGTGGTTTTGGTGTTTCTTGGTTTAGTGGGCATAATTTGTTATACCAGGAAGAAGAGAAGGCCTATCTTGGAAGGGTACCAGCCGCAGGTGTACCAACAGGGTTTCGGGATGCCCTCAGGTCAATATAGCTCTAACCAGTTCTCAGGTAATGCTCAAAGTATAGCCACAATTTGTGTTGGCTTAGTTAGGTTTTAGAAAAACCATCATCTATCTGCCAGGTTAAGACAAGTAAGTGGTCCACGTGTATCAGATTGCAACGAACTGGCACCTTTCTTATGTTGAACTGAGATGCTATACACAAATTAGGTTTCATGACTGTATTAGACATTAATTATGGAGAAAACAAGCCCTTGAAACCTCTTTGAAGTTGCTGAAAATGACCAGTACAAACTCAAAAGGCCATTTGGAATTACCATAACTTTAAGCTGAAAAACTTGCAAAATTACCATCAATCAAAAAGCAATACCAACATAGCAATTTTAATATTTCATATTCAGGGGAGACACCATTTCTGTTGGCATCTCCACACCGAGGGGTAGCAAACTATAGTGGGGCCCCACCAGGAAGCTATAACTACAGCTCCAACAACTACAACTCTGTCCCAAACTACAATTCTGGGCCGAACTACAATTCTGGAAATAACTACAATTCCAGTAACTACAACAGCTCTGGCAATTTCAGCTCAGGCAGCAACAGAACCGCCAGTAAGGCACGTGTTGGCCAATCAGATTTGAACATTGTCAGCTCCCAATCATGCTTTGCATATGAAGAGCTATATGAAATAACGGGCGGTTTTGCGCCTGAAAACATCCTAGGGGAAGGTGGATTTGGTTGTGTATACAAAGGGAGATTGTCAGATGGAAAAGATGTGGCGGTGAAACAGCTAAAAGGAGGCGGGGGCCAGGGAGAGAGGGAATTCCAGGCTGAGGTGGAGATCATAAGCCGCGTCCACCATAGGCACTTGGTATCCCTTGTTGGTTATTGCATTTCTGAGGATCATAGATTGTTGGTGTATGATTTTGTATCAAATGGCACGCTGCATTATCATCTCCATGGTAAGATTCATGCTCATTTGTATCTCATTATTTTTTGGCAAGTTGCTTTGGACATTCATTAATTTGCATTACACATGTAGCGAAAGGAAGACCGTGTATGGAATGGTCAACTAGAGTTAAGGTGGCAGCTGGTTCAGCCCGTGGATTAGCTTATCTACACGAGGATTGTACTCTCTCTCTCTCTCTCTCTCTCTCTCTCTCTCAGTTATTTGCATATTTTTGGTTGGATACAGGTCAAATTCAAAAGCCTGATCCCTGACATGAATTTTCTGTCAAGGATTTCTATTTTTTCTGAATACTATCATTTGCCTTCTGAATCTGTCTTGCTTTATATATTTATGTAGGTCATCCAAGAATTATTCACAGAGATATCAAATCGTCCAATATACTTCTAGATGACAACTTTGAAGCACAGGTCAATATCGATCATCATTAAAAGTTTTTCCTTCAAATTTAATTTGTTAGTCGTCCAAGTCTGTCTGACCATTAGCTGTTTATCATCTTTAATAAAAATAAATTGCTAATTAAGTGTGGCATGTCTTAGGTTGCTGACTTCGGGCTCGCAAGGCTGGCAGAAAATGATGTCACTCATGTTTCTACCCGTGTCATGGGTACATTTGGGTATACCATCTCTCAGATACTTTCCAAAACCTAACCTGTCATTTCTTTTTTTAACATCATATCCTGAATACTAAATATCAGTGAGTAGTAAATAATAGGAGCAGCCATATTGGCATCAACAACCTTACCTTATTCCATTCTCTCTTTTATTCATTTTTTTTCTCAAATGAATTCATACATCTAATAAAAAGGCAAAACCAATCCCTAATTTAAAATTATTTGTTGTCGTTCTCATACTTCCTCTTATTAATCCATCACTTCTGTTCTCATAATCCCTAATTTAAAATTATTTGATGTCTTCCAAAAGAATTATTAAATGACAAAAGAGCTGGCTCAAATAATTTCTGTCACCATTCTCATACTTCCTGTTATTAACTCTTTATTGTATTGTTTTTGTAATTTGTAGATACTTGGCACCTGAATATGCCTCAACAGGAAAACTGACAGAGAGGTCAGATGTATTCTCATTTGGAGTAGTGCTTTTAGAGCTTATTACTGGTCGAAAACCTGTTGATGGAAACCGACCTCTTGGTGAAGAGAGTCTTGTTGAGTGGGTAAGCTCTTTATATATTTTTTTTCCTCTTGATTTTTGTCCCTTCTTTGAAGATGATTGCCAAACCCAAATACTCAGTTTGGTACCAATCATGTGCAGCACAGTACATGCAGTATAACAGGGTACCAGTCCGGTCTTGAACTAGGAGGTTGAAAGCCTTGATCATACTGTCAAATTGTTTCTTTTCAGTTATCACAATATAAAAAATGCACCATCGTCCTAATTTCAGATTAGTACTGAGTTAGTTGAAGTTATTTGCACTTACAATTTATTGTAGGCGAGACCACACTTGACGGAAGCTTTAGAGTCGGGGGATTTCAAGGAATTGATAGATCCAAAGCTAGAGACAAACTATGAAGAGGTTGAAATGTTTCGCATGGTTGAGACAGCCGCTGCTTGCATTCGCCATTCAGCTTCCCGAAGACCCAAAATGAGCCAAGTATTAATTTTTTTATATTATTTTTCTTCCATTTAAAAAAGCTTTACTTTTCCCTGACATAATACTTGTAATAAAGCATCATCCTAGATGTTAAGTCAATCTTTTGTACAGTTGAAACATGTTTGACAAATTCACCCACAAAATTATGTAAATCACGTAAATTTGTTTCTTTATTTAGGTGGTGAGGGCTCTTGACATCCTGACAGATGAGGTGGACATAAGCAACGGGGTGCAACCAGGGAGGAGCCAGATGTTTAATGTGGCCAATACGGCAGATATACGACTCTTCCAAAAGATGGCATTTGGCAGCCAGGAGTTTAGCTCTGATTACTCCCACAGCCGTACCAATTCCAATCTGAGCAGCCGAAACTTTTAATCATTACTATGATTACTTTTTTCTTATCTTTTTTTTTCCTGGAAGCTTTTTTTAAGATAGTTCTACCTCATGCTGCTCCTCCAATTCTTCGTTAGGAACAATGTTCTTATCTTTTTTCTGTATTTAAAGTATATTTGAGAATACAAAGTAATACGGAGAAGAGAAACCTATACTGGTGTTGAATCTGGTATAAACACCATGTATTCCCTTTATTATTTTTAATTTTTGTGCAGTTAGGATAATTTAATTGTATAAATATGAGGCTGCCACGTTGTGATATTTTTTGTTATTACGGAAGTTTTCTTTTATTTATTGCACTGGTGTATGCATGATTAACTGTTTCATATATAGTCATGTGAATCAAATATGTAAAGTTCACTTTTAAAATTCCTTCTTTTGTTCTCTTGTAACTATAGTTTATATTCATTTGTCTTTTTTTCATATTCACAGTTGAATATTTGCGTTGTATTCATATAATTTGATGAGACTAATGTGTGCTGTTGCTATCAGTACTGCAACTTGTTCACTAGTTGGTAAATTTTATTTGAATTCACTGATAGTGTACCAGAGAACTTTAGTGTTGGAACTGGTGAAGACATGTTAAAATGTTTTTGAAGGTACTGGATCAATTTTGAGAGGATTGAACCAATACCAAAGAGGTTGGATCTAGTATCTGGTAATGCACCTAAAGGCATTACAAAGGATGCACACTCGGAAAGGTGCATTACCAACAAACTGGTAATGCAACGAGTGCTAGAAAGCACACTTTCACACATTCTGTCTTGATCCCTTTAGTATGTGATCATTATCCATATTCTCTTGATCCTTAAGTGTTCTGAACAGATCCGCACAACAAAAAGAGCATTTGAAGAAACTTAATTCACCAGATATTGCTCATTCATCTCTGTCGGACAGAAACCAGGGGTTCCACCAACCCGAGACGCTACAGAAAAATTTTTTGAATTGTGAAACGGTGATGTTGGTTCGATTGTAATGTTCAAGTTCCATCAACATATCTACAAGGAGGCAGCACAGAAGGTTTGGCTAGGAATTTGCAGGCAATCCGATTAATAAAAGAGACCGCACGATGAAGGATGACACTCCATACAGTATGAGATTTTTGTCACTCCCAATTTCTTACACTTAGAATAAGATACATTGATGTCTGTGGTGTTTTGATGTGGTGATTAAATCCTTTCTAGCTATCAAATATCTAGCCATGTATTTTTAATTTACAGATAAGAGAAAATTAAGCTGAAAAATGTGAGTAGTTTCCTCTATAACCATGTGTTTTATTTATTTACATTTCAAATACTTGTGAAGAACAATCACTACTTTAAGTATATATCTCTTCCCAAGTTGAGAAGAAAAGGTAAAGGAAGAAAAGAGAAGAAAATGAGGAGGAGATTAAATTTGTTCCCTTTCAAATTAGAAGGAAACAAATTTGAAAGAAATAAACAAAGAAAGTCTCCTTATTATTTTCATTTCTTCCTCCTCAATCTCCTAAAATTTAGAAGCGAGGTGAATATATCTCTATCTCATCTCTCTCTTCCCCTCTTTTCCATTGACCGCCTCCGTTAAACTCGGGAGCAGTACCACAATAATCACCATTGGCCCAAAAGCTCCCAAACCAGAAGGTACCTCTCTCCAACATTTCCCTCCATGCCTCCTCATCATCTCTCATCCAAGTGTCTCTCTCTCCAAATACAAATCTCATATCTTGGGTTATCCATGCATCCATTTCAACATTGCTTTCTTCTGACCCAAGAAACAAAACCCTACCAGACCTGTGGATTGCATGATCAAGGTCCTGCATCTCAGATTGCAGAGGATTGTTTCTCTCAGCCGGATCGTCGAATTCCATCCAAAAGCAATTGTCAACATCCCTCTTGACAACGACAACATTACTGTTATTATTATCATCACCATGTTTGCGCTTTCTTGATCTCTTGTGGAGTTTCTTGAGTATAATTCTTTTGGATTTTACTGCTAGCTTACATGGCAATCTGATGAAGAGAAACACTGTAACTTGGAGCACCAGACATGGGCAACAACAACATATCACCACGCAATCGACGGCAAGTAGACCGCCTTGCTTGGCGATTTGGGTCATGTGGTTGAGAGAGGGGGGAAGAGAGGGGTAGAGAGGGACATAGAAAGAGGCATTGCAACAAAGGAAGAATGAATGAATTAATGAGGGATCTCTGTTGGTTTTACTTGAAGAGAGGGAGGCTTGTATGAGTAGGTGACTTGAGAGGAATAATGGCATGTCTTTGAGGAGTTGCTTTGTTTGGTTCGTGAAGCCAAACACTCTTCTTTGTCAATACAGAAAATGATTCGTGACCCCCAAAAGTGTAGCCAGGTCGTTGCTGATGTGTTGTATATACATTATTTTTTTGAAAGAAAGACTTCCGTTAGTTTTGACATTTATTTTTTTTCAAATACCTCTTGCGAGAGCGTCTTTCTATAAAAAGATAAGATCTATCATCACTGTACTAAACTTGTAGCTCGTGTTGTATATACATACTCCCAACTTTCAATTGAAAAGGTTCATAGGTAATTAAATAAGACATATAGTTACTTTGACGGTTTTGTCCTTGTAAGTCATCTACATAATTTACTGTCTTACAAAATATAGCTAGCGTGTTCCTAAAAGAATCAGATCTCTCGGTGCTCCTAACTCAAATATCTATCAAATCGACCTCAAACGAAAAATCCAAGTTACTCGATAAATTTTTCATAACAAAATCTTGTAGGATATTGAAATTTTCTAATTTTAGGTTTTCTAATTCTTTTTTTCAAATTTTTTAAGATGACTTTAATAATAATGATAAAAAAATAATAATAAATTTTTGCATATAAAAATAAATTATTTTCAAAAAGATGAAATAAATAGTTAAAAACTTCTAAAAATAAAAAATTTTAGTATCATATAAAATTTTAATATAAAAAATTTGTTGAGCAACTTATATTTATCATTTGAAGCTGATTCGACGAATTTTGAATTAAGAACACCTAAAAATCCGATGCTCCTAAAAACGCTAGCTTTACTCGCTATATATATATATATATTTTTTTTTTTACTGTCTTACTAAATATGACTTAAATGCAAACATTGTTGTTTTATACTTGCCTAATTTTTATATATATACTGGATGAATTGCTCAGTTTGACTAACATGCGAAGAATATATAATATATTTGACTCATGAAGGAATCAATGTGTATCTTATCAGACCCGATTGATACGCTATGTAGTGGAAGGCGTGTTACATTGAAAAAGCAACATTAATGGAAGCATGTCGTGAGGAAGATGGCTACATTAATTGGAAGCAAATCAGCTATATGCCTAACTCCTAAGGTATCTCAGTTTTTGATATCAAAATTCAAACAACCTCGCTAATCTCCAAAACTTCATATTCAATAGCTGAACGACATCATTTTGTAATATTCTATTTAGGATCATCTCAAGCAAACCAAGCAACACATGTTTCTCATTCTTTAGTGGGGCCCACCGTTTTCAGAATCTTTAACCCTGGGAAGCAACTAATAATTTTTATTATTTACTTATAATATCTATACAATATTTTTATTTTTTAAGAAGCATGAGTTGAAAAATAATATGTTAGGTCAAAGAGGAATTGCAAGCACCAAGTTCTAGTGCAGTAGATTATATGCTGGCATGGCAGAGAATGACAAAACCTTTGATAAGGCAAAAGACGACAAAAAAACATTAAGAGAAATAATTTTTCACATTCCAATGCAGAACAGAAAAATACATAAAAAATGTGAACCATGTATAAATTTAAATTTGTTTAGAGTTCATACTTATCAGAATAATTTATATAATAACTCACACTTAATTTTGTATACGAGAATGTTGGACGAGCGAGACCAAAATTTTCCTTCGTCAATTGTTAGCATACCTCAAAAAAAATTAATTCCCTCATTGTACTAAGTACTAACAATGGAATGGTATAATTATAATCTATGCATGAAAAGGATGTTGCATTCTGTAACACAGCTCTTGCTCCTGTATTTTCAACTCAATCAGTCAATTGCAATAAGATTGATTGCCAAAAATTGGGTTCGCCTGAGATCAGTTGACGAAGCAAAGCTCCAGCACTGTCTGTATCTAGTCACGCCACAGCTCCAAAAATAACGACCAAAGTTGAGATTACGAATGTAATAGAAATACGTCACCACTCAATTACTACGAGGCCCAAAACTTATGAACTATAGATATTTTAAGGCTCAAAATTAATAGTGGGCTAGGACTAGCTAGATCGAACCCCCTTAATTACTACTAAATTGCAACTCTTTTGGTTCTTTTGGACTTTGATCTAAATCAGAGGCCCTTTTTTAGAGAATTTCCGAGATTTAATAGTGGAATAGACCAAATTTTTAAGTAAATACAAAAACGCTTCATGAAGAGTTACCCAAATCTCATTGACTATTTGACTATAAGGAATGAAGGATCGACTTCAGACGAGAAATGACAATTTCTTGCCTTTCTGAGTTCTGACCGATCTTCGCATTTAAAACAAATTGAGGTTTCTGTGATAAGTATTTTAGGACCATGTTTTAAGTTCCATAATTCATAATTCACTGGCAAAAATAATTCATATAGTTTCAATCATGGAAAATCCTACAAACCGTTATTTTCGAATAGAAGTAATCTCAAATTAGTTACAAAGACATTAGGCCATAACCTAACTAGCCTCCAAACACAAATATGCAATATACTCCATTTTAATTTCAGCGCCACAAATTTAAAGTGTTTTAAATTTATAATTATCACAAGAATAACTGAGTATAATGATTGTGTTTGCCCGGGCAGAATATAGATATTAAGTCTGTTCATTCTAATAACAAAAGATGAACAAAATAGAGTTAATACACATTAAGATAAAAAAGAAATAGATCAAGCCACTTGTAATGCATAGGCTCAGAAAAACACTAAAAGAAAAGAGAAAATTACTTGTCTGGCCTTGTGACCTCCACAAAGGTCTCTTTTCGAAAAACTTATTTGTATCCAATGCACAAAAGGAAAAGAAGCAAATAGTAGCACCGAGCAGATAGCCCACGTTAATGTGGAATGGGTGCTAACATTATCAGATCATGAAGGAAAAAGAAACAAGTTAAAAATGGATGGGTTCACGCAAGTACTTCTCCATTTGCTTCGCTCTGGTCTTAATGGACATGTCAAACACCTTCTGGCTAAACTCCACAATCAATCCTCCTAGTATGCTTGGGTCAATCTTACAAACAAAAATACCAAATATAAGAATAATTACTCAAAACTTTGGTACTATCAGATTGTTGGAGATGAGAAGCACAACATCTGTATATTTTTTTTTTGGTACCAGATTTTTTTAAATGTTATATGATTCTCTCCAGTTTCCTGGAGATCTTACTTGAGTGAAATGCAACACACACTAGTACACCAACCGTTGAATAAAAAGGTGTACCTTTTGTTCAAGCTTGATATTTTTGCCCTTGCCGAGTAAATCCTGAAGTGTCTGCTTCAACTCTTTCTCCTCCTCTTCTGGAAGAGGCTGTTTATAGAAACGACAAGTCAGGTATTTATTGAGGCTTAATTATCTTTGCTCCAATGTTCCCTTCCAGAAAGGCTAAATCATAAAAGCTATAATATCAACAATTGAAGGGCTTATAAGGATGAAGAAAAGCAAGATACAAATTTCTATAAATCATCTTTTCTTATAAGGTGAATGTTTCTTGAATTTGATATAATATTTCAGATACTTGTTATGTTCTGCAACCCACCCCCAAACAAATCCACCACAAACAGCATTCTGGATCCCACTGACAAGAAATCAGTTTACTCAAATACCAGATTGTCAGAGATAGAGACCTATATAGCAAGGACTTCTTAGACTGGGCCTGACATGTGTCAGACACGGACAAGCATACAACATGTCACGTATGTGTTAAACATGGTCAAAACTTGGCCGCATGAGGACACAAGGTGGACTTGACACAGATGACACAACAAATCTAGGTGCTGTCTCCCAAGTTTACTATGAAAAAGATGAAGTTGTTCAGTCAACTCTTTCCATGAATTCACCCTTGTTTGCATAGTTATACTCAAATTGTAAATATGTTTATTGCAAATTATGATAGACATTGCATGTCACATGCAAATAGGCAAAAGTAAGAAAGAAAGAAAGTGATACTTACAATGACAGAGGTGACGGTGACTTTGACCTCTCCTTTGTAAGCCATGCTCAATTCAACATATCTCTTTGAAATGCGCTCTAGGTTCCTCAGCCTCCCATTGTCAGCCAACACCGCTTTATTTTTATATTAAAAACAAACCCAAAAGTGTCATCAACAAAAGGTGGGGAACAAAATCAACTGATAACATAAAACAACAAAGCAGAACTGGGCAAAGAGCAAAAGAAAAATATCAGCAACACACCCAAAAAATTCTTGGTGACATCAGAAAAACCAGCCTCGCTAAAGATTTCATCGATGGCCTTAACTCTAGTTTCTTTGGGGACGGATAGATCCTTCATGAACTGAGAAAACATGGCACAATTCTTTGCAGCCTCAACTACATCAAGAATTTCCAATTCAACCTTTTCAACCAAGTTTGACTTCGCGGCCGCCAGGTAAAGGGCAGAAGCATAATTTCCCGACCCACCATAGAGAGCCAGGGGCAGCTAAAACAGGAGTTGTACAAAATTTAAAAGGACATAAAAACTTTTAAGAACTTTTTCATCTTTGTAAGGTCTAAGCATTCGACTTCTGCAGCCTTGAATTGGACATGTTCGCTGGTAGAAACCAAAAAATAATGGAACAGACAAGTTATGTGAGGTTATGACACATACATAACAGCATTATAGAAAAATAAGGTAGAATAAAGTGTGTGCTGTATATGAAAGCACACTAAAAAAATAACCAAATGCAATTATATACACGTAATCAACATGGTTATAGATAATACAAATCCATCTATGGATTTGCTACACAATTAAAAACAATCAAAGGCACATTTGTGATTCTTTACCATACCTTAGGTTTAGCCTCACTTGGCTTGGCCTGAGAGGAAAAGGTCCTTGAAACCTACAAATCATATACAGACATACAGTTAATGTCATTAATAACTATAGTTTTTTGCTTCCAAATAACTAATGGCTTCCAATTCCAATTGCAAGTGAAGGGCAAAATTAACATTCTGCAGAAATAAAAAAAAAACAAAATTTCTTTTCTAACAAAAAGAGAACCAAATGTATGCTGATGATAACTTCAATCTGAATCTAGATAGAATGATCACGTAAAACTGAGCGGTCAAATTCAAAAATTCAGCTCACAGAGATGAAACTATATTCAATTGGACTGTCACAACCTTTATTTTAGGAGCTTATACTTCCATGTCATACTTCCGACAATAAATTCACAATTAAACAAAATGTCGCACGAACTAAAGGAATAAAATATTTCCCCGGAAATCAGGAGACCACACACCAGAACTGGCGATACGTCGAGATGAAAGGCGATGAAGGGAGGCAACTTACATATATCAAAGTACACAAAAACGTTGAACGTGATTGCGATTTACCTCAGAGACAGCGAGATTCCGGTATGCGAGGGATCGAAGCGGGGCAATCGATTCAGTGTTGATCAGCTGGCGCAAAAGAGGGAGACTGGATCCGACGCGTCTCGACAAAGCCATTGTTGATGAAACCCTAACCCTAGATTCGATCTTGCTTCGAAAATGGTAGGCGAGACGAAGAACTGGCGATGACGCTGGTTCATTATTCCAGTTCTACTTCTAGGGATGTTATCGGATTGCGCTTTGTCGGATCTAAAAACCCGATATAGATCCATTGGACAGTCAGACTTTATGGGCTTGGTAGCCCATGGGCCGTGTCGCTTACATCCTCTGTAATTGGTGTGATTGCAGGCTGATGCAATTTATGATTGGGCTAAGATTTGAATAGACATATATAAATTGATCAAGCAACAATCAAGCTTGTATAATAATGAACTCCAAAGAATAACCATGTACAATAACATATAAAAAATAAAAAAAAGTAGGGCTATGTAAGCTGAGAGGCATTTCAACACATTTTGGTCCATTGAATAAAATAACTGTTCAATAACATCAAAATTCGCATAAAAATTTCACTCTCACACTTTAATAGACGTGCGAATTATCAAATTTGATGATTTAACGATGATTTTGCCTATCGGACCAAAATATAGTCTGATCAGAGTTGGAACGCTTCCAAATCCATGTAAGCTTTATTTGTATCACTCCTTAGGAGGGCCTATAGATTCAAATTACAGTTATATTTATCTTAAAAACATTAAGATAAATATCCCAAACATTAAACATTCAACCCAAACTACTTCTGTTTGATGTTTAAAGCAAACTATGGTACATTATATCTATCCGAATAACAAATTAAATGTTTTAGAGAATGAGCAGGGGATTTTTTTACTGCCCTAAATACGAAAAAGTGAAAAAAAAGGTAATAATTTATATCAAAAAATAATAAAATAGATTCCTTAATATGTAAGAGTTATAGATATGCTGCCCCTACATAAAAAAGCAAAGCTCTGGCTGCTGCTGCTGCTTTATATAAATGCGCTCCTCCTTAATTGGTCCTCTCTGAGCCTCTGACTCATTAAATTAAAACTATATTTCTACGAACCCATGTGGCTTAAAAAGCAATTACCAAAAAGCATCTTTCAAATTTCCTTCCTCAACCTAAACCCAAAAGCACCACACATGTTACCTCTCTCTCTCTCTCTCTTGTTTGTTTCTTGTTTCTTTTCTGATTGGATTGTTTCAAACGATCCATATGTGCAACCACACATAATCCATCTTTGAATACATATTACATAATAAGAACCCCCCCCCCCCCCCACCTCTTCCTTCCATTGCGTTTTGCTTTTCTACCTTTCCATGCTGGTTCTCCACCCAAAAGCACCAAAAGCTTACCTCTCTGAAAAAGTTTATATTAATACCTTCCCTCTTGTCACTATATATATCTACATACCACAATACAATAACCCCCCCCCCCCCCTCCACCAACCTCCTAACAAGCACACAGACTCACACAGAAGGTCAGTTTATCTGCAACTAAAACACTCTACTAAAGAATCCCTTTCTCAGTGCAATGGCATCAACCATGTCTGGGGCAACAACCACAGTACCGGTACCAGTACCAGAGTACGAGAACTCCGTACCAATCCCCATCCATCATACCAGCGATTCAATCGGACCCTTCTTTGGAGTTCTAGCTGCCATTTTGGCCGTGACATTGCTGTCTTGCATAATTGGCCATGTCTGCGGCGCACACGCACAAGGTCCTGATTCATCATACGATTGTACCACCTTGGCTAGAAGGAGATGCCAAGGCTGTTTCCCTCACCGTAGCATCTTTCGGGATGCCAAGTCAGCAGTGGCAGCTGAGGCAGAGACTGGTAAACAACCTCCGGTTGCATTACCACAGCCGTAATCGGCTCTGCCTCATCCACAGATGATCCATGTATGCATGCCAATAAATACCTTGTAAATTTTAAGGTGGTATCCTTTTCATTTTCTTTCTTAATTGTCATTGTTTCTTTGGATATTAGCTTAATTTTACTGTTGCTTGTATGCAAGGAGAATTACATTTTATAAAAGATTTTTTCTTATTAGTTACTTCAAGCACATAATCTTGTTATTCATCTTATTTGGCTTCATAGGTATTGACGTAGGTTCAAATGCTTCCACTTTTGGTGCCTATATTTTTTTATTTCTAATAACTCTAATTTTAAAATTAAAATATTAAAATAAAATTATTGGACGTAATCTATATCATTTTTTCTATATATATATAAAAAATTATGACATTTCAATATTATTTTATTTAATATCAAGAGCCTGTAAAATATATACTAATGTGAAAATTTTTTAAACATTGATTTTTTAACTTATTAATTTATATAAACTGAAAGTCAAAATATCAATATTTTTTATGTACGTACAGAAAATATAATATAAATTACATTTAACGATTTTATTTTGACATTTTAGTTTCAAAACTTTTATTATTAACAAATTAAAAAATTGAGAAATAATAAAGACATTACAAAATGAAAGCATTTAAACCCCTCTTACTTAAATACACTCGCTGAAATCAAGGAAAATGTCCACAAGATTTTCTCGGTTCAATAAAGGGGTGATTGACTGAGAATAATTTTGAAATTATACAATTTTTAAGGAATCCTGCATACTGCATACCAATTTTCCGCGGGGGAGGGGGGGGGGGGGGGGGGGGGGCGTGTCCAATCACTATAAAAACAAGCCGTATGTTATATAATTATTGTTACAAGTATGAAGTGGAAAAAGAAACTGTGATGAGTATAAGAAAAACAGAAATAGTTGGTATAAATCAAACATAATATGCACATCTAATTTGGGGGGGTTGGGTTAAAATAATAAAAAAATAATACTAATCAGAAGATACCTAAGCATAAAAAAATGGTACACCTCTATACACCTGTTTACTGTCACAGAAAACCATATACAAGCAACTCTTCAGTGAGGAACCTGATTTCATCGCAAGATAAAAAAAATTGCTTTTTAACTTGCAACTTGATTCAAATTGGTGATCTTTGGGAGTCGACTGATCGAATACTTAGCTGCACGTTGGAAGAAAAAAGAAAGGCAACAAGAACAATATTTAAATAACTCATAAACCCGAAAGGAAGATATTAAATGCTACGTACATAAAAACGTTACGAAGATATTAAAAAATAAGCACCTGGGCTTCAAGCCGAGCTGAGACACCGACACTTGTCATTTGCACCGACCTCTGACGCATCATTTCAAGGTCTTCAGTACGGCCATGGTGGCGCCACCACTGGATCAGATTGTGGTACATCGGGAAGAACCTGAACTGCACTGATGAGTATACCACGAAAGGTATCAATGTTGTCATGGACACAAACAAGGTTACCAGCCAGTATGATGGTGCGGGGCCCACACGCTCAGTTAAAATTTTGTATGGGGAAGTGGAGTACAGACTAGGTGGGACGGCCCCATATGCGAGCAAAAAGAGATACCTGCAGTGCAAAAATAAGTAAATAGAAAAAGGTATTGAGAAACCAGTTTTACCGCAGTGTTTGGCCACAGAAGGGCAAATAAACTAGTATCCCACAAACCTCAGAAAAACAAACAGATGTAAACATACAAAGATTAAAAAAAATGGAGTACCAAACAATAATTCCGCCCCAGATGAAGAGGTGATGGATGAGGGTCAAATAGTAAACCGAGAGCGCCATCTGGCAGTTGACAACCCAGACTACACAGCTGTACATAGTGGTCCCTACGACATCGAGCGATGCGGTCTGCCCACCTGACCTGAATGCCTGATGTTTCATCACATTTGTACAGAGATAGAAGATAATGCATGCACTGACGACACCATTCAGCATCCAGCCAATGATTCTGTACCAGCTGAACAGCACGTTCTTCACACCCTCTTGGTACAACTGGGGGAACTGTAGCAATAATCAACATCACTTGTTTGTCAGATTTTACTCCGTTTTTCCAATGACTAGAAACATTAGGAAAAAATGAACAAAAAGAAGCAGACCAACTGTGTGGATAAACAGTGTAAAGTACCAGACCATGCTATAATTCTTCTTTTCTTTATTTCTAGCCAATTATTTAGACTTATTAAAATGAACTGCTTGTTTCTTATACTTACCAACATTCTCCGGGTAAAATTCTAAAACAAGAATTTCAACTTTGTTGCTCTGCACTGGGGATTAATACTTCTGTTTAATAGAAATCAGGAAAAACAAGTCATAGAATATTTTAATTTTCTGTCCAGTGTTTGTTATTGTTTCCTTTTTCCCCATTTTTACCATTATCATCTTTATGTTTTCTATTTCCTGAATTTACTCAGAAAAGGCAATACTAGAAAATGGCCATCTATTTCCTACCTTTTGGTGGAGGGGCAAATGGTAAAAAGAACCAGAGTCAAATTGGTACAGAGCATGATTCATGTAATAATGGGCAAAAGTGAAGGACTAAAATATAATTAAACACTGCCAAAGCAAATTGAAAGAACTTTTACCCTCAGACAGAAACGGGCCGAAACATCTTGATCAAACACACCGAGAGCAAGAACTGGGAGAGAGGTGAAAAACACATTATATAATGACAAAAACCAATCATTATATGCGGGTTGACCCGAGAAAGAAGCATGTGCTTCATACAAAAAGAGCGTTACACCGAATGTGATGTTCTTGTAGAAGAAGTAACAGATCTACAAAAAAAAAAAAGGAAAACACGTAGGAATTCAGTAAACAAAGTCTTTGATTTGGAACTTTAAGAATCACCCTAGAGTAAACTTCACTGTATTCAATTGATAAAATTATTTTACCATGGATGAAATTCTACGGTAGCACCAATGACCGTGCACAAGAAGCAGCCTTTCTAGAAACCGAAATTGTGCAATTGCTATGTCACTAGCCATAACTGCCTAACAAAATTGTAAAGAATCAGACGTTAATAGAGAGATTCTCCTTCATTCATCCTTTGTAGAGAAATTATCATGTAACATGCAAGTACCAACTTATACAGAGTTTATGTAATTGAATGAGTACGCACTTGCATTCCTTCTGCGCCGCTAATACCAACACCGATATCTGCTTCTTGAAGCATTCCCACATCATTTGCGCCATCTCCAATTCCCAATGTGACCTTCCTTGTTCCTTGTTTCACTAGCCTCGTCACCTATTTCAATGGAAATAAAGTTTAAAGATAGATAAAAAATATATAAACAGAAATTTCTCTATCAAATCAAAAGAAAAACAAGGGCAATGCAAATTGGGAGTTTACAAGGGCTTTTTGTTTAGGGGAGGAACGACAACAAATAACAGAACTGCATCCAATGGCAAGATTCAAAAACTTGTTTTTGACATCATCATCCAGAGCGTAAGCAAGAGATTTCCCATCAATGATTAGTGCGAATGACATAGAGGCTGATGCTTCTATCTGCATTCTCCCCCCTTCTATTTGACTGGCCACACTCTCCTTTGATGCCTGAAATTTCCAGCAAAGCAAAAGAACACAAAATAAGCACAAAATAACTTATTTAATGACCTTCTGGTGCAAAAGCGCATACTAGACAATAGAGCAATAAAAAAAGGATTATGGCCGAAAAAGAAAGAATACCTTAGCAATGGTATTTTTGTCTCCAATTTTCTCCAGTGCAACAATATCTGGTGTATCTAGTGTGATGATTATTTGGGTCATACCTTGTCTCAATAGACTACAGGCAAACCTATAAAACAACAATGTAGAAGTTTTGTCAACTGCTTAACAAAATAAATGAAAATTAAGCAGTTGTTTCTAAGTTCTTGTTGAACATACCCAATATTGATTGCAGTCTCCATTTTGTCTCCCGTCAGCACCCAAATCTTGATCCCAGCTTGCGCGAGCTTGTCAATGCATTCAGGCACCTAAACGATAATTAAAAGAAAAAAGTTGATAACAAATTCAAGCATTATGTACAGAATAAAAGAAACTCAAAACTACACACACCCCATTTTGCAATTTATCTTCAACAGCTGTTGCACCAAGAAGGATTAGGTCTCTCTCAACCGAATCAGCTGCCTCCTCTATCTTTTCGTCTCTATCTGGACCAACTGAATTTTTTGCGGCCATGAATTTCTTGTTAAATTCATCATATTCTCTTGGTTCCAGTTCACGATATGCCAAAACTAGGGTTCTCAGACCAGCATCTGCATATTGGTTTATATGCTCTCTAGTCACTTCCTCGTACTCCTGCACCTTTTTGGACAGCCTCTCAAACATTACACTGTTCATGAAATGCATATTGTGATATTAGGAGAAATGTTTTTCTATAATCAAACAATCATTTTCTTAAAGAAATTAAGTATGAGGGCACTTCCTTTAATTATTTATGGATGCTTATATATAGATAAAACACCTTTCAATTCTCTTCAGCAAAAATGGGGAGATGAATCCGGTCAACTGGTGGATTTAAATGAACAGTTTCATATGCAATTTTTTTAGCATGAGCTTCCTAACCTGTCAGCGCCTTTGCATAGAAGAATTATCCGGTCATCATTCTCGTCTTTAACTATGACAGACATCCTTTTGCGTGCACTGCTAAACTCCAATACATTCAACAATTTGTATGTCCTGCAAAAAGCACAACTAACAATTATCACATATTTACAAGTTGCTCCTTTTTGGGGGGATTTAACAACAATTTAGTTCAGTCGAAGAGAAAGAAAGAGATGATTAGCAGAATCATCTATGTTCCAAATTATGATAAAGTTACATATCAGGAAAAACACCTTTTTAGAAAGAAAAGAGTATTTTTTTCTGTTTCAATGAAACAGGTGGAATTCTCCACTTTTATCAAAAAGAAAAGAGTATTTACCTTGTGGCAAAATCACCAGTTTTGGGGTCACGTTCACGAATGGATACACTACTCTGAGTTCTCTGAAAAAACTCGAACCCTAATTCACGGGCTGCAATAACAAAGGCCGCCTCATCAGGTGACTCTGCTTCATATGTAACCTGACCTGTTTCCTCATCGACCTCAGGTATGCATGTATGACATATGGCCAATAGTCGAAAGAATTTCTCAATCACATCCCTGTTTTTCTCATTAATCCAATTCCCATTCACTATTCGCGGATCATCAAAATTATAGCCCTTAATTCTTGGTCTATTAGGGCTGAAATGATTATTATTTTCAAATTCTTCAGTATCTTCATTCGATAAATTAAGCCCTTTTCTCCTTGCCATGGCCCTTTCTACCTCAGTCACCCCATGACCATAAGCAGTGCCGCCTATCGAGCATTTAATGAATTCCATTGAGTTACAGGTCAGTGTACCGGTCTTGTCAGATAGTATAGTATCTACTTGACCTAATTCTTCATTAAGATTGGAAGTGCGGGCCCTGGCTGGTGTGTCAGATTCCTCGTGGTACATCTGCATGTCTTTGTTGATAAAAAGTGCTTGCAATAGCTTAACAATCTCGATCGAAATATAAAGAGAGATAGGTATGAAGTAACTGTAAAGCATCATGGCTGTCAAAAAATGAAAAAAGGCAGCAAGTGCAGATCGTTCTGGATCAAAATAGACTGTTGAGTCGTCAGGCCGAAGGTACCACCTCTTCATTGTACCATTATCCCTTATATCCTGTTTTGTCCACATACCAAAAAAAATTGATCCCAAGAACGCAATTGTAACAAGAGAGCACAGCAGTAAATAAATAATCCTGTCCATCCTCCTCTCAATTTTACTCCGCTTGGAAGGCGGGTCTGTTGAGTTCTGCATTGCCTTTGTATCATGACCCGTGAAAATTACAGCACCATAAACATACTCCGTATTTCGTAATTTTGAATCTCTCAGTAGTATCTGCCAAAAATTGGAATATCAGCAAAAATCTCACTGACTGACTTTTCTTAATCGGTCTGTACCAAAATAAAGGAAAACAACGAATTGTAGTTCTTAAGATAAGAATTATTATTTTATTGTTTCAACAATATGAGTGAGGCCAAGTGATAACTTCCGCTTTTCAAGTCCCCAAAGAAATGGGTTTCAATCCTCATTGGACTTATTCTTCCATTGGCTCTTACCCTTGTACCATACTTCACCAAACTTTGACCTAAAAGTGAAATTACTGGTACAATTTCAGTCTCTACAGGTAACAAAACATGACAAGATCAAAATGTAATTGCTTATTACCTGTTGAGGAGAGAGAGGATAGGTTTGCTCATCAATCTCAATGGTACCAACAAAAGAGTACAAATGAGGGTTAGGATCCTCGCACTTCACCATCGCCTTGAAATCAGCAAAAGCAGCATCATCATGTAGTGAATCAAAGGTGAGTTCAAGACCTTGCTTGAGCTTGAGATTGGTTTCGCCATCAAGGTTCATTGTCTCAACGTAACAGATGCCATCATCATAACTGGAAGAGAGAAGAATCAGGTCGGCTGGGAAGAATTCGTCTTTTAGTACCTTTACTATATCACCGACTCGGAGTTGGTCCCATGTAGTAGTTACAAAATTGCCGCTGCCGACGTGCACCAATACCTTCCGGCTGTTCACTTCATGATCCTATTTCAAGGAAGAAAATGGTAAATATGTCAAATCGTTTTGTAGTGAGCTAATTCATATGGTAATCCTGTAGGATAGGATCGCATTACAGCAATGCTATGGTGGCTTTGATATCAAACAGAGTACCGGAGTGGACCAGGTTATGAAACACAGAGAACAAAAATTCATAAAAACAACTAGTGTAGTGAGATTCCGGTACATTCTGTGTTGTGCCTGATACCCACACTGGCATAAACCCTGGTACAGTATCGAATTGTTATGAAATGATGGGACTGGTAGAGGCCGTACAGTACAGTAAAGGTATGTAAAAGTATTGACTACATTATAAGGTTTCATTCAAAAATAAAGAGAAAAAAATGCCTTTTGGCATCTGTCAAAACATGTAGCAGCAAAGTTTACATAATTGCCACCATTTCTGTTCTGGTGAGAGAGGTAGTGAATATAATTCTAGAGATTCTCCTATTTAGCTAATTCAAAAACATTATGCAATAATAGTATAACCTATATGAAATTTTAAAAAAGACAAGGAATACCATTCCAATATTCCCATACTTTTTTTTTTGAAATAAGGCCTTCTTATTTTCCAGCTGGTTTTATTTTCTTAATAATTAATTGATTTCAAGTTTTTCAAATTTTCATTATGCACTGTGCAGATATTCAGAAATTAAGTTCCTATCTTCATTTTCCAGCTGATTTTTATTTTCTTAATAATCATAGCAGCTCCTATCTTCATTTTACTTGCTTTAATAGAATATCCAGAAATTAAGTTCTGACGCTCTAAATTTAACCTCAAAAATACAACAGATTCTTACCTTTCTCCAAAACCAAAACTAAATCATTTCCATAAAAAACACCACAAAGCTATTCAATTGCTGACATAGCATGACTAGTGTTGAGAAATATTTTTCCTAATTATCAAAATTTTCAACATCACACTCTGTCTTGTAGCTCAAACTGCGACCCCGCAATATATTTCTCATCAAGAATGCAAAATAACTGATTAAATAAAAAAATTATAGGGCAAGAAAAAGAAAAAGAAAAAGATCCCAAGATTCAGAATAAATCTTTCTCAAAGCAAAGTACCTGTTGCTTCCTTCTCCAATCTTCTATCCCTTCCTTGGCCATGGTTGCACCAATCACAACGAGCAACGGCAGAATCGCACTTACAGCTGTATACGGCGCTAACGGAGTGAACGCCAAGCATCCCGACAACAAGAAATAGAAATTGGCGACACGTCTGAACTGCTCGAACAGGGATTTGGGCAAGAACGTCACCAGCGTGTACTTGGTCGTCGAGACGTAATTCAGTGCGTAATTCAGCGACTGCGCCTCGGCGCAGTTCGGTTCGTTTACGTACACGATCCGAGAGAAACCTGGCGTCCCGATTCTAGAATGTTCCTCCCCGAATCCTCCTTTCTTACCACCACATGTTGCGAAACTGTACAGTTTGCTCAGTCCAGCTTTCCTTCTCCTCCGTATTCTCGTTCTTCTTTCATTAGGTGGTGGCATGGTCGGTTTGAATATGATGATCAGGTCAAATCTGTTGAATTATCTGAGCTACAGGCTGAGATTTGGCTCAGGTCTAGATGAGATGCGCAAATGGAATGCAAGTTATTGGATCTCTGAACAACGCCAAGAAAAGAACGCATTGATTGAGGACTTGAAATGAAAAACAAGCACAGAATTAAAATTGATTGATATGAACAAAAAGAAGAAGCTGCAAGTTTCTATCTTTGCACAAATTAAGAAGCTATCAAGACCGAATTAGGAAGAAGAAGACCCCGACTTTGACCTTTGTAATCGGAGAAATCAAGTAAATAATTTCGCACAATCTCCTCTTAAAGATATAGGGATTGAAAGAGACACCACCTCTCTCTCTCTCTCTCTCTCTCTCTCTCTCTCTCTCTCTCTCTCTCTCTCTCTGTTTGAAAAGTTCCTTCGTTGAAACCAAGCTCCAATGGTCTTTCTTCCCTTGAATTAATTAACAAATCAGACGGTGGAAGTAATGAGAGATATATCTACGCATATATCACGCCAACATTGCCGAAGCTTGAGCTTGGCGAGAGGAGGAAGAAGAGGGAACACCGAAAGGCTTCTAGAAGTTCAAAGAGATGTTTCTAACTAAGGGGGAAATAGGATGTACGGTTCGCTTAGTCATAGCTTTGACGCCATTGCTGTGCGGCCCCCAAAGCTTCAAAATTTCTTTTCTTGGTTTACTTTCCGGGGGTTCTTTTGCAAATTTTTTTTTTAAAAAAAACTTCTCTCTCTCTCTCTCTTTCTTGTTTTCCTTCTTTTTCTTCCCTGTAGAGAGAAAGAGAGAGAGAGATGGAGGAGATAGAAAAAAAACAGTCGGGCAATTAATCAATTATTATTTGTGTGTTTTTTCTCCTTTTTAGAAGTTCTATATTAACACAAGTGCGTGCGTTGCTTTGGGTACTTCATGGAGCTCTGAAAGTTTCTCCAGGTGGTTAATGTCAAATTGTTAATTGTCAAGGTACACTGACTCTGTATCCTCTCCAGTTTTTACTAAATGGAGACATCCATTGCTGTCATTCAGTTCAGATACAATAATACACGGACGGCTTTACTTAGAGAAAATGGAGGCGTCCCTACCGTCATTTGGTTGTAGCTCTAACTTGTGTTTACATTGTAAAACGGAGAGGAGATACGCTTCTTCTTTTCTTTTTCTTTTTCTCCTAGCTATTGCCTTTTTTTGGCAAATAACCAAAGCATTGCACCTTTTTTTATTTTTTTAAACCTGGATGTGCTTATCCAAGAGAGAGCTTGTTGATAGATACGATTGAGAATTGTGTTTTGTCGTATGTATGCTTTGGTTACTGAGGTAGTAGGTTAGGTATAATTATTTACATGACATGAGAGAAGGTTCTTTTCACCTTTTTGTTAGTTTAGATTGTAAAAAAAAAAATTGTTTTATGTAAAGAAAAAGATAACCATTGAAAATGCCTCTTATTTTTACAAAGAAAGAGAAAGAGAGAGATGCCTTTGCTGAGAAATTTCCTAGAAGAAGTATATCTTATGGCCTATGAAAAGATCATGGTTTAAAAAAAAAAGGATAAATGATATTGCATATGAGTTACTATCATGATTTACAATAAGAGCTTTGTGATAATAATTATTATAAAAATTTATTATAATAAAAATGTACCGTTATCATAAAAATGATAAATGATATTGCATATAAAATTACTATCATGTAAAATATTGCTATCAACACGCTGTTGTAAATAATATACTAAAGTACACAATTGTTCCATAGATAATTACACTTTTCTTAATTTATGTCAAATTGTCTTAAACTTGCTTTTGCCATTTGGAATGCATTTAAATTTTGGTGAAAATTCACGTCAACACAGGCATCAACTTTTTAATTTTATGAGAGAGGATGCTCCAGGTGGCAATGCTTTTAATTGTCGCTATAGACATTGACATCAATATTCAAGTTATTGTACAATTTACATTATCCAATAAATTCTCAATTTGGCTCAGTTGAAAACTTTTTAAGGTCAAATCAGTTCAGTTAAATATTCTATGGAGTATGGAGTATCGACCAATATATAAATTTTGACAAAAAGAAAATCATATGCATAATTTTATTCCAAATAATATCAGTACTGCGAATATTGTTGTTCAAAATATTGCACAATGTTTTATTTCAAATAATTTTGAAGTAATATATAGATGAAAAGCTTTCAGACTTTTGATTCGTGATAAGAATAAATTTGTCGAACTTTTAACTCTGTCAATAACTCTCGGAACCACCAAACTATAAAATATGTGGCAATAACTCCTCATTGATAACAGCTAATTTATTATCAAATGCGCAATTTTGAGTAAGAAATGATCAGAATATCCTCAAATGTTAAAATATCTATATTTAAAATATTTATGTTTTATGAATTTCAGTACGTAGAAAGTCGGTAATTTTTTTTAAATGGAGACACTTTAATTACGTATTCATTATAAAAAAGGTTTGCAATTTTTTTATTCTTTATTTTATAAACTTCATTTTACATAATTTTATAAATAAACAAAATCGGTGAAATTGTTTGCTTGTATATGAAAAATAGATAATTACACGAAATAAGAAATTATTATTAATTTGAAATTACTACTTAAAATTGCTGAGTATTAAAACTCATAAAAAAATATTTCACTAAGGATAAATTTATCAAGGGTACTATGATCATTTCACATTAAAAAATAATGTAATTTTGTTAAATTACCTATATGATAAGTCATTGTCACAAATTGTAAGTTCAAAGTGGTTGTTAAAATCAGAAAACCTCATAATACCCCAATATTTTTTAAGAGTCATAATAATTGCAATCATATTCTTAACAATGCCATGTTTCTTTCAATGATTAGTAACAAAAAAATATATAAAGATTGCTTACACTCTTTCCATTTTTTTTTCCATATATGCCTTTTCTTTCAAGGATTAGTAACCAAAAATCTAGAAATTGTAACGTTTCAACTTTGTTTGTTTTAAGTTACATATATATTTTTAATTTGTTTTCATTATAGATAATGATGACGACGACGATGACTAATTTTTGCAATAAAATTGTCCACAAACATACAAATAAAATGTACTTCGAATGAACTTTTAAAAAAGCAGTAAAAACATAACCAAATTAGTTTGAATAATAACAAGTTGTGATTGTATTAGGATGGATAAAAAAACATGCCATGATTTCTGATCACAACATAATTTATATTATCTAAATTTATATAATTGGAGCATCTAGGTATAGTGCTTTGATTATATAATATTTGTAATATTTATGTTACAGCAATTAAATAATCGGATAATTGTATTGAATACTTAAATAAAAAATATTCCTAAAAACAATTATTTTGTCATTATAGCTAATTAAATCTCAAAATTACAATAATTTTTACCCACAAGATGAATTTAAATTAAATCTCCGCTGAAAATAGACATTTCAAATTTTTTATTATACTTATTAGTTATTAAAGTAAAGTATCGTACCATCAAAATATGATTTTGGATACTATGCACAAGTATAATTGAACGAATAAAAAAATTATATTAATTTTATTTTAATTTTAAAAATACATAAAATCTTATCATATTTAATATTTTAGAGGTAATTATCTTATCATATAATTTTTGACTAGACATTTGACATGTTGAGGAATGGATTGTTCGATTTTGATAGGAAAAAAAAATTGTGAGAATTGATTGATTTGATTTTACAACAAAAAACTTTGGATATGACTAGAGATGCTCATATGTTACCACTAACAATAACAACTTCACCTTGAAGCTTGCATGATCAATCGGAGCTAATTTTGTACCTTTTCAAATATTATATTTTAATATTATTGCTAAATATCTCCACCAGACACGCATTCAAAATTGAAATATGTAAATACCTATCATTCCATTACTTAATTTTTTTTTAAATAGAGATTATCATTAGCTCCTTATTTTTAAATATTTTTTTATAAGACTTAAATATATATATCTCATTATTATATTAGACATATGGTTCATCATATTATTAATTAAAAATAATAATTAAAATAAATGTAGAATTATTCTTTGGAGATTGGAGAGTATTACTAATTAAAGTGCATAATAATGCTATTAATTAATTAATTAATTAATTAAGATAAACTCATACAAAAAGAAACTACTTGTGCAATTTATGTTTTAATTAGACTAATCCAATTTACTAAATACATAAAAAAAAAACTAATACAATCTCCAAGCATGTCTTCATGCTCCTCCATTTCATTTCATGACAATGTAAATTTGTGCCCAAAATACAAAGAGAAAACATAATTAAAGCACACATTAAATTGAAAACATCGATCAATAACCCTTAAAAATACTCTTAAAATTAGTAATAACGAAACGAAACAATCAACATACGTTGGTGCCTCCATACTTTGAGATTCGTGCGTGCCACGTACTACACAAAACGCAATTGGTCGTTGCCTCATGGCTCACATTGGTGGATCCTTTCGAGCACTGGAGAGGACCCTGATTTTTTGAAATGGAGAGGACTTGACCACTTACGTTTGTCGGTTGACTCGGTTCATGAAGAACCGCGTTCAAACGCACGCCATGGATTCTGTCTGGTTGGGATATTCTGTGGCTCGTCTTATGTTTCCTCCGTGTGCCATAGTTGTTATTCTTTTTTTACTATATTTATTATTTAGCTGCAGTTCACTAATTTGTGAAATATGTTGTTGTAAAGGTACTTTGATTTGATGGTGTTAAAAAAATATCAGTATATTAGTGTCAGAATTTGTTAATAATTTATATAGATAAATGAACGGAATAAGATTATTTAGAATATATATTCGAATACATAAATGATTAATTGAAACATGAAATTGATAAAATTGAAAAGTTACAATTCTTGAACAAAATTTCGATGGGTTGTGCCACTTGTGCACTCAAATTTATTATAGTATACTATTGCAATTTAGAAAGCTCAACTCATATTAAAATCTATAATTTTCTCTGTATAAGGTTAAATTCAGTCCCTTTAAGAGAAGAATCAAGTTTTAAATTAAATGTTTATTTATTCACCTCCTCACCTTTATACACACAAAACTTTGCATCCAACGGTCCAAATATGTTCAACTTTTTTTACTATTAAGAAATAGTGATGTTTAAATTATTCAAAGGAAATAGGAAAGAAATAGGGATGTTTTTTTTAAAATTATTCAAAGGATATAGGAAAGAAATAGTGATCTTTTTTAAAATTATTCAAAGGAAATAGGAAAGAAACAGTGATCTTTTTTTAAATTATTCAAAGGAAACAGGAAAGAAATAGGGATGTTTTTTTTTAAATTACTCAAAGGAAATAGGAAAGAAACAGTGATCTTTTTTTAAATTATTCAAAGGAAATAGGAAAGAAATGGGGATGTTTAAATTATTCAAAGAAAATAGGAAAAAAATAGGGATGTTTTTTTTTTAAAATTATCGAAAGGAAATAGGACCATCTTGGCCAAGTGTACGGTTTCTATACTTTTATGAACATCAATTGTACTTCTCCTTCTTATTTTATTTTATATGTGATATGTCTCATTCCGTACACCACATAAAAAATCATAAATTGACGGTCCCATTCCTACTTGGACAAAAAATGTCTCCACACAATGTGGAATTATTTTCTCTTCTCAATAGGTCATTTTTTTTTTATAAAAAAAAATTGTAGTAATTTGATGGGTAAATAGAAATTCTGTCTTATAAATAAAAAAATATGTAATATATTATTTTTTTTTCAAATTAAATACTAAAAATATTGTATAAATAAATTATATAATAAAATCACTAACATAAATAATAACTCATTTAATATGAATAACATAATCGATACAAACAATAATATCAATAATAATACATATATATATATATATATCAACTCCCAATACGTATTTTTCTAATAAAACAGTGCATACATTCAATAAAAACTGCTATGCATATAGCAGAAACTTTAGACCTGACATTATCAAAATGTAAAACTCATAACATTAATTGTTATATTGAAATGTGGAACAGAGAAATAAAATGTTCAGCCATGTGTGACAGTGTGTGTGGCACACTCTGGAAAAGGTCATTATCTCTTGACCGGTCAACACATGTAAACTGACCGCCTAGGTTTTCTTTTTTTGTCCATTTGTGTTTTTCATGGAGACGTCCATTTCAGTTTTGGGGACCACTGACCGCGGTCACGTTTTTGGTTGGTGCATTACAACGTGCTATTCAATGTGATGTTTCTTTCTTCAGCTGCCCGTTGAGAAAATTTGGCTTCCAATATAGTAAATAATACAAAACAACAAAAAAAAAAAGTGGTGGACCCCACTTCTCTAAATATATTTGAGCATTTTTAATGTGAATCAAAATTTTTAACTGTTATTATATGGAAATGAATGAATGATGATTATTAGTTTTAACCTAATTTTTTTATTTATAAGATAAATTTGATTCATAGCAGAATTAGTTAATACGTAAAATTCATTCAAAATAATTACTTTTCACAATCATTTTTTCCTAAAAAAAAAAACTCTATATCTGCAGTGCTGCACTTTTAACAGATGCAACAGTGACAATTTTTTATTTTTTATTTTTGGAATTCAAAGAAGTGAAGAAGTTTGGTATTGCTAATAATTTCTCACAAAAAATATTGAAGATATATCAATCAATTACAAGTTAATTTCAAGTGGTGCACTTCAACTAAACCTCAATAAAACCTAGGGACCAGAACTCAGTACTGGTGAAGTTTCTCTTTCTAGAAAGCAAAAACCTTTTCAAACAATTATGCTTGCCTCCTGACGTGTACAACAATTTGTTTTCTCTCTTTCACAATTTGGAAACATCAACACCACAATAACCCACCAAATTTCTAGAAAAATTTAGTTGAAATTGACAAACACTCAAAAAAGACCTCGGTGGCCTCTAGAGCAAGGAATTGCTTATAACCCAATCAATCAATGTTTTTTGTACCTTCTTTTCATGTCAACGAAAATGGAAAAGCAAAGTATTGAAATCTAGACAAAGAAATTAGTGTATAAATTGTGGCTTCACATGTCAATTTCTAAGGAGTAAAAGAAAGGGATATCCATTGATCCAGAAGGAATATAATGTTGGTGGCATATATATATATATATATATATCTCTAGATTTTTTGTAAGTTTGAGATTTTTTTGTTTGTGTGTGTGTGTGTGTGTGTGTAAGTATCTGTGGTTTAATTTTCATTTTTTTAATGTATGTTTTATATGAGGAATAGGATGAATAGTAAAATTAAAAGTCCATTACAATAGAAGTGTAAATAAAATGTTTCAATTCGACGCATATTTAATTAAGTGAAATATACAAACTCTCAGAAGTCGTCACTTATAAGAAATAATCAATGCAAAAATCAAAATGGAATTATTATTAGCTAGAAAGTGAAAAGTTTTATAGAAGCATAGAGTAATAATTTCAATTAATAATTAGAATGGACCTACACATGTCTCGGCTGTGTTATTTGGTTGATGAAACCGTTGAGCCTATACACGTGACACTCTTTTTTTGGCATTTTGATTTGTGATAGGCAGCACAAAAATGATGGAAAGAGGGGGGGGGGGGGGGGGGTGCATATGACAAAATAAATTATGCAATTTATGTTTAATGATATACATCCGCATATGTATATTATTGGTTCCATATCATCTTGGAGCATCTTGATTACATTTTTTTTTTGCATTGTTTTCAAATGAATTTTATTTAAATTTTTAAGATGTTTAATGAATAGTAAAATTTATGTCATTTATCGTGTGAAATATAGTATAAATTTCATTTAATGTTCAAAATTTAAATCTGAATCGTTTAAAATTAATGACGTTTTACTTCCATTAAACAAATATAACAGTATATGTAAATCTGATAATTCATATAACGCATAATTAATTATGAATATGATTAGAAAATATAAATTATGCAACACTACCTAGTATTACTTAGAGCTGCACCAAATTAATGGAACCTTATATTAATTAAACAACACAAAAGGGTTCAATATTTGGGAAAATTATATAGTTTAGTTGGGTTAATTGCTCTCATATCCATTAAAATTTTCAAATTTTTCCCAAAAGAAATATCCCATTTATGATCTACCCAATAAACTATGAATATTGTTTTCTATCCCCATTTATAAATTTAAATATAATGTTAGTTTGTTATTAATTATATTGACCATTCCAAAGCTCATTTAAATGTATCAGGTTTTTCTTAGGAATTGAATAATTATATTTTCTTTTTTTATTTTGTACAGAGGAGATATTTTTATTCCATTGAAAAATGAATTGACCTTTAACTTTAGAGAAGAATGATAATATACTAAATTTACTAAATCTATATTAAATTACATGAAGTGAAGGAATATATGAAAGAAAGAATGTGTAATTTTAATATAAACAAGTAAGATATTTCATTGTTTTGATAGGGGGTTTTATTTAAAATTATTTTTAGGTAGTAAATGTCAACACAAATGGAGCAATATTTTTCTGATCATGATGGAACAAGGAAATATTAATTAAATATTTGCGACATTATTGGTTTGTCGTGATGAGACGAAGAACGTGTAGTCACCGAATTGGTATCATTTAATTAATCCGAATTAATTTGATTCTGTTGTCAAATTTTATAATAGAATTAGAGTTGAATTTTTATTTCATTTGCTCTGTTTCGGATTAATTAGAATTAGAAAATTGGGAGAGAGAACCTCACATTGACTATATTAAAATCACGTTATATCTCGGGAGAAAGATTATAAATATCAGACAACTCTATTATTTTTTAGGAATATATCTATCGTTTTTTAGGAATATAATATCATTAATATCAACTTTATTATTCATATTATTAATACTATTTATGTTAATGATTTTATTACGTAAATTATTTTATAATACTTTTATTATTCAAATAAAATGTCTACTAATCCAATAATAACTCACTTAAATTGAATAATAAAAATACTATATAAAATAAGTTATATAATGAAATAATTAACATAAATAATAATTAATTTAATATGAATAATAAAATTGATATGAATACGATATAAATATATATTACATTTATATTCTTTATGTTTTTAAGGGGGAAAAAAGCCAGATGAGACAATCGAATAATAGCTTGACTAGATCCAATTATGTCAAAAGGAGATTCCAATTTACTTAACCAAAAAAAAAAAAGGAATTTTGAGTGTAGGAATTAAATAGCTCAACTTTATTCAGGCAATATAATGCCATGAAAATGATACGCCTCCACAAAAAAAAAAAGATTGTAATGATGTAAGTTGTGAACTCCATGTCTAATATAAATAATAATAAATTTTATTTTATGAAAAAAAAATATAAGTTCATATTTTCATAAAAAAATATTTTCATATAAATAAGTATCGAAAATAACAGAAGTAGTTACATGAAAAAAAGATGTGAACTGCATGTTTAATATAAAAAATAATTAATATAAATTTATATTTCACAAAAAGGATATTTAAAAATAAATAAATATCGAAAATAATAAAAGTAGTTACATGAAAAAAAAAGATCATATTGCACGGAATAATTTATTATTTGTATTCAAATACATATAATATCTCTGAATTTGTTTTGGCCATGAAATAAACGACTCGTGTTTAACACTTCAAATGCAGCACATTACATTATTTGATTATGCAATTTTTAAAGCAACACACTTTCTTTCTTTTTTAATTTACATATATGGCCCACATGCAACAAAAACAAAAATGCATTGCTAAATTTGGTATCCGTAATATTTTTAATATAGTAACATATTAAAGAGAACAAAAATCTACAAGCTTCAAAGGGAAATAATGTCACTTATTATATACAAATTTTAATATTTTGCATAAATATAATATATATGACGCAAATGGCAACAGATCAATTTAGTTCAATTCCAGCCTAAAAATTTCAAGATAACATGAACATTTCCAAGAATGAGAGTGTTTTGATCCTCAATTCGTGCTAAAAAAAATGTACATACCATTATATTTTAATTGGATAATTTCTAAATAAGAGTGTTGTCTTTGTCACTAAATTAAATACTAATTTTCATATAATGGATGTGAACTCATTATAAATAATTGAGATTATTGAAAGCAATTCTATACAAAATAAGAAACATTAGAGATGATGAGAAAATGTTCTTTTTTTCTAATATCATCCTCTGTATCTGTATTTGTATATGTATCTCTATATTCTTATTAAGCGTGTAATTATCTTGCACCTGCAATAGTTCAGATTAATTGATCAATTTTCGGAGTTAATTTCAATAATTGATTCCGTTATCCTGATCCTAGAACGGTTGAGATTTACTAATCTAATTTCGCTCATCAATATAGATTCTTACATAAACTTTTGTCATAGATTTACGCCTCCCTAATTATAATTCAGATCTATCAACATAAATTCTTACTTTCTTTTAATTTGTCGTGATGTTATTTAAGAATTTTTTTTAAATTGATTGATAATTTATATCTTGTAATTATAAAGTTGTAAATATTACATGAAAAGACATCAAAGAATATTATTTGATATCTAATGAGCTGATTAAATATAATAAAGATGAAAGTAAAGTAAATATTTTGTCAAATAAAAAAAAATAAGCATGTTTTTTTATCTATTTTAGATACATAAGAACATATAAAATCTAGAGAGAGGAGGATAACTCTTACGATTTATGTAATATGTGAAGATAAATCTTTGCTTGATCAAAGATATTTTTTTCATATGGATGTATCATGGACAATCAATATTTTCAACAAAGGTAAATATTTTGTCAAATAATATAATTTGATTGAGCTTGTATTTTTTTTAACGTATTTAGGTTTTTAAATATTTAGTGTTAATATTAATAATATTATTGAATGATGGATTCCTTTTCTTAATAGGTTCTTTAGTGTTTGTACTCATTTTCTTTTTTCTTATATAGTGCAATCTTAACATTATTTTAAAGTGTATCCAAAGAAATAATTATTATCTGGATGATGATATAGTTATTATTTAGTATACTTTGATTTTTAATTTCTCTATCGTTTTTTTGTACAGTCTTTCAATTTTGCATGTTAAATGAAATTAGATGGTATTAACTTATTTATCGTCAGAATAATTTTATAATATCTTAAAAATATTTTTATATTTAAAAAATCATCCGTAGCAAAGCATAAACATGATACTAATTTGTCCTTTATGTATTTTGGTTCAATATCATATTTTTCTTTCTAACGCCGTTCTCCATATAAATTTATTAATATCGAAAATATAAACATCTAACAACATATATTAGATATTAACAATTGAAACACATATATAAACACCACACCATACAATTTTAACACGGGATTAATTAAAATTTAATTGCTGGATAATTGAAGCTAAACACCTCACTATGCATGTATTATTGTTTAATTTTGCATCGTAAATATTAACAATTGTAATGATAAATATGCATGGACAATTAATTTCTGATGGCCATTAGCTGCGAACAAGAATTGAGGATGTCAATTTGCACATGAAATAACAAAACGAGCATTAATATGTTTTTTTAATTATTTTTTAGATGAAGAAAACTATTGTTAATTTGTTAAATTATAACATAATTACGATAGATCAATTTGGAGATTTGTTGTAGCAATATCGTTAGACACTCTTTTCTTTTTAATATAAAAGGCTTATGTTAATTCCGGCATTTATTTATTTTTTAAATGTTTTTTATGAAATTTAAATCTGTATCTTTCTGTAGAGAGACGAGGTCTATCACCACAGTGAGACTTGCGATTCTCGTTAGACACTCTCAAAAATAATTAATGGATTTATTATGTACATTATTTAAGTCTTGACATAAATTTGCACGCAAGTATTATTAAGCGAATTAATTATATCAATTTGAGGAAAATATGTAACTAATTAATGGCCACAATCAAGACTCCTTTGGAATAAATTATAAATGTTTTATACAAAAGGAAAAGATAAAAAGTTTGATACAATCATGGTGCCTATGAGAAAATGATTTTTCATAACGAATAAGTAACCTACTAAATAGAAATGACAGACGTGACATTACAGTGAAAGCAACCTCTGCTCTTTTTTTGTTTTAAAATTTGAAAATTGGAGAAAGCGAAATGATTTTGAAATTCCCAAATCTTAGTAAAACATGTTACAGTTTTGCTCAAATAAATTAGCTATTTAGAATTTCTAATTGACTAAACTCATTGGTGATTGTTTATAGAGAAGTTGTTCAAGCTAATTATATTTTTTGTGCATATGTTTTGAGAAATTATTTTTGTATGTCATATTTTACACATCTTATCTGTATGTCAAAAATATTTATATTAAATGAATAATTTATTTATATATATATTTATAAGTGTTTATAGCTAATATAAAATATATTTATCATGTTTTAATTCTTAAATGATTAGAAAAAAATTAAAGTTAACATTAATCTTTTTTTTGGATAAGTAAAAGTAAACCTTGCAACAATTTTAACCTTAGTAATGCAAAATATAAACATTTTCCGAATAAAATGTGAATAAATCTCGATTACAAATAAAGAATATAATTAAACAGTACAATTATCATACATAAAAAATATACTTTATTTTAGTTTTATCTTTGACTAAACTCAACTCGGATATCACTACCCGTCATAATCCTTGCCCCTTTACTCCTAAAATCTGAAAATATATATTAATTTTTTTTAAAATTAATTCCTATTTGAACCACAAAAATAACCCATTTTCATTCAAATTAAATCCTCTTTTAATTTAACCTCAAACTCCGCTACTACATAACACATCACAAAATCATCACGATTCCAAAAATTTCGAATTACATATTTACATTATATTTGTATGGAAAACTTATAAGAACCAAAATAACATTTGATCCTCTATACTTCAACCATCAATCCATCATTCCAGCAACGTGCACTGACAGTTGGATACATGGTGATGGCGCGCGTGCAAAAAAAAAAATAATAACAAAAAGAGAAATATCTGAATATGTTGAGGCACGTGCGAAAACCCTCACTCCTATAAATACCATGGTCCAGAGTTTTGCACGTGCGCCTGCTCAGCACGTGCGACACGGAGCAGGAGGGGAAAATAATTACGTGAAGTGTTCGTTAATTTTAAATTGAACGGTCTGGATATATAAAACGCATGCAATGATATATGATTTTGAATTTGAATTCAAAACAACGTTCATATATAAACTCCGCACTTGTTATGTAAAATATTTCACTTATATATATATATATATATATATTTTTTTTTTCTAAATTCATGTCGTTTATGAATTTCACACCACACTAACACTCAAACTAGATAAAAATTAAATATAACAAAACAAATTAAATATGATGACGTATCTATATATTAGCTATAAGTTTTAACATATCTATGGGATTTGCTCCCAAAAAAAAAATAGAATATAAATAATTTAAAATGAATATTTTGTATAGGAAATTATTGAGCCTTTTTGAAAATTTAAAATACAAATAATTTAAACATGATACATTATATATGGACCATCCGATCAAATATGAATAAAGTCTAATTAAAAAAAATTAAAAAAGTGAAACTTAATCAGACGGATAAAAATATCAATTACATGACATTACTAAAAAGATCTCCATTTAAAAAAATTATATATCTATTCAGACAAAAAGGACTCTGAAATTTCCCTCTAACATTGACAAAATTATACTTGAGGTTCTCTCCATTTCCTAAACAAAAGGAGAGAGCGACAATTTATAATTAAATGCGCATATATATAAAAAGGAAAATTTTATGGAGATATTATTATTGATACCGTAATCGAATACGGACTTATTTATATACATTAAATGAGTTATTATGTACGTTAATAATTTTATTATGTATGATATTTCTATTATTTAACTTAAAATATCATTAATATGCATAATAATTCATTTAAGTTGCATAATGACAATACTGTATAAAATAAGTTTGCATAATAAAGTTATTAATATACATTATAATTTATTTAATTTGCATAATAATAATATTATACAAAATGAGTTTGTATAATAAAGTCATTAATATGCATAATAATTCATTTAATATGTATAATTAAGTCGGTATGAATAACGGTATCGATAAGCGTATCAGTGTATCAGTTCTCATATTATGAAAAGGTGCTTAGATTCCTTGACAGAAACTGCTTAACGTCCCACATAGGAAACAAGATTAGATGGATTTAGAGCCTCAAATTAATGATCAGAATCTGGTTTGGTGGTTGATTAAGAAGCTTCAACTAAAACATTAGAGGGGAAAATAAAGAAAAAAGGGGAAAAGACAACTGTCCCCAATTTGTACTTAGTGCCTTCTTTGAGCTGCGGAGCACAGTCATCATTCCAAAGTGGGGCCGATTGGGAGCACCGCGTGATGCCACATCAATGCGTTGATATTTAAGATTTTTTTTAAGGAGTGATAATTGTACCTCTTAATTATACCTTATATCTACATTTCAGATGTGTTTATATATTTTTAAAGAGTATTTATATTTAATGATAAAAATATTTATACTTTATATCGTCATAGTTAAAAGTTATGTAAATTGTATTTTTTCTCAAGCAATAAAATTGTTAACTTAAATTTTTCTATAATCATCTAAGAAAGAAAAATCGATAAATATTTTTTATACTAATAATAAGTATATATAAATTTATATTAAATAAATTATTTATTTTGTATAAATATTTTCAGTGTGTAGATAAAAATTATAAAATATGAAGTGCGAGAATAATTTTTCTTTTTTTTAATTTCATTTGGAGCAGAAATTGACAAATATCTTTACTTTTGTGTAAACGAGACAAAAACTTTAAGGATTATTTTTTTTTCTTCTCTTTTTTGTACTTTTTTATAACGCTTTGTATAATTCCATTACTACTTTTCTATTCTTAGAAACTACATATATTCTCTCTGTTTTTCTATAAAAATTATAGTTGATTAATGAGGATTTTTTTTTTAAATAAAGCAAGGGTTATGCTTCTTTTTCACCTGGAGTTAGCTTTAATTTAAAGCTGAATTTCCATCTCGTCTTTTATATATGAGACATTTTTTTAAATTAATTACACTTGGCAAAAAAAAAGGTTTTATTGTGATAATTCGAAATTCTGAAGCAATTAAAATAACTAGTGAGATGCATAACAAGGAAAAAATATAAAAAAAAATCACCAAATCATACTTACTGCACTGTCATGATAAATCAATTAAATCCATTAAAAAAATAAACAAAAAATATTATAATGTTATTTCGCATATAATTTTTTGAGAAAAATATTTCTCATATAATTTAAAAATTGTAAAAGATAATTTGATAAATAGTTGGATCGGACTGGTAACCATGGAAGGTGCACAGTTGTCTTTCTTTATTTATTAATTGTTATAGCATCACATCAATAATTTGTCTCCTTTCGTACATATAGACTTAGAAATAGAGAGAAAGAGTGTAAATAATTGAAGTATTAGACTTTTCATGCTCATTGATCGGCTCCATCAAAATTCTACAAGTCAAGATTCCTAATTAGTCATTTTGTGTACAATTAAATTCAATTAATATTTAAATTGAAATTATGGCGAAATTTTAAATAATATTTAAATTGGATAAATTTTGATACATTATAATAAAATTGCACGTCTGCAAATTTGTTTTATCGTTTAGAGTTTATTTAGTTTAATTGAAAAAATAATTGTTAATGTTATCAGGTTAATCTCAGTAAAATAGACAAATAAAAAAATATCAGAATCAGTTGGAAGATATATCTAGAGATGGATACTGCATCTTATCTAAGGAATAATGAAATAATAAGTTAGAAGATATGTCTAGAGATATTAATTAATAGATAAATCTAGATGTAGCTAGTTGCATGGTCAAGTCAAAGGTTTAGTTTGCTAACATTTTTTTTTTGGATGGAATGCTAACATTTTTCTTGCATGTGTGCATGGTCCCTAGGTGCTGCCAAAATTGCATAAGCATTTATTTTTAGTTAGGAGTTTGTAATTATACACATTCACCTAAGAAAGAAAAATAGATTTTCAAGGGATAACTTCATACAAATTTGTCTTGGCTTAGAGCATTTTATAAGAACATGACATTTGTTCACCCTCTGATAAATTTTCAATTGTTATTAGAGGAGCGATAATTGTACTTTTAACTGCATTTTTTATTTCCATCTCAGATGAATTTATATTTCTCTTAGAAAGTATTTATATATAATAATAAAAGTGTTTATACATCATATTATTAGAATTAAAAGTTATGCAAATTGTATTTATATCTATATAATAAAATTTTTAATTTCAATTTTTTATAATCATCTAGAAAAGAAAAAGTAATAAATATTTTTTATATTAACTATAAATACTTAAAAATTCATACATAAATAAATTATCTAATTAGTATAACTATTTTTAATGTGCAGATAAGATGTGATGAGATGTAAGGATTATTTCTTTTGTTATTAATCCCCATACAAATACGCCACATACAGAAAACAAATAAAAAATCACCAAAAAAAAAAATAATAAATAAACTTTGGAGGAGGTTTTGTTCACCTAAAACATACATTTATTTTTATTACTTATTTTTATTTCATGCTACTGACTTTCTAGACACGTCTTTGCTGACAGCTGATAACCTAAAAAAAATTGCCAAATGTTTGCTTTTGACAAGACCAAAAAGTCTGATTGGTTAAACAACGGATTGATTCTTTTATCACCACTTATTTATGATTTTCGTGCCTCAACCGCACAACACAACCAATTAATGCAGAGCTGCCTAAAAATGTTATCGACGAAACAAAGGAAAGAAAAATGATATCGGTAGTTAAGAAATCTGCACATTGAATATTGACGACGTTAGGTGAGAATTAATTTTTAATTTAATGATATAGATAATATTATTGACGTAAAAGATTGTAGGTTTGAAATTTTAATTGAAAATTATTTTTAAATATTTAAAGTTGAGTGATTTTAATTTTCACATTTATATCAAGACAAATGTATTGACAACGTTTAGCAATTTGAACATTAATTTTTTTCACACGGGTGAATCCTGTAATGTGCTAAGCCTGAGTCATATATAAATTGGAAGTCACTACCATGATAATTCTATTCTCCAACAGCCTTTTTTTTTCCTCAAAAGTTCCAATAAGTGCATTCTATCATATCAGGCACTAGCATGATAATTATACAACACAAACAACAAAAATTAAGAAAAAGAACACGCACCCATGCTCCCACAGGCATAAACTAATAAAGACTATGATATTCCAAAATTGTGCAAAGCTAACCTTTCATGACCGTCTCTTCTTATCTGAGTACTTATCTCCATAATCTTTCCTTTTATGCTCGTGATGCCGCCTTGAGTGGTGTTTTTTCCTCGGTTCCTTCCTATGCAAATATGCCTCATCACTAGATTCACCGTCCGGGCTCCTACTCTTATCCCTTTCATCACGCCTTCTCTTACTTTTAGACCTATGACCCCTACCAGAATCAGAATCAGAATCTGAATCACGAGTCCTACTTCTCCTTCTACGATGTCTTGAATGGCTCCTTTTCTTCTCTCTAGAAGAATCCACAGTAGAACCATAATCCTTACTTTTGGTCTCTTCCGCTTTAGTCAGAGCCACATAATCTCTATCATCACCACCCTTTGGAGATTCTTTTTGTTCTGACAAGGAGACGTTATTGGCATTTAATGAAGGACCAGGTCTATTGTCGGGTGGGACTTCCAAGCCAAGCTCCTTCCCAAGGGACTCGAGGAAATCGCCGGCTACCAGACGGTTTAGGGTTTTGTTCGCTCCTTCACTTGATTTAATTGGGTCAGGTGTTTGGTTCAAACTAGGTCCAGCATCTCCCGATTCATCTTCCGAATCATCAGAGAAAATCGCCTGAGATTAATAAATAATAAAAATAAATGAAAATGTTCTTCCACTAGATCAGTTCAACTAAGGAGGTTTTAGAGTCTTATTTGAATGGTAAAAAAAAGACAAGATCAAACAATACCAGGTCCTACCAATGTACTAAGACAAGATATTGAATATACATCTCTACCTTGAGAAAAGGATAGAAAATAGCAAAAGGCCCCCGCATCATTAAGAATTTCAGAAAATCCCAAAATTTCAATATTTGCACCACAAAAAAGGCTTGTTATGATGAAGAAAGATTTCTAGAATAGTTAGCATTCAACATCATTTTTATCATACTCCCAGCAAACAGGATTTGCTACGAGATAATACAAAAATTAATTCTGATAAAAACGAGTAAGCTTGCGTATAGAGATTACTTGCATGTTTTCATAAACTACTAAAACTGTGAAATTTCAACCTACTAAATTAATATATACAGCCAAGATTTGTAAGCGATCTTATTTTCTCAAGTAATTTAAAACAATAAACAAGTTCACTGATTTCCTTGATATTAATTTTGTCATTTCATTATTCTTAATCTTTTAACTAGCGAAACATTTCAATTGGTTCAATATTAACTAACAGATGCAAAGCTCCATAAAACTTGCTTCAACTATTTTACCAGCACAAAAGGGTGGAATGGTGAATACCTTGTAGAGATCAACAGGTCTCTCCACATTTTTTGGGCTTGTTGGTGCCACGTCAACTTCTGCACCAGATGGTTTGGCCTCTGCCTCTTTAAGCCCAGATTTAGAAGACTCCAACAAATCTCTGACAGGAGGTTCAGCCTCTTCCCTATTTGAGCTCTTGAAAGTCTCTGTCAGAAATATGAGCGAATCTATTTTGCTCCTCGGTCTTGGCATTGGTGGTGGCTGTATCAAAACTAAGGAGTTAACTAAAGGTTTCTTTTTATTTTGCAAGATAAGTCCCCCTCTCCTTGTTTTCTTATGCTAAAGATAAGTTAAATGTCCTTTATTTTAATCATTGCAAATAAGCAATAATGAAATGAACAATATCAGTATGGAACATACTTTTTATTAATTTAAAATGTTTGACTAATGTGATGGAAAAGTGCATTCACATTATATCTAAACAAAAAATAAACCCCTTCCTCCCACCCAAATTAGGAAAAAAGAAACCAAAATTTTCAAAACTAAACTGAACTTACTCAATACTAATCAAGCCAAAGGAGATCAATATAAGAGCTCGAATAAGGTCTCCAAGTTTGCATAAACGAGCTTTTAAACTATTGAACTTAATTTATACAGAAAGTTTCAGTATGAATAATCCGAAATTCCGTACAGTCAGTTCCAATTAAGCTAACTTCTGTCAGCTGGAAGTTACTACAATTTGCACAAAGCCCAAAAACTATTGATAGCTTGTTGCATAAATGAAAACACGGGACAACACTAGCAGGGAACTTATAATAAGCAGACTATAAAGAGCACAGAGAGAGAAAGAGGGCAATACCTTCCCCATAAAAGGATCGATGAGATCAAAGCGCTTGCACAAAATAGGAGCAGGTCTCCATTCAAATTGCTCCCTCTTGGGGTATACTGCCTTTGTTGCTTCTTCTTTTGTTTCTGGGTACTGTTGTATTTTAAAGAAGCAAAATCAGAATATGCAACCCTAAATTTCAGCTGAAGTACCTAAAAGAATCTCCAGGTACCTTCTACTATGGATGCAAGTCAAGAATAATCCTCGGGTCTAATCAAGAATCACAAGATAACAATATCGTTTAATCACCAGCAAAATCGGCACTTGTATTGACCCAGACTAATTGGATTCCACTTCTTTGGAAAGAGCTTAATGTTTGAACTTGGTCTTATACTTTCAGGTACAATATCGGTTCAAAGAGCACCACTATGAATTTGTGCTGATACTTCACCTAACAGAGAAAACCAATTAAATTTTACCTCTTCTAAAAGAACAAATAGTTTGTACCAACTAATTTGTATCAGTATGGAACCATGATGATAGAATTTCAGTATGTCTATTTACCTCAATGAAAGAAGATGACACAAAACGATCTTCTCCAAACCCTAAGAGATCCTTTGCATGGTCAGCCGAAGGTGCGCTGATTTGTGTGTTACACTTGCTCTTCTCGATCACCTCAGCGGCAGCCTCAAAGTCGAGTCGTTCACGGGCTCGGTCAGCTTCTGACATGGTACTGGAGCTGATACTGCTTTTAGTTCCCAAAGCACGCAAACCCCCTTGGTACTTTTCTTTGAGGAATTGCTCAAACCTCTCTTGCTTTGCTGGGTCGTGCTTAAATGGTCTTGTCGCTGACTCTGGTAAATCAGCCTATTCAAAGAATAAACATTTTAGTAATTAGATAGAACACATAAATGAACAATTAAGTAGACTTAACAGAAAAACCAGCCATTCAGTAACTCCCATCATAATAAAAAAGTACAGTCTTACACATTATTACCTGATTTAATTAAGGCTGACTCCAGTAAGCTAATGATAAGGATTTCTGGAGCTGGTGCATCAGGTTTTGCAATACTGAAGCATCAGCTCCAGGTCAATACTACCTAAACTGTTTGTGGATAAATTTGATTCCAACCAAATTTTGTTTTTTCCCCCTAAAAGAATGCCAATTTATTGCCATTTTAAAACGACAAACACTGATACACGCATGTTTGAAAGAAAGCTCACAAGAGAGATTGGTTTTGTCAAGGTATCTCCAAGGCTAGGCTGTGGAATGATAACCTCCCTTGCCTTAACACTGACACCATTACCCCCAAATGTAGTAGAAGCAAGAGGCCTTTCACCAAGAATCCTTCCTCTTTTCTCAGCTGTCAATTTTTCAGCTTGTTTCGACTCATCTACAAACTTCTGTTTATTCTCCCATAATTTTCTAATATAATAATCATGCCCCTCAGCCCCACTTCTTAGGAAGAAAAACAAAGGGTTGGTCTTGCTCTTTTCCATGTATACATCTTCTATGGATTTACCACATCGAGCTACCATGGCTGCTGATCCCTCGATCAAGAGTCTTAGATTGGCATCTTCAGGAGGTGATGCATCTGGCGGAGGGGCATTATTGTAATCTTTAAGGGTTTGGTCAAGAGGAACAGCGAACTTGTGAATTGGTCTGAAGTTGGGAGGGATTGCAGGAGGATGAAATCTGGTCACGAAATAAAACAATAGCACACATAACGATTCCTAGAAAAGTATCTGTAAAGAATATTTAAAACAATAGAACGCAAACCAAAATGATTCATCGCAAAGTGCATATAAAGAAATAAATATATAAAACATATGAATGAATATCTAAAAGAAACTTATATGAGAATTCTGCATTACTGGCACAACTGGATCATAACAGTGGCAGAGTCAGAATTAGTGATGGTGGGAAGATAATGCAAAAACTTACTGACAAACATTATTCCAAAGATTAATATAGAAAAAATCATTTTGTCGACTCTAAGAGCTGCACAGTTCAGAATCCAAACCTCAGATTAACCATTCAATGTTGAACTCAATGGGTGACCATATTACTTGAAGTATACAGGTACAATAACTTTTACACTCATATCCAATCATGGTTACTAGACATGGGGTGTTTTGGTGGTTTTTAACTTCCTAAGGTAGCTCTTTTACATGTCTGCTCCTGAAACTAAGAAAATTTGTGTAGGTTTCCAGAAAAATTGAACAACTTTTTCTTCCAATGTAATATATAGGCAATCCCACTTGCCTGGCGGTCAAGGGACAGTCAGTATTTTCCTAAAAGGAAAATAAGTCGTTCTCCCAAAGAAAATTAGGTACGATTAAATTTATTTGATTACTACATTAGCAGCAAAATTTGGATAACTTTCACAAACATGCGTAAGGTGAGATCACTGGGGTCTATTAGTTTTTCCAATGATTTCTTTTATTTCTTGTACAAAAGCTAGACTTTTGAATTTGTCATGGCTCATATATAGAAAGATAAGTCATACTGAAATAATTTAAAGATACTAAAAGAAAGATAAGTCATACTGAAATAATTTAAAGATACTAAAAGAGTGTACTTAATCCAAATAGTTGTTGTATCAGGAATCTTTAAGCCTTTAACGAAATGCTGGTTTAGAAATATGACAGTTACCTCTCAAGCTTATAGTCAGAATCAGATGCAGGTTTAAAACCAATCAAAGAGGCCCGCCTTTTGTGTTCTAACCGGAGCATATTATCACCACTGTTTATCCTGACTGCTTTTGAAGGTTCGAGTTCCACTTCCGTCAGCTCATAGTCGAAGCCTAAATAAACAAAAAAAAAAGGAGTTAGTGAAAAACAACAATTAAGCAGATAATGAAAAATGCCACAAGATAACTTAAATACCGGATGCATAAATATCCTCATCTTCCACATCAAGCTCTTCTAATGCTCCAATCCCAAATCCAGGTGCAGACTTCCCGGCTGATTGATTTAGAATTTCAAATTTGTAAATTAAATCTTTAAAATTGACAAAACAAAATTAGACAAAAAGAACATAGTATCAGATTCTAGAGCATTACAATTAGAAGAAAGCAGGTTGCCTCCCATTCGGATTTTACTTTTATTCTTCTCACCAGACTTGGATTCTCTTAATCTTTTGCTATCTTCAGAAAGAAAAGAGAAATACGTTAATATTGAGACCACTATGTTCTTAACAAAATGAAGAATTAAAGCAGTAATAAGGACCTCTGAATTCAGGCGCATGCTTGAAAGGATCATAACCAAGCCCATATAAATCCTGCTTTGGATCGAGCACATACACCTATTTGAAAGAAAAAAATTATAAACAAAAGAACTTCATTTTTCATCAAATTCAGCCTGACTCGTATATCTCTGGGCTCTTTTTTTTTAAAGAGAAAATACATCTGCCAAGTACACAAAAATGTTTTGCAGTATTTAAAGACACTAAAAGTAGCAGGCATTCGTGTTATTTGCAAACAGCACCCAACTGTTTAAAGTTCAACTGAGCTATTTTCAATGAAATAAATACCAGATTGCTCATGCATTTCTTATGTTAACTAAAGAAAATGTGTTGATTATAGCTAGCTCATATGACCTTATAACAAACAACCTCCGAAGGTAGTTGGTAGAACTTTAGATGGTAAAAGTCTCATAAGCATTAGGATCAAACTTGTCAATGCCTAACAAAATGTTCATTTTCCATCAGGCTAATCTATGGTTGGGTGCAAGTTGCAAATATTGCAAAATGCACTGAAAATTAGCTGCAATATGAGACATGTTGGCCGTTATTTGAAAATAAAATATAATATTTGAGTATCATTCTCCAAAGGACATAATTATCAAGCGACAGGTCCTCACAGGTGTATTTCCGGAATTACGTAAGACGTCAGTCGACATATCAGGGAGCTCGTCAGTGCCAACTGGTATTTCCTCTGAGATCTCAAGTTCTGCTTTGTCACTAGGGAAGGCCAGAAGTGCTCTCCTTGCTTCTCTTCTGATTTCTGAATCACAAGAAATAATCATAATATAGCCTTTGTCAAAAAGCCAAAATGTTATTCTCTCAAACTCCCAGATATTCACTGGTGTCAGTTGACACAAAGCAACTTAAAAGATTGCAATCATGCAAGCCAGTGTGTTCCCTTGTTGGTTGTTAAACTTTTTAATTATATTTCGAATGTCAGTAAATGAAGCACAGTAAAATTGAAATGTTGAATGAGATTCTTCAAATGTAACCATAATTAAACTTCATTGTTTATACACATTTGTCCAACCTATTAAAGAGTTGAAACGAAAACACTTGAACTTTACATAACAAGAAAAATATATAATGAGAAATACATAATTAAAAAAAATAAATTACTGTTCTAATTATAACCATTATTACAATTTATGATGAACTAATTATTTATAAAGTGAAAACTCTTTTATGTTCATGATGTTAAGAAAAGTTAGTGTCAGACAAGAAAAGGTGTTATTGCATTTTACAGATAATTTGATACCAGAACCACTGCAACTAAGAGCTTTCCCGTCATCATTTTTTGCCACACCAGCAATTTCAGCAATTATCTCTCAGTTAATATTATACCATCTCCACCTTTGTTATTAATTATAATTTCATTTGTGAGTAAAAGTTTGACAATTTTAAGTTTTACATCCTAACAACTGCGACCACAAACCAATTGCAAGTAGACAGATTGCTAATCAAGCAAGCCTGCTAAATTATCAATTGTTCTACATTCCTGCAACTAAAATTGCAATGGATCGGCTTTTGCAATTGCTTTGCAAATGGATAGACATGCTCTACTATATACCTTGAAACAGAGGAGAGAACAAAATTTTCAGTCATTCCTGGAACCTATACAAGTGTTTCCTCTGTTAGCCCCAGCTTACTCCATATGCTGAGCTTTTGTCAAAGAGACTTCCATGACCAGAATTAAAAGGCAGTGCAGTTTTGCTATAGACTAAGTACAACTCGACAAGGTTTACAACTGGTACCATTAGTAGTAAGAAGAATACCAGATAAAGACTCTGCATTAGAGTCCTTGATTGAACGGCCTTGGCGCCACCCCATTTTCATTAGTAGTTTCTTACCTGTCAAAATTGTAACATTATAACTTAATGAGTCGGGAAATTCAGGAAATAAAGGGAAATATTTTATAGTATAAAGTTAAGTACCAATCGAGCTTGATGCTGGAAGGACTAATTCATCTGGAGCAGGTCCAGGTACAGCTGACGGTCTGAACAACAACACAAGAATCTTAGATAAAAAATTTAGGCTCATTCTCAAGCACAAAGGAGTAGATCAAACGATTGAGAAAAAAATAGATGACGAATAAACGAATTTGAAAATGAACCTCTTTTTCTGTTCCTCTTCAGCTTTTTTGCGAGCAAATTCAGCAGCTGTAAATCCAAATGTATCATATTGCATTGAAGTTTCCAGAGAATTTCCTCCAATACCCTGAAATTCAATTATCATAATTTTGAAGAAATAAAGTGTAAAATAATTGGTATAGCAGACAGTTCAGTACCAAGATGAACTGGAAATAGTTTCCAAATATTGAGATGAACTCACTGGAACAGTAATCCCGGATCTATACTTGATCTTAATAACAGTTTAGGAAAAGAAAAGTACCCTCGAAGATGTGAATTGAGCACTGAACTGATTAAATCAAAGTGCACTTGCTCGTGAATAAGAGCAGATGTGGCCCAGTCAAATACTTGCTCAACTTTTTTTTTTCACACAAGTTAGAAATTGTGATCAAAGAGATATATGCATTGCTAATATAATTTAAGTACTCCTTTCAAATGTAAATTGAGTACTGAACAGTTTAAATTAATTTGCAACAGTCGGGTCTTAGCCTGATCTTATTTTGACATTGTTTAGTACAATATTTCATTGTCATTTGGAGCACTCATTGTGAAATCCAGATGCAAATTGGACCCTGGACAACTGAAATGAAATTGCTTTGCTCAGGACCTAATAACATTTCCATCATTACACTTGTTACACCAGTTACTCTAAAACCAAACCCCCAAAGCCATAAAATCTTAAAAGATAAAGAGAGAGTACCTTAAGTTCATCCTCATCAAGAAAACTATATATACTTTGTTTCTTCAACTCAGCTCGATTTTTGCGTGATGATGTAAATGTTTGTGGGGTCCATCCTAAAAAAAAACAGGCATAGCATAGTTCATTAAAGAACTTAACGAGACTTTCTTCACTGTTATTTGCTTTTTCTTCAATTAAACTCAATTGAGCATACGTTTTTCAATCAACACATGGTGAATTTTTGTAATTCATTTCAAATGTATTCTATTTGTTAGGCACTTAGGCTGCTTAATGCAGGATTATGCAAAACTAATAAAAACTGAAGTCTGATTTCAGAAGTACACAAGTGTACAATGGAAGCTAAATCTGTATCGACGAGAAGAAATTAACATGGAATTGAGAGTATACCCTCTTTTGATCCAACAGTGTTGTAATAACCAGCTGAATATCCCCCAGTAAACGCCCCATGAAATCTCCTTCTTCCTTCCTCATCTCTCACCTGATTTCAGGATTTTGATTCAAATTAAAAGTTCTAGTTTATGCTGGTTTTATTCTGATTACGATACAAAAGGAAAAAAAAAGATAACTAAAAAAAAAACAAGAGCTCCAATAGATTGCCCCTTTACTCATTCCATTTCTTTACAAATAGCAACAGGACTCTATTTCCCTGTTACTTTCAGAGGCTTCTCTGAGTTGACACTGATTGAGTTGATTATTATCCCCAAGTGCTTAATCTATAGCGGCTATTATCCGAGACAATTCAATTGCGAAGCTCTTTAATCTATACTAGGAAAAAAAAAAAGAACAAATAGATGGAACCTAACCTCTTGCTTCCAAGAAGGGAGAGAGCGAAGGGTTCCAGCCTCGGCAATGGCCTTGCGTTTGCGAGAGGATGTCTCTTCTTCTCTCTCGATCGGCGTGCCAAAGTACACGTAATCCTCTTCGTCCACATCGGCCATTGATGGTGGCGGGGAGGTACAACAGGGGGAAAGGGGACGGAAGGAAAGAGACGAGGGATGGAATGGGGGAATCGAAGCAAAGCTCGGAAGCACAGATGAGAAGAACGCTGGAACTGGAAGCGATTCTTCTTTGAAATCGATCGCGTTGTTAAAGTTGGCCCGTGATGAGTGTAACTTAAAGCTTTCTCTCCAATTATTTTCTAGATGCCAGGAAGGGGTTTTGTGTCGGACACAGCCCAGCCCGTATTTTTTGGGTCGGGTCGCAATTGATTTTATAGGTACATTGGTCCAGTCGAATTTGTTGGGTCTGATTGAGAGTAAGGTTTGAGGTTAGGCCTGAAATAGAGGTTCCTTTAAATTAAGAAAAGGTTCGAAATATGTGGGGTCCACAATCTCGACAAGCACATGCATGGGGCATGGCTGATGGGCCACCATACTCTCATTTCAGTTAAAAAAAGAAGAAGAGAATGTCTTGTTTCATTATCTTCTTCCACTGTCTCCGTGTGAACCGTGATGTGATCTAATCGATCAGAGCACATGGGATGCAATCGGCTGTTCGCTCTTTTCACCGTATGATCTAATCAAACCCGCTCGTTTGATCAATCAGAGCCGTCCACGTTGCTGCCCATTGATATTGACGGTCGTAAAAACTCACCTCACCTTCTCCGGCGATGTATGCACACTAATCCAAAACCATCGACAAAGCTATTTTCCGTCTTCCCATCTTACCCCTGCTCAACTTTAGCAGCAGATATACTCCCTTCGCCAAATTTAACAAGCAAAATGGTCTTTTCCTTCCTCTCTCTCTCTCTCCGGCTATCCCTCACCCAATCAGAAGGCTTCTCCCTTGATGCTCTCTAGCTAAGCCTCAAGCTTCTCTTACTTGCCACTTTCACCCCTGCTCCAATGTACAACAGCTACAGTGCATTCGCCCAAAGCCTAAGGGCAAAATCGCCATTCCCCTACTCTCTCCTCTCTTCATCCTCTCCTCCCTCAGATCAAGACTTTCTCCAAAACCCCTATTACAATCCGAATCCGTACCAAAGACTTCCGCTTTTGAACGGGCACTTGTCGAGGCAATCCACTTTGCTTTACTGGGCTCCTTCTAGAACCTTCATTGCGGCTGCTGCTACATACCTCGCCACTACTCGCCGGTCTCAGGTGAGACTGTCTCATTGTACGGCCTCAACTAGCTCAAGAAGTTGCTGTGTGACGACTGTACGGGAGACCCGTTGCTGCCATTCTCACTGCTTCTGCGATCAGACCAGTTCTAGGTGTGTATTGTCGGGTTCTCGTTGTTGATAGATCATAGCTTAATTCTGTTATGAATGATTTTGGTGTATCTGCTTTTGATACACAAATTTGAAAGAATGACATTTCTTTTGAATTTGTACAAGTGTACAACTACCAGGCGAAAGCAAAATTCTGATTCATAATGTCCATCTCTGGTTTCATGTCCAATTAGGTATATATTAGTTGAATATTAGGGAAAAGACCGGATCATTTTTATGGAACTAAAGTTGCAGTCACAAGATGCTTGCTTTAGCTGAAATGTTAGCTTTTTATACATTACAATTTAGATTTAGACACTAATATCATCACAAATTAGTAGATCCTAACATATGCTGTTTCAGATGTTAAACATTATGCTTTATCTTTAGATCAATTTTTCTGTTTTCTATAATTCAGTGTAAATATTGTTTACAGTTTCAGAGAAACGAGGAGTTGCAACAAAGGGAGGGCCCAGAAGCTTCTAGAACGGGAGGTCACTCAGGCTAGACAAGTCTGGAGGTGTAATGAAGATTACGAGTGTGAATGTGACCAATCAGAACTGAAAGAGAGAAATGTAAGAAGAAGAGAGAAACCACTCGAACCTAGAGCTTCTGATAATACTAGAATTGAGGAGTATTATGATTATCGGGGGATTGATCATTCTAGACAAAGGGATGATAATTCTAGGAGCTTCAATCGAAGAAGAAGAGATGCCTGTGCATGTCATTACGAGGATAATGAAAAGATAAGGCTTACTGACCAAAGGGGAAGAAGAGACGAGTTATCTGATCGAAGAAGAAGAAGAGCAGAATGTGATCATTATGAGGATAATGAAAGGATAAGACTTTCTGATCAAAGGAGAAGAAGAGATGAGTATGATGATAAAACTAGGTTTTCTGATCGAAGGAGAAGAGCAGCCTATGATGATTATGATGAGGTGGAGGATGTTAGAAATAGAGATGATAGAATTAGAGTTACTGGTCGAACAAAAAGGGAAGAGTATGATTTTGAGGAGTTGGATAATTATAGAAGGAGAAGGGATGATCAAATTAAGTTTACAGATCGAAAGGAAAATGATGTGTGCCATGAGAGAGATAACAAGGTAGAGGTGTCAGATGGAAGGAGAAGAGATGCATCCTATGATATTCATGGGGAAGATAAAGTTAGGGTTTCAGACCAGAGGAGAAGAGATGAATATTATGATTATGATGAAGAAGATAAAATAAGGGTCTCAGATCGACGGAGGAGAGACGATTACTATGAAAGGGGTGATGAACTAAGGGTTTCAGATCGAAGGAAGGATGAAAACTATGATTATGGTGACGAAGATAACAGGAGGAGAAGAGAAGATCAAATTAGATTTTCTGACCGAAGGGGAAGAGAAGTGTATGATGAAAAGGACAATAAAATTAGGGTTTCTGACCGGAGGAGGAGAGACGAGTATTATGACTTTGATGGTGAAGATAGAGTCAGGGTTTCTGATCGAAGGAGGAGGAAGGGGTACTATGATTACGACAATGAAGATGATATTACTGTTTCTGATCGAAGGAGGAGAGATGTATATTATGACTTTGATGGTGAAGATAAAGTCAGGGTTTCTGATCGGAGGAGGAGCAATGGGTACTATGATTATGACAATGAAGATAAAATTAGGGTTTCTGATCAAAGGAGGAGCGATGAGCACTATGATTATGACAATGAAGATAAAATTAGGGTTTCTGATCGAAAGAGGAGAGATGTGTATTATGACTTCGATGTCGAAGATAAAGTCAGGGTTTCTGATCGGAGGAGAAAAGAGGTTTGTGATGAAAGGGACAATAGCTTGAGGGTCATAGATAATAGGAGGAGAGATGAATATTATGATTATGACGAAGAGGATAGAATCAGAGTTTCAGATCGAAGAAGAAGAGATGAAGACTATGATTATAAAGAGGAAGACGAAATTAGTGCTTTTGATCAAAAGAGAAAAGAGGTCCTTAGTAAAAAGGACAATAGAATTAGCAATTCAGACCATATTATCAGAGAGGAGGCTGATGACTATGAGGAGGTATTTACGAATCTCCAACGAAGGGGCAGTGCAACTAGAGTTTCTGACTCAAAGTTAGAGAGACAATCAAGATTCAAGGAGAATAGAGATGAAGCTTCAACCTCTCAGATCAGGCAGACTGAAGAGAGAGAAGGGAAATATAGAGAGGAGAGAGGGCATTATGATCAAAAGAGCTTAAGGGAAGGATCTCAGATTGTGAAAATTATATCTGAGGATGACTCTAGTTTGGTTTCCAGAGAGAGAAAGAATGCTGTAAATAAGCTTACAGCAAGTGACGCACAGCTGGATTTGCAGAGTAAAACCCAAATTGGTATGCAGAGGCAAACTGTTGATTCCGCTACCTCAGTTCAGAGTCAAGTTGCAGTAGAAAAGGACAAGAACAATACACTAAATCAGTTTATTGTAAGTGAGGTGGAAACTGATGTGCAAAATAGAACTCATATTAGTACTGGTAGAAAGCAGGCTGATGCATCTTCCTCAGTTCAGAATCAGGTTCAAGTCATGAGGGATAAGAAAAATATTGTCAATCAACTTGCAAGAAGTGAGACCGAATTGGATGTGCAACGCAGATCCAGTGTTGATGTGCAGAGAAAGATGGTTGATACCTCAAGTACAGTTCAGAATGTGAGTAAGGTTGCAAGGGACGAAAAAAATGTAAATCAACTTACAGTCACTGAGGTGGAATCTGATTTGCAGAATAGAAGCCAGATTGAAGCTGAGAGGAGAAGGGTTAATGCATCTACATCAGTTCAGAATGTAGCAGAGTTTACAAAAAATAGGCATAATGTTATTAATCAACTTACAGTTAGTGAGGTAGAATCTGATGTACAAAACAGGACCCGTATTGAAGCTGAGAGGAGGAGAACCGATGCATCTACCTCAGTTCAGAATGTGACTCAAGTTGTGAGGGATAAGTACAATATTGCGAATCAACTTACAATGAGTGAAGTGAAATCAAATGTACAGAACATAAACCGAATTGAAGCTGAGAAGAGAAGGGTTAATTTGGATACTTCAGTTCAGAATGTAACTCAAGATGCGATAGAGAGACAGAAAGTAGTTGATCAGCTTGCAATAAGTGAGGTTGAATCAGATGCGCAAAACAGAAGCCAGACTGAAGCTGAGAGGAGAGTGGTTGACACGGCCACTGCAATTCACAATGTTACTCAAGCTACAAAAGAAACGAGCAATGTTGTAAACCAACTAATTTTACATGAGACTGAAGTCGACGTGCTCAACAAAACTGATGTAAATCTAACTAGGGTTCATGCAAATGATGCAAGTAACCTCACAGACAGCTTGAGCACTGAAACTGGTAGTGGAACTTCTACTACCTTAATTCAAGAAACAGGAAGTAGCAGCAAAAGGGTTGGAAGTTCAAGCTTGGCAGCTGGGTCATCTTCTTTCAAAGGTAGTCTGGAGTCAGCCTCACAATTAGAGAAATCCTCTTCATATCATGTAGGTCGGTTCGTGGATTCAGTCCACGAAGAGCTAGTAGGCAGAAGTGAGAAAAAAGGTCCATCTGAAAATTTGTGGGACCTAAAGAGCTCAGGTTCACATGGGACCTCCCAAACAGCTGCAGGTACAAGTACTGAAACTGAAAAAATTGTAACTCGGAGGCATGGGCAATCGTTATGGGCCTTTGTGGCTGATATAATGAAACTAGGATTTCTGAAAGGTGAAGCAAGACAATCGAAATCTGCTAGGAGGAGTTCATCAAGTGACTCAAGAGGCACTGATGATTGGTTCTCTGGTCAAGAGGAGATAGACCTTGAAATGAAAAATGATGATGAGAAAAAGGATGAACAACAATTGGTTGAAAGTCCTCTAGAAGTGGACCCATCTGCATTAGAGAAAGTTCCAGAAGTGGATTTATCAGTAATTGATGATGGGACAGTTATCCCTACTTTACAAGAGAAGGCAGTAGTAGAAGAAGAAAGAGGCCATGAAAGCACTTCGATCATTGGTGAAACTGACAATTTCAGTAGCAGCACTACTTCTGGATTACATGCAAGTGAAGTTGTGGACAGTACACTTCGCTTAGGAGAAAAGATAGTAAAGGAGGAGATACCAATGATTGCAAGACATGTCATGGAGAAAAGCATGCAAAGTTGTTATAGCAGTGATATGCCAACAAGTGTATCTGCTGGTGAAATCAACATAAATACTGCCAAAAGTGATTCTATGTTGGAAGCGCATGTTAGTAGGGTTACAGAAACTGGCGAGAGAGGAGAATCAAAAAGAGGGAAGCAACTAAAGCGTATAATGCAGGTACCAAAAAGTTCATTTGACGAGTGGGAGGAAGAACATTCTACAGAGACAGAAACACCTGCTAGAGATTCTACTGGTGTAACTATAACTGAAGTACTGGCAAGTGGAGCTACCAGTGTTCCTGATGTAAGTGCTTCACTTGGCACTGCCACCTTGGAATTGCGACCAAGCGGAGTTGACGGACATCTTACTGCAAGTGCTTCTTCTACCAGCACCACATCAAATCTGCATGCCACTGGAGATACTGGAATTGAAACAGCAGGGGGGTTGAGGAGACTACAGAGAATTGCACAAGTCCAAAATAAATCTGTCGAAGAATATGAGGAAACTAAAGTGGGAGAAAGCACAACTGCTACAAGTGATTCTACCGCAGTTGTAGCTGAGTTACAGGAAAGTGGAGCTGTGGAGGGGCATGAAATTGTAGACAAGGGTAGCAGAAAGCATTTGAGGAGGTTAAGCCAAGCCCCAAGAGAATCATTTGAAGAATGGGAGGAGGCATATATTAGAGAGAAAGAGCAAAGGAGGCTAGATGAGTTCTTCATGAGGGAAGCCTTGGTGGAGGCACACCGGGCCTCTGATTCCTGGGAGGTACCTGTTGGAGCTGTACTGGTACGAAACGGAGAGGTCATTGCTCGCGGTTGCAATTTGTGAGTTGAATTTCTTCCTTCTTGAGATGCATATTTCATTTTTATTTTGTTTTATTTGGTGATTTTAGGATCTAACATGGTTAGGAATCTGGTGAATGCCTTATCTGAAAAGTATAGTGATCAGAGTTGGGTGCATTAAAAAAAAAATGCCTGTAATTAATTCAATTTGCACATTCCTGAACTCCAACTACTAAATAAAGTTCTTACTGATAGTATACTTTAACACCACCCTGAATGCAGTAGATCATATGCTGCCATGAGGGTTCTGGTAATTGTCACAACAACATTACTGTCTTAATCCTCACAGTTTTGGAATGCAAATAGCAACTCGTGGATTTTGTATGCAAATATCCAACTCTGGGAAGGTATCCAAGTAAAATTGTTTTACATTTCTTATTTTTGTTTTTCCAGAGTTGAGGAACTAAGGGATTCAACGGCACATGCTGAAATGGTTTGTATACGTGAGGCATCCAACCTTCTTCATTCGTGGCGCCTTTCGGTAGCTCTCCTTTTCTCCTAAAAAAATGTTTATAACTTTTATGAAAGTACTTGGTTTCCTTAAGTTGAATGTTTGAAAAAGTAAAAATTGAAAATGAACAGGACACGACACTGTATGTGACGCTGGAACCTTGTGCGATGTGTGCTGGTGCAATACTCCAAGCTAGAGTTGATACTGTTGTCTGGGGTGCTCCTAATAGACTCCTGGGTGCAGATGGTAGCTGGGTCAGGTATACAGCTTATGTCAAATACTGATACAAACAAATATCCTATATTACCATTAAAACCCAAAGAAAATATTTCATGGATCTCCTCCCATTTCCTCATTTGCTTCAATATAGCCCAAACTCCCTTGCCCACTAAATGAGGTTAAAATTGTACACAATTATACACGGGTTAAAATTGAGAATTAGATACATGAAGTTTCTGTATTCCTTTTTTTGATGGATTTATATTATCCCAATCATGCATATTTATAACAGGTTATTCCCTGGAGATGCCGGGACCAGCAGTAGCTTGGAACCACCAGTGCAGCAAACTGGGCCTGTGCACCCGTTCCATCCAAAAATAATAATAAGACGCGGCATACTTGAAGACGAGTGCTCTGAGATAATGCAGCAATTCTTTAAACTGAGGAGAAAGAAAAAGAGCACTAAACCAGAAACATCAACTAATCCTTCATGTTTACCAGCTCATCCCCTCAAGTTCTTCTCTCGGTTCACTGGCATGTTTTGCATTTAGTTTTTGTGTACATTGCTATGCTTTCTTTGTTTCTCTGTCCAATAATCAATCGCTTTGTTAGGTTTTGGGACGATTTTTTTTCAGGCTTTTAGATTGATTTTCTGTTGTGTACTTGTGTGTTTGTGTGCTTGTTTTTTTTTTTGTCAAGGCTTTTGTAAATTTGGTTGTGGTTTAAAGGTAAAACCCGACAAAACCTGACGGGCACTAGAATTGAATAATGAGTTATTTTTTCAATCTAGTTGTACATTTGTTACATGTGCTTGTGTGAATAACAGTACAGAGAATACATGTCTCATGCATGAAAATTAATCATATAATTATCCCTGCAAACTCAAAATTGACACTCTTATGTAAAACATAAAGAAGCAAAAATACAATGTTGTGATCTAGATACTCTCACATAGCTAGTCTACAGCTTTCAGAAAATATAACAAAATGAGCACGGATGGTGATTCACTTTATGTTCCATTTCTGTTCCAGTGCACTGCATATCCGGTTCAAACAACATGCAGCACTCAAAGGATAGTTGCAAACTGCATTAACCAAAGGTAAACAGTTAAGTTTCATACAAACTGTCAGTCAATGGTTGAACTACTTCGTGAAAAGAAAACTTACTTGAGATGAAATCATCCATATTTTCCCTGTCTATCATTCCATGTGCCATAGCTCCAACCTATACCAAAATATTCAAAAGAGTCTTGTAATAATTCACACAACAGTGCATATGTCATATTAAACTTGAGCAAACAACGTCAATTATTCACAAGTGATCATCAAAACTACATACCACGAAGACAAGGGTGGTATCATCAGAAGCATTTGCAACATAATCAACCAAATTAACTGACTTCTCCGAACTATAAGAGAGGCCTACAAAATAATTATAATTATATTTTAGCAAACAATAGAATTAGGTACTCCAAAAATTGAGGTCTCATACTGAAATTTTTTTAAAAATTGAATGCTAAATCCAAATAGTTCAAATCCAGGCAAAGGAATGCCCTACTTTCAATACCATATTGGTCGTGGTCAATTTCAGTACAGTAACTGGTACTTGGGTTACCAATCCCGGTTTCAACCAGAGCGTCTACTTTAGCCCTTTCTTTGTGCTTACTTGGAGTTTAACCAGGAAAAAAAAAGAATACTTATGTATTGTTTTAGAACTACAAACTTGTTATGACCCAAAAGAATTACAAAAGTTCATTACCGATTTTTCGTGAATCAACAGGTAAATGGCGGCTAACTGGATTTTTTATAACATTAAGCAGCTTCTCACGCTTCCCGACAGCCGTAATGCTCAACTTCTGCAGCAATTGTGCTGCACCAAAAAAATGATGACATTAACTCTAGCCTAAAAGGACTTACTTGCAATAAATAATTCAAAATATCTTTCATAAGACTTACACATGAGGCCACAAAATCTTTTAAATGTACGCGGCATTCTGACATAAGGTTTGATCTCAAAAAGAACACCCTTTTCAGTCCTTACATAAACAGCTTGTAATCTCCCAGCCTTTGTTAGTGGGCTATCAAATATTGCAAGAAGTGCCTATGATATGATCAGCAATATAAACAATATTAGCTTAATGTATAGAAAAGATTTGAAATAAAAAGAGAAATAAGTAAACAAAAAATATGATAATCTTAGGCGTCAAGACAAGCTCACATATGACAGAACCAAAACCAGCACTATATAGGACATAACCAGTACAAAATGCCATTACAACGCAGTCAATATTATTATTCTCTTATATTTAGTTTCCTTCTGCTGATACAGTGCAAAAATTATAAATGGCAGGTGTACCAGCTGGTACACTGCAGGACATTTCTAAAGCCAATGTTCAGGACTTTGCTGTTTTACCTGAAAATATTGTTTGGCTCTCAATTATGCGTCCATATACTCCTAGTCTTAGATTTATCTCAAATAAAAAATTGTATGGATTCAACCCCAGATGGAGGTATTTTGTTCGGAGTAGTCAGCTAAGTTATAACAATCTGAAACTGATTTATTTGTGCAAATGTCCAAGTTCAAGATTCATCTCTAAGAACATAGAAAAATGTTGGCTACCTGGTGAATAATGTCAGGTCTGTAATCAGCCGGGTTGCAATTTTGCTTTCTCAGGTAATTCGCATGGTCGTCTGAGTTCAGGATTTGAAAATTCTAAGGACATGAATATAGTAAAAATAAAAAAAAATCAGCAAATGTCCAATGTCATGCCATAGAAAATAGATTTCACGGCAGGTTCAATAAAGCAATGTTATGACAAATTCAAAAAAGGAAATTATAGAAAACACAATGATAGGACTTACCTTCCCTACTTTGCCGACCTCTAAACAAGCCCTCTCGAGCACAAAGATCACACCTTTCTTCTTCTTCTTCGATCCATCGATTGGTCGAGCCACCACAGGAAGTCCGGCCACATCGTCAGCTGCCGCCGCCTCATCATCATCTTCTTCCTCCTCCTCCTCCTCCTCATCCTTCTCCACCTCCTCTTCTTCTACTTCCCGTTCTTTCTGTTCCAGTTCTTCTTCTTCTTCTTCTTCTTCTTCGCCGCCATGAGTTGAAGCTAGGGTTTCCTCAAGTTTGCGCTTCTTGTCTTGCTTCTTGCGCCATTTCACGGCGTACGGGCGCACCATCTCTCTCTTTCTCTCTCACTGGTTCGAACGACACGACACAAAGGGCCTAGGGTTTTACTTTTACACTTCTACTCGCTCCGAAATATTAGGTTTATATACTTTGTACCCTCTGAAACTTCCTTTTTTTGGTTTAATCCCTGTCAAATTTTATTTCGGTATTACCATTTATTTTTGGACATCAAATTGGCCATATTATTCTTGAAGAAATTATTCTTACGTCCTGCATTTTTTATCTGCACTCAATATTAAATATAAATATTTTTCAAAAATATATGTTTTAAAATTTAAGTTATGCTTCTCAAATTTTGTAACTAATTAACTTTAAATATTTGGAGTGCAAATAAGGTATGTAATTATCACTTCTCTTATTCTTGATAAATTATCCATATTTAACTTTTTTTTATAAATTTTTAGACTGTGATTTTCAATATCAACTTTTAAGTTAATAATTATTTATTATTTTTGCCATTTCCTTGCTTATGAAAATACCAGTTCTTCCTATAATGGAAGGAAATTATTCCATATTGTTAGTCATTTCTCTTGTAGATATAAAATGATTTTAATTTTTTAAAAATATATAATTTTTATAAATTAACTGGATTATAGAAACTTTTTGTGCAAAAATAACGATTGTGAATTTTATTTTTTTAAGCTCAAGATCATTAAAATCAGGTTTTGAATAAATAAAAGAAGTTTGATAACATCGTGTAGGAAAATACAAGAAAGCGATGCAAAAATAGTTAGTCGGCTTAAAAAACATGGAAATTTCTGAATGTGCGGCCCTTTTTCGCGGCCCACGCGCGAGGCATCGGCGTCCTCGCTCACGGGGGAAGAAGGTGCAGGTACATCCCTGCGCGTGTTTGTGCGCTCAAGGACTTATTATTTTAGGTGATTGTGGGAACTTTTATTTTCCGACGGGCGCAAGCCCCCGCCGTTAATTACCCCGGCTCTCGCCTCGGGAACCTCTGATTAATGGGCTAAACTAATCAAAATATATGGATCAGATTCGTGGCTTTATTTCTTCCTTCCAATTTATTATAATATATGCTTGAAATAACCCAAAGATATAACTTTGGATAATAAGACTAAAGACGTATGATCTAAAGTCAGAGAAACGTATAATTTCTCATAAATCGGAGATCGAGAACGTATAATCCTATTGATCTCACGGAGTTCGAATATGAAGCGCACTGCCAACTCGATACTCAAGGAACCAGAGATGTTTGATCTCTAGAAAGGTTTATGTCAAAGACAAGGACGTATAGTCCTAAACAGTCTATTGACCTTCCAAATTCCGAATCTGAAGCGCTATGCCAATTCGAAACCTGGGAAAATTGGAGAATCGGGAACATATAATTCTTTATCGATTTCCAAAATGAGGTACATTAAACCTGAAGCGCACTGCCAGTTTAATGTTCTCGAAACATGATTTGATATGATTTGATATGTTGGTATGTTTTTACCAAGTTTTGGACTTATCTGCATATTTGGCATATTTGACCAGAGATTTGGACATATTTGCATATTTGAAATATTTTTATCAACAGTTTGGACATATTTGTATATTTGGCATGTTTGGCCAGAAATTTGGGTGTATTTGCATATTTGACATGTTTGGTCAAATGTTTGGGTTTATTTGCATGTTTGACATATTTGGTCAAATATTTGGACATGATTGTATTTTTGACATAATTGGTCAAATATTTGGGTATACTTGCATATTTGACATGTTTGGTCAAATATTTAGACATATTTGTATTTTTGACATATTTGGTTACATATTTGGATATATTTGCATATTTGACATGTTTGGTCAAATATTTAGACATATTTGTATTTTTGACATATTTGGTCAAATATTTGGGTATATTTGCATATTTGACATGTTTGGTCAAATATTTGGACATATTTGTATTTTTGACATATTTGGTTACATATTTGGATATATTTGCATATTTGACATGTTTGGTCAAATATTTAGACATATTTGTATTTTTGACATATTTGGTCAAATATTTGGGTATATTTGCATATTTGACATGTTTGGTCAAATATTTGGACATATTTGTATATTTAACATATTTAGTCAAATATTTGGACATATTGACATATTTAAATATTTTGATTTGTTTTATCAAAATATAACAAGGTTTAATTATTTTGAATATTTTTATTTGTTTCATAACATGATTCAATCATCTTTGAATATTTTGATTTGTTTTATCAAAATATAACATAATTTTGATTATTTTGAATATTCCAATTTATTTTATCAAAATATAACATAATTCAATCATTCTTTAATATTTTGATTTATTATATCAAAAGATAACATGATTTGATTATTTTGAATATTTTTATTTATTTTTATCAAAATATAATATCATTTGATTATTTTGAATATTTTTATTTTTTTTATCAAAATATAATATAATTTGATTATCTTTGAATATTTTGATTTGTTTTATCAACATATAACATATTTTAATCATTTTTGAATATTTTTTTTATTTATTTTATCAAAATATAGCATAATTCAATCATTTTTGAATATTTTGATTTGTTTTATCAAAATATAACATAATGTGATTATTTTGAATATTTTTATTTGTTTTACCAAAACATGACATAATTTAACTATTTTGAATATTTTGATTTGTTTTATCAAAATATAACATAATTTGATTATTTTGAGTATTTTTATTTATTTTTATCAAAATATAATATCATTTGATTATTTTGAATATTTTTATTTATTTTATCAAAATATAATATAATTTGACTATTTTGAATATTTTTATTTATTTTATCAAAAAGAATTCATTTGTTTTGAGTATTTTCATATGACATAATTTCCATTTATTTTAAATATTCTATTTGATATTTTGAATTTATTTTATACATATATGATATGTCTTGAATTTTCTTTTATTTACAATAAAAAGAAAATAAAAATCAAAATTGGCATTTTATGGCCCTAAAAATATTTATAAATGAAATCATGATTTTTGATATATTTTTCGTAATTTTTGGGCTTGAGAAATCATTTTTATTTGGTGTTTAAAGTTTATTTTCAAAACAGATTAATATGGGCCGTCAGATTTGGGCCCACGCATCAAGATCTGAACTTAAGTTCAGTTTTTAAAGCATCTTTTAAACTGGGCCATTGGATCTCTGGCGCGCATCAAGCCTTCACTGGGCTGTTCGAATTTCATCAAGATTCGCGCTTTGAGATGCATCAATATTCGTGCTCATCCTCCCCGACACTGATCGAGGCCCTGCCGGCGTCGGATCTCCGATCAGGAGGCATGGCTAGCATCGCCGGAGCGTGGGGAGTCCATCGGCGGTGGTCTCGGCGGCGGCGGCGGCCTGGATCGCCGGAAATGGGGGTAACCACCTGGTTTCGGTTGGGAAGTTGGCTGAGATGAGATTTTGAGTGATTTGAGCTGATTTTTGACAAATTGACTCGATTCCTTTGTCATATAGCATCGTCAGAACATGTTTATCAAGATTTTGAGGCTTAATTTGAGTTTAATCCATCAATTTTGCAACTTTGGCCATTTGGTACCAAACTGGTTTCGGGGCATTGGTACCAAATGGTATTTCATGGCTTTTCTGTGCAATTTTCTTCCAATTAACCCTCCAAACAGTGTCGTTTAGTATGTTTGAACATGTTTGGATAATCAATTTCATCAATTTAGATGTGCATTGTCCTTTATACACATTGAGTCATTTCTGGTTTTATTTCCAATTTGGTTTTCCTTTGATTTCTGTACACTCCTCTCAAATTGCATGTTTAAGTATGTTTATTTGGGTCAATTGTGTGTTTTGGAAATGTTTTATACTAGATTTGCATGTGAATTTCGTTTGTATGTAAGTTAATTTCATCTTTTCCTTCTCTGGTATTTATTCCAGAATTAACTCAATTCTGATTTTTACAGATTCAACTTCAAAAATTCATAGAAAATCACAGAAAATACCAAAAATGGTAAAATTTGGTGAATGAATGCATTAAGACTTATTTTGTATGCCTATGAAATTTCAAGCTAATTGAATAATCAGAAAGCATGTTTTTTGTATTTTCACCAGAATGGACAGAAATGCCCTTTCAGATATGTTAAAAATCAAATTTGGTTTAACCTATGGATTAAAGCCTGGTTTAATTATTCTAAATCCTTTAAAACATCACATGAGGTGTCATAAAGGTGAATTAATCAAGAAATTTTGGATTTTTGAATCAAAAGAAGAATGAACTTCTCAGTTTGACCCAAAGTTGACTTTTTTTGGAGTTTTTGACAGATGAGATTATAAAATTCATAACAATTCACAGAAAATTCCAAAAATTATAAAATTTATGTGGTAAGTTGATATAAACCTAATCTACATGACTGTGAAATTTCATAAGAAATTAACAGCCAGACTGAGAGATATGGATTGATCTCTCAGCTGGACAGAAACTGGAATTCACTGGACTCAAGCCAGTACTGATGCTCATTGCTTTTCATTGCTCAATTATGGTTCTGAGCCATCAAGCACATCAGAGAACATAAAAGAAGGAACTAAAGAAAGAAATAAAACCAATTTGCACCAAAAAATCATATATTATAACAAATTGAAATACAATACTCATATAAAACATGGGATTTTGTTTCTCCATGGAATTTTGACAGCATAACAGCTTGTATAAAGCCATTATTGAGCTTTACACAGCCACTGCACATGTGCACAGGGCTTGAGAGAGAGAGGGGATGAGTATGTGCCCATCCCCATGAAACCAGATTGGCATGTGCCAATTGGTTGGAGTATGCTGCCAAAATCCATGGTGAACTCACCATGTGAGCTCCTGAGACTCAAGCTCAGCCACCAATTGAGCTCTGGAAGGAGGGAGGCACATGTGCACCTCCCCAGCCATGGGGCTAGCCATCTCACCCAGCAAGGTGAGACTGGCTCCTTGAGTTCAATTGAGACTGAGCCAAGCTCAAGGCTTGACTCCTATGGCTCTTACCTAGCTATTCAAGACTTGGTTTCTTCTCAACTAGCTTTTTTTTGTGGAATTTGGTGGAGTTGAGATTTTGGCAGAGTTTTGGCTATGTTGCTCTCTCTTTGTTTTTTCTTCTTCACTGGGGGTCTATTTATAGCCCAGAGGGCATGGTTTAAGCCTCAGGGCTGAGCTGGCATCATCCCAGCCCTTGGTTTGATCAAGTGGCCAGGATTGAGCTAGCCAGGCCTGTGCTGGCCTGAGGCTTGTCCTTGGAAGATTCCTCCAGCTAACTGGCGCTCAGAGCTCTCCATTGAGGTGCCTACACATGTCCCTGACACAGGCCTGGGGAGAGAGAAGGAGCCGTTGGCTTTGTCTTCTTCCTTGGGTCAGTGTGTCATGCCTTTCGGGTGTGAGCATATCCCGAATATTCCTTGGCCTTGCTGGCGCTTGACATGTCACCAAGGTGTCACTGAGTGTGCCCAACGTGTCAATTTGGCTGCTTGAGTGCTGAGTTGTGCCAATTGACCACCCCCAGATCAGACTTGAGTGCCAAGTGGTGCACCTGTCAATTGAGTGCTTTTCACTCCAAATTGACACTTCAGGCAGCGTCGTGGAAGCATCTCAGAGCTCCCCCAGGTGTTGGTTTGGCCTCTCGAGCTCCCAATTGCCCTGTCACCTTCAAGGTCGAGGTACTTTCTCCTTCGATTTTCTCCTTGTTTACTTTACTATTTTCAATGCTGTTTGTGGCATTGAACTCCCCTTAGGATGTAGATTAAGTCCCTAGAATGGTTTAGACCAACTCGAACCATACACCCGAACTCCATTTTCGAAGCTCCACTGAGCTCTGGAGCTCGAGGAGGAAGAAAGGAGGGAGAGAGAGAGAAATTCAAAAGGTTTCTCTCGCTTGGGTTGGGTGCACGTGAACCGTGCTTTAGTTTCGGGCTTGTCAGAGGGAGGGAGCGCTTGCACCGCGCTCACCTTTCTTTCCCTTCTTTTCTTTTTGCTGGCCAAAATAACTCTGGGCGCTGGGCCCCCTTGGCAGTGAGACTGAAGGAGAGGGGCCCAGTCGTCAGGTTTAATGAGACACAGCCCCAGCGAAAAACTGAGGGTTGGGCTGTGGGCTTGGTCCTTGTGCACCAAAACGTATTGTCAGTGGTATGGTGCATGTGTACTGGGTCCACGCAAAGCGCCTTTAACACTTTGTGTGTATGACAGGCGGGTCCCAAGGGCAGAAGTCGTGTTTGAGCTCTCCAGATTGCACCCAGAGTGTTGCACATCCCCCAAATTGCACCCAGAACTATCTCCAGCTCTGATTTTTGGTATTTTCTTTATATTTTTTTCATTTTATTTTATTCTTCATGAAAAAATCAATGAAAAATTACTGAAAAATCACAGAAAATATATTCCATGATTCTGTTATTTTGGGTAATATTTTTGGTACTTTTGGGTGTGAAATTAGGCATTAATTTCACTTAAATCATTAATTGTATATGATTAGGCATATTAATCTTATACAATTAATATTTTGGCATGATTATCCCAAAGAATCATTTTTTAATTCCAAGGGATAATATTTGGGGCATTTTTCATGAATGAAATTCATGATTTTTGGATTTGGCATGTTTAATTATATGAAATTGTTTCTTGATTTCATATAATTAGGGTTCTGTGCATAGATTTTTTTTGCACACATGTGTATATATTTTTTGAAGGGGGTTTGTTATGATTATTTCATGAAATTATTTTTTAATTTCAAGAAATAATTTTGGGATTTAATAAATCATGAGATTGGACATAATTTCATGATTTAATATTTGACATGGCTATTTCATGAAATTGTTTCTTTAATTTCAAGAAATAATTTTATGAAATTGAACATAATTTCATAATTTCAAATCTTTGGTATAAAAATCACATGAAATTATATCATTAATTTCATGCAATTTAATTTGTGTATTTTTCTGACAACTTTTAAACAGCAAATACTGAACTGTAAATTTTAAAAACTATGGTTTGAGAAGAATGATTGACTTGTGAACTCCAATTTTCCAATAGTTTAAGATTATCAATATAGAAGATTGATAAAAAAGATCTAATCCAGACAAATAACAACTCGCAAGAGTATATTGGCACACTTGGAGCGCTGACAATGTTAGCATTTTGTAATTCACAATTTTGATAACATTTCAATTAGAAAATGAGGTCAAGTTGATTAAGAATGTGTATGAAATATTTAAAAGTATTTTCAATATATCTTAAAGCAATTGATGTGAAATACAAGTTATAACTAATCAATTTAGCTTCAAAAATATGTATGAACAATAAATAAACATATTCACTGGCTTATGAAGTTTGATGATATTTCAAACATAAATGGGGCCAAATTGATAAAAAAAAACATGTTCGAAACCATCTTAAATGTATTTTAATACAATTTGAGATAAAATAAAGATCATAACTAATCAATTTAGCTCAAAAATACGTATGAATAATAAATAAATATATCCAGCAATTTATATGTAAATTTCAATGCGAAATGAGGCCAAATTGATTAAAAATGAGTATAAACATGTTTAGAATAGTTTTTAAATACATTTTGAATCAATTTGAACTGAAATATATCATAATTCATCAATATAGCTCAAAAAACGCATATAAATAATAAATATACATATCTAATAGCTTATATTTGAATTTTGATGATATTTCGGTGAAAAATGAGGTCAAATTGCTTAAAAATGAGGTTAAACATGCTCATAATCGTTTTATGTGCATTTTAATGCAATTTAAGATGGAATATTGGCATAACACATTAATATAGCTAAAAAAACACATAAAATAATAGATAAATATATTAAACAGATCAATATATGTGAATTTTAATGATACCATGAGAAATGTGACCAAATTTATTAAAAATGAGTATAAACAAATCCCGTTAAACGCATCTCAATGCAATTTGAGATGAAATATGTGTCATGAATCCTTAATATAGCTCCAAAAACATAGATAAATAATAAATAAATATATTTAGCAACTTCTGTATGAATTTCAAATTCAATGAAAAATAAGGCCAAATTGATTAAACAAGAGATTAAAGCTCATAATCATTTTAAATGTATTTCGATGCAATTTGAGGTGAAAAATTGATCATAACTCATTAAAATTGCTCCAAAGAAACAAATAAATAATAAATAAATATTTCTAAGAGCATACGTGTGAATTTTAATGATATTTCAATGGGAACTAAAACCAAATTTATTAAAAATGTGTTTAAACATGCTCAGAATCGTTTTAAGTGCATTTTAATGAAATTTGAGATGAAATATAGGTCATAAATCATTAATATGGCTCCATAAACACATATAAATAATAAATAAACATATCTAGTATTTTATGTATGAATTTCGAAGATATTTCAAAGAGAAATGAGGCCAGATTGATTAAAAGCGAGTTTAAACATGCTCAGAATCGTTTTAAGTGCATTTTAATATAATTTAAGAAGAAATATAGGTTATATAGCTCATTACAATTGCTCCAATAAACATTTCTAAGAGCATATGTATGCATTTTGATAATATTTCAATGCGAAATGAGGTCAAATTAATTAAAAACGAGGATAAACATGCTCAGAATCGTTTTATGCGCATTTGTATACAATTTGACGTGAAATATTGGTCATAACTTATCAATATAGCACCAAAAACACATACAAATAATAAAAAAACAAATCTCGCACCTTATGTATGGATTTCAAAGTTATTTCTATTAGAAATGAGGCCAAATTTATTAAAACCGAGTTTAAACAAGCTTAGAACCGTTTTAAGTGCATTTTAGTGCAATTTGAGGTGAAATGTAGGTCATAACTTATCAATATAGCTCCAAAAACACATATTAATAATAAATAAACATATCTAACAGCCTATGTATGAATTTCAAAGTTATTTCAATGAGAAATGAGGCCAAATTAATTAAACACTAGTTCAAACATGCTCAGAATCGTTTTAAGTGTGTTTTAATGCAATTTGAGGTGAAATATTGGTCATAATCATAAATATGGCTCCAAAAACACATATAAACAATAAATAAATATATTTAGCATCTTATGTATGAATTTTGAAGATATTTCAAAGAGAAATGAGAATAAATTGATTAAATGCACATCTAAATATGTTCAGAATCATTTTAAGTGTGTTTTAATGCAATTTGACGTGAAAGATAGATCATGAATCATTAATCTGGCTCCAGAAACACATAAAAATAATAAATAAATATATTTAGCATCTTATGTATAAATTTTGAAGATATTTCAATGAGAAATGAGGGCAAATTGATTAAATGCGAGTTTCAACATGCTCATAATCATTTTAAATGCATTTTAATTCAATTTGAGTTGAAATATAGATCATAAATCATTTATATGGCTCCAGAAACACGTATAAATAATAAATAAACATATTTACCATCTTATGTATGAATTTGAAAGATATTTCAATGACAAATGAGGCCAAATTCATTAAATGCGAGTTTAAATATGCTCAGAATCGTTTTAAGTGCATTTTAATGCAATTTGAGATGAAAGATCATAAATCAATAACATGGCTCCAAAAACACATACTGATGATAAAAAAAACATATCTAACAGGTTATGTGTGAATTTAAAAGTTATTTCAATGAGAAATGAGGCCAAATTGATTAAAAACTAATTTTAACATGCTCAGAATCGTTTTACATGCATTTTAATGCAATTTGAGTTGAAATATTGATCATAAATCATTAATATAGCTTAAAAAAACATAGAAATAATAAATAAACATATTTAGGCTGTTATGTATGTATTTCAAAGATATTTCAATGAGAAAAGAGGCCACATTTATTAAAAACAAGTTTCAACTTGCTCAGAATCCTTTTAAGTGCATTCTAATACCATTTGAGATGAAATATTGGTCATAAATAAAAAATATGGCTCCAAAAACACATAAATAATAAATAAACATATCTAACAGTTAATATTTGAATTTTGATGATATTTCAAGGAGAAATGAGGACAAATTGATTAAAAACGAGTATAAACTTGTACAGAATCTTGTTAAATTCATTTTAATGCAATTTGAGGTGAAATATATGTCAGAACTCCTTAACATAGCTCAAAAAACATAGATACACAATAATTAAATATATTTTGTATCTCACGTATGAATTTCGAAGATATTTTCATGAGAAATAAGGCCAAATTGATTAAAAAACGAGTTTAAACAAGCACAGAATCGTTTTAAATGTATTTCAATACATTTTGAGGCGAAATATAGGTCATAACTCATTGATATAGCTTCAAAAACACATATTGATAATAAATAAACATATTTAGTATCTTATGTATGAATTTTGAAGATATTTCAATAAGAAATGAGGCCAAATTGATTAAATGTGTGTTTAAACATGCTCTGAATTGTTTTAAGCGCATTTTAATGATATTTGAGGGGAAATATAGATCATAAATCATTAATATGTCTCCAGAAAGACATATAAATAATAAAGAAACATATTTAGTATCTTATGTATGAATTTTGAAGATATTTCAATGGCAAATGAGGCGAAATTGATTAAATGCGAGTTTAAACATGCTCACAATCCTTTTAAATATATTTTAATGCAATTTGAGGTGAAATATAGGTCATAAGTCATTAATATGGCTCCAGATACACATATAAATAATAAGTAAGCATATCTAACAGCTTATGCATGAATTTCAATGTTATTTCAATGAGAAATGAGGCCAAATTGATTAAAATCGAGTTTAAACATGCTCAGAATTGTTTGAGGTGAAATATAGGTTATAAATCCTTATTATGGCTCCAGAAACACGTATAAATAATAAATAAAGATATTTTGTATCTTATGTATAAATTTGGAAGATATTTCAATTAGAAATGAGGCCAAATTGTTCAAAACGAAACATGATCAGAATCGGTTTAAGTGAATTTTAATGCAATTTGAGGTGAAAGATAGGTCATAACTCATCAATAGCTACAAAAACACATATAAATAATAAATAAACACATCTTGCACCTTATGTATGATTTTCAAAGTAATTTCAATGAGAAATGAGGCCAAGATGATTTAAAACGAGCTTAAACAAGCTCAGAATCGTTTTAAATGTATTTTGATGCATTTTGAGGTGAAATATAGGACGTAACTCATTAAAATTACTCCAACAAGACAAATAATCAATAAATAAGCATTTCTAAGAGCATATGTATGACTTTTGATGTTATTTCAATGTGAAATGAGGCCAAATTGATTAAAAACAAGTTTAAACATGCTCAGAATCATGTTAAGTGCATTTGCATGCAATTTGGGGTGAAATATTGGTAATAACTCTTCAATATTGCTCAAAAAACACATAGAAATAATAAATAAACATATTTAGCCTGTTATGTATGAATTTCGAAAATATTTCAATAAGAAATGAGGCCAAATTGATTAAAAACAAGTTTCAAAATGCTCAGGATCGTTTTAAGTGCATTCTCATGCCATTTGAGGTGAAATATTGATCATAAATCATAAATATGGCTCCAAAAACACATATAAATAATAAATAAATATATCTCACAGCTAGTATTTGAATTTTGATGGTATTTCCATGAGAAATGAGTACAAATTGATGAAAGACGAGTATAAACATGTTCAGAATCTTGTTAAATGCATGTTAATGCAATTTGGGGTAAATATGTGTCATAACTCCTTAACATAACTCGAAAAACATAGATATACAATAAATAAATATATTTTGCATCTTATGTATGAATTTTGAATATATTTCCATGCGAAATGAGGTCAAATTGATTAAAAACGAGTTTCAACATGCTCAGAATCGTTTAAGGTGCATCCTCATGCCATTTGAGGTGACATATTGATCATAAAATCATAAATATGGCTCCAAAAATACATATAAATAATAATAAATATATCTAACAGCTAGTATTTGAATTTTGATAATATTTCAATGGGAAATGAGGACAAATTGATTAAAAACGAGCATAAACATGTTCAGAATCTTATTACATGCACGTTAATGTAATTTGAGGTAAAATATGTGTCATAACTCCTTAACATAACTCGAAAAACATAGATATACGAATAAATAAATATATTTTGCATCTTATGTATGAATTTTGAACATATCTCTGTGAGAAATGAGGCCAAATTGATTAAAAACGGGTTTAAACATGCTCATAATCGTTTTAATTGTATTTTGATGTAATTTGGGGTGAAATATAAGTCATAACTCATTAAAATTGCTCCAAAAAGAGAAATAACCAACAAATAAACATTTCTAAGAGCATATGTGTGAATTTTGATGATATTTCAATGCGAACAAAGGCCAAATTGATAAAAAAAACGTTTTTACACATGCTCAGAATCGTTTTAAGTGCATTTGAATCCAATTTGAGATGAAATATTGGTCAGAACTCATCAATATAGCTCCAAAAACACATATAAATAATAAATAAACATATCTTGCACCTTATGTATGAATTTCAAAAGATATTTCAATGAGAAATGAGGCCAAATTGATTCAAAACGAGTTTAAACATGCTCACAATCGTTTTAAGTGCATTTTAATCCAATTTGAGGTGAAATATTGGTCATGACTCATCAATATAGCTCCAAAAACACAAATAAATAATAAATAAATATATTTAGCATCTTATCTATGAATTTCAAATATATTTCAATGAGAAATGAGGCCAAATTGATTAAAAGTGAGTTTAAACATGCTCAGAATCGTTTTTGGTGAATTTCAATGCAATTTGAGATGAAATATAGGTTATAAATCTTTAATATGGCTCCAGAAACATAAATAAATAATAAATATTGAGCATCTTACGTATGAATTTTTAAGATATTTCAATGAGAAATGAGGCCAAATTGATTAAAATCGAGTTTAAACATGCTCAGAATTGTTTGAGGTGCATTTCAATGTTTGAGGTGAAATATAGATTATAAATCATTAATATGGCTCCAGAAACACATATAAATATAAATAAATATATTTACCATCTTATGTTTGAATTTTGAAGATATTTCAATGAGAAATGAGGCCAAATTGTTCAAATGCGTGTTTAAACATGTTCAGAATCGTTTTAAGCACGTTTTAATGCAATTTGAAGTGAAATATAGATCGTAAATCATTAATATGGCTCGAGAAACACATAAAAATAATAATAACTAAACATATTTAGCGTCTTATGTATGAATTTTGAAGATATTTCAACGAGAAATGAGGCCAAATTGATTAAATGCGAGTTTAAACATGTTCAGAATCGTTTTAAGTGCGTTTGAATGCAATTTGAGGTGAAATATAGATCATAAATCATAACTATGGTTCCAGAAACACATATAATTAATAAATAAACATATTTAGCGTCTTATGTATGAATTTTGAAGATATTTCAACGAGAAATGAGGTCAAATTGATTAAATGCGAGTTTAAACATGCTCAGAATTGTTTTAAATGCATTTTAATGCAATTTGATGTGAAATATAGGACATAACTCATGAATATAGCTCCAATAACACATATTGATAATAAATAAACATATCTAACAGCTTATTCATAGATTTCAAATTTATTTCAATGAGAAATGAGGCCAAATTAAATGCGAGTTTGAACATGCTCAGAATTGTTTTAAGTGCATTCTAATGAGATTTGAGGTGAAATATAGATCATAAATTATTAATATAGCTCAACAAACACATAGAAATAATAAATAAACATATTTAGCCTGTTGTGTATGAATTTTGAAAATATTTCAATGCGAAATGAAGTCACACTGATTAAAAACGAATTTCAACATGCTCAAAATCGTTTTAAGTGCATTCTAATGCCATTTGAGGTGAAATATTGGTCATAAATAAAAAATATGGCTCCAAAAACACATATAAATGTTAAATAAACATATCTAACAGCCAATATTTGAATTTTGATGATATTTCAATGGGAAATGAGGACAAATTGATTAAAAACGTGTATAAACATGTTCAGAATCTTGTTAAATGCATTTTAATGCAATTTGAGTTGAAATATGTGTCATAACTTTTTAACATAGATTGAAAAATATAGATAAATATATGTTACATCTTATGTATGAATTTCCAACATATTTCTGTGAGAAATGAGGCCAAATTGATGAAAAACGAGTTTAAACGTGCTCAGAATCGTTTTAAATGTATTTTGATATAATTTATGGTGAAATATAAGTCATAACTCATTAAAATTGCTCCAAAAAGACAAATAAACATTTCTAAGGGCATATGTGTGAATTTTGATGATATTTCAATGCGAACAGAGCCAAATTTATAAAAAAAAGTGTTTAAACATGCTCATAATCGTTTTAAGTGCATTTTCATGCAATTTGAGATGAAATATTGGTTATAACTCATCAATAGAGCTGCGAAAATATATATAAATAATAAATAAACTTATCTTGCACCTTATGTATGAATTTCAATAATATTTTAATGAGAAATGAAGCCAAATTGATTAAAAACGAGTTTAAACATGCTCATAATCGTTTTAAGTGCATTTTAATGCAATTTGAGGTGAAAGATAGATCATAACTCATCAATACAGCTCCAAATATATATATATACATATATATATATATATAATAAATAAACATATCTTGCACCTTATGTATGAATTTTCAAAGTAATTTCAATGAGAAATGAGGTCAAATTGATTCAAAACGAGTTTAAACATGCTCAGAATCGTTTTAAGTGCATTTTAATCCAATTTGAGATGAAATATTGGTCATGACTCATCGATATAGCTCCAAAAACACAAATAAATAATAAATAAATATATTTAGCGTCTTATCTATGAATTTTAAATATATTTCAATGAGAAATGAGGTCAAATTGATTAAAAACGCATTTAAACATGCTTAGAATCGTTTTTGGTGAATTTCAATGCAATTTGAGATGAAATATAGGTTATAAATCTTTAATATGGCTCCAAAAATACGTATAAATAATAAATAAATATTTCTTAGAGCTTATGTATTAATTTTAATGATATGTCAATGAGAAATAATGTCAAATTTATTAAAATATCAAATATAATTGTATTAGAATTTTTTAGCGGAAATAAATGTGTATTCATGTCTACTTAAAAAAAACTCGTATTTTAGTGATATCCTATATAATTAGTATTAGCTAGCTTTTTTTTTTTTGAAAAAATAAATTTCATCTCTAACAGATGTAGCTCGTAGATCACTTAAATGAAGAAAAGGAAATAATAAAATAATAACAATAGCTTGTCCGAGGAAGAAACTAAAAATATACGGCACAAGGAAATTGCCTTTTCCCTCAGCACCCCTACTCATTGACGACTGGGCCCCATCTGACAGATCGACCCATCTTCTTTCTCATTCTTTCAATTAACGAAACAATACTTGACGCTACCCCAAATCTATTTTTCCGATCACCAAATCACATCCCCCAAATCTGAAAAAAAGAGAGACTCGGCGTAACTCGGACGGCGCGTCGGAGGGATCAACCAGCCCAGCCGGTGGTTAACCTCCGCCCCGATTCGATCGTTTCTACGATCAGGACGCTTTTGTTCCAGTCGCGCAATTACCGGATCGTGTGCTACCGATAGATAGATTTTCCGAAACCATGGTAGCAAAGCAACGACGGACTATTTCTTGCTACGGGACAAGGTCCTAATTTTGAGGTAAGGTGCTTCACAATCAAACAACTGTGGTGTGGTGGTGGTGGTGGTGGGGGGGGGGGGTTGCCCCTTTCTAGGTCTTACGCGTATATTGATTATTTGACAATTTGTATTTGGATCAGTACCTCATTTTCTAGGGGTAGAATAGATAGATGTACTTTTATTTGGGGAAAAAAATCTGATAATTTAAGTTCCTTTGGCCATTTTATACAGTAAACATCAACATGTGTTTACCTTAGCTGTTAAATTGTGTATGCTATAGATATTGTGTTTACCTTATTTGTTGATTTTCTTTTTCCTTATTCAGATGCAATTAAGTTACTCCAGATGTATGAGATGTAACTACACCTTCTACTTGTAAATAACAAAGGACAAAAGGAGGGGATATAAAATACAAACCGAAAAGGCACAACAAGAAATGAGGTTATCAGCATCGGCCCAAGAGCTTCCCACATTTTCCACATCAGACCCTTTAGAGAGAGAATCAGATCCGACAAGGCCACTCCGGCCTCTACAAAGAGATGGACCCGTTTCAAGCTTTTCAAAAGAGAGATCTTCCCCTCGGACTCCTACAAAACGTAAAAGACTCATTAGAGCCACTATATGCATATTATTCCTTGCCTCATTTATTATATTATGTTACTTTTTCTCGGGGTATGTTGGTAATTTTATGTCTAGAGGCAGCTCTGAGTATTCTGTAATTTTAGACTGTGGAAGCACCGGTACAAGAGTATATGTTTATGAATGGTCGGTGGTTAAGTCAGATAAAGGAAAACCCAATTTCCCAATAGCTATAAGATCTTTACCAGAAACACCCTTGAAACCGATAAATTCAAAGAGTGGCCGTGCTTACCAGAGAATGGAGACAGAACCAGGTTTTGACAAGCTTGTCAGAAATGAATCTGGGTTGAGATCCGCTATAAACCCATTACTCTCCTGGGCTGAGAAACAAATACCCCGGCGTGCTCATCGAAACACACCTTTGTTTCTGTATGCAACTGGTGGGGTCAGGAAGCTGCCAGGACCGGACTCAGACTGGATTTTGAACAAAGCCTGGGGAATTTTGAAAAATTCCTCTTTCTCATGCACGCGGGACCATGTTAAAATTATAACTGGAATGGAAGAGGCATATTATGGGTGGATTGCATTAAATCATCACAAGGGGATGCTTGCAAACCCTAATCCTAATTCGATTTCCACTTTTGGATCTCTCGACCTAGGTGGTTCATCCTTACAGGTGACATTTGAGACTATAAAACCAGCCCAAGATGATACTCGGGTCACCTTACGAATTGGTTCGGTAACCCACCAGCTAACTGCTTACTCCTTGTCTGGTTATGGACTGAATGATGCCTTTGATAAATCAGTGGCCCATCTTGTAAAGACACTTGGTAGTGTAAATCAAGATGGCGGAAAAATTCAGATAAAGCACCCGTGTTTGCATACTGGGTACAAAGAGGATTACACTTGTTCGTATTGCAACCCCATAAAGAGTCAAGGTGGTTTAGTTGTGGAGCTAATTGGTACACCTAACTGGGATGAGTGTGCCGCACTTGCTAAAATTTCAGTCAACAAGTCTAATTGGGACAACTCAACTTCTAGTGAAGTAGACTGCAACTCACAACCTTGTGCTCTGACCGACAATTTACCAAGGCCAAATGGTCATTTCTATGCAATATCAGGATTTTATGTGGTCTTCAAATTTTTCAATTTGACCCCTGATGCAACTCTAACTGAGGTTTTGGAAAAAGGTAGGGACTTCTGTTCTAAACCATGGGATGTTGCAAAGGCTAGTGTGGCTCCACAACCTTTCATAGAACAATATTGCTTCAGAGCACCCTATATTACATCTCTCTTGAGAGAAGGTTTGCAGATAGAGGACTCCCAGGTTGTTATTGGGTCAGGTAGTGTCACATGGACACTTGGTGTTGCCATATTGGAGGCGGGCCAGGCGCTTTCAAGTAGGTTTGATTTGGAAGGGTATAATAGATTGTTAGAGAGCCCTCATTGGGTTTGGGTTTTGTTCTTCATGTCAGTTGTTTTGGTGGTTTGTGCGGCCTTGTGTTTAGGCAGCTGGCTGCCAAGAAGTTTCCGAAAACCCTTTTATTACCTACCATTGTTCAGGCAGAATACAACATCTGGATCCGTGCGGTCTGCAGTGACAAATCCCTTCAAGTTGCACTTGTGGAGCCCTATTAGCTCAGGTCAGATATGTTTATCGCATTTTAAGCAGTTGTATTTTTCTTCATGTTGTTGTTTTAGCTACTTTTTATTGATTTCCAGTATTCAAAGGTTAATGTATTTTGTTAGAGGTACAGCATTGGTAATATGGTACCAGGTTCCAGAAAATGATTATTGCTTCTCCTATTTACTGATATGCCTCATCATACCACTTTTGACCAGCATGATACGGTAGATTGTTGACTCGTTGCAAGGCAACTTTGGAAATATTGTGATCTAAAACTAAAGAAATAGCACACAGGGGTGATACTTAGTATTAGTATCTACCGGGTACCAGAAAGGCATAATAACGATAACAGCTGAATAACTCCATATCTGATTACCTGAGTATCTGCATACCTGAGTACCTTTACTGCTGATACCGGTATTGGTATCTAACAGATATTTAGTTTTTTATTTACTGTGTTTTACTGTTACAAATGTAATTAGGCGAAAAATTGCCACTGAGCCCAACAATTTCTGGGTCGGGCCCACACCCGTTTGGTACAGCTCACAGTCTGAGTGGTACAGTGCCTCTGACCGAGTTCTCCAACCTGTCAGGTGTAACACATAGTTATTCGGCTGGGAGTCTAGGTCAAATACAATATGCCATAAATGCGAACTGGAAGCCTTCGAGGGGCCAGACAACCCTCCAGAGCCGTAGATCCCAATCCCGAGAAGATCTCAGTTCTTCATTAGCTGATGTTCACCTTGCTAAGGTCTAATATTGGTTTCATTTTTTAAATGGGTTTAGTTGCACCAATTGTTGCTGAAGTTTGTACTATGAACACATTCCGATGCAAAACCCAAGATGGAATTAGAATCAGAACTGAATTAGAATTTCTTATTTGGAAGGTAGTTGAAATCAGAATGGTAAAACAGCTTCTATAGCCTCCACCCCTAAAGAGACAAGATAAAAATGAAATCCTCAGAAACAAAAATAGCATTAGCGTGAAATTGGGGATTTCAAGTTCTGGCAGAACTTAGTTACGGTTTTATTTTAATTCAATTGTGGCTTTAATACTCTCTTTTAAAAATGGTTTCTGAACCTTAATTTGTTGCAATTAGGTCAGTTGAATTGGATCGCATTTTTATGAACTGTGTGATGAAACAAACCATTTTGTGAATTTAAAACGAGTTTTCAAATTCGGATCTGTACTTGCAATAGACTAATTTTGGATATGCATACGGTAGTTAGTATGAAATTCAGTGACAAGTGGTGTAATATATGTTGTCAGGGAATGACTGATACGAGCTGTTTATGATACTGTACCTGAAAAAGTGGTTGAATGTATATAGTAGAGGGGGGACGGGTCAATTTTATTTCAATTCTTAATGAGTTCCAAATTTTGTATCGCACTGGGGATCTAATAATATGGTTTGCATTTTTTCCCCTTGCCAATTAGTAATTACTCATCTTGATTTTTCTTTTGGGTGTACTATGGATTCATCATGACAAAAAACAGCAATGACAGGCTGGGCGAACTATGGCTTCACCAAATTGAAATTATTATATTGAAAAGCATCAATTTTCATAGTACTTCAAAAAGCTATTAAATGTTGTTTTCCTCCATTATCACATTTTATTTTGGTGGAATAATGCAATTATAACTCGTTAATCTCTGTTCAAACATCAGAATAAAAGAAAGAGATAAAGAATCACTAACTTTTTGCAGGTTTAATCAATTCATCGCTTGATTTAATCCAAGAACAAGTGCTTGTTGATGTTGTCGTATTTTGAAGCAAGAATTGTGAACCCAACCAGACTAGTATCACATTTAGATGTTATGGGTCCACCAGTGAAGTTGCAATATAATCAGCAACTTTGAGCAAGTATATCACAATACAATTTTGAAATTTGCAGTGTTTTCCAGTTACTGCTTTTGATTTTCAACAAAACTAACTAAACATCGAAACTGATTTGATTGAAATAAGTTGCTAACTGCATAGATCTAGCTTTTGTCTTTATTGTGTTTTTATTGATATCATGAACCTAAACAATGTATTTATACATGCTTCAGCTGATAAAATCTGGGTCATAGCCGTCAGTCAGAGAGAATATGACTGCATGCATGCAATGTTCCTATTGGAAATAGTGGTAATTATACAGACTTATTTTAATAAAATTTAAGAAATTATGTTGGTTTCTCGCATATTATAATCCTCTGTGGGGTTTTAATTTTTTCTTTTTGGGTTGTAACAAAAATCAATCTGAGAGTTGGCCAAAAAATTGAACTAGCTATCTCATTCTCTCTGGTTTTTCTTTCTTCAGCTTCTACACATATTTAACTAATACGAACCATATTACAGTACAAATCAGTGTCATTCTGATCTGAAGTAATACTTGTGACCGCCATCATGACTGAGAAAGTACAAAATCCTTATATACTTTCTGATATTTACCGTGTTATTGGGTCAACCATGGCCCGAATCAACCTGATCTGTCTCACTACAGAGGTGGCTCTAGTTTACTGATTCATACCAGTTCCATAGTAAGTTGATTAGATAAAAGATCCATACCAGCAATACCTAACTGAACCTAACATATAAGGTCTCAGTTCCAAGTGGTTAGAAATGGTACTATCATTGCCCTGCCCCATTTGATCTCACTACCATACTGGACCCAGTTCCACATCATCTTTTATCTGACTGTATCTACAGTGGTTTCATCACAGTACTAGCTGCCACTTTCTATGACCTTTAGTAAAGTTTAAGAGAAGCAAATTACTAAAACGCCCCTCATTGTATCCTTATTGTTGGCACGAGAATAATTCCCTCAAAAGATACTTGAAAAATTACTGAGCTGACCAATGGAAAATAGTTGTGCGGGTATTTGTACTGGTTGCAACAACCCCCAAATTCATTACAAGTATTTGTATATTAGGCATTAGCGTTCACAAGGGGCAAAAGACTGAAATTTCTCAAGATCACATTTCTTAAAGAGGAGAAAGAGGCGTCTAAGAGACTAAGATAAACCAATTACTCTGAATGCTAGCAATTTTTAGCGACAGAGATATTGCAGAATATATTAAAGGCATTAAGTTATGATTACTGAAGCGTAGGCCCCAAAAGTTGATTTCTTTGAAGTGACCAAAATGTGATTTTGAAGAAGGCAACAAGTACCAAAGAGAAAATCTCAAAGATAACAAAACACTTGACATTTTGAGATTTTGTATGGTGACTCTGTAGTCTGTACTTACACTGTTCTGTATTTGTCAGATTACTCAACTCATGAGATTTAAAGATTAGAATACTTGGGATAAGTTGGGATTATGTGCCATTCTAAGCACCTAGGTAGGCATTGGATGCAAGTTAGACTAGCATCAGAACTATTCTGTAGATTCCAATCAAGTTCATTTGTTTGTTGTCAATTGACTAACCGAGCTGTAGTAGACGGTTTTAATTGATGCTCAGATCAAAAGTAACTGAAAACCATTCCATCCCTCCAAAAGATGGGTTACCAATGGAATCATGTGGTAATATTATGCACACAGATTACTCCATCGCTTCCTATTCTATTGACCAAATGAAGTAATTGTAAAATTTATAAATGCTATCCAGATGGTTAATAGGTTTTCTTTCAATTAGAAATGAAAGCAAATAGGCCTTCATAGAAACATATACAATGGAAATGCCTCTCATCAAATATATATTTTTTTTCAATGATAAAAAGCCATCCTCTTCTTCCTATAAGCAATATCTTATTCCATTTATTTCTCGTAAAATTGCTATAGAAAAAAGGAAAATTACTCTGAAACACTCGGATCTTCAGTTATCTCCTCCTGGCAATCTTGCTTACCAGAAGTTGGCGCATCCTTTTCCTTCTTCTTAGCCTCATCAGCTTCCATTCTTTTATCAGTTAGCAGCTTAATTAGCCCTTTGAGTGCAACTTCTACATTGTCACTCCTCATCAGGGCCTCAGCAACCTCAGCTGGTGTTACCTCAACGGTCTCGATCAGACTGTCAATCTCAGCAAAGAGGGGGTGCTCCTCCAGACTATGGTAGTTTGATGCTAAAATCCTGAACCCTGATGAATTACAGTATCCCATGTGGATATGCATGTCCATACGCCCAGGTCGCAAAAGAGCGGGGTCAAGCCTTTCCTTGTAGTTTGTTGTGAAGATGATGATTCTCTCATCTCCGCAACTCGACCATAGGCCGTCAACGAAGTTGAGTAAGCCAGAAAGGGTAACCTGCAAGAGGAGAATTTAAATTCATGAGACCATTTGTTTTTAGTAGACTCACTTGTTAATTGAAATGAAAAGAGAGACCACATACATGACAAATACAAAAACAAAAAATTGTTACCAACCTTGCTTTCATCATTGTTAGGTGGTCCGTCCTCTTTACGTTTAGGTTTCTTCTCCTTGTCTCTCTGTTGCAAGTCCACTGAGCAGTCTATATCCTCAATTACTAGTATCGAGCGGCTGGTGGTGTTGATCAACAAGGACCTCAGCATGGCATTAGACTTCACCTCAGTCAGCTCCAAGTCATAGATATCAAACCTCAGAAAGTTAGCCATTGCAGCTATTAGTGTTGACTTGCCCGTACCAGGTGGGCCGTGCAACAAGTAGCCCCGCTTCCAAGCTTTGCCGATACGCTTGTAATACTCCTTCCTCTGGACGAACCGTGACAGGTCATCGATCAAAGCCTTCTTCTTCTCCTCATCCATTGCCACTGCTTTAAAAGTGGCAGGGTGGCGCAGCTTAACTGGGGTCCACATTTCATCTTCATTGTTTGTGTATAGTTTTAGGGTTTTCACCTCCTCTCTGATTGCCTTGGCTCGCTCAAGGACATAAGGGAGGTACGATTTGATGGCAAGGTCCCTGTATCTCTTATGGAAGGTGAGCTCATAGTACTTGACCTCTGTGGGACCGCCATGGTCAAAGAAGAATCGGTACCTGCCCCTATTCCGATAACCTAATAGATACACAATTTTAAATAAAGCGTCAGTGTGATCTGCTATGACTCTGCATGCAGTTGTTTGGTACGAGAGCATTGGATCGAGGGAGTTTAAAAGATGTTCATTGTTATTTGACAGAAAAAAAAAAAGTTCATTCTCAATTATTTGGTTTAAGATAAGATTACTGAGATATTAATCGATGGGTGATGCTTCTGCGTTTTCATTTGGTGTTTCCTTGCAATTAATTAAAGAATTAAGAGTCCCTCAAATTCCTAATTGAGAATTCCTCCCCTGTTCTATGAAACTGGGAGGATTTGATTAATCTTGGTCCATGCTTTATTTTATAAACCATACAAAACTATGTGCCATACATGATATTGTATGGCCGGAGTTGGTAAAAAATCTCAAGTGAGAGAAAAAAAAAGGATAGTTGTTGGTCCAGTGCTATAACTAATATATATTATATTCCTTCTATTTTATTAATCAAGAATTCGAGAACACATCCTCCAATCTAAATTAAGCTCCAAAAAAAAATGTATATATTGTTTCCTTACCACACATAAATCCAAGATTTGATCCATAAATTAATATATAACAACAAGCTAACATGAAAAGGTTCAAAATCTTACCGGATTGGCTGTTGCTCTCCCGAATTGCAACCCTCCAGAGAAACTTCACCTCCTTGTAGATATCAACGACTTCCTGTCCTCTATCGATCGTGATTTGCATTGCGTCAGATCGAACCTCCGAGCTGTCAGGATCGCCTCCAGTGCTCTCATCGTCATCGTACGGGACATTGACGCGCAATCTCCTGGCTGTGGAGGCACTGGGGACCACAGCTGAGGCGAGGTACAACTCAGCGGCCTTGTACATGCGATTAGGTGAGAAACCGTTGGATTCTTCGACTACGATAGTGAGCTCATTGGAGAGACGGGAGAGGAGGCCAGTGAAGGCCGAGAAGAAATGGTCTTGGACCGAAGAGGGTACGAATTCGCGAAGGAAGAAGGCGGAGGCAGCGGCGGAGGTGGCCGCCGAGAGTATGAGAGCCTTTGTGGTGGTGCTTGAGGAGGAGGAGGAGGTGGCGGCTTCGCTGATGACGGAGGAAGCCATTTGTGGGGTTTTGTGTTTATATAAGCTCAAGGCACTTCAAGAGAACTGTAATGAAACAGTGACAGATTGATACTTCACTTTTCTTTTTTCTTTAAATGGAAAAAAATGGAGAGTAGAAAGTGATTCAGTTTGATCTTGAATTGAGGTGTGATGGATTGGTTAATGGCATAGAGGTAAACCAGAGAGAGATTTGTTTTAAGAGCATGAATTTGAGACGGAGGAAAGTGGAAACAAATGGATGGGAAACAAGCGTAGAGCTGAATGGTGGTGGTATAAATAAGTCTTGGAAGAGGAGTAAATTACAATTCTCTCCTCGTGAGATTAGGATTAAAGACACTATTATTGACCGCCATCGCAATTAAGTCAGGTCAAATGAACTGGGTTCACATGTCTGGTCTGATTCTCTGCACTAATTGACCTCCTATGGCCCACTGGCCAGGGACATTTCTTTGATGCACCGGGTGTATTAACTTGCGATATTAGCAATTTCTCCGAAGGATTGAGCTCTACTTTGTTCTAGATGTCATGACATCATAGTTACCAACCCCCCACTAATCAGGTATTAAACTACAGTAATTAATTTAAAATAACAATTGAATACTAATTTGGCACGTGACTATCTACTAATTGTGGTTATCAAACTAAGTAAGATCAGTTTGTCATTATTAATTTCACATGGGAAAATCCAATAATTTAATTCCAGTTTCCAGAGTGAACCCTTTGTTTTTTTGAGTAGGTTTCAGTGCTTCATTAGTCTAACAATTTAGTTAAGGTCCGAATTACTAGATCTACAATTTAGGTTAAGATATTAAATTAATAAAAAAAATTATAATTTCTTAGCTATGTTAAAATTTGCTCAGTAATTAATTGAATGCTGTAGATCTATGTAATAGAAGCTTGACGCTGAAGTTACTAGTTTTCTACATCACATGTTTAATTAATCAACAATATTTTATGAATGATGCTTTATACTGTTTTATTTGACAAACTCTTCACACGCATTGACCAATTTGTTTTATTTGGCGTTTCCTGAAAAAAAAAATGTTCTTTTTCCTTGGTTCTCAAGTTTGCAAAGCAAACTTAATTGCCAAATAAGATTTTCCTACTACTAGATGTATTTTTATTTAAAAAATATTATTGAGATATCAGTTGATATCGTCGTACGAATTTTATTATACACGTTAAATAAGCTATTATATATATTAACGATTTTATTGTGTATAACGTTTCTATTATTCTACTTAAATATCACTAATATTTATAATAATTCATTTAAGTTGAATAATGACAATACTATATAAAATGATTTTATATAATAAAATCATTAACATGTATAATACATAACTCATTTGATGTGTATAATAAAATTCGTATTGATAACAATATCAACATCCATATCTGTGTATTAGCTCCCTTTTTTATTTTGTTGTGTGATTTTTCCTTTTTTTTTTGCTTTAAAGAATAGAAAAATTCTTAATGAATCCAGAAAAATTCTTTTGGCTCTGTTAATAAAATAAATTGTTCTAAAAATGTAAGCTGATAAAAAGTTAGATGGTTACAAAAACTATATTTTGAGAAAAATATTATTTTATATCATAGATTTGAAGAAATTCTAACAAATAGACTTTATTTTATAGTGATCAAAATGACGAAATCATATTATATTATATATAATTTGAACATGTATTTATTTGAAAAATTATTATCAAAATTATTAAGTTATATTGCATCTATCATCATAGATTCATAATTATTTCACATGCACAATATATATACTGCATAATCATGTCGTTCTATCTGTAGATATTGAGAGTTCACACATTTTCTGACTCATCAGGAGTAATCACTGTATATGAACTTCTATTATATATTAGGATTCTTCTCCAGGAAACCTCAGAAAAAAAATATTTGTTGAAAAATTTAAAATTTTTAAATAATATAGTTCTGTAAAATATATTTTACATTTAACAAATAATTTTTTTTGAAATATTAAAGATGTATATAATAATAATAATATAATTAATGTACGATATTTCATATAGAAGAACAAAAAAAAATGATTTCATTTCAAAATTAAAATTGCACCTTAGATATATCAAATATATTCTTTTTTTAATAAGGAGAGATATGCAAAACATATAAACCATCCGATCAATATAAATGAGGAGAAAAAAATAAATCAAACAGATAATAAAAATGATAATGTGATATGGCTAAAAAATTTGGAGACTTAATCCTCGTTATATATTAATATATATTAATAATATATACTTGATAGCCCCTTTTTATGTTAACTCGGAGATATATAGAGGATCCTAAGAAATTGCTCCTCTAAAACTAAAACTTAATTTTACTTTAATACCAGGATTATAAAACATAAAATCCACGTAAGCTCCACATGATCGATCACAATTGTAAAAATTAACATTGCATTAAAAACAAAAAAGTATTTCAAAACTTCAACAATAATAAACAGCTAAACAAGAGAGAGAGATGGGGTGGTTTAGGGGTTAAAGATTTGGCATTGCACAATACGGCCCTGTTATTTCGATGGTGGTGGCGAGTATACACTGAGCAAAACTCTTTATTGACTTTCGCTCTGCACTTGCTATACAGGAAATGCACTACTGCCACTGGCCCCTTCTTTTGGAAGAAACAAGGATCTTTCTTCTGGAGACACCTGCTTGTCATTCACTCACTGTTTCAATGGAGTACAGCTTTTCAAATTCATTCTGGTTCCTCTATTTCTTTCTGGTATGATCCTTGGGCCGGCCAGCCCTTACTGAGCATTGGTGATACTTCCACGGGACAACAACAAAATCGGATCTCTCTCAGGGAGGCAATTGTCACTCTTAATCGTTTGTTGCCTAATCCTAGACACCGTTTACAAACTCAGGCAGCATGTGTGGCACACCAAATTGTTTTTGATGAGGAAACAAACAAACGATTGTGGCGCTGGACAAAGTCATGTAATTACACTGTTAAATCTTTCTATGACATTATAGCAGGGGCAGGGAAGACATGGGGCCGTTTTACGAAGTTGTGGCACGCGAAGGCACCACCAACGGGTAAAATTTTCTTCTTTCTCCTCATCCAAAACAAGCTACTCACACATGATAACATGGCCAGGCGGGGCATGCAATGCCATCCACAGTGTGTTATGTGTCGTCAGTGCCCAACAGAATCGGCACTGCATTTATTCTTCCTCTGCCCATATGCAGTGCACATCTGGTGCTTGCTACAGGTCGCATACGGCATGAGTCTCATGCATCCATATACATCAGTCATGCAAATCATCACACATTCACAAGATGAAATTAAAAGGCTCTCCCCGTCTAAGATTTCACATTGGAGATCAATTATGGTGGCAACTTGTTGGTCCATCTGGAAACAGAGGAATATGCAAATTTTTGATGAACCATCTCACATTCCAGTTTGGTGTTTGGTTAATAGAATTATGCAGGATGTATAGCTATGTCAAAGTTATTGTTAGTCTAAAAGTGTTTGAGTAGCAGAGTGGCATCAAATACAGAGATTTATGACATAATTAAATAGTTGTATGTAGATTGGAGTAGGAGTAATTAAGTTTTAGATATTGATGATATACAAGATTATTTTTATAATTATTACTTTTTTAATTTATAAATAAATTATCTTTGACACCGCCGCCAGACTTACAAAAAGAGAGAGAGAGAGAAATTAACACTCCGTGCAAGTAACGATCGAAGGCCAAAAAGTGTATAAAATATGACTTGGTAGTTGGTGCATCCACTTAATTGCACCACATCAATTTCCTCATATTTGTTTGTTTGTTTGTTTTGTGACTTTGCGTTGATTATTTTTATACCTGCCATCATAGAATTTTGAATGGGTCGCTACTAAATTAATGTCACGAATCTTGAGCTCCACGAAAAGGGTCCGAAACCAACGTGGCAAGTCTACTATTGACTCGTTTAGTCTCTACTATATCTTAAAGCTCTCCATTTGTAATTATATATGTATGTCATATCATGAATACTAAATAAGTTTTACATAGTATGAATGGGGTCAAGTCTCCGACTTGAATATTTATTCAAAATTTTAAAATTAAATTTCAAATTTATAATCTCTTAAGGAAAATGAAATTGATATACATAAATCTTGTAAATGTTTTTTTTTCAAAACAAAAAAATCTTGTAAATGTTAAATTAATACAAGTAATGAATGAAGTGTTCAAATTCAAGGATCCACGTTATTACAAATATAATATAAAATAAATAAGCACCATAAAATAGTTTTTGTGTACACGGGTCTATAAACACACCGGAAGTAAGTACTCTAGGATAATAATAGAAATGCTTATGCTTATAACTATAGTAAAATTAGCGTATTTTTTGAAGAATCGGATTTTTCGGTGATTTTAACTCAAAATCTATTGAATTGGTTTCAAATAATAAATCTAAATTGTTTAATAAATTTTTTTTATATTAAAATCTTATAGGATACTAAATTTTTTTATTTTTAGAGTTTTTTTAATTATTTGTTTCACATTTTTGAAAATAATCTATTTTTATATACAAAAAATTATTATTTTATTATTATTATTACAGTCGTATTAAAAAATCTGAAAAAAATAGTTAGAAAGCCCTAAAAATAGAAATTTTCGGTATCATATGAGATTTTGATATGAATAATTTATTGAGTAACTCGAATTTTCATTTGAAGTCGATCTAATAGATTTTTGAGTTAAGAGTACCGAAAGATTTCGTACTCCTAAGAGTACTGAAGGGTTTCATACTCCTAAGAGCACCCTACCTTTATTCCTTATAATTATACTAATTTTGCATCTACTATTTAATTATCATTATAGTTAACAAATATAGAAAAATATGAAAAACATTCAATAAACAAACCAGAATTTGAGATTGATACATAAAATTTGGATAATTCGGATTATCCATATTCTTTTTAGAAATTATAATTTCCATGTATTTGTATCTACATTCTATTCTTATTCATCAATAAACCTATTTATACTGATACAACTATAAATTATTATTTACAAATGATAGTAAAATTTTGAAGGTAACTGACTCATTTCAATGGATACGTCCAGTTGGTTTAGACTGGAGGGGAGATTTATTGGCTCTATCTTACGTGTAAAGAGACAGCCGACTCCTGCTGGTCGTTGGCTCTATCTGAAGCACTGGATTTTCTAATTGGAATTTTAGATTTAATTAATCAGAAAGCACTCACCTCTTTAAACGTCTTTGATTGAAAAATCTCTTTTCTTCTTAAGCAAACTTATCAAACACGTCAAAGCTGACTGGATACGTCACTTTTTTGGAGTCAACTAATAGACTGATCCGGTCGTAATTTTGTTATGTTTTGTTTTTATTTAATTGACTTCAATGATGATCATAATGGATAATTAAATATTTAAAAACACTAACCTCTTTAAACGTCTTTGATTGATTGAGAAATCTCTTTTCTTCTTATGCAAACGTATCAAATACATCAGAGCGGACCGGGCACGTTACTTTTCTGGAGTCAACTAATAGACCGACCCGGTCGTAATTATGTTATATTTTGCTTTTATTTAATTGACTTCAATGATGATCATGATGGATAATTAAATAATCAGAAACACTAACCTCTTTAAACGTTTTTTGATTGAGAAATCTCTTTTCTCCTTACGCAAACGTATCAGACACATCAGAGCGGACCGGACACGTCACTTTTCTGGAATCAACTAATAGACCGACCCGGTAGTAATTCTGTTATGTTTTGCTTTTATTTAATTGACTTCAATGATGATCACGAACATAGGGATGAATATGGATAATTAAATAATCAAACAACACTAAACTCTTTAAATAATTTTGATTGAGAAATCTTTTTTCTTCTTACGTAAACGTATCAGACACGTCAGAACGGACCGGACACGTCACTTTTCTGGAGTCAACTAATAGACCGACCCGATAGTAATTCTGTTATGTTTTTCTTTTATTTAATTGACTTCAATGATGATCATGAACATGATTACATGGGGATAGATAATAGTAGGTAATAGGAATTGGAAATTGTTTAATTCCACATCTTGACATTTGATTCAGAATCCAGATACTTCAAAGCAGTCCAAATCAGCAAATCTAGACCAGTATGAGAGAGTAAAACCATAGGCCTTTCTCATAAGAAATCAAACAGTTTGTTTCTTGTTTTAAGGGTTTAACAGCATTAGATTCTGTTTTTTTTTGGGCCAAAACTAAGCCCAATTCAGCTCCAGATCATCCTGTGCAAAATGAGAAATTCTAAACAGGAATAAAATAAGTTGTTATTCGTATTAATAATTTTATTATAATTTATTTTATTATTCAATTTAAATGAGTTATTATTCGTGTTAATAATTTTATTATAATTTATTTTATTATTTGAGTTAAATGAGTTGTTATTCGTATTAATAATTTTATTATAATTTATTTTATTATTTGAGTTAAATGAGTTGTTATTCGTATTATCAATATTTAAATTGAATAATATAAGTATTGTATAAAATAAATTGTATAATAAAGTCATTAATGTGAATAATAACTTATTTAATTTTAATAATAAAGTTTGTATCAATGACGGTATCAACTATGTGGCGGGTTGGAGATAAATGATTTCACTATATCATTATATGAAAAATACTCCTTGTAATTGCAATTGTTACAACTCTACCTATTATTATTTCTTATTGCTATCATGTCTTTGCTAAGGCAAAGACTTGAATAGCATGCAATTCAACTAATTAATCTGGTCTCATAATGGAAATTAATATTATCAGCCATAAGTTATGCACATTAATATAGTGAACTACCTATTTTTTTCTTGCATAAATTAAATATTATAAACCTAAATATGTATGACCGAGTTATGTTAATAACAGAATAAATATACACTCTAATGATTTAACAAATTAATTAAATTTAAATAGATATATATTGATTTTGTGCATGCCTATTATACTGAAAAGTATTTGTCTAAAGTTTCTATAAGGTAAAAAATGATGGTCATGATAGAAAAGGTTGCTTCTGCATCAGATGTATTATTTGTGTGTAAAGCAAATGTGAATTGCATTTAAAGGAAGCATAAATTGCATGACATATGAAGGCGCATTAAAAAATAAAGAAGGGTCAATATCATAATGTGATTGCATCTTCTAGATGCTGACATCAATTTCAATTATGTAAAAAAAAATTTTAAACTGGCTAATTCAGCTATTGACTAAAATTTATTTTGTAGATAAAGAGGTCAAATCAACACCAACGATTGTAATTTATTCAAATACAATAACTATTAAAAATTTTATTTCTTCAAAAAAAAATTTAATTTATAATTATACCTTCTTTCTTTTAATTATTTCTTCAACATGAAAATCTGCAATAAATTAAAGAACTTAAAATTATACAATTTCTGTTGTGAAGTTAAGGCTTTGGAGGAAACATAGGTATCAATTAATATCAATGTCAACTATCAATCCTAATTTTTTAAAGCCAAAAATATATATAGTCTCCAACCTGTTGATTTGCCTACACATGAGCAGTGGAGAAATATGCTGTATTTTTTTGTTTGGGGGCAAATTTTTATTTGTATATTCTCTATTTTAACAAGACTACACTTGTATTTTTGAATATGAGAATTTGACAAAATTAAAGTTATGTCTAAAGCTAAATGCAAACGTTTCATTTGGTAATTTTTCTAAGTACAAGATAAATAAACCAAATATGAATTTATGCACTGCAAACTGCTTGAATGCATAAATACTTTTGTATACATAATATACTTTATATATGCTTTCTGGCTTCTCACTGTGCTTTTATGGGAAATGTTTGGCATCCCCCACTTTGAATCATGAACCTGAGATAAACCATGCTGGGCCCCGCCTGTCAGTGGAGATGGAGTGTGTCTGTACAAAGGTCGGTGACGAGTCTTTGGCATCCAGCTGTTCGTTTCTCCGTTTGTTAAGATAATGTTATCTGATAGAATGCCTACAATAAATAAACCCCAGGTCGTCGTTAACCACTTTAACATGTTGAAGGTTTTACATGGACTCGGTGTGTTAAAATAAATAACACACCAAGTAAATGTCAATGTGTTATGTGATGAATGCACTTAGATGAAGCATGTCATAGATTGTATATATATGTATGTGTTGGAAAAAAAATTTATAGAGGATTGGATATTTTTTGTAGAAATTTTATTTGATAAGTATTATTAGAAAGAAAAATGTTAGAAAAACATTATAATCAATATCCTCACCGATATGGACTTTATTATTTATATTAATTGAGTTTTGTTTTAAATCAATGATTTTATTATTCAACTTATTTTATACAATATGATATTTTATTATTCAACTTAAATATCACTAACTTGAATAATAACTCGTTTAAATTGAATAATAAGATATTGTATTTATAATGAAACCATTAACATGAAATAAAAACTCAGTTAATATGAATAATTAAAGTCTATATTGATGACAATATTGTTTTCTTTTAAAGCATTCGGTAATGATGCATGCCAGGAAAATAACATTTCATTCTTTAAAACATGCCACCTTGCTTTTGTACTCTAAAAATCAAAACTAAAAAAAAAATTTATTAAAAAGTTTCTTGGGCTAAATAAAATGACAACATAGTGTGAAATCAGTTTATAATGAAAACTATAAATTTGGTAATGCGCCTTTGATAAAATTAGCAATAATAATATCATTTTATTATCTTAGGCATCAACACATGTAAATCAAGTTTCTTTTGTTAATAAAAAAAAATCCGTACTTACAAATTAGTTTTCATGACATGGACTAATTATTTGGAATAACAATATTTTATAGTAGTTGATTTACATATTGAAGCATTATAATAAACATTTATTCTTTCAAAAATACATAAGTTATTAGATCATTACTATTTGCATATCCATCTTAGTAAATTGATAAATGTGCAATTCATATAAAGTTAATTAAAAAAAGGCTCAACATTCAATATAATCATATCTAATGAGACAAAATATTTTGCAATTAAAAAATATTTTGTGACACAAAAAATATATGACATTAAAGCTCCTCTCAAAAATATTACATACCATTATCTGAAATTTTAGAAATACAATTTGTCTTCTATTTCATGTTTTCCATCTCAAAAATATTCTTTGGAAAGGAAAATGACATATCATTTATTATTAATCATTTATTTGCATGAACGAAATTTAGACCGAGTCTATTTTATTTTGTACAAGGGAACAAAAAAACCCTGTCAGGCGGTAACCTCACCGGGCTGCCCACGTCAGCGATATAGGCAACTCCTTTTTTTTTTTTTCATTTTTCATTTTCTTTCCCCAAACCAAACTCTGAGCTAGTAATCTCTGCGCACCTCTCTCCCTCTGTTTATCGTTCTCTAATCAGCTACAATAATTGGGTTTGGTGCTCGTAACCCTTTAAAGAAATCATCTTTTGGTGATTGAGGTGCGGTCACAGCACCTCTAATCACTCTAAATCTGCTCTCTTGTAGGTATGCCATTTGCTAGTTCTTCCCCGAAAAGGTTTTTGCGAAATTTCTTTAGTGATCTTCTGGTAGTTAGTTTGAATTTCCTTTTTAATGATTTTCTTGGCTAATTGAACAAAATTGCTCTGCAATTTTGGGTGCTTGTAATCAGTCTATTGTGTGAATCATTAATTTCTCTCAAATAAAGAGCTCTTTGGGTACTTTTACTTTATCACTTGCTAGAATGTACTTCACTTTTTATCAGGATTCCAATTTGATCTTGCTAGTTTCTCTGTTAATTTCAGGAGTTATGGTGTTAATGTCTGCTTAGAAGGAATTGAAAAATCGAAGTAGTAGACATGAGAAGCCAGATTTCTAAGTGGGAACCAGTCACATTTGAGGAATCCCTCGGCTTTGTCAAGAAAGTGAAGGTAAAAAATCATCTTTACTTTAGTTTATGAATTTGATGGAGATGGAGAGTTCTCTATGCTCAATGCCTAAAAGTACCTGAAATCTGTGGCCTTAAAAATATAAAATTTGGTAGAGTTATAATATCATATATATTGTACTGAATTCTCAAATACATGTAAACCCCTGTGAAATGAGAAATATAATGAACACCCCCTGAATTCTTAGGCAATATTATCAGTTATCTTGTATGCCCTAAATCATGAAAAAAAATAATCCAGCTTACATGTCAGAGTGCTGATTTATTTTGAAAGATGCACAAGCCTCCTCCTCAGATTTTTTTTTTGTGCAAATCAAAAGAAAAATAGGGTTTTTGGGCACTCTTTTTTGTTTACATATGCATGGTTATGATAGTATATATCTGTTGAGTTGCATGTAAAAAGAATTGTTCAACCCTACAAAAACAATCTTACAGATTTTGACTAAATCATATTTCTATGGTTTCTGTACAGTTTACCTATACAGGTATCCTTGTATACCTGCAGATTGATTGATTCTTTTAGAATGACTTACTATTTTTTTTAATTCTAATTGTATTGCAGAGTAGGGATTATATGTTATACCTCTCGTTGTTTGACATTCTTAGTAGAAAAGAGCGAATTCCCCTTGAAACTTATCAAGAGGTACATTGCACTTGTAATACTTTCTTTTGGATCAATGACATTGCTCGAATCATCTTCAAAATGCCCCGAATAACCACATGAACCACAAAAGTTTGGATTTTTTTCCTTTTCACATATTGTTTGCTGTTATTCCAACTATTTTACCCTCTTCGAAAGAATTGCACTTATGATTCCTGATTCCATTAAACTAGAAGCCTTGTTGAAACCAAAAGTTTCGGTATTAATACATGCCAGTACTTCAAATGGTTGAAAAGTTTGGGCCATTGTCTCTGTATATGAATATACCAAGTAAAAAAAAAGAAAACTAAAAGATACTTTTAAGATTTTATCGGTCTGACATATATTGGTATCCTGGATACCTTTGCTTCTTGTCTGATACCAAAGTACTTTGCTTCATTTATAAATTTCATATGTCACAAAATGAAAAGAAAAGGAAATGGAAGCCCTTGTGTTCTTACTGCATGGTTCCTTTTGCAGTTATTTATGTTATTCCGGAATCATGAAGATTTGCGTGAAGAACTAGAGAGATTTAGACCAAAATGCCCTCAAAGGGGTCTATATAGCCACAATTCATTTTGGATGTCTGTCTTCCTTTTGCCCCTTGTATTTTTCAGTGTGCTTCTTGCCTTCGACAAACCGTTCTCTTACCTCCAACAAGTTGCAAATTGATGCCAACTTAGAGGCCTTTCTTCTGTTACCTGCTTCATATCAAGTGAATGCAAGTTGAGGCGTCTTTACTAGTTTCATGTATATTTTGTCCCTTCATATTATTGGAGGCTGAGGTGTGAGAACTGAGTTTAGTATATATGTAAGTTTAACATTTTTAATGTTAATTCTGAATAAAGCGAAAATGGGTTTCATTGTAAAGTCAAAACTCATTTGTGTTTAAGAGGCAATATGCATCCTGAGAGAGCATTGCTATGTTTCTTTGCGTCAACTCTTGCAGATGTACGGCTTTTTACCAGTACAGTTACATGGATGCAATGGGAAGTCTTTTATACTATTGCAGATGTACAGCTTTTTACCAGTACACTTACATGGATCCAATGGGAACATTATGCTTCCGTGGTTCCATCTTTGAGATTACTGCATTCCTGATGTGCTTGTCTGCTGGTATTCTGACCACTGAAAATGTCATTAGTCAACGTTCATCGTTCAATTATTATCGAACGGTCTATATGAACACTTTAAATAATTAGAGTTAGTTCGGTCTTTTATCCTATCCAAACCAAACTGCCATTACTGGATAATGGCACAATTGGTACCAGTTTGTTATTTTTGCCAATATCTGTATTGTAAAAGAAAAGGGAAAATTGTGGGGGGTGAAAAGTTTGCAAAGAATGCCACTAGATTTAACAGAAATTGGAAGTCAGATTCGGGGAGCTGAGAGCCTGAGACCCTGCTGGCTCTCTCCACACTGTGAGGCGCGGAAGGGCAATCTTGTCTATCCAATTTTATGAGATTTTGTGCCACAATCTTAGTTGTCCGATTTCTTTTAGACATCATAAAATGATGAGATGAGATGTAATGCGCCAAGAATGACATGCATTGATAAATATTCCGATATAAACACAAATGAAAGAACCAAGAAATAATATAATGTTAATAATATAAAGTGAAATGATATGTTAGTTAAGTTTCTTCTTAGCATTTTTGTTCAATAATCATATAATTTTCAGCAATCTTCTTCTGAAGTTACATTAGTAAAATGATATACTCCAACCAAGGCACAAAAGTATTTTCTATTTCTTCAAACGAAGGGGGAAAACATCGACCATTCTTGAATAATCAACCGTTATCTTGGATTAGGATAACCTCCAATTAAACTGGAATCATTGGATGTTTGAATAGAACGGGCGGGGAGAGTGAAGAAAATGATCAGTTAGCTAGCTGTGCGTTGCTGCCCAAAGTGCCCGAGCCACCTGACCTGACCATATTTTGAATGACATCACCTTAGAACAATCAAATCCTACATTCCAATATGTAATTTTAAGGTAAATCAAATTTTTATGGTACATTTTTTTTAAAATATTATTTAAATTAAAAAATTAAAATTATAGTTGTATTCGTAATTATTTATATAGAATGTGTATTCATTTTGAGTCAATTTAGAATTTATTTAATAGAAGACAAAATATTTTTTAAATTGACCCAAATTTGAAACATATTCTATCAAAAATAATTAGAAACACATTTATAATTTTTTTTAATTTGGATAATATCTTTTAAAAATATGTATCATAAAAATTGAATATACCGTATTGTTTGCAGTAAAAAAATATATAAATAAATAATACCAAAAATACACATAAGTTAAAATACATGAAATTAACAAATATGATTTCATGTGATTTTCATTTCAAAATTTAAAATTACGAAATTATGCCCAATTTCGTAATTCACCACATACGAAATTTATTTCTTGGAATTAAGAAACAATTCCACGAAATAATCATGCCAAGTCTTAAATTATGAAATTATACTCAATTTCGTAATTTACCACATATGAAATTTATTTCTTGGAATCAAGAAATAATTCAATGAAATAATCATGTCAAATATTAATCATGAGATTATGCTTAATTTCATAATTTATCACATATGAAATTTATTTCTTAAAATTAAGAAATAATTTCATAAAATAATCATGTCAAATATAGTGATTATGTGAGATTAATGCCTAATTTCATATGATACACAATGATAGAATGAAATTAATGGCTAATTTCATTCCAAAAAAAATACCAAAAATATTCTTAAAAATCATAGAAAAGCATTCTATGATTTTACAATAATTTTCATGATTTTATTACAAACAATTTCATGAAAAATAATTTAGAAATGAGAAAAAACAAATAAAATAACAGTTGGAGACAATCTTGTGTGCAACTTGGGGGCACAAAACACACTTGGGTGTAAACTGGAGCCCTCATGCAAAAAACAGAGGAGAAATGCTCTCCAACAGCCAAAAAATACAAGAAAAAAACAAGGTACTCTAGGTGTATGTGCTCCCTACTCATTTCCATTTGATGAGTACATTGGTTCATGTACACCGGGTCCATGTGACACTTAGAAAAGAAATGTGTCTCATTAAACCTTACAAGTGGGGGGTCCCCTTCACTTGAGGGGCTACCAACTGGGACCCGAACCAGCCCCTCCTCTCTCTCCCTTCCTCTCTGTCCGCTGGGGTCCACAAGTCAGAAGCTCCCTCCTCTCCTCTTCTTCTCCCCTGGGCGCGAGTTTTAAACAGAGAAGAAACCCCAAATTTCGGAAATGGAAGGATGAGAAATAGGTCGAATTAGTTCGAACCCTCTTAGCCCCGGGTAGAGCTCGGCGAGGAGAATTCGGAGAAGCCATCAATTTCAAAAATAAATGAATTAACGAGGGATAAATCGGGTACGAAAGTTATGTTGGTGAAGAGGCCGAACGAGCAAATTGGCGACCAATAGCCTAAATTGAATGGTTGGGGAGCATCACAAGGGTTCCATGACGGTGTTCAAAGTTTCAATTTGAAGTTTGGAGTGGTGTAATGACGGGGTCACAAAGGAAAGCCTGAATGTGGGCAAGCTCGGCATCAATTGAGCAAATTGGGGTTACAAAGGGTAATTCCAGGCTATGAACATGCTATAGGGATGCCAAATAAGCTCTCAATGATGTAAAACAAGTATCAAACGCATCCAAAAAGTGTAAGCTGTCCCAAGCCCGAAAATTGAAAAAGACAAGAGTGTTTTGGATGCCTCTGACACAATCCAGCCTTTTGGAGACACTTGGCACACTTTGGTAGGCTTCAAAAATGCAGAAGAATCAGAAGAATAGAAAAGAAACAAATTTTATGTCATGTTGGACAATGTTTGTTTTTAGCCAACTTTCAATTTCCACCATTTAATCAAAATTGATGGTGGAGATGATATCAATGTATTGCCTTAGCCATGAAGCTATATAAGGACTCCCCCATCTGCAAAGAAAGAGGAAGGAAAAAAAAAGAAGAGGGAAAAAAAAGAAAAAAAATGAAGAAAAAATATCTTAGGGTTAGCCAATTTCAAAAATTTTAAGTTTTTTTTAAAAAAAATGAAATTTTCATTTATAGATTTGGAATTCATTTTCTTGAGTTGTGAAAGGTATGAAATGTATGCAATTAATGAAATTTTATATTTTTCTTAATGAATGAAATATATTTCTTTTTTTGCTTTTGTTGTCTTTTAAAAAAAATAAAAAAAGGAGATCAAATATTAGTGTTGTAGTGAATGCTACCTCTATATCTTTGTTTTCTCAATTTAAAATTAGCTTTGTTAATATAATTTCTTTTTTTATGAATTTTTGACAAATATATATTTAAGAGGGTTATGGTGAATGTCATCCCTCAAAAAGAAAAAAAAATTTGGAAATAAGGTGTTGTAGTGAATTCTACCCCTTATTCCGGATTTAATATAGTGCTAAGCATCAAGCAAAGCACAATATCAAACTCGAAATCTCAAAAATCGAGTTGAAATATTGTTAAAAATCTGTAAAAATAAGAAAAACTTGTGATTTTGACATAAATTCATGCTTTTTAATAAAAAAAATTATTTAAAACTTGACCCTCCATGTTCTCTTACATTTATTTAGTGAAACAATATTATTTGTGAGCTTGTACCAGTGCTTTAAAGCTCATTGAGCCTTATGATGCTCAACTGGTACCAAACAGGGGCATTTTTGTCAATTTTCTTTGAAATTTCATATCTTTTTATTTACTAAGCCAATTGGCCTTAACTTTGGACAGTACTTAGAACACGATTAAACACGCATTTTCCTAAAATTTCATAATTTTTGGACTTGTGAACAGGGAGATATCGCCTGTTGAATTTCACTGATCCAAAATTTCTGTAAAAGTCAACTGATGGTCAAACACCAAACTCAACATTAAAAAAAAACTGATTTAAATAAAAAAATATAGCATGATAAAGAGTGATTGTTTATTTGATTTGGATTTTTTTTTAGTTGATTAGGATGTGTGAATTGCTTGGAAAAAATTAAAAAAAAAAGAAAAAAACAGAAAACAGAACTGGTACAGATCTGGCATGTGCCTTATCTGGACAGTTCAAAGATCAGCTAATATATCTCGATTTACTCACCCATTTGACCTGAAATTTTTCAATAATATAGAGTATGTTTTCATCGACACGTTCCCAAAATTTCATATTTTTTTAATTTTCTGTGATTTTATATGAATTTTTGAAGTTGGGTCTGTCAGAAGAAAAAAAAAACTAGGTTGGTTCTGTTCTGTTTTTTTTCTCGTTTTTTCTCCAGAAATAAAAAATGGTGAAATTTACCACTCAAATATACTGGAACATAATTAAATATGTTTTTTGAAGAATCAATTGAAGAGAAAACAAGGATAAATGAACGAATTTTCAATCGGTACCAAATCCGTTTGAGTCCATTCAGTACCGGTCGGTAAAACTCACATATTCAGAGATTTAAATTAAAATTAAGATTCACAAACTTTTTTGTTATGTTTTAACGATGCTACAACTCGAAGGAATTGAACCAATTTGACAAAACGAGCTCAAAATCGACAAAAAACCGATTTCCCACGAGTTTCCAGCCCTAGCCGAACTGGTGGTACTATTTCCGGCGATCGCCGGAGCTAGTGGCCCCGACACCGGGATAGTAGTGTCCTCCTCGTCGGGAGGACTCCCGTGGTTCCCCCCGATCGACGATCTGACGTCGGCAAAGCTCCGATCAAGCAAAAGTACGAATATTGATGCACATGAAAGTGTGAATATTGATGAAATCGCACGGATCTTGATGCCATCCGACAGCCCAGAAAAATTCAAAATTTGGATCTTGATGATCTAGCTTTAAATCAACGGCTCACATTAATCTGTTTCAAAAAACAGAATTTAAATATTAAATAAAAATAATTTCTTAAAACCAAAAATCACGAAAAATATATCAAAAATCATGACTTCATTTGAAGATATTTTTGGATCAATAAAAAGTTAGTTTTGATTTTATTTTCATCTTAAAAAAAATCAAAACATATCATCTTGTACAAATATTTTCTTATATTTTGATAAAACAAATCAAAATATTCAAGATACTCAAATTATGTTATATTTTGATAAAACAAATCAAAATATTCAAGATGCTCAAATTATGTTATATTTTGATAAAACAAATCAAAATATTCAAAATAATCAAATTATGTTATATTTTGATAAAACAAATCAAAATATTCAACATACCCAAATTATTTATATTTTGATAAAATAAATCAAAATATTAAAGATAATCAAATTATTTATATTTTGATAAAACAAATCAAAATATTCAAGATACTCAATTTATTTATATTTTGATAAAACAAATCAAAATATTCAAAATACCCAAATTATTTATATTTTGATAAAACAAATCAAAATATTCAAGATAAACAAATTATGTTATATTTTGATAAAACAAATCAAAATATTCAAGATGCTCAAATTATGTTATATTTTGATAAAACAAATCAAAATATTCAAAATAATCAAATTATGTTATATTTTGATAAAACAAATCAAAATATTCAAAATGATCAAATTATGTTATATTTTGATAAAACAAATCAAAATATTCAAAATGATCAAATTATGTTATATTTTGATAAAACAAGTCAAAATATTCAAAATGATCAAATTATGTTATATTTTGCTAAAACAAATCAAAATATTCAAAATCACCAATTTATGTTGTATTTTGATAAAACAAATCAAAATATTCAAAATACCCAAATTATTTATATTTTGATAAAACAAATCAAAATATTCAAGATAATCAAATTATGTTATATTTTGATAAAACAAATCAAAATATTCAAAATCACCAAATTTTCTTATATTTTGATGAAACAAATCAAAATATTCAAAATCACCAAATTTTCTTATATTTTGATGAAACAAATCAAAATATTCAAAATGACCCAAGGATGTTATACTTTGATAAAACAAATCAAGATATTCAAAACGACCAAATTATGTTATATTTTGATAAAACAAATTAAGATATTCAAAATGACCAAATTATGTTATATTTTGATAAAATAAATCAAAATATTCAAAATAATCAAATTATGTTATGTTTTGATAAAACAAATCAAAATATTTAAAATAATCAAATTATGTTATATTTTGATAAAACAAATCAAAACATTCAAATTGATCAAATTATATTACATTTTGATAAAACAAATCGAAATATTCAAAATAATCAAATTATGTCATATTTTGATAAAGCAAATCAAAATATTCAAAAATGATTGAATCATGTTTTAAAACAAATCAAAAATATTCAAAATAATCAAATTATATTATGTCTTGATAAAACAAGACAAAATATTCAAAATAACCAAACTTTGTCATATTTTGATAAAACAAATTGAAATATTTAAAATATGCAAATATATCCAAATCTTTGACCAAACATGTCAAATATGCAAATAAACCCAAGTATTTCCAAATATTTGACCAATCATGTCAAATATGCAAATATACCAAAATATTTGACCAAATATATCAAAAATGCAAATATTTCCAAACTTTTGATCAAACATGTCAAATATGCAAATATGCTCAAATCTTTGACCAAACATGTCAAATATGCAAATCAACCCAAACATTTGATCAAATATGTCAAAAATATAAATATGTCCAGATATTTGACCAAACATGTCAAATATGCAAATGTACCCAAATCCTTGACCAAATTTGTCAAATATGCAAATATGCCCAAACTCTTGACAAAATATGTCAAAAATACAAATATGTCCAAATCTCTGGCCAAATATGCCAAATATGCAGATAAGTCCAAAGCTTGGTAAAACATACCAACATATCAAATCAATCAAATCATGTTTCGAGAACGTTAAACTGGCAATGCGCTTCAGGTTTAATGTGTCTCATTTTGGAAATCGATAAAGAATTATACGTTCCCAATTCTCCAATTTTCCTAGGTTTCGAATTGGCATAGCGCTTCAGATTCGGGATTTGGAAGGTCAATAGACTGTTTAGGACGATACGCCCTTGTTTTTTACATGAGCCTCTATAGAGATTAAACATCTCTGGTTCCTTGAGTGTCGAGTTGGCAGTGCGCTTCATATTCAAACTCCGTGAGATCAATAAGATTATACGTCCCCGATATCTGATTTATGAGAAATTATACGTTTCTCTGACTTTAAATCATATGTTTTTAGTCTTATTATTCAAAATTATATCTCTTGGTTATTTCAAGCAGGTATTCTAATGAGTTGGAAGGAAGAAATAAAGCCATAAATCTGATTCATATATTTTAATTAGTTTAGCCCATTAATCAGAGGTTCTTGATGCGAGAGTCGGGGTAATTAACGGGGGGGGGGGGCTTACACCCGTCGAAAAATAAAAGTTTCCACAATCACCCAAATAATAAGTCCTTGAGCGCACAAACACGCGCAGGGATGTACCTGCACCTTCTTCCCCCGTGAGCGAGCACACCGATGTCTCGCGCGTGGGTCGCGAAAAAGGGTCGCACACGTACATTATAATTATTCTTTCAAGGTCCATGGCAATTCTTTTTTAGCGCGGAATAATGGAACGGTGTGTTATTTCGACCAAAGAAAGTATAAAACGCAAAATAACAAATTGGAATTGTTGTATAAATAAGTTATTCTGCTATTCGGACTCATTGGTCGAATAGTGAAATAACACTCATTTTCGACACTTGGAATAACAAAAATTTACTGATTTTTTATCAATCAATATTTTCACTTTTCCGAATAATTTGAGAATAACACTCTCTTGTTTACTCTTCTAAATATCACTATTTTATTATTATTTTATTTTTATTATTCTAATAACATTATTTTAATGTTATTCCTTAATTTGCCAAACGAACACTCAATATTTTGTATACAACTGGAGAAGAGCTAAACCCTTTTTGATTCCTTTCTTTCTCCCTCCTCCCTTTCAAAATCCTTTCTGTCTCCTCTCTCTAAGACGCACACCACCTCCCCTCGTTCCACACATTCACACAAGATCGCGATTCACACATGGAGAATTCGGAGTTCAAAGACAAAGGGAAAGGAAAAGCGGTGGACGATCAGCCCTCGCCGATCAAAAAGAGAAAGAGGTTTCTTCTTTTTCTTTTGTTCTTTCTTTTTTTTTCTTTTTTTTTCAATTTGTTCGAAATGATAGAATCGTGGTTTGGTCCAGTCGAAATGATTTAACGAAGAGAATGTTGATGTTAACTTCTGAATGTATCCTTAATTGCCCATTTTGTTATATTCTATTTCAATTTTGTTCTCTGTTAACCAATATCTATGCTGGATGTATTCCCACATATGCATATTTTGGAGCAAGATGAGATTAGTTTGTATTGCATATCTAGAATATTCATAATTCTACCAGAGGAATTCTGAATTGAAGTTCTTGTTAAGATACAATAACGGGTTTGTCAATATATGTCAGACAAAAACCTTTTAAGATTTAAGTGTGTACATAATATATGATGAAAAATAACTTTCAAGAATCCAGAGTTTGAACAGCATAGGTAATCTGACCGCTTTTCTTGAGGAAAAAAATTATTTAAAGAAATCTGCAATTCTTCTATACAAGAAAAGAGGGCAATACCATGTATGCCACATTACTCGTGCAAATTGCAAATAATCACATATGCCCCTGAAAACATGAAATATCTTGTGTAACCATCTTATATGTAAAAAAGATCAGTTCTTGCTTCTACATTTCATGCCAGTTAACCATCCTTAGTATATGTCTTGGAAAAACTGTTGAAGAAAAGAGGTGTAGTCTCTGCTATATGCAAGAAATCTAAGGGGCATGTCAGATATCTTTTGCTTAACATTTTTCTTTTCATATTTTGTAGACGGCTAATATATTGACAGCAAACTTACATTGAATAGTTCTATAACAAAAGTTAAGGAAAGATGATGATTTTTTTTTTGTTTGAATTTTCATTGATGCAGGCCAGATGGAGTTTCTGCACTGTCTCAGATGATCGTATTAGTCTATGAGAGATCTGTGGAGATTGCATTGCAGGACCAAATAGAGAAATACACACTGTTTACTCAGATCCTCGATGATTTGAATCTAGATAGGTATTACTCCTAACCAATCTTAAAAGTCTCATATTAGGAGTAAAGCTAGCGCGCTCATAAGCTCACCAAAGAGGTTTAGTGAGTTTAACTAAAAAATCTATCGAATTGGTTTCAAACGACAAATCTAAGTCGCTCAACAGATTGTACATATCACAATCTTGTAGGATACCGAAATTTTCTATTTTTAGAGTTCTCTAAATATTTTTTTTTCAGATTTTTTGAAAATGATCTATTCTCATATGCAAACATTCATTATTTTATTATTATTTTAGGATCATTTTTAAAAATCTGAAAAAAATAGTTAGAAAACTCTAAAATACGAAATTTTGATATCTCACAAGATTTTGATATGTAAAATCTGTTGAACAATTTGGACTTATCATTTTACTCCTCGTATCAGTATTATAGTGATTAGTTATTTTCAAGAGGTTCAAAAGGTTACACTGCACAATTTTTTACTGTACAAAGCCGGCACATCTCCTGTTACTGAAGCTGCTGCAATCTTGTATTTTGGTACCATATAATGCAGATAAGGAACTGCTACCTACTATTTGAGATATGCCCTGAGAAATAGTTCTGTAATGTAGATTTTGGTGTCATACCTATACCAGTAATCATGGATATATGCAGTATCAAATCCTTCAATGATACTTCTATCTTCAACTTATATGATTGTCTATTTGCTTGACTAAATTCAGGATTTCTGGAGATGAGGTGATGAAAAAGATGAATACTTTGTTGCAAGGGCATGAGGAGTTGCTTGTGGGGCTTAAGGGATTTTTAAGTTCGTGTTATGAGCTGAAAACTGGTTCCAAACATCTTGGTCCCCTTAATATTACGGATGCTATGAATTTCTTCACTAAAGTAAAGGTATTTTTCTAAAATCTCAAAACATGAGGATTCCTCCTGCATATGCAGCTATTTACCATCTTATTTGCTATCAGTACATGTATGAGTGTTGGTATAGTTCTCAGGTGGAAATGCATTAAAATAATGTTGTATTGTAGAGTATAATTCTGGTAAAGATCTTTTTGTTTACATATGCATTCCAGGAATATTTTGGTGTTGAGCTGACGAAGTTCAAGACCTTCCTAGATATTCTGACATCATACCGAGAGAATGACACTACTTATGCACAGGTTTACTCTATGGTAATGTTTTCTTGTACTTTCTATAATTACAAGTTCTGTGATTTTGTAATGTCTGAAACTTGTTTGAGCTTCTAATGAATTTTCAATCTGGCTTTTGATAGGCTGCCAGACTTTTTGAAGACCGACAGGATTTGTTTGAAGATTTCAGACAGTTTATTCCCCGTCAGAGCTGAAAAAAAGGGTATAAGTGGAATAGAAGCTTTTTGTAAAAAACTCACAGGGTAACATAGTCACTTATTTCTTTTTTTCCTTTCCGTAAATCCTTTGTTAGAAGAACCAAATCTTATCAGATCTGAAAGTACAAACGGTTTTGTGTCTGATTTTGTGCTGTAAAAATAGACAACATATTTTTTTGTACAAATTCGATAGTTGATACCTGAATCGCCAAATGTAGCCTCATTTCATTTTGCATTCTTTCGATTTTTTGTTTTTCTAATTTTCTTTTGAATTAAAGATCACTTTTTTTCTATTTCTTTCATAATTCAGCCTGTAGGAGTCTTGAGTTGTTTCCTAGTTCATCTAAGATAAGATGGGGATCTTTGATAATAAATATTCTGATAATCTTGACAATATATTTTTGAAATAATCTTAAAAGTAAAAAAAAAACTTAAAAAAAAATTCTAGGTATGTTGTTGGACTTAATAGATTGGTTGCAATAAAATTTTATGTAATTTTAGTATCATATGATATTTTCAAATGCTATTAAATATAAACATCACAAATTTTAAGTTGTTAATGAATGATAAAATTTGCATCAAATTTCATAATTTTTCATGTACACTTATAGTCAGATTTGTCAAAGTTAATGTATTTTTTTAGTAAATTCTACACCATAGATAAAAAGGACCATTACACAAGTAGTCCTTAAAATATCATTTAACTAACAAATAGCTAGCATTATCGTCAGTGAAAAAACAAAATAAAGACCACATTCATATTCATATCATATTGATATGTTTTATGATATTTATGACAAAATATATATAAATATTATTTTAATTAATGGCATGGAACATTAATGATAGTATAAAACTAATTGATATTTAATGTCACAAAAAACTATATATGTAATCACATATATCTTTGATGATTACATTTGCAGTACTTTCAACACATAAAAAATGATGCTGTAATAAAATATTTTTTTTGGCAATGAATGTTAAACATCGGACTAATTTGGTATAATTAAAAACTTTTAAGGACTAAGATGATATTATTGAATTTCAAGTATCAAAATAGTAACTTTAAGGTTGAAATTTTAAGAACAAAAATAGTAAATGAATGATAGCCATTTTAAATAGGTGATCGGAATAACCACCTATGAGTATTAAAGTTAACAACACCCCCCCCCCCCCCAAAAAAAAAAAAATTTAAGTCTCATTAATTTTTTTTATTTCCAAAGTGCAACACTTAAAAAATAATAAATGATAGATCTACTTATTTTCTCGTCTAATATCTAAATCAATCAAGAAATAAATATTTAATAGGAAAATAAGATAAAATAAATTCTTTATCCATGTACAGTAATATTGAAATCGATAAAAAAAAAGGAAGGGATCCCTTGACAATAAATATTTTGACAACCTTGACAACTATTTTTTCAAATAATTTCAAAATAAATCTTAAAATTTCTTAAAAAAAGAAAAAAGGTCACAAACATATTTTATAACATATAGATTGATTGTGTTTCAAATTTCATGTAATTTAAGGGTCATTTGATGCTCTATCAAAATTATATGAAACTTTCAATGGTTTAAAATCTAATACAAATGATGGAATATCAAATGACCTTTAAATTGCATAAACACAATCAATCTATAAGTTAGAAAATTTGTTTGTAAACTTTTTTTCTATTTTTAAGATTTTTTAAGATTTATTTTGAAATTATTTGAAAAATGATTGTCAAGGTTGTCAAGGGATCCCCTCTCATAAAAAAATATTTTTATATAGAAAATTAACTAGACGATAAGTAATATTCCTATTTGGAATATATTAATCATTGATAAGTATTTTTTTAATTTGTTCTTATTAAATGTGTTTAAATGTATCATTTTAGCAAGTGTTGATGTTATTTTCAATTTAAAATAATCATAGGGTTTCTGGCTAATAAGTATAATTTTTTTTCCAATAAAATATTAGTTCTTGAATGGAGGAATAAATACTTTATGTAGCCATATTTTTTTCTATAGGTTTTGTTTGTATTTCTATTGTAGAAGATAATCAATCAAGAAGTTAAAATTTTTGTATCTTTTACTTGTTGTTTCTTATTGCAATTTAGTGACCAAAAAAAAAAAAAATTCAAGTTCTGAACTTGAATTTAATAGACATGTAATTTCTCTTTTATTTTTCAATTTGAAAAAAAAAACACTAGTAGGTTGATTGGCGCTTATATATTTTATTTTCTCCTGGACTGTATTATTAGGAATATATTGAATATAATTGATATTTCTTAATTTCAATGCTGATTATTTATTTTGAAAAACAAAACTTAATATTGTTCATGTTCTTTTATCTATAATCACTCATTACACGAGTCATTGAACATATTTGATATAGCACAAAATTTTACTAAACAAATATAAAAATTTTAAAAACTAAAATGCTAAATATGATATTTTATCATTTTAAAAATATATATAATTTTGAAAATTTCAAAGAATACACACGAAATTCTATTAAAAAAAAATTCTCCAAAGATTTTATTTTGCTGCTAACATCTTAACTGCAGAATCACATGCAAATTTCTTTCTTTTTATTTTCCTTTTCCTTTTCCTTTTTTTTGGTTAATCATATGCAACAAAATTTGACCTCCTTTAAAAAAAATGCAATGATGGCCACAAAAGATCTTAGCGGAGAAGCAAGCAAGAAGCAACCAAAATTCATTCATAAAATCTAAAATCAAATAAAAAGAGGGATGCGTTTCATAAAAAGGACAGGACATATAAGAAAGAAACTCGTTACAAGAAAGTACAAGAACACTGTTGATTCGGTACAAGAAAATATAAGAAAGAAATTCGTTACATTTATTCGGAGTAGCTATAAAATATTCATTTTTTTTAATATGGTATTTTAAAAATAAAAAGTTTGAAGAACGAAATTCGAAATTGTAAATTTTAAAATTAAAAAATTTACATTTATTGTCTGCGAAGTAAATACAGTTCGCATCTATTGTCTAAGAACTAAATTTTTAAATCTACATATTCATTACATATAATATTATATAATTACATTCGCAAACAAAATTTACAAATCATTAATTTGATAAAAAATTAATTTCAATTCCCAATACAATTACTTTTCATTTTTTATATTTTTAGCTTAATAAAAAAAAGTGTGAAATATTTGGCACAGATCATATATTGGATATTTGGATGAGATCACCTCCAATAGTTTGTACAACTGGAGAAGAGCTAACCCACTGTTCTCTCCTTTCTTTAATTCTCTTCCCCCCTCCTCCCATTTCAAAATCCTTTTGGCTTTTGGCTTTTCTCTCTTCTCTTCTCTTCTCTTCTCTCTCAAAGACCCACACCACCTACCCCCCCTCCTCCCACACGCACACACAAGAGCGCGATTCACACATGGAGAAGCCGGAGGTTGAAGACGAAGGGAAAGGAAAGGCGGTAGAGAATCAGCCCTCGCCGATCAAAAAGAGAAAGAGGTATCTTCTTTTATCTTTTGTTCTTGTTCTTATCTTTTTTAAATTGTCTGAAATGATAGAATCGTGGTCTGGTCCAGTAAAAATGGTTTCAGTAATGGTAACTTTTGAATGAATGCATCCTTACTTGCCGATTTTGGAATGTTCTATTTCAAACTTTTTGGAGCAAGATGAGATTAGTTCGTATTGCATATCTAAAATTTGCATAATTCTACCAGAGAACTAACTTGAGTAAATTCTGAATTGAGGTTCTTTTTTCCCCCCTCTTCTCCTTGTACAGATACAAGAACGAGTTTCTCAATATAAGATTTAATTGTGTATATAATATTTATATGATGCAGCATAACTTTCAAGAATCCAGAGTTTGAACAGCAAATCTTGAGGAAAAAGATATTTAAAGATATCTGCAATTCTTGGATACAAGAAAAGGGGGCAATACCATCTATGCCACATTAATCTCATATGCCCCTGAAAACATGAAATATCTTGAGTAAACATCTCATATGTAAAAAAAAATAATTATCTGTGTATGCTTCTACATTTCATGCTGATTACCTCTTGTCCTCATTTACCTCATAAGACGCCGAAATTAACCCCTCTTTAGTATTTATCTCGGAAAAACTGTTGAAGAAAAGAGGTGTAGTTTCTGCTCTATGTAAGAAATGTAAGGGGCATGTCAGATATCTTTTGTTTTTCGTATCTTGTTGACTATGCCAAGAAAAATGTAATTAATATATTGACAGTAAAACATATTTCATCGAAAAATTCTATAACAAAAGTTAAGGAAAGATGATAATGTGAGGCTTTTTTTTTTCTTTTGTTTCATTTGAATTCATTGGTGCAGGTCAGATGGAGTTTCTGCACTGACACAGATCAATGTATTAATCTATGAGAGATATGTGAATGCTGCATTTCAGAACCAAATAGAGAAATACGCATTGTTTAGCCATATCCTAGATGGTTTCACTGAAGACAGGTATGCATTGACACAGATCATTGTATTAATCTATGAGAGATCTGTGGAGATTCATTTAAGAACCAAATAGAGAAATACACATTGTTTAACAAAATCCTCGATGGTTTCACTGGAGATGAGTATGTCTCTATACCGATCTTAGGTCTCATATCAGTACATACCTATCAGTTATTGTCAGGAGGTTCCAAAGGTTACACTGTTTGATGCATTAATGTACAAAGCCGGCACATCTCCAACTGCTGGAGCTGTTGCAATCTTGCATTTGGTACCATATATATATATATATATAATTGAGGTAAAGGATTTTTATCTACTATTTGAGATATGCCCTGGGAAATAGTTCTGTAAGGTAGATTTCAGTGCCATATCTATACCAGTAATCATGGATATATGCAGTATTGAATCCTTTAATGATACTACCATCTTCAACTTATATGATTGTCTATTTGCTTGACTAAATGCAGGATTTCTGGAGATGAGGTGATGAAAAAGATGAATTTTTTGTTGCAAGGGCATGAGGATTTGCTTGTTGGGCTTCAGCGATTTTTATGTTCGTATTATGATCTGAGAACTGAAGGCTGCCTTAATATGATGGATGCTGTGAGTTTCGTCGCCAAAGTAAAGGTATGTCTTTTTAAAATCTTAAAATATGAGGATTCCTGCATATGCTGTTGACCGTCTTTTTGCTACCAGTACATTTAAGAGTGCTGGTATAGTTCTCAGGTGGAATTCCATTAAAATAATGTTGTATTATAGAGTACAGTTCTGGTAAAGATTTTATTTGTTTATATATTCTTTCCAGGAACATTTTGATGGTGAGCTGACTAAGTTCAAGACCTTCCTAGATATTCTGACATCATACCAAGATAATAACATTAGTTTGGCACAGTTCTACTCTATGGTAAATGTTCTCTTGTACTTTTTATAATTATGAGTTCTGTGTTTTTGTAATGTCTGAAATTTGTTTGAGCTTCTAATGAATTTTGCATCTGTTTTCTGGTAGGTTGCTGGACTTTTTGAAGACCAACTGGATTTGCTTGAAGATTTCAAAAAGTTTATTCCGCGTCAGTGTAACAGCTGAAAGAAAGCTTATATGCGGAATAGAAGCTATTTGCAAAGAACTCACTGAGTAATATAGGTCTAAGCTAGACAAAAGCTGATAATCATTCATTTCTTTTTTTTCTTTTCTGTAAATCCTTTGCTAAAAGAATCAACAATATCTTATCAGATCTGAGAGTTGGTGCCCTACAAAGGGGTTTCATGTCTGGTTTGATCTAAAAGAGATAGCGGAACACAATTTTTTTGTACAAATTTGTTAGTTGATATCTGAGCTCTTTTATTGGCCGCCAAATTCAGTCTTTTCTCATTTTGCATCTTTCTGCTTCGCAATTGTAATGATGTGGATGGTACATTCTTTTGGGCATTTTTTTCCTTTTTTTAATTTTTTTCTAATTTTTAAAATTAAAGATTTTTTCCCCTTGACAAGTCATAGTTCAGCCTGTAAGAGTCTTGATTTGTTGTCCATCTCATCTAAGATAAGAGTGGGGGATCTTGGACAATAAATATTTTGGTAATTTATCAATATATTTTTAAATTAATTTAAAAAAATTAAAAACAGAAAAAGACAATTCTAGACGTTGTTGGGCTTGTGGATTTGGTTGTGTATTAAATCTGATGTAATTTTAGTGTCATATGATACTCTTTCAAAAACCATGAAATATGAAAGTTGTAAATTTTAAGTTGTTGATGAACGTTAAAATATGCATTGAATTTCATTATTTTTCATGTATAATTTTAGTCATTTGTTAAAATTACAAACTATTTTTCCACTAGCAGAATTTTCAAAGTTAATGTATTATCAATAAATTTTACCCCTTTGATAATCAAGCATCATTAGATACTTTTTTTATTTGTTCTGGTAAAAGTTCTGCCTTTGATTATTTTAAACATTTCAGAATCTGAGATATATATCACACACCTAAGTTTTCAACCTGAGTACTACCCAATACATACTAAACAAACCTCTGCACTATGTTTTCAACTTATGGTGATATTATGATGTTTGGTTAGTGTAGTTAAACATAAATAAAATTTAGGGTGGGCTGTTGGGTTTGTACAAATTGAAACAATGTTGATTGGTTGTTTGAGTTCTACAAACTAAATAGAGCACTAAATTATCAAAACATAGTTCACAACAATGTTTATAAATATTAAATGAGGATTTCAATATCATAATTTTTTATGTAACAAAATATCACTGGCTCACTCTTTTTATTTATATTTTAAAATTTTAAATCCAAATATCAAATCCAAACATTGATCCCAATCATTTTCATTAGATATGCATTTACACAAAATTGTATAATTTTTTAATCCATTTTATATTAGATCAAGGTGTCAAAAATGAACATATAATAATTATTCAATAGTTAATGAGATTCTTTCATATTTTGACCACTTCATTTAGTATAAACTAAATGACGATTATAAAATTTTACATGCACACATTTATCAAAAAATAAAATAAAAAGATCAATAGTACAGATTTGCACATTTGAAATAAAAAGATCAGATCATTTTCAATGGAACCAGGAATAATTAGATGATATATACCGGGCATATCAGGGAAGTTCCAACATATCATATTTTTGTATCAGATCACCTCCGAAATTAATGTTCTGAGATCAAATTGTGCACTCCAGTACTATTTTGTATTACTGGAGAAGAACTAAACCAACCGTTTTCTTTCTTTCTCCCTCCTCGTCCCCCTTCAAAAGCCTTTGTTTCGTCTCTTCTCTTCTCTTCTCTCTCAATTCAGACCCATACCACGTCACCACATCCCCCCCCTCCTCCTACACACACTCACAAACGAGAGCAATTCACACATGGAGAAGCCGGAGCCCAAAGATAAAGGGAAAAGAAAAGCGGTAGACGATCATGATCAGACCTCACCGAGCAAAAAGAGGTTTCTTCTTCTTCTCTTGTTCTTTGTTTTCTGTTTTTCAATTTGTTCCAAATGATAGAATCATACTTTGGTTCAGTAAAAATGATGTGAGCAAGATAATGTTAATGTTTACTTCTAAATGCATCCTTGTTTCATTGTTTGTTTGTCGATCTCGGAATATTCTATTTCAGATTCTTTCCCTTTTTATTTGGCTTTTACACTGTTCCATTTATAGAATGTATGATGAAATATAAGTTTCAAGAATCCAGAGTTTGAACAGCATATATATGTAACCTCGTAGCTTTTCTTGAGGAAAATTTTTTTTAAAGAAATCTGCAATTATTGTATATGAGAAAAGAGGACAATACCATGTATGCTACATTACTCTATGCAAATTGCAAATTATCTCATATGACCCTGAAAAAGGTGAAATATCTTGAGTAACCATCTTATATGTAAAAGATATCGGTGTATACTTCTGCATTTCATGCCGGTTATGTACCTCTCATTCTCATTTACTTCAAAAGATGCCCAAATTGGTTGTCTTTAGTATTTATCTCGGAAATCCAGTTGAAGAAAAGAGGTGTTATTTCTGCTACATGTAAGAAATGTAAGGGGCATGTCAGATATCTTTGTTTTATATTTACTTTTCCTATCTTGTAGACTATGCCAAGCAGAAAGGAATTAATCTCAACATGTTAATATATGACAGTAAAACTTACATTGAACTAAGAAATTATATAACAAAGTTTAAGGAAGGATGACGATACAAGGCTTTTTTTTTTTTTCCGTCCAAATTTTCATTTTGGTGCAGGTTGGATGAAGTTTCTAAACTGACACATACCGATGTATTAACCTATGAGAGATCAGTGCAGATTGCATTTAAGAACCAACTAGAGAAATACACACTGTTTAACGAAATCCTCGATGGTTTCACTGGAGACAAGTATGCCTCCATACCGATTTTACGTCTCATATCAGTATCTAATCTATCAGTTATCAGCAAGAGGTCCCAAAGTTTACTCCACACAATGTATTACTGTACAAAGCTGGCAAATCTTCAACTGCTGGAGCTGTTGCAAATTTGCAATCTTGGATTTTGGTACCATATAATGCAGATAATAGTACCGTTACCTACTATTTGAGATATGCCCTAGGAAATGGTACTGTAATGTAGATTATGGTGCCAAACCAATACCAGTAAACATGGATATATGCAGTATTAATTGAATCCTTCAATGATTCTTCTATCTTCAACTTATATGATTGTCTATTTGCTTGACTAAACACAGGATTTCTGGAGATGAGGTGATAAAAAAGATGAATATTTTGTTGCAAGGGCATGAGGAGTTGCTTGTTGGGCTTAAGCGATTTTTATGTTCGTATTATCGACTGAAAACTGGTGTCAGACACGCTTATCCCCTTAATTCTGTGGATGCTGACAATTTTGTCAGTAAAGTAAAGGTATGTCTTTTTAAAAATCTTTAAATATGTGGATTTCTCCAGCATATGCAGTTATGTACCATGTTACTTGATACCAGTTCATGTATGAGTGCCAGTACAGTTCTCGGGTGGAAATCCATTAAAATAAATAATGTTGTATTATGGAGTATATATAATTGTGGTGAAGATTTTTTTTGGTTTACATATTCTTTTCAGGAACATTTTGGCTGTAACTCGACCAAGTACAACACCTTCGTTGGCATTCTAAAATCATACCAAAATAATAACAGTAGTTCGGCAGAGGTCTACTCTATGGTAAATGTTCTCTTGTACTATTTATACTTATTCATTTTTTTTTATGCCTGGAATTTGCTTCAGCTTCTGATTAATTCTGCATCTGTTTTTCTGGTAGGGTGTCAGACTTTTTGAAGACGAACCGAATTTGTTTCAAGATTTCAAAAAGTTTGTGCCACCTAAGTTTCAGAGCTGAAGAAATGGGTATTTTTGGAATAGATGATATTTGTAAAAAGAACTCAGAGGATAACATAGGCTAATTGTCATTCATTTCTTTCTTTTTTTTCTTTTTGTTTCTGTAAATCCTTTGCTAGAATAATCAACAATTTCTTTCCAGATCTGAAATTTGGTGCTGTGCAAACGGTTTCATGTCTCTGGTTTGAGCTAAAAAAAGTAGCGGAATGTAAATATTTTGTACAAAAATTGGATAGTTGATAGCTGAACACTTTTTTGGTCACCAAATGAAATTTGCATCTTTCAGCTTCGCAATTGTAATGACGAGGATAGTACATTCTTTTGATTTCTTATTTTCCTTTTTATTTTCTTTTCTAATTTTTCTTTTGAATTACAAATGGCTTTTTTGTTTCCCTTCATAAGGGTAGATCCGCGGAGATCTTTGACAATGAAAAATTTGATAATCTTGACAATATAATTTTAAATTAATTTTAAAAATAAAAACATGAAAAAAATTCTAGACATGTTATTGGACTTATGTATTGGCTGTATATTTAATTTTATGTAATTTTAGTGTTGTATGATATTCTCTCAAATACTTTAGATGTAAATGTCACAAGTTTTAAGTTGTCCATGAACCATAAATTTTGCATCAAATTTCATTATTTTTCATGCACAACTATAATTAGATTTTAGAATTACAAATTACTTTTACCACAATCAAAACAGTTTAAGTTAACACTTTTCGGATTGAAATAGTAATTTGATGATATTTTTATGACCAAGTTGATATTTTGAAATTTTAAAGATCAAAACGATAAATTAATGATACTTTAGGAGCCATCAAATTACTATATTTATTTCAATTTACCAAAACAAAACATATATTTTCTTACCATTGTAGGTACTATCTTGGCGACAATACTAGATACTAGATACAATGATTATCTTAATAATAATACTATCATGAAGAGATCCACTGACAATAATTATATTAGTAATTTTGGCATCATTTTGCAAATCCATTTAAAAATAGTTTTAAAAACAATTAATTGTTCATGCATCCACAAAAACTTCCAAATTTTTGAATTTTATTAGTAATTTTGGCAATAAATCCATTGACAATAATTATATTAGTAATTTTGGCATCATTTTGCAAATCAATTTAAAAATAGTTTTAAAAACAATTAATTGTTCATGCATCCACAAAAACTTCCAAATTTTTGAATTTTTCTATTAAAATATCAAACTATCTTATTTCTCCATTAAAACAACATATTTCTTCTTGTATCTCCTTCATTTAATTTATTACTAGTCCTTTAAAAAAATGACCATTTACCCTTGCTAAAAGGTTCTTTTATCTCCTTCCTTTAATATATTATTAGTCCTTTAAAAAACAAATTGACCATTAACCCTTGCTAAAAAGTGAATTGCATGTAAATCAATCTAAAATTTAAATTTCCATATTGCTTGTAATGAATTGTGGCATTGGACACTGAAGCTGCACATGATTGGTCACATGGAGCAACGAAATTCTGGGTACACAATTTGGCGCTCCAATCAATTTCTCTAAACCCTAAACCCTAAAAACCTGAGCTGAATGAATAATTTGAATCTTTTCTTGAACTTATAAAAGTATAAAACCCAACTGTGTATAATGCATCACTGCTAGTGTTAATAAAAAGAAAAACTTCAAGAATCTCTTGTTCATTAGATAAAATAATGATATATATAAAAAAGGAACTCGTTATATTTATTATAAGTATAGCTATGAAATCTGCAATTCTTGGCTACGAGAAAAAAGGGCATTAATTACCATTTATGCCATATTACTCAAGCAAATTGCAAATTGTAAATTATCTCATATGCCCATGAAAACATGAAATATTTTGAGTAACCATCTTATATATGTAAAAAATATCAGTGTATTTGTGTATGCTTCTACAATTTATGCTGCATTTTTCAATGGATTCAGTGTTGGCATCATGTAGATCGTTTAGAAAATCCGGAGGCTGGTTCAATTGAAGTGGCGAACCGAGACCTGAGTATCGAGCCGGATAATGGAGATGGTAGTGCCGGAGGAGGTCACCTCTCACCCATAAAATAATTATATTTATTTTCACATTGTTTATATTATTTGATGACTAAATATGCATTAATTTCAGTACTAAAAATGATTCTAGGATAAAATATATATTTTTTACTATAAATATTAAACATCGGACCAATTTGGTACAACTAAAAACTTTAAAAACTAAGATGGTATTTTAAAAAGATTTAAGACTAAAATGGTAATCGGATGATATTTTAAAGATTAAGTTGATATTTTTAAAAATTTTAAGGATAAAAAAGATAAATAAATGATATTTTAAAAGTCATTTGAAATAACTGACCAACATTATGACCTATAACTATTTCAGTTTATCAAAACAAAACAAATAGTTTGGGATCATATTAGATACTATCTTGACAAAATTATTGAGTTATTAATTGTAATATTCAAATTACTTCAAAGATTGTATTTCAAAAAGAGATTACGATAATATTGTCCAAGTGTTGGCACAATTTTTGGATCTCGCTTATATAGTGTATTTTCTTTTTTCTTCAAAAAAAAAAAAAGAAAAACTTTCTTGAATCATTAACCGTTTTTCTTGGGATCGGATCACTTCAGACCGTTATTAGATCACATTGTGTGCTCCAATATTAACCGTTTTTCTCTTCTCTCTCAAAGAGCCACACCACTTCACCACTTCCCCCTCATTCCTCCTCCCACACACACACACACACGAGCGCGATTCACACATGAAGAACCCGGGGTCCAGAAATAATGAAGGGAAAGGAAAAGAGGTAGGTGTGCGATCAGTCCTCGCTCGTCGATCACAAAGAGTAAGAGTTTTCTTTCTTCTTCTTCTTTTGTTCTTTTTTTCCAATTTGTTTGAAATAACAGAGTCGTGGTTTGGTCCAGTAGAATTGATGTAACCAAGAGAATATTAATGTCTACTGCTTTGCTTTTAAATGCATCCTTATTTGTTGCTTTTTGGAGTACATTTTTTTTCAATACTTTTTCTTGTCTTCTACATGTTCTATTTTTAATCTGACATATTACTAACTTCAGTTAATTCTAATTTGAAGTTATTTTCTTTTTCTCTTCTTCTCTTTTTAAAGATAGAAGAACGAATCTGTACAATATATATGTAAAAAAAAAATCTAATTTTGGACATTATATATGATGAAAGATGAGTTTCAAGAATCCAGAGTTTGAACTGCTTTGATGAAATGGATGCATTTCTTGAGGAAAAAAGAGCTTCAAAATTAAAATTTTGCTGGTCTTGGATTAGAAAACATGAAATAATTAAGTGAATGCGCTTACATTTATATGCTGATTACTTCCTTGTTTATATTTCTCTGAAACAAGAGGTGTAGTGTTATATGCAAGAATCTCAGTGGCATGTCAGATATCTTTTTCTTGACACGTGTCTTTTCATATCTATCTCATAGGCTATATATTCTATGAAAAAAGGAATCTGAAATATTAATATTTTGAAGTAGCTTGCTTCGTATAGTAAGAACTGTCGCAAACAAGAGTTAAGCGAAGATGATGATGTGATGCTTGTTTTCTTGTTTGAATTTTCAATTTGGTACAGGTTGGAAGGAATTTCTGAGAACTCTGATGTATTATCCTATGTGAAATCTTTGGAGGATGCATTTAAGAACAAAAGAGAGAAATATGGCTTGTTTTACGAAATCCTCAATGATTTCATTAAAGATAGGTATGAATATTAGGTCTTGCATCAGTAGCTGGGATTCCTATCAGTAATAGTCAAGGGGTTCAACACAGGTTAGACCCCACAATGTATTACCGTACAAACCCAACACATCTAGTACCAACTGGTACGACTGCTGACTTTAACATATTTTTTTATCCTTGGCTAAAATGTCAAGCAAACATTAGAACACAAGAAATTCAAAGAAAAAAGAATGCTAGTACCAACTGGTACAAATGAGGAATGTCATAGCTGGTATGAATAACTAATCTATTCTTTTTTTGACTTTGGTACCAACTGGTACACGAATAAAAAAAACAGCCGGATAGAACTTAATGAAGGAGGTATTTGCATGAACTAAATGCTACTGTTGGGATATCTGTGCTGTAGACCCAACAATAAAATACACTTACAAGCAGATCATTTTACGCATAGGCACATTACCTGCATGATCCACAAGTGTAAAAAGCCTTTCTACAAATACTTGATGATTATAGTACAGGGCTTTGTGGTGCACTAAATACTTTCCAACAGGTTATACTCTTCTTTTGTGCATATACTGTTTTTTGTTTTTTGTTTTTTGTTTTATATCACATAACTCTGTAAGCAGTAGGCAATTGTTTCAGCTACGTTGTTTACAAAGTTAGAATATATCAATCCTGAGGCTGTACTAGCAAGTTCTATTCAGAGCATTAATTCTACCCTAGATTTTCACGGCAAATTAGAATTCATTGGTGTGGCACTTCAAGATAGCTACAGGGGCAAATTTGGGTTTTTGGCAGATGTGGTGTTCTAATCATGTTAATTAGAACTGTCATTTATTCATGCTGGTGTGTTAATCAAAGTGCTGGTTCATGTTATAACAATGCAACCTATAAGTTCTTATTTTAACGTTTTTTTTCTATATTTCTAGGTCAAAAATCTATTCAAGGGTCATCCTGATCTGATAGAAGAATACCAGAGATGTCTGCCTCGCAAATATGTCATGCGAGTTATAGAGCTATTATTGTTATTGTTGATACTCTTTGCAAAAGCATTTCACAGTTGTGTCTGTTTTAAAATGTAATTCATCAAACTAGATATATGAGTCAATAATTGCATTTTTTTTTTTTTTTGGATTCTCCAATAGTTTGAAATTGGGTGGGTCAACTTCAGTTCCTATGAAGTTTATTTTATTTTCATAGATGTTGCCTCACACCTAAACATCAACTACTGCTGACAGAGAAAATTTTGACACTTCTCTCAAGAACCAAACAATGGGAACACATTAACAATTGTGTTTACTCACAAATTGTTAATTGTTCATTGTAGTTGTTCATTGTTCATTGTTCATAAGCAATCAGATTGGGTGGAACTTAAATACAAGAAAGTTAGATTTTCTTTTTTTCCCCTATAACATGGTCAAAAGTAATATTTCCAAAATTGTAACCTTTTATTTCCTTTTTAAACATATTAGCACAATCCCAGCCAACTGACATGAGCACAAGTCCAATTACCAAAGTCGTCGGTGACTTCTGGAAGCGGTCGGGTCGACGATGCTTTGGATTATTTGCAAAGGGTTAAAGAGAGATTTCAAGACCAACAGGGAAATACATAGAGTTTCTAAGAATAACGAAGAATTATGAGAGCCAAAGGTATTGCTAACACATGTTCAACATATTTTTTCTTTATATTTGAATTATTATTTTTAGAAAAATATCAATAAAACCTTTCAGAGAGTTACTTTACATGAAAAAATATTAAACTTTAGACGGGAATCAAAGTCTTTATTTATATTTCTTCCAGAAGAGTACAAGCTGGATGAAAAGACGCTGAATTTGGACCAAGCCACTGATCTCATTAATAAAATTAAGGTTAAATATAAAGCACCAATATGATTAATGATACTGATGTTTATTTTTTTGCTAAAGGTGCTAATCAGGTTTTCCTTCATGGCATGTAGAATGGGTTGCAAAATGAGGCAAACTTTTATCATTTTTATTTTGGTCTGACACCAATTAATATTGGCTTGTTTCAGCATTCAGTAGGTTTTATCTTTTGCTAGGTTATAAGTAGAATTTTTCCTGAATTAACATAATTTAATTTGTTTCTAGACTAGTTTGTGAGCTTAGTTATTTTCTGAAAGTATATATAACTGAAATTTCGATTCAGATACATTATCAGATAAAAATCTTGAAGCACTGTTTTATGATATGTTGCTTTCTTTTTTTCCTTGTTCTCATTTAGTTAAATTTGTACATTAAACTTAAAACAATATTATACTCATTTTAGCCAATAGTTAATGATATTGGATTGCCGAACTGCCTCTCCTTGTGCTGCTTGAGAAGAAAAAAAATGTCACCCATAAAAAAAGGATTAAGAATGGTTCTATCAATCAATTATAAAAGCCATATTTGGGAGGTTCAGAAAAACCCAACAAATCAATTAGGTTATGTTTTGGATGCTCTGGATTAATTCAACTTCTTTTTTTTTTCTTGAAATATTAGAGAGTAAATTTATATTGATAAAAGAACAAGTACGTTCATTCTATTTTGACCCCCTAAAGTCACAAGATTGATGATTAAATATCATTGAAGATGAATATAATTTATCGAAAAATATCATATATTTTACAAAAAAAAAAAGATAACATTACCATATTCATATTCATAAGTTTAACAACACAAGTTGCTAGTTAACATTTTTTATTTAACATTAATTATTCAATGGGGCAATAAATTTATAGACCTTAAGTTGAAATGGGAGTGAGCATGCTTGAGTAATTACTAATTACTTAATTAGACTAAGGATTATTAACTAATTTGGCAATAATCCCTTCCTCAAATAATGTCAAAAAAAATTAATTCATGCAATTCATCATCAATCTTAACAAGGGTTATTTTCAAAATGTTGCCCCAAAAACATAAAATATGCATTGGAGAAATTGTTGAATTTCAAAATTTCAAAATTATTAAAATTAATAGAATATAACATCAAAATATGCACATAATAATGCAAGACGTAAGCAACAAAAGCCTATGGATACATCGGATGTAGAAAAAAAGTTTAAAAAGAAGATTCAACAGTATATATCCGAATTCACATCCGTTGTCATAGTTTTCTATAATAGTTTTATATCATTGAGTTAATGATAAATAATACCCACAAATTAATTATTAAAAAAATGCCTCCTATAAGTTAAAATAGTGACAGCAGATGCGAACTAATATATCCTATGGTTGTTATTCTCTTAGTATATACTCAATTGTATTATTGTGATAATATCCGTCATATTGTTAAATAAGAAAACTTATTAAATTAATGATTCTTTTATTGAAAAATTATTCTTTCATCTCAATTTCTACATCCTTTTTCTGTATCTAATATTAAGTATAAATATTTTTCAAAAATATATTTTCAAAATTTAAGTTATGCACCCCAAATTTTATATTTTTTAGTTTCAGATATTTGGGATGCAAATAAAGATACTTATAACTCCTCTATTTTATTTTTTTAGTTTAACATTATAAATATCACATTTAGAATAAATAAATTACAATTTAAATGCAATTATGCAAGCAACAGAATTCTATTTCTATATGAACCGAGGCGGAGGAAATACTCCATGAGTCCATGTACAGCGATTACTGAAGGTAGGTCCCACTTTTCAGTCTCGTGGATCCGAGATTTTGGTGACCGTATGGTATGAGCCAGTGCCACTCAAACTTGGGTCTCTTCAAACCATACCCGTAAAGGTTAAATAAGAAAGAAACCGAAGCCTCTGTGGCGAATACTATGCCCACGCAAGTGCGACGAGTCTATGATACCTCGGAACCCCAATCATAGACCGTAATCACCATGTCAGTGAAAAGACACAGAGTACTTTCGTCAATACCCGCCACATTTAATCGAGATTGCCAGACAGTAATAAAGCTACTGAAAGTTGGAAAAGGCGGAATACTGCGGATGGAAATTTGATTAATTAGTGACTTAGCGTCTCAGTTGTTACTAAAACCCTTCTGAATTGAGAGCTTTAATTTTTCACAACAAAACGAGGATTCTCTTTTCCTCTCTTCTATGCATTCCAACAACCATGGCGAATCCAGAGGAGAAATCAGTGGCGAATGTGAATGTCGGAGGTGATCATGCTCATGCAGAGAGTTCCTCTGTCAATCAACGAAGGTTTCTCTCGTGCCTAAATTGACATCCCCTTTATCAATTTTTTTCTATTTTCTTGCGTCTTGTGCGCTCATGCATGCCTCAAGAAAATCATACTTCTTTAAGAGGAGAGTGTTTTCTTTTTTTTCTTTTTGTATGTCCAGAGGGTTCTATATATGATTTCTTGCATGATGAAGTTGAGAATTTTTTTTTTTGGATTTTAATTTGATCTTTACCATAAAATAAAAATGTGGTCATCCACTTCTTTTCTTTTGATTTTGAAGGGATGTTATATTAATTTTTTTTCAACACAATTCTAGCTAGTTTTCTATTGATTTCATTAACTTGACATAAAGAGCCAATTTGCTCGATTGATGAATCGAACAGGAAACCAGATCCACAGATATTTTTTGAGGGTGGGGATCTCTTGACAATTATTATATTGACAATCTTGACAACTAATTTTTAAATAATATTTCAAAATTTTCAAAAATAGAAAATGTTGACAAACATATTTTTTTAACTTATAGATTGATTGTGTTTCAAATTTCATATAATTTAAGGGTCATTTGATATTACATCAAGAACCGTTAAATATATATGGACCGTTATAAATGTCATATAAATTTGATCGTTCTTGATGGAGTATCAAATAATACTTAAATTGTATGAAATTTGAAATACAATTAATATATAAGTTAAAAAATATATTTATAATTTTTTTCTATTTTTATGATTTTTTTTTGGAATTATTTAAAAATTGATTGTTAAGATTGTCAAAGTAATAGTTGTCAAGGGATCTCCCACCCATTTTTTGAAGGGTGTATTTGCATGAAATTTAAATTTATCAGCTAATTAAGCAGCCTTTTAAATTTCTTTTTCTTGCTTTTCTTGATCATGTAATTAAAAAATGTCTGGGTTAGGTGATTAATTAATTAAGTATAGTGTAAACTAACCTAAACCACCAAGGTTTCTAGATTATAATATATATCCTGGCTTACAAACGAATTAACAGACCTAGCTAGATAGATCTGATACCTTAGTGCTTGATATGGGCTTAAAAGCTGTCTGATCTGTCAGACAGTTCAGGTCGATTCAGCTCAAAACTAAAAGTTTTCCTGAGAAATTGCATCTCCTATGATCTTCTCGTGATCTCGACATGAAACACTTGACTGTATAGAACATTTCCAAGTGGATTGCAGTCTATTCTTTTTTTTTCTGTAGATAGAAAAAGATGCAAATTTGCATCAACTGCATAGTTGCTCAACTTTATGAAAAGAAATTAAGTTGGTTTTCTACATGATTTGTTAATACGATGAGTTTTATGCAGGTGGCCAGACGAAGTCGTCAATTTTCTAAATTTGGTAAAGAGTACGTATGAACATGAACCGGAGACTTACAGACAATTTCTTCGAATGATGAGGGATTACAAGATCTTCAGGTTCGTCATCGAATTATATATTTGTATTCCATTTTTTCCTTCTGTCGACAAAAGTTTGTAACCCATGACAACATCATAATGTATCATATATATTACCTCTGATAAATAGAAATGAATACATCGTGTCACCGGTGATCCTAGTCATCCTTGTCCTATGCAAATTTAATTATGCTGCATGTGTCTGGATCTCATCTCTGTGAAAAGCTTGTATCCAAAAGTTTGTCTAAGGATACACATAAAACTGTCCCAAACTCTGGTCTTTTATAGGAGAAAACATTACTGACAATTAGAAAGTACACATTTAAACCTGGTGTTTTAATACTATCGTTTCATCAACAACTAAGAACTTGTTTTGGAAAAAAAGAAAAAAAAAACTATTGAGAAAGAGTGTCGCAAACAGAAAGTGCGATAAAGACTTCAACGTGCACAAAATAGACACAGGTGCAATTTCAGAATGGAAAAGTGCAAAAGAAGAATGGCATCATTATTAATTTGTTGTAATCCAATTTTGATGCCGATTATAATTCATGTAGGATAAGTGCTGTCTGTCTCATTGGTGAAGTGCACTTGTTGTTCAAGGAGCATAAAGAACTTCTCAATGGGTTTAACCAATTTCTACCAAGAAAATACAAATATCATGATGATTACGACATGGAGGATCTCATTGCCTTCGTGAAAAAAATCAAGGTGTTAATTAATCAGATCATGTTTGCTTTTCAAATATTACACTATAATGTTTTCATATATATATGGATAATCCTTGTGCTTCAAACCTAACAAAAAAAGAAATGCACTAATTAACAAGCATCCCATTCTTTGTGCAGCTCCGTTTCTCGCATGATCCAAATGTATTTGACAATTTTCTCCAAGTGCTTTACAAGTACAGGAATAGAACTTATGACATAGCTGATACATTCCGGGAGGTCCTATTCTATTTTGGTTCTTTTCATTATTTATTTTGTTTTTCTATATAAATGGTAGGTATGCCTCCAATCATGAAAGGAAAATCATTTTTTTTTCATGGGAACTAAGTACTCTTATGGTACAGAAAGGATAAAATTTTTGACATTTTGCAGAGTTCATATTCATGTGGATAAGAACCAGCATACATTTGTTCTGTTTTTAAGGACTAAAATGAAATTTTGTATATTCACTTTTATTTTTGTCTTTGTAGATTTGCAACCTATTCAAAGATCATCCCGATCTTATAATAGAGTATCGGAAGTATCTGCCACCTGTCATGTGAGATATGGAGCTAGTTACTCTTTATTATCATCGATAATTTATACAAACTGTGCTTGTTGCTGATAAGTGATTTAGCGAAGTGAACAAAACTTATTCTGCTTGTATATTGGAATTGTACTGTGTTGTGTCGAAAGGTTTTTTTTACTTTTTGAACTTATCGGTTATTAGTAGGGAAATGCCTTAAAATGTTTTGCCAGGGCCTAATCAGGTCTTCTTTGTTAAAAATAAAATAAATCTAAAAGACACTTTATTTGCATTCGGAGGATAGAAATCTTGAGCTATCAAAATTCAGAGAATAGTTTTTGCCATTTCCTAATTTCCATGAAAATTTATGCACAAATATATCGATGTAGCCTATCTTGGAAGTTAGGATTTAGGAATTTCTCAAGTTAGAGATGTCTGAGTGATGAAGAGGATCATTTTTTAAGTTAATGTAGAAGCTTTTCTTTTTAAAATAGAATGATTTACTCAACCGACAGTTAGTGTTTACTGATTACTCGCATAAATAGTACAGGTCTTGTGGCTTTTTATATGCAATTGATTAATAGGAATTGCTTAATACGCTATATTTGTATCTTTTAATTACCTAGTCAAAAGCAATAGTTTCAAGGCATAATGTACCAATTCTTTTTTTTTCAAGATCAACGCACATGCAGCCAACTGTCATGCAAGTTCCTTCACATGCGTCAGTAGCATCTTCCGGCAGCACTTGGATAGAGGAAGCTATAAATTATTTACAAAAGGTTAAGGAGAAATTTCGAGAGCAGCTCGATACATACAGAGACCTTTTAGTTATCTTGAAGGATTATAAGTACCAAAGCTATAATTTTAAAAGACCACAAACACACATGCTGATAAGTTTTTAGCATCAATGTGCTTTCATTCACTTGCTAGTTGCAATGACAGTTTCTGGTACGATATAGTTTATCGTACTAACTGGTTCGTTATTTTCTGACTGCATTAGTAGTATAGCACTAGTGGAGAGTAGACTAGCAATTTGCTTGTATTGTCATTTAAGGTATCTTGGAGGTTTGATCAAGGAGTAAACAAGCTAGAATACTGGTAAGGATGTAGCAGGAAAAGGAAAAGTTGACAGTAGGCCTATCCAGCAAGAGAACCAGAGTAAACTAGTTTTTGGAAATTATCTTTTTATTTGCAAATTTATACCCTCCTAAGTTTCCTTACAAACAATGCAAACAAAACCGCATGCAGCAATACATGATAAATATCAAAGTTAAACCACACATTCAGATTCAATCTCTCTTTAACCGACAACATAAATTGATATCTGTAAAACTGATGATAAGTGTTTGTTTTAATTGACAAGATTGATGCCAGCATGACAGTTGCAGAGGTGAAGGATTTGCTCCAAGGGAACCATGACTACTTAATTAAGGGGTTTAACATATTTCTACCGGAGGAATATCGGATGGACGAGAAGATGCTTGTTGAATATAGTTGTGCCATTATCAGGCTGCTGGATGCTGTGGAAAGTGCGCTACAATCGACTATTCAATGGCAGGTTCAAAGAGGCGCAGTTGCTTTTCGTTGAGGCTGAAACTGATGCTAGAGCAAGGACTCAATGTTGTTAGCATTTAATAGCTGATGCAACTACTTAAATCAAGGATGGAATGTTTTTTCTTTCTTTCTTTCTGTTATTTGTAAATGGAGAATGATAATTGCATCCATAAACTACACTCTTATATGTACTCGAGATATATTTATAATTCTTTTATAAAATATTTGTATCTAATGATAAAAGTGTTTATATATTACATTATTAGAATTAAAAGTTATATAAGTTATATTTTAACTTGTGCAACAAAATTTTTAACTTGATTTTTTTTTTCTATAATCATTTAAGAAGGAAAAAATGATAAACATTTTTTATACTAACTATAATTACTTACAAATTTAGATATACATAAATTATTTATTTAATATAAATATTTTTAGCGTACAGATAATAGTTGCAAAATGTGAGATGCAAAAATAATTTCTCTTTGTAAATTGTTTTTTTCCTTAATAAAATTTTGAAAGACTTGTTTGGTAATTGTGTTTGAGACTAATTGTGCTTATAGTCAATATCTAAGAAGATGAACTTAATGCTAAAAGGCTTCTAGTACCAAATCAAGAAGGATTAGCAAGTCTACATTAATTTGTACTTTGTATAATAAGCTTATAAGTATTAGTTTGATGTCAATAAAAAAGGATAGGGATCTCTTAATAATTATTAAACTTGACAATTTTATCAACAATTTTCAAATAATTTTGAAAAAAACATAATTGAACAATACTTCAAGATTTTTCTCTGTGATATGTCACGCTTAAAAAAGTCGAGTGACGTTCGAAATAGTCCAACCTTAATCATTTAAAAATAATTAGACTAAAAGATTATTAACAAGTTTGGCAATAATTCGTCAAATAATGTTAAAGAAATAATTTATGCAATTCTTCATCAATCTTAACTAGGGTTGTTTTCCACATTTTGTACCAAAGATACAAATATGCATTGGAGAAATTGTTGAATTTTAAAATTGAAATAGAAATTATCAAAGAATATAAGAAAAAAATATGCACATAATTATATACAAAGAAATCATAAATACAGTAATTTCATATATTGAATGCAGTGGGTCCATGATAGATCCAATTCATAAATGTTTATGGACACATCGGATATAGAATCAAAAAATCAAATGGAAGATTCAAACTGCAGAAAATCTCAAATGCAAATTTTAATATCTATCCTATGGTTGCTATTCTCTTAGTATATATTATTTTTAAATTTCTGAAATTTTGTAACTCAACTGCATTAATGTGATAATATCAGTCACACATTGCTAGATAAGAAAAAATATTAAATTAATTATTATTTTATTTTTTAACTTAATATAATAATTATCACGTAAGCATTAACAAAAAATATATTTATCATAAATAAATTGCAATTCAAATGCAATTACGCGAGAAACGGAATTTTATATGAAAAGCGATGGAATAAGAAATCACACATTGCCTGAAGGTAGGCCCCACTTTTCAGTCTCATTAATCCGAGATTTTGGTGACCGTATGGCATGAACAAGTGCCACTAAAACTTCGGTTTCTTCAAACCATACCTGGAAAGGTTAAAAAAGAAAGAAACCGAATCCTCTGTGTCGAATAATCTACCCACATAAGTGCAGCGAGTCTCTGATACCTCGGAACCCCAATCATAGACCGTAATCACCATGTCAGTGAAAAGACACGGAGTACTTTCGGAAATACCCGCCACATTTAATCGACATTGCCAGACAGTAATAAAGCTACTGAGAGTTGGAAAAGGCGGAATACTGCGGATGGAAATTTGATTAATTAGTGACTTAGCGTCTCAGTTGTTACTAAAACCCTTTTGAATTGAGAGCTTTAATTTTTCACTAACGAAACGAGAATCCTCTTTTCCTCTCTTCTATGCCATCCAACAACCATGGCGAATCCAGAGGAGAAATCAGTGGCGAATGTGAATGTAGGAGGTGATCATGCTCATGCAGAGAGTTCCTCTGTCAATCAACGAAGGTTTCTCTCATGCATGCATTTCCTCTTTTTTTTAATCAAATTTTTTTTCTATTTGCTTGGGGTTTTGTGCGCTCATGAGTGTCTCTAGAAAATCGCGCCTTTTTTTGTTTTGCTGGGGTTCTATGATTTTTTTGCATGATCATGAAGTTGAGAATTTTTTTGATTTTTTTTGGATTTTAATTTGATTTAGCATAAAATAAAAATGTTGTCATCGACCTTTTTTTTAATTTTAAGGGTTGTCCTTCTCTTGATCAGAATGCCTTATATTAATTAATTTCAGCATATTCTATCTAGTTTCCAATTTATCTGCACTTCCTTTAGCTCCAGAAAGATTTAATCTTTATGTAAATTCAGATCCAGTTTGCTCGATTGATGAACCAAACAGGGAACCAAATATGCAAATATTTTCCGAAGGGCGTATCTGCCAGAAATTTAGATTTAACAATGTAACTAAGCAGCCTTTTCTTTTTCTTTTCCTTGTTTTTCTTGATCCTGTAATTAGAAAAAGGCTGGGTTGAGTGATTAAATGTTGTGTAAACTAACCTAAACCACCAAGGTCTCTAGATCAGGTGGGGAATGATATATATCCCGGTTTACGTATGAATTCGCAGATCTAGCTATATTTGATACCCGGTGGCTAGCTTACAGTTAGTGCTTGATATGGCTTAAAAGCTGTCTGATCCGTATCAGACTGTTCAGCTCAGATCAGCTCGAAACTAAGAGTTTTTTTAAAAAAAATAATAATCTCCTATGCATCTGAGGACGTCGATATAAAATGCTTGACTTATATAGAACATTTCAAAGTGGATTATAGTCTTTTTTGTTTATTTTTTTCTGTAGTAGAAAAGGATGCACATCTATATAAACTGCATAGTTGCCTAACTTTAAGAGAAGAAATTAAGTTGGTTTTCTACGTGATATGTTAATATGATGATTTTTGAGCAGGTGGCCCGATGACGTCGTAAATTTCCTAAATTTGGTAAAGAGTACGTACGGAAGTGAACCGGAGACTTACAGACAATTTCTTCGGATGATGGGGGATTACAAGAACTTCAGGTCCGTCATCAAATTATATACTTGCTTCCCGTTTTTTTCCTTTCGTCCACAAAAGTTTGCAATCCAACAACATAAACACTATAATAGAAATGAAGACACGGTGTCAATGTTGAGTGCACGATACTTGCCCCGCTGGACAATCTACGTTGTAGATTTGTAGGTAGGGGGTGAGTTTGAGATTGAGTTTGCACATATCTCAAAGCAAACAAAAGACTTGCATCTACGCAGAAAATTTCCTGCGTGGGTCTGGATCTCAACTCTATGTAAAGCTTGTGTCCAAAGTTTGTCTAAGAATACACAAAGTTTTGTCCGAAACTCCGTTGAAAATTTGAAACAAAAGATGGGAGCGGACTGTTCGAGCGCTGTTTTTGAACTCAGAAGGTAATATATATATATATTAACAGAAAATTAGATAGCTAGTCACCTCCATAAACTGTAATTAACATTGATGATGAATCAGGAAAAATGAGGCGTTTATAAATTATAGGGACAACTATCTAACTTTAATTACAGCTAATTGCAAATCTCCCAGAAATACTCATCTCACATATCCATGGATACCTGATTAAGCAGCAATATTATACTTTGTTTGTTAAAACTAATAACAATCGACAAATAAGACTGAAAATAACATTAATATTTCTATATTTAGTCTCAAATTCTATTTGTTATTTTTTAGGAGAAAACATTACTGACAACTAAAAATTATACATTAATTTAAACCTGGTGCCTTTTATGTTCTCGGTTCATCGACATCACTAGAGCAACTAAAAACTTGTTTTGGTAAAAAAAAAGACATTGAGATAAGCGTTGCAAACAGAAAGTGCAATAAAGACTTAAATGTGTATAAAGTGGATATAGGTGCACGCGGGGAATAGAAGTTATTTCCAAAGTTTCATATTATTTTCAAACTTTAACAGTGATCAAAATGCAGGATAAGTGCCGACTGTCTTATCGTTAAAGTGCACTTATTGTTCAAGGATCATAAAGAACTTCTCAATGGGTTTAACCATTTTGTACCAAGGGAATACAAAGGCTGTAATGAGTTCAACTTCGAGGAAGTTGTTGAGTTTGTGAACAAAATCAAGGTACTACTTAATTAGATCATGTTTGTTTTTCAAATATTACACTACTATATTAATTTTCTTACGGAATACAAAATGCACTAACAAGCATCCCAATCTTTCGGTACATAGCTTTGTTTCTCGCATGATCCGAATGTGTTCGAAGCTTTTCTCCTAGTTCTTTCCAAGTACATGGAGGGAATTTATGATGTAGCAGATAGTTTCAGAGAGGTTCTTCTATATTTTGGTTCTTTTCCATTTTTGACATTTTTTTTCTACATAAATGGTAGGTATATATGCCTTCAACCATAAAAGGGAAATGAATGCTATGCTGATCATTTTTTTCTTATTTTTCATGAGAACTAATTAGTACCCTTATGGTACTTAAGGAAACTCCAGAGACAAAATCAGGTTTTTGGCAATTTTCAGTTTCTGTATCATATGGATAAGAACCAGCATTAATCATTTGTTCTGTTTTTAGGAACTAAAGTGATATTTTATATATTCACTTTTGTTTATGTTTATCTCAATCTCTAGGTCTGCAAGCTATTTGAAGATCATCCGGATCTTATAATAGAGTACCGGAAATATCTGCCACCCATCATGTGAGATATGGAGCTATTCTATATTATCATTGATAATTTATATGACTGTGCCCTCGTTGGTGATTGGTGATTTATCAAAGTGGACAAAGTTTATTGTACTTGTATATATTCTTGGAATTGTATTATGTTGTGCTGAAAGGTCTTTTTTCTTTTTGAATTAATTGATTATTAGGTTGTGAAATGTCATAAAAGGTTTGATACCAGGACCTAATCTGGTCCTTTATCGAAGATGTAAAATTCAGAAATTTATATGCATTCAGTGGACAGAAAATATGCAGCTTTAGCCTTTTAAGCAATGAAAGAACTTAAAAAAAACAATCAATATCTGAGTTTAGACACTGTAATTATCATGCAAATTAAACCATATGCGAATCGAGTATCAAAATTATGAGAATACCTTTTTTTATTTCCTAATTTCCATGAAAATGAAATAGTTTCAAGCATAATGTATTGTTTCTTTTCTATTCAGATCGGTGCAATCACAGCCAACTGCCACACAAATTCCGTCACCTGTGTCAGTGGCAGCTTCCAGCAACACTCGGGTGGAAGATGGTATAAATTATTTACAAAAGGTTAAAGAGACATATCGGCACCAGCTGGATACATACAGAGACCTTTTAGTAATCTTGAAGGATTATAAGTGCCAGAGGTATAACTTTACATACCACAAACACACACATGCTGATAATTATTCGGCATTAATTAATGCACTTTCGTTCACTTGCAAGTTGCTATAACAGTTTCTGATAAGATATATTTTCTCGTACTATGTGATTTATTGCTTTGTGACTGCACTAATGGTATAATAATGGAGAGAGTAGGCTACATATTCACTCGTATCGTCGTTTGTACATACTAAGTTTCCATATAAACCATACAAACAAAACCAGAGCATTGCATGATAAGAAATATCAAACTTAAACCAAACCACACATTAAGATTCAATCTCTCTTTAATCAACAACATAAACTGACATCCCATGAAACTGATAAGTATTCGTTTTAATTGACAGGATTGATGCCAGCATGACAGTTTCAGAGGTGAGGGATTTGCTCCAAGGGAACCATGAATTAATTAAGGGGTTTAACATATTTCTACCGGAGGAGTACAGGATGGACAACAAGATGCTTGTTGAGTACGATCGTGCCACCGACATCATTAACCTAATCAAGGTTTTAACAAATACACAGTGAAAACAAACAATATATTGATCTTCAGTTTTTTTTTTCAGATCATGCTAATTAGGTTACATTTTTGACATGTAGAGTCGGTTCCGATATGATCTATGCATGATTAGGCCATTTATAGAGGTGCTTGATTGGTACAGCTCGGATACTATGTCTTTCGAAGATTTCTACACAGAGGTGAGAATGAAACCTTACATAGAGAATTGTGTTGTTTTTTTCGGTTTTATGACATGTCATCTTATTTGGTAATAGACTGATAGAGTGCAAGAATAATATTTCGGAAGAAAAGTACTAACTATTAAGACAAAAAAAAATTAGAACAAAATTGAAGCTGAATTAAAGAAACCTAAAATATCTATATGTAAGTTCTTCCCCTTCTATTACAAAAGCTTGATAAAACTTTTCTTTCATTAATTCTTCTCTAATGGTTACTCTCTTCTTCCAAAAAGGTCATAGTATGTATGTAACTAATCTTTTTCTTTGAGTTCAGGTCATGGCATTATTAGAAAACCATCCAAATCTATTGGATGAGCTAAGGGTTCCGATCTTGATGGCGTACCTATCAGTGGGCACCTCAGCAAAAATATTTCTCTCCTGAAGGAGTTTAAATCTGGTACAAGAGCCCACATTGGGTTGTATGTGATTGTTTTCTAACTTGGCTGTTTGGAAGTGGATGTGGTATTGCTAATATTGTTGTTACAAATATGCACATGTATGTCTTGAAGTTGTTTAGTTTTGTGCTGGCTTAATAGGGTACAATCTTTTTATTTTAAAACAAAGGCTTTTGAGAGCCTGCTTCGGCTAGAATTGCGAAAGAAAATGACCCATTCAGCTAGAATCTTATATCCCCCTTGGAAATCAGATGCGTCAATATCAATGGCCTCTGCATTCATTCATCTGCATCCTATATTAACTGACATCTGCACATGTGCCGTTTTTTTATACCAACTTAAAGGTCTCAATATTGCACATGCAGACATCAAGTTTCAGCATCCTTTTTTTTCATTCTCGGCCTTGCACAAAACTCAAAATCTCTGATATCAGAAAATCTGGTATCAACATGATACCATCCACAATATATCAATTCCTATTTTATTTTATTACAGCAACCATTCAAAACAGAAGGATATATCCTTTTTATAAGCAAACTGCTCATCCATCCAGCAATGTTACCAGTGGTACCATCTCAAGCCCAAGTCCATCTGGCAAGGCCACATCAGGTCCCAGACATTATATAGGTATAGTAATGCACAGTTAGAGAAAATGAGTAAAATTAATTTTCTCACTGTTTTCACTTGAACACATCATGGCACATTTGTTGTTTCGGTACTGTTTTATAACTTTGATTTTTTGGTGGTTGTAATAACCTGCATTATGTGGTATTTTTTATATGTTTAGAAGTCATATCCTTATCTGTGTACAAATAGAAGTAAGAGTTTGAGAATTTGCCATATATACATGCCCTTTTAAAGGGGGAATATTCCACCATATATGTATCCCAAATTCCCAATACTAGTGTACCACAGAGGTGCAATTTTTGGGAGCAGAGAGAGTCTAATGCATATATATAGGTTCCAAATCTGGTTCAATGGCTCGGCTCTTCAATTATCAGCTTTATTAACGGATGCCGTTATTAGGTTTAACTCGGATTATTTAGTTTGATAGTACCATCTCCGTTAAGCAATCTCTTAGTTAAAAGATCCATCTCATCAGACTATCTAATTGGAAGTTACAGTACTCAGTCTCAGTATTTGATAATTTGTTTTCTAATTTTCTTTATATACTAATTATGCAAGCCCTATCCGGAGTATTTCTCCTTTATCAACGGACAGATTTGGTGTCCTCTTTGATTTTGTTTACCTGGCACTGACATGTCTGGGACCTGAATCGAGAGGCAAGGCAAGAGATATCATCGGTAACTGAAAGTATATGATCAACAGATCCCATTTATTTTGTAGACTTTAGTTTGTTTGCTAGCTAGGTTTTTAAGTATTTGAGTTTTTCAAATTTATTATAATTGAATTTATAGTAATCTCAAGTAGTTGCCTAGATTAACTAGTTATGTTGTCTTATTCCAGCGAGTGAAAGTAATTTAACCTTTTCTATGAGACTTATTCCAACTCATGCCATTTCTTAACACATCTCATCAGTGCTGTACAACAGTATAATTTAATACTGGCACTGATGAGTGGAGACCATATACATAATGGATCCATGATGGATTGACAGAGAGCGTAGGAACGATGAAAAGGTCGAGTAGAGTGGGATGTCTCGTCAAATCATCACGGCTATCAAATCTGCTGGATGCTAAGGAAAGAGCGCAACAATCGACTATTCAATGGCAAGTCCAAAAAGGTGCAGCTACTGGCATGGTCTGTTGAGGCTGAAACTGTTGCAAGAGCATGGACTCAATACTGATAACAATAAACTGATGCAAGTACTTAATTATATCGTAAACTCTAATTCTATAAATTTCTCTTTTGTTAATAAAAATTTGAAAGACTTGTTTGGTGATTGTGCTGGAGACTAGTCGTGCTTATAATCAATTTTTTAAAGAAGAGTGATAATTACATCATTTATTTACATCTCAGATATTTCAAGCTATTCAATATAATTTCAAACTTAAATTTTCAAACATATATTTTCAAAAAGTGTTTATACCTTACATTAGAGTGTAAATAAGAGATACACAATTTGGATGTAAAAATAATCTCTCTTTTTTTAAACATATCTTTCAATGTGGTAATTGTTCAGAATATAAATATTCAGTCATAAAATGATTAACTGAAAGTTCAATTGAAGCCTGTGACGTTACAGTCGATACATGCAAGTTGTAAAAATATTTTTGGACCAAAAATGATCCGATCCATATTCGCCTAATGCATGAACAAATCCAGGCTCATATAAAGGCTTAAATACAATGTATTGCATTAATTGAAGCAATCCAATGTCATGAAATCAGCTATGTGCTTCATATTTTTTTATTCTTAGAACCCCTTTTTATGGTGTATTGGGCTTTCTTTCCAAAGTAGATCAATCCATTGGCATTTTTGGACCTACATATTAAAAAGGAAGCTACTATAGATACCGTTATTGATATTGATTTTATTATTCGGATTAAAAAAATTATTATTTATATTAATGATTTTATTATATGACTTATTTGTACAGTATCTTTGTTATTCAATTTAGGTGAGTTATTATTCAGATTAGTAGTATTTGAGTTGAATATTAAAAATACTTTATAAAATAAGTTGTATAATAAAGTCTTTCACATAAATAATAATTCATTTTATATAAATAATAAAATCAATATCGATGATGATAGTATCAACAATGATATCTCTGAAACATATTCCTATTAAAAACAATGTACATGTAAATTTTATAAACTTTTCAGACACAACAAAATGGGACCTCAAATTATAAATTAATATATATATGTAGTTATCTGGCAAGCCATCTCGATATATACCAGCTGCGTATATTACAATTGGCGCGTGTATCGTATTTAAATCCACTACCCAATAAATACACGAGAATTAATTAATTATATATATATATATATAATTGATAAAATTTAGATCATCTCCATTTCATCAACTATGAGCATGTCCATTTCAAACTAAGATTAAGTTGATCTCTTTCTTTCTTTCTTGTTTTCAATGTCATTTCTTATTTCCATGTCAACCTATGACTTCATGTAAATTTCTTGGTGGAGCTATTTAATTTAGATGTTGAACTATGCTCCAATAAAATCGAAAAGAGTATAACAAAAGTTTTTTTAAAAAGAAGTGAGTTCAAATGCCTTCATTTTTGTACCTCCATTATGCCTCTATTTTTTAATTTGCTAATAATAAAAATTTTGAAACTAAAATGTCACAATAAAATCATTATATATGATCAAAATTATATTTTTTTCATGCATATAAAAAATCATTAACATTTTGACTTTCATTTTATATAAATAAATAAGTTAAAAATCAACATCTAAAAATTATTCACATTAATACATTTTTGTAGACTATTGATGCTAAATAAAATAATATTGAAATATCGTATTTTTTTTACATATATATAAATAAAGTGATATAGATTACATTTAAAGATTCTTTTATTATTTTAATTTTAAAATTAAAATTATTATAAAATTAAAAAATGAAAACATTTAAACCCTCCTCTTCTGAAAATTTACATTTTTTTGTGAATGATTTTTTTTATACAATGCAGAGATAGAGCCAAGTGTACCATACAATGAAGAGTATAGATGAAGATTTTTTTTTTTTTTACTTTTTTAATTTTTAGTTCTTGGTCTTTATGGTCAAGTTTAACTTGACAGAGATTATGTAATTTCCATATTCATTAGGGATACAGAGGTAATTAATTAAAATTGTCAGTGTTTAAATATGGCCTAACAGCTCATGTCACGTGCATCCGCAGCCTTCAAAATCAAGTCATCCTTGCGTGCACTTTTGACGCTTGGATCCACTGCGGCCTCCATGTTGCAGCCTACTGTGTGGCGAAATAGTATATGATATCTTCAAGGACGAATCCAATACAACAGTTGATGGGGTAGCTTGTACTGTTGTTGCACTATTAATTTTTTTTTTCATTTTGTAGCGAGAGATTTGGAGTAGTGTTTTGGTTTTGTAGCTCAGATATTGTGAATAAAATTCTAATTTTTTTTTTTCAATGCATCGCCATAAGTAAACGTTTATATGCATTGAATTTTTTTTGGCTATGTAGACCAAGTTATAATGAGGAAGGATTTTTTTTACAATATTTTTGTGACAAATAATGATACTATTTTTATTATATCAATAATTTAATTTTAAAAGCCAATTGTTGATTTTATTCAATATTACAACAAAATCAATGGTTGGCTTGAATTAATTTTGTCCCTTGATCTTTTTACTTCTTGATCTAGTACCAAATCTCCAAATTTTGAACATTTTGTTAACAAATACTCCATGCGATATTAAACAAGATCAATGATTTAAATTTATATTTTTAAAAATTTTGAAATTTAAATTATTAAATAATAAATTATAAATTGATATTATGTGTCAAAAGTCATCATTTGATCGTTCCTCAATTATTGTTATTTATTATGTGATAAAAAGAAATAGAATTTACATTATGAACACTTTGTTTTTAGTTTAGTTATTGACAAATCCAAACAAAACGAATTCAACACCAATTTAGAATTAAAGATGGCTTTTAGATTTTTTTAGCGTACTTTTTCCCCATGTATTTGTTGTGTTTTCTATTGTGGTTGGATTTTTTAATTCTCAAGTTTTTCATTCTTTTAATTTGATAAATTTCTATTTTTTGAATCAAGTGGGCTTAGCTGGCCATTTCATTTTATTGAAACTAGTACACTTTTGTTTTGATAATTTTAAATACACGATGATATGTATGCAATAAAAGTATATTACAAACAATTCTAATCTAAATATTTTTATCAGAACTCAACAATGCATTGTTGTTTAAGAATTCACATCCGCTATTATAGTTGACTATGATAATCAACTGCTATTTAAAATATAAAAAAAACAATGCACAAGAAAATTCATTAAAAAAACATTATTATAAACTAAATCCAATCCGTTCGAATCAAATCAGACCATTTAAATTAATTAATAGTCAACTACCATTTTGTATTAATAACAACTATTCTTGATTACACATATCCTACATATTTATTTACTAATAGTTACAAATATAACATCAACCAATCTAAATGAGCTCAAATACTATGTACAAACTTAATAATACTTAGACATACTCTACATATTTACTAACCCAAAATAAATACTTCAAAAATCACATGTCGACAAATTATGAGTGCCAAGAAATTTATAACAAATATTTTGGATTCAATATAAACAAATTTATAGGCTTGCTTTACAAAATATCCAATTCTCTTTTCTTCTGCTAGTATATTATTTTTTGTCACATATCTTTCTTTTTCATGCATTAACATTTTATGTACTATTACTTTTTAACAATTGTAATTTTCTAATCTATGTGATTTATCGATTTATTCTTACTGCGCGATTACAAAATTCCAAGCACTTTAATTCCAATAATTCCAAGAAGTTAATATATAAGTGATTAAAAATGACATTCGATTGAAGCAACCGATCTCTCAATCCAAATTAATCGTACCAATTGATTGAAAGATGGAGTGCATCAACGTTAATGCTAATTAATTAATTAATGCACTAAACCGGTACGTTGAAGAGTAGAATGACAAATTAATTAATGTGCGTAAATGATTGTTAGTGTGGTAATCCACATATATTATTCTATAAAAATGATTGAATTTCAAACTTTTTTAAACATGTCAAGTTATCTTCAATCAATATTAACCAATATGCATAAACATCTCTGACTCATATGTTCTCAAAATATAACCTATCTATATTAAAATTTAATTCCAAATTTTCACTAGAAAAATTATGCTATTATTATTATTATTAACACCATAATTTAGTGATCCTGCTCTTACTATTTACGAGCCACTTTGACCGATTAAAAAATTATCTAAACTTAATGGTCTTTTTTTTAGCTTAGACCTTGACCCGTTCCACAAGGGCTAAAAAAATATATGTTTCTTTATCTCTGAATAATCCGAGAGATCTCGTAGTGCTAAAAACATAGCAACTAGCAACAAGCGAGTCACTGACATCTGGGGTCCACTATTGTTCTCAATTCCAGGGGGTACCTCGGCATGCTTGTTCTCGACTCGTTACATGGTTTGCCACATAATTAAGTTTACAGATTCATATTCGCTTAAACCGTCGATTGGCGAAAGCATCAACTAATCAACGGTCTTCAATTTACGACCCTGTATAATAATAGGAGAATCGTGTTTTGCTTCCTCTAAAATTCTCACTCTACAATTAACTATTGTACAACATCGCGTGCTGCCATCTGTCATGCGTGCTGGTCCTTGTACGTTGTACCATCTCAATCTCACATCTCACATACTAGTAGATGGATTTCTCCATGTGAAATTTTCAGATATTTCAGAGAATTAAAATGTTCAATCAACATTTTTGTTTGAAGAAGCTTGTGCCTTTTGTTTTTTCAACTTAATGTGGTCAATGGTATTTTGTTGTTATTCTCAGTAAACATGAAATTGTTAAGTTGATGTCAATTTTGGGTATTATTGCGGATGAATTAATTTATTATTAGTTAGAGCAATGATAATCATAAAATATTTAGAAGTGTTAATTATAATATTTTGCGATGTTTTATTTCTCGGATCCTAATTACTGTCTAAATTTAATTCTATTAACCAATTATGATTTAGGGAGTGTAATGTTTCAGTTTTAATATTTTTTTGAGGTAATATAATAAAAAAACCTTCAAATTTTTAGTTTGTAATAAGTTGATGTCTAAGCGTTTAATTTTGACAATCAATCTTTCAAACTATACAATTAGTGACGATGATTTCTCCGTAGCTAATTTACTGATTTTGTGCTCAATTTTTAAGTTGAAACTAATCACAATATTTTTTTAATAAATTTATCCTTGTCTAAATATTTTTGTGAATTGTGATACTTCATTTTTTCAAGATTTTGGTAAAGCAAAAGTAATCCAGATTCCTTCGTAAGTAAGATAATTTTTTTCCTTCGCTGCCAGGTGGAGCCCACCAAAACTAATTACAATTACAAATTCACGCTACTCGTCTCAAAATTTTACAGCGTTTCCAAAGAATTTAACTCATCTACGCCTCATGAAATTACTTACTTACATTACCCCCGCTACAGTAAAAGATAATTTTACCAATTCCCCCCTGATTCGATACCAAAAGAAGAGTGAGGTGAAATCTAACACAACACGAAAACTTTGTATATACGCCACATAGAAAAATAGCAATATTTTTTTTTCCGATTTATTATTCCATCTGGTAACAAAAGAAATTCATCTCTCACTAAAAAAGTGATGCCCTCCGGCTTTAAGACAAAGTGTAGCCACACAAGGAATTCAGATTCTTTATAGCCAAAACATATACACAATCCGTGTTGCTTGTTACTGACAAATAAATCCAAATTTGAAAAATGTATATATATATATATATATATATATATAAATACGGAAATAAATTATAAATCCTGTTGGTACCACTGTACCAGGCTCGCCAACTCATCACTTCACGTCCATAGGTGTACAAAAAAATTGAAATTTTGCATATTGTTTGAAAGAATATAGATGATAAACATAAATTATGAAATTGAGGATTGCTAAAGAATATACCTCTCTAACTTAGCATAAATCAAACCCTATTTTTTTTTTTTTGTTGTACGTGAGTCATGACGCATGCTACTAGCTAGCATCTCCGAAAAAATATATTTAGGACCAATCTATGATATCTATCCATCAATGGCAAATCCCAAGAGAATATATAATTTTTGGATTGCATATTTTCTATTAGTAAAGTTCTAATTACATAGGTTAATAACTCTCTCTCTTCAATTCTTTGAATTCAATTAGCAAATGAAGCATGCTCCTCTGTGCTGTGAAAAATTTATCATTAATTTTTTATCACATACGAAATATAATTATCAGCTAATTCCATATGAAACATGAATAATTTTTTTAGATGAACAGTAGTATAAACAACAATCACTATTGTGGATAAAAATAATCTTCTCATATGAACAGTATTTTTTTTCTGGAACACCGTTCCTCGATGCTGTGGATGAATAGTATCTTTTTTTTGAGGATTTATATAATAATTATTATGGATTTGCGTTAATTATAGTTTGATGATTCAAATCCAACCGTTGGTTGTTGGATGCGGACGGCTCTGATGCGTGTTAAATTAATCCCGGGGGGGGGGGGGGGGTACATAAAGTAGATGTGAGAGTCTATGACAATTATATATGGTTGGTTATAGTTGGGTAAGAAAATAAATAATAATTGTTGCTTAAATTCTAGTTCTATAAATTCATCTCAAGTAAAGTAAGATATTAAATAAATTATTTACTGTTAGTAAAGGTACTTAAAATAAAGGAAATTATTTGAGAGATACTATCGTTGATACCGTCATCAATACCGACTCTATTATTCATATAAAATAAGTTATTATTCATATTAACAATTTTATTATGTGATTTATGTTGTATAATACATTATTATTCAATTTAAATAACACTAATATGAATAATAAAAATATTAAAAATATTATATAAATAAGTTGTATAATAAAATCGCTAATATGAATAATAACTCATTTAATCATAATAATAAAGTTAATATCGATGACGATATCAATGATAATATTTGTATATGAGCTCTCTAAAATAAAAGCACTCATATTTTGTCACAAAATCTCTCTTGATTTATCGGATTGGATTAAAAGTTTTTGGAATTTAATCACTAACTAGAGACCCGCCTCTGGATTTCGTCTATACTGAATTCAAAAAAGAAAATTGAAATTATCGCTATCAATCGCCCGTGAAATCCAAATTAAACGGTGGAGATCAAAGCTAGAGCTCCATTTCCCCTTTTTCTAAGAGGATGCTGCCATTGACGTGCTATCTACGCGTGGTTAATCGTGAGATTAGCACGAGATTTGAAGAAAATCACCTCAAATTGTTCTCATCCATCATCAGGCCCTTGGATCTTTCATCTCTCTCCACGATTTTAGCCTCAAATTAAACCATTTTGTCGATGTATTTCGCGAGATTTCACTTCTCCGTCGTTTTCAATCTTGAGCTTGTTGTATACGAATGCACAAATCCTCGACCGTTGGATCGCAATTCGAAGGAGAAGAGTAATTATCTCTTGTTGATACGATGATACTCGAGTCCGATTTGATCTTGGATCGGGTTTAATAGAAGAAGATAGCGTTGAGAATTGAGATTTGAGAGAAGGAGATTGAGTTTTTTCTTTAAAAAAAAATAGATTTTTGATTTTTAAACAGGGGCTGTGTCGAGAAAAAATCGGGTTTTTCGTTCAATTGCAAATTTGCAATAGACCGACATTAAACCCGGACCGGGTTCGCGGGTCTCAACTCAACTGGAGTCTTTACAATTACGCCCCTGATAAAATATTAAATTTGACAAATCATGTGCTATAGACCTATTCAGTATTTAGTTCGATCCGAACCCAATTAAGCACCTAGGGTTTTCTTTTCTCTGGTTAAAGAGAGGTGAATTCTGGTTGCGCACTCAGTTTATAATTACAAGTTTTCTAGACCTAGAGTCAAAGAAATGAGAAATTGAAGACCCTTTTTGAGCCATACCTTGTCTAATTATGTTTACTTTTTTGGACTTTTGTGAAAATTTACTCGCCAAGGGCCCAAGGTAGCTTTTAAAGAAAATACTGCTCATGGTAATGAAATACTTTTAAAGAAATTTAATATATGTAAGAACGATTGGTCCGTCAAAAATTAATATTGCAAAAATTCATACCAAACTAAGTTATACTAGAGCACAAGAACATTTGCTATTATTAAAAAAAATAATGAAAGTTCGACATAAATTCTGCAATAATATTTTTCTACTCTATACATGAATATTAAAAATATTAAAGTATGTTTTTCATTTAGGCTACCATTTATCTTATTTCTATTTCAATGCGTTGCATTGTTGAAGGAATAATAAAAGAATAGCGATATTTGAGTTGGTGTATGAAAATAGTACAATAAAAATACTAATCTAAATAATACGAAAATAATGTTAATTTAATAATATTTGATATAATCTAAATATTCTTTAGATTGTATTATTTGAAATAATATTAAACTTAAGAGTGATAATTCGCTAATTTTAAAAATAATTGGTCTGGAATATACCATAACTCAACACTATTCCAAAAATTTGTAATTAAATTGCATTCAGTAAAAATATTATTTCTGAATTCTTGTTGGTTTCATGTATGAGGAAGCCACTAAGATAGCTATATTCCATCATATAATATATTATTGTTAATAGTACCTACATTTAACATATATTTTTTAGATTTTACGATCTAATTTACAGTCTAAATACCTATTAGCCTTTGTCCTCCTCCAATAAAAAAAATATTTATACAGAAATTTTCAATGACCGATGAATTATTTTAATTCAAAAAATATCAACAAAACTTCGAGGCTGCGCCGACGATATTCGTTAATCACTTGAAAGATCCGAAGTTGATAATTTAAAAAATCGGGCAAAATTTACTTTGAGGCCCCTGAAATATTCATCGAGCGAAAAGAGCTGCGAGTCTTGACGCAAGAAAGCAAATATAAAATCTTGCAAGGTCACGACCGCAATTTGGAAAATACGGTAATATTTGTCAAAATTTCAAAACCGACCAATAGTACGTAGCTCCAATTTTTAGAGCCACATAATAATAATAATAATAATAATAATAATAATAATAATAATAATAATATAATATAATATAATATAAATTATTTTCTTCTCTCTTTTGTGCTACGCCTTTTCTATTCTAGCATTAAATATATATACATATTATCGTCTCAAGATTAAACTAGACATGTCGTCTATAAAAGCAAATTAATTGCTCATTTGGGCAACTAATTTACTAATTATTAAATTAAATTAAATTAAATTAATCCTTCCATATCCGTATAATCAATAAACAAAAAAACCAGCAGCGGTGTGTAAAAGTGTTTTAGAAAAGCATCCTTTTGAACCCTAGATAGAAGAAGGTTGAAACAAGAAAGAAAGAAAGAAAAAAGAAAAAGAAAAAAATTAAAATTAAAATTAAAACCGGTTCCGAGACGAGCAGTTTCCCGATTCGGTGAACATAAGCAACCCCTTACCTTCTCTCCTCTCCTCTCCTCGCTCGGTCCCTTATAATCTCTCCTCCTCTCTTTTTTCCCCTCCTTTCAATTTTTTTACGAACGCCTCTCTCTTCTCTTTTCTCTTCTCTGTTTCCTTTGTTCTTCTTCTGTCTCTCCGCCTCTCTCTCTCTGTGTATCGTCGTTAGAGGGAAAAGTTCTCTCGCTCTCTCTCGCTCGCTCTTTCGCTCTTCTCCCTGCTTAGCTCTGTAGCGAGGTTACTGAGAGAGATAGATCCGCAGTTAGGCGTTGGATTGGAACCACACGGCCGTGGTTGAGCCCGGGAGGCGGAGTATTCCTCGACCGGTGATCACAGGCGGCTTCTCACCTCGTGTCTCTCTCTCTTTCCTTTCAATCGTGTATTTTGCCTTCACCTCTCTAGAAGTACTGTTAAAGGTAGATCGAATCTGAGCCGTTGGATTGGAGCGAGAGGGTAGTGGTTTAGAGATAGATGAAGGGGGAGTTGATGGGTGGTGGGCCCCAGCCACTCCGGCGGCCCGGTCTTGTTCGGCCGGATCCGTGAGCTTTCTCTCTTTCATTTAATTGCTATTTATAATTTGTTAGTATAGTCAATCTCTTGCTACTTCTGTAGCTTGATTTGGTAGAATTTCTGTTAGTTTTATATATTATTCTCCTTAGAATTATGAATTATATGTGTCTTTCAGAAATTATAATTTAGGGCCAACTAGTAGTTAATTAAGAAAAAGGAGTTATGGTATATGCCTTTTTAGGTTAATTTTCCCTATTTTTTATTTGTTAATATAATTTCCCTAATTATATGTGTCTTCATGGTTGGATGTTTCTAGGCTTTCTTATTTGTTAATATAATTTCTAGCAACCCATGAAAATTACATGTCATTATTATTAGTCAATAAGTAAATAGAGCAGGAGAATTAGAGTTGTGAACTCTGTTCATCTAAAAGGTGTAACATAAATGCAAGGTAATTATTGTCATAATTTATGGTCATTGCCATTGAGATAAAAAGAAAAGAATTTGGTTACTATGAGATATATGAAAGCCTACTAGTAGAGTTGAAATAGATGAATAATTGGATGGTAATATATCGGGACTAACAATCAGAAGAAAGGATGCTTGGTTCAGAAAGTTGGAATCTTTTGCCTTTGGACTGTAATAAAGGATCTAAATTGTGTTCTGTGTTTATTTTCCTTCAGGTCGGTGCAATCACAGCCAACTGTTGTGCAGGCCCCACCACCAGGGTCAGTGGCGGCTTCTGTGAGCGGGGCAAAATTGACAACCAATGATGCTTTGGATTATTTGAAAAAGGTCAAAGAGATATTTCAAGATCAGAAGGGAAAATATGACGAGTTTTTAGAGGTCATGAAGGATTTTAAGAGCCAAAGGTATCTTAACTTGCCATATCATAATGATGCACATCTATGTTACTCTATACATTTAACATGCATAAGTTCTCAAACATGTAATATTAATTGCTTGGGAGACAAGTTTTGTGTATTTGAAAGTGCATTAATTTTAGACACATGTTATGCTTACATATACACTGATAAGGATTTCACTAGCTGGCATGATCAGGTAAGATTTTTTTTTTTTTAGAGGTTTTCTGGGGGAAAGCACCTTTGAATTCACTTTTAAGTCTGTAAATAGGAATGCTATGTGAGAAGCCATTACCAGGTTTCTCTTTTATTCACAGATACTTACTAAGAAGTGAGACCCTTTGTATTTTCAGAACCAACACCTTTTGACTGGTTTCATACATGTATGACTTGTGACATATCACTTGAGGACCATTTTAGTTACGATCAAATATCTTAACAACAAAATTTGGTACTTATGCTCGTAAGTAATCTATTCACTGCAGGATTGATACAAATGGGGTGATTATGAGAGTCAAAGAGCTATTCAAAGGGAACCGTGACCTAATTCTTGGTTTCAACAATTTCTTGCCGAAGGGATATGAAATCAAGTTTGATGAGAAGAAACCTGTGGAGTTTGATGAGGCGATTAATTTTGTTAACAAAATTAAAGTAAATAATAGTTGTTCCTTGGAACTTCTTAGAATAGGGGAAAAAAATCAAATGTTAGTAATCTTTTTGGATCATGTGTTTTTAACCAGAAAGGCCCTTTTTTGGTGTGCAGAATCGTTTCCAGCATGAGGAGCATGTATACAAGTCTTTTCTTGACATCCTTAACATGTACCGCAAGGAGAACAAGACCATTCAAGATGTCTATAGAGAGGTCAGATTTTATTTGATGTTAAAATTTATAAGATTATATGGCAGTAATATTTCATTTTGGAAAACATATGGCATTTGAGTACTGATTAATTTGGTTTTGGCTTTTGGCAGGTTGCTGTTTTATTTGAGAACCATCCTGATTTGTTGGACGAGTTCACGCATTTCCTGCCAGACAACTCATCAGTGGCACCTCACCAGCACACATCGCCTGCTAGGGTTGTACGCCGAGATGATCGCACCTCTATTATGCCTAAGGTATTTTATCTGCTACATCCATTCTGTTGTAATGTTCTTACCTTGTAAGTTGTGAAAATAAAATTCTATAAATTTCTCGTACTTTTGTGATGGGGTATATTAAAGACTAAATGGATTTCCAAATTTTTTATTTGGCTTGGTTAGAAACTTGTAACAAAAATCATATAAAAGCAGATTTTACTGGCTTACAATTTGATGAGTTTTGTTCTTTGTTGTTTCCTTTTATGTTTAGAAGGAGAGGGGTTATACTCCTCTTCCCATGGATCGGGACCACAGTGTGGATCGCCCAGATATGGAGCATGACAGAAAGAGACGGCAGGAGAAGGAGAGAGAGAGCCGCAAAGAGGAGAGTAGAGTCAGGAGAGAGCGTGACCGGGAAGAAAGAGATAATGAGCATGATGTGGCTGATAGTGGGGCCCGCAAGCGCTCCAGAAGGGCAGAGGACCCCTCTGATGAGCGGGTTCATGTGCCGGACGTCACGGATGCCTATGCTGCATCCTCATCTTTCAATGAGAAGAATGCATTGAAGAGTGAGTAGATATATGTTTCTTTTCTTTTTTTTGCTTATTAGTAATGGTGGTGCTGTGCTGCTTGTTTACTGGTTGTATCTGATCAAATGGTGCCCAAACTTGATCTTGTTGATGTGTTTACACATCTATTCTCACTGTGAAGGTGCTTACCCACAAGAGTTTGAATATTGCGAGAAGGTGAAGGAGAAACTCCACCCCAGTACATACCAGGAGTTCTTGAAATGCCTTCACATCTATAGCCAGGAGATAATTAACCGTGGCGAACTGAAAAACCTGGTGAGTTCTGTTGAAATATTTAATCTCAGTATTCTCTCATGAAAGGAAGGCATTTCTATTCTGTTTGAAAGGATTCTGAGAAAAACTTACTGTATCAAGTTTCTTTTGTATGCAGTATTTAATTTTGGTGTGATTTTCTTGATCAGGTAGGGGACCTTCTTGGGAAGTATCCAGACCTAATGGAGGGCTTTAATGAATTCTTAACTCATTGTGAAAACTTAGGTATGCATTAACCCCCTACGGCCTAGTAACTTCTTGTTTATTTCATCGTTGATTTCTGAGAGATTGTTTATTCCCTGTGCAGATGAGTTTATTGCAGGCATTAACAAAAGTAAGTAAAGTTTCTTTGAATGTGCTTAACTGGAGTTATCTTTTTTTTTCTTTGGTAAATTATAAATTTGTATTCTGAAATTGGTACCTTTTCTTGTGATGAAAATAAACATGCCCTTTAATAGGCGCCTAACAGTCTGCAGTTATAAATTTAACAAACATCGAGGTATTCATTTGTACTTATAAGCTTGTTACAAAAAATGAAGGGCAAACGCCGAGGCCTGCTAAGCCAGAGGAGAGAGAGAGGGAGCGGGAGAGGGAGGAGAGAGAAAGAGACCGTGATCGGGAAAGGGACAAGGAAGTGGAGAGGCATGACAAGAGCACTTCTGGAGTTCCCAAGGAGGGGGGGCCATCGCACAAGACTGCTCCTTCCAGCAAAGAGAAGTACAACCTGTGCAAGCCAATCTCTGAACTTGATCTCTCCAATTCTCCCAAGTGTACTCCTAGCTACCGTCTTCTTCCCAAAAATGTTAGTGCTCTGTTTGGTTTTTAGTTTGAAGCATCTTTACTAGGTTGCCATTATCATTTTGAAACTTAATAAAGAGTGATATTTGTACAAAGAAATAGGTGGTCAAATGCCCCTTGTGTGATAATTGGAATGCAAAAGCATTGACCTTTCAAACATGCTTGATGCCAATGGCAGCACCCTCCCATCATCCGATTTCACTCCTGTTAATCATCTGATCTCTGATTGTTAAACTAAAGAGCCCGGCTGTAGTGTAGAGGGGAAGTAGGCTTTAGCTAATTCATCAATTGAAAAAAATACCATGAATCATTTATTAGGAAATATGGCTGGATGTAATTTTATGGAAGAGACTGTACTTCTTTTCTGATGATGAATGATGTATATTTTTTGGCTTCAGTATCCAATGCCTCCAGCTAGCTATAGGACCCCACTTGGGGCATCGGTGCTGAATGATCTGTGGGTCTCTGTAACTTCTGGAAGTGAAGATTACTCTTTCAAGCACATGCGCAAGAACCAGTATGAGGAGAGTTTGTTCAGATGTGAAGACGACAGGTAGGCCACACCCCTCCCATGTATACCCGCGCAAGATATAAAACTGAAAAAAGCGAGGAAGAAAATAAGATTAAACATTCTCAAGCATGACCAAATTAAAAAAAAAATACTTGTAGAAACTATGCGGTGAATTTTCTTGACATAATTGTGGTTTGTCAGATTCGAGCTAGACATGTTGTTGGAGTCTGTAAATGCAACAACCAAACGTGTGGAGGAGCTTTTAGAAAAGATGCATGACAACTCTGTTAAGCCTGAGAACCCTATTCGAATCGAAGAGCACCTGACTCGTGAGTACAGATATCCTCTTACTCTATTAAGAAAATTGAGTTTCAATTTTGCTTAATTCAAAGTTCTTCTTTTTTGGTTATACCCACCTGAGAACGTGCTGGTCAATCTTTCTCAACCCTCTGAACTCTGTGTTACAGATGACCTTTGGATCTCTGTTGTGCAATTGTGTTTAATTCAAAATTAAACCTCTCTGGTTATACCCCACCTTTTTTTAACCTGCTGGTCAATCTGGCTCACCCAACTTGAACTTACCGAATGGGACTTGAAAATACTAAAATTATTTTTTATTTTTTTTTTACTTCTATCATCTTTCTTGTATAACATTGAATTTCAAACACAAACTTGAGGTATCAAAATCTTTTCCATGACTCTTTTATCTGTTTTCTTTTGTAGCATTGAATTTCAGATGCATTGAGAGGCTATATGGGGACCATGGCCTCGATGTGATGGATGTCCTGCGCAAGAATGCCAGCCTGGCATTACCTGTAATACTGACCCGCCTGAAGCAGAAAGAAGAGGAGTGGTCAAGGTGCCGCTCTGATTTCAACAAGGTTTGGGCCGAAATTTATGCAAAAAATTACCACAAGTCCCTTGACCACAGGAGCTTCTATTTTAAGCAACAGGATACAAAGAATCTCAGCACAAAAGGTAATTTGCAATAGTTAAATGTTCTGATAATTCCAAATTTGCTTCCTCCATTTAGGCTAGCATCACTTGGCTCTTTTGTTTGCGATCTGGTCATGACTGGAGATTTCCATTTTGGTAGAAACTGGGGAGAATTGAACATCTGGCACTCAATATTGTTAGTTAGTGTCACGCACCTCGCACTATACTCTTTCTCTGCCCTTCTCGCTCTTCAGTTTCCATTGCTTCCCTCTCAGAAAGAAATCTCTCTCACCCCCTCCCCCTCTCCCCCCTTCCCCACACACCCCACACACACAAGTAATCCTTCCTATGCGTCTTCCTCTCTCAGTTTTCTAGCGATTTTCCGAAGAAGGAAAAGAGGATGGATCCCCTTAAAGCAACAGTACTTAATGAGATTTTTGGGAACTTTTCCAGTTTTGAGGACGAAGAGTCATTGAACTCTGAACATGAAATAGATCTGGATCTGATGCATGTATCTGAATCTGAATCTGCATCGGTTCCAGATCGTGATCCAGATCTGCATGATAGAGAATCTGTCTCTGATAATTTCTCGGAGCAGCAGTTTAATGAAGATACGGTTGTTCAGTTTAGGGAAAATTATGAGCTTTACCGGACCCGAGTTGGTAAATAATTTTGTTGTAGTTTTGGTAAAACTAGGTTGATTGTTTTTTTGTTTTCATTTTTCAAGCTAATCTGACCTCCACTTACTATGTAGCTTGATTTTGGTACGACCCAATATGAAGAAAGGCTGCATAAATTGATTTTTTTTTTTGGTTAATCTATGGATCTTTGTGGGTTTGATCTGATGATCTGCCATACAAGGAAATCTTTTGGTTAATATCTTACTCCTTTCTTTTAATATATACTAATTTCCTTATTTGTTCTTTTCTAGCCTTGTTGGCTGAGATCAAAGAAAACAGCGAGAAGCAGAGGAAGGATGCAGAAATGCTACAGTCAATTTCTGCCTGGAGAAACCGATCGCTCCAACCTGACATGACTTTTTCATACACTGATCAGGAGATCCATAGTGATCTGTATAAAATAATAAAATATTCGTGCGGGGAGGTGTGCACCTCAGTTGATCAAGTGGAGAAGGTCGTGTGGATCTGGACCACTTTCTTGGAACCGATGCTGGGGGTCCAGCCTTGTGGTCAGGGTGGGGACGATAAGGAGGAGGCGGTTAAACCAAGTGGGACCAAGAGCCGGGGCAAATCAGGTATAGCGATCATGGCTGAGATTAATGGCGGGGGCCCACTGATTGAAGGAAAATCAAAGGGGGAGAACATGTCCCATGATACCGTTGGTAATGGGAGTCATGGTCATGGTAGGGGCAGTACTGAGGCAGCTTCAGGTAAATATTATTCGTGAAAACTTTTATTGGATTTTGATTTTATCTTTAAATTGTGCAACCATTAAGTTTCTATTAAGATCTAAATTTGTTTGGGAATTCAGGTGTGGTTGGTACCCCATCTAAGAGTACTGTGCATGGTGGGGCTGAGGTTGCAGCAGAGCCGCCTCGAGCAACCAATGAAATCTTGCCGGTATTGGAAGTAAGAACAACTCTACCTCGTGTTGTTTATTTAAGTGCTTTGTACATGTGGACATGTATCCCAAATAAACATTGCCAAGGGATAAATGAATTGGATTGTTTTTGTCCATGTTTTTGTGTTCTTATATATATCATTGATTATAGAACATTGTTGATGCAAACCATCATTGTTTATAACAGATAAACATGCTCTATATAATAGCTTGCAGTTTTCCATATGCTTTTTTTAAATCTCTTTTGTCTGTTGTCATCTTTTTGCAGAAAGGGGATGGCTCAAAAGCATTTGTGAATGGCCCGTCAACCACTGACTCCACTAAGCCCTCTCCTTCTCTTGCTACCGCTGCTGCAAAAGTTGAGAGAGAAGAAGGCGAACTCTCACCTAATGCAGATTTTGAGGAAGACAACTTTGTTGCCTTCGACTCGGCTCCCAACCCTAATTCTGCCACAGCTGCTGCCCCATCCAATGCACCAAAACCCAAGTCCACCAGTGCTGAAAATGATGCAGAGGTTGATGAGGAGAGCGCACATAGATCTGCTGAGGACTCTGACAATGATAATGAGAACGGGTCAGAGAATGGGGAGGAAGGCTCGGGAAGCGAATCTGGGGAGGGGGAGGATTGCTCAAGGGAGGAGGACCAGGAGGAGGAAGAGGACGAGGAGGGTGGGGCAGAGAGTGAGGGTGAGGCAGACGGTGCCGCAATTGGGGTTGTGGATGAGAAAGACACAGCTGCACTCCCATACTCGGACCGCTTTGTGCGCACTGTGCGCCCGATCACCAAGCATGTTCCCATGGAAGAGAAGGCATCAAGGGTGTTTTACGGGAACGACTCCTTTTACATACTCTTCAGGCTCCATCAGGTTTGAATATATCTTTGTTCATGTTTTTGGGCTTAAGGGTGTCAAGGGCGTTTTACGGGTGTTTTACGTTTCAGTTGTGTTCTTGTGTCAAATGTTGAGTATTTGATGAGTTAATTACTGTTGCAGATACTGTATGAAAGAATTCTTTCAGCCAAGAAGAACTCAGGAGACTCGGAGAAGAAATGGAGGACATCGAAGGATACTAATCCACCAGATTTGTATGCAAAGTAATTCATTACTCTCTGAGACTGCTTTTGCATAAAGCCTTTACCTTTGATTTTGTTGTTTGAGTAGCTAGAGTTCAATTACTTCACAGTTTTTTCTGCTTCAAACAAAATTTACTTTGCTTTCTGGTTATTAACAAATTTTGTATATTCCGTTTTTTTCTTCTTCTCTTATATGTAGGTTTATGAGTGCTTTGTTTAGCTTGCTGGATGGTTCATCAGATAATGCAAAGTTTGAAGATGACTGCAGGGCCATTATTGGAACTCAGTCCTATGTTCTTTTTACATTGGACAAATTGATATATAAAGTTGTGAAGCAGGTAATTGTTGTATCTGTTCTATATTTTAATGTTGCTTTCTCTGTTAAAAAATCAAATTAATTTCCAATATGATCTTACCAGCTTCAAGCAATGGTGTCTGATGAGATGGACAACAAGCTGATGCAGTTGTACATGTATGAGAAATCCAGAGGTCCAGGGAAATTTTCTGACACAGTTTATTATGAAAATGCACGCGTGCTTATGCATGATGAAAGCATTTACCGTATCGAATGTGTAAGTTCTCTTTAACCTCCACTTAACCTTTCACATAATTTTCTGAAATTACTTGGGAAATTACAATAAGCATATGTATTGTATCATCATTGTTGTTATGGGTGACAACAACGAGTCAATGACCTTCCTATATTAGTATATGCACATGTTACCCATTTTCAGTACATGCTGATATGCTGTCTGTGCAAATGTTTCTTATTTTTAATATTGAGTACCATCTCTATTTTAGTGCCCTGCTGATATGGATTGGACTGTTGGTGACAATGTCTACAGAAAGTAGACTAGTTTAACTGTTTTAAGTACTCTAGATAGTAAGATGTTGTTAGTAGAACAACATTCCAATTAATTGTACAATGTAATGTCTAGGTAAAACATCCCATAACATCTATATAAGGGCGGAATATTGAACTTTTTTCTAATTCATTTCATCTGTTTTGTAGTGTTCGAATTCTTCAGAGCTATTCATCCAGCTAATGGATGTGATTGAAAAGCCAGAAGCGACAGCTGTAACGATCGACCCGAATTTTTCATCCTATTTATTCAAGGATTTCCTTCACGGTGAATTCAACCGCAAAGGAATTGACACCGTCTTTCTCTCCAGGTATCATTGTGCTCGTTTTTCAATTTTTTTTTTCTGTTTCATGTTCAATAATCCTCTTATTAATTGCTCTATTGTTTTTGAAGATTATACTGGGACTAAAATGTATTTACTTACAGGAATAAAAGGAAACTGAGGGATAAAGATGAAATTTCAGCTGCAATTAGGGCTGCCGAAGGCGTGAAGGTTATCAATGGGTTGGAGTACAAGTTAATGTGTGCTACTTCCAAGGTATCTCCTTCAGTTTTCATAATGCTATTGAGTTCTTTGGTTCTGTGCCTTTGAGTAGTAGTTTTGCTTCTATGCCCTTGAATTCCAAATTGCACATTTTATCTCAAATATAATTAACTAAGCTTTTTTTTTCTTTTTTTGATGGGGATGAAACAGGTCTCCTATGTGCTTGACACTGAGGACTTTCTCGTTCGTAAGGGACGAAAGAGAAGGAGAATCTCTGCCGGTGGGTCCACTGCAGGTCAAACAACTGACCTGGCACGGATCTCGAGACAGAATGCAGCTAAAGTAGAGCAATTCCATCGCTTTCTCTGCAGGTCATCTTAGGACTACCCTTTGCACACTGGTAACTTTACAAATCAACATAAGATTTCAAAAATGCATAATCCAGTAACCTGATTACATGAAGTTTGGTTAGTATTTTATCATGTTACTGTGGACATGTACTGTTACGTAGTTTTGTTAACATTCGCCACAAACCAAAGATACCTATGAGAACCCGGTATATAGCCTTGAGAAAAAAAGAAAAAGCTAAGTTCAATTTTTCTCTGTATTACAGGGTCTGCTCCATGCGGAACTGAGTGCTGAGGGGAGATGTAAAAGTCTGTCGAGTGCAACTGTGGGTATAATCGTAATTTTTCAGTTATAAGAGGTAAGAGGGTAGGATAGAAGAAGGAAAGAGTAGTGGGAAAGTATACAACAGCATGTAACCTTATCATTGCAGTGTTCTTTTTCCCTGTGCCAGGCATGTGTATATATGTGTTACCTCTGTAGTATCTGGCAGAAATGTACTAGAACACCTAACTTTTATTTTTGTTTCTTTTTTTTTTTCCTGTTGTTATGGCAACATGACATGTTTGAAGTTTTCCTTGCTGTTTTCGGTGGTTGATGGTTATAACAATAGTTGGCTATTATATTTAAATGACAATGATTTGTGCATGTTGTTTTGTTCCCTTGTACCTTTCATTCATAAAATGTTGCATGATTTACTGGACCAAGGTGTTGCAATTAGAGTTGTTGATTCCGGCAAAAAAAAAAGAAAAGGATATTCATTAATATTTCCATGTTCTGCTTCTGAACAAATAAAGTTTTATGGTTTTTGACATGACAAAGCTTTATTTTAAAAAGTCAAAATTGTAGATAATAGCCTTGTGAGCTATAATCCCCAAAACCAGAAAAGGCATGAAAAATTCAGGCCAATATCAGAGTTCGCGTCGTAGGTTTTCTTAGACCGTCTGATCATCAAGGTCTGATTTCCCTTTCAGTTGGAACTCATCAGCCATATTTGACTACTAATTCTTCATTTTCTCCGAAGATTTTGACAAGCTTAGAACTCTGTTGCATTCTGTGTAGCGAGTGTCAGTACTCTGTAGAGATAATATCTACTCGCTAGTCGCTACTGCAGCACAATAGTTCCACAGAGACGTGTCGTAGGGAAGCTCTACGAGGAGGCGCGTAGCACCCACTTGGGGGTGGGGTGGCCCGTGATTGCTACTTTGGGAGCGAATCAAGGAGTGCTGGAGAATTGGAGGTATTCCAGCCGCTGATCGAGGGATATATATTGCAGGAGAGGTTATATATAATCGGCCGTTAAGCCAATCTTGGATGTATTCTTTTTTTGGAACAGGAGGCATTGCAACGCCCCTCGGATTTAGTCCGATGAGCAAAATCATCGTTGGATCATTAAATTCGATAATTTGTACAATTATCAAAGCGTGTGAGTGAAATATTTATATGAATTTTAATGTTATTATTGAACGGTTGTTTTGTTTATCGGATCAAATTTTGTTCCGGTGGCGTTGGAACTCCCCCGCTTCCCCCTCTTTTTTTTTTTCCTTAGATCCCTTGTGGGTTCTGGATTTTAATCGGACGGCAGGGGCTTCTTCAATCATGAAAAATTAGACGGGTTTGAGTGCTTTAAGACAAATCATTAATGGTTAGTTGGATTGTCTATAAAGGTATATGATTTGTGTACTAAGCTGTATTTCTTCTACGTCCTTTTTATGCTTAGGTTGGATGGGATAATCCTTTTTAGGGAAAAAATAATTACGTGAATGTTTCTTTTTTTCTTATTGTTCGGATCCTTGGATATTCTAAATCACGTTCTGGTTATCCCAGATTTCAATAAGCTAGGGTTGTTTATTGGATTTTGCTCCAAAAAAATAGCTATTGAATGAACAATTAAATACTTAAATGAGAAATTATTTCTATAAAAAAGATTTGTATAAACTTTGAATATAAATGATTTATTTTCAAAATATTAAAGATGTGTATAATAATAAATTATATGATTAGACACATGGTACTAATTTATAAAGAAGAATACAAAAGAGTTATGGTATATTTGGATTGCAGAGATAGCATTGTTCTCGGAATAGTAGAGCTATGTGCCTATGTCCACTCGGATGCAGATCCAAACACACAATTGCTATTCCGAACAGCTATAGCGTCATTCCACTAATCCTATGAAATATTGAAAATATTTCTCTTTCCGGGCCCCATCTCTTAATTTATCCTCCATACATTTTTCACTTTAGTTAGTCCATGTAATTTTATTTTTTTATTTTTTAAAAATTTATATCTTCAAATTAATTTCGTTATTCAATTATATAAACATCTAAGTCACTTATATAAATATTTGAGTAGTATATGTGACTTGTCTCTTGTATGTTTTTATTTTTCGAGACTCTCTTTCTCTTTCTTCTCCCACGTGTTTTTGTTTTCTCAAGACTCTTTTTTTCTCTCTCTTCTCTCTTTTGTTATTGTCCTTAACTTTTTTTCTCATGTGATTTTATTTTCCGAGACTCTATTTTTCTTTCTTCTCTCTTTTATTATATTTCTTTTTAGTGATTTATCTAAACACACGAGTTTCATATATAAATACATAAGTCTAAAATACGAACACCTATTTAAAATATATAAACATCCGAATTAGATATATAAATATTTGAGTGCATAATACAAATATTTGGACTCATTATGTTTAAACACGTGAATGCATTTTTTTATCAAAAATAAAAAGTTCATACACATAAATATATTTTTTTATCAAAAATAAAAAACTAATTAGAAGGATTTTGCTTAAGATACTATTAATCCTTCCTAAAAAAAATAAAAGTTCTCTTTTTTTCATTTTCCCATACGTCCCTTTATCTTTTCCCATGAGAGAGAGAAAGAAAAGGAAGGAGGTGTTGCCATCCTTCCTTCGTGGATTCTCGTCGGTAAAGGCCGAAACTATCACTGTCGACGTTGCCTCCTATCTCTCCATGCCATTACGGTTCGTTCGACACCGCGATTGCCTACTTTTTTTCCTCCTCCTTAGCTGCTCTTAACTCTCCACCGTCCACCATCTGTCTCCGGCAATCTTCTCAACTGTTGCGCACCCTAACCCGAAGATGTGGCAGCACATTAAAAATATGGTGGCACCAATGTGTTAAGCACTAGTACTAATCGGTACTAGAGGTTTTGTTGATCTGGTACACCGTACCAGTAGGCTGGTTTTGGTTGCAACAACACTCAACTAGTATCATGAGGAATGTTTAATGCATTTGTAATACTATTGAAGCTTTGTAAGTATACTCTGTAACTATGCTTTATTTGTATTTGATCTTTCAAATATGCTGTTGCTTCAGAACTGGAACAAGCACAGCTTATCAATTCCATGTATTGAATTAGTAATGGAGAGTAGGCTTAAGTCTTGGGTATTATAAAGGATTTGATAATTGATTTTTTTTTTATCTTCTAGATTATAATTTTGCAAGTGCATGAATAGTTTTTAATTTTCTGGATTGGTAGAAATAATAGTTAGTTACAAAAAAAGAAAAATAAGAGTTAGTTGAAAAGAAAAAAAAATGTATCATTAAATTATTCATTCTCTCAATTATTATTCTGATCGTATAATCCAAACAATATTTCTAATAGTCCGAATAGTACCACATCAATGCTATTCTCACATTAATCCGAAAATCACTATTTTACCTCTAATCTCATTTACTAACCCCAATTACTCTATTCTTATAATAATCCTTGCACCATCCAAACATACCGTTATAGAAGAATACAAAAGAGTTATAGTATTTCAGGAATTAAATTAGAGAGAGAAGACTGACATATGAGCCATCTGATCAAAATAATTGAATAAAGAAACAAAATGAATGGTAGAGAATATAAATGATGGATATGATTAAAAAGCTTAGAACTCTTTTTATGTATTATGAATATGTTGTGATATTAATTGAGTGTGGATCTTATGGCACAGCAAAAAAATACTACGCTTATTGTTCCACCTTTCCGTTGGAGGAGGATATCAGCTAAATAATCTTAATTTCATATTTTATAATTCATGGCGTTCTGTGACAGAAACGCATCATTCTTTAATTTTTTATACTTATTGTTTTTTCTATTTTTAAGATGGCTGAAATAATTAGAAAAAAACAAATACCTAGTTTAATACTGCTAGAGCATTGTTGGGGACCAAAAGAAAATGCAAATGATTTTTTTTTGTTATGTTTGTTAAGCTTTCGTATAGTACTTTATGACTGGAAAAAAAATTGAGTTACTTACCAAGTACTGTTAATTTCATGCAAAAGTAACATTCTTTTATGAATAAATTATTTTTACAATCAGATAGGCTAAATTCTTTTGCTGGAAAAATTCTTTTGGGAGTTGTTATATAAATCTTATCAATTCAAAGATTTAGAATTAATATTAAGGTAAGAACCAAGAACATATAAGACAATTAAGTGTGGCCTCAATTTTAGTAATCATTAAACTCAGTTTCATGAGACTTTCAATTATCTAAGTCAGTGATATACTTCACAAAAATTTTATAACAGATAAGCAAACCAAATTCTGTCGTGAATCAAATTTTTTAATAAGTAATAAATCACAATTATTAATTTCAACCTAATTTTGTTTATCTACAATATAAATTTTAATCTATCAAAAAAAAAAACAATCATAAGTATTTTATTTTTATAATTCAATCTCATGATTAAAAAACTTGCTATTAAAATAACTCAAAGTCATTCTTTATGAATGTCGGGCTATCTTAACTCTTATGTTTTTAGAATATTCCCAAAACTAATTAATAAATAAAATAAACACGATTGCATGTGTGGACTTGGCAAACATGGCTAGATATTTTCATCAAGGCATTGGATTGTAATTTTGTAAATATTCCGTTAAATGGATTTTTAAATTAACAGGTCAATCGTGCACCTTTGACAAACCCAATCAATACTCAAATACTCGTCAAATCGGATGTTGATTTGATACTGCATCGCAGTGCCAGTGCATTATGAGACTTCTTTAGAGAAGACTTTGTTTTGTTGTTAATATTAAGTTATTAATATATATAGATGATAATTATATTTTTTAACTGTATTATTTATTTATATTATATATATATATTTATATTTTATATATATATATTTATATATTTTTTAAAAATATTTATATTTAATGATAAAGACGTTTATATTTTGTATTATTAAAATTTAAAGTTATGTATATTATATTTTCATTTGTACAATAAAATTTTGAACTTAAATTTTATTATAATTATTTAGAAAAATGATAAATACTTTTTATACTAATTATAAATATTTATAAATTTACATATAAATAAATTATCTATTTAATATAAATATTTTTTATATATAAATAAAAAATAAAAAATATAAAGCGTAAAAATAAATTTTTATTTAACATATTAGTATGAACTTCTATAATATAATAACTATAAGAATATTAGATTCATCAACTGGTGTGTTGCGTTGCACGGTTCAACGCATGTGAGACGCACAGAATCTGAATCCACATCAAACCCAATACGCACGCAAACAGCTTCCACATTGGGTTAATATTAGATATATGTATATATAATATATGCTCCAAAAAGCCCAAACATTTTGAAATCAGAGAGAATGGAGGCTTCCATTTAGAAAAAAAATGGAGATGATTCCTTGATTTTCTCTCTCTTCAGTCAGCATAGAAGTTGACAAACGTCACCCTTTGTCTCCCTTTCACTCCCCCCCCCCTCTCTCTCTCTCTCTCTCTCTCTCTACACAGACACTCTCTTTCTCTCTCTCTCTACACCGAGGGTTTGTTCTCTTCCTCGCTCGCCCTTTTAGAAGAAAAATCTGTCTCATTCGCCGAATTCTAGGGTTTCCCGACAGCAAGAACAAGTGCGCCTCCATTTCTAAGGTAGCTTACCTCGTTCTCTCTCTCTTCCCCTCTCTTACTCGAACTCCTTGACTCTAGGGTTTACCTACGAAATCCATGGAAAACCGAATCGGTATCTCAAATTGTTTCATGAACAGCTAAAGAACTTCTACTAGGTCCTAATCCTGAAATTTTTGGCCTGCCCGCTCTCCTCATTTCGATTTCGATTGTTCTTTCCCTCACATTGTGCTTGAAAGTAGACGGTACCTGTTTATTACTGCTTAGTTTGGCCAAATGTTGTCTTTCTGACGAACAATCTACTGTAAGCTTGATTTGTTACGAATTTGGCAGATAAAATATACTTCCTCTTGTAAATTTGGTATTTTTTTCCGCATTCTGAACAAACAGATTGCATATTATGTTCAGATTTTGAGATTTACATCAGTTAGTACAAGATTTGTATCTTTTGCTTAAGATATCTCATCACAGTTTCATGAGCTTTCCAAATCCTTTATTTACTTGAAACTTGGTGTGCTGGTTCCAATTGTGGAGAGTTTGCAAATTTCAAAATATTAGTTGTATTGCCTTCCACTGGTTCGTTTGGTGATTGTCTTATTTTCCTTTCAAGCATGTCCTTTTTTCAGCTACGTAGGTGTTTTTGGTTTGTGGTTTTTTTGTTCTCTGCTGAATCTTTTTTTTTTGTGTGTCCCTTCCAGCATGTCAGATTATTTTCTAATTGTGGTTTTAAAATTTTATTCATTATAGGTTTGCAGTTCCACAATTAATGGCTTAAAGATTTTATTAGAGAGAGAGAGAGAATTGGGATGGAAGCTGAGAGGCACCAAAAGGTGGTGCTTGCGTGTAGCATATGTGGTGCCATTTTCTCTCTCCTTGCTTCTCTTAGCTTCTGGCTTCTGTGGACCGTCAATTGGAGACCCTGGCGCATATACAGGTAAGTTGCATGATTGTATTTTTTTTCTCTAAGTTTATTAATGAAATGTAAAGGCACTTCCTTTTATCTGCTTATTATTATTTTATTATGCTGTGGCTGTTTCGTGCTTTTGGGGCTTTTGCAAAGAGTTTAAGGATGACCGGCAATTTTTAAAGGCATTTCCTCTTTATATTTAATGACGTTGCAACATTTTGTCAGATACAAAACATTTATATTCTCAAATTAGTCTTAACAAAGACGCGTTATCATTTAAAACTCTTTTCTAGAAAGGATGAAACAAGTTCTTCAGTTAATTCCCCTGATAAATTGTGTGCAGAGTTCTAACTGTCTCATGTTGTTTTAATTTTCTAATTTTTTTTATTTTTGTTTCCGTATTCTTTCTGAATAATAGGGTATGGTTGCAACAGAATCTCTAACACTTTATAGCGATTTTTTATGATTAATGCCAATTATAGGAGTACAGAATAAAACGTTACTGTAATATAGTGTTTTTTTAATGATTAAGCCAAATATAGGAGTATAGAATATAACGTTACTTCAGTAGGTGCTATGAACAGAAGCAAATCATAGATAGATAAATTGGCGGATAAAGTTCTAGCGCATTTAATAAACCTGAGAATCTTCAATTAAAATATGTCACGCCATTTTGAAAAAAAAATGGCACTTAGTGCTCAGAGATTATTCATTACCATTTCCGTTTTTTCCGTACATAGTACATTTAATTTTGTCGTTTATTTAATTTTGTCATTTATCTATGTAGCTGGATATTTGCAAGGAAATGGCCTGGATCAGTACAGGGCCCACTACTAACTTTAATATGCACCATTCTGAGCATAGTCGCTTGGGTAGTGGTGATATCTCCTGTTGGGGTGGTGATAACATGGGGAAGTGTTCTTATTTCTCTTCTGGAGAGGAATATTATAGGCATGGCTGTGATTATGGGTGGTACAGCACTTCTGCTGGCCTTCTATTCCATTATGCTCTGGTGGAGAACTCAGTGGCAAAGCTCAAGTATGCATTTCTTTTTATATTTTTTGTTCATTTATTGTGTTATTTGTGTGGTAGTAGAAGTTAAAGTTGCCAACCGTTGTTTATATACACATAAGCCAAGCAAAGAAGAAGAGGATAGGGTTTCTTCACACTTTTTAAAGTCATTCCTTAATGGTGCTGGCTTTGTACCACTACATATTCATGTTCCAGTACTATAATGGCCGAGTTCTGGTTTCTTATCTCCTGTTTTTATCATTATCTTTTTGTTTTAGTTGATTATATACTTCTTGATGCAGGAGCTGTGGCGTATCTACTTCTATTGGCAGCATCTCTCCTCTGTGCATATGAGCTGTGTGCTGTTTATGTCACAGCTGGTGCCAGTGCATCACAGAGATACTCTCCTTCTGGATTTTTCTTTGGTGTTTCTGCTATAGCACTAGCCATCAACATGCTGTTTATCTGCAAGATGGTCTTCAGTGGTAATTAGAACCTTAATATTAGTTGATAGTATGAGAAGCTCTTGTTGTTGTCATTTGACAGTTTGCATGCAGTATTCTGCAAATTGTTTATATAGATTTTAAAATTTATTATTGTTGCAATTACCATCCAACTTCACTAAAATAGTTGCAAATAGTATCATTCCAGAGATTGATGCCAGGAGAAGTTCAATATCTCAAGTATTGGAACTTTTGCCGTTCATTATACTAGGCAACTTATTCTTTAAGTCCATTTAATATAAAGCAAAGAAATTTATATTTTCAGTTCGGAGTCTCTATGTTTGTTTTTTATTAGAAAGTGTTTTGGTTAACTCAAGATAAAAAGTACCAATTAAAGTATTGTTTATTGTCTAAAACTCAACATTGTCTTGACGTGTTGTTTGCAAACAGTGCACAAAGTATTGACTAATTTTTTTGAATAAGAGAAATATTGGTATTTTGGAAGATGAGGTAAATTGTTCAATTTATTTGCAAAAACTCCTCAGCATACAATTACTTTGATCTATTACTGATGTTAACTCTTGTGGATGTTTGGCAGGAAGTGGATTTGATGTGGATGAGTATGTGAGGAGGTCGTATAAGTTTGCTTATTCTGACTGTGTTGAAGTGGGGCCTGTTTCCTGTCTACCAGATCTGCCTGATCCGAACGAACTATACATGAGGAAATCAACGAGGCAAGTATTATGCACTGCCATTTTGCTTTGTGTCCTTTAACTTTAAAATCTAGGGATTGTATAATTTTATGGAGAAGTTTTCAGCATGCTGTCACTAGCACAATACACATAATGTTCAACCTATTCTTTTGCATATTAATTGTGAAAAGTTTGGTTTTCTAATTACCAGTTGAGCAAACTTTTGAGTTAAATCTGAAACTCTTTAGTTTTTGCATGTTAATTGAGCAAAGTAGCAAAGCAGGCAATGAAATGATGCAGTAAAATCCATGATGTATCTGCACGTAGACAACACTATTTATTTTACTTGGCACCTCTTAATTCTTAATCCATTTTTGAGATACGATGTCCAACTATTTTTGTAACAGGGTTTTACATTTGGGGCTTCTTTACATTGGTTCATTGGCCATACTCATCATGTACTCCTTTTTGTATGGTTTAACTGCGAAAGAATCTAAATGGCTCGGGGCTATTACTTCATTTGCTGTCATTGTTCTCGGTAAGGTTTTTTCTCGTGTACATATTCGATTTTTAGATGCTCCATTTTACTTATTTCTATCCCTTCTGTTATTTTTTGTCAGACTGGAATATGGGATTATGCTTGTTTAAATTTGAGTTGCTTAAAAGCCGGGTGGTTGCTCTATTTGTGGCGGGCACTTCTAGAATCTTCCTTATATGCTTTGGAGTGAACTACTGGTTAGCATTCTTATATGCACTTTAAAAACCTACTTTTTGGTTTCCTATGGAAGAACTGGCGACTTCTATAAACACATGATGGAAGTATTGAGAGAAGTGTTTGCAACTAAATGGTTACCAATAACGCAAAACTATTTTAGCAAGTTTTTTACATAAGATCCTTCAATGTATGCAGCAAAAGATGAATAAACTGGCACATAAGTGATCTGAAGTAGTCTGTTCCCTGAATGATATGCAACTGAATTCACAGACATGTTCCCTGTTAAATGAAACCCAACCAATTGTCAAAATACTCTTCTAAGCCACCAAGAAAAAAGAAAATATTGGTGGAAGTTCCGTTCAGAAAATTGCACTAAGTTTTCTACACTACAATTGACACTTACATTTGCAACTGACAGCCAACCTTTTTGTTCTTTTTTTTTTAGAATTTAAATAGTATTCATCTTAGTTAAATTGTCTTATCACCTGTTTATACAATCTTAATTCTGACATTTGTAGCATTAATGGTTTGAAAATTGCCTTTGCTGTAGTTAGGAATGAAAAAAAAGATAGCTCAATCAGTGATAAGGATAAAATTTTTACCATTAAATGAAATATGTACCTTTGAAAATTGTCTTGATAATTAGGAGTGAAGCAAATGTGAGAATCTTCGGTGTTTATCTGCAATCAGGGCATATTGTAAGGGTGAACAAAAAAAAGAAAAACCAAAGGACTTGGCAAAATGTCCCAAGTGTTTTCTTGTTGCTTACGACTGAACTTGCAGGTATCTGGGCCACTGTATCAGCTATGCTTTCGTAGCATCTGTCCTCTCAGCTGTTGCTGTCTCTCGCAGACTCTCTGTATCCAGCCCGTCAGCAGCGCGAATTGATGCCTTACGCAGTACTGTGGTTCGTCTCCGTGAAGGCTTTCGCAGAAGGGGCAACAGCACCTCTTCCAGCTCATCAGAGGGATGTGGTTCAAGCATCAAACGCAGCTCTGGCAGTGTTGATGTGACACAAAATAGTAACTTCTGCACGAATGACTCCATGCCATTTGGCCGGTCAAACAGCTGTCAGGAGGGCACAAGCCATGACAAGAACCTTTCAGAGAGTGGCTGTGCTAGTCTGGCACAGCGGAGTAGCTCGTGCAGATCTGTTTTACAGGATCCTGACATACTGGTATCTGATTTTACGAGTGTCTCGACTGCAATGTCATCGAATAACCAGCTGTTAGATTTAAATCTTGCTGCGGTGTTTCAAGATAAGCTTAATGACCCAAGAATCACTTCTATGTTGAAAAAGAGGGGCGCACAAGGGGATATAGAATTAATTAACCTACTTCGAGACAAAGGCTTAGACCCAAATTTTGCATATATGCTTAAAGAAAAAGGTCTTGACCCGAAAATTCTCTCTCTTTTGCAAAGGAGTAGTTTGGATGCAGATAGAGACCATGTGGAGGGTCCAGAGGCTGCCACAGCAATTGATGTGGCAGATTCTGATAGGCTGGATACAACAATGAATAACCAGATTTCACTGTCAGAGGAACTCAGGAGGAGTGGTTTCGAGAGTTGGTTGTATGTATCTAGGTATTTGTTTCACCAAATTGCAGGTAGCCCAGAGAGAGCTCTAGTTCTTTTTACCGTGGTTTTTATTGCAGAAACTATAACTCTGGCTCTTCACAGGCCACATCCAGTTAAAGTCATTAATGCTACTCATGAACAGGTGAGAATTTATTTATTTGTTGCCGTTTTGCCGCACAAATTGTGCTTTGCTTCTGTTTTTTCATTAAGTTTATGTGACTGGTGTTTTCATGATTTAAAATTGTAGTTTGAGTTTGGTTTATCAGTACTTCTGCTATCGCCGGTGGTTTGTTCTATAATGGCTTTCTTGTGGTCCCTACATGCAGAAGAGATGACTATGACTTCAAAGCCTCGCAAGGTGATTTAAATGTGTTTCTTACAATTGATATACGAAACCATTTCTGGACTGTGAACACGGATTTCTTTTTTCCTCTTGTATTTTGAAATTTATGTAAGAACGTTATTCTGATGACCGTATTTCCTGGCAGTATGGTTTCATAGCATGGCTGTTGAGCACTTGCGTAGGTTTGCTTCTTTCTTTCTTAAGGTACAGGCCTAATATTATCTTTTACTTGCCTTTTAATAATATCATCTTTTGGTAATCCTATTCTTTTTTGTGGCTTATTCCAGCAAATCATCAGTTATATTGGGATTGTCACTGACGGTACCTCTTATGGTGGTGTGCCTTGCTTTTGCAATTCCAATATGGATTCGGTGTGGCTATCGGTTCTGGGTTCCACCGTCTGAGGTTGAAACCCGCACAAGCAGCCATGAGACACCAACTACTAAGGAGGTGAATCCTTTTCTAAACTTAGCATTTGCAAAAGTTGGGATGTTCTATGTACTAGTAGACCCTCTTTTCATGTACTTTTACATCTCTATGGTAATATTATGGTTCAGCATTAAAAAACACAAGTATGATCCTTGTAGTGTAAATATTACTGTTTTTGAAGCTTCAAGATCACAGATGCAAATATAGAAAATTGCAGGGTTGTATTTTCTAAATCTTTATCTATTTTTAATGGCTATGTCAGCGGCTTCTCCTTGTGGCTACTGTAATAGCATTTGCTGCCTCAGTTATTGGGCTGGGGTTAATAGTATCTGCTAAGCCACTAGATGATTTGGGGTACAAGGGATGGGATGGAGACAGCAAGAGCCCTCACTCTCCGTATGCCACCTCCATGTTTCTCGGCTGGGCTCTCAGTGCTGCTATTGCACTTCTGTTCACTGCCATTTTGCCCATTGTTGCTTGGTTTGCCACTTACCGGTTTACCCTTTCCTCTGCTCTTTGTGTTGGCTTATTTACTGGTAAGTTCACTAGCTCTGTTTATAACATATCATACACATTATAGGCCTTTCAACACGAATGAAAAGTTACTCTTGACAAAAAATGTGTAAAACTGTAAAGTGGAACTGGGGAACTTTATTAGGAAAACAGACAAGATTTGCCCGAATAAAGTTGGTATACATGGCCAACAATTTATGTGGATTCAAGTTCGTGGTGGCTGTTTGGGCAGCAAAAATCATTTATTCTCCTTTTACTTATTTCTTCTCATTTGTCACGTGTAGTTGTCTTGGTGTCATTTTGTGGAGCATCATACTGGGGAGTAGTGAATTCACGGGAAGACAAAGTTCCACTGAAGGCTGATTTTCTTGCAGCCCTTCTTCCTTTGATTTGTATTCCTGCCATATTCTCACTGTTTACTGGCCTCTACAAATGGTTAGCACTCACTTTCTTTCTTTTTTTTAGCTGTCCTACTTTTGCTCCCCAGGAGCTAATATTCTTACTTTAATAAAAAAAAAATCTCAGGAAGGATGATGATTGGAAGTTATCTCGAGGGGTATATGTGTTTGTTGGCATTGGATTCCTTCTCCTGGTCGGTGCAATCTCAGCAGTAATAGTTACAATCAGGCCTTGGACAGTAAGTCTGTTGTAATCACTAGGTTATTAACATACTTACGGTACTTGTATGCTATGAAAACTATTTTCTTTTATGTTATTTTCAGGTTGGGGTTGGATTTCTGTTGGTTGTTTTTCTTCTGGTATTTGCAATCGGAGTTACGCACTTCTGGGCCTCTAACAACTTCTATTTGACAAGAACTCAAATGATGCTTGTTTGTTTCATTGCTATTCTTCTTGCATTGGCTGCTTTCTTGCTAGGACTTTTTGAAGGTACTTACCTTTCCAAAGAAATAATGTCATCAATTGTTTTCCATTGTCTTAGTATTAGCGAAGGTTCTAAATCACCGTTATCTTACTTGATTTAGGAAAACCGTTTGTTGGTGCATCTGTCGCTTACTTCTCCTTCCTCTTTCTTCTTACTGGAAGGGCGCTGACTGTATGTTATTAGATCTATAATTATTTCTTGTAACAGTAATAATTCTTTGCTCTTGTAATGGCCTTGGTTGCTATTTATCATCTGTAGGTGCTTCTCTCTCCGCCTATAGTTGTATATTCCCCTAGGGTATTACCTGTTTATGTTTATGATGCTCATGCTGATTGTGCCAAAAATGTCAGGTTAGTCTCTCCTCCCTTCCAAATCCCTCCCCTCTCTTTCCGTGCTTATTTTTTTTCCCTTTAGTTGCTGCTTATTTCTTTTGACTCTTTTGTCATTACATAACTTGAAATGCAGTCATTCATTTCTTCTGCTATATGGGATTGCCTTGGCAACTGAAGGATGGGGTGTGATAGCAAGTTTAAAATTATACCCACCATTTGCGGGAGCTGCTGTATCAGCCATCACACTTGTTGTTTCCTTTAGCTTTGCTGTTTCTCGTCCTTTTCTATCTCTCAAGGTTCGTTAAGTTTGGGTATTGGTGCATTTTTAGTTAAGGTTTTTATGTGAAATATTTACCGACTGGCCTTGACCGTCTATAACTAGATGATGGAAGATGCGGTGCACTTTCTTAGCAAGGATACAATTGTGCAGGCAATATCTCGGTCTGCAACCAAGGTATAATATTTCAGTATATAAAAGTATTATTGTATAGTATGTTATGTGTTGAACATTTTACTGAAGCTGATTCATATCTAAGAGAACCTTATATAATATTTTCTTCTGATTCCTTTATTGTGAAACAGACTAGAAATGCTTTATCTGGAACATACTCTGCTCCACAGCGATCTGCCAGCTCAGCAGCTCTTTTGATAGGAGATCCAGCCGTTTCCCGTGACAGGGCTGGGAATTTTGTTCTTCCTAGGGCTGATGTTATGAAACTCAGAGACCGCCTAAAAAATGAAGAAGTAGCTGCAGGTTGCTTTGGTTGTGGCTTTTTTAGGCCTGGTATTGCCTACCTGCACGATTCTCCTGCTGACATGGACCACAGGAGGCAGATGTGTGCTCATGCACGGATATTGGCTTTAGAAGAGGCGATAGATACTGAGTGGGTGTATATGTGGGACAAATTTGGTGGCTATTTGCTTCTTTTGCTTGGATTGACTGCTAAGGCTGAACAAATACAAGTATGAATTTTATACTCTCTCTCTTTTTCCAAAAACTTGGCGGAGGCTGCCAAGGGTGACTTCTATACTCTCTCTCCCTCTGTCCATCTCTCACACATGCTGTGTATCAGCTGCAACCTGGGGATTCCAGTAAAAATAGTAAATTCACTTGGTTTTATATGAAGGTGCTTGTAAGTACAAAAGTGCCAACTTCCAGGTCCTTGTTTTGCTATTAGAGAGGATTGTATAATCATACATATTTCATGTGCTGTCATAAAGAGTTCTTCTGCCAGAGATGATTATATTCATTATTTTGACTTTTTGGTAGGATGAGGTAAGGCTGAGGCTGTTCCTTGATAGTATTGGTCTCTCCGATTTGAGTGCAAAAGAAATAAAGAAGTGGATGCCAGAGGACCGGAGGCAGTTTGAGATTATTCAGGAAAGGTTGGTCTCTATTTACTCTTGTTCCTTTGGTTTGTTTGCTGTCCGTGACATTACTAGTAGTTTTTTTTTTGTCAAAAAAAAAGGACATTACGAACAGTTTTCATTATGAGAGTTCTTATTTGTACTTACTGAAGTTTGATGGAATGAAAAATAATATTCATCTTATTGGAGAAATGAAGTTAATATTCATGCAATTTGTCATAAATCTTATTTGCAGCTATATAAGGGAAAAGGAGATGGAGGAAGAGTTGTTGATGCAGAGAAGAGAGGAAGAAGGGAGGGGGAAGGAAAGAAGAAAAGCTCTCTTAGAGAGAGAGGAGCGAAAATGGAAAGAGATAGAGAGCTCTATCCTTTCTTCCATGCCAAATGTTGGGAGCAGAGATGCTGTAGCCATGGCTGCAGCTGTTAGAGCGGTAGGTGGTGACTCAGCTCTTGGAGACTCCTTTGCTAGGGAACGTGTGTCAGGCATCGCCAGACGGATTCGCAGCTCCCAGCTGGCACGCCGAGCTGAGCAGGTATTTTTATATCGGAATGATTCATGCATCTATGCTCTCTCTACACAGCATTGATCCATTGTTATATTGATGCTAAACAAGAAAGATCTAACATGCCCCTTGAAACCAGAGAAATATATGACATTATCTCCTCTCCTGTTTCTTTAAGTATGCTTTAATGGCCCTTTCACCTTCTTTATTTACATAGATGTTAACAGTGACATATTATGGTTCATTTTAATTCTTAAATTGGTACAAGGGCTATGTATGATCCAATGTTCTTTTTTCTTCTTCTTATATATAGTAGTACGTAGAGTTAGGCTATTGTTAAAACATTTATATTTCCACTGAAAGACAGATGGTCTTTTCCTTTCATGTATCTATGATAATTCGTTGTTTTCTAAGGTCATCATATATAGTGCTCCTTGGCCAAGGCCTTTTCATGTTGTTTAGAATGTTCATAATTGCTTTATTAGTTTATTATTATAATTCATTTTAATAAGTACCAAGTATTGTTGCATGGACTAGCTGGCAACGTTTAGGTCATATGATACATAGTGCTTACTGCTTTTGGTACAGCACTTGAAACTATCTATTATTTTGGGTCTCATCAGAGCTGTCATTGCCTCCTGGAGTTGAGAAATATTTAAAAAAGGAGTAATTGAAAAACATCAAAACCCTATGAAGCATAGAGTGATAATTCCAGGATGAGGTCTTGTGACTTTTGTAATATTGGAAGCATTTATGCCCTTCTTTTAGACCTTTTGTCTTTTCTCGGTTTGCTTATTGTTTAATTGTAAGTTTCGGCTTTAGCTTTCCTTCAGCATCTAAGAAAAGAAAAGATTATGAACAATCTGCTGTTATTTGAACAGGCTGGGATCGAAGGAACAGTCTGCGTGTTAGATGATGAGCCAAGAACCACTGGGAGGGATTGTGGGGAGATTGACCTGAAATTGTGTCGAACCCGCAAGGTCACCTTCTCCGGTGCTGTCATGGTCCAGCCTGATTCAGGCCCAGTCTGCCTGCTGGGCACAGAATTCGAGAAGAAGATGTGCTGGGAGATACTGATTGCAGGTGCCGAGCAGGGCATGGAGGCTGGGCAGGTTGGCTTGCGACTTGTGACAAAAGGACAGAGGCTTACTACTGTTGCTAAGGAGTGGAATATCGGCTCCACTAGTATCGCTGATGGAAGGTAATGCAATGTCAATTTTTCTTTTCATTTTCATGATAAATAGAAGGATATGGTTTTTTAAAGATGTGATTTCATATTTTATTTTTTCATCAGACTTTGCTAATTATATTGGATATTTCATACTTCAAAGTAATACCATATATTTGCCACATTTGTGACTAACATATATCATTCTCTGGGATTTTTTTCAATTAGTGTCAGCTGTTTGATTAATGTATTAATACAGGTATTCTTAAAATATTCCAAATTGCCTGTCAACTCTAAAGAGCAGTTTTCCTAATCCGAAATTGGAGCAAATCCAACCTGGAGGATTACATTTGGGTTCAACTTCTATGTCCATTTGGAATTTACATAATCTAATTTTTAGGTTTTAGTGTAAACATGGTCTGCGATTGCAGATATACCCAATAATATATGTTGAATGTTCATTTTCATCACTTGTTCTCAAAATCTTTTCCATTTCTTTGTAGGTGGCATATTGTGACAGTAACCATTGATACAGAGCTTGGTGAGGCAACCTCATACATAGATGGCAATTATGATGGGTACCAAACTGGGTTACCCCTCCCACAGAATAGCAGCATATTTGAAGCTGGAACCCACATCTGGGTTGGTGTCCGGCCACCAACTGACCTAGATGCATTTGGGCGTTCAGACAGTGAGGGTGCAGGTTGCAAGATGCATATAATGGATGCATTTTTGTGGGGCCGATGTTTGACTGACGATGAAGTGGCTGCATTCCATGCCACGATGGGACCATCAGAGGACGAGCTGTATGAGTTGCCAGAGGATTCATGCTGGCATGGCGGTGAATCTTCTAGGGTAACCTTTTCTTGCTCACTTTATTTATTTAGGACTTCTATTTGTTTTATATTCCCTAGGACCATTCAAATGGGCCTCCTGTACCTGTGTTATATAGTTGCACTGGTATGATGATCTTATTTTCTGTGCAAATTCATGGGAATCCAAAAGGAAAACATTCTCCACTTGTAATTAAGCATGGCATGGAAATTTTTTTTTGTTTTCTTCTGACAGCCCATAAACAAATATCATGAAGACATCCATGTGTCTCTTTCCAGCATAGTAATTTCAAGTCTGGGCGCTGCTTGACACTAAGCTTATAATGTGTGGAACAGTCGGAAAAGAAAAAATGTCCCTTCTGATAATAAAATTAGAAAAAAAAATGAATTCCTTTTCCTGTTATCTGTTAAATCTGCACACATTTTCACTTCTTTTTTTCAGGTTGAAGAGTGGGAGATTGAGGAGACAAACTATGAGATGTATGAGCGGGAGGATGTAGAATGGGATGGCCAATATTCTAGTGGTAGAAAAAGGTCCGGTCGTGAAGGAGTTGCAATTGATGTAGATTCACTTACAAGAAAGCTCAGAAAACCACGGTATGAGTCACAAGAGGAGGTGACCAGGCGCATGCTCTCAGTTGAAGCAGCTGTGCGAGACTCCCTTCTTGCCAAAGGAGAGAATCACTTCACCGATCTTGAATTTCCTCCAAATGACCGCTCACTTTTTGTTGACCCAGCTAATCCGCCACTAAAATTGCAGGTATACTATTTGACCTGGGGTTTATACTGAAATGTAGAACATGAAATTTGATTGGGTGATGATATAAATACTGCCTCTTTGTTCTATATTTGTTAATATTTGTTATGAATTATTGAATAGGTTGTTTCGGAGTGGTTGAGACCCACTGATATCGTGAGAGAGAGTTGCATTGTCTCTAGGCCATACTTGTTTTCTGGTAGTGTTAATTCTTCTGATGTTTGTCAGGTATTGATTTTTCTTTTACAGCAGTTAAGCACAAACGCTCAAATTGCTGTTTCCTGCATTATAATTTTATGTGTTTTCTTTCCATATTTCCAGGGTCGACTGGGAGACTGTTGGTTTCTAAGTGCTGTTGCAGTTTTGACTGAGATGTCCCGCATATCCGAAGTCATAATTACACCAGAGTTCAATGAAGAGGGAATCTACACCGTCCGATTTTGTATTCAGGTAATGGTCAGTTAATAATTGAAGAGAGGTTTTGGATTAGATCGTCCTTTGAGAATTACTGATTCCTCTTTATCTCTAGGGTGAGTGGGTCCCTGTTGTGGTAGATGATTGGATCCCGTGTGAATCTCCGGGGAAGCCTGCCTTCGCAACTAGCAAGAAAAGAAATGAACTCTGGGTCTCAATTTTGGAAAAAGCCTATGCTAAACTTCATGGCTCTTATGAGGCTTTAGAGGGAGGTCTGGTGCAAGATGCATTGGTGGATCTGACAGGTGGGGCTGGAGAGGAGATTGACATGAGGAGCCCCCAGGCACAGCTTGATTTGGCAAGTGGTAGGCTGTGGTCTCAGCTGTTGTATTTTAAACAGGAAGGTTTTTTGCTTGGTGCTGGGAGCCCTTCTGGCTCCGACGTGCATGTTTCCTCAAGCGGCATTGTTCAAGGTCATGCGTACTCAATTTTGCAGGTATGCCCCTCATTAAGCGTTAAGTTAGTACACTGGAAGTGTTAATGTACATGGGTGAAAGGAGAGGTCCAGTGCCACTGCCTTGTGGTGAATATATTGGCAATGGATCCTTCCTTGAAAGAAATTATATGCCGTGTTATTCAAATTATACAATTTATCAAAAGCATTTGTATTTTAATCAAAGATATGTCTGATCAAAAGGGGAGGAGGCAAAATAATATAATATACACATTGGATGTGTGCTACCTGTAGTTTTCTTAATTTTTGGCCTGAAAACATGTGTTTGTTTTAGGTAAGAGAAGTAGATGGTCACAAGCTAGTTCAGATACGAAATCCATGGGCAAATGAGGTGGAGTGGAATGGCCCTTGGTCTGATTCATCGCCTGAATGGACTGACAGAATGAAACATAAACTCAAGCACACCCCTCAGGTAAATCAAATGGTTTAATAATTGATAATAATATGACATTGTCATCAATGATCCCTAGTGACCTGTCTCTATCTTTTACATTTTGATTTGTTACAGTCAAAGGATGGAATATTTTGGATGTCATGGCAAGATTTCCAGATCCATTTCAGATCTATATATGTCTGCCGGGTATATCCCGCAGAGATGCGGTATGCAATCCATGGCCAGTGGCGCGGTTACAGTGCTGGGGGCTGTCAAGATTTTGACACCTGGCATCAGAATCCGCAGTTCCGCCTCAGGGTCACTGGTCCAGAAGCATCTTCACCCATTCACGTCTTCATAACCCTCACTCAGGTATGGGGAAAATATTTCAGTACAGGTGCAAAAAATATGAAGATGGCCAAGTCTGGCAGGTTTGGATTGAACCAAATCACTTGGATGTGAATGACATTGTAGGAAAATGTTGATTTTGGGTCTCCCATTACATGGCTCAAAACAAAATCAATTTAGTTTTTAGTATTGTAGTTCGTGATCAATTCAGGTCCTAGGTCAGACGTGATTGCTGGTGAGTCATGCAGTTGTTGGGTTGGGTTATGATTTCAGTATTCTTACCGTGTCTTGATTTCTCTACTATTTTGATAACAACACTGGTACATACCATTTGCTACTGACTATATGCTGATATAGTTCTTTTATTTCTCCCTCTCCATGCACCCACATTCACAAAATTCTTTATATGTATTCTCACACCAGAATATTCGTCTCCATCTCATATTCATTTTAATTACAGGGAGTTGGTTTCTCAAGAAAAACAAATGGGTTTAGGAACTACCAGTCAAGCACTGACTCCATGTACTATATCGGTTTGCGGATCCTAAAAACCCGTGGTCGCCGTGCTGCATACAACATATACCTGCATGAGTCGGTTGGTGGTACAGATTATGTCAACTCCAGAGAAATCTCATGTGAATTAGTACTAGAGCCATATCCAAAGGGATATACTATTGTGCCAACCACCATCCAACCTGGAGAAGAAGCACCGTTTGTTTTGTCAGTTTTCACTAAAGCTTCTATCAAGCTAGAAGCAATATGAGTCGATGGGATATATTTTTGGAGGGAGAGAATCATCTCTTTGGTCAGCATGAGGTGGGTCCACTTTGCACATATATATGGTCTCAAATATATGTTAAGGATTGAACTGTGACAATACTTCTTTGCATGGAGGTGGAAATTTCATGTGGCTGAGGCCCTTGTGGGCACATCTTTAGCAGTCAGGGTCTGGTGCACATGAGAAACTAGCATGGTTCATACCTGGCTCAACAGGAAAGATCGCCTGTGTAAATAGCAACAGTTGTTAGGGTTTTGAAAAGATGTGGCTCCCAACTGTGGTATAGGAGTAGATAAGGTTTTAACTTATTTGTACATAGCAAAGGCTGGTAACAAGGGAAGTTAGAGAGAAAAAAAAAGTAGCATGGTTGCGTAGTTTGTAGAATTGTAGTTGCTTGTCAATCAGTGTCTGGTATTGTTAGGTTGTTTTTAATTTTGGATAGTTAATTCTTTGGAGGCAGAAATTGGGTGGGAACCTTGTGTAGTTGCGTCTATCTGTCCTAATTTTATCCTTTCTTCAGACAATAACTTAGAAATAGCTCAATCCAAATTTTGAATGTTTTCAACATTTTTTTTTTCGATTTGTGCATTAATGACGTTGGATGGCCAAGAAAATGAATTACTAAACTTAATCTGCTACAAATCCAAAACTTTAAAGAATACTAAAAGCGGAGTGCTAAATATTAGCCAAGAAAAATTCACTTAATACAAGGTTTGTTTCTTTTGTTTTAAAAATTGTGCAAGTAGATCTTTTTAATTTCCCGCGGTTTACTTTTTTTCTGAACGAAAAAAAAGTTTGCCCCATGTTAAATGATACTTTTTGGACAATCAAAATCATTTTTCGTACTAAAATATTATCTATAAGTTGTTATAAACAGTTAAACGGTGTATGACTCTCAAGGAATAAATATTCTAATTAAGTGGTGCAATCCATATCCAGCTGCTCTTGTTGACTTGTCGCAACATCTTGCAATCAAGCCAGAGAATTAAAAAAATAGCACGGCGTGTCAAAATACGGTATGATACTATATGTATCAGAGGCAGCACGATACGATACAGCGTGTCAATATGTATCGTGTTATGTGTGTCGTGTCGTTGTCCGCATCGTGTCCGGTTTTTCTCACTGTAGACACGTATGGATAAGGGAGGCAATACAGCACAACACAGTACAAGATATGCATAGATACGGTATGGGAACACGCGTAGGTACGGGTAGGTACGGCACGGATAGACACGCATAGGCACGGTTAGGCACGTTTAGCAGGGATAGGCCTATATAGCATGCACAAATTGTGAGCGTTGGATGTTGATCGGACGGTTGATTTTGTAATTTATTGGTGAGATTTTGTAATGGGATTAAAAAAGAGGGAAATTTTAAAAAATAAAATATTTTAAAAGTAATTTTTAAAAAAATTAAAATAATTTTTTTAATTTTTTAAAAATATTTTTCGGATTTTTCTAATTTTTTTGCAATTTTTACAAAATATTATTTTTTTCCAATTGTTTGTTTAATTTTTTTTAGTAGCAAATAAATTTAAAAATTTTGAATTTCTTATATTTTTTTAAGATTTTTCCGAATTTTTTACAATTTTTTTGGAATTTTTTTCCCACCAAACACATTTAGCACAGTTAAGGCACATGTAGCACAGCGTGTCAACTCAACGCGGTTAAGATACGTTACGTTTAGCATGACGTATTGAATCGATACGGTACGTGTAGCACGTCGTGATTTAATCGTGCCGTGCTTTATCCGTGCTGTGTCGCCCTCTCTCCATTTTTGACACGACACGGCACGCATGCTAAAAAAAAAAAATCAACCTTTCGTATCACGGTACGTCTTTGACACGACACGACACGACACGCACGATTTTAAAACTCTACAAGTCACTATCCTAATATTTGAGAGGATAGAAATTTAAGATGTATACTAAGCAAGTATATATTGAGTTTAGCTTTAATCTTTTTCTCGAAATGATCGTCCTCAAAAGTCTCGAAATGGGGTTCTTGAGACTATTTCGGATTTTTTTTTTATATAAAAGGGCTTAATCTTGACATCTATATTTTTTTTCATATTTTTCTTATGAGAATTAAGAGAGATAAAATTCATAACTATCCAATTTAGGCCTACACGTTAAGTCTCTTTGGGAATAAAAATTGTAACTCCGTTATTGTGGAATTTTTTACAATTGTATGGATTTGTAAGAATTTTGATTCTTGTTGAAGATGCATCCGGCTTCAAGCTTTAAACCAACCTGCTAGCTCTAATATAAAATAGCGTTCTACATTCTTTTTATCGTGAAAAATAGTTATTGAATAAAAAAAATTAGATGTTTACAATGGGAAAAAGTTTCTAAAAAATATTTTTTTCATTCAGCTATTTTTATTGCAAATATTTTTTTTTCAAAATACCAAAAATGTGTATTATAATAAACCACGCAGTAATTAATGTAGAAAAAAAAATATAATAGTATAGTATTATTTTAAGAGTTAAATTGAACCTTAGATATATGGCAATCATATTTCTTTTAAGAGGGATTCCACTGATAAAAAAAAATTTAATATTTGGATGAATCACAATCATTAATTTTGATTTGATTTTTTTTGTCTATAATATAAATTTTGATTTATAGCAAGATTAATCTTCTTTTAAGATAGATAAGGAGAGGAAAACAAAACTTACAGTCAAGAGTATAGATAACGTGACATAAATTGATAAATACATAACTAGAAAATTTGAAAACTATAAAAAAAGTATCCCATTTTTGCATCTCTAATGTATGGCTATATTATAAATAAGCAAGTATAAAAAAAAAGACAATAACTAACTCCTTTATTTCACAAAATACTTGTATCTCTAACCCATATTAAATAAAATTTTATTTGATAGCACGATAATTTAAAAATAACTAAAAAATAAAATTATTTATATAAAATGTGATAATAATTTCATCCTTCATTCACTTATTCCTTTTCCAAACAAAACCTTCAAAAAAAAAATGTATGGCCCAAAAATGGGGCCCAGCCGTCAGCCAGACCCATCTTTCAATTCCCAAACTCTGACACTGCCCCCAAATCTGACTTGAAATCTCTCTTCCGAATTCGGAATTCCGATCGTCAATCACACCCCCCCGATTCGGTAAAAAATTCGAAAACTCAAGAAACGTTAGCAGAGTCACTAGTCACTCACAAGCAAGCAACCAGAAGCGAGAAACGGCAACTCCCGACTGTGACTCGGAGAAATCAAGCTCCACCCGGTGCTTTATCTCCCCACACCCCCCCCCCCCCCCCTCTCCCCCGATTCAAGCGTCAAGAAACTAGGATAGAAGGTCGTAATTGTGATTTCGAAGTAGGTTACTTCCACAAGCAATCGATAGGGGTGACGTGGCGCCTTGCTCCGTCTCTGAGCGGAGCTGCTGAGTGAAGCAAAATGGCTGGTGAAGAGATAATAAACCTAGATTCAAGCTCCGAGGAGGAGGATGCACCTCAGGTCGAAATTGAGGAGAATAGCAACACGGTGGAGCAAGGTGAGATTCAAGAAGAAGGTTTGAATGAGATTGAACCAGGAGATGACGCGAATGTGGAAGACATGGATTTAGGAGATGATGTGGTTGTGGCGAAGCAATCTGTACTCAGTGCGAGTGCTGAGGTTGTCGCCAGTGGTCCCTCTTCTTCCACTGTAATAAAGTCTTCTACTGATATCGTTTTCGCCGATCAAACCCGTATCCTCTTTTTGTGCTGAGTTAACATTTCCTTAGATGTTCTTAATTTGTTGCATTGAGAAAGAATTGGACTAGATTAATCTTTTTAATATATCTTTGCTTGTGGTTAAGTTATGTTCGCTCCGGCCTTTCTTGATTTTTCCCTAATTATAGAGTGATAGCTACTAGAGGTGTGAAGAGGGCTCGTGTTGAATACACTGAAAATGATCCCTCGGTACGGGTTGTTTTCAGCTCCTTGACTAGGTATGTCTGTACTGTGTGTATTATTTAGTGAGCAAGTTAGTGTGCTCACGCGCATGTGTGTTGTGTGTGTACTTTGGTCAGATATTCAGTTAATGTGAGCTGTTAACAAAAGACCTACTTAAGTTCCCTTTCTTGTTTGTATTTATATTTGTTTCTTGGGATGTGTTGCTATTTAATTTAAATAATGGGGGTGTTTTTCGTGATTTCTTGATACCAGGGAAAGCAAGAGGAAGCTAATGGAATTAATGCAAGAGTGGTCCGAGTGGCAAGCTAAGCACCCCTCTTCATCTTCCTTGATGGTACAATTAAGTTTCCATTTGCTGCATATTTACTATTAGGCTCATTAATTAAATATAACAAGTTGCAAACTAGTTGGGAGTTGTATAGTTTCCAAACTTTTTTCTTTTTGCTTGAGAAGATTGAGGATGATGGTGTAAAAAAAATATATATTGAACTTGCATTTATAGTGGTCGAACCATGCCAGGACGGAAAACATCTTCACTAGATAGATTTCTTTTTTATATTGGCTCGTGTCATCGAAGAATGAAATGACTAAGATAGGTTTAGTTCCCCAGCCCGGAGCTACTCCACCATATCCTGAATTCAATGGTTTCAATAATTCATTTATAGGAGTTCATCCGTGTCCTTATCAGGAAGTATTTTCAATGGTTTCTGTAACCACAAGTTCTATTATATTAAATAATGATTGGTTAAGATTTGTTGGCTTTGTACACTATTCTGTTGTTTTTAAATAGTAGATCCATGCTGTTAATTGTGAAAAATATGGAAACAGCAGTATGAAATATATCTGCAAATTTCATTTAGATTTCAAAATTCAGTTGCAGTGAAGAGAGATAATTTGGAGTTGGTAGATTCTATTTTGTACATTTGTTTAACAGTTGTTCAGTCATGCTGTCAATATTGCTAGAAGCCAAGATCTTTTCAGGACCTACACACAATAGGTGTTGGCATGTATGGGAACCCTTATGTAATGGTTACCTAAGTTCATTTCCCAGTTTTAGCCCTCCTACTTTTCATGATGTTCAATTGATATTTGAACTTGACAGGAGACAAAAGAGGAAGCATTAGAAAGCGGGGAAGAGATATACTATCCAGCATTGCATGTCGGCTCAAGCACATCTAAAATTTCTACCATGGTATGCTTTTTGTTTATGTCACACTAACCACTAGGTGAATTTTACATTTTTAGACTCCAATTATTTATCCTTGTCATCCTTCTTTCAAGAAAAATTGCACATCTAGTACTCGCTATATATGTACTAAATCTTAAAAGATCATTGCTTCCATGTTATAAGGCTTCTTGTGATGATGTTACAAACCATGTAATTTGCAACTTCAATTTAGTTTGTAGCTCCTGTAAAAAACTGAGCTAGAAAGTTGATGCCTCAGTTAAATAATTGATCTCCTCAATGGCACATAACTACAACTTTATGCTTCTTTCTCTTTCAATTTATGGTATAGCTTCATTATCTCTCGGTAGTAAGTAATACAAGTGTACAACTATAACTTTGATGAAAGCTTGAAATTGCAAACATCCCTGTAGGCAAAGCATAGCTTTCATTAATACAAGTGTACAACTATAGATTCTCCACCTTCACAGCATAGCTTTCATTTATGCAGTAGGCAAAGCCTTGTAACATTGCTAGATGGAAGATACTTCATATCCCCATAACTTGCCTTATGTTTTTTGATGTATATTTCCTTTTTGTTGTGTTTTTCTGTGTCTGATATTTCATTTCTGTTTATTTATTTTATGGAATATGAAGTCATTTTGGATAGATAATCAAGCAAGAACTGATAATGTGAAAGACGAAAGCTCGGTTCCCCTATATGACCGTGAATTCACACTCAACTCTTCTCTTGATGGTTCTGCTACTTTTGAAAGGTTTAACACTTATGTTCTCAGCTTCCTGAAACACCTCCGTTTGTATAAAATACCCCAAACCTTCATCCCCAGTCATAAAAAGTATGCTAGTAGGTTAAAACTGCTTTGTGTACAAAAATTTCCTATTTTTTGGTTATATATCTCAATAGCTCCTTGTACCCATGTCAAATGAGAAAGCTCTCTCGCAACTGCTCACCATTCTTCTTACTTACCAAAGATGCCCCTCCTTCCACACGTACTATGAAAACAAAGGTGATATTGGAAATAGGTTTTGTTTCTTTCTTTTTATGTACTGGGTGAGGGTATTTCAAGATAATTTCTATGCTCTACAGGTTACATATATATTTGTTCTGATAACTAAAGTAATCCGTGAATTGTTCGTAATAATTTATTAACAGGTCAGCAAAGGACGATGCACGCTGTTTCAATTGTGGCTCATATGGTCATGCTTTGAAGGAATGCCCCAAACCCCGAGATATGGCTGCAATAAATAGTGCGCGAAAGCAGCATGGTGCTAAAAAGAACCTCTCAAATGCTAATCATGGGCAAAACCGGTATTACCAAACAAAGCCTGGGAAGTTTGAGGATTTAAAACCTGGGGTCCTTGGCTCTGAGACTAGAGAATGCCTAGGTATTGGGGTAAGTAATCCACTTGTATCTTTCCTTTCGTATAGGTTTCACATAATGCTAGTAAATTTCTCCATTTGCATACTTAATCATCAAATATGCTATTTCCGTGTGCATCAGGTGCATTAAGCTATTCTTTTATCAAATTATCCTTTCTGTAGGTGTTCTTATTTATTAATAACTCTGCAGTCATTAGTGCAATTGATGGTTAAACATGCATGGCAGTACTCTGGAAGTACATCATGCATATATCTATCTTTTTCTATTTATTGTTGTCTGTAATTTATCTTTTCTGATTTACACGGCATTTCCATGTAGGAATTTGATCCACCTCCTTGGTTACATCGAATGCGTGAAATAGGATACCCTCCTGGATATATCGGTATCTTCTATAATAGACATTTCATTGCTTTTTTTGTGTGTGTATTTTAGGATAATGCAATTAGGACGACAAGTTGACATTAATCCGGTCTAATTATCTATCTCTCTCTCTACCAGAAATTGTAGAAGATAAAAATAAACCTTCTGGAATAACAATCTTCACTGACCAAGAAGAAAAAGAGAACAACAGCGACGAAAAGGATGACTATGAAGAGGGAGAGCTCCCAGATCAGAGCAAACCGAGATCACCTGAGAAAATAATGACGGTTGAGTTTCCGGGTATAAATGCCCCAATTCCTGAAAAAGCAGACCCCTTTCTCTGGTCAGTCAACCCACCTCGTGCTTCTGCCTCAATTTATCCCCCAAGGTATAACCCCTATGATCAATATAACAGATCGAGTTCTCAGAGTCCGACTCTAGGTAGGTCCTTATCAGACAGGGGGAGCTATGGTGGGTCATCAAGTCACAGCCCTCATAGCTCGTACTCTTACTCGCACCAGTATAGTTCCAGCAATTCTGATGTGCCAATGTATCATAGCAGAGACAGGGAAAGGGATAGGGAAAAGGATAGGGAAAAGGATAGGGGTAGGGAGTTGCATGATCATAGGCGTCATCATCATCATCATCATCGAAGGTGAAATTTTTAAACAAAATACAAATAAAAAAAAGGAGCAGCAGGTGAGGGTGATTTTTTTTAATATTCTTAGCAGTATGATCAGGCAGTAAGATGCAGAAATCTTAGGATCTTTTGGGAGTAGTTATCTGTTATATAGTTTTTTTTGGTTCACCTCATATGAGATTAACCAAGGGAGAATTGTAGTCAGTTTTTGGGAAGCATTTAACCAAATCTCTGACATGGTAGCTTATGTTGTGGCAGTAGAATTTTAGACCTCTTATTGAACGCTTGACCTAGAAAATGTTAATTAGTTGGAATAAGCATCACCTGTGTTGGAAGCTTTGTTTGACAAATTTATGAGGTTCTATTTTATTTAAGAGCGTAACGATGACTCCAGGATTGTCGCCATAGAAGAAAAATATGTGATTAATTAACCATTTAATAGGTCTAGATATATGGTACCCCCAGTGATCACTTGCTATTTTAAATGAAATTTTACAATGATTATAATTCGGCAATTTGCAAACAAACCTAGGTGCTCACAACCCAACACGGATTGAATGTGCTTGAATTACATTTTTCTCACAAAATAACGATCGAAATTGTTATTTAGAAATTAATACAAAAAAATGTTTTATTTCTTAGGTATCATGGTCCGAAAGGACTTTTCTTTTTGTTAGTTATTATTGTTCTTTTCGTCTGTGGCTGCTAGTTAGTATACCATGAAAAACAAAACAAAAAATATTGGGAATCAGAGTAACAGAGCATGCGATCATTAACTTTATGGCCCATAATATTTCCTTCATATATTTTTCCAGCACCAAGTTCCAAAGCCCATCGTTAGGCAGCCGTTCGTTATCATTCAGCCGATACAAAAACATTTTTATTCAACAAAACTTTGCATAAAATAATAAAAGCCGGACAGCGTATGCATCCTTAGTCCTTACAATGATGCCCCGTGACTCATGACACCATACATCACTGAATATTATAAAGCGTAAATTTGTAGGGCAGGATCTAATTCTTTTTAACAAAATATGTACAAGTATCATTACACTTATTTTTTTTAAGTTCCACGCATATTATTAGAAAGAGAATTGATATACAAATATCATTATTAATACTATTATCCATATTGATTTTATTATTTAAATTAAACGAATTATTATTCATATTAATAATTTTATTATATAATTTATTTGTATAGTATTTTTATTATTCAACTTAAGTGAGTTATCATTTAAATTAATGATATTTGAATTAAATAATAAAAAAATACTGTATAAGATAAGTTGTATAATAAAATCGTTAATATGAATAATAACTCATTTTATATAAATAATAAAATCGGTATCGATAACAATATCTCCCAAACATTTTCCTATTAGAAAATGCATATAAACGTTTACTTGGTTTCAACTTGCGGTTATATCTGTTGAGTCTCTTTTTAAACGCCTACTGGTAAAATATTAAATTGGTTTTTTCTAGGGATTTCTATGGTGAAGAACTCACCTCTTTCCTCATGGGAAACTATTTTAGAATACCTCATGTTGTACTTGGTAGAAGGTACCAGATAAGGACGCAATTAATAACTAATCAATCTTCAAACTCAAATAGTTTGGTTGTTCATGGATAAGACATGTTCCAATTGCATGTAGACTTAAATAGTTGTCAACATTTAATAGTTTAGTTGCTCATTTATGAAACAATTTAAAACCCCTATTATTTCAGGGGGGGTCGCATGTAACAAATAACAAGGCTGCTGAGTTAATCATCATGTCTTATATATAATTGCAATTTAAAGCAACATGGATTGAACTTTCATCAGCAAATGAACAAATTATTTTCATGTAATTAGATAATCATTGTTGGAAAGACAGTCATATACTCATATCTTAGTAATTAGTTCGTTTGTTCAAAGCAACTTCCATCAGCAAATCTTTTGTAATTTCCTTAAAGACACCTATTTATTTAATCCTTGCTGAAACTTAATTAGCCTAGCTAAAAAGTGAAGTTTTCTTTTCTAGCTATTATTTTTTTTTCATTTTTTTTTATAATTTTGTTATTATCCACATGCAAATCATCTTGCATCGAGTCTCACTAGACCATACGAAACAGCAATATGGTTGGTCACCTGTTTCTCTTGGTTTATTAAACAAAACAAAAATTCTCTCTCATTTTTAGCGAATTTTTGTCTACAACTCTCTACACACAGCGGACTGACAAAAGCAACATTTCTCTGCTTAAAGTGTGCATTGCATGATCCCACACATCTTTATCTTTTAGCAGCCACCTGCTTTCTCTCTCTTATTAGTTACACCTCAGACTCCTCTCTCTCTCTCTCTCTATCTATCTATCTCTCATCATTATCATTAGCGCTAGCTAGCTCCTCATCAAACAAACACTTCTCTCCCTTCTCATTAGCTCATACAAAGCTCAAAACTGTTGGAGACATGAGAACCATCATAGCAAAAACATTTAGCAATTCATCATCTCCACTTTATGCCAAGAAAAGCCATTTTCAATGGATGATGCTCAAGAAAGGAGACCCCAACAAACCCAAAAGAGATCTCATAAATAACCACCACGACAACGATGACGAGGAAGAAGATGCCGAGATCCTCGCCTTCTCCGCCTCCTCGTCATTCGAGGACGATCTATCGATGCCAACCCCGGCTTATCAATCCTCAAATCAATCCTCCTCAAAGAAAAAAACTGCCTCGTCGGTAGCCAGCAATGCAGTGTCCAGGCTCCGGTCGGCTGTCTTGACGGTTATGAATAACCACCGGAAGAACCGACAAGGAGGCCTTGGCCCCTGTGTTACGGGTACCATATTCGGTCGACGTAGGGGCCATGTTCATCTGGCATTCCAGGTGGGCCTCAAGTCAGCTCCTGCACTGCTTGTCGAGCTTGACATACTGACAAATACACTTGTGCGGGAGATGTCATCGGGCCTGGTCCGGATTGCCCTGGAGTGCCAGAGGACACCGACCCAGGACAAAAGAAAATCCTCCACCAGTTCGGTAAGGAAACTACTAGAGGAGCCAATATGGCGAGCATATTGCAACGGCAAGAGGTGTGGTTTTGCGACACGTAGGGAGTGCGGGCCCACAGACTGGCGTCTGCTGAGAGCAGTGGAGCCAGTGTCTGTTGGGGCCGGGGTTTTGCCGGTCGAAAAAGGAGACGGTGGTGGCGAGAGCGGCGACGGTAAAACAAGCAATGGATCAGATAATGAAGGGGATGTGATGTACATGAGAGCAAAGTTTGAGAGGGTTGTGGGGTCCAAAGACAGTGAGGCATTTTACATGTTGAACCCTGATGGAAATGGAGGACCTGAACTCAGTATATATCTTCTCAGAGTCTAGTACTCAGATTGTGTTTGAACCTTGAATGCTTGATTATTGGTTATTACTCTCTTTAAGGTTCTTAATTTGTACCAGAAATCTGAGAAATAAAGAGAAAATGAATGAGGTGTGGTTAATTAATTAGTTGGTAATGGATCTTAATTAACTTGTGTAAGGATAGGTTGTTTGTGTGTTTCTTAATTTTGAGTGCTTTTGTTGGGTGTGAAGGTTTAACAATTAGTACCTTGGATTGTCTCAGAGTCTTTTCTTTTCTTCTTTTTTATTGGGCTTTCAATCTGCTTTGCGTACAAAATTGTAATATAAGCTTTCTTTGGGGTATAATCATAATAAATTTGAAAAAGTTTGCTTTTATTAAGCTATCCTTGCTCTTTATTAGAGTAAAACTAAAAAAAGGAAGCAAGGGAGAATCAGTTCATCCTTCTTTAACAACTGTTCTTTATTTTATTTTTCTTTATTCTTTTTCTTTCTCTTCTCCTTTTTCTTTTCTTTTTCTTCCATGAATCATGTCGTGGTCAAAAGAAATGATTCTAAAATGATCGCCTTTGGAATATTAATGTCTTGTTTTTGCTCCAATTAAATCAAGCACCAATTCATGTGCCATACAGAATTTGACATTTATTTTCAACAAAAAAAAAGTATTAGATACTTCATATAATTTTTTTAAACACAAGCTAAAAAATATAAACCATTTTTCATTCATTTTATGTTTATTAAAACGGTTCTGTTTATTTGCAAGGATAAAGTTGTCCACCATCATCGAATTAATTATAAGTTGAGAACATCTCTTTATAGAGACTTCAATGATATATCAAAATGTTTCTTTTTTTTGAGAAAAATTATATATGAAAATGTTAGAACCATATCCAACATAACATAATTAATTCAAGCAATATTTTACATATATAATATCGCACATTTGCAACTCAACATCTGTAAAAAAAAATTTGAGATAAAAATGAGAACATAAACTATTTAATTTTATATTTCTATAAAGTACTTCTTATCCGGGTTTCAAACAATATCTGTAGATTTGAAAAAGGAAAAAAAAAGTAAAAAGAAGTATGAACTCTTCCTTTACTTGAAGAGAGACAAAACAAATCATTATTAATCTTGCATATAAAGTTGATAGTTAAGCTATCCATAAATCCAATGAGACTTCCATAAATTTTCCTTTTAAGATTTGAAAATTTCCTCTACTGATTCAAATATGCTATCAGGAATTAAATTTTACTAAGTATTAGTAGAGGAAAATTCTAGCAAAATATTTCATTACTATTGAAAATGGAAAGGAGTTATAATTTTGTCATTACTACTATTGCACAAGACTTTTTTTTTTTGTCTGTACTGAGAAGTATCCCTCATTAATTTTAATCATCTTCAGCTCTACAATTCATCCTGATTTTCAATTTATGATATATTTATTGAATATTTTAATCTATTTTTTTTTATATTTTTGCAATTTATTCTTCTATATCCTTCCAGTAGATGACTAATTCAACAAGCTTGTAAACTTAACATTTTTTTAGATATTTATAATTGACATTGTAATTATCACATCAACATTTATTACCTTGCAATTGGAACATGGAAAAGTCTTACATCTTTATAAAAATTATCAAAGTATCCAAGTCCTTAATTAAAAAGTTTATACCCAGTAATTAATAATTAATAGAAACTCCTCTCAAATTTGTTGACAGTTAGCTCACCTGACAAAGAATTGAAACTTTCAAGTTTTAATTTGCCTTGCAATTTGCAACAATATGAACTCAATTTTTTTATTTTTTTTAAAAATAAAGATGAGAGTTCAAATTGTTCAATTTTAAATATTCATAAAACACTCCTATTCAGATTTTATCCTTAAGACATCTCACATAAAAAATATTATCTTTGAAACTAAATTAAAGACCGATTCTTAAATCGTCAAACGGACTCGAATTAGCCTATTATAAGATAAATAATTTTGAAAAAAAAAAAAAGAAAATCGTTTTCATATTTCAATCTTTGTAGTTGGGAATTAGTAGTGACCGGTCTCAATCAAGTGTTAAATTTCAGCTGTTTGTTGAGGCAAATTAAGGACAAAAATGGCCTACGAGCAGACAAACTTAAATGGACACGTTCCAAACTTAGGCCCAGCATGCTTTTTTTAATAAATTCAAATTTTGTTGGGCCATAGGGAATAAAAACCAACAAAGCTTTTTTTCAGGAAAGGAAAAAGAGGGAATTGTAAAAAAAAAAATTTATATATTTGCTATCAGGCTCCAACTTGGTCTCCATGTAGACATCCCAAATAGCATGGTAATGAGTGCAATTAATATAACAAATGATGTAGTTGCTAATATGTGATAATGTATAAAGCTTAGTTCTTTGATTTAAAGAAAGGATCAAATATAAAGATGTGCTACATTTGTACTCAAGTCCCAAATATATTTTGTATTTTCATATTAAATAAATATTGTCTTATAAATTCTAAATAGTTGCAACTATATCCTTCATTCAATTTTTTATTAAAAAATTTAAAAATTCAAACACCCCCTTGTTCTTTTTATTAGAATTCAAATGGATCCCCTAGGTAAATATTTCTATATTTAACTAGCATAAATTAATTATATTTAGCTCGTACATTTAGAATAAAATTGTTGTTTTATATTGTTGCTCGTCACAATCAAATCAATTTTATGTTCGATCATCACATTGTATTCTTCAAGGCCGCAAAATCATTTTATTTGGCATACATTTTGAAAAATAAAACCTCATACATAAATAAAACATCATGCCTCTCTTATATCAATTTTGCCACTCCAATTTAATGATTGATGTTATTTTTGGGGAAAAAAACACAAAGAGTGTGTATGATTTTTTAATAAAAGGAGTAATTTTGAATTTATGAACAAAAGAGGGGGTTATGTTTGAATTTCTATTTTCAATGAAAAAGTCAAATGAAGAGAATATACATATCTGATTATTCAAAGAAAAGAAGGCTACTATGAATATCTAGTTATGCCATATATATGATATTATTTGAGACTAATGAAAATATAGGAAATCCTTATAATTTTCGCTTAAAGCAAATTAAAAATGTGTTGTGCTATCAAGTTCCAAAGAAAAATGGTTAAGACAAATTCTGGCAAAACTAAGATTATTTTTTTAGTACTCTTCTATATTAAAAGCAATTATATTGTAGAACCTTAATTTTTGTCCATAAGATTAATAAGTAATAAAAATGTGACTACTTTCTTATAGTAGAAATTTGACTAACAATAGAGAAGTAGCATATAACATATATTCCATTTTATGAATTGATGAATTATTCATATAGACATAAAAGTTATGGATAGAGAACAAACCATAGTAGTGAAGAAGTTATAATTCTGTTGTTTAATGATAATTATCAAATGATTACTGAAAGTTTAGATATTCATTCCAAAGGATTATTGGAAGTAGAAGTTCCTATCAATTATTATTTTCGTGTTAATAAGAAAAACTCAAAATTTTCTAATTTAAGCAAAACTCTATTCAAAATAAACGGAATGAATCCGCATCATTAATTTATAATTGTAGGAAATTTTTAATATAAGTTGGTGCATATCCAAGTACTTTAGATCCAGATATATGGAATCAAACAAGTAAAATCTTATTTTTTTTTTTCAAGACAAGAGTAATTATTAAAAAAAATTGAGTTCCTATTTACTGAAAACTTTGGACACTTAATATAGATTTTGAATTTTATTTCTTCATAAGAGCATGCAATTCTATTGAAATGGAAAAAGAAAAAAAAAACAAAAGTATCTCCACTTACCATGCTTTGTTGCAACTTTATGCAAAACACTCAATTACATAATAAATACTAAATATTTAAATCAAATCAATGCTATAAATTAAATGTCTCGGTATTTTGTAGGGACAAAATTTGGTCCATCATAGCAGCACCCAAAATATATATATGTAAATAAATAACAATAATACATACATACAAAATTGCCAAATGGCCAACAGTTCCAAGCTTAAATGCTTCAACCTATCATTGTCAAAGAAAGGTTGTCTCTTGCACGCTACTCTGCATTTACTTTGCTTTTTTCTGGAAGGTGGGACCCACACCTCATATCAAGCGAAAATTGCTACAAGTCCCCTTAAACCTTCTCAGAAGAAGCCCTCCTTCATGCAGGCATATATACTGCTCAAGCATACAATTATATTAATACAATTATATTAGGGTCATATTTGGTCTTATATTTTCTAATTTTATATCGTCTATAATATTATATTATAGTATGCAAAATTGATTAATGTTTTATATATCAGAAGATTATTTGAATGAATAAAATTTTACATTATTATGAAATAAAGCAGCTCCACGAAGTATCAATTTTATTATGTCCACGTGCAAAATTATGATTAGAACAATATATTTTGTGTGCTTGAAAATCAAGCACAATTGTTTCATCTAATTGATTTAGCTGATTTCAAGTCATTTCCAAAATAATATCACAACGAAAAGCCATTAAAAGGCAATCAACACTGAATAAGTTAATTTACTAGTGCATTAAGTTGAGTATTTTCATAAGTTTTATTGTTTGATGATTTTTTTATGTAAAGTGTTTATCTTAAAAATGAAGAAAAATCGCACTTCATTTGATGTGCATATTCTTGAGCAAAAATGATAAAATGAGTACTGATCAATTGATAAATCAATATTAATAATGGTTTTCTTTTAAAATTCAGAATAACAAGAAAGTTTTTAAGAAGAGAAATATAATCCATTTAAACAGACAATGAAGATTTTTATTAATTTACGTAATGTTTAGTCCAATATAATATCAACCCGAAAAGAATGATATTTTACCGCGTCATATAAAGTGCTATTTAATCCGGGTACCGACATTGGTACGTGTAGCAAATATTCCGAACTAAGTCCATTAAAGAGGTGAATTTGGCATCCTCTCTTAATTATTGATGTCTTCCCATGTTTAATAGTTAAACGGCGCAATGATGCTCCCATTAGCACATAGTTGGCGTTATTTAACAAAATAATATCTTCCTTCTTTTTCCTTGATGGTCTTCTTTCCAATCATGAAATTAATGCGAGGTTGGCCGACATGGCAAATCTCACACAACCAGAAAATTCTCCCCAATCCGTTTGAATGTGAAAAATGTTTGGATGCTGTCAGTGTTTTAACTAACTAGCATAATTATATTTAATACAGATGATAATAAATTTCATTGTTCTATGAAGAAATAAGAAATGTAGGTTCAAATTCTGTAAAAAATATTAAGAAAAATAAATGTTAAGAGAGTCTTTATATACAAAAAAATTATCACTGACAGAGTGATTGATGCTAAATTGGTTCATGTCTTTTATTAATTGATTCTTTTAAAAATTCATTATTTAAATTGTCAAAATAATTATTGTTAAGTGATTCTTTCTCTATCTTATATATTTTGAACGGAGCCCATAGAATTATATTAAATGTTTGGGTACTCCTAATTTTGTTATTACTAAGATTTGAGATTTGGGCCCACAATTCACTAAGAAATTTGTCCTTTGATGGTTGCAAATATAGAAATACAATATCACTAAAATGAATTTTCAACTTCACCGGATAAAATGGAAACAAAAAGAATGATCACTGATGACATAACAAAAATTGAAAATAGGAAGATGCAAGGCTGCAAGCGTTTTTATAGCAATAATGCACAGAAAATATTAAACAGTTGCAACATTCTTTTTGGGTTGGTTTTTATATCGAGAAAAAAATTCGGAATTATAAAAGCTGAAACTAATTGTCGAAATTATAAAATAAGAAAAATTATTTTCTGAAAATCCGATCAGAGAGAGGCCGAATTCTCAGACACGACCGGGCTGATATACTGGTCAGATTCTAAGAAATCGGCCGGAGAAGGTCAGATTTTTAGAATCTGGCTAGCAGTAATTTTTCAGTTAGATAATTAAAAAAAATCAAAATTAAAATTTAAAAAAATAATTAATAGAGAAGTTAAAACAACAAATTTTAATGATATCCATATGTACGTATACGTTATTAATCATTATCCTTTATTAAAAATATTTATTTAAAATTTTTTAATTTTTTAATTTCTATAGGCATTATAAAGGATAATGAAAATTGAAAATAAAACAATAATTTCAGATGATATATAAAAAAACTCTCAAAATTTCAGAAAATTAAATCCTAAGTTTAGAGGGCTCAAACGATATTTTTTTTGGGCCCAAAAATGGTCGTCGCTACAGGTGTATACTATTTTATAAGCTTTCCGAATTGGTATTAAACGTTTTCTACAGACTTTTCAATCAAAAGTTATGCATGTTTGAAAGTTAATATTTCATTTACAATTTGCTAAAATTAGGGAATTTTTTTATATGTTGTCTGAAATTATTTTTTTATTTTCTAACTTTAACCATACTTTATAAAACATGCAGAGATTAATAAAATTATTAAATTTTGAAAATAAATATTTTTAATACATGATAATAATTAATAACGTATACGCCTGCGCGTGTAGTAAAGCTAAGGTGCTTCAATAAATATTTCGGCTCGAAATGCTTATGGGTCAAATTTCAAAATTTCGTGTCCGAAACGTCAATCCAAGTAGCTCAATAAATTATTTATATAAAAAATCTTGTAGAATATAAAAATTTATCATTTTTAGGATTTTTGTATACGGCGCAAAGTTTCATGCATGCGATCTCATGTGCAATGTTCAACAGGAATATATGGTGCGGGTTATTTTCTTCAGACCCATTTCAGCTGTAATTCACCCATTCTACACTTTTGTGTACATAGTTCATGTAGCAGGAAATTAGAAACAAAAATAATGAGAACCGGCAGAAGCCCGAACTGATCAAACGGCAGCAGTAAGCATCACCTGTCTTCCGACGAACCAGATCCAACGGCTGTGATAACGTCTATTCCTCCGGTCTATGCCACGTGTCGCTGGTGACTCGTGGATGGCGTCCTTCCGCATGCACGGGATTGAGATCCAGTTTCGCGCAGGAAATTTCTAACATAGATCCTGTCCGTACATTTGTTTTAAGATTCGTGCAATCTGAAAACCCCCTCCTCCAAATTTATAACGAAGATTCGCGCGGGAGAGAAGCAGGACCAACAAGGTGGCACGGGATGCAATTTCAGTGTTTCACATAGATGCTATATGGCGTATGTGAAAAATAGTAGACTTCGCTGCAAGTTATTAAAACTATTATAAGCTCATTTAAGACAATATCAAGCTATGAAATAACTAAATTAGTACATCAATATTTATTTGGAGGAGAAAATGAGTTCTTCTCTATAAAATTTATATGTATTGAAAGATGATGATGATGATGATGATTAGTTATAATTCTCGTTCTTGTTGTAGGAGTAACACTGGTAGTTATTACAATAACAACTTATGATGATGATGAGAATCATACCGAGCCTGATGGCTAAGATGATGTCCTCGGCGTGGAAAATTGTAGGTCAAAAATTTGATTAAGAGTTTTTTTTTATAAATATTAAAAATTAAAGCTTGATGCATCTTCATTTCGTAATAATAATAATAATTACAAATGCAATGCGTAATATAGATGAACTCGTACAATAGTTTCAAAAACACGCGAAAATCCTATCATGAGTAATAATATTAATATTATTGTTATTGTTATTATTGTTATTGTTATTATTATTATTATTATTATTATTATTATTAGAAATAATAATATTATTAAAGTACATAAGGATGATGATGATGATGATAGATTTATTCTATGATATACAAAAACACGCAAAAATCCAATCATGTCAGACAAAGACAAAGAACTTTTTTAAATAGAAAGCGTTGGAGATCCGATGCTCATCGATCAAATTTTGTGTTTCATGGATAAAATAACCGTTTGATGACATCAAGACTCATGTTCAAATTCTGTTTATATATTTTAATAATCGTGTAAAATATCATATTCGACAATCCGACGATTAAAATTGCCCATCGGATCAAATTCGGTCCAATGCTCTTCTTATTCCATTTAAACAAGAAAAAATTAAATAAGACTTTACACAAACAAATTAACATAAAAGCGTAATTAACTTTTTCCATTCCAAGACGGCATTAAATTCTAGATGAATCTATCTTACTAACTCCCTCATCAAAAACATTTTTTTTTGTTCCTTCAAACAAGATATAATAAGAGAATTTTAATATCTTGCACTATCAAAACGAGTGCAAGCCACTAGAGGCGAGCTTGTTTGTAGGTGGTGAAATTCAGTACAAAACATCGACGAAAACTTTGAGATAATCGTTGAGAATCAAATCTTCGATGGTGAGTAGACTTTTATGTCATCCTTTCTTTTGCTCTCATCAACAATCTCGATGAAATTGATCGAAGAGTGATGGCGATGAAATATGATCGGATCAAATCAGGTTTGTTCGCACTTTCATATTTTTTTAATTATACTTTTTTTTTATCAGTTTTGCTTCTCCTTCATAGATTATTTAAATTTAGGAGAGGTAGGATTTATAAATTGAATAAAATTTGGAGATTGTTTGAAATTTTTTTTTTGATAATTTGTTTACGAGCAGTTTACTATAGATTAATATTTTTATAATTAATAAATTATAATCATTAATTTCAGTATAATTTTTTTATATATAATATAAAATTTGACTTATAATATAACTAACTTTTATTGTGGATTATTTAGATCAACAAATTATAATTCTAGAACCATCTATACTAAAATTAATTCTAAATCATTAAATTATTAAAAAATCATGTGAAATTTACGATCTGATTGTGACAGTCTTTTTTCTTTCCAGCAGCTATTACATACAACATGCCGTTTCTTTTTCTCTGAATAACCTCTTTTGTTTCATTCGCCTTTTTATCACCTCGGGATTTCACCTCGTCTTGTACCATCATCAAAGGTACATTCGGACCCAGGCATCTAAGTCTGTCTGCGGCTCTGTGCTTCTTTTATTAATTCATTTTTTTATTACAAAGAAAGAGGGGTTCAAAATGAAAAAAAAAAACGACATGGACATGGTCCACATGGATCAGATGCTGCTGCCTACAACTGGGGCACGAAAATCTAAAGTATGATTCCACCTCGGTTTCAACGCCACTAATCATTATCCGAAGGTCCCGGGTTTTATGTGGCGTACTGACAGTGTATAGCGTGTAGCGAGTCACTGCATCCGAAGTAAATAAATGGTTTTCCAGTTGGGATAGTGATCTAGGAGGATTCTGGAAGTGGGCTATATATATTGATGATACCATTTTACACCTTTCTAAATATAGGCCGTACCAGTCTCATATAATTATAGTGTATGTTTCTGTAAATAAAGGCCATAACAATTTGAGCGCAACGATAGGCTCAAAATAGAAAGGCCCATATTAAGTTACAGAAAAGAAATGCGGCCCAACATTTGAACCGTTATTTTTGTAACTCTATTTTTTCTTTATTTTATTGTTATATCTAAAAGCCGCGTGGGATAGAAGCAAAATTGGGGCGAGGGAAAAAATAGAGTGGAGAGAAACGAGTAGACGACCAATAGGGATACGGGAGTGGGACCCAGATGTCAGATTACATGCCTCAAAATAGGCCGAGTCGGACGACGAAACCGTACATGTCGCACCCAATCAGCGCAAAGGTAAATGTGAAACGTGAAAAAAAGTAAAACCGAAAACGAAAAACGCCCCGCTCGTCCCCCACGTCTCTATCTCTCGCTTTCTTGAGAAAGCAAACCCTAATCGGAGAAGACGAAGAACCTTTCGTCGCAATCGCCAGGGTTAGAATTTCTCTTCCCCTTTTCGCCATCTTTTGTTCTCCTATCTTGTTCGTACTTCTGAGTTTGTATTTTCCGGTTGTTATTTCGTCTTAAAACCTAGAATTCATGCCCCAATTCTGCTTTTTTTCGAACTTCTTGTTCGTGCAAATTTTCAGATATGGCCATGCGAATTGCGAAATTTGTTCTTTATGACTATGGCGTTGTGTAATTGCCAGATACTTGTTATTTACATGATGCCAGGTTGTCCTGAAACTCTATGATGACATAATGCAGTGCCAATTTAAGATGAAATTGTACTCAGATATAGTGGTAGTGGTGTTGACATATTCAGGCTCCATTTTTTTGCTTAAAATTTGAAGCAAACAATGATGAACTCATTTGTGTAAATGCTTAACTTAGAACTAAGATTAATTATGATGCACTGTTGTTTGTGTTTTGTTGGAATATAACATAACATGCATCACTACGTGATAATTCAACAAAAGAGTGCCAAACAACATGTATTCACTACCCGAAATTGTATCCACCCGCCATACCAGCAATCATTTCATATTGCATGCTAAATTTTTGAGAATTTCAACTTGTGTTCTCACAAGTTTTGAATACTGTCGTGCATTAGATGCAATACTTGGATCCTGGCAAAGCACAAATGAGGCTACCGTCTCTATATCGTGGATCTACTTTTATGACTCACCACCACAATTATGCCTCTGTACAAAGTTCCTCTTTAATCACACCTCCCTCTTCTACTACTGCTGCTGCTGCTTCCACGTCTGTACCCAATAATTTCAGGGAGTTTCAAACTGAAGCAGCCAATAGCCAATCCAAAGGTATGCTACTTTTACGGAGCAATTGTGTATGCCCATTCAAAGCTTCAAAATATGAAGCATTCTCCTAAACTTTTCTAGAACATTGAAAAATGTACACAGAGAAGAAAAAAAAAAGGAGGGATGTGGATCTGGGGGTAAGGGGGCTTCACTTTCACAATGGTCAGTGAGTATTCTTATTTCCAACTTCCTTTTAGAAAGGGGAAATATTAGTCTGTTGTATCATTTGTCTATCTGAAGTATTTCTTATTTTGTTGAAAATCTTCCTAAACTGCTCTCCTTCATTTATCTTTGTCTGTTCGTAAGTGGGATGGTGAACTGCTCAGTGAAGTACATGTACACAAAAAAAATAATATTTGTTTGTAAAAATGAAATTAAACAATTCACTCTTGTAGGGAATGTGCCGCTCAGGCAGGATAGTGGGGCCTCTACTTCCTCTCAAGTCTCAACTGATGTGAATCATGGGATCATGCGCCAAAAGAGCAACATGGTGGGGGCAGGTAATGTCACTAGACAGGTAGGATCTTTGCCAGATGGGCTCTATAGAAGTACTGTTTCTCAAGGCACTCCCAGCCCTTCTCTTACCAGTACTGGGCAAGAGCTGAATCCGCTAGGTATTTCTCTCTCTCTCATAAAATAGTGTGCTGGTGTTATTGTTATACCAGTACCATATTTGTACTAATCCTGACTATCGTTCAATTATCGGTCTTAAGTTGTTCAAGATCTGCATCAACCCTTCTTGATCTATATATTGTAACTTCTGGTAGCAATTAAATAATCCATTATAATATCCATGGCAGGAAATTCATCTGAGATGTCCAGCCAGGTGTCAACCTCATATAAGCATGCAAACCCCACTGTAACTTCTTCATATCCCACTCAACAGGCTCAAAATTTCCAAGCCAACCAGTTTGTTGACCAACAAAATACAAGAGCAGTTCAGCTGAAAAAAAATCAACAGCTCCTTCTGATGTACCATCATGCAATCGTATGCCGCAAGAAAGAGGATTGTGGAGTCACAATGTGTGCAAGACTCAAAAAGTCACTTGAGCATGCTGTGCAATGTGATAATGCACATTGCACAAGAAGTTGCTTGATTACCCAAAAAGTAATCAAACATTTCAAGGCATGTCGTGATCCTAGGTGCGCTCTCTGTGGGCCTGTCAAAGAAATTGTTTCAAAGAGAGGTGCTAAAATTGATAATGAGGAATCAAAGAGGCATGATTTGGCTGTGTCTGACGAGCCAGAGCCGAAGCGGGTCAAGACTGATCAACCTAATAGAATGCTTGGTGATGTTAACACTGATCTGAAAAAAGAGGATGACACAAAAATAGCATCTGATGGAGAGTTCGCGGAGGAATTGAGGGCTGAATCTCTAACAGATAAGGAATTGGGTTGCTCTGTAAATGAGGCGACAAAGGAGCCTAAGGTTAAGTCAGTAAAAGATGTCTGCTCTTTTGTGAACAATGCACCAACAACAAAACCTGGTATTAAGTCCACAATGGATGAAATGTTGGCAAAGGAGGTTAAGATGAAAACTGATAAGCATGTCGTTGTCAATGAATCGTACAATGAGGATGGAATTGGGACTGTGGAACAGGTCAAAGATAGCGATCCTCTTAATAATATATTGAAGAATGGAACCGAGTTTGAGTTGGCAAAAAGTGTAGACTCTTGTGCCATTGAGACAATGGAGGAGACTATAAAGCAAAGGGTTAGAGGTGCTTCTTTACTTGATACATTTACTCTGGAGGAGATAAAAGTCCATTTGAGCAGTCTTAGGCTCTGTGAGAAGAAGGTTAGTTGGGTTTCTTCATAAAAACCTTTGCAATAATTTATACTTACAGGAATAAGGTCCCATTGTTTGCTATTATTGCTGGTGTTAGTCATAAGAAATATTTGTAATTAGCATAAGGCCTACCAGGAGTTATATTAAAGAAATAAAATATTACAAAATATAGGAGAGAAAAGAGCACCAAAAAATAAGAGAAAGAGCAAACTGACTTTCCTGGAAATATAAAACTAAAAAAACCATGTCTGTGTGATATTGTACCAATCAATGCTGGTACTATCAGCTCACAGCAAGATAAGATAGTCCTTAACTGGTTTGAAGTTGACACAGTAATTATGTTATTTTATGCCCTTTTTACTAGTATGCCTTTTTCTCTTGCTCGAACCTTCTTTATGCTCTAATGGAATTAATATTTTGCTATTTCACAGACACAGGCATCAAATGAACAACCACAACCACTAGATCAAGTGGAAGATCAGAATACATGTAGTCTCTGTGGGATGGAGGAGCTCCTTTTTGCACCGCCACCACGATACTGTGGGAAGTGCAACGTGCTCATAGCCTCTCATGGTGTCTATTACTGCACTGGTGAAACTGGAAATAAGGACAAAAAGTCTCTGTGTTCAGTTCCGATTTCCCTATGTAGCAGGTGTTATAATGTAGGTGGAGAGCTCATCAAACTTCCATCAGGGGATGTTCCAAAGGTGTGCTTTGAGAAGCGGTCGAATTATGCTGAAACTGATGCAGACTCTGAATGGGTATGGACATTTTTTTCCTTCTCTTTTGTGATATTCGTGATATAGGTTGAGATATTCTGAGTGCATGCTTTCAGAAGCCTTTTGAATTATGCTGAAAACCATGTAGTCATGGAATGACAATATTTATTCTTTTTTTTTTCTTTTTTTGTGAGTGTGGTGATTGAGGCAGGAAAATAACTCATCTTATCAGGCCAGATGGGTTTTGAGTTATTTAAACTATTGGGTCCCGTTGTTTGACTAGTTTGTCAGGTTGTGTTTGAATTAGTGGGCTTTCGAGTCCTGTCAAAGTTGTATTTTTAAGAAAAAATAACGTCAGGTTTTGGGTTCAGTACAATTATATCAGGTATGGTTGTAGAAGCGGGCCAGGGTGTAATATTAACTTCTGGTTGAAACTGATTAATTATACTTTTCATGCCGATTACAGTAATGATACACTATTCAACTGGTTCTTATGAGTACCATGCTTGTCTAATTCAGCAATGAAAACTAGGCTGAAAACTTGATTCAATATTTGGTCAGAACATTATTTCAGTCATGTATTTGAAGAAAGTTTGAAGTAAAATCATAGGGAAGAATAGAAAATAAGGATGTCCCAAAAATGTTGAATTACCAATACATTCTGCTACAGAATCTGATCAATTCAGCACCAGAATTGGGCAGAAAACTACTACTATGGCAATCCATTTCATGGAATTATGTCTTAATTTCCAATCCTTCTATGTTTTGCCAGTGGGTGCAATGCAGCAAGTGTGATGCATGGCAACATCAAATATGTGCCTTGTTTAATGGAAGAAGGAACCAGGCAAATGTGGAATATACATGTGTGACTTGCTTCTTGAAAGAAATTGAAAATGGAAAATGTAAATCCCTAGCTCCAGTCAAAGTGTTGGGGGCTCGTGACTTGCCTCGAACCATGCTGAGCGACCACATAGAGAAGTGGCTCTTTACTCGTCTTGAGATTGAGAGAGAAGAAAGGGCTACTAACTTGGGAAAGAACATTGAAGAGGTTGGTGCTTTATTTTTCATTTCAACAATTTGGTCACTCACACATAGAAGATCCTTCTTGGTCCCTAGAATTATCAATTTGTAGCAAATCAACAAAATCTATGATTGAACTTTTTTTATCCATTTTTGAACAAATATCACTAATAGGATGTTACAAGTTGATAAAATTAGGGACCAAAACAGCACATTTGGAACTCTATTAAGGACTGCAATGGGAAAAGGGTGATATACCTGCATAATTCCCTCCGATATAATCTTTAAAAAGCAACATGAGAAATATATCAATGACTATGTGATTGAGTGTTTCCATCTTCTCTCTTTTTGAAAAAAGGAAGGATGAGGGAGAAGATTGAGAGCATGGTTCTGACAGGAGCATGAGATGTTATCAGACTATGCTGGGGCTTATGATGAATGATTTTCTTTTTTAAAGAATGAAGATTTTGGTGAAATTTCAGGTACCCGGAGTGGAAGGTCTTTGTGTAAGAGTAGTTTCTTCAATCGATCGTGCGGCATCTGTGAAACGGAGCTTTAGAGAATTTCTAAAGGATGAAAATTATCCCTCACAATTTCCTTACAAGTCTAAGGTATATTCTTTTGTTCAACAATTTTTTTTTGTCTTTTTATTTGGAATAAGTATGGCACTGGTATAAACCTGTGTTACCTGTCAATGACATTTCTTGAGTTTGTAATGATTTATATGCTTTCTATTTTGCAAATAGAGGAAGAGAGAAGTACAAAACATTCTCCTGATATATCTTTTTGTTCAGACAAAAGAGAATATAATCATAGATAGAATATGATTTTCCGGTTCTTACTTTATTGTTCTTGTTCTCATATAAAAACAGGCTATAGTGTTATTTCAGAAGATAGAAGGTGTTGATGTGTGCCTCTTTGCAATGTATGTGCAAGAGTATGGATCTCAATGCCCTCTTCCGAACCAGCGGCACACATACATCTCCTATATTGATTCAGTGAAATACTTTCGACCTGAAATTAAATCTTCAACTGGTGAGGCTCTTCGCACATTCGTGTATCATGGAATCCTGGTAAACATTCAACTTTGACTGTGATTATATTATATCCTACACATTAAAGTTATTCGTTCCAAATCCAGGTGTGTACCAAAATTTAATTCTGTAATGGATTTTATTTTGTAACAAGCCAGTTCAATTAATGGCTTGTAGAGAGGTTCAAGTTCAAATTAGAAGGCAGCTATGTTTTCAAATAAAAAGATATATAAACTAGCACCTCATACGCAATTTGACTTAGTTTTTGGTCTTCATAAAATAATAGCAAAAATGTTTGGATTAGAATCAATTATTTTTAGTATATTCACTTACCAGAATATTTATTTTACAGTTTTGCCCAAATCCTTTAATAAATCATCATTTGTTACCCTCAACATAATAACAACTGCAAACTTACATTTTTTCTTGAACAAATAATACAGTGATTTTAAAATCTTCTTCCGTTTTAGAAATAAAAAAATAACTGCTTCGGGTAAAGCCCAGAAAGCCTACCAGAGCCACGGTGCATATGCAGAGTACATGGATCATTTGCCATTTGCTATTTTTGTCCTTGGGCTTATATAAAAAAGAATTCCTTTGTTTTTATATTTATTTTTTTGAGTAAATTTTTCTAAATATGATAATGTGATCTTGATTTCTTTCTTTTTTTTTTAATGTAGATCGCATACTTAGATTACTGCAAGAAAAGGGGATTTGCCAGCTGCTCACTCTGGGCATGTCCTCCTACTAAACATGATGACTATATTCTCTATTGTCATCCTGTGTGTCAAAAGATGCCTAAAGCTGAAAAACTAAGGGCCTGGTATGTCCATTACTGAAGGCAATAATGGTCAAGTACTTATTTGCTTAAAGCAAATAAGAAACAACTGAAACATGGGTGGTCTTAGCAGATCACAGAAAACAAAAGGTGCTAACCAGGGGGGGAACTGGTAGGGAAAAAGGAAAGCTCACTATCTGAATAGTTTTCTATTATAATCAATCTCTGTTCAACCTTCGAACCATTCAATTTGATATAGAGTGGGTTGGCCTGACTTGTTAGCATGCAAAGCTTTTGATGTAATAAATTGAAATTAACACGGAAGTTTTTTTAAATTTGAAGGTATCAAGCTATGATAGCCAAGGCTGTCAAGGAGAAAGTAGTGGTGGAGCGTACCAACCTGTATGACTACTATCTCATACCGACAAATGATTGGAAAACTAGCGTCTCAGCTGCACACCTTCCATATTGTGACAATGATTTCTGGCCAGGAGAGGCAGAGTATATTTTATCTAATAAAGAAAAGGGCAGGCCCCTTAAAAAAGAAAGTGAACCTAAAGGGCGGGCCATGCGTGCAGCGAAGCGAGGCTTGATGGATGGCAAACCTGACGATATCATGCTCTTACATAAAGTATGTGTCTGATGCAAACAGGCATTCTGTTATAATACACTACATTTTCTAGGCTATATTTAAATGCTTTCTCCCCTGATGCAAAATTTGCATAGGACACATGCCATAAAAACATGGGTTATTTCATCTACACCCTATATTGCTCTCCCATTCCACTGTTTACATCAGAGTATGCCCACACTGTTTCCTTGATTGGTGTAGTAAAAAAAAACAAGAAGGAAGAGGGTCTTTTGGAGTTAGGGTAAGAGGATATATAGAGGGTGTAAATCAGATAAACTAAGGGTATTGATCAGGTATTTCTTATCAGATATTTCCATGTTCTAAAGGGGACTGATGTGATATTTTTCTTATAATCCAGGGTATGCATAAATAAGTAATGGGCTTTTTCATGGAAATTATCATTATTTTGTTATGGAATTTTGAGTTCGCTTTACATTATTTTGTGTGTCACAGCTTGGAGAGAGGATGAGATCAATGAAGGAAGACTTTATATTAATTTACTTGCAACCCACCTGCAAACATTGTCGCTGTGCTATCGTTTCTGGTACAAGATGGGTGTGCACGAGCTGCAAGAATTTTCTCCTCTGTGATCAGTACGCTCGAACCCTCAAGCTTGTGCAAATGTATTGTGATATCATGGTTGTAGTGGGCTGTGCTCTAGTGCTGAAGGATTAGAGAAAATCAATAATCATTACTGATTTTTTTAACTGTTCTCTATTTCTTTTCTTTTTTTTTAAATCCATTGTATCTGACACTCAGTATACAGTTTTTTACACTTCATCTATTTCTTTACTAAATCCATTTTTGGTCAATTTTCAGGTGCTACAATGAGGAAGAAGATCTTCCACCAAAGGACAAGCATCCTGCTAGTTCAAAACTTAAACATGAATTTCAAAAGGTAGTTTAGCAGAATGTCATTTGTACGGTTGTACCTGTCCAGAACTTAAAATATTCATACACTTCAAGGAAAAATCATGAAATATTCTGCTTGCAACAATGTCTGATAAAATTCCCTTCTAGGTAAATGAACTTGCACTTCCTGCCACCGACGACCCAGACCCATGCAGAGAATGTGAGTTTTTTGACGGTAGAATTGACCTTCTGAGGCTGTGCCAGAAAAAACTGTACCAGTTTGATACACTTAGGCGCGCAAAGCACTCCACCATGATGATACTTCATCATCTTCACACCCCATCATGTTCCTCATGCCATACTGAGCTGGAACCTAATGACATATCGTGGCGATGCCCAACATGCCCGGGCTATTACATGTGCAGCTCTTGCTATAGGCGGGGTGTTTGGGAGTCTGCGCATGATCATAAGCTTGTTAAGTTACATGAAATGGTGACTAATACAGGCATGGAAACTCACATTGGAAATGCTAAGGGGGACACCAAAATCACTTCTAAGCAGGTAGTTGCTCTTTCTTTTTCTTTTTCTTTTCTTTAATTTTGTACAGTATCTGCTGGTCTAAATTGGGTTTGGTTCCTCTCCATTAGTAGGACTAGGATGTCTCCTGAAATATGGGTTTGTGCATTTCATATCTGGAAGGCCAGATGACTTCCAACGTAATAGCTGCATGCTTAAAAACTTAATGGTGAATGAGTTATCTGGTCTGTCCATCTGAAACGGATGGTCCAGATTTGTCTAGCATCGTCCAGTAAATTCATACATCAGAGGGCCTGAACCCATCTGTATTTTCCCTGGCATGTACCATTATGTTGGGTTAAATTAAGTTTGGGCTTCATACCATTATTAGACCTACTACAAGTAAGTTATGGTTAGATTTCGACATCAGAGTAGTTCCTGTGCCTGACAACTGTTGCATCTTTTTGTGGAAACAGCTGGCATTAGAAACATTATTGCATGCGTCTCAATGCACCAGGCCTAGGTGTGGACACAGACTTTGCAGAAAGATGAAGCTGCTGTTCAGGCATGGAGTTGGATGCAAAGTCCGCCAAAGGGGTGGCTGTTCAATGTGCAAAAAAATGTGGTATCTGATGCAACTCCATTGCTGCTCTTGCCGGGATCTAGACTGTAAAATTTCTCGGTGCAAGTAAGTTATCAAACTTATGTTTCTTTTTCTTTATGAGTGATTCTGGTGCCACTACTTCCGGTTCCAAAAGTTGGCCATAACCTCACTTCTATATTGGTACTTCAAACCACAATGCCTCAGCTATGGATGCTCATTCAAAATTTGCAGGGATCTAGATGATGCATGCTCATCCAAATTTTTTAAATACTTTGTTTCTTTTCTGCCAACTCAAAAGGGGTTGAAAAGGTAATGTACCAAGCTGATTAAAACAGAAAACAGATAGCATGAATTTTCTGGGCTCTCGATTTTGTTGAAATGACTGTAAAATTTATGAGATTTGGAAAGGGCATACATGATACGACACAACTTACTAGATCTGAAGTAACAGATATAGAAGTGAGGTCACAAGTGAGAAACAACTTATGCCACCTAAATGTTCTTCTTATTTTATTTGATGTATTTATTATTCATTTAATTTGGACTTCATATTATATTTTTTTTTGTTGTTTTGTTTTTTCTTGAATTTAATATTTATTTATTGCCTTTAGGGAAATCAAAGATCACATCAGCAAACTGCGCCTTCACTCGGGCTCTTGACTTAAAAGATGACCATTCTGTACAGCGTTTTCCGAAACTTCTGATGGAAAATTTGACTATTTACCTAGTGTTAGATTCCTCGAGTACAGAAAGAAGTTTGACAGAGAAGTGGTCCGGAGATGAGTTTATAATAGAGAAAAACAAATAAGGTTGGAAAGAGGGGGAAGAAAGGACTAACTTAGAATAGTACTCCTTGTGCAGTGATTTTTAATTTAGTGTCAGAAACAATTTGCATCATCACTCTGATAGCACAAGCTCATTTGTGCTGCATTTGTGTATAATCTTTTAATACCATTCTTTCTTCTGTCTTAGACTAATAAAAGTTGAAATGTGTAAAGGCGGGTTTTGCATGAAATATGATTGTCGACTGTTGTTCAGGCACTGCTTATATCAGTTATGAAGAGTAAAGTTAGCGTAAGTTTAAGTTTGTTAAGACTGTTAATGAGTTTAATTCAAAAAATTATTGAAACGGCTTCAAACGGAAAATCCGAGTAGCCCAATAAATTTTTCATATTAAAATCTTGTGGGATATTCATTTTTCTATTTTTGGAGCTTTTTAATTATTTATTTCATATTTTTTTTAAATGCTCTATTTTTATATATAAAAATTCATTTTTTTATTATTATTATTATTAAAATCATCTTAAAAAAATTCAAAAAAAATAGTTAGAAAATCCTAAAAATAGAAAATTTCAGTATTTTATAAGATTTTGATATGAAAAATTTATTGAGCAATTCGGATTTATCGTTTGAAGTCAATTTGATAGGTTTTTGAGTTAAATTCACCAAAAAGCTTGGTGAGTTTAAGCTCATCTTAGCTTTACTTCAATTATGAAAACCTTTATAATATACATCTGCACAGTTTCTTTACTACAGATTCTATCATTCTACAGTTCTTTCAGGGTAGAATATAAAATAAAGCCATTCAACTGTAAATTGTATATATCGTGAGAACATGAGTTTGGTTACATTGTATAAATCTACTCGGTTTGTTTGGAATGAAGATAATTTTTTAGCCTATGAGGAGCAAAATAATTCAGGATAATTCCAAAAATAAAATTATTCTCAATGTGATCCTTCGAAGCATCTCAGCCCTTTATCTCTAAAATAAAGTAGTGATAACGATTATTTTCTTATTCTTCCTTTTGTCAAACATAATAAACAAATTACAGCAGATTTTCTGACACCCGAACGAGATTTACATCTTGAAAAAGGGATGACAGAGGTGTTAGTTGTACTTGTTTTCCTTTTAAATCTCACAAAACCTTTTATCGCATTACAACAAGTATTTATTTATCAAAAGTATACTAAAAACACAGGTTCTTATTTGTTATTGAATCGAGCTTACGAAAACGAACCAATCGCTTCATAATTGCACGTAGCAATGAGTATATTTTAGCATGAGTCTTGTTAGAGGAGAAGTTTCGGTGTAGATTTTTCTGTTATATTTTCCAAAGTTCTTTCACTTATGCGAATTACAATGACATTTTTCCAAGTTTGCGATTATATACAACATCTATTGGATAATGTTATGGCTGTGGTTAAACCATAATTTGCAACATTAGTCTCACGTGAATGCGTAAAAATCAGTGAAATAAAATACTCCGGGAGCTGTTCACAAAGATGTTAAAATATAGGATGCGATGGAAAATCAAGCCCCCTCTCCTTTTTTAGTAATCTTTTTTTTTTTTGGAACTGTAACTGTTATACTGAGCATACGATCAAAGTGTCTTTTAAAGTATTATATGTTTAGCTCTATTAGAACTCCTAATTCTTTCCGCGTTACAGTAGAAACCGTAGGTTCTTATTTATTATTCTATGTTATTCAAGAATATTAATCATATAATGATCAACCGTTCATTGAAATTTAGTTTGTTTGTAAAAGAGCACAGGAAACCAAAACAACAAGCATTGTCTCAGTTCTTGTTTTTTTCTTCCTTCCAATCACAAAATGTTGAAAAATCGGGTTAAAAAAAAAAAACAAGATAACCTCAATGTACACATCAAAAAAAAAAAAGAAAAGCTCAGGTCCACACACTCAGATTAATTATTCTAAATTAGCAAACATCATCATACAAAAGGTTATCATCAGCTCTTGTTCTGCAAAGTCTGAATGAGGTTTTCCAAAATCAGAATCCAAAACAATCATGAACACAAATGATATGGAACGAGTCAGACGACCCAATTATACACCCATGGAAGTCAAGTCACTAACTAGGGGCCAGTAGAAGCTTTTCAGCATCAACTAAACTTTCCCTACTACAATTCCATCTATGTTTTAAATGGAAAAAAAAAACAAGGAAAACTAACACAAAAAAAAAGTGGTACAATACTAGCAATCCCAATAATAATAGTACATCAAACCTACAAGGAAAAGAATCAAAAGAGATGCACACAATAGCTACACATAAAAGCACTGATGGACGCAAATCCAGGATAGATTCACAAGCAGGCCCGGCAAATACAAACCGAAATAGACAGAGAAAAGCTACAGTCGTTGGTGTTACACTACTATGTAGTGAGGAAATTCCAAAGCTTCTTTCCCATCGACACATTCTGCCTCTCCTCATCTTCTTCGTCTTCATCCTCGTCAGTAGCAGCACTAGCAACTGGAGTTGAAGGCTCAACCCCATCAGGAGAGTTGGCAGGGCCCCCACCAATAGCCTCCATCATATCATCTTCTGGTTCTATTTCATTATTGTTGTTGTTGCTGCTTTCTAGCGGGGCCCTCATTTCTGTGTCAACCTAGTGCCAAAGAATAAATAGATTAATCGCTCTAGTTTGGCACTTCTCCTGAACTCTACTAAATTAGTCTCCATGATTGTATAACAAATTGGACACATTGACAAACACATAGGAATGAGTTGACAAGAAAATTTGAGATTCTACACCTGTACTCTACTTGTACCCTTTATTAACATACATAGTGTTAACAAACTTATGCCAGAAACCCCTCAGAAAGTCACACCAACCACAAATAGGAAAAAAAAAGAAATTAAATTTCAGTCTTGCAGTGCTGCATTGATATGCATTGGTACCAAAATACTGATACTAGTATTATAGAAAATAGCAAAATTAGGAGGCTAACCCGGATGACAGTATGAGAGAACTTGTGAACTTCAACTACACCGCCACCAGCAGAGGATCTCTGCTCCATTGCTTGATGAGTACTTGGTTTTGAGGTTCCTTCTTCTCCATCTTGGTCAGTTTGTGCCTTCTCTGCTTTGCTTGGAGGTACTGGTGCCAGGCCTTTACCGCCCTTACTACCAAAAGGAAAGGAAAAAAAAAATTAGAGGCCAAAAATACCAACAAAGATCTTAGCATTAGCAAAAAGGTCCAGCTGGTGAACAAGAAAACTTACACTTTGCGTCTCAGGTTGTAACGTTTCTCTCCTGGTGTGGACACCTCAGCAGTACAAGTCTGGCGTCGCTTACGTCGGCCCCCTCCACCTCCAACAGACATACTTTCTGAAACTGTCTCACTTCCTTCACCCTCCAGTTCACTGGAAAACTGTGCAAAACCCCTCTTCCGACCAGTATGCACTGAATCGCCTTGACTAGCAGCATCATCTCCAATCTCATTCAAATCCAAATTTATACCATTCCCCTCTTTTGAGACATCACCAATAATTGTCTTTGCATCCTCCACCACAGCCTTAATGGTCTGGTTTCGCCTGACAGGCCTCCCTCGACCACGGCCCTTTTTCTTTGGCTCAGTTGATGCCGAAACCACCTCTTGTCCATTTTGATCTGTTGTATTATCAGCCTGAGAATGGACAATATCAATATCAGTAGAATTATCAGCAATGCCAAATGATTGCTCAGGTCCTCCACCCGCCAAATTGTTAACAAACCCTAACCCATGGTACACTGGTGTAGGCTCATACTCTTCTCTCTCTAAAACTTCCCTCTCTAGTCTAGCATCAAAAGACTCGGGCTTCTCTGACGAAGTTTGTCCAATTTGACCTGCTTTCTTAGTGGGTGAGAGAGAAAATATGCGGCTACATTTCTGTACCCAGGATGACATGCGCCCTGCTGAGGCATTAGCGTTTGCATTGATTGTAGTGCAGGGAGAAGTTTCAAGATTATGAGGCTTCAGGTATTCCAAACTTGGGATGTCAGCATTGACCCCTTCTTGGATCCCAAGTATCTCTGCCTCCTCAATAATCGTGGCACCACAACTATGGCATGCCTTGCATTTATCAACTAGAGAGAGGAAGCGGGCCCTCTCTTTGGTGTACTCCTCTCTCCTTGCCTTCAACCCCTTGCTGAGGTCACTGAGGCTCTCTATATCTCTTTTGACCTCTGTTTTTTCTCTCTCTAGCCTCTCCTTTTCCTCCAAAAGAGACTCCCTCTCCCTGCCAAGTTGCTCTCTCTCCGTGATTATTTTCTGAATCTTTGATTCATTCGTCTCAATTGCATGCTTCATCTGGTTATCCTGAAAATCAACCTTCCTGCGTAATTCTTCCTCCACTTCCCGTAACTCCTTTTCTCTCTGAGAAATCTTCCTCTCTGCTTCCATCTCCAAGTTGTGGCGGTGCAACTGAAGGCTTCTCTCACTATCAGCCCGTTCCCTCTTAAGGAGCTCCTTCATCTGCTCTCTCTCATGTTCAATCTCACTAGCTAGAGCTGCCTTTTTCAAATCGACTTCCTCCATTTCCTTCTTGCATCTTTCCTGTATTTCAATTTCCATACTCTTTATCCTTCGCTCCTCAGCCTCACGCCACCTCTCAAACCTCTCTCTCTCCTCATTGACTCTCTTGAACTCTGCTTCTGCAGTAGCTCTTTTCTCATCCAATATCTCCCACTCAGTTTCAAACTTTTGCTTCTGTTGAGCCAAATCCTCTGTTTCTTTCATAACCGAATCAGTACGGGACCGGTAATCCTCAATCTCTTGCTTCAACCGAGTCATCAGTTGACCATGCTCTTCTCTCTCCTTCTCGGTCAGCTTCAATTCTTCTCTCTCTTTAATAACATCTTGCTTCTCCACCTCTATTTCAGCCTTCAATCTCTGTAGTTCTGCCTTGGAATTGTTTATCTCAATTTTCTCTTGATCAAGTGCTGTTTTCTCTTCTGACAATTTGGCTTCCTCATTTTTAATATCTTGTTCTTGTTTCTTCAGAGCTTTTGAGCCAGATTGGAGTTCTGCCTCTTTCTCCTTCAATTTCTGTGCTTTGGTTTCTAGGGTTTGTTCTTTCTTTGAGATTTGATCCTCTCGCCGGGTAATCTCCTTTTCCCTCTTCTCAATGGATTTTAGCTTGTCCTTGAGATCGAGGTCAAAAGATTCCCTCCTTTTATCCAATTCTGATTCAAATTCTTGGTGCTTCAATTCAAGTTTCGCATTATGCTCTTCTAGAAGCTTCTGGAGACCCTCCTGGAAAAATTACAGAGGTCAAATCACATGTTTATATGTGCAGAACAAGGATATGTAAGACCATGTTTGTGATGGACCCTCAACGGAAGTAGACTAATCACTGGAAAAAAATAACATTAATTTTAAGAACATGGAAATTCCTTGTGCAAATGCTTGGAAATTGAAGTGAGTAAATCATACCTTCTCTCTAGCACTAAGCTTCTCCTCCCTCTCAACTAATTCCTTTTCCTTGCAATCCAAGTTAGCAATCCTTGGTTCCACATCCTGCATCAAATTCCGAGACAAAATTGTTCAAATGCAGCAGATTAGAAGTGCCACAAGAATGTCTGAAGGACAAAAAATTACACCTTCTCTCTATTTGTCAAGGCAACAAGGCGAAGATTGACATCATCCTCTTTGCTCTTAAGGGAATTCTTGGTTGCCTCAATGCTCCTTTTGGCCTCATCAAGCTCTTCTTGCTTTATTTTTAGGAGACGCTCTTTCTCGTTAGCCCTCTCATCTCTCTCATTTAAAGATCTCTGTGCCAAGACAAGCCGGTTCTGGCTCTCTTGAAGCTTTGCCTCCCACTCTCGCAAGTGCTCCCCTTGCTCCACCAGATGTTTTTCTCGTGCTTTTCGGCTGCACCATTTTTATGACCATTGAAAATTTAACCAAACATAGATGAAATAAGGACAAGCCTTAACTGCCAACAATTCTTATCAATAACTGTGATGTCCATAAGCAGTACCAGTACCCAACCATTTGCCAATAAGGTTGATTAATTTCTGCTTACCAGCACAGTGAGAATCACTAAAAGAATGTTTTGAGTTCGACAAATAATTTGTAATAGATTTCTTTTTCTCCCAAACTTTTTTTTTTTGACCAAATGCTTGATGAAGACTGCAGGCCGCAGCAAGAATGGCGGTGCAAGAACACAGCCACCGCATCAAGCAAAGTGTTGATCAATGTAAACAAATCCAGAAAAGTAAAAAACAATGAAGCATACTCAGTATCATGGGAGAGTTTGTCCTTGTCAAACTTGCGTTCACGCTCTTGAATTTCTTCAAGCTTGTGGTCAGCCTGGGAGTTTTTGCGGCTAGCTTCTGCCAGCCTGGCATCAGCCGAGTGTAACTTCGCCTCTATCTCCAGTGATTTCTCCTCCAAGCTTGCCTCCAGTGCACGCACATCAGAAAGCTTCTTCTCTGCCATAAATTTCACCTCAGCCATCTCTGATCGCATCTCCCTCAGAGCTTTCTCCAACTGCAAGTGCAACCAACTTCTTATAGAAAATAATATACAGTTTTATTGAAAAGGACGTTTCATCCACAAAGGTGCATGAAATATGAAAAAAATGTCACTGTACATCAGCCACGCATTGTTTCTCCACTCCAAATGCTCTCCGCAAACTCTCCTCTCGCTTCTCAAATTCTGACGAATCAAGCTGATGCGACTCCTTTTCCTGCTTCAGAGTTTCTTGCAACTCGATAAGTGCTTGTCTGATCTCTTCATACTTATTTGTCCATTCTTTCTTTTCTATTAATAGTAGACCCATGTTGTACTGGTACTCATGCAACTGCAGATATGGAAAAATTCCCAAAAAAAAATACATTATAACAAATAAATAATTTTGAAATTTGCAAAACCACTCACTCTTTTATCTTTTTTTTTGGTAATAAAAGGTGAAAATATAGGGATAAAAAGGGTATTCTGGGTTTCTCTGAGCATACAACTTAAAGAACTGATGAACAAAATAAAACCACATGGTTTTTGAAAGACTATGCAGTTCAAGAAGTTTTGTCTTACATATTTCACACTAAAGTTTCATTCTTCTAACCAAAAGGCAATTAAATGGAACTAGAAAAGGGTATCTTGGTCTTTTTGAACCTCTGATCCATTTAACGTTTGTATGAAGAAAAAATATTGAGAAAGTAAGTGGAGTTGTTAAACAAACCTCTTTCTCTAGCTCCGTAATTTTCTGTGCAAGCGCCTCTCTATCCTTCCTTGCTAGCAATGATTCATCCATCAGACCAGCGTCTCTAAAGAGCCTCCATGACTCCATCTCCCCACTTATTCCCCCTTTTACTCCCCCGCTTACTCCGGTTACATCAACACCACCACCACCACCATTTTCAGCGAGAGAATCCCTCGGAGGCGGTGGGAGCGACTCTTGGCCTCCAGTCACCGCCTTCCCTTTCGAAGCAGGGTTAGTGTTTCCATTTGGGGAGAGGAAACCGACCCAACCCTTTCTCTGTGGTGTAAACATAGTCAAGGATTCATGCAAAGTGGAAGAAAGATTCAAAACCCTAACCCTAACTTAGCGCCATGAGAAAGCCGCTAACCACCAGGAGACAAAAACATCTCAATTTAACCAATTGGTACTAGAATTGTTTCCTAGACTCGAGTCGAGCGACAAGCAACCCAAATTGCACCAAATTAGCTAGGAAAATCAGACGAAGGAACCAAACAAATTCGAAACGAAGCGCTGGCTGAATTCTGGCCTCAGAAGAGAATTCTGGCACGAAACTGAAAGATTATACCATGAAAATCGCGGATCTGGATGAAATTTCAGTTGATTTGGCGAAAAAGATTCAGAAACCCTAAAAATCGAAGGTAAAGGGAAAGTACGAAAAATCGAATCGAGGGGGCTGAATGAAAAAAGAAGTCGTTTATAAAAAATTTCGGGGGCTTTTCTTGCATAAATTTTCCAGGCGCACTCTGATTAAACAGTATAGAAAAAGGGTATGAAGGATAAAAGATAATGTGGGGTCCACTTGTCATATGTCTTCTCCCTGTACGGTAAACACCAAATGTACCTGGAATAGTTTTCTTTTGAGGCGTTCTGTTATACCTTGATAAAATGAACCTGGTTTTTATAAACCGAATAAGGGTTTTGAGGGGTTCGTATCATCGACTATGAATGTCAGTGTTATGGTTTTCTTTGTCCGGACGAGTTCCCAGTGCAGACGAACATTATCTTTTTTCTACCGGATAGAAGATCGCGCGGCCGCCCTCGCTGAGTTGTGGTCTGCTTTTTCTTATTGGTTTCTTGTAGACGAAAATGCCCCTATATGATTTTGAAGTCTTTTGCGATTGCGATGTGCTGCGGGAACAGCATAAAAATAATTAACCAAAGAAGGATCATTTTTTTTAATAAAAATTCATATTAATTTCGATATTTATTTTTTTTCAAATATTTTTTATAAAATTTCAACTTACATTTCTTTATAGAAAATTAGATTTATTATTATTGTTCTAAATATACAGTTCAAAAAGGACCATATGTTGTGTCATGCGTTTCACTTTTGATATTGTATTAACCCCACGTCTCTATCTTTTTTTTTCATATTTATCCACTAAAATTTCAACTTATCTTATATACTTTTCAATTGATTAAATTTTTTTATCCATATAATTAAATAAATATGTTAATTTTAATATCAAATACAGTAATTAGAGTTAATGCTACAATGTAACTCGCGGACAAATATGAAAGAAGTCAAAGAATATACAAGATATACTTAAAAAATTGGTAAGTAATTATAAACATTAAAAGGAGTTTAGGAGTAGATATAATGTTAACCCTTGAGAAACACATATTATAAAGATCCGATTTTTTTATTAAATAAAAGAAAGTACAAGAGTTGCAACCATGTTTCTTATCTTCTTTTTTTTTTGGAAAATATAGTTAAGAAGAAAATCAAGAAAATGCCTAATTTCTGAGAATGTTTCAAAGGAGGCAGGATTTATGAAGAACATCTTAAGAAAAAAAAAATTGTTATTCCAAAGGATATATCATTAAATGACAGTTATTTTCAAGGGTATTCCTTAACAAAAATTTTGTTGGTGAAATTTGTCAAAAATAATGGGTAAGAATAGGTTTACAATTTTCATCTTTATATATTTTGAAACTTGTTTTTATTATTCAAGGTGTTCAATTTTGAATTTTACTTGAATTGAATAAAAAGTTTTGTGATAAAAATCTTATTATCAATTATTTGTATTGAAAATAAATGACCGATGTAAGTTTCTCCAGATGTCGAATAAAAAAAAGGATGGGGATCTATTTACGATAATCAACTTGACAATTTTGACAATAATTTTTCAACTAGATTAAAGACAATCAACTTAATTTGTATTGAAATATTCTTGAATTTGAATGTGTTTTAAATTTTGTGCAATTTAAATGTCATTTTATATTCTATTAAACACAATCAAATTGCATAAAATATATAACGGTTTGAATTTAATGATTTTTGATGAAATATTAAATGATACTATATAGTTTGAAACTTGAAATACAATCAATGTATAAAGCTCAAAAATATGTCTATGAAGAATTGTTTCGAAATTAGTTGAAAAATTATTGTCCAAATTATCAAGTCTGTTGTCAATGAATCTTCATCCTAGAAAAAATATGGAGCAATTTTAATTGTTCAAAATTGTGCTCTACATTTTTTTTGACCTATTCGGATGTTTTTATTCACATAGCTAAATATTCTTTTATTAATATTAAATCTAATGGAGTAATTTAAAACAACATACAAGCAGGAAAAATCAGTCATTGATTTTTTGACATCTTAGTATTTTATTAAACAAACACTAAATGCAATAAATTTTGATGCATGTATTTTGTTTGTAATATTGAACAAGATCAATATTTCACTTTTGTGGTCTGGGACCAAAAAATTAATATTACTGATATAATAAAAAAAGTGTTGTCTTAATGTGTCATGAAATATTATAAGTGAATCCTTCCTCATTAAATATATTCAACATTACTTTAAATTTGATAATTTGATCTATATTTGAAATTTTATAAAAAAAAATAAAAAATTTTAATCCGAAAACTTATTGATTTCAAAAATTTAGACATGGCATTGATGTTATTAAATTACATTATTCGCTGTAGATAGTTACTACCTCTTGATTCAATCATGTGTTATTATCAATTCATCATTTAACATGTTCTTCCAAATTTTTTCAACCTCTCAATTTCTACGGTCGCCTCCATAGATGGATAGGGGCATTTTAGTCATTTCCCATTGTCAGATCAAGCAGCGCAAGAGCGCATCGTGCAATCACCTCATGGACGAAACTACCCCTCGTTCCAGACTGTGCTCGCCATGTATAGATTTAAGCGGCGACAGAGACGTTACAGACTAAACCCACCTGTAAATTGCAACCTTTTCGCCTGGGGACAACTGTTGCCATTTGGGGGCTGTATGGTAATTTGGTTACTCTCTCATCAGTGGATTGGGGTGGGGTAGGTAGCCAATGATGAGGTTTGGGAATATGTTTGGAATGTAATGCTTTTATTTATTTATTTATTTATGAGAATTAATGGAGTACAGTACAAATCTAATAATGTTATGTTAAATAAATTAAAAAAATTATAGACAGAGCTTATGGATTGATTATTGTATTTTAAATTTTGTATAATTTAATCTATTATTTGATATTTTATCAAATAATATCAAATCTGATCCGATCCGACCCGATCAGATCTATTACTTAGCAATCATTCTCAGTCAAACTAACCCGATTTGACTTGCCTAATTGCCACCTCTAGTATTGATGCTCTAAAATTGTATATGTAGTATATTTACTGAGAATTCAATACTCCATAATTGTATATGTAGTATATTTACTGAGAATTCAATGCTCCATAATTGTATATGTAGTATATTTACTGAGAATTCAATTTGAAAATTTTTTATCTATTATTTTCAATAAGGATGAATGAGGAATTAATAAGTACAGAATTAGTTTTAATGAAAAAGATAATATATTGGGTAAATATGTGAGTTTTAAAAGTTTGGAAGGATAAATACGATATTATAAATTTTAGAGGGGGAAATATGTAATTTTGAAGTTTTGTAAGGGTATATGAAATTCTATCATAAATAAATTAAGGGGATCTCTTGATAATCTTAACAATGAATCTTTAAATAATTTTAAAATAAATTTTAAAAATTCTTAAAAATAGAAAAAAATTACAAACATATTTTATAACTTATAGATTGATTGTGTTTTAATTTTCATGCAAATTTAGGATCATTTAATATTCCTTAAAAAATCATTAAATTTTAGACCGTTAAAAGTTTTATGTAATTTTGATTGTTTTTTATGGAGCACCAAATAATACTTAAAATTGAATAAAATTTGAAACATAGTCAATCTATAATTTTAAGAATATGTCTACAAATTTTTTTCTATTTTTAAATTTTTTTTTGAAACTATATGAAAAATGATTGTCAAGGTTAACAAATTATTAATTGTTAAGGATCCCCTCCCAAATAAATTATATATTTAGTATAAATAATTCTGATATATAGATAAAAAAAATATAAAATGTGGAGTGTAAGAATAATTTCTATAGAGAATATACAAGTAATAAAAACGTAGTGTTGATTAGTTATTATAAAAGTCGTCAAAATATTTTTGGAGATGTAATAAAATTAGTTTAACTATAGTGCCTACTCAATAGATACTGCTATGTCACTTATTTAAGTACTGTATCAGACTATTAGTAGTCCCAAGAGACTAGCTGGTAACACATTTATAAGCAAATTTTGTTCTAGTTCCATACCAGTTGGGTGTTCAGATCACCCACCAAAATCTTTAATTAGCATCGTAAAACTCAATTACATTATTTTACGAATCAAATAAAAAAAACACACAGTAAACAACAATTTAACTTCAATTTTTTGATGAGTTGCAAATTAATAAACTAATACAACTATAATCAGAACAAGAAAAGATAATAATGATAACCTTTTCTGTAATATAATAGAATCAAGAATAAAGTTTATGTCTAATTTGTGTAATCGGAATTTAATTAACTGGATTTGGCAATGTAATACACATCCTAGCTATTATAAAAAAGAATCGGGAGAGGTTCATTGTCCATCGGACCAATTTTTGTGTTCGACGGACAAAAAAATCGTTTGATGCCTTCAAAATTCGCATCTACAATTCTCTTAGATGCTTCACTAATATATGAAATATCAGATTTAACGATCTGATAATTAGAATAGTCGATCAGATCAAATTTAGTTCAATGAACATTTGGTTAGAATTGAACTTTCGAGGTTATGAGGTGTCTCCAACAATACATTGTACAGGGACGGGGCATTATGGTAATTTTAGTAGCCGGAACAATATGCTTAATTAAAGCTCGTTCCCTCTCATTCGTATCCAAAAGCATGTCCATTTGTGTTAGCAACTCAGCAGCATTGTGAATCAGTCTACTTGTAATGCAATAAAAAGAGCTGTACTGCTCTGCGCTGCACCGCACCGCACTGCACTGCACACAAGGTGCTTGATAAAAAGCATCTTTCTATGGTGATTTGTGAGCATGCAAGGGATGCCCGACCATGTTTCTACTCTTGAGCTTTTGTCTGGTAAATCATCACTGGTTCGTTCCTATGGAAGTTTCATCAAACAAATTGATATGCACCGGAGCATTTTAAATTTAGGAGGAGGGTTAAGTAGATATTTTAACTTCAAAATAAAATTAGATGATATATTCATTCAACTCAAAATTTTCAGTTTTTTACATTATAAAGGGAAATAAGAACGTATATTAGTTTGGAATGGGGAAATAATAAATTTGAATGTTTTGATGGGGAAATAGGCAATTTAAAATATTTCAATGGGCACACCAACAATTGTACCTTTGATTTATAACTTTAGGTTTGTGTTAATCCAATAATTTATTTACCGCTCAATTTTCAATTTATTTATCCTCCTACTTTTTATTTATCGTTCAATTTTCAGTTTATGGTTTGATTTGGATGATTACAAATTAAATAAGCTGGACAAACTAATTGAATAGAAATATTAATAAATATTATGCTTGTGTTATAACATTGTATAGATAAATTGTCAAGTCAATTCTTATATTAGGAGTTGTAAATTATAACTTTCATGCTAATTTGATTTAATCAAATCAAAGTGTAATTAATTTAGTTTGATCCATACTTTTGATTGGTTAAATTATTCGATCGTTTTGATTTATAACAAAGTATTTATAATATATTGTAAATAAAATAAATATATATGAACAATTTTGCAATGTATACAAATTTTAATGTTAATGAATCATAATCTTTAATTTCAGTCTAATCTCTTCGTCTATAATACCTTATCCAGAAAGTAATTAGCCAATATATATATATATATATTTGAAATAAAGGCTTTTGTTAGCCTAATATTTATTTCTTTTTAAATATTTTTTACAAAATTTGAATTTGCGTCTCTCCATAAAAAGACGATATGTATCACCATTATGCTAAGCTTGTGGTTCAAAGTGATATTACCAATATTTATAGGAGAAATTTTAATTTGAGTTGATATCATCCATAACATAATTATCCATAACATAATTAGCCAATAAATATTGGAGAAATTTTACTTTAATTTGAACTAGACCAATAAGTAACACCCCATTTATTACCGACCGAGCGCGATGAGCCGATGACTATTCAAAGCGAGACATAGGCTTTTCCATTCCCTCGTCCGAACGGTGTACAGTTTTAATGTAGACCGGGCGTAACCAACAATTTCCATTCCCTCGTTCCGAATATCTATTATCATTAAACACGAAGAAGAGGGAAGAGACGAATACCAAGCGACTGCCAAAAGACCTAAAGCCGCAATTCTCTCCACCTCTCTTGAAAAAAAAGCTAGTTGCCTCTCGTTTTCCTCTATCTGTCTCTCTCTAGAGCTACTAAATTCCCCTCTCCTCGTGCTCTTCTCTTCTCCGATGGCGTCGTCGGAGGGTTCCAGCGGCGGGGTGGCGGCATCTCCGGAGAAATCGACGGCTGCGTCGAGCAGATCTGGAACCGGATCGCCTGGAGACTCGTATATCGGGAGCTTGATAAGTCTCACATCTAAGAGCGAGATTCGTTACGAGGGGGTTTTGTACACGATTAACACCGAAGAATCTAGCATCGGCCTGAGAAACGGTGACGAAACCTATTCCTTACTTTTTATTTTCTCCTTTTTAGCCTGTTTTATTTTTACCTATCAGTGTCCTCAAAGTGTCTAAAATGCAAAACTAGGCATAGAGATCTTCCTTTCTTTTGTAGAGAGGTTGCGTTTGCACATTTGAATTATACGGATCGGAAAAATTTTGACCTGTTTTTAGTTTCGTCATACCTCCTATAGTTTTTTTCCTTGTTGTTTGTTAAGCATGCTCTTCAAATTCTTAGATTTGTGCAAAGATCCTTTCCTTATGGTGGTTTTTTAGCTTCTTGTAGGTCTTTTACTGTCATTCCCCTGAAATATTCTTATAGTACCCCCAAATGTATAATATGATAGTAATGTCTAATCTTATTTTGTAGTGCGCTCTTTTGGGACTGAGGGAAGAAAGAAAGATGGTCCACAGATCCCTGCTAGTGACAAAATATACGAGTATATTCTCTTTCGAGGAAGTGATATTAAGGTGAATGTTAAAGCATGAAAGTGTTGATGTATTACTTGTTTTATATGAGAGAGGTTATATGCAAATAATCATTGTTTTTTATTTGTGACAGGATTTGCAAGTCAAGGCTTCGGCACCTGCTCCACCTGTTCAACCTGCTCCTATACACAATGACCCGGCTATTATTCAGGTACATTTGCATTTATCACAATTTATTTATTATATTGTGTTTGGTTAAGAATAGTATCCGGCAACATATGGACTTTTGTGATATCAGAAGAAGCATTTTCAATTGTTATTAGAATGTCTCATTCAGATATCTAAGATTAGATCAGTATGTATCCAATTGCTAATATACTGCACTCTAGCTGGCATGTTTATGAATATTTTCTTCAAAATTTGTCCTATTCATAAATTGGACCGTGCTTTGAGTTTTCTATGGTTCTTTGGATAAATATCTTTCGAGCAATGTGGTTTGAGCATTGCAGTCTCTTATGGAATACCTCGTGTCCTTCTAAAAACATTCAAAAAGGTCACACAAAATATATATGAAAGATCCAGCTACAATTATACTAGTTGTTAATTGTAATATCTTTGACAAGATAAAAGCTTATTGGTTAAATTTTCCTGACAACCTTTTCTTTCCTAAAGCTAAATATGATAAATTTCCTAACAACTTTCTTTCCTAAAACTAAATATGATAAATAGAAACAATATTAGGTTCTACCATATATATGACCAATTTTTAGAACTGACTGCATACGGTGCAGTCATTCATTAGCCATATATAAAAATATTTCTCTTCAAATCCTTTTCCTGATCATCAATGGTAAGGAAGGAGGGTAGTTTGGTTAAATTTTGAAATGGGGGATAGGTAGAGTCATAAAGAATGTTCTTATTTTTAAAGAGATTTACCATGATACTTCCCGTACTTTATAGGGTTCTGCATGGTATTTCCTGTTTTGCATGGGTATATGTAACCGCTTGTACTGAATAATGCTTAATTGTAAAGTATGTGATACATTGGTATCAAATCTACCATAATACTTCTGCAAATAGAAAGGGAGTTACTTCATCTTTTGATGTTGTATTCTTTTTCTTTAGTGAAAATTACATTATTTCCTAATTATTTCGCAGTCACATTATATGAGGCCCCCTCCTCCTGCTACTGCAAGCATAACATCATCATTTGCAAGTGGACCTGCGACAACTCCTCTTACAGCAGATCTGACCCCAGCCCATGCAACTCAGTTTGGATCAGGGCTCCAGCAAAGAGCCCCATTTCAGAGCAACCTCCCTCTGTATCAACCTGGCTCAGGTCTACCCTCATGGGGCCCACAAACGGCTCAACCACCATCTGCTAATGGGTCTGGGCTCACACTTCCGCCTGTTTACTGGCAAGGATACTATCCACCAACTGGGTTCCCTCACATTCAGCCTGCACAGTTACAACCACCCCAGTTACAGCAGCACCAGATACCGCAACCACAGCTGCAACAACCCTCTCTCATTCGTGCTCCACCTGGTGTAACCATCCCTAGTTCCTTGCAATACCCAGGACTTAATTCTGGGTCTCAAAATTTGCCTGAATTACCTCCCTTATTACAACTGGGCTCTACAAGTACCCTAAACCTTTCCTCGGTTTCTCTTCCCACAACTGCAGCTCCAACTCCTGCAAGTGTTTCTGCTGGTACTGAGGCAAGCCCAGCAAATCTGGTACCCAATAAGCCACCTGCTACATCTATTTCAGGTTTCTCTCCTCCAAATTTAGGTGCAGCTCTCTCTACAACACTACCACTCGAACCAAGTGCTCCTTCTATGTCTACAAATAAGCCAGCACCCCTCCTATCTCAAAATGTGCCTCAGGCTTTATCCACAGTTGAACAGAGTGTACCTCTGGTGACACCTGGTCAACTCTTGCAGACTACTGCTACCAGTAGTACAGTTCCCCCTTTATCTACTTTACCAGTGCAAACTAGCCCCAGAGAGGTAGATATTAAGGCAGTTGAGATTAGTGAAAAAGCTGAACCAAAACCATTTGAGACAAAAAAAAGTGGACCCATATTGTCAGAACCAATTGAAAGTAAAAAAGAGGAGCCACTTCTGCCAGAACCACCGATTCAGGTACCTGCAGAGACCAAAGAGCCTCTTTTGCCCTCTCCAGTGCCAGCTCCATACAAGGTACGTATCTCAAAATAATATGGAGTGAAGAACATGAGTCTTCTTAGGTTGTTGTCGCCTGGTTACTAAATTACATTGCTAGGTGATGTAGTTATGACCAAGGTTGTTCCAATAAACTTTCTGATAATTTCGAAGCCTTTTCAATGTGGTATTTGGTCAAAGAATATGTGAATTAGACAATAAAAATAACAATTAATGACATTTGATTCGTAGGATACTTTGATGTTACTAAACTAGTAGTTAAAAACTATGCTTGGGACCTCAATTTTTGTTATGATACAATTAAAATTTGCTTTTAGACTTTATTTGTGTCAATTTGTTTATGCTGAATTGTGTATTTATTTCTGTTCTAGACGGGTGGAGGTGCATCATACGGGCATCACCATAATTATAACAACTACAGGGGCCGTGGCCGAGGAAGAGGACCTAGTGCTGTATGCCCCCTTTCACACTTATAATCATTCACGCATGCACACAAACTTGCATTCACGTACTAGCAGACAGACAATCACAGCACAAATTTTATAACAAGCTCAGCATTTAATGTTCATAATGGTTTGGATCTGGCTGGAGTCAACAAATTTCAAGTTAAAAAATAGATTTGGTCAGATCATAGCTGAGTTCTTGTTGTGTCAAGAGATATTGACCGAGAGTGAAACCATTATGAATTGGTCATCTTAAAATGAGTTTGGTCAGTTGAATGCTGATAGCAAGAATCACTAGCAAACTGATATTCTTGTTTGTTTGTAGGATTGTTTTCTTTGTGACATATTGCTTTGTATGGAACATTGGATTTGTTAAAGTTCAGGTTTTAAATCTTTTGCAAAAACCTGAAGTTCACCTACACGGTCAAGTTCAGTTTCATTTTTTTCAGTACAATTATAGAAGCAGTATGGTCCCTATTTGACCTGCCAGAAGGCTAGAGATACTGACCAAAGCCTCAATTTTGAACTGATCTGTGTTTATTTTGGTGATCATTTTAGGACATTGGTTGTAAAATAGTTGTTTAATTTATTTTTTTCTTTTTATTGCGTGCAGTTCTCCCGTCAAGTGACAAAGTTCACAGAGGATTTTGATTTCACTGCCATGAACGAGAAATTCAACAAGGATGAAGTCTGGGGCCATCTTGGTAAGAGCAAAGCCTATGGTGAATCTGATGATTTCGAGGGTGATGAAGCCGAAGATGACGAGGAATCAGAAGTTCCCAAGATAGATGTTAAGGTACAAAGCTTTATTTCTTGTACTTGATTGGTTTGTAACAGACATTAATAGCCCATGTTCTGTTCTTGAATTATGAAAAACTAAAGATGACAAAGGACGAGGTGACTTCTTGTGAATCAATCCATGCAGTAAGGCATGACATAAAGTTAAATCTTACCTCAGTTGAGAATCAATCCACCAAGTAAAGCCTGACATAAACTCAAATTTAACCCCAGAAAAGCAAAAAAAATATTTTTTATGATACTGTCCAGTGTTTTTTACTGACAGCTTTATTTTTTTTTGTGATATAGCCTGTTTATGTGAAGGATGACTTCTTCGATTCTCTTTCTTGTACCTCACTTGATCAGAATTCCCGCAATGGGCGCCCCAGATTTTCTGAACAAATGAAACTTGACACTGAGGTATGCAATACAAAAATTGAAGGTCTTATATTATCCTTAAAAATAAAATGGATGTATAAATACCCTTTGGAAACAAAAACATACAACAGGACATTCGAAACAGAGTGAATATCATGTATGTCATTCTTACTAAAATGATTGTTGATTGCTGAAAATAGTCTAGGTATACTGCTATTTTCTTGGTTTTATTGAACTGATAGAACAATGTTTGAGGAATGTAGTTGAACATCTTTCTTTTGTACAATGAAATAAAGGGGAGTCCAGAGGACATATTTCATGTTTTCTGGTCTGGGTGCATTTGACACATCCCACGTGCGGGGTGCTACATGATTTTTCTCATTTTAGATAATACCATATGAGAACTTTGACACTTAGCAAATTTTTGCGGAAGGGGGCATGACATACAAATAAAAACATCTTAATTTGGTAGATACAAAGCAGAAGAAAACACTTTTCAATATATTTCAGTTTCTGTGCTTTTTGAGTCTAAATTTGCATTTATTTTTCAGACATTTGGGAATTTCCCGAGGCACCATCGATCAATGCATAGAGGTGGGGGCCGTGGGCCTCGAGGTGGTTACCGTGGCGGTGGCGGTGGCAGAGGTGGTTCTTATTACAATAACCGTGGATATGGTGCTTACAACTCAGGCCGTGGATCCCGTGGGCCCAGTTACGACAACCATGCTTCCTAAATGCGGGGAGTTAACCTTAATATTGGGATCAGAAGGCGGGCATGCTTTGTATCTGTAAACTTTAGTTGTGCTTATTAATTCACCCAATAAAAAGCACCGGACTCGCAGTAACTCTTGTTTGTTTCTCTCTAGATGTTGTTTTGATACTCAAGTTTTAACTTAGAAATCGGGGTTGATGAGAAGTCAGAGGTGGTGGGAAATCAGTTGGTGTGTAGAGGCCTTTGTGGTCTTACTCCTTCGATATGTAGTACCTTATAAGTCAATGATCTTGGTAAAATCCTTTTGATCCAAAGTTAGTCTTACAACGTGATATGTAGGGTTTTATATGTTGTACTATTTTGGTGAAATTTAGTGTTATGTCCAGCTTTATCCCTTTTAACTTCGAAAAAAATTATTCGTACTTTTCGTGTTCTCCAGTTTTATCAGTATGTTAGGTTACTCGCAATCCAGTTCAATGGGCTTACGGCCCATTGGCACAATATTTCCTTTAGGAGCAATAAATCATCGATCATCGAATTTACTCTTAACTTAATTTTGAGAATGTCTTGTGAGTTTTAATTAATAGTTTCTAACGGGACAAAAGGACAGGAATTGGACTTGTCTATGTGGTGTTATAATATAATGTGTGCTACGCACGAAAGAAGCTAAAGTCATGGAGGATTTATTAATCGCAGTTAACACGTGTGGGGTGGGATGACCTGGGCTGGGGTTTTAATGATGTTTCACACTTTCAGTTGGCATTTAGTTATGATTTATTTATCTCGCGTTCTTTGAGGATTTTGTTATTTCTACTTGGTCCCTGAATAGTAAATTCCATCATTAGTTTTTAAAGCAATGAGATGAGATGTACCTACCTGACAACATATCAGGTTGTATTAGGGCTTTATGGAGGTCATACAGATCTGACCTGGCTATTAGTATATTGGTTATTCTTCAGTTAGGTGTGATATGTATCATCTGATTTGTAACGAACGGTTGGTTTCCACTTTCCAGTAATGCAACATTACTTTATATGTACTCCGACTAAGCGAGCCACAGTTTTGTCTAGATCACCTGAGACATGGTTGATACTTTACATAAGTTTGATTATGCAAGTTTGTTTAATATTTAAATAACCCGTTAGTAAGTTAAAGAATAACACTATTTCAAATTAATCAAGTGTAAATAATCAGTTTTTGGACTAGTGATAAAAGATAATATTTTTCATATGAGAGATTGTATGTTTGAAATCTAAAAATGAGAAAGTTTTTTATAAACATTTATAAGTTGGGTGATTTACACCTTCATCTTTCATTAAAAGAAATTAATCAACTTTAACGCTATATCAAATTAATTGAATGCTTACATTAAATAAAGAAATATAGCTAATACTTGGTTGGCATATGTATGAACATGCCAAAAGAAAAAACAAAGTAGTAGCTGACATAGATATAAAAATGAGCAAAATCCGGGCAAGCAAAAACCTTTTACTTTCAATATTTGAATGACAAAAATAATGGGTTCTGACGAAGACGAGCTACTCACGTCTTTATGTTTTACAAACATTATTATTTTCTCAAATTTTTAGTCTAGATGAATGTGACATTGATTGCTGTTTAGTCAAGAGGAGACCAATACCAACTCCTCATGCAATTTTTACAGCATCATATTTGTTGGGATCTCAACCTATCACATGATATGAGGATTTGTATAGGCAACAAGAGCTTCACTTGAGCAGAGTTCTTGCTACACTTTAATATATAACCTCCATATGTGGATTTCTTTACTTTCCATAGGCTGTAGCATTAATGGATAGAGGCTTTAAATATTGAACTGATGCTGTCATCCTGTAATCATTGTCTACTTTCTTATAATAAGTAACTATACTTAATTGTGGTTTTTGTATCCTTTTTAAGTTTGTCAGACTATCAACACTGCATATGTGCTTTGGACATGCACATACACATACATACATACATACACATATATATATATATAATGTCATAATAAACCTTGATTTTGACTTGTGGCCTTAAATGCATCCATGCATGCATGCATGGGAAGTAATTATTAACTTGGTCCCTTAATTTCTTTGCTAGTATATTCTTAGGATATATTACTCCATGTTAATTACTTTAATTGTATAACAGTGCATGACTGATGCATTTTGTTTCATCGTCTAGTCAGTATTGAATGCTCTCTCTCTCTCTCTCTCTCTATATATATATATATATATATATATATATATATATCTCTTTCGTATCCTGCTAAAATAAATTATTTTACACAAAAAATCATCATAATTAGTAAAGTGAGTTATAGATCAGCATAATCATTATTACTTTAAAAAGAAAAATAATGACGATGTGTCACCTGCTTTTATTTCTTTCCAAAGCATAATCATTATTACTTTATTAATTTACTAGCCTTGATCAGTTAATTATTTGGTTAAAAGATTTTGCATAGCATATATAAATGGTTTGTATGATGATTAGAGAAACGCTTTGCTTCTAAAAGGGGTTTAGTCTTTCTCCTGTCAAATTGACGCAAAATATGTGCACATAAATTAAACTATTTAAGCGTAGGTAGCTGATGAAATAAGGATGCAAAACAAAATGCATCAAACATTTTGTCTTTCTAGAATGAAACAAATTAAATTCTTGTAGCAATTGGTTGATGAAATTAACACGGATTGGATCTAGATAAAAAGGAGACACATATATGTCGATCCATGAAATATAAATCTGTCTAATACATGCACCTTTACAATATCGAATATAATTCTATGTGTTTTTTTGAGGTGATAATTATATGTGTTAATTCAGATCTTATGAGGTATATTGTATTAAGCTAATTTTAGTTAACTTAATTAATGTCAAACTGGGGCCACATATAATGATGTAAATGTCAATAACTCAAAACCTTTTCTTGCGCTGGCAATGCACAGGACCTACGTCATAAAATTTTTCTCCTTGTTAATTTCTTTATATATATGGAAAATGCTAACGTCAATATAATTCAATGATTTTCTTTCTTGGTACTGATGTATAAATATATATGAAACCATGTTCTCAAAAATAATTAAAGAATTAAAGAATCCTTTGTATCACGAAAAGTGCACTAACTTAACTTGTGTCCACAACGCTTTAATACACTTTATAATTAAATTCATGTTCATGATTATTTACTTTTTTTTCTCTTTTGAATTCAAAGTTGGCAAGTTCGTTTAAGTAAAAAAGATTATAAATTTGGAACAAGAATGAGGATTCTCTTACAAATTTGAAAATCCTCCTATTTGGATGATTAGCGTCAAGTTGCATCAAAGTTATTTATTTTTTTTTGAAATAAAGACTTATGTTAGTTATGATATTTAGTCTATATCGATCTCTCCGTAAAGAAATTAGATCTATCACTATCTATATTAGACTTACGGTTCAATCCCGACATGATTTTTATCTCCTTTTGTGAACAACTTCTCCAATAGTCGACATTCTCATCTTATTTTTGCAGTCTCTGAGTTTGCTTATCATTGTATGCACACCAAGTCATTCATAAATATTAATTATGCTGATATCACATATATATGAATCATGTACAATATTTATATTTTGTATGAAATTCAAACTTAACAAGTACAATCGATATTTTAATTACTGATAATATGGTACATAAAATTCATCAATGAGCTGAGCACAAACAAACTCTTGACAATATTTTTTTTTTTGTTGGGAGTAGAAAATAAGGGTTAAGCCCTTATTTTTTAATTAATGTGATAAAAATTTACAGTTAAACCTGAAGTTTAATCCCAAGAGCTTTAGGATTATCCTTAAAAAAAGCAAAAATACAACAAAATAGAAAATTAAGTTATCATACCTTTTTTTATAATTGGTCAAATAAGCTAATAATTATCTTCTAAATCGCAGTAACAATATCTTATGCTTGAACTGTTATTTTAGATCCCTTTTCTTTCTTTAATTAGGAAAGGAAAAAAAAACTAGATCCCAGATTCTTAGCTGTAGTCTTTAAGTGCACTAATTATCATCCTCTGAAAAAAATTTGCAAAATGAATGCATGTACATGCTTGAATATGGGATTTGACTATTTGAATAATTAAGGGTTTTGACCTTTCAACTATATATATATGTATATAAGTAGAGACTGATTAATTGGAGTTATGGATGGTGCTAATTAAATCCATGTTCTCATAATGAGATTAAGTGACATCATTATATGCGCAATTTTTGTCTTTTAATGGTAGATGTATCTTTTATTTTTGTTGAATTAGATATAAGATAAAGTAATTGAGTTTGTCCCCTAATGCAACAGCTTGGCTGGTTCTCACCATATATGGAAACTTCTAATTTCATTTTTTTAAAAAAATATTATATTTTAATCTATGACATAAATTAGTATCTAGCTAGGTTGCAAATGTTTAATAATTTATGTCCATTTTTAAAAAGATGGGCGTTCTGGAAACAATATAATACATGCATGCTTATTTATCATCAAGTATTTTATTTAATTTTACTGAAGCTCAAAAGTAAAATATACTTTTTCATAAGATAAAGATTAGAGTCAAAGTCATTTAACTTTAAATATTATTTTTGTTATTATATCAATGCTGGTTTTAAAAAAATAGAAGATTTTGAATGTGTACATGTAGAGATAAAAATGAATGAGAACATATTTTAAACCTTATGCGTTTAATCATTGTGCATTTTACACATGTAAACATGTGTTTAGGCACTATATGTTAATGCGCATGGGGGCCAACAATATGTTATCATGACTAAATGTGAATACATGTTTTTTTTAAAAAAAAATTCTCTACTTTTTGTACCTAAGCAAAAAATATGAATATTTTTGGTGCATACTATGGTGTAAAAAAATTTGTTTCGATATTATTATAAACATATGTATTTCGAAAATAGAGAAAGTTTTCTCAAACATTTGAAAATGATGAGAATAGAGTTGTTATTCATTTAAAAGATCAAAATAGACTAAAATTTCTCATCCATGATCCATTTGATATTTTTAAAATTTTTGACTTTTGCAGGGCGATTGGATGAAATTTTTCAACCCATTTATATACTAGCGATACCTACATATAGCATCAAAGAATTCAATATATAAAATAAGAAATTTATTTGCACGTTAATATATGAGCCTATCTACATAGCATCAAGGAATATAATAGAAGGACACCAATTAAAAAAAATAAAGAAAATGATTAGCTACGTACATCTTAAATTTACTCATTTTTTGTATGAGTCATTGGGCATTCAATTTTGTTGGTACTGAAAATTCTGTGCACTCGAATTAAAATTACTTGTTCCATACGTAATTATTTCATTAAATACTCTCTATTTTTTTTAAAATAAAAACTTCTGTTAATTTCGACATTTATTTCTTTTCAAATTCTTTTGAATCTAAATTTCTTCATAAAAAGATAATACCTATCACATCTGGATCAAATCTAAGGTTCTTAAATACTCTCTATGTAAGCATATTATTAAGCAATTAATTATTGTCATGAAGGATCTAATCTAAAATTTTATTCTTTTTAGTAAAGTTATCGACGAAAATGGCTTAAATTAAATAAGAAGTTTATGATTTGCACATACAAAATGATTGAATTGGTTTCAAAAGATAAATAAGTTCGTTGTTTTGGATCATGAAATCATCATAAGAAAAAATGGTCGGAACTCTTTGCGACATCAATTCGGTGATTTTGAGGTTAAACTTATAAATAGGTTTGTCGTTTGAAGTCAATACGGTGGTTTTGAGGTTAACTCACAATTTTTTTTTCTTTGGGCTCAATTGTTTTATTCTATATAAATTAATCGATCTATAAAATTTTCATAATTTCAAAATTGATATAAAATACATGACATTCATATTCAACTAAAATCACTTGTTTAATTTGCTATCGTTGAATTCGATTAATCTAGACATTCAGGAGATAATTAACTCAAGTCAGTTTATATATTTTTCTATGTGGCACCATTACCAATCCAATGGCTTAATTTATGATTTTTTTAGCAAGTTGTTTTGACACAGACAAAGTGGCTCACTTGAATGAAAAAAAATAATAACATGATTTAACATGGTGAAATTAAACCTAAGAAAAAAAAAATAAAAGTCCCATTATGTACATGACCATCATTCTATATTTGTGTAATTTAATTTTTTTCGCTACATTTTTTTTTGCATTTGTTGTTTTCCTTTGTTTTTTTTTTACATTTTCTTGAAAAGTAATTTTTTATACTCTACTTATTTTTTTTTTTGCTTTAACTACATACAACAAAAATGCAAAAAGGGATAACAGGAGAAAATAAACTATTTAAAATATTAGTCTACTTGAAAGAAAGAAAACGACAATTTTGGGTTCTTCTTCCTTCCTATAATAACATTATAAGTCAATTCAAACACACTTTTATATAATATATACACCCTCTTATGTAAAATATAAAGTCCTGGTTTAACGCTTGTGACCATCTAATTAAATAGAGGAGAAAACATCATAACGTGGCATTTTGAATTCTAACATTACCATGCAACAAATTAAATTCTTAGTAAGGTCCAAGAGCAAACAAGCCCAATATTCTTAGCCCATTTATATTCTCTAAAAATATTTAGGTAAATTTTTAAGTATATTTATGTATTCCATCCTTTTTGAGTTATTAGTCATCCAACTTAAAATCAAGTTATAAATATTATTTTTTCCCCCTTAGATACAAGGTCTCTTATTTCAAATCCATCATTAATTATCTCTTTAGTGAAAATTTCTCAAAGATTTTTAATACCTGTAAGAGGGATTTAAAACCCATTATCCATAAAAGAACAACGATATTATTTATCATATGTACTAAACATTTTCATTAAATATGTACTTAATTACTCATTAATTGCACCATTATGTGCGCACATTGTCCTTATCCAAACTAATCTCTCTCTTTTTATTTTTCAATGACTAAAGAGTAAAGACAACCGGTTTGAATAGGACCACCAAAAATAAAATGAAATTTGAATTAATGATTGATTGTAGTGTCCTAGAAGAAATTAAATGTGCTTAATTAATTAACAAAAAAATCATTTTCATCGAAATGCTTATTTTGAGGGCACTGATCCCCAATTTGCAACTAATTATAAGTTAGTGCTTTTGGTTTGCAAGTCCTTTAAAACTCTCCAAGACAATTTTGATATTAAAAAAATGGTGATTTAAGATGACATTAAATTAAAGCATTTATAGACGATTTAAATTGAACACTGAGTATTTATATCATGATGTTTTATTCTTGTTACTTCACTTATGTAATATGTAAGGATAATTTATTTTTTATTTAATATTATTTCATCTGCTTATATTATTACTATAAAACACTAAACATAAATTTTAAAAAATTAGTATCAGTCATATTCATGTAAAGTTTCGGTTAGGTTTGTTCGAGTTTGGTTCAGCTTGATTTTGTATTATCGTTCGGTTTTGGATTTTCATAAGTAAGATAAAATCAGATTTCGGATCATCTGATTTCAAATCTTTTCAAATTAAGTCAATTATATTCGAATCAATTTGTTTTTTTTTTTGAAATTATCTGGTTAGATAATATTTGACTCAAAATTAGATCAAATGAACTGTTCAACTTGCAAGAGAGTTTGCCACCTCTACTATTTACTTTCCATATATTTAAACTTTAATTAAACCATGACATTTAATTGATTGAGCAGAACTGTACATCTCCATTTCCACACTTAACTACTCTCATAAATATAATAATGAAGTTCTTAGTGCCTGACCATTAACACATATATAACTTTATAAACTAGCAAAAAAATAATAAAATACAAACAAATTATATTAGGCTTGAATTAAATTCACTTTATTCATATAATATAAAGCAAGTGGTCATTTTATTTTACCTAGTGACTAATTATGAAGGGTGCTTAGCATTTAATGAACCCTGCCTATTGGGCATTAATAAAATTCATTGCATGTGGGGGTGCATTTAATGCAACTGCCTATTGTAACTCCCAAACTAACAATGTCATGCCATGCATCATTTTTGGTGTTCCAATAAAGATACCATGTATGCATGGTTTGCAATTTTATTTGCAAACTAAAAAAAATATCACATTAATTTAAATTAATTAATCTAATGTTACCATGGTTGACACTCCAACTTGAACCCCTGAGTAGTGACTAATTTGACATAGAAAGTCTCAAAATATTTTCTTTGGTTATGTATCACTAAGTGCAATCATTAATTATGATGAAAAATTATTGAGATGATATATATATATTTCTTGTGTATAATGTGATCTACACAGTTCTATTATTGTCCATAATTAGGTTTTAAAGGGATGATCTGAAAAACTGTATACATCTGTATCTAACTAGCTGTTACTGATATCTTTGAAAATATTGTTCAAATTAGTAAAAAAAATTATACATATGTCATTCATTGTTTTGATACGATTTGAATTAAAAGTTTAATTAATTTGAAATGGTTCATATTCGTAAAAATAATTAAAACTAAAACGTTAAAATTTTAAACTATTTATTGAAAAAACAAGTAATTTTCAAACTGATTTTAATTCTAGAACAGGTGAATTTGTGCAATTATATATGATATATGGTCTTTTCTGCCCCAATCACAATTCTAGTATCTTTCTTTGAAATAAGGTCCAATCATTTTTGTTTTTTCAATTTATGGTATCAATTCAAACTTCTAATATATATTATTTTTACATTTCTATAATTGGCCTTGCAAATTAATTACAAGATATATGAGGCATTTTTATTATATCGCTGTATATATAAGCAAAGTTGCTAGATTAATTAACAATTGTTTTTATCCTACAATTGATGTTGTGATCAACACAGCAACATTTTCGGTTAGTTTGTAATTGACATGCACATACTCCATTATTATATATCTTATATTTTGTAATCCCTTGTTGAATATTAACGTATCTTTAGCAAATAACGGTTAAGAAGTTAATATAAGCTAAAAACCAATATGGTCCACTGTATAAATATACCCTATCTACTGTAATTTTTTTTTTTACCGATTTTAGCAAATAAATTGTACCAATAAACATGTCAATATTTTTTTAATTATTGGCGGCCTTTTATTTACATACTATAATTATATATATAAAGTAAAGCTAGCGTGAGATTAAGCTCACTAAGAGATTTGATGAGCTTAAATAAAAAAATTATTGAATCATTTTCAAATAACAAATTTCATTAGCTCAATAAATTTTTTATATTAAAATCTTGTAGAATACAAATTTTTTTTTCTATTTTAGAGTTTTTTAATATTTGTTTGAGATTTTTTTCATAATGACCAATTTTAATATATAAATCTTCATTATTTTATTATTATTTTGGAATCATTTTAAAAAATCTGAAAAAAATAGTTAGAAAACTTCGAAAATGAAAAATTTCGGTATCCTATAAGATTTTGATATGGAGAATTTATTGAGCTATTCGGATTTGTCGTTTGAAACCGTTTCAATAGTTTTTTGAGTTAAATTCACCAACCCCTTGGTGAGTTTAAGCTTATGTTAACTCTCTATATGTATATTATATATATGTGTGTGTATCACAATTCACAAGAGAGAATAGAGATAAGGTGGTGGTGATTTCCCAAGGAGAAACATGAATTCTACCTTGGTAAAGAGTTACCGAGGCATCCTCCCATTAATGTTGAAATTAATATGTATATATAATTTTATAAGAATAGTCAAGGTTGGAAAATTTGCGCCTCATTAATGTCTGGCGCCTCTCTCTAATAAGTGCAAATTAATGTACACGTTTGCATGCATTGGATGGTTACTTTTATTTGGCTGAGGTCAATTTGAGTTTTATACTTTGATTTGTTATCCAAATTAAACCAATTTTATCTCAAGTTTTTTATCATATTTGGATTTTATCATACTGTTCCGATATCCATGGTACTGTTGCATTTTACATGTTGCAACATAATTAATTTTTTAGCATTAGAAAGAGAAAGTAAGTGAAAGAAGGAACATAAACAATAAAATAGTTAATTAATTGACAGAATGATTAATTAAAGTCTGATAATGATCATCACTGAGATAATCTTTGAACTATCTTTGATACATAACCTATATCTCAATAGAGAATATATATGGAGTAAAGATAGAGTAAACTTAAGCTTATCAAGTCTTTTGATGAGTTTAATTTAAAAAATAATCAAAATAGTTTCAAATAATAAATCACAGTTATTCAATAAATTCTTCATATTAAAATTTCATAGAATACCAAATTTTTGATTTTTAGAATTCTCTAACTTTTTTTTTCGGATTTTTGAAAATGATCGTAAAATAATAATAAAATAATGAATGAGTTTATATGAAAATAGGCCATTTTAAAAAAAATCTAAAAAAATAGTTAAAGAATTCTAAAAAAAAAAAATTTCGGTATTTCATAAGATTTTGATATGAAGAATTTATTGAGCAATTTGGATTTATCGTTTGAAATCGATTTGATATGTTTTTGAGTTAAACTCATCAACTCTCTTAGTAATCTTAATCTCACCCTAGCTTTACTCATATATATGTCTATCATTTTTAAATTAATAATTAGTCTTGATTGGTATTATATATAATCGTCAATATTAAATAAATTTGTACCTTTTAGTTTATATGTATGTACGAATACGCATAGACATGAATATAATTAAGTACATGTAAACAATTTTATAATACATTACGCAAATATATAATTTTCATAACTCAAGAAATTAATATTTTGATGTGTGACCAAGATAAATTTTTAAACAATTAAGAGAAAAATGTTTATTGTATGATGTTAGACCGAGATGAATTTTTCATGAACAATTTACAGAAAAAAATGTGGAGAATACACATCTCTTGTTATACCTCGGATACCATACCATTCATTCACAGTTTCATACATATATCTTGTTCTAAGTTCATTGCATATTTGCATGCATGCATGCATGCATGATGTGGCAAAACTAATCCGGTATATATCCGTACTGAACTCTTGGGATGATTTGGTCGGTTGATTGATTACCTCACTCGATTATAATTTAATTAACTATATTTATAGTACTAGCTAGAGACAAGAGCATTAATTGCAATTAGAGTGGCTTGTCTAGAATTAAACCTTTCACGAGGCAATTTTAATCTTTCTTTAATCTCCCCCATGCCATGCTGATGCTAGCTAGTAGCTGCATGCTTCCATCCACGTGAGATGAAAATCACGAAGAGCATCCATTGGAGAAGCAAATATTTAATTTAATTTCCTCTCTATCTATCCCCAGTTGCGGAGAGAATTGGAAGTGTACTATATCTCCATTTTGGAAGTAATAACAAAACTATACTTACAGTTGGAATGCATGTATATATCTATGGCTTTGGAAGGCATGACATGTGTTTAGTAAATAAATATTCAAGTAATTAATGGGAAAATATAAGCACATGTATAGTGACGGAGCTTGATCAAAATTAATGAGAATTAAAATATTTTTTCAGTATAATTATATATGTTAAATTCTTAACATATATAATTATAAAAAAATATTTTAAATTCTTAACATATATAATTAATTTTCAAATTTTTTGAGGAGACCGTAACTCATTCCGGTCTCTACTAAACTTTGTCCCTACACATGCATCTAAAGTTACGGACGCATGCATGCATTCAAGTGAAAATTATTAACAAATGTGATTAGATTTTAGGCATAGTTTTGTGATTGTTTCCAAGATGAAGATGTTTCTTCAGTTCTCTATTAATCAAAAAAAGAAAAGAAAAGAAGAATATATATATATATATATAGAGAGAGATGTGACAGGTGTTGGAAATTTAGAATCTCAAAAGAGGCGTGGGGAACTCCGAGTGATACGGCGGCTCCTTAGGCTCCTGTTCACTTTTTGTCTTTGTTATTAGTCGGGTTGGATTTAATTAGGTCGGATCGGATCCGGTCAGATCCGATCGGATCATGTTTATGTTCTATTGTAAATTATGAAATGAAAGTTTTCATTTAGAGCTATGGTGCAATTAGATATATTTGTATATCTTGTATAATTTTTATTTTTTTAGTTTATTTTAATGTCCAACGAATAAGAGAAAAAGATATATTTGTATATCTTGTATAATTTTTATTTTTTTTAGTTTATTCTAATGACCAACGAATAAGCGAAAAATGTTACTTGTCAGTTCATACTCAATATTTTTTATAAAAAAAATAAAAATGGGTAATTTAAAAATATGAATAATTTAGAAGTAAAATCATTATATATATTAAGACATGAATTAAATTACAATCTAATAGAGATCTTAAATATTTTTAAAAAGATAATTTTTTTGTTCTCTGTTTTCTTTGTGAGGCAATTATTATACTAATAAATATCATGAAGAAAAATTTACTAGTTTCTGTGAGTTTTTAAATGTAGAAAATATGGAGTTTCCAAACTAAGTAATTGCCATATTATAAACTAGAAGTAGAAACCCAAAAAGACCGGACAAGATATCGGATCCATACCCAACAATATACGCACCAATAATTAAATCCAAATCCAAACCCTACAACTTTGCTTCAGTTTGTCTGCCTTCTATTCATTTAGAGCCACCAACCCCCTTTTAATTATACCAATCATTAAATGCTAGTGTTATAAACTCATTATCAAACCTATTATAATACTTGCCCATGGCCATGTGGATCTATACTCACCAGCAGGGACCATAAGCAATCTCATATATATGTATATATATATACACATCAAATGATGGCATCACTTCATGCATCTCTTGAAACCATCACACACATAAACCCATAAAAACTTCAAAAGCTCTTTCTTTTCTCCCACTTTCTCACTCTAAAACTTTGTTAAGAAAATAATTAAGATGGCTCTTAATTCCCCACCTCTTGAACCATTTAGCTACAATGGTGATCACTTCTATGATTCATTTCTAGACAATGGAGATGACATGGCATTCTCTTCTCTCCTTTCCAATTCCGTCGATTATTCTTCCGCCGGTGCCAATTACGCCTCCACGCCCAATAACTGTGCTTATTCGAGCTCGTCCTTCCTTAATTTCAACCAGGAGGATGAGTGCGACCTATGGATTGATGCGATGGATCAAAATAATAACCATGTTAGCAAATATCAAAATGGTATTGAGATGATGAACGGCGGTAGTTTGATATGCAATGGTGCAATTGGAGAAAAGAGGTACGGTGAAAATGGGCGGTTCGTGTTCCCCTACCCGAGCTCGAGTCACATTGATTATGTGCAAGAAAGTCTCAATAAGCAAGAGAAGATCTCCCGGAAACGGTCTTACGAGGTACGTATGAATTGCGCTAATTCTACACAATTGGTTAATTTGAACATTAACAAATTATTATGAACTCAATTAATTATTCAATTTTTTTCAGGGGGTAGAAATGCAAATGTCAAAGAAGCAGTGTGAAATTGAAAGGAAGACAAAGGCAAAGTCTCTTAGTCCATCAAAGGCAAAGTCTCTTAGCCCCTCAAAGGATCCTCAAAGTCATGCTGCCAAGGTAATTAAGCTAATTAAACAGTTTAATTTTTTTTCTTCTTTCCTTTTGATATAAATTTTTGTTTACTTATCCATTTTACATTATGTAGCATGCTAGTTATATTGATCAATGTCTAAATTATGTAATTTTAGATCCGAAGGGAGCGAATCAGCGAGCGTCTTAAAGTTCTTCAAGAGCTCGTTCCAAACGGGACGAAGGTATACCTTCTCCTCCATATTAATTAAACTAATCTCATCTCTGTGAATAAATGTATAGGCTTTTTTTTTTGAAGGAAATCAAATAACTAAAGTTAATAGTCCATTACCTTTCAGAAATCTCTGACCTCAAAATTAATCTACAAAATTTTTGATACTAATTCCCTCTCTTTTCTTTCAGGTTGACTTGGTGACAATGTTAGAAAAGGCCATTAGCTATGTGCAATTTCTCCAATTGCAAGTCAAGGTAATTAACTTGATCTATATATATTTATTGAAAATTATTTACTTATTGACTAATTAACTGTTCTTAGGAAATAAAAAATTGTTTGAAACATACATGTTAAATTAACTAAATATTTATACTAAATATTTGTGCTAAATTTGCAAATATATAGGTACTAGCAACAGATGAGTTCTGGCCAGCACAAGGAGGGACTGCACCTGATATTTCTCAAGTTAAAGAGGCTCTTGATGCAATTTTGTCTTCTAATAAAGAAAGAAGTTCTACCCCAGAGAAAGGCCAAAATTAAAAGAAAAATGGAATAACAAAACATCCAAAAAATAAAAGGAATATATTGTATCATCTTGATGCAAATTAAGAGAATATGAAACTTAATTAGGCATATATAGACAGGAAGTTTTGAGTTAATAAATAAAAGGAATAACGACCTCATTATAATCTTTGTCTTTTTTTTATAATTAATCTTGATTGTACTTGAGTAGTATTTAGCCTTGTAGATGTACTTTGGATATTACTTGATTTTGCTTTAGCTTAATAAGCTCAACAATAATTGGCAAATTATTAAGTCAATTTTACAAATTAAATGAAAGAAATATGCATCTTCTATATATCTTTTGTAGAGATCAGAGAATGTGAAGTACCTGTTTTTCATATCTCTAATGTTTATTAAACGGAGAATAACAAAACATAATATATGGCACATATATTTCTAAAAGAGTTACTCCATAAAACAGCTCCTAAAACCATTATAAACTTTTTCACATTTTAGACCTCATAAATAACCAGATTAGCATTCTCAAATTGTAAACATTGTTTAATGGTTTAATTAGAGAGTGTGTAGGTGGGGGTCAATGAACTTTTATAAGGTGCTAATTATCGGTCAGCCTATGATAAATTCGGACATTAGATTGGTTCATGTAATACGAATTAGGCAGATTAGAAGGATTGACTTGGATATGGGTTTTGATTAAATTAAATTATATGGTCCAAATTTATCCAGGACCCAAAATACAAACATTACAACTGTAGAGAAACTTTAATTTTTATATATAGCCTCTTTATTGGGTTGCCTGGTCTAAGAGTTGACGTCCTTATTTATATATTTGAACTGAATTCAATTCTAAAGACACAACAAAACTTGATTTGTTAGTATGTAATTGTTAAATAATCCAAGATATATACATGTATAGACCATATTTTTCTAAGAGGTAAAACTATTACCAGCATAAGTAAAAAGCTCTTAATGACCACCTCAAATGTAATTTCTTGCTAATAGAATGAAATTAAAAACAATTGGGATATCATAGGGTTTAGGGTTTTTTTAAGATCTTGATAGGTAAGTTATAGAGGGCGCTCATTATATTTAAGTAAAATATAATGGGACCTTGATGAAATTAATTAATTGAGGTTATACGATTAGTTAAAAGAAGGCTTATATATAGTTATAGGTCCAAATCCATGTGATGTTCATATAGGCTCAATTGAAAGTAGACCTCACAGTTGATCATATACATCATGTATCAAAATACACATAATCATGTGAAAAATTGATGCATTCCATTATTACTAAATTTATCATTTTTTTTAAAGATTTAATGATTTTTAATGAAATATGAAATGATATTTAGATTGTATAAACTTGAAATATAATTAATTTATAAATTCAACAACATACTTGCAAACTTGTTTTGTTTTCAAAACACTTTCTCAAATTTATTAGAAAAATTATTATCAAAATTGTTAAGTTTATCACTATCAATGCACCCCCGTCAAAAGTAATATGCAAAATTAGAGCAAATAGTGGGTACGACTTGAATCTTTATCCGTATAAAATAATATAAGTATGCTGTGTAATATAATATCTTAATTAATGTTTCAATACAGAAACCTAGCTACATGGGTGCATGCAGAAATGACAAATCCTTAAAGACAAAGCAGTTGTTGCAACTTGCATACAAATACAAGTCTCACGAATTTCTCTATTACTGATTTTACTCGTTTTTCTGTGAATAATTCATCTAATAGTATGCAAAAACAATTTGTTTTATCATTCGTGCTCTGCTTTTCACTCACTATATAACAGGTCGCACAATCAGTGTTATAGAAGTACGGAGTAAATTCAGACAATTCAAAGGAGAGAAAGATGCTGTGGTATACCAAAGTATGCGACAATACTAATTAATTTAGGATTAGCAGCTAATTTGAACTAATTCAGCTCAATTTTCAGGAATTCAGAAAAAAATGGATAAAAAGAAGAGAAATGAAAAGAGAAGAAATTGAAAGAAACAAAAGTATTTTCTTATTTAATAATTTTTTCAGTACATGAATCTAGCTATTTATAGAGCTTTATCTCTAACTAACTAATAGAAGGTATTAACAACTCCAATACACAAATGATTAAAGAATTTCTAATCTCAATTTCTCTCTAACTGCTATACTTCTTTAACTCCTTTTACGGGAGATCTCCAGCACTTGATTGCATAGACAGTTATAACTGTTTGATTATTCCCTTTCAGCACCTTATTAAGCCTCTCTCTCAGCTGGGGCTTTGCATTGCTCCTCCCCAGCTGTCTTTCTTCTCTGATCCATTATTCAAATTAGAGCATCCTCCAACGGCTACATTCAATTCAATTGGCGCCATCTCCTGTTCCAACTCTGACACTCCCTCTCCCATGAAATCATCCTTGTCCTCAAGGTTAGAGCTTGGAAATTGTTGGCGAATGCTATCATAATCCTCCCAAGTGGCATCAGATTCTGGTAAACCAGACCATTGCACCAAGATTTGAGGCACCGACTCATTATTTCTTTTTAAAAGTCTTCCCTTCAGTATAACAATTGGCTCTATCCTCCATCTACCATCATTGTTCATAATTGGCAAATGAGAAAGAACTGGTTGATCTGATCCTATCTTAGCTTTGAGTTGAGAAACATGAAAAATTGGGTGGACTTGGGAACCAACAGGCAAGTTCAATTTATAAGCCACCTTGCAAATTTTTTCAATCAACTCAAATGGCCCACTAAACTTACTCCTGAGCTTCTGGTTTGTTTTACCTCCCAGAGTGGTTTGCTTATAAGGTTGCAACTTCAGATAAACCCAATCTCCAACTGAGAAATGCCTTTCTGTCTTCTTTTTATCAGAAAATCTTTTAATTTTTTTCTTGAGCCTCCTTTCTTAAGTTCCTTCTCAATGTTTAATGTCTGGCATATCTGGATTTGAGCACATTCTTCTTTCATTTGGAGCTTAACAGGTAGACCCTTTTTTTTCAAAAGAAATCCATTTCTCTAACCAATCTACTTGCATGGGTCTATATTGGGTCAACCAATCAATGCTCAATATCATATCATAACCTTGAATGTTCAATACCCGTAAATTATCTGTAAATGGGTAGCCTTGCAAGCTATAAGTGAGCCCTTCACATTTGGTGTATGTCACCAACTTGTCTCCATTGGCCATCATCACTACCATGGGAATGGTTTGAGAAAGTGTACAATTGACCCCAGTTAACACCTCTGGATGGATGAAGCTATGTGTACTACCACTGTCTAACAGTGCATACACATCTCTATTACCAATCTTGCCCTTAAATTTCATGGTGGATAAGCGAGGATTAGAAGAAGTAGCACACGTAGAAACAATAGCCTCTTCAGCCTCTAGGTCTGCAATTTCTGAGGCACCATTTCCCACTGCTAACACCTCCTCTTCATCATGGCAGGGCATCTCCATATCACAAGTACCCAATAACATGTGTACATTCACCTTACACTGATGCACTGGGTAGTACTTCTCTCCACACTTGAAACACAAGCCTAAATACCTCCTTTGTTCAATAAGAGTATTTCTGACAGTGTTGTTGACTGGTCTCATCTCAGCTCCTTTTTGTTTGAAAGTGGTAGGTTTTGGTTGAGTAGTTAGAGAAAGTGGATTCATTTGGAAATCAAATCTAGATCTTTTTGCTTGATAATCTAGGGCAGGCTTCATGTGCTTGGATTGTGTGAAAGCATCCAATAAGCTAGCTAAATATTTAGCCAGCACTAAATGCTTAATATCCTCTCTTAACCCTCTAACAAAAGCGGTGATGAAGTGAGTTTCAGGTAAGTAAGGAGACTCAATTTGAGACCTGATTTTAACCATCTCAAACTTCAGCATATAAGCTTTGACAATGCTTGTTTGGTAGTCTTTTGAGCTCCTCAAATGCACTCACATGTTCATTTTCAGAAAATCGTATTGTAACTAGGTTGGGTAATTGTGGTCAGGAGGGGTGATCATGAGTTACATGGTAGCCTCTATACCAAGCATTAGCTTCACCTTTAAAATTCACTACTGCCTGGATGGTCTTATTTTCTTCTGGTATTTGATACAACTCAAAGCAATATTGGCATTTTGCAATCCAATTTGCAGGATCAGTGCCATCAAATGAAGGAACATCTTGTCTCAGACCTTGTATTTTAATCTCTCTATTTTCACCAGTACCATTTCCTACCAATTGGTTTTGTCTGAAGAAGTTGGTACCAGATCCTTCTGGAGTGAGGATGAATTGAGAAGGGCTAGGATTACCTCATGAATTATGAGAAATTCGAGCCTCCAACCTGACAAGGCGTTCCTCAGTATCACTTTGCAATTGGACCTTAAATGTTGAGAATTACTTCTTGCTGTGCTGCTTCTTGTTGCTGAATTAGCTCGGCATCTTCCAAGGCTTGGAGACTTTGCATTTGCTCCATACGAGCCCACAATTCCTCAATTGAAGTTGGTGCTGTGAAATCGCACCCTGTACCAGTAGCCATTGACTGGTACCGTCGAGCGATGCTGAGGTGAGAAGAGTGCTTGTGGAGACAACGGATGTACCGCTCTGATACCAATTGTCGTATACCAAAGTATGCGACAATGCTAATCAATCTAGGATTAGCAGCTAATTTGAACTAATTCAGCTCAATTTTCAGGAATTCAGAAAAAATGGATAAAAAGAAGAGAAAAGAAAAGAGAAGAAATTGAAAGAAGCAAAAGTATTTTCTTATTCAACAACCTTTTTAGTACATGAATCTAGCTATTATAGAGCTTTATTTCTAATTAACTAACATAATATATTAACAACTCTAATACATAAATGTTAAAGAATTCCTAATCTCAATTTCTCTCTAACCGCGGTACTTCTTTAACGCCTTTTACGGGAGATCTCCAGTACTTGAGACGATTGCATAGACAGTTATAACTGTCTGATTACTCCCTTTCAGCACCTTGTTAAGCCTCTCTCTCTCAGCTGAGCCTTTGCATTGCTCCTCCCTAGCTGTCTTTCTTCTCTGACCCATTATTCAAATTGGAGTATCCTCCAACGGCTACATTCAATTCAATTGGTGCCATCTCTTGTTCAAACTCTGATAGATGCAAAATCTATACTCTATGGAACCGGAGTTGAACTTTGTATCCTCTTACACAGATATTATAACTTTTCAACTAGTGAATGAATCTTAACTCATATATACATTAATGTTAATAAGGAAATCAAATTTACACTTAACAATTAAATAATTACTTGATCAAGAAAAAAAAAGATCATTTTTACAAAATTTAAGACGATCTAAATTTAATTGAACCGAGAAAAATAATTTATTACTCTCAATCTTGTTTTATTTTTAATTATATTAACCAACAAAATAAATCTAAGAAAATAAATAAAAATCATATAATCAAATTTCGTTATCCAAACTGAATTAAATTCTTAATGACTAGTATATTTGTATATATGCTCAATAAAATCACACAATCATTGCTGCAGTAAGAAATTTTGTTCCCAACAATAAAATTCGTCGATACACTTATAGTACATAAATAAATAAATAATACAGGAAATAATTTTTTTCTTTTATTGCACAATTGCATAATGGATTTCAACAAAAAAGAACAATGCACTATTTCAATTAAGTTTCAGAACTTTCTCAGAGATTACAAGTTAAGAAACCAAAAATAATTACATCTCTACAACACCAACAAAAAAAAAAAATTAGCCCTAACACCCCCCCCCAAAAAAAAAAAAGAAAAAAGAAAAGGAACAATAAGAATGAAAATGTTATGGATAGGATGCAAATTTTTGTTCTAGCCCCCCTTTGGAGAATTATAATTCAATGTTAGTTTTGTTTTTGTCACAATTAGATTTGTCATTCCTATGACAGGAAGATAAAATTGCATCTATTGCCTCCTCAACTTGAGAAATATCTGGTGCTTTTCTTCCTTGGCCAGACCAAAACTCATCAGTTTCCAATACCTACATGTACAAGTTTCACAATATTAAATAATTTAAAAAATAAAAAAATGATATTATAGTATTATAAATTTCTATAATTAGAGTATCAGATGAATACAGTATTTTTTATTTGTACAATTACCTGGACTTGTAATTGGAGAAACTTGACATAACTAATAGCCTTCTCTAGCATGGTAACCAAGTCAACCTATTAATTAAAAGAATAACCAAGAGTTATGTCCAAAAAAAAATATTTATTGGAAGACACTTCTATACAATTTTAGTTTATTAATTTTAGGATTAAAATTCATGCAAACCTTTGTTCCATTTGGGACAAGTTCTTGCAACACTTTGAGGCGCTCACTAATCCTCTCCCTCCGGTTCTATAATTGGAAAAATTAAATCAATTTAAAATCAGTAAGAAAAGAACAATTGGATAATAAATGTATAAACAAAAAATGTAAAAAAAAGTAAGGTCAAAATTGGCACAAAACAATACCTTAGCAGCAAGGCTTTGAGTGTCCTTTGATGGACTAGTAACCCTAGCTTGATCTTGCTTCCTGTTTGTTCCACATTGCTTCTTTGAAATTTGCACTTCCTCCCCCTGAAAAATTATTAATTAAATTTTGTAACTGAAAAAGAAAAATAGAATTAGGAGAAGGAAAGTTGAAAACTAGTTATGGCTAATTAACAATGAAATCAAGTAATGAGTACCTTGATATGGCGCTTTTGCGAAATTTTTTCTTGCTTGGGGCTCTCTTGAACATAACATGTGTGGTTTGTTATCGGGTCCGAAAACACTGGTGCAATCTCGCCAAATATGTTATCTCCAATTCCACTGATGATGGAATTGTTGAAATAATTAGGATCGAACGTGTTAATCGGTGCGTTGGATTCTTCTTCTTTCTTCTGGGTAGAGTTATAGCAAGGTACAAGAATCTGATCAATTTGGTCTAAACCAAACATTGATGAGGCAAAGTTCTGATTATCATCGGCTTCAAACGAGAAAATTGTCGGAGGAAGCGTGTCATAAAACAAATCGAAAGTTTCGGGATTTCCTTCAAGAGGGAAACTTTGGTGGTATTGAGGGTTTATAATGTCAAGAGAAGGTAAACTTAGAGCCATTTGATATAAGCTATAGTTATATATCTATGCTAACAATGAGAAATTAGGAGAGAAAGAAGGGAATATGGTTTATAATTTTTCAATGCTTGGTGTATGTAATGTGGCCTCTAACTTGGTGAGTATATATAGTGGTTGATGATTGTAATATGATCTCTTGTTAATTAAACAATAACATGGGGCTAAATTTTATATTAGGCATGTGGTGCTTGAAATTGAATTGTACTTGCAATTAATGCTCGCATTAATTGAAGTCTTGTGAGTTGGGACTTATCTAAAACAAATTGGTAATTAAATTATATATAGAGCAAGTTGGTTTCAATGAGCTTCTGTTAATTACCGGGTTCGGATCCACTGATTCTAGAATAGAGATTTGTAATACCAATCTTGGTACATAATTAAGCTCAGTAATCATGAACTAATCCTATCAAAGCTAATTTTCACTGTCAATTAATTTCTCTAATGACTGATTAATGACCAAGTAAAATTTAAGCAAATATTCATTTATTAGTTATTTGTTTTGTCATACGTTGAGCTGATATACATATATCATCATCTACACCGACTTTGTTATTCATGTTAAATGAGTTATTTTTCATGTTAATAACATTATTATATAATATATTTTATACAATATTTTTTATTATTTAACTCAAGTGAATTATTGTTCAGATTAGTGATATTTAAATTAAATTAGAAAAATATTGCAAAATAAATTATATAATAAAATCATTAATATGAATAATAACTCATTTAACACTAATAAAAAAGTTGGTATTCATGACGGCAACAATTAATATCTCGCTAACATTTTTCTTGTTATAAATCAAAAGGGATCGGATTGTACATCTTGACTATCCAGAATCCGATAATTATGGCACAATTAAACTATTAATTTTCATATAAACAATAACAGGAGACTTTATACAAAGGGACCTCACGTGATATATCAAGCCACGAACGAATTAAGAAAAGCAATGAAGCGCCTCGTGAGAGTTTATTCTAGACAAGATACTGTGATGCATTTAATGCACCTGTCTCTCTATCATTAATTACTCTCGGTGTATTATAGAATTACTTAGTGGATGATTGATAATTAAACCAACCGATTAATTAATGATCAGAGGTAGTTATGGCAGCTCTATTATTAGAAATAGCATCATTACGTATTTATATACAAACCCTAGATTAGAAGAGCAATGATATTTTAATAGGTTGCCTAATGATAATTTTTCTTTTGTGGTAAACATGCAGCTCTTTCAGAGAACTAAAAATAATTTATTTTTTTAATAAATGGAGTTCATTTAGATTCTAAGTTATTTCTTGATGTAGTTTTTTTTTTAACAATCATTGAAGAATGTAGTTCATTTGTATATATATACTTCTTTTGAATTTCTTAGTTATTGGTTTTACGTGAATTTATTTTCCTTTTATTAATTTTAGCACTTGGACTTGTGCTAATGTGCTATATAAAATTTGAAGTTAATTTTGATATTTTGTATTCAAATTTCAGTTTTCAAAATTAGAATTAATCAGAACAACCTGATGTGATCTAGATATTAAAATTTTTGTTAAAGAATAAATTATAAATTTATTACATTATTACATTTTTTCATACTTTTTAAAGGGCAAAAACTATATATCTAAGATATATATAAGGACATGATAATAACAACAATAATTAATACAACAACTATAGATGACGAACTCGTTATATATTTGTTTTAGATGCTGTTTCTCACTAATGTTTGTTACTTAATTAAGGTGGCAACAGTCTCATCTAATCGTTTATGATCATGCATTTGTCTATATATCAGCGAGCCATGCAAAATTAATTAATAATAATAGAAAAAGTGGTGCAGAAATGACGAGGAAGCAGTACAAAACGAAAAGAAATTAAGGTGGCGAAATCACGTTTAATATTAGATTGGCCGTATCCAAAAATCATGCAGCAATCGTGCGCATTAATTAGTGCCATGCAAGAGCATTAAATGCGAGGTCAATCTTCCAATTAAATTTCTATGGATTCATTGTTGCACCTATCACATATATACTTTGCTACATCATTATATAAATTGCAATTGAATGGTTCCGATAATATTCATCATTAATAAATGTGTGCGCACAGGGTGTTACAAGATTGATGGACGAATTTGAAACAAAATTTCTTAGAACAAATCAATCATTCTCCATATTAGAAAATGATAATATTTAAAACAACAAATTGTACAAAATGCTCATCGTTGTAGTTACATAGTAGGTTTTGCAGATAAAAGTTTCAAAGGAATTTTCATGCATGGCATAGATTAAGTTAATCATCATCATCATCATCATCATGATTACTATTACTATTATTATTATTATTATTATTATTGATGGCTATTAGGTTGACAAAAGTTACTTGCATATGAATAAATGACTTTGTATAAAGATAATATTTAGCTTGTTATATTAATAATTTGTGCTAACTTTGTACAAATACCTACTTACATTTGGGTATATACAAAACGGTTGCAATCTGAAATAGTAAGAAAAGTAGAAACATACATGATCCGTGACAACAAAAAACCTCTAACAAATATTTACTCAAAACCTCAAAGGTCTTTTAGCTCTTTTAGCATTGTGCGCTAGAAGATAAAATAAAATTCTAGGGGAGTATAATAGAAAAATGTAATATTTAAATTTTAGCATTGTAGTTTTTGAATATTTAATTAGAGGAGGATCCAATGTCAATGATTTTATATACTAAATCATATCAATGGTTTCATATACTATATGTATAAAAAAGTTTTACATTATGCATCAAAAACTAATAAAATGAACTGTCCAAATTTTGACGATTTGATTCCCTCTTGATGGTTATCACAATAAAGTTAAAATCTAATGATTTTTTATATACATATTATTGAGATGATATAAAATATATCTAACAGTTTAAATTTATATACTTAAGTATAAATATCAAAGTTGACATCGTTTGACACCGATAACCATTGGATTAGATCTCTTCTCATAAAATTATACAGTGGCTGCTGTTGTGTACACAAGCACCTACTCTTTTTTTTTTTTTTGCAATCCACCATTAAGAAAATTTCACTAAAAGTATACCATATAAACTGTTGGAATTAATTCTTATAAATTCAGATAACTGTAAATTAAAATAAAATAAATTAAAATAAGTTAAAATAAATAATTAAAATTTTATTATCCGGATCGTGATATTATTACTGTCCTGAAGCGTATTCCGTCTTTTATGTGCAAGACATTGGAATCACCACTAAAATAATCCGAGAAATGTCACTTCTTAAGGTATGATCATGAAAGCGGCTGACGATGGCTTCACAATATCCAATAGATAATTTGAATGAAATATAGAAATAGAATTGGAGAGATTATTGGATCTCAAATCAAGTGGAATAGCAAATGTATGTTTTTTTTCACTGTTATTATTTATCCATCTCTATCTATGGTCTCTGATACCTATATATAACATGAAGGAAAGACTAGTATAACGACTAGTTAAACACCACTTAATTCTATAGCTTAATTGTAATGAAAGGTCAAGATTAAAACTGATGGAAAGAAATAAAATGGAAAAACAACTGGTCATTGAATTCTCATTTTAAAGAGCTGACCGGGTGAAAATGAGAATAGGAATAATGAAATTAATTGATCTCCCATATGAAATAAATTTGGTTTATTTCATGAAAATAAAATATATATATTAATCAATGAAATTTTGAGTTTTCTAATATTATATCCAACATAAACTTTTGCCAATTTGGCAGGAGGATATCATTTCTCAAATAATCTTAATTTATTGTTGTAATTATTATTGATGATAACCTTATTAATCATAATTAAATGAGATTTTATGTCCTTTTCAAGAAATTAATCCTGCATCTCCAAGCATGTCAATTGATCAAATAGTTGGATCAATCGATGGGTCCATCCAAATTGTTGGATTTCCAACAAAATAGATTGCAACACAATTATGCATATAAAATAGCAAGTTTCATCATTTTGATCCCATACTAACAAACAAATCAAATTTAAATACTCTGAGATATGTCATGCGCTGCATCTACACAAATTATAATAACAAGATTCTTGAAAAATATAGATGTATTTTATTCTATTTTTTTTTTTGAAAATTGTTTGAAATATATTCAAATTTAACGAATGAATGAACGAAAAGATATTCTAATTTATTTTATTCATAAAATTTATGAACTTTTTATTCATTTTGTACAAACATAATTTTTTAATGCAATATATACATTACAAAACAGTGGATCGTCCAAATTATTCTCAAATTATAGTTGAGTCACAAAAATTATTCACTATCCCAAATTATATATTCTAAATTTGTCACCGTGACACGAAGCATTGCTAACGAATCCGGCTATGTTAAATATACAAGAGGCAACACAGAACACTGTTGAATAAAAGCCACAGTTGATCTGGCGTCACATCGGACGCTGTACTGGATGCATCCACTACAACTACAAGGTGGGTCCAAAATGAAATGGAGGCGTCCATTCAATTGTGCAGTCGCCACGTTTCGGTTCTCTACTGGTTATTGCAACGTAGTTTTTCTGTGGCGCTTACATCGTGTCACTTCGGTTTTCAATGTGGTTTCTTTCAGACAGTAGCTCGCTACACATTTGTCTATAAAGTTAAGAGTAGCGCACGAATGCGAGTTAAGGGCTGAGGTAATTTGTGATACTTAACCGGTAATCTATAAAGGTATTGTAATTTGTTTGTATCAGAATTAATATTTATTACGTCATGTCTTTTTATAATAGTTAAAAATAATATTTCTAACGACACAGTACGTGTTTATATGTATTTGGATGTGTTTTTAATTTTTTTGATTAAAATTTTTTATTCTAATTGTTAATAATATTTAAAAATTTGAAAAAAATTAAAAAAAGAAAAAAATTCGACAAGATGGAGGAAAAAAAATTATAATAATAGTTTTTTTAAAATGTGTTTGTAACGGTTATTAAAAATATATTATAATAATTATTTTTTTAAAATTTCATAGATGTGTTACGTGCTAGGTAGACACATGAACATACCGTGTTCAGTGTATTTATTGGCTAACATGACATTTGTAAGATCACGATACGTGACACGTAAAACACGGTAAGTTCAAGCATGTGTGCCATATTTTGATTGTGTCCGGACATATATAATCTGTATCGTGTTCACGTGTCATGTCCTTTTGTTAATACACTATGACCTCGGCTCAAGCACTTTTCAATAATTTACTACATACCCACAAAAGTTATAATTATTACATCCATATCCAAACAAAAAGATAATGTTGGATGATCCTCTGATTTTTCTCAATTGCAGAAATGTTTGATAGCTAAGTCCTTCATTTCTCATTGCTGTCATGAACTTTGCCAAACATGAAAGATGTAACTTGTAAGATTGATGATGATACTCTTTTCATTATTTATGTAATTAAGTTTATATATTTATTTTAAAAAGCAAGGAGGGGACCCCCATGAGTGCAATATATATTTATTCTTGCTATATCTCCAAATTAGTAAGGGCTATGAATGAGATTCCAAGAACTTTTCTAAGTCAAACATAAAAATATTCATCAAATTAAACGACCAATTTAGTTACTTTCTCATGCTTAGAAAGGAATCCAATAAATAGTTCTGATAAATTTGGGTCTCTCTAAGAGGGATGTGTTGTACCTTTGTATGGTTCTAAGAAGACAAGATGCTTTGGGATCTTCAGATTCTCTGATTTTTGCATGTAAAAAATTAAAATTAAATATGATAGAGGCCATCTGAGATTATTAGTTTGGAAGTAAATCATAACTAATTAAGGGTGTCATTAATGCACTTCACATGCAACCGAGATCCACTTGCAGATCGTCATTAATGCTAATCACTGTTTTTTGATTAATTAATTAATTATCTATCATGAAGAAAAGGGAAGCTCATCTAATTAATTGCTCCCTTTTAATTACCTTGTTAGGAAAGTTCTTAAATTTTACTATGATGTAATTCCAAATGTAAAAGTCTATATATATATCTATGATGAATGTTGTACTAATTATAGAGGAAAATCTTATTTTGCATCGAGTATGCCGCATGATTCAGTTGAGTGTCTGAAGTTTTTATTTTTATTTTTTTTATTTTTCGTTCAATGAGACAATTCAGCTAAATTCTTTAATTTACTAGTTAAAATTTTAGAATCAATACAAATGCTAAAAAAATAGGAATTAGTTTTGTTGTTAATTGATTAATTAATCGGTTAATTTAATCACTGCCGAAATTCGAAGGAATTTATCAAATAAAAAAAGAGATTGTGTCTTGATTAAGTAAAAAAAGAAAGATTGAAGGCCTTAATTAAACCTAGTATAATAGTTAGAGAGGAATCAAAATGAAACTTTTACCTTAATTCTATACAATTTTTTATTATCGTAAGGGTTTGAACCTATGATATTTTGAAAATCATTCTAATTAGCTATAATTTGAGCTATTAGGTTATTTGCAAAAAAACCACAATGCTCTCCTACCTCTTCATAAGACCAGCTGCACTGCAGTTAAGTCTTCTTAATTCTATACAATTTGTTACGATCATTCCTCACAAAATTAAGCAATTAAGAAAATAAATTGTGTTACGAATAGTCAAGCTACCATTTTACCATAAAATATGATTTTGTTTTTAAGCAAGAATTAACTAGTCAATTTTCCTACATTTTATAATCTTAATAATTAGCATATCTATACAAATTTACTCAGTATAAAATAAAAATCATATCTATACAAACCCAACTCACATGGAATTACTCTTTATGAAATGTGGCTATTCCCTTAGCTATGCATCTAGTTGCACGCTGTGATATATAGGAGATATATATATCCATCTACCTAGATATATATCTTGTGTTCCATCTAAATCCAGTTCAACTTGAAACAGTGCATGTATGCAAACGTGTGCATTAATTAGGGTTTAATCTACATGCATTAATGAGTTCCAAGACTTCACAAACTACATTAAATAATAATTAATGTAAAGACACCACTGCAATTAATGAGGTGATGCATCAGCATTAATTAATTAACTAAACTGCCAGCATATGAGCGTTAAAAAGCGTGAGCAGTTGCAGAAATTAATACTATTTATTATACGTTTCTTTGTGTGTTCCCTATAAATACATTTTTTTTGGGGTTAATCTCTTTTCAGATTGTGCAGTGTAACACGGCGTTTAATTACAGCTTAGATATTAACAGACATTTGTCGACAACAGAGATATAAACACACGTCTACAATTTTGCAAAGCTACAATTTGTATTATTTTTTTGTTTGCAGTTTTTGTATGATTTATTTTTTTTTTTACAGTTTTTTGTTTTGTAATTTAAAGTTCCAAAGTGAAAGTTATATTTCCAATGCTCTGCTAGGTGGGTGCTTATCTTTTATTGCATAATACATATATTATATAGTGTATGAATAGATAAATTATATAAGAATTTTTTGAGATTTACTTTGTACGAATTTTAATGTGATCAGATAGGCAATATGTTGTGTTATATTATATAACATAATAGATGATATGAATCCCTGTTAGGCAAAAAGTGAAAATGCCAATGAATTTATTCTGATTTTTCTTGAAAGTTTTCACCTCAGAGATTATGATAAAATTCCCAAATCCTCAAAAAATTTCCAGAAAAATCATACTTATTGATCAAATATACATTAAAACATTTTTAAAAATTACATGATAATTACTCAAACAACGAAATTAATTACATCTCTCCACACAGTTCGAGAAACAACCCAACTAATTAAAATTAAGTAAGGCAAGCCTTCAAATCTCTTATTTTTAATTTTGCATCAAGAATTAAGACCTAGAATTATCTTTAGTTAATGTCCCATTTTTGTCTATATCTACTTATGCATCAATTTTATTTCGTTTATTGTCAACTTTAGCAGAATATAATATAGCATCAATTGCTTCTTTGACTTGAGAAATATCAGGTGTTTTTGTTCCTTGTGCTGGCCAAAACTCATCAGTTGCCAATACCTACATAAATATACAAATTAATTTCACAAATTAAATTAATGAAAAAAATTCCAAAATTATTTTGACAAAATTGAGAGAAGGAGAACTTAATTATAAAGACAACCCTTTTTATATGTTTTATTACCTTGACTTGTAATTGGAGAAACTTGACATAACTGATAGCTTTCTCAAGCATGGTTACTAAGTCAACCTATCAAATTAAAAGAAAATAAATCATTAAAAATACTTCCAGAAACAAAATAGTGAAAATCAATTCTAGATAAATTTGACTTAAATTTATTCTTGAAATTTTTTTTTAATTATGCATACCTTTGTTCCATTGGGAACAAGTTCTTGTAACACTTTGAGCCGCTCGCTAATTTTTTCCCTCCGGTTCTATAATTTAGAAAAAAAGAGAGAAAGGATTAATATATAATCAATATTTAATTATTTATAAATATATATTATAAGTTTGGGGCTTGACCCTATCTTTTTTTTTAAAAACAAACTAACCAATATATGTAGGAATAATTAATTTTTTTAAGATTTGAATTAGTGACAAATATAATACCTTAGCAGCAAGGCTTTGAGTGTCTTTGGATGGGCTACTGGTTGCTTTTGTCTTCCTATTTGTTTCACATTGCTTCTTTGACATTTGCATTTCAACCCCCTGAAAAATTAAGATTTCAAATTTATAATCAGGATCAAAACAACATACTTTTCTAAAGTAGTTAACTTGGTTTGAAATTAAAAAAAAAATAGTACCTCAAATTTGCGCTTTTGTGAAACTCTCTCTTGCTTGAGGCTTTGTTGAACATAATCTATGTGGCTTGTCATTGGATATGAAAGCATATATTGTGAATCCTCAACATACATATTCTCACCAATTTCACCATTAATCATTGAATTATTACCATATTGATTATTAACATGGTAATAATTTTGATCCAAGGTATTCACCCACGAATCGCACTCACTTACTTTCTCATGGCTTGAGTTATAGCTAGGTAAAAGAATTTGGTTGATTTGGTCGAGACTAATCCCCGATGAGCCAAAGCTCTGATAATCGTCGGCTCGAAACGATACGTTTGGTGGAGGATGTGCCTCGTCGTGGTACAAATTGAAAATTTCAGGAATAATGTTTTCCTCAAGAAGGAAAGCATTGGAGTATTGGGGGTTTATAATGTCAAGAGAAGATAAACTTAGAGCCATTTGAATCAATTTTTAGCTGAGGTAGAGAGAGAAAATGTATAGGAGGACAGAGAAGATGAAAGCTCCTTAATTAGGGTTTTTGTTTCCTTTGTCTAATGTCAATTATTCATGAAAACTATGTGGTTCCTAACATGGTATATATACTTGGTGATGATACATCCCTAGTTGCCCAAGAACCACATGGGGCCAAATTTTATATTAGGTTACACCGGATTTAATTATACTACTTGCAATTAATGCTTGCTTTGGTATTTGGTGGATTACCTTATAAAGTACAAGAAGATAGAAATGAAAGGACTATTTTCAACGAATATAGAAATAATTTATACCCTTTTTGCATCTTTAATTTACTCAGCAGGTCTAGAACTACAGATTTGCAATTGATGGTAATATATATCTACTTTCCTTTGCTATATAGGAGCTAATTAATTTAAACATAACTAATATATTGCAAAATGGAAAAAAAATGCCTTGGGAATGTCTGCATTTTTTCTAGATAAATTAAGTGATATCTTAAGAAAAGTAGGAAACTAATATCATAAAAAAACAGAGATGTACATATATAGATTCAATGTACTGTAGGAGTGTTAATAAATATGAATATATGATACAGGTTAGATGAAAACATTCATATGCGCATCCTCTAGAATTAATTTTATCCATTAAGCATTTAGCCATATTCTGCTTTTATTTGTTAAGATTAACTGATATTAAATAATTATTGAATACATTAATAATTTATACAATTTAACCCAAAAATATAACAAACAAACTAAAATCATACAAATTTTTGTTTAAAAAATCTTATTATAAATTACTAATTAAAAAACTACATAACATGCATGTTGTACAAATCAATTTCACTGTTATGTGCATGAATCCAAAATTATCACATATAATTTTATATTAATTATTTATTCTGTAAGATAACATATACATAACAACTTTTATCCATTAAGACAACGAAACTTTATTTGATAAGCAAACAAAAAAAGAAAGAGAATTGATTATTATATATTCATATCCATCTATCTATTAAAGCAATGCGAGTAATACAACTAGGTCCTAAATTTGTTTGATTGACACTCCTAGATATACATGAGATTCTACTTAGATCCACGGATCTGACCTGAAATAGACCCGATAAGGTTTAATTAAACGATTTAATTGAGAGAGAGAGAGAGAGAGAGAGAGAGAGAGAGAGAGAGAGAGAGAGAGAGAGCACAAGAGGCGGCGTAGCATTCGGACTGTGCCATGACTTTGGGAATCCTTGCATCCACGTCCCTCTTTTTCTCTCAAAATTAGAATATAACCTCACGTGAGAAGAAAGCCACGTACAGACTAGAGAGAAATTAAAAAAAAAAAACAAATATAGACTAGCATTTAATGCACACTTAGTCTCGAATGTTAATTATAATTACCGTGTTACAACTAATCTAATTAACCCAGGGTGTTTTGGCGGCTGTAGAAACGACCATCAGTAAAGCATTCATAGGCTAGGCTTATTTAATTACTGAATTTAAATATAGTGGAGACTGATATGATATTTGATTAATTTTGTACTTTTAACTATGTTTAATTGGATTGTTTAAGTGCGAATTCACTTGCAAAATCTGTCACATTGCTATGTATAATTAGCAATATGTCCTCTATATTTATTAGGTTGAACCATTATATACTCCACAATTAATCAAATATGTGCGAGTGATGCAGATATACTAATATGAAGAGCCGGAGACGGGAATACCGCATATGATGTGTCTAATGGTTTATGAGTGTATATATACTTTTCTCTAACATAGAGGCGATAAAATATGATTTAACTTGTAAACTCAATTTTGTTTTTTAAGAGTTAAATTAATTCAAATTTGTCTTGATATAACTTTGAGATGATTAAAAATTTGAGATGACCTAACAGCTTAATTAACCACTATAAAAAAAAGAGGCTTTAGCACCGATTTTAAAATGCATTCAGCACCGGTTATGGTACCGGTGTTAATGGAAGAGTCGTTGAAAGTTGACAATGCTTGTTTGAATAACTGTTATTAAAGGTAGGACTTTCAGCACCAGGTAGTAACAAAAAATCGGTGCTGAAAGTTACTTTTCGCACTAGTTATTAACAAATAACTAGTGCCAAAGGTTCACTTTTCGCACCGATTATTAACAAATAGCCGGTGCTAAAGGTTCACTTTTCGCACCGGTTATTAACAAATAACCGTTGTCAAATGATGTACTTTTCGCAACGGTTATTTGTTAATAACTGGTGTTGAAAGTCTTTTTTTTAAAAAAAAAATGCCCTATAGTCACTGTAGGGTATTTATATATGTAAATAAATCAATTTCTATATGTATGTATATATTATTAATTAGTATCATTTACTTAAATATTCATTTTAAAATTTAATAATTTTAATAATTTCTGCATGTCTCATAAAGAAAAGTGAAAATTGGAAATAAAAATTTCAGATGACATATAAAAAAATTTCCGAAATTTCAAAAAATTGTTAAGAAATATCGAGTTTCAAATGGGCATAACTTTTGATTGGAGAGTCCGCAGAAAATATTTAATACCTTTTCGAAAAGCTCATAAAACGATCTACATTCGTTGTCGAGTGTAATTTAGAACTGCCATTTTTGGGCTCAAAAAATATCGTCCGAGCCCTCTAAACTTAGATTTTAATTTTTTGAAATTTCGGAGATTTTTTTATATGTCGTTTGAAATTATTTTTTTATTTCCGATTTTTACTGCCCTTTTTAAGGCATACGGAAATTGTTAAAATATAAAAATAAAATTTTCAAAAATTTTCAGCTCCTTCTAACTCTTTATCTGAACTAATTCATAACCGTAATTAGGGTATCAACCTTAAGAGAGAAAGAGAGAGGGTAGTCGGAAGAGAGAGGTAGGGAGAGAGCTGAAAACAGCGGCTCAGCTGGGATGGTGGGCGTGGCGGAGAAGGACTGTGCATCGGAGAAGAGTTGTACTCAGCATCTCAGCTGGGAGAGAGAGAAAAGAGTTTAGAACTTAGAGAGTCCGGAGTAAGAGAAGGGATTTAAGGGGCAACCGTCAAAGTTTTGAAATCAGGCACATTCAGCACTAACGAGAGATTTTCCTCCAGAACATTCAACATTGGTTACTTAAAAGGAACTGTTTCGGAAAGTTAGAGAAAAATTAAAAAAAAATAAAGATTCAACAACGGTTATTACTAAAGAACTGTTTCTGAAAGTTGAACATTTGGCACCGGTTTTCTTGTAATAATCGTTGCCGAAAGTCAGATAAATTAAAAAAAATAAAGATTCAGCAACGATTATTAGTAAATAACTATTTCTGAAAATTGAACATTCAGTACCGGTTTTCTTGTAATAACCGTTGCTGAAAGTCAAACAAAAATAAAAAAAATTAAAGATTCAGCAACGGTTATTAGTAAATAACCGTTTCTGAAAGTTGAACATTCAGCATCAGTTATTTATAGGGACCGGTGTTGAAAGTCTTTTGATTTTTTTTCATTTTTTGGGCAGCAATTTAACAACGGTTGTTTCCTAACAACCGTTACTAAAGGTTTTAGAAAAAATTCCAAATTGCCACCAAATACTTTCATTAACGATTTTCTTGAATAACCGTTACTAAAAAAACGTTTATGAAAACTATTTTTGTAGTAGTGAATGATCCAAAATGTTATCGATCCAATTTGAAAAGACTTGAAATACGACATGATTTAAAACTATATTGAGTCGAACTTAATTTGATCTGACTTGTCAAAACCCGAATCCAACCAGACTTACCCAAGATGTCACAAAATCAAAGACAATCCAAAATCGACGATCTAAAATCCGATAAAAATAAGTCATTAATTTTCTTGGGTGTAACTGAAACTTTTTCCACTCAAAAGAAAGCCAGCACCAAAGAGAGCACCTACACAAGGGAATATTTAATATTTAATATCCAATTGTTCTTTCTTTTCATGCTCTCGGCCCATCACTAGGAAATTAAGAAAAGGCCCACATCATTTACAGGCGAATGAGTATGTACTCCAAGAGGTGGAGACTTCCATGTGGCGGGTCATGGATTTGGTTTATAAGGTAGTAAGTGTTTCACATGGTTGGACTTAATTATGTGTAATAAAACTTTTGTTCCCAAGCTAATTACAGAATGCGTACAATTCTAAATTTTTGCCCCTACCTATTGCTAATTAGTTTTCATCATCATTCTATGTCAACTGGATTGCTATATATCCTCCTTGAGGATAAGAAAATTATTGTATTAATTGTTAGATCTAGGAAGCTATCCTTAATTTGGATATTGTAGAAAGAAAATAAAATAGAATAATTTTACAACGGATCAAAGTAAACACTTTGAACTTTAGGAATTGTTATAATTTCACAAATTCTTTTTTCTTGTTTTAAAACACAAGGCGTGATTTTTATTATAATTACTTAATTTACTATATGATAATATTGATGATATAGTAGGTACAGATAAGGGAAGCGACTGAGAGAAAGCATAACGGTCGATTAGGGTTGCTAGTATTAATTTGATTTTGAACGAAATAGGTGGCTTGATCATTATTTAAAAAAAAAGAAATATTTTCCGTGAAAAATGACAAAAGAGGATGAATTAAGAGCCGACTAAATAACGCTAACTTAATACAAAATTAGAGAAGTATAATGCAAACTGAAGCGAAGAAAATGGAATTCATTAAGGTGAAATCTCGTTTAAGTGTGTTTAAGCTACACATATAGGTGATGAATGCTTCTCAACTATTAAATAAATAAATTTAGTAGCATCCAAAACCAGCCTTGCATATGCAATCGTGTGCATTAATTAGCGTACACAGAGACAAGCATTAATTATGTATTCAATTTCCAATTTGATTATTCTCTTAAAAAATGATATTAATGACGTATACATCGTTACCATAAATGACATAGAAATTATAATTCGTATGATTTCATGGGAAATTGCCACCGCGCGCCTGCAGTTCATATATTTTATTTTCATAACAAAATCAGAAATAGAGGAGATTGAGTCTAGAAATATTCTAATTTTAATTATTTATATTCCACCAATATGCTTTTTTTTTTTATGTTGTAAATGAATTCTATACTATCCGATATTGATGAATGAGGATAGCCACAAATACTGATATTTTTTTTTTCCTAATATGAACACTTATTACCAACTCATTAATAATCTTCATAATATATATATTTGCACTGCTTTGTTATCTTATACGTAGATTTATAATTTGTCTGTAAATTTTGACTAATAATATAATGTAATTCTGGATAATTTTTGTTAGTTAATGAACTATTTTTTTTCAGTTGAACTTGGTTATATATATAGAATATTATGATGCTGAACTCTTTTATCTTTTACTTTTTAGGAACAAATAGGAGAGATGTCAGATGGCAATAAGATGTTTAATTATGATAATTCAAGGCTTATTAGATATATATGTCTCCTAATAGCAAAAGATGCACATGAAATTTTATGATATGTAGGTCAAACAAGAAACTTCTCCTGCAGTTAAAAGATTAATTTTAGTTAAATGTCTCCAGTACAAAAAAGGAATCCAATAAAAGGTACCAAATTTGGGTCTCTCCAAGAGGGATTTGTTGTTCTTTTGTATGGTTGTTTAAGGGGCAAATGCATTGGGATCATGAGATTCTCTGCTTGCTTTGCATACTTAGAATTAAATATGAAAATTTAAAATAAAATACTATAAGAACTTAAAACTAAATAATAAGTTAAACTGTGTGAGGTTTAATTAGTTTTGAGCAGGCTTAATCATAAGTCATAACAATGTAATTAATGCACCTCACATGAGAAGGATCCACTTGCAATCATCTTAAATATTATATAAATATTCTTGATGATTAAATAGGATTCATGAGGAATGCCTGGTCAGCCAATCAACTTGTACAAATCATATTCTATTTAGTGAGTGCTTTTTCTTTTTAGGCTATGTTTTTATGGTTCATTCAATTAGGATTTTTCTATTTTTTTTATAAATTATGTTTAATAATTGTCCTTGGAGTAAATAAATATATAAAAACATAGTGGATTTTTTAATTTAACAGTAAGTCGAAGTATTTAATGAATGCTTCACATAAAATTTTCAAGCGTATTAGGACGATATATATTTGTTGTTCAATATAAATGCAGAATTATGTGTCATTTTAAAATTTTTCTTCATCCTATTCTTTAGCTTTGCGCTGGTGTCGCAAAGACTTTTGTTGAGCAAATTTCTGATTTTATTTGTAATTTTTAAGCCTGAATATAATTTTATTGTTTAATATTAAGCTTATAATTCCTTTTAATTTTATTGAAATGGCATGCGAACTTTATTAAGTTTACAAAAACTATATATAATAGTATAATATACCTCCAATATATTAGGCAATAATGCATGCATGTATGCAAACGTGTGCATTTATTAGGGTATGCGGCACTGAAATTAATGATGCAAATCTTCAAACTACATTAAATAATAATCAATAAAGATATTATTGCCATTAATGTGCGGTGACCTCTAACCCTACATATGTGTTAGATAGAGCTTGTGTCTGTCTCTCTCTCCTAGGGATTGGAATTAACGCCGTATGAGAGAGATTTCATTGTCTATTTGCTTGTGTTCGTTGGATCAATAATCAAACGGTCAAGATGCAATCTACCAATCAATCAAACTACTACTTACTTGCAGAATTTATTATCATATAATTAAGAGGAGTGATAACTGCACGCATTATCTGCATCTCTTATCTGTATCTCAGATATATTCATATATTTTTTTGAAAAATATTTTTATTTAACAGAAAAAATATTTATACTTTATATTGATAGGATTGAAAATTTTGAAATATGTATTTTAAACTATTCAACATAATTTCTAATTAATTTCAATTTTTATATGGTCATTCAAAAAACAGAAAGTAATAAATACTTTATATATTAGGTATAAATAATTTCGATAATAAATATAAATAATAGTTATATTAAGTATAAATACTTTCAGAATGTAAATAAAAGATGTGAAATTTGAGTGCAAGAATAATTTTTCTATAATTAAAAAAGTTTTCTTGCTTACTAATTAAAGATAACTGGTGAAAGTTTAAATAATTTGGGTTGTCCTTTGGACAGTATAGGCAATAAAAGGATGGGATAAACATCATGCAGTCTCTCTAATCAAATGTGCTATACTTTAATTAGTTGAAAACAACTTTTAATTTTTTCAATTTTTTAATTAGGGACCAGCATCCTTTTTAATCTTAATGACGGAGTGTACTAAAAAGCCATTTATTGTAAGATTTTTATTAATATAGCTCAATTACCATGGTACCATGTTAACCAAAAGAAATTATAAGTAAATTGTTATTATAAAGATAATTTTCATTAAAATGTTGGTACATCTGCTGATGTATATACAATTAAAAATAAATAAATTTCTATCTTTTCCGATATAAAATGATAATGTTGGATTCAGCTTCTGTTAATTTTTAATTTCTTAAAAAATGCCAGTAAAATATGTAACTCATGGAAGAAATATTCAGGGGGAGGAAAATATTATTAATTTTCCTATTTTCATTTCAAAGGAGATGTATAAAATGTATAAAATAATACTAATTAAGATTAAATTGATGCTTGTCGCATGCAAATATATATATATAATAAATTCAGTGAATCTGTTGGATGATTGCAGATGTAACATCTAATTGTTGGCTGATTGGAAATGATATATATATGTTAGTACAGTGTAATTAATGCACTTCCCACATGCAACTATGCTCCAAGTGCACTATTAATTAATTAATCAAATGCCAATTAGCATAAGCCCAATAAAATTCAACTGGTGTTATAATTAATTATTCATTACAAGTCAATCACGTCTTCTAATTTCAATTTAACAGAATCAAACGGGTTGGATTAATTAGTGTGATTGGTCTTAATGAAGAAGGACTAATTCATGCCGTTTGACATTCTTCTTCTACTTTTTTTTTTCTTTAAAAGTATAAAGAAATTAAAAAATATATTCATAAGAGTATGTAAAAAAATTGTATGTAACTGCGAATTTACAAAATAAATTAAGTGAAAAATGTCAAAGATAAATATTTTTTCTAAAATATATCAATTTTGTAAACAGAAATTTCACTATTGGTCAATATGCCAATTTTAATGAATAATTGATTATTTAAGATAAATTAGATTTAATCAGTTAACAAAGCGTCTGCATAGCAAAAGTTGCAATTGTTAAATATATGGAACCGATTTAGAAAGAGGTGTGCTAAAAATATGCATACTCCATCCTCCAATTTCATTCAATTGTTTTTAGAAATTATAATAAAAATAGTTGTTCTATGCACCAAAAAATAAAAGCCGAAAAGCCAGAACTGTGTCCAATCGAAGCATTGGATTTACACCTTCTACTCTAACTGTTTATACTTACAGCATAAATCATTTACAATTATACTGCTAACAGTTTATAGTTAATAGTTAGTGTCATAGTGCTCATAGAAACTGGATTTGTCCCTGTCAACAAAATATGTTGTAATACTGGATGGATTTGCAAAATTAGCAAGGTTAGGTACTGGACCCCATACTTGTACTTTTCCTAAGGCCCATAAATCAACAAATGTTAGCCCAAAACACTATATTGCATCTGATTTCATATCCAATTGATCACATGTATACTCAGGTTTAGAGTTGTTCTGATATATATCCAAACAAAAGTGAATATTTATTTAATCAACAGCAGACTTGTCAGACTGTCAGAGTGCATAAAACTGTTTAGGGAACTATACATGTATTTAGTTATATATTGTGGTTTTCGAGATAGAGAGACATGCACCGTACTAAAGTTCTGAGATTAGTCATAACATTGAGAGAAGAAGGTGGTGGGGGGGGGGGGGGGGGGGGGGGGGGATAAAATTTGAGATGCACGTACAGATGTACTAAGGAAGAGTACATATAGTTATTCTTATGTATATGTTTATCATCTATATATGAAGTGAAGGACATGAGTTTGGTAGAAAGACATGCACCGTACTAAAGTTCTAAGATTAGTCATAACATTGAGAGGGGGGGGGGGGGGGGGGGGATAAAATTTGAGATGCATGTACAGATGTACTAAGGAAGAGTACATATAGTTATTCTTATGTATATATTTATCATCTATATATGAAGCACATGAGTTTGGTAGAAACCAAATCTTCAACGTACCAGAAGCAGAGTTGTTTGTAATTAATGCATGGATTTTGTGTCAACCAAATCTTAAGCACACACATGCATGAATCATGTTGCTAATACATATCACCATAACTTGGATGTGTTGGTTAATTAGCCTACAATAGAGGAATTAATAGGTGCAGGTCTGATGTTATTAATTACAATTAATTATCATTATAAATGTTGATAATAGTGTTTTAACATATAGGCGCATACGTTTATGCAGTATATGCATGAAACCTCATGCATTAAAAACATGCATGCACCTTGTATATCCAAATTCAATATCATATTTTTTTAACCATTATCTTAATTGTTAGGCATATAGAATTGATGATATATACAATTTAATATATAATTTAATTAAAAAAATTATGTATTATCATATTTAGCCACCGTCAAAATTAGGCACTAAGAAGTTACAATATTTTTCTTAAGAAATAGTTTTGATCTAATGACAAAAATAATATATTTTATGTGAAAGTTTGTATTTTTAAAATTCAAATCGGGGATTACTTATGGATATTAAATGGTAGGTGCTTGATCCATTTTCATCTCAAAAAAAAAAAAAATGTTCTTCCATAAAATCTGAAAACCATTCAACTTTAGTGATATAAATCTTAAACTTGCATGGATAAGTAGAGGTAACAAAATCTAATCTGACTTAAAAGGATCCATTCAACTCGACACAACTTGATTTTTTTGAAAATCAAACTGACATGAATCTAATTTGAGACGACTCGAGATCGAACATGATCTAAAGTGGAATGAACCAAAACTTGATATGATCCAACCTAAATTGACTTTTGACTTGATAATTCTTTGAAGTCATATTGATCTGACCCAACTCTAACCTAACTCGTGACTCGATAATGCTCCGAAGTCAAATTGATCTGATCCGAACTCAACCTGACCTATACGATTGCTACCTCTAAACCAAACCCAATAAAATGTTTGGGGCACCATATATATTATTCCACTGCCAAGATGGTTAATTAGGTTAACTTGGAAGACAACAACAAACAGAGATAAAAGAAAATTGATTACTAATTATATTTTTACAAAATCGTTCAAAAGATGGAAAAGATGGTTTGCAATGCTACGGTATTAATTCTTAATCTGATATTAAACTAGCACATAAATAATCTTGTATTACAAACGATTAATTTAAATGATTGGTGCCAAATTCAAAGTGGACCACTCAGTTCTGAAATTTGAGAGGACCTTAATTAATATATATATTGAATGAATTGTACGCCCTTTAATTATATGTAGAGACTGAAGAATAACCATTGGGGCAACCAGAATATATGTAATATATGCAGTTTGTGTTTAAATCACCAATCCAAGTATCCAACATGTACTACTGTACTATATGCATTCTGTCATTTCTGGGCTGATATGTACGTACCAGTACTGTTGTTGGCTGACCAACTGACATATAAAAATTGGCCAATTAATTTAGTACGAATACAATTTAAAACATGGAGTCAAAGTTGCATTTTAGACAAAGGGATGGGATACTTGACAATTGTAATTTTGACAACCTTGATAATTAATTTTAAAATAGTTTTTAGAAATTTTCAAAAATAAAAAAAAGTTGACAAACATATTTTCTAAATTATAGATTAATTCTGTTTCAAATTTCATATAATTTAAGGATCATTTTATTTCATTAATGACAATTAAATATAAATTTTTATAAATGTTATGTAATTTTTACAATGGAGTGTATGAAATTCAAAACACAATCGATCTATAAGTTTAAGAAGATATTTATAAATTTTTTTCTATTCATATAAAATGAGTTATTATTCATGTTAACGATTTAATTATATAATTTATTTTTTACAATACTTTTATTTCAACTCAAATACTATTGATATGAATAGTAAATCACTTAAGTTAAATAATAAAAATATTATATAAATAAGTTGTACAATAAGTTCGTTAACATAAATAATAATTCATTTAATATGAATAATAAAATTGATATCGATAATGATATCAATAACGGTATCTATATATCCAACCCATCAAGAAAATATGTTGCAATACTGGATGGATTTGCAAGATTAGCAAGGTTAGGTACTGGACCCTCATGCTTGTACTTCTCCTAAGGCCCATAAAGCAACAAAATGTGAGCCCAAAACACTATATTGAGTCTGATTTCATCTGGATTTGTGCTTTTCAGATCCGATTGATCACATACTCAGGTTTATAGTTGTTTCTGATATATAACCAAACAAAAGTGAATATTTATTTATCAACAAATTCCGAAACCCGCATAAATTCTCGATGAAATAGCAGACTTGTCAGTTGTCAGAGTACAGGAAACTGTTTAAGGAATTATGCATCTAGTTATATATTGTGGTTTTCGAGATAGAGAGACATGCACCGTACTAAAGTTTTCAGATTAGATATAACATGAGTTGTTTTTTTTGGTTGGGGGGGGGGGGGGGGTGTGGGAAATAAAATTTGAGATGCCTGTACGAAGGAAGAGTAGATATGGTTAATCTTATTCTTATGTTATCTATGAAGCACATGATGAGTTTGGTGGAAACCAAATCTTCAACGTACCCGTCTACCAGAAACACATGCATGGATTTTGAGTCCAGCACACACATGCATGAAGCTGGCTTAAGCCAGATATGCATTGTATGCATGAATCTTGCTGCTAATATAACCATAACTTGGATATGTTGGTTACCCTACAGTAGACGAATATGTATGGGTCTGATGTTATTAATTACAATCGTCATTAATTATACTCTTATGGAGTATGAAACCTCATGCATCAAAAGCATGCACCTTGTATCCAATAATATATATTTTTTAACCTATCTTATTAGGCATTTACAATTGATGATATATACAACTTTTATAGTTTATTTAATTCAAGATTATACTAGTACTTGATTATATTTCTCTTATTATCGCTACATTTATCTATTTTTCTATTTAGCTCATAAAGTTTGAAAATTTATTAATAATAAGCATACACGTACTTTATTAATTTGCATATACGTTCACCTACTACGTATGTCAGTGATCAACCGCATTCAATTATAAAACACACTTTTTGAAAATTGCTAGCAAAGAACCACGTCTAGCATAGTGGCTATAATAACACCTTCCATTAGAAAGGAAAAACTTGACTCTAATCTTTAAAAAAAAGATTAGCTAACAGAGATGTCCGACGTTCATCCATGCTATAAAATTTTGTGTATTATCATACGTCCTTAGCCACCGTCAAAGTTAGGCACTAAGAAGTCACAATGTTTTCCAGAAATAATTTTGATTTAATGACAAAAATAATATATTTTATGTGAAAGTTTATATTTTTAAAATTCAAATCAAGGATTATTTATGGATATTAAATGGTAGGTGCTTGATCCATTTTCATCTAGAAAACAATTTTCTTCCATAAAATCTGAAAACCATTGAAATTTAATGATATAAATCTTATGCTTGTATGGACAAGTAGAGGTGACAAAATCTGACTTGAAAGACTCATTCAATTCGACACGACTTGATTTTTTTAGAAAGACAAACTGAATTGAACTTAATCTGAGACAACTTGAGACCGAACATGATGTAAAATGGAATGAACCAAAACTTGATTTGATCCGACCTAAATCAACTTGTGACCCGGCAATTCTTCGGAGTCATATTGATCTGACCCGACTCTAGCCTGACTTGTGACTCGATAATGCTCTGAAATCAAATTGACAACACAATTCTTTGGAGTCATATTGATCTAACCTGAATTGATCCGAACTCAACCTGACCCATATGATTGCTACCTCTAGACAATACATATATTATTCCCTTGCCAAGTTGGTTAATTAGATTAAACAACAAACAAAGATGAAAGAAAAATGATTATTAATTATATTGCTATAAAATCGTTCAAAAGATTAATTTAAATGATTGGTGCCAAATTCAAAGTGAACCACTGAGTTCTGAGATTTGAGAGTACCTTAATTTTTTTATTTTTTTTTGAAATAAGAGCTTCCTTTAATCTCGATATTTATTCTTTTCAAATGATTTTTATGAAATTTAAATCTGAATCTTTTCGTAAAAAGACAAAATTTATCACTACTGTATTGTAGTAGACCCGCGGTTGTAAGAGAACCTTAATTAACATGCATATTGAATGAATTGTGGCCTTTTAATATGTAGAGACTGAACGAATATTTTTTTTTTTTCATTTTTGATGCATGATGGACTTAAATAAACTAACAATTGGGGAAACCAGAATGTAAATATATCCAGTTTAATTGTGTTTAAAACACCAATCCAACATGTATTATTGTACTATATGCATCCTGTCATTTCTTTGTTGATATGTACCTACCAGTACTGTTGTTGCAGCACCAACTGATACATAAACAATGGGTCAATTAATTTTGTACGAATGCAATTTAAAACATGGAGTCAAAGTTGCATTTTAGACAATTCTGTAATTCATTGCTTATAAGTAATTCAGATATTTTGATATTTGACTACTGATTAGCTGAAAAGCAAAATAAGAAAGTGTATATTAATTAACAACTGTTGATTGCTGGGAAGGGGAAAAGAATCTGATATCTGAACTAAGAGAAATTAATTCATCTCTCCTCATGTGTGGTGAACAAGGCTTTGGTGTAAAACACAAAAAAAAAAAAAAAAATTCAACATGCAGAAAGTCAAGAACAAACCCTAAAATACTATAGTATGAGATGACATTTTAAAATAAAAATAAGAGTTTATGATTAATTTGAATTTTTAATACATACTTAGTATTTATAATTGCTTTTCAAAACAAAAATAACCATACATACTTTGGAACTTTTTTGTTATCAGCGCAACTTCCTCTGTCATTGTGTAGCTGCCCTCTTGCAAAAAAAAAAAAAATGATTCTGATATAAATATAGAGTCAAATTTCCAAAACTTGTTGCAGAAGTACATTATGCAATTTTGTTTCTGGACTAATTACTTAACTATATTATTCAGTTGCAACTATATAAATATTTAGAAGAATATATACAATGGTTAAACCGGCATCAATAGCAAATAGCATGAAGGTTACAGAAAGAATACATTTAATGATAGTTGATTATTAAAACATTTGTGCGTGGTTGTATACTATATATACAACCATAAATAGATACTGATAATGATATATGTTAGTGAAATAATTCCTATCCCCTTAAACTACACTTGTTTTCTGCTGTCTGGAAATATTTATACTTTGGAAATTGATTATTAAAACATTTGTATCTTTTGCATAGTGGGTATAACCATTAGTTATTTAATAGACAGCATGCAATATAATCTGAATTTTCGTTCAAACTTAATTTGTATGCAGTTGGTTACAAAAATGTGTTTACTGATTGTATAATTTATTCATTGACAAATTAAATACGATTCATTTATATATTGTGGCAGATAGAACATAGCATGCAAAAGATCAGCAATGTAATTAGCCCAAAATTGCACATTAGTTGACTTGATTTTTATAAAGTTTGTAGGTCAATTGCTCTTAATTGCATGCTAATTGACTTGATTTTCTTAAGATGTTTAATTAGACAATCTGTAGACATAGGATGTCAATTTCGGATTATAATATTCTCTTTTTTCGGGTTTTATATAATTTAAATATCATTTGATATTTTATCAAAAACTATTAAATTTAGATCTTCATAAATTTCATATAATTTTAATTATCTTTAATAAAATATGAAATAATATTTAAATTATATAAATTTTAAAATATAATAAATTCAAAAATATATCTATAATTCTTTTAATAAATTCAAAAATATTTTTATAATTCTTTTGAAATATTTAAGTAAAACCTAAATAGGGATAATCTCCGCTACCACGCACATGACTAGTTGTGCTAAAATAGTTTCATTGACATTGAATATATATTTCGTACCAGTTAAAAGGAGAGCAACATCAACTATTCTTGTGCAACTGTGCAAGCTGAAGTTTCTAAAGGCTGACATGTATAGTCACGTGAGGAGTCCATTTTATTATTGTTCATTTATTTATCTAATTAACACTAATTATATATTTATTAATTAAAATATATTATTATTAATTAGTAAGATTTAATCATTTTAAATATATTTTATTAATTAATAATAATATATTTTTAATTAACGGATACATAATTGATGTTAATAAATAAAATAATAGATATATAAGTAAACAATAAAAAGATGAACACTTAACATTTTCGTGTATATATATATATATATAGAGTGTAGATCTACTTACATGCATTCTTGATCACTTATAATATAATTGTCAAAACAAATCAATCATTCTGAAGAAGAGACAAAGTACTTATTTAATTTTCTAAAGGTGTATCGATATAAATGTACCTCCTTTAATTTTATAAACAAACCTCTTCCATGCACGTTTAGTGCCCAATTAATTTGATAACCACATACAAGAAATGGAAAAGAAGCAATCCAAGTTATTCCAATCGAATCTCCACTGGTTAATCAAAAGAATCATTTTTTAAATTAAAGGGATGTGAACATTGATTAATAACTGTTGTCTTAATCTTGGTCAATATTCAAACATACATATATAAATGCTCCTGATCCAAACTATATGTATGATTGCAACTTGCAAGTGCCATTAAATATAAGAAAAATGTTTGAGAGATATTTTATTGATATCATCATCATTATTTAATTTAAATTAATTATTATTTAGGTTGATTATTTTATTAATTACTCAATTTATTTGTTGAATACTTTATAATTCAACTGAATGGATACTAACCTAAATGTATAATAACTATTAAGCCTGAATAATAAATTATTATACAAATGAAGTGAATAATAAAATAATTAATTTTTAAACGATAATTTGTTTAAATCGAATAACAATGATGATATCAATAACAATATCAATCATAGGATTGAATCTATATATAACTATCACTATACTTGATACTTCAATATTAATCGCCTGGTGTAAAATCCAAGGCATCACTGGTATAATTATAGGCTCGGAGCCATTCGATTTGATTAAATTTCTGGTGTTTCTCAGAACTAACAGTTCAGATGCTCTTCATTTTTTTCATTCAAACTTTTAGAGTAACCCAAAATTTTCAGTACTTGATTCTAATTAATTTCTTTATAGTTTAGACTATCAGAATTCAGAACAAACTCCCTAACATTTCTGTGGGATGATATTTATTCTTTTTTAAATATTTTTTGTAGAATCTAAATTTATATTTCTTTATAGAGAGGTGAGATCTATCACAGTTCAATAAAAATAGAAGATTTTTTTAGAAAAAAATGAAAATATTCTAGTGCAAATTAAGACGTGAGGCGCACACCTCCCATTTGACTTATCCTCCTGTGTTACAACACAAGTGTGACAAAACCATTTGCCTTATTGTTTAGCTGGTTGAGTGCAGTGGAATTAAAATCATTAATCATTGATATATTAAAGAAAGTGTGTATCAATTATGTGAATAAAGAAATTCGAATTAAATATTTGACATAATTGCTCTTCGGGTTGTAACTTTGAAATTCAAATGAAAATTTTTTATGAACATTTAAATTTAAGTGGCTTGATCATATCTCAAAAAAATAAATACCTTTGATAGAATTAAATTACATTGAGAACACGTTGTACTAAATAGGTTTTACAAAACCAAGCATTAATATTTGTTTTGATATCATATTACAACTATCTTTTAATTATCTTTATTAGCTATATATATGGTAAATTTTGATGACAAGGTTGAATTAATGTTTCTCTTATGGGCTACTTCTTTTTTTATCTGATTTAGAAATATGTGTTTCATTTCAAGTATAGACAGTTCACTACTGTATATCACTGCATAAGGCAAACACACAGTTTTGTTAACAGTACGATTCTTAATTAATTACTATGTCCATATTAATAATATTATTGAAGAATATTAATATTATTTTTGTTTTCAACACCTCCGAATGAATTCTGAACTTAACAAATTGCACGAATAACCTGCTATTTGTCTCACATTATTTGAAAAATTAATATTTTTTTTGTTTGTATATATATATATATATATATATATTGTAAAAATATTATATACTACTTAATAATAAACTATTACTGAAATGTATATATATATATATATATATTTCATATTTGTACTACAATTTTTAAAAATTGTCTAGTTATGAGAATCAACTTTTGATCTAGTGATAATAATAATATTCTTTGTGTGAGAGATCATAGGTTCAAAACTCAAATGAGATTCTTTATGGACATTTAAAGTTGGATAATTTAGACTCCTATTTTTATCTCAAAAAAATATTGTCTAATTATTTTCGAACGATATTATGATTATTACTACCACATATAACCATAAAGACGAGTGTCATCAAAGAACCATGTAGCATCCAGAACATAGACGGATTCATATATGGGCGAGCCTAGGCATTTCAAAACTAGCAATTAATATAGCAATTTTTTTTCTTTTAAGCTTATAAAATTATAATAAAAATTTCCATGGACTTAATTAAGAGATTGAATTGATTGTTTGTCTAACTAATTGATATGTCCAGATTCGTTTGGTATCCTAGATCCATCCGAGAAGAAATATTGAAGAATGAATTTATGTAGTACAATTCGATAATATTGTTCGAAGAACTAAGAAATGCATACACATTTGAGAATGTAGTACAATACGATATGCTGACTCCAGGATTAACATGCCACGTGCATAGTTTAATTGCAATTAATGTTGTTTATGTGAGATTAAATTTCACATGGTAATTAAACAATAACATTACTTGTACTCTCTCCAACCAAACGAGGAGAAAATGAAAACAAATAAAAAGAAAAAGAAAATTATGAGACCCGATAAGAATATCACACCCTTAAACCGAATTTTCCTGGATAACTTAGAAAATCTAATTAAAAAGTATGTTATGGTTTTTGGAAAAAAAAGATGTAGAAAAATCTAATTTAAGTCACTATGGTTATCACGTCTATTAGAAATGATGAACAATTGCGAAACAAAATTTAGAAAAAAGAAAAGAAAAGAAAAGAGATCACTATGAACTACAACCCCAATGGATTGCACTGTCTACGTGCTTCTCCCATGGACAAAAAAAAGAAAAAGAAAAGCACCATTTGGAATTGAAAGATAGAGTAGATAAGACTAAAACATTCGCATCATATGGCAAACCCACTTGGGTTATTGTGGGCTGGAGAGGCCCATGGGTTTTTCCAAATCATCAATTGGAATTATCTGGCCGAAATTAGATGGCCTAAAACTAAAAGTGGGATCTTGCTTTAAAGAATGAAAAAGAGTATTGACTGTAGTGAATAAAAAACGTGCTGTGCCGTGATGCTCCGTCTAAAAATACGACGTGTCTCAGTCACATGATATATCGTGACGTAATTAAAATATTTTTTTCACATGACGTGATATAACGTGTCAAAAATGATAGAGTGAAGACACATTACGCTTATGACACAATACTATACCTATAAGACACATCACGTTTAGACACGCCGTACAATACAATAATGTGTCAATATGTGACATGACGTAACACATATACAACACATCACTTTTTTTTTAATTTTATTTTTTCTTTGGAAAAATATTAACTTTTTTTTATTTGTAAAAAAATTATAAAATTTATTGTAAAGTGATGGAAAATATTAGAAATCCCTCATTGCTTAGATAGCTACCTACTTCATATAATCCTAAAGAGAAGAGGCCCCTCGATATATCTTTTTATGATAAAAAAATATATTTCATATTTATATTAAAAACTAAAAAATATTTAAAATAATAGATGCATGATTTCATGTCATAATGTGAAGTATCACGTGTCATGCCGTGACATGTCTAAATAATTTTACATGACCTGCTATGAAATCCCAATTTTAATTAAAAGGAGACATGTCATGCGATATATGAGACGCATTACGTAATAGACACACGTGTCATGATGTGACTAGTCACGGCATATTATTTTTTTAAACTCTAATTGATTGTTTGTATAGAAAATAAATAAAAAATTCCAAGAGTGAATTTAGATTATATTTGAGACCTAAATCCTCATCTTTGTTATAAAAAAATTATATTTGTTATGCACATATTCAAATTTAACTGAGAGAAGAAATTAGTGAGCGAAAATTGAAGGAACAACATACAATAATTGTTCTAGTCTTTATCATCATCGTCGTCGTCATCATCATCCTCATCATTATTATTTTGGAGGATTTAACTGAGAGAAGAAATTAGTGAGCAAAAATTGAAGGAACAACATTCAATAGTTGTTCTAGTCTTTATCATCGTCGTCGTCATCCTCATCATTATTATTCTGAAGTAAGATTAGAATATTTTTTTTGACATTAACATGAATGGAAATTTGGAACTCCAATTTAGAAGTTACTCAAGGTCCCAAGAAACATGTCTTGACTTTCAGGCTGCATTAATATTTAATAATATGATTATTGTATGATTAAGCATTTAATTAGTGACAGTTGTCAGGTTGTTACAACATGTGAGAAAGAGAGCATGCATTAATGACTAATTACTACACATCATATTTACTTCCAACCAGATTTTAATTCCCTTTGCATCTTCTCCTTGACATCTTTGAGCCAATTAGGAAGCTTAGATATCTGTTGTATATAGCTACCGTTTGCATGCACGACTTGAAATAAAGGATATTTTATGTGTGGAAAATCTCAACTTCTTATATTGCTTGGAGACATTATAAACCTCAATTAAAGGATAAACTGAGAAAGAATATATACAACAAATAATCGTTGTCAAGCACCGGACATTTTCTCAACATAATTAGAGTTATATTTTAATTCATGTTGGATTGCTTTAAAAAGTTAAGAAGGTTTAATCTATGAGAGGAAATGTCTTAAGATATGAATAAGGATTATGATTTCAAGTAGAAGAAGGCTAAAGATGATGTTCTTGATCCGCGCTAAAAATCATGTGTTTGAAAAAATTAAGTGACTAATAAAACTAAAGATGACTAAAGGAAATTAAATAAGATATTGTCGAACGGCACCATCATGATTAGCAAGTTCTCTATCATTTCTCATGTCATCGAGAGATGAAAAAATTTTATCTTTATATCTGCATTCATTTATTCTGCACTCCAAAAATATCCATATTTCATTGAAATGGTTTTATATGTGATGACAAAAATATTTGTCCTTTAGAATATATAATATGTATAATTTTTTTAACAGACTATGTGCAATACAATTTAAATTTGTATGTGATATGGAGTTGTAAATAATCTGTTAGAAATATTTAAATCTACTATGCAAAAGATACAAAAATTGATGCCATTATGTATACATATTTTTCGAAATAAGTATAACTATTTTTTATGTGTATATAAGGAATGAAGGTAACACGATGCAGGAGTAATTTCACTAAAAACATTATGTTAATTCGAATTTATCAAATGGATAATTCATGGAAAACCAATATATGGCAAATACTGAAATTATTGACTATAACATAAATTCATATACCCTGCTTGATCACATGGCATGATCAAAATAATTAAAGATCATCATTATTATTTATTTACATATTATTACTATTTTATCAAAAAAAATATATTATTACTATCATCATTATTATCATTATTGGAAACTCTGATCGATTTCAATGATGCTAACACACTCAGTAATTGCAAAAACACCCTCATAAAACTACCTTTTTTAGAATTTCAAACATTTCATTCTCAACTCCTAGCTGCTAATACTAACCATCAATATCCTATCTTATATAATTGATTAATCGCCACTAAACATGGTTCCAGATTTAATGCTCCAGTGGATATATATATATAGAGGTAATTAGATCGATTAATTAAGCTCATTTAAAGAGTAAACTAATGTACCAAAAGATATATAATAGCCTTTTAATTAACCTTGTGTATATGTATGTAGCCAGTAGCCAAGGAAAAAAGAAACTTTCTGGCGATGTATCCAAAGTTCTTATGAAACTTGATCAAAGATAGTATAAATTTATGCAACGTGTGTATGTGTGTACATGTACGTAGTTTTAGGCAATATACAAACATTCTACATATATAGGAATCAATGACAGAACTTATAAGGAGTGTAGTCTAAGATCCGATCAGTCTGACTAATCCGACCGACTCAACCGATTTGATCTATAATTTAATTGGTTAAGTATGAATTAAATTTTTTGGACATGGATTTTGTAAAAAATATTTGAGTAAATTAAATCCGATCCAATCATTGTATGTTATTTTTCTTAGAATATTTATTTTTATATGTAATTATAGTAGTAATATCTATATAGAAATAATGTGATATCTTGTTAAGTTTAATGTTTTTAATTAAAACTTTATCTATATTATTGTTAGTTACAGTATGCTCTATTTTTTAGTTTAATTTTTTCGATTATTATTTATATTTTCTATAACCATTTTTTTCAAACGAAACTCACCGAATCTGTGAAACCCCAATTGTATAATAGAAAGTTTGGATTGAATGGTTCTGATAATCTTTAATTGATTAGTTATGGATTGTAAAAATGTTATAACGTGACTATAATAAATCGGATTGAAAATTCACACAAAATCCAACCATCTGTCAAAACTAATGTCAATTCTAGTGCAATAGGAAATGTGAAATGAATAAACACAAGAGAAGCAACATGTTGGTGTATGCCTTTTAATTAATCACAGAAGAACACCTATTAATTTATGACATCAAAAGTTTGTGAATAAGAACATTGCATTGCATATATAGGAAATTAATAAGAGAAAATGAAATAGTATTCTACTAACAGAATAAACAACAAGAATAATATACATCTTTCTAAAATCATAAGCATATCCAACAAAATTGTATATTGTAATTCAAGTACGTACGTTATTGATAATTTAATGTTGCTACAAAATTTTTGGCAAAAGAAAAAAAATGCCGATTAATTAAATTAAAGAACTATCTCTTGTAAAAAAATTGAACTCAAGGTGAAGAAAGCACATTAAGCACTAAACTCCAACTTTTATTTTTTTATTTTTCTTCTCCCCTATATTTCTCAAAAACTAAAAAACAAAATTATTATTTCTCAGTACTGGAGTTGCTGCTCCTTTGAGAAGACAAAATGGCATCAAGAGCCTGTCTAACTTGAGAAATATCAGGCGCTTTCCTTCCTTGTGCTGGCCAGAACTCATCTGTTGCCAGTACCTATATATTTACAACACAACAAAATAAAATGTTATTTGATAATTTGTCCAATTTATTGCCTTTTAGCTAGTTCATGATATATATTGATTGAATGTAAAGAAGCATTAGTGCATTTGATTTAATTCTAACCTTGACCTGTAACTGAAGGAACTTGACATAGCTAATTGCCTTCTCTAACATGGTTACCATGTCAACCTAATGATAATTTTAGAAAACAAAAATAGGACTTCAGTTTGAGAAAATATAAACCAGGGAAGATAAATCTGACAACAAATTAAAAGGAGTGTTTAGTATGCAATATAATTAAATAGACGCACCTTTGTCCCATTCGGAACAAGCTCTTGAAGTACTTTAAGCCGCTCACTGATTCGTTCCCTTCGGTTCTAAAATGAAATAATTAAGCAATTAATTAATTAATTTTCTTCAAACATTGAAGCAATTAACTATATTGGTGGATGCACATGCAAATTTAAGAGATCCAGAAAGCATTATACAAGCTACATTATGGATTGTCTAAATTAAATTTCTAGATATATAATACTATTTGATTATTGTAAAATTATATATATACTTCAATTAGAATTGTAAAAAGTAAACCTTAAGGTTTAGGGTTTTGAGGTTGTTGAATGTGTTGTAAATGTGAAATTAGTTTCCATGCTTTTAATTAGATTCTCTGCTGGCTTCTCCATAAGTTTATTATTATACAATTATGTTTTTAGATTTCATTGCATAGTAACAACTTTTTTACTAATTGTTCTCCCAAAAATTAAAAAAAAGGATAAAAGAAGAATTAAGAAATTAAGCAAACCTTAGCAGTGAGACTTTGAGGTTCCTTGGTTGGAGAATTTGCTTTTGGCTTTGTCTTTCTATTCACTCCGCACTGTTTCTTAGCTATGTGTGTTTCTCCCACCTGATGAAAATTAACAATATGTTAAATAACTTCATTAACAAAAAAATAAATACAGATATAACCTTGAAGTAATTAAGCAAATTCATTGAGTTGTTATATATATATACCTCTTGTTTGCACTTTTGAGATACATTATCTTGAACGCTATCGACCGAGCTCATGCTTGCATACATGTACATCAATTGTGGCTCTTCACCATACCTGCTACCATTAATTCCGTCCTTCCGAATTGGATTCTGATGCCCAATATTTGCATCTTCAAGGCAAACTTCATACTGGTCGGCACTCGGATTGTTCTGGTTCATGGTTGTATCAATCCATAGGTCACATTCTTCTTCGTCGGGGCTCGAGTAATAGCTTGGTCGATCAAAATTAAGGACCGACGAGCTCGAATAAGACCAATTATCAGGCGTAAGCGCATAATTCGCATCTTTTGAATCAGAAAGATGATACGGAAACGCCATGTTGCATGTTCCAAATGAACCCAAACCATCATCTACACCTTGTATTTGTATATCTGAACTGTGGTGGCCTTTATTAAAGTTTAGGAGCTCAAGAGGAGAAGAGTTCAGTGCCATAATTAATATAAAGAACTAGTGTTGAATTTCAGACAAGCACTAGCTAGGGTTATGCTAGAAGGAAGAAGGAAAATGAAACCCTAATTGGTTTGATTTCTGTGTGCTTGTTTGAATTAATGCATGGATTGAGTTATAGTTCCAAGACGGCTAGTCCCTTGTGTGTGTATATATATATATATACATATAATATATAAAGAGATTAAAAGTAGTTGTCACACATGTGAGGGAGTTCAAAAGAAAAGTATATAGTAATGTTAATTATAAGCTTGAGGGAGCATGTTATCACTTGCATTAAATGCTTCTTTGGTGATGTTAGCTGGCCCAAAGCTAGCGTGGGTCACAGAATTTTTAATGCTGTTCAATCTCCTAATGGATATCCAATATGTTAGTCGGGTCTGATAATTTCCATACTGTTTAGGAATTAATTCAACAACAAATAATCATAAATTACGTGTGAATGGCCATGATTAATGCATAAAATATGATATATATTCATATCATAATTAAGAAATGCACACTAAGCATCTTAAAAAAAACCTTCCGATTAAGAACCAAAAAATGCTTTAAAAGTGACTAAATTTAATGAAAATTGAAAGGAAATAAAAATCTATATTATCTCATTTCGGGTCGGATCTGAATAATGTCCGAATGCAACACGGATCCGATAATGCCGACATGCTGCAAAAGATCCGGCGTTCCAGTCGGTCTACCCCACGTCTATAGATTCCTACAATTATTCATCTCCATCTTGTTTGGATTCGCTGTGGCTGATTCATATGCTACACACCGTGTGGCTTGTACGGAAAACATGACCCACAGGATTTCTTTGGTTTTTTATTTTTTGGTCATTGATTTATTTTTTAATAATTACAAAACCAAGAAGAACAAAAAAAAATATGATGGAAGATGTAAAATTACTAAGCAAAGTTTGTCCTTGTAGATCAGTGATATTATATTAAACAGTAAAAGGAGCTAATGTGTTTTTCCTTATTTGTAATTGTCAATTTTTCTGATTTTATCATGGATCATACAAGACGATACAGAGAGTTGAGGTAAATAGAGTTCTACCATAGCGGAATGAAATCATCTATTATTCCGAATAAAAAGTATGATTTTATTATTCTAGACTGTTGGATTAAAATAAAAGATTCAAATTTAAAAAAAAAACCCTCCAAAATTTCAAATAAAAGGTTCCAATTATTATTATTTGATTAATAATAATTGGAAATAATTTTAAGAAGGACATTAATTGCTTATTCAATGTAGTTTCTACCAATTTGGAGTTTAATATTTCTCTGACAGTATTTTTATGAATTACGTAGTGGTTATTATTAGTCCACTTCAAGAGATTCTACAAGCATTCAAGAATTTATTTCTCACCTTGAGCCAAAGTATTGATATTGTTCTTTTATAAATAGATCTTTTCATGATTAAATTTACAAATATTTTCACTACACCTTCTGATGTTCTAATATTGATCATCTTCCTAACTTTCAATTTTTTTTTTTTTTGTAATCACTCTCCTCTCAAACTGTTAATTTTTACAAACAATTTTATTTTGGATTAAGAAAAAAAGAACAGAGTAAATTTGAGCAATTATAATTTGAGCAGATATAGCCCCTACCTTCATTCAAAAAAAATTGAGCAGTTATAATTTTTATAATTTGTAAATTTTAATTTTTTTTATTAGGAGTTAATTTGTTATTGGTTTTTAAAATAAATTTTCTTTATTATAATCATTGTTTTTGGACATATAAAGACACTTATAATTTAACTTAGTTAAGAAATATAAAAAGTTAAATCATATATTAAGTTTTGTTCATGTGTTTCTATAAGCATTTTGGCTGAATTGTTTGTAAATCAAAATTTAAAATCTCATATCCAAAATATCAATCTAAATAGCTCAATAAAATTTCTATATCAAAATCTTACAAAATATCATTTTTTTTTTCTATTTTTAGAACTCTTTTAGTATTTGACACATACAAATATTGATGTCATTTTTAAAAATCTTCAAAAATAATAAAACAATTTTAAAAATAGTAAAAATTGGTATTGTGCAATATATTGATATAAATATTTTATTGAGATACTTGGATCGACGTTTTGGATATAAATCTTAAAATTTGATCCATAAATATTTTTACCGAAATGTATATAGAAGCATATTACTAAAACTCTCATATATTTATAACATTCAAACAAGGAATGAAAGAAGTATCTGACATCCAATTGTAAGAAAATGAACGGACATATAGCAAAAATTAAACATATTGGCATGATTTCTGAATTAAATATAGTTTGTTTGATCATTAATAATGCAATTTTCTCTACCAACTGAATGAATGCAGCCACATGGTCTTTAAAATCACAATATTGGAAATCCCCTTTTTTCCTAAACGAACCATATTTTTGTCCCAAATTTATTAATCCAAGACCAAACGATTAGTTTCACAAGTTTTCTACCTTGGGTTATGATTAATTGTATTTCAAAATTAATTATTCCCCATATAGCCTAGCTGGTCTTTTGCAACACAATCCTTGTGGACTATATTTATATTTTATAAGCTCATTAGTTTGGCTTGACCATTGTAAAGCACTCAGAGGAGAGAAATGACATATATGTAATATATATACTAAGTAATATGTAGTTTCTTTTACATCTGCGACGACATTATGCAAATACACAAACTTAAAATGGCATATGTAAAGAGCTTATGGAGTCTACTAGCTACAATAAAAATGAAAAAAAAAAAAGTGAATTCTCTAGGTCTAGACTTTAGACTAAGAAAGTGACAAGAAAAAAGATACAAAAAATGGTCATAATTAAGAAGACATGCTGCGCACTCATGCAAAGAGCATTAAATTGGATCCAGTGTGTTGATCTAATCAAGCTGACCAATTGATGTCAGAAATTGGCTTCTAACATATATCTTTTAATCATGGTTTAAAAATTCTTTTTGTTTTTGAAGTCAACATTTATTAACATATCATTGTTATGTCAAATGAAAAACATTGCTCGCCAAATGGGATAATCTGTCCATGTCAGCTAATAATAAGGTTTCGTTGAGAATAACTTCTTATTTAAATTTGCAAATTGACATAGCCGGCTTCATTTATCATTATGAAAATTTCCTAATTAATACCTTGCCAAAACAGAGGTGAAGCGTTGTAGGCTAAAACTAATGCAATATATCAGAGCAACTTTGCAGAAAAACCTTCACATTTACGAAGGCATTTCAAGTAATGCAAAAGTTTATAATATATAGATAAAATCAGAACTGTCGAAAGGAGAAAGATCACAAAAAGGGACATATGCATATATGTAGTATAACGAATTAACGATTGGAAACCAAGAGATCCATTAATTGGTATAATACTTCTCCAGCTTATTTCACAAACAAGCAAATACCTCAGTTTTTTATCCAAGAGGCATATACACCATCAGTCAACTAATCTTTTGAACAAAGAAAAAAAAAAAGAAGTTTCAAGAAACGTCTAAGAGAAATTTTTGCCTACGAAATTCAAGATTGAGAACAATCTAACATCTAACAGACTAAATGTGTGGCTTAGAAAACAGAACAAGCTAATTTCCAAAAACCCATAGAGACTCAATTTTCGGGTTCACGGTTAACCGTGATCACGAAACTGCAGTGAAGATCATTCAATTCATCACCGGTCCTCAATTCGTGCGACAGAGATCCTCCAAAATCTATTGCACTGGCCCCTTCTTTAGGTGCGGTAGTGGGAACTTTCGATTCAGCCAACAAAGCACTCTTGCCATTTTGATCCACAATTCTATACGTGAATTCTGGATCACCAAAAGAATTAATGCAAAAAAACTTGAAAAGTGTTGCATCAGCTCCAACCTCATAATGAACAACGAAAACGTTCTTCGTAGAACTCTCGATAAGAGCCCTTGTATCATGATGCATCCCAAATGCAAAGCGAACTGGAACCCCAAATTGAAAAGAGTCCACATGAGTCTCATGGATTTTAGTCAAATGCCTGTCCAATTCTAATCTTGAAACAAATACTTCGGAACATGGCGGGATTGGGCATGTCACAAAATATCCGCAACCTTCTACATGGTCCTCCAATTGATAAAAAGGGAGTTGTTTATTGCAAATCTTGAATGGACAGACATCCATAATGGTATTCAGAATAGCATCCACCGACGGTGCTGCAAAAAGTTTGTTTTCCTCACACAACATACAATTGACTTCACCTTGGTGGCAGTTAGAACAGAACAAGTGACCGGCGAGACACTGCAGTTTTCAAAACATATCATCCATGAAAAGAAGCTGATAAAAATATGTTAAAAACAATTACTGTAAGGGGATCGTTGTAACTGCACGATATGGAGATGGATTTTTCTTTTGTTGTTGGATGCTAGAAAGCCCAAAACCAAAAATCTTGGGAATAATACATTGTAATTCTAGCAGGGATTCTTAGGTGTCAGTAGAGGCTGAATGTTAGACTTTGTGGATCAGGGAGGATTAAGGGAATAGGGAAGAACATGTTTTTCAGTATCCCTCATCTCTTGGGTACATTTTGGAGAAGCATAGCATCTAACACAAGGGGATTAGCAAAAAGCACCTAAAATAAGGGGAATGAAGCCCAAATTGCTGGAGCTTAGAAGAAGTCCATGTCCCACCTCAAGCTTCTATATTATTCATCAACCAACTTACAGGGTGGGGATAGAAACTTGTAGTAATTGCAAGCTAACTTTTGTAAGTTACTACACATATGTATAATCATTCTAGAGTATGTATGATATAGCATGTTTAATCAAGTATAAATAGGAGTTATGGCATATTGTCGTGCCGTGAATAAGATCAAGTCAAGAAACCTGGTAACTCATATTCTTGTACTCCTCTTCAGTAAAAGAAATTTTAGTTTAATTCCTCTCCTCCAATTAATAGGAACAAACTCAAACAATTACTCCCAAATAAATCCATAATTCAGTCAATTTCCAACTGTGCTTGGTTTTGTATGGGGCATCCTTTTGTTCAAAAGAAAATTGAAGAAACTATACTAAACCATGGGATGAAATTAATAATAAAAGAAACACTTTTAATTAAAATATTGATTCTTCAAAAAGAGAAATCTAATTTTGTGAAAACTTGCTATCTTTCTGTTTGATCCGAAACAATGTTGACGGTATGGTACTAGTTATAATGACAACAACAGGTGCAGATACTTAACTTATAATGACAATGACATTAATTATAACTCAATGAAAACACCCTTAACCCATAACCGGGCATGACCTGGAATCTAATATGCCGCTTCAAAGGTTGATCTATCCATATTATAAACTACCATAATGTACCAAATAAGCCATACTCAATTCTGATATTTTGAGCAGGCACCTTCTCAAAATGACCATAATTATCTCCTAATTATCAACAACAGCAAACAAAATATATCTAGAAACATTAATCTGTAAGTTAAAACAACTACCTGTTTAATAGGCACCTTGAGTGGACCTCCACAATCATTATTTTGGCAAACCAGTGGATCCAAGTCGTTCACAAACAACGGTTTGACGTCGCACTCCGATGGATTTTCCATATCTGACATATCGCCTTCATCCTGCTCATCAGCGTCAGAACGCGTGTCTTCGTCAAAATCATTCGGATCCATCCTGTTTTGAGAAAAAGAACAAAAAAAGAAATCCTCGATGAAATAAGCTGAGATTATTTATCACGTTGAATCGAACAGATGAGAGAAATCTACCTTGAAAGCAGAGAGTCCAAAGGAGCGGCCATATGTAAAGCAATCGGTCTCGTGGCGAATTAAGCTAGGGTTTCGGATGAGATGAATAGGGAACAGGGAGTAGCGACAGCAGAGGAATGGGAGAAGATGAGAGGAGCGTCTCAGTATCGAGCAAGAGGAGGTGGTGGTGGTGGAGATGGCTCCGTCTAGCTCCGACGGTGGCGGTGTGCTTGGTGCTTCCGAGAGAGAGAGAGAGAGAGAGAGAGAGAGAGAGAGGTGACACACTGACACTGTTCTTTGCTTTCTTGGCAAAGGGGTTAGGTGATCTCATCTGTTTTCTTTAATAATGATCTATTTATCGATCAGACCCTCAATTAATTATTTATCTAAATTTAGACCTCTTCTCTGGCCAAAGGTGGTTGTAGTTTGTTGGATTAGTTAGTTAGCCTCATTAACAATATTAGATAGATTGCTCCTAATCAAACAATCAAGATTTCATCTTGGAAATGGTAAAAAAGAGTAATTATGCAGATGGAAAGTGTGGATTTTGTGATATTATAGGATTATTAAATGTGAATATATAGGATATTTCAAAACCTTGATCAAATTACACCCGTTTTAATTTAATTTAATTTAATTTAATGCATAAGAGGTGATAAAATATATGCTTGATTCAATATTCATTATATTATATTATATTATACAACCTTTTTTCACCATATTGCTAATTGGATTAAAAAAAAAAGAGAGATGTATTTTATCTACAATTAATAAAGCTGTTATCCATGAATAAACATGTAAAGAAATACATGCTTAAAAATAGTAAAACATGGAATATAATTGGATTCATAAAATGCAATTTAGAAATACAAAAATACACAGTGGATCTTTTTTTTTACCTTTAGTATGGCATTAAGGAATTTTCATTTATTAATATTATGTCATAGAGTCCGTATACTATATTTTCCCAAATAGAAAAAAAATATAATTGTTGGATTAAAAAGGATGAATCAATCAAATCGATCCGATTTAGAATGCAAAGACTTTTTTTAGATAAATCTAATATGTCTGTGTTAATCCAACACTTGAATTAAAATAACAAGATTCTATGTTATATTTAGGCAATAACATCAATCATGTGCATAATTAAGCATTAAATAAAATAATAATATTTGTTTCCTACCTATTTTTAGCTTTTACAAATCTTAAAAAGTAATTGATTGTGAAATTTTATTTGTTCCATATGATCAACTAAATTGTTAATTCTTTTTCCTTCTAACTAATTAACACGGTATTTTTTTTTCTGAATTCTTTATTATTAAAATCAGAGGAATTTTATAGAAATGAAAAGTTTGTTACAATATATTCCTTCACTATGTATATCAAGTGATTTATACAAGCTATAAGTTTCTTTATTAAAAGTTAAAAAGTTATTTTTGACAAGCACAAGTGCTAAGATCTCATCCATGTTTAATTGCAACTACACACAGCAAGTTTAGAATTTAGAAAATTTGAATGCATTTGCTGAACACTAACAAGTAACAAGTAACAACACAGTGGCGACACGAAACGCCGCACAAAGAGCGCCTCAGATGTACAAACCTCACAATTCACGTAGAAACTCGGAGGTGACTCACTCAATCCATCCGACTCGCCCCATCACGCTGGGTCCCACAAGGAAATCAACTCGGATCTTATGTTTCGTAATAGCGTATCCAGTGATCTCTACCGTTCACAGATAGACAGCAGAATCGAATCCGACGGTCCAAATTGAGGACGCACGAAAGTTCACTGAGTACAAGAAACAAGCAATGTAGTAGTTCGGGACACAAGATATTACGTGTCAAAATTTAATACGTGGAGACAGTTCTGAAATGGAGTAGCTGTTGATCTCTTCCGTACTCACAGCAACATCTAATCAGAGCTGTCAATGGAATCCGTTTATTTTATTCGTATGGATAAAAAAAAATTTCATTAATTTAACGGATATAAGTATGGATAACAAAATTTTCATTAGCTTATTAAATAAGAGTATAAATATAAACTATTTTGTACTTATTATTTTATATCATAAATGATATACAAAATAATATATATAATAATTTTTAATTCTATATTTAATTATATAATATATAATATCATTGTCATTATGAATATTATTGTTATTGTTGTGAATTGATTTATGTTATATATAATATTTTACATAGTGTAATTTAAGATAAAGTTAATTTATGTAACATTTTAATTTATATTCTTTATAGTAATTTGACTAATATTCTTTCATAAACATTTCAGTCTAAAACTCTTACGGGTCAAATTTCAAAATTTTTTATCTAAAACGAGGATCTAAATAGCTTAATAAATTCTTCATATTAAAATCTTATAGGATACTAAAATTTATCATTTTCAGAATTTTTAAACTATTTTTAATGATTTTTTAAAGATGACCATTTTTTGATATTCAAATATTAATATTTTTCTAATATTTTTAGGATCATCTTTCAAAAATCATTAAAAACAGTTCAAAAATCTTAAAAATGATAAATTTTGATATTCTATAAGAAGAATTTATTGAACTACTTGGATAGACATTTTGGATACAAAATTTTGAAATTTGACCCATAAACGTTTCGAGCCGAAATGATTATGGAAGCATATTAACCAAACTCCTTCTATAGATAATGAAACCGATAGTTATAATTTTTATATTTATTATGCATGCGATGTATTTAAAGTAACATATTTATTTATTTCTAATATATTTTTTTTAAATATATAAGTTATCAATTATTCGATAATCACCTGTTATTTGTTCGATATTCATTAATCTTAACGAATAAAGATAGAATATGAATAAGACTAAATTTAAAATACAAGAGTATGATATGAATAAGACTAATACAAAATTAATATAAGTACGAAAATATCCTCGTCCAATCCGTTCCGTACCCACACCGCTACAGTGTTACCATACAATTTCTATCCAATCCATTCCGTAATGTCCATTGTAATGTTTCCATACCATTTTCTATTCAATCCATTCATTCGATAGTGTCCGTTATAATGCTTCCATACGATTTCTATTCAATCCGTTCGGTAGAGTACATGTCTAATATAATCTCTACAAAAGTTTCAAGTTTACATGATGTTTCGTAATTGTTTTTCGACCTATGATGTAGTAAATTATTCGAATTTATGGATATGTTGAATAAATTCATGTACAATTTGTAAATTCGCTTGTCGCACCATCCGTTTAATATCTAAATAATCTGTGAATAAAACGAATTTTACGAATAATTTGTATCTTTTTTCCACTAAAATGTTCGAGCTCATTGTTTTAACTTCTTTTTTTTTCATTTCTGTTTGTAATTTTTGGCCATTTTTTTAGTAGAGAAAATTGATGGGAACAAGTACATATACTTGTTTCATTCATTATATATTTTTAGTATGTCGAATTTTCATTTTCTCCTCTATTTATGACGTGGCAGTATGAAGTTCAAGCTTTGTTATTGTTAGAAATTTATGCATGCTATTTCATGACGATGAAGACCTTATATTCAATTCTTGAAAAAATTTAATTTTTTTATGTATTATGGAATTTTCAAAACAATCGAAAGAACTACTCGTTCGTAAGTTTGCAAGAAAATTAACAGTCATTAAATCAAAATTTAAACATGTTCATGCTAAAAATAATTTAAATATGTTGGCAAGTTTCCTGGTTCCATCTTTCTCCAATTTGAAAAAAAAATCAAATTGTATCTCATTATTAGTTTTGTTATAGCCTATAATTTATTTACTAACTATTTGGTTTATAGCCTATAAACTAAATGATTGATTGCTCATTTTTATTAATTACCTCGGCTTATCAAATCAATTATCTTTCGGAATAATTCTCCGTATATGCCAATTCATCTTTGGCAACATAGTCATCGTGGCAGTACATGTAGACATATTTCATGTGACAATAATTAATTTGTTTATTCTTGTGTTATAGATATTAATTCCCATGTTCATTAATTTGTTTTGTGGATTATAAACCACACAAGAGGAATGGCATGTGTAAGTACACAAACTAAATTAATGTGGTAGAAGAAATTTAAGTTCTTTGAGATATTTTAATACACAAAATAAAAACATTTTGATGTGTTTTAAGGTGAAGTCAAAATACTTCTATAAATAAAGTTAAATTGTCAATTTTTTAATTTTTTTAATTTTTTAATTTTTTTAATTTTTTAATTTTTTTAATTTTTTAATTTTTTAATTTTTTTTTAATTTTTTTAATTTTTTTAATTTTTTTTAATTTTTTAATTTTTTAATTTTTTTTAATTTTTTTAATTTTTTTAATTTTTTTTAATTTTTTAATTTTTTAATTTTTTTTAATTTTTTTAATTTTTTTAATTTTTTAATTTTTTAATTTTTTTAATTTTTTTAATTTTTTAATTTTTTAATTTTTTTAATTTTTTTAATTTTTTAATTTTTTTAATTTTTTTAATTTTTTTAATTTTTTTAATTTTTTTAATTTTTTTAATTTTTTTAATTTTTTAATTTTTTTAATTTTTTTAATTTTTTTAATTTTTTTAATTTTTTTAATTTTTTTAATTTTTTTAATTTTTTTAATTTTTTTAATTTTTTTAATTTTTTTAATTTTTTTAATTTTTTTAATTTTTTTTTACTGATGTAATACACAAGAATTTTTTCTAATATATATTTAGAATTTGTTTATATATAGTTACTTCATAACTACTAAATACTAACATGTTTTACTCTAATTTAGTACTTTTAGATTAAAGCAGTAGTTGCATTATGGTATCTCTAAAATAACAAATATTAATCAAGGTACATACAAAAATGTATTTAGTATTTACTTCATGTTAACTTTACTTCATTTATAAAACACAAAGATACCAAATAACCATAAACTGACACATATAATGTGTTGTTTATATATAATGTGTAGTTAAATATGAAATCTAGCTAAAATGAAAATGAAAAAATAAAAAAAAAAGGACAAGAAAAGACAAAAAGAAAATGGTCATTAATTAGAAGACATGCTGAGCACTAATGCAAAGATAATTAAATTCGACCAGAGTAATTGATCTCTAATCAAGCTGACTAATTAGAGTCAAACTTTAAATTAAATTTGTTTTGCGAAGTCAACATTTATTAATATCTTACAAATTAATTACGAATTAGAAACATTGATAACCAAGTGCGAAAATCTGTCCATGTCAGTTAATAATGAGGTTATTGTTAAGAATAATAATAACTTTATAATTTTAATTTGCAAACTGATATGGTCAGCATCATGTGATAAGTATCATGAAATTTGTAATTAATAGTGTGCATCAACTGTTCAAATTTCAGAACAACAAAAAAAAACAAAAGCAACATGCTTGAAATAATTAGTTTATTTCTGCGCAAGAAACACGGTGTCTTTTTTTTTATGTGAAAATTGAAGAGAAAATTTAAGCTAGGAGCAATTATAAAAGCAAATTAAATTGTCAAAACTCTGATATTTTGTTTCTATTTCGATTTGTGTATTTTTGAACTAGAGAACGTAACAATTTTTTTCTCTTGTTTTGCATCTGGTTTCACTGAAATAAACGAGACTTTGTAAAAAGGTAATGCTAGTATAATTTGAAAGCATATAATAATTACTAAAATCGTTTCAATAATTTGATTTCCTTGAGATGTATCAAATAATAAATAAATTATTGTAGATCACACTCCTGCCAATTCTGTTAGAAAGAGATAAAACTATATTAACTTCAAATTCATTAATCATTGTTCTTACTAAATTAATTAATTTAAACTTATGAACAGTGATGGGAAAAGCAGTTTAGAGAGAAAGAGACCAACTTTTAGTGACTTTGTAAAGTCTCATTTTAGCCCATTTTGATTTTGTCTATTTAGAGAGAAAGAGGCCAATTTTATAGCCAGGCCTGATTAAACATTTGCATCATGAAAAAAGATTAGCATAAATTGACAAAACAAGAACAATTTGCCAAAGGAAATATGCCCACAAAAAGAATTCATATGCATATAATATATATAACTATTATATTGGAAACCGACAGTTTCATTAAATTTTTTTGAAAATTAACAAATTGAGTATTTTTTTTTTTTTTTGCAATTGTAGGATGGAGATGCTCATATCACTTGCAAAGCAATTAAAAAAAATTATGTGATACTTTTAGACAGCTTGCTAATTAAATAATCTCACTAAATTAACAAATTATTCACATCACTGCAATTGAAATTATAAATATCGCATTAGAATTTGCAGATCATTTGTAATTAAAATGGAGATGCTCTTATTACTTAATCATGATATTTTTACCTCAATACTAATTATATCGCTTGTTCCTAAGATGTAACGATCATCACTGTGTTAGGTCTTATCCTTATTAATAGCTAATAATTTTGTTTTCTGAAAGATCAATATGAAGATGTAACGATCAAAGATTTAAAAAAAAATTAAATCAAACTAATCAATTTTTTAAATGTTCATAAAAAAATTGCTTTTAATTTTGAAACACAACCTCCTTTAGTTATTTATTCAAACTTCTTTTCATAGGGAAACTTGAATAATCAGCAGTGATTTTGACTTGCTTGGCTTATGTAAATTCTCAACTGGACAAATTAATTTGTTCTTGAAAGTTTCACATGGGAAAAATATGTACGTGTCGATATTGACATGTTGATTTTTTTTAGCCAAATAACAACAAATTAAACTAGATATTTTCTAATTAATTTCGTGGATGTTATTATCTCACTAAAAGAAGCTGTATGATGCAACGTAAAATTAAAGCATCTAGAAGGGTTTTTTTAATATTTCTCTCCCAAATAATTTATATTAATTATATTGATATATTTGAAAAAATCTAAAATTTTCTCTAGAAGTAGGAGATATTGAGAGACTACTAATAAATCATTTTAAAAATAACGTGACATGACTAAATAATTTTCTATTTTATCACTGGTAGAGATTTTTCATCAATGTTGACTAATCAGTAAATCCCACAGTTTGTAACTTATTTGTCAGAGATGAATAATTATTTCTAGACTAATGACAATGTATATTCAAAGAACGATTTTTTAACCACATAATTAACTCATTATCTCCTCCTATCTTTCTTTGTTGGTGAAATAGGTGCTTAATTGAGTGGACGAGATTTCTCTAATCAAATTACTAGTCAAGAATATTCAGAATCAACCTTTAATTTAATAAGATAATATTTTTCGTACGAGAGGTCGCAAATTTGAAATTCAAATGAAATATCTCTTATAGACATTTAAAGTTAAATGATTTTAACTGTCATTTTTATTTCAAAATAAAAGGAATATCTAAAACCAAACACAAAGCATCATAATAATACAAATCCATAACTTAATAGAGCATGAAATTTACGCCAATTAATTTTAATTAACGTGAATTCTCTTACTAAAATAGAAAAGAAAAATGTTCCATATCGTACAAGTTTTTCTTTAATCAAAGACATGGAGCACGCCTCCATCTACGTTTTATTTTGAGATAATTAGTGTGTAAAGTCATCTAATTTAAAACCGGTTTTTCAATCAGATTTTGAATTGATTATATTATCTTAGCTACTAGATAAAAAAAAAAGACTATTACATCATTCTAATCTTATATTTTAAAGCTCCTATCTAGTACAATTTCATATAAGATTTTTAAATAGCAATCATCTATTTGTCATGATGGGTCTAGAAAAATAAATTTATTGTTCTAAAAAAAAATTCCTGCAAAACGACAATTATTTTTTAATATTTTGAAAAATAATATAGAGCTCATGAAGTAGAAGTAAAAGAGAAAACAAACTCTAATAAATTGATTTTCTCCTTAGCCTTCTTTTCTACAAAAGTGACAGCTAATTCCATTAAAAAAGTAAAATTGGAAGATTGAACTTCAAAAAAAGGGTTTAATTAGACCATTAATATTCTTCATGCATGCTGGCGTATTTTGAATAAAAAGAATCTTTGTTAGATTGCAAAAGTACAAATAATTAACACATGTTGAATAGTAGAAATCCGAGAATTAGAGACCAAAAATTATTATGTAGCATACCAACAAACTATTACAATTAAGAGCTATTTGCTATATTAAATTAGCAGTATAGATGCTAGGTTAGTTGTTGTGGTGGTGTTTTTGCACAATTTAATTTTGAGAATAACTTAGTGTTGGAGACCTCAAAAAGTAACTATTAGAATGATAGTATCAGAAGAGGAATCATTTGACAATGGTTATTTTGACAATTTTAACAATGAATTTTCAAAACCAATCAAAAAAAATTTTTAATTTAAAAATAAATTTAGTATATATAATCAAATCTCATGCAAGTCACTTGATACCCTTAATTTCATGCAAATACTAGTTGATAACTTGACATATAGATAGTCTAATAATCAAATTTCTTGCAAATTTATTATTGTTTAATAGTGCATTAAAAACTATTAATCTTAGAATTTTGAAAAATTCAAGTCTAGGATAAAACATACATCAAATTTTGTCATTATTTATAAACACCATATATGAGTTGCCAATCATGCCTACATTTTAGATTTAAAATTAAAATTTTATTTTCCAATAACATATGTTTGTCGAGTGATCTTAATATTATGCAACACTTTTGAAAAAGAAAAAATATTTATATAGTCGTCCATGTTTTGTACTAAATACGCTAGGTGAGTAGGTCCACCTCAATCATGTGAGGGGGCTGTGTGAAATAAAATACAAAGTGTGGGTGAATGTGTTAATGTTCCATTATAACAAGGTGGCGTCAAAGCATGGCAGGATTTTCTGTCTCCACTTTTCCTCTATCAATCATATAACGAGTCAGAACAGATAGATATTATATAAGGAGGACGTAAAAGGACTTTTAAAATGATATGTTTTGACTAGCTAGACATATCATAATGAGCATGTATATCATATGAAGTATCCTGTTATGATATTCTTTCACTTAACATAATATTTTTTAATTAAAATTGGCATATCATATCATGTAGGACAATTTAGACATATCACTAAGCATCATGTAATCACCGATAATCATATAAATATTATTCGAAATATTTTTATTAAATGTGAACATAAATTTGATATATGTTAGAGTAAATTATATAAATAGTATCTAAAGTATCATACTTTTATCATTTTAGCTCTTAAAATTTTTAAATTATCATTTTAATCCTTAAAGTATCATTTAGTCATGTCCTTAAAGTTTTAAAAATATCAATTTAGTCCTTAAACTATTACTAATTTAAAATTTTTATCCTCAAAATTTTTTATTTATAATGTTTTAGTTCTACCATTATTATCGGTCAAAAAAATTTAATGAAGATCCATTTTCATATGCATATTATCATGATATATATTTTTTATATTTATGAAAAAAAATATGTAAATTTTATTTTAATTAATTATGACAGCACATACATAAAATTAGTATTGATTTAATTGATATTCGATGTTATGAATGATTATATTTTTTTCCATATTATTTGTATTGTTTGATAGTCATATCCAAATTAGTCTTAATATAAAAAGAAGACACTATGATATATATAATTATCATTTTTTTTTCAATGGATATTAAATGTAGGACTAATTTGATGTAAATTAAAATTTTGAATGACCAAATTTATATTTTTGAAACTTTAAGGATTAAAATGGTAATCAAGTGATACTTTAAGGATCAAATTTATAATTTTGAGATTTCAATAATTTTTCTTTACAATAAATTTCACAATTTTTCTTAAATTTAATTTTTTTTCAATAAATAAGATAAAATTTGAAAAAAAGAATCGTGTTTAAATATGACTAAATATGATGAATTATGTTGTCATATCATAATATTATACAGTGTATGTATGTTATATTATATAGTGTATTTAAAGATGATGTGTGTCATATATATATATATATATATATATATATATATATATATCACATCAGATGAAAAAATATTAAGTGATTTATTTAGTTTGCGTCCTTCTCAAATACACACCACTTTATTTTATGTTGCAAGAAAAAAAAGAAAAAAAAAAAAAAGAGATCCCAAGAGCAATAAATGTAAAAAGAAAAAAAATAATAATTCATTTCCATGTAAAGCAAGAGGAAGAAGATGTATCCCTATCAGATCAGCTCTCAGTGGCCGCCACACTCATGCCAACAAAGCTGTGGTCAATCATGCCTGCGAGTCAATTCTGGCCAAAGACTAACGACACGTGTCAGCATTACATTGGCAGATGTTTTATTACAAAAGAGTGGGAGTCGTGCTGTTGACTCGTTCTTGGCATAAAAGATAAAGAGATTCCTCTTACAAAAAGCTTTATTATAGAAACAGAGAAAGCAACGCGACGAGGCCACTTGTTTGTGATCGTCTTCTATTCATTCATTCATTCATTCTACCTTCCTCTCTAGTGCGTGTGTATTTAAAGCATTCTTCTTTTATTATTTGTTCTTCATTCCCTTTTCACCTGGAATTATTTATGTTCCATCAAAATCTTTAAATTATTCGACAAAAACCGACACCGACACCGTATTCACATAAACGAGACTCGTCTAACGGAACTGTCAGAGAAAAGGTTTGAAGTTCGCGAAAATGGGGTCTCGTTACCGGCGGCATCTCATGGATTCGCCATCACCGCCGCCGTCACAAAATACTACTGATCAAGGTAAATGATGAATAGTTTCGTGATATGTTCAAACATTTTGGCTTCAAATGTTGTTTTGCTTATATATTTAGATTTGTGTACAAGAACAGGGGATCAGAGCAAATCGAGCTCTTCAGCTGCGATGCCGATAATGATCTCGATTTTAGTCGTGGTGATATGTTGCACTTGCTTCTATTTTGTATACTGTTGGATATGGAGAAAAAGAAATGGTAAGATTAGTATTAATTGTTTTTTAATAATTAGTACTAAGAATTAAGTTTTTGAATTTTCATATATGTTCTTGATATTTCAATAAGCTTATAAAATATACACGTAGATAACTATATATGGAATTTCAAATATAAAGTATGAATTGTGATTCTATTGTACCTTAGTTACTTACTGTGCGTTAAGGGGCGGTGCTTAGCTTTGGCCAGAGTGGCTCTCTCCCTTCTCATTTAAAATTTTATACATAAGTAATATATTTTCTGAATCAGTTGCTATTTGAGCCATGAACTGGTCCTCTTTTAATCAATTTTGTATCATGATTTTTCTTTCTTAATTAAGTTGGCTCCATCTATTTTGAGCTCAAGCTCCGCTACTGTGTGCATTTTTCTTTCAAAAAGCAAAAAAAGGAATATGATAGAAAAAGAGAGTAATATACATATAAATTCTTACTGTATTTACTGTTCTGTTTGCTCCATTGATAGAAATAAGAAGATCTCAGGTAGAGAGATTAGTTACTTTCTCAAAATCAGATCTTCCGAAGATGGATTTCTCCATAATTGTAGAAGCTACAAACAATTTCTCTGAATGCAACAAGCTTGGTGAAGGTGGATTTGGGCCTGTTTATAAAGTAAATTCTCCTCATTCCAATCTCTACTTCTTGGACAAAGATAATTCTTAAGCTCCTGGTTAACATGGCAAATATTGATTTGTGAATGTAAATTAATCATAATATTTTTCATGACATTTTAACATTTAAGTTGAGGTGAATACATCAGCGTTCCAACTTAATTATTGTAGCTATATACTAATTAAAATATTAAATACATCAAGTGGGCTTCTTCAGTTTGGAAAAACATAATTTACCATATTTGAAACAACTAAAGTACTCAGATTATTATTGTTTTTATGTGTTTTTACATGAATTGTTCATCTCTTGATCAGGGTGTTTTGAGTGGCGGACACGAGATAGCCGTGAAGAGGCTTTCGGCTCGATCGCTACAAGGCACGGTGGAATTTCGAAACGAGGTGGAGTCCATTGCAAAGCTACAACATAGAAATCTAGTGAGACTATTGGGTTGTTGTGTAGACAAGGAGGAGAAATTGATCATTTATGAATTCCTTCCTAATGGAAGCCTTGATGCTTTCCTCTTTGGTTAGTTTCCTTAATAAATATTCTTTTCCTTCTTTTTCTAAAGGGATAATTGTCAACATCTTGGAGAAACCCCCCTTGGATTTTTAAAATAATAGTTTAGACCCTATATCCTTACCATTTACCATAATACCATGCTACTTTTATCATTTATATATTGTTTAATTTCCTTTTCTTTTCCTAGTGAAATTATATATTATATTATTCAAACAAATTTAAGGATTAGCAGGGCGAGCCAAGTATGGCCACCTCCTGAGCTTAAAAAAATAAAAAAAGTACCTTCTTTAGTTGTGATTTTTTAAGAAAATATTATAAAAGTATAATTGTAGTATAAAGTAATTATAAAATTAATGGACCATCAAATTTTGTTGTACCTTATGACATATCCTAGCTCGGCCTGAAGATTAGGTGTTTAGATTGACTTATCCATACGAAGGCATAGGTGGAAATAATTATCAAACATTATCTTGTAGAATATAAAGTGTTATTATTTTAGAATCATTTTGCTTTTTTTTTTTTTGAAAATATGAGACTGTATGATATGGGAACATTTTATAGTCATCATTTAAAAAACCAAAAAATATTTTTATTTTAAAATAGTAAATTTTAGTATTTTACAAAACTAATTGATATGTAGACCATATAATTGATTCATTGCATCAACCGTTTGAACATGAGAAATATAATTTTTGCCATCAGCATCTAGGATGAAATCCTAGTTAATTAAGTTACTGGACATATAAAGTTCTCCTAAACAGAATCAATTCTTGCCTTTTTTTTTTTCCCCAACCTCATTCCTTCTTTTTCTTTTTCTTTGTACTCCTATTTTTTATTTGTACCCACAGATCCAAATAAGAATCCCCAGTTAGATTGGAAGAGAAGGCATGAAATAATACTGGGCATAGCAAGAGGCATGCTTTACCTACATGAAGATTCTCAATTGAAGGTTATACACAGAGATCTCAAGGCTAGCAATGTGTTATTGGATGATAGAATGAACCCCAAAATCTCTGATTTTGGCATGGCCAAAATCTCTGATTTTGGCATGGCCAAAATCTTTTATGGTGAAGATAGCAATGAGGTTAATACTGGCAGAGTTGTTGGAACCTTGTAAGTTGAGCAATTAACCATCATAATTTCCTTAAAAAAAAGTTTTAATTTCATTTTTATTATTTACAAATGACCTAAAAAATAGTTTGTTGAGTCTTCTCGGTATTAATTTTCCTACCATTGATCATATCTCTGATATAATTTGGATTTCTATTAATTATTGGAATGAGGTTTTGCTCGATAACTTGCGACAAAAGATGTATCAGAATGGTTTATGCAATATACATCAACTATTTACCAGAATGTAGAAACAATTTTACAACCCCAAGGATATGAACTTCTATTGTAAATTCAAAATTAAACAATGGCGCCAAATAATGATCATCAAATAGTAATTTCATTCCTTGGTATTTATATGTTTTATATATTTAAAGACTTTAAACCCTGCTTCTATGTAGCGGATATATGGCCCCAGAGTGTGCGTTGAAAGGAACTTTCTCTATAAAATCAGATGTGTTTAGTTTCGGTGTTCTACTTCTGGAGATAATTAGCGGGCACCGGAATGGAAGTGCTTATCATGTACAGCAGCACGGCCACACTCTTCTCAAACATGTAAGGCGTTTCGTATTAACTAGTCATGAGCATTTTCTCATACTTTTTGCAAAAATTTGCATCTGAATTACTAGTTTACCAGCATATAAGAAGTTAATAGTTGAAATTGATGTCACCGTGATAGTGTACTCCACAAAAAAAAATGAAAAAATTGAGAATATTGCACATATATATGATATAATAATAATGATTCTATGGTACCGGATCCTATATATATCCTTCCCCTTACTAGTTTGTGACTTTCTATATATACTTTTTTCTAAAAAGGCTTGGACATTATGGACTGAAGACCGAGCATCAGAGTTCATGGATCCCACACTCAACACCTCATACTCAGCCGATGAGGTGTCTCGGTGCTTCCACATAGGACTGCTTTGTGTGCAAGGAAACCCCGAAGAAAGACCGACCATGTCAACTGTACTGTTAATGCTGATCAGTGATCAGATGCAGTTGCCTTCACCAACCGAGCCACCGACTTACGGAAGTGCAATCACAGTGACGGATTCTTCGATAAACAGCGACGTCATTTCAGCGCATAATAAATCTGTAAATGATATCACTATAACCCTGATTGTGCCAAGATAGGAAGTAAAATTGTAAAAATTGGAGTGTATTTTGAAGGAGCATTAAAATGTCTGGTATTTTAAGATGTTCCTTTTGATTACACAAATTTTTGTTTTTTGATAATTGCAGAAACATGGCATCTGTTTGTTTCTTTTTTATGTAAAAATGTTTGTGTATAAGTACTGGTGTCTGATCCTCCCTTTGAATAGAGGATTACTAAATATGAAACAAAAATATAGACACCATTTTGGGGTTTAATTTTGTCTCAATTGAACAAAGAGAACACCTTTTTTTCAGACCAATGGGCTGTACAGATATTGGCCCATATAGCAAAGGTCACATTTCTCTCAAAGGAAATAAATCAAATAATCAGCCTTTGTTATGCAGAAAACTTTTGGGGAGGTGGGACCCACATGTCATAAGATTTGACTCAAAATGTAAATGAGAATTCGTAACGAAAGATTGGGCCATTTGAGTCCTGAGGACCAAATTTGCACTCTTAAAGCAAAAAAAAAATATATAAATAAAAATGCTCTCTCTCTCTCTCTCTCTCTCTCTCTCTAGAATATTTTCTTCTTTAGAGAATTCTCAGAACAAGTTGTACACAATTTTCATATGGGAGCTGATATACATATACTAAAATCGATACCGATTTTATTGTTCATATTAACAATTTTATTATGTAATTTATTTGTACAGTATTTTTATTATTTAACTTAAGTGAATTATTATTCATATTAATAATATTTGAGTTGAATAATAAAAATACTGTTAAAATAAGTTATATAATAAAATAGTTAATATGAATAATAAAATTGGAATCAATTTTAGAATCTCCCAAACATTTTGCTTTTCATATATATACCTGCTTCTGTTAATCTAATTAACTAATTAAATAATTTACAGCAAACCTTTTTTTATATTTCGTTCGACAGAGGGGGAGTTAATTCTGATGGCCTCTTACGATTCAAGTAATGAATTAATTTCAGATTCATAAATTTTATTTGAATTAATCTGATATCAAAATATTGAATTCAAAAATCAAACCATTTGGAGGCTCATAGAAACATTTTTGGGTTCAATGGGCATAAGACTCCTCTGCTTCAATTTTACCTTCTCACATATATATCTCTGTACATTTTTTTTTAATTATTATGACCATGCAATGATATGCAACATGAAGTTATATGACACATTTGCAAGCAAATATTTATAAATAGCATATTACTTCGTAAAAGAATGTTTATTCACATATATATTTGTATACTTCTTCTTTCTTTTGAGATAATATTTGTATATATATATCTCCTAATGGTTAACAAAAGAATATATTGATTTGAATTATAAAAGACATCTGTGGCAATTGTAATGGTTGCTTTTGAAATTTTTGTCCCACCAAATTAGACATCTGAAATGAGCGAGATTTTTATTCTGGCATGAATTCGCTTGCCTAGAGAGCTGACTTCAATACATTACCGGAAGAAATGCCGGTAATTTCAATTCCAATATTACCCTCGGTCGCTGCTGAAACAGTCTCCGAAACCTCATTGCGAAATGCATATAGTGCTTCTTCGGCCATTGTAAATATCAAAAGTAAACCCTCTTCACCATTCTCTAAACAGTGCGAGACCACTGCTGCCACCATTCCTGGCTCGATTCCAGTTCCGGCTCTACCGGGCCCACCATACACTGCCTGGCCCCATCCGAAGTCCACATCAGCAAACCTAAGCTTGCTCTGATCAGAGACCACAAATGCTTCTTTCCCACCACGGAAACCGATCTTCTCCTGGTGCACTTCCAAGTAGTCAATCACTGACGACCGGTACTCCGGTTGTGCAGCAAGGTGCTTTGCCATTGCAATCTTGGAAGCAGCATAGTTAAGTGGTTGCTGACACAGCTCATCTACTGGCACCGACACACAAGGGAACACAACGGCAGCTCCATAATAGCCTCTAGGCAGTGGTGAGACACCTTGTAGGTGTCGTGTGTCTACGGGAAAGAGGAAATGTGCAATGTCAGTGTTGGATAAGCCAATTGCACTTGCACGGGACCGCCAGAACAGAGCAGCAACTGCATCAAAAGAGGCACTGGCTCCTGCTTGTTTTTTAATAGCCGAAACAGCAGCACGTGGTAGGAACAAGGAGGATTGTGTGTGAAGGTGGAAATCGGAAGGATGGTAGATCTTGTTGGGTTTAGGGATTTCGTACTCGGAATGAGAAAAAGAGACACGTGATGGATTCCGTGGAATGAGTGATTCGCGTGACCAAACCGGGATGACAGATGGCTTGGAAAGGTGTGGGTTTCGAGTGAACTCGGCAAGAGCAGTGATGAACTGGAGAGCACCAGCGGCATCACATGCACAGTGGTTGAAACTATAAGCAAGAACAAAGCCACCACATGAAAACCTTGTCACCTAAAAGAATACAAATCATGAATAATCATCATTATTAATTGTTAAAGTATCGGGTCGATCATAAACTTGAACTGATCTGTATGTACACAAATCTTATTACACATTCTGTAAAATAAATATAAAATAAATAAAGAGATTGAACTCTAAAAGTTACTAAAGTATCGATCAACTGATGGTCGTCAGAGCAGATAGCTTTTTTACCTGCATGCGGAGCAATGGAGCGTCGGTAACAGAAAAAGATCCATACACGTCGTCGACCAAAAGCCGGTCCCACCGCAGAAAGGGCGGAACAAACCCATTCCCGGTCTGTCGCAGTTGCTCAATTGTAGCATCAGCATCAGCCTCTCTAAACAAGACACCTTCACCGGTACACTCAACGACCAACTTTCCCTTTTCAGCCTGCCTAAGCTGGCCAGCCAGTGGATAATAATACACAAGAACACGCGACAGTGCATATCGAATAAGTCCGGCTGGATCGGTTGGAGACCTGCCTTTTCGCAAATTACAGTAAATATGTGCGAAAGGGATGTGGTTGCGAAGCCCGAGCTGGTTGTCTATGTTCGAGAGATACTTGAACTCACACGGAGTCGGTTTTTCTGGCCAGACCAACTCCGGCTCGGCGACATGTACTGTGAAATATTTAGAAGCCATATGTATTTGTCTCTCACAATATATCACACAGTACTTTTCCACAAATGCTTGTTGCATCTCTTGTTGATATATTTATGGAGGGACGGGAAGTGCCGTTAAAGCCATCATACTTTTCGGACGGTTTTCTTTTTTGCATGAGTGACGGCACTATAGACTCTTTTTCAAAAACAGACCGGTGCAAATTAACATTTGGATAAGGAAGCGAAGTCATATGACTAAAGAAGAAATGAAGGAAAAGAGAAAAACTATATATTTGTATGTATGTATGTATGTATGTATGTATGTATGTATACATATACGTATATGTATATATATGTATACATGTATATGTACATGTATATATATACACACACATACACACATAGATGTGTATATATATGTATGTATATATGTATGTATGTCCACATGCAGTTTTGTAGGAGTTTGTTATAATTTAGGAATTATTTATGAATTATGATATTAATTTGAGGTGTTCATTAATTGAGGTCATCTTTGGGACATATGATTTTTCATTGTGGTTAATATAAGAAAATATATTTGAAGTGTTAATGATTTCCGTTAGAGATGCTTTATGCATGCAAAACTGAGTGAGTTTTATTAGATCAAGTACCTAATGCACATCAAGTACTTTTTTCTTAAAATTAGATCAGAAATATGAAACAAGAGTCATCCCATCATAACGAATAAGAAAATATTACAAGGCTCAAACACTTTTCATCAGTATTAATTTTCTCATTTGTTAAACAACACTAGAGTAGATAACTACATTCTTCAAGTGTTACAGCATTTATAAACCCTAAACCCTAAACCCTAAACTTTTAGATTTTTTTGAAACTCCACATTTTCATTAATTTATTCCATGCACTGGGATTTAACTTATCGTCTCATTTCAAATGGATTAGGAGCTGATGCTGCTTGTGCTTCTTTCAGGTACGTAGTCGCTCACGTTTCCCAACAGTCCAGCAATAAATGAAATGAAAAAATAAGAAGAGATAAGATAAGATCAATAAACTTCATTCTTAGTCACCATATCCAAATTTTTGAAAGTGTATATAAAGAGAGACGAAAGTTTTGAGGTCATTAGACCATCGGATACTTCTAAAATCGGAATGAAATTAATATCCAACGATTAATCATGGTGATCATATTCTTCCTATATTTCTATTATAAAATGTACCTCTCATGACAATAAACCTGTTTCAAATCACGAGTTCATACCATAATTTTTCATGAATTATAAATCTTAAATTCTAATTTTTATACTGATTATGAGAATGCTATTTTCCTAATTGCTAGAAATTTTCAAATAACTATATGCTGTGCTAGAAAATTTGGAGGGCCTACATTTCTATTTAAATATGTTCCCAGTGAACTCACCAATTTTACAGTATTAAAGTCAGGTACTTAAATTTATTCTGACGATGCAATAAATTAGTTTAATATTTGTTTATCTGATTATCTGATGTTGTCGATTATATACTTGAATCAAGTAACAAATAAATCTAATAATTAAGCACTACATTAGTTTGAGAAGAGTAATTATATACTAGTGTACATCCCAACTTTTAGCGTACATCCAACTCTTACGATATATATTTTTAAGAAATATTTATCAAATAAAAAAATTAAAATTGTAGATATACTTTTAACTATTTAGATAGAATATGTATTAAATTTTGATCAGAGATTTTTTTTCTTCCATCAAGCAATTTTAAAATTTTAACGATGGAGTTTTAATAACTTTGTGATGAATGACTAATTAAATTCTAAATTGATTCAAAATTGATGCGCATTCTATGTAAGTAATTCGGAACACATCTATAATTTTAATTTTTTTAATTTGAACAATATTCTCAAAAATATATATCGTAAAAATTGAATGTACACTAAAAATTATATGTACGCTAAAATTACTCGTTTGTGAGTACTATAAATCATTGTAATCTATTTAGACAAAAGAATATATGTGATTTATATACAAATAATTTTAGTGTAAATCCTTTCCTATTCTATGGTAAAATCAACGATTATAATCACATTACAGTAGATATAAGGAATTTTCTATTTTTGTTGTGTATGTTCATTAAACAAGGGTATGTTGGGTAAATGAAAAAAGTTATAAATAGAAAGAATTTAATGGAGTTAAGGCACTAAGAAACTATGGCAAAATGCTTGATTTATAATCAATGGACAGTTCTCTATTTAGGGAACTTTTTTTTTTTGAGTTTTCTGTTTAGGAAATTGCTCCGTATTGTAGCAAACAGGTGATCAAATTCAAATATTATCTAATTTGATTGACAATGTAGTTACCACTTAAGAGGATTTTGTATAACAAAGAATTCATTAACTTCTGTGATACAACCATCCAAACATACTGAGTTTATTGGTGAATTTATTTGGTTTTCAAATCATTAGTGAATTTTAAATATATTTGAAATTACGACTGTGATGCAAGAGGCGTCGCTTTGCTCTGACCATCCAGTGGAGAGGAGATAGAGAAGGTACGTGAGAGATTGTTAAGAGAGATGAAATATTTTTTTTCAGTTGAGAAAGAAGAGAAAACAGCACAAATCCTAGAGGATATGAAGAAACAAAATATGAATTCATTTTTTGTACAAGTATTATAAGAGAGGCATAAAGGAAAATTGAAACTCTTTTAATCTTTTTTCCTTTCCAGTACGTTCTGAGATTGTAATTATGATTGTAATTAAGATGTTGCATCTATTATTTTCCTTAAACCATAAGTTACCAAGTTTAATCTAAAGCTTATAAATGACTATTATGTTCTTATGAAATTAATGGTTCAGATTTAAGATGTATCATAAAAATAGATGTAAATCAATTATTGGATGTACACTAAAATTATCCTTTGTATGTAACATCATCTAGAAAAAAAAAAGATAAAGCTTCAAAAAAAATTTATTTTTTTATTTGAGGTGAAAAATGATATGTGATGTGTGGAAGCTAAATCCATGATTTTACTATTATTTGATCAGCAAGAGAAAAATGCCCATACTTTGGATTTGCGCTTATAGAACTGATTTGTTTAGAAAATTCAGCATAATTAATCCTAAAACTATGTTAATTGGAGATGTTCTTGCTATGATAAAAAATTGGGCTTAATTATATTTCGCCTACTATTTCAGAAAAGATAAATTGGGCCTATTCTACGATCTCATATTTCAGAAAATATAAAGTGGGCTATTGAGGAGGAGATTATACTAAATGAATTACACATAATTAACTTACATAATAAGGAATAATTAAATATAATTAGATGGAAGTAGGTACAAATTTTAGAGGTCTAGCTAACGCATTCAATTTTTTTTAACATTTCATGTCATTTCTACTTCATGTACGACTAGATTTAAAAGTCTCCTCACCATAGAAAATTTTTGCACCATCTAATTAGCAAAATTCATAATTATATCTCCATTTTTAACTAATATTTCTTTGACGAAGTATGCAAACTTTGTTAAGCCCGCTTAATTTGAGCGAATTCTGCTATGGATCAAAATAATCAAGATCGTACTATTATTGATGAAAATCAAGAACTGTGATTGATTCCAATATAATTTTCAATGAAAATTTAGATCCATGCAAGAACAATTCTATTTTTTTTTCATTAAACATATCTGACTTCAAATTACAAAACAAAATTGTACATTTTGATATAATCAATACATTGATTTTGATATTTAGTACATACCAAATTAATGATTTAATTTGTACTTTTTTGTAAAACCCCATTAAATTCTGGCTTCGCCAATCAAGCTAAGTTAGGTTGGCAAAACTGTATGATAGGATATCTGAGTTGAAATAATTAATCTGTTAATTAATAAGATATTGCTAGAATTATTCAAAGCATATCATTTACATTTACATACCTTAATTAAAAGGCTGGGGGGATATCTAGGCCAATCACCAGTGCATGCATGCATCCACCTTTTCCTCTTTTCCTTTACAAAATCAGAAACCTTAATTCTGTATCCATTTATGTGTCGGATCAATCTTTGATACCTGATGGGTCGTAACCGAAGCCACATAATCCCGGTTTGTGAAGAGGCCACAGAATATCACCAATGTGCTCTCAGAAATTCACGTGGTGGGGACCATCTGTGCCAGCTCAGACTCTATGAAATACAGACGGCTGTCTCCGTGTTTCAAAGATTTTTTTTTTTTTTTTTGCATTTCGGAAAGAAAATGAAGAAATTCAGAACGGTGCCACACCACCGCTACAGCGCTACTTTTCACATTGATTTTTTCCCGATTTTTTTTTATATAAGAAGATTAATATTTAAAATTAAATTAATAAGAAAATCGGATGAGAAATCATAAATATAGAAAGGACGGATTTCCAAAATCCGTCCCCAAATATATTTTTAATTTTTTTATAAAAAATAATATTTTAATATGGGAGGGAATTTTAAAATCCGTCTCTCAATAAAAAAAATATTTTATTAAGGGACAGGGTTTTAAAATCTGTCCCTCAATAAAAAAAAATTTTATTTAAGACCGGATTTTTAAAAAATAAAATATTAATTTTTATAAACATAACTTTTGATAGAAAAGTCCGTAGAAAACGTTTAATATCAAGTCGGAAAGATTATTTTACGAGCTTTCCAAATTGATATTAAACGTTTTCTACGGATTATCCTATCAAAAGTTATGTCCGTTTGAAATTCGATATGCGATTTTGGCATTTTTTATAAAAATATTTTTTTTTATTGAGAGACGGATTTTCAAAATCTTGTCCCTCAACCCGAGGTTTCAAAACATTTTCCTATGGGACGGAGTTTCAAAATTCGTCCATTAATAAAAAAAAATTATTGGGGGAAGAATCTTAAAATTCCGTATCATATTAAAATATTATTTTTTATAAAGAAAGATTAAAAATATATTTGGGGACGGATTTTGGAAATCCGTCCCTCTTATATTTATGATTTCTCGTCCGACTTTCTTATTAATTTAATTTTAAATATCAATCTTCTTATATAAAAAAAATCGGGAAAAAATCAATGTGAAAAGTAGCGCTGTAGCGGTGGTGTGGCACCGTTCTGAATTACTTCATTTCGTGTGGGACCCACCAACCTTGGCTAAACCCCTGATCAAAACACGTTGTTGACGGCCCTTTTCACATATAAGAAATTAAAAAAAAATTCAGATGTTGATATGATGATTTAGAAATAAATGTTTTTTAAAGATAAAAATTGAGTTAAAATTTTCAAATTTAAATATTTAAAAATTTTAACTACATTTTGAATATGCAAATTTTTACAAAAAATAATATTTTTGTCACTAGATCGAAGGCTGAATAATATTTTTTTTGTTTGATAATTTAGCTCTTAGTATTTTTGTATTTTCAAATAGATAAATTGATCATAAAATTAAGAACATGACATTAATTATGCATGTCTCCTTCTGTAGATTGCCGACTTTAAGAACATAAATCTTAGAGTGGACCAGAAAAAGATATGTTTTCAAGTTTATTAATTAATGTACATTAATTGTATGGAACAAAATAACCATGGTAGTAATTAATACAATCTTTTTACGCTTGAAAATTCTAAAATGAAAAAAGAAAACCACCATACTTTGAAAGTTGATGTTGTGGTTAAATAAAAAGTATTACAAAAATGATTTTTGTTCACCTTTTATGTAAATTTCATAATATCATATTCTAGCATTCTAATTTGTAATTTCTATACTAAATATAACATAGTTTGCTAGACACATGCTATATACATTTTGGAAAGTTTATAACAAAAATAATAAAGGGGTGTTAACTGTCATTTAGAAAATTTCATTTAAATTTTATTCACCATAAGGTTAATTTTTGTCATGTTAAATATCATATAGAATTCATTCTTTAAATATACAAAATTAATTCTTTTCGAGCAAAGAAACAAATATCAATCATGTACTATACAAAATTTGTTACTAATTGAAATCATTATCCAAAATAATAATCTTAATTTTAAGAAAAAATCATGTAGGATGCGACTTCCTGTTCCTATAATTAATTCACATATTATAGAACAAATAATCCTTACAAAATTTGGAATATAAAAAAAAATCAACCACTTGCTACTTAGCATTAATCATGTAATATAGTTCAAAATAATGTGCTTCGTGTGTTTTTGTTTTGTTTTGCAAATCAAACGTGCGCAAAAAAAATAAAAAAAAATGCCACTAGCTGCATAAAAACAATAATATATCTTGCTATATAAATATATATATATATATATATATTTATTGGGATTTCTATTTAGGTTTCTTGGACGCCGTGAAGTGCGGGTAGTTATATATCCTAATCATGATCATTTAGAAAAAAGAAAAAGAGCTCATATATACATACCGTTATTGATACTATCGTCGATACCGATTTTATTATTCAAATTAAATGAATTATTATTCATATTAATAATTTTATTATATTATTTTTATTATTCAACTTAAAAGAATTATTATTCAGATTAGTGATATTTGAATTGAATAATAAAGTAATATATAAAATAAGTTTTATAATAAAATCATTAATATGAATAATAACTCAATTTATATGAATAATAAAATTGATATCGATAACGATATCAACAACAATATCTCCCAAATATTTTCCCAAAGGAAAATAAGGTGACATTTGGAAAACACATAATAGTGTCTATTTTAGTACTTGTGGATGAATGCAATTTTCTATATCTTTTTATTCAGTGAAATCTTGGCAAAGTAATTATTAAATATTAGAAAAAAAATAAAAAAAAATGTCCAACTCAATTGAGATGTTACGAACAAATTAACAAATTAATAATCTTGCAACTATATTTTTTTCTAAAAATAATATAAAAAAAACGTAAATGACAAGAAATAAATTGGTACACTCTTTGGGTACCAAAATTTGTGCACAAAGCATTTATTTCACAAGTCAATATCACCTGCCACAAATATATTAAGTCACAAACATTTTATATCAAAGCAAAGTTTCTTTGTTCAATTAGATAGAGAAAAATAAAATAAAATATATATCAGTGGGCCTGTGTACATAAAAGTGGGCCTATTTCTTTTATCATTTCTCATTCAATTTTAATTGCTGTTTTGTCAAAAAAGAAAAAAAATGAGTCTGCTATGGCCCTTAAAAAAGTTAGACGACATCATGATAGTAATAGTAATAGGTATCTATTAAATTGGAGGTTAATTTTTTGATCTAAAATTAATTTTTAATCTAAAAATAATGATAATAATTTTCGTATAAAAAATTACATATTTAAAATTTAAATGAGGATTTTTTACTGATAGTTAAAAATGATATGTAAGTGTAATAATATTTTTTTTATTTTTTTAATTTTTGCTCCGTCTCGGTTGTAATCGAGTCGGAAAATAATTTGGTTTGATCAAATCTGTACATATCAGATCAAGTAATATGCATATTCAAACCGTGTCAATTGAATTGAGTTAATATGCAGCTATTATTAAAATTTTGTTAACGTGATTCAATTCATGTCAGTAGTGGAGGGAGAACAAATATTCAGTAATGTCATTATATATATTTTATACTAGTTTTAAAAAAAATATTGATTAAATTGTATATATTTGAAGGTAAATTTATAAAAATTAGTAGGTCATTTGAATTCATAGACTGTCATGTAGCTCCACACTGATGCATGTACACATCAATTAATACCATAAAATGGTAGTTGCATTCCTATGTAGCATTGTACTTTTAACTCCAATTGATTTTCAATACATAAATGAATGCTCTAAGGGGTTCAATACGATTTAACTATGAAGAAAGGGAAATATATATGAATAAATTTTGAAATAATTTGAGTCTAATCATAATGTGTTATTTATTAGCAGCAAGAGCAACAATATTTTTTTCTAAATATATATATATATATATATATATAGGGACAACATTTGTCCTCCTCTCTTTGACAAAAGGACACCCTATAAAATTTGGTCTATTAATTTTATTATCGTGTTGATCTATATTAAAAACAAAATCGAAATAATATAATTTTTGTGTAAGTATATAATATAATATATATATATATATATATATAATATTCAATTAATTAATTTTGTTATTTAAAAAATTTAACAATAGGATTTAATTTTTCTTAATATAACGTGATATCATTGATCATAGACATTGAATCTCTCCTCATTTTTTCTCCCTTCTTACATTCCAGAACTAATATATAAATTTTTGCCTAGAAGCACAATTTTATATCTTTATTAGATCATACTAGATGCTTTTTGCAATCTGAAATATTGTTTTATGAATCAAGTGAACTTTAGTATTTCCTATCTGAAAAGATAATTAATTACATGATAGCTTATTGGACTTACTTTTGTCTCATACGGATCGAATAATCTGATATAAACCCGACCTGAAACGTGCCTACTATAAACAACCTAACAAGGAACATGAGACAATAAATGTGTATGAAAGCATTGTTTTTTCTTCATTTCTTCTTTCTCTTTGAGACCTTTGGCCAGCCAAAAGTGATTCCTTTTTGCTTTCAAAATTCAAACTTGATCCATATTCTATCCTTTTTATAAATTATAACCCAAATTAGCCTTGAAATAAAGCTATATACATGCTCCCATGGATGAGGAGAACAATCCAACAAAACCCTCATAAGAAATTTTGTTAATTTTGCACGATTATTATGGAGTTCCACTACCGCCGGTATCTTACGGACTCACCGCCGCCCCAAAATACTACTGATCAAGGTAAATAGTATCAAAATATTATGAGATTTAAAAAGCCTCTCTCTTTGTTTTCAAATGTGGTTTTGCTTATTAATTTAAATTTGTAAAGAAACAGGGGATCAAAGCAAATCGAGCTCTTCGGCTGCGATGCCGATAATGGTTACGATCTTAGTAGTAGTGATTTGTTGCACGCTCTTCTATTTTGTGTACTGCTGGAGATGGAGAAAAAGAAATGGTAAGATAAATACAGTGTTTTCAATATTGAGAGAGTATCATTTTTTTTATAATTTATTTTAATTTCTTGGCATTTCAATATGGTTCAAACGCGCAGTAGTAAATCTTACTACTGTGTGCAATTTCAAATATAAGATGGTAGTTATTGGAGTTGTAATATGTAGCACCAATTCTTCTTATATTTCTTATCATATATTCATTTTTCATAAACAATATTAAGAGTATGATTGGGAAAGAAAAAGAGTAATATAAACCAAATTGCTTTGATTAATTCTTACTTTATTTACTCTTTTTGTTTACTTGATAGCAATAAGAAGGGCTCAGATCGAGAATTTAGTGACTTTATCAAAATCAGATCTGCCATTGATGGATTTCTCAACAATAGTAGAAGCAACAAACAATTTCTCCAAATCCAACAAGCTTGGTGAAGGTGGATTTGGACCAGTTTATAAAGTAAATTTTTCTTTCTTTTCTCTAAGAAATTTCCTAATTTCAACACACAGTCAGTTCACGAACTGATCAACAGGGGCAAGATGGTAATTTTTCACTGTTAATCATGATTCATGTCATACTTTTGACATTTTTAAGAAATTAATTAGACTAGAGTAGAATAAATTGGCATTCTAACTTATTAGTATATAGTTATAAACAAAATGTATCAAGAGAACTTCAAGCCTGAATTAAAAATTGTACATAATTCTTCATGAAATGTTATTTCCTAATTAGGGTGTTATGACCGGCGGACATGAGATTGCCGTGAAGAGACTCTCGGCTAGATCACGGCAAGGCGCGGTGGAATTCCGAAACGAGGTGGAATTAATTGCGAAACTTCAACATAGAAATCTAGTGAGATTATTGGGTTGTTGTGTAGACATGGAAGAAAAGTTGCTCATCTATGAGTACCTTCCTAATAGAAGCCTTGATGCCTTCCTCTTTGGTTAGTTCCTTAATTACAATAATACCATATTTTTTTGGTTAATTATTTTTCCTAAATTTTTCTTTTTCTAGTAACAACCTTTCAAAGCTCATAGCCTCATACCTTGTGAAAAGTACATTAGTCAAAAGAGTCCAAAAGTTGTATATATTCACATTAGTACCTTACTTTCGGTGCTTTTATTGACTTTATATATCACTAATCACTATGAAGGCTTAGGTGTTAGCATTGGAGTTTCCACTTAATTTTTTTTCTTTTTTAAATTGGGACAGGTGGAGATGTGTACATAAAAAAAAATCTAGCTGTATAGAGCCACAAAATGTGCCAAATGGCACATTTTGTGCAAATTTGGACCTATAACAGTAGAAATTTGTTTTAAAATCATGTATCATAAACAAGGCGCACATGGCCATTTACAAAGATATTCTCAGCAATTAAGGGGCCAAGGCCAAATAGCATGTAAACACCAAATTGCTTAGAGGCACTATTTAAGTTTTATGAAAATCACTGTTTAATTTAAATGATTGGATGCCTTTCTTAATTTTTTATTATTATTTCTGGTAGCATGTCCATCTATGTACCAGACTAAAATTAATCCATCTAGCCTTCAATGCAAACATATAAAACATTTGAAAAATATATACCCAAAAATGAAATTGTTGCTTTAGCTTTGTCTGATTATTTCTTTTTTTTTTGTTCATTTTTTTTCTTTCTATTTTTTTTTATTTCCAATGCACAGATCCAAATAGGAATTCTCAGCTGGATTGGAAGAGAAGGCACAACATAATACTGGGAATTGCAAGAGGGTTGTTGTATCTACATGAGGATTCTCAATTGAAGGTTATACATAGAGATCTAAAGGCTAGCAATGTGCTCTTGGATAATAAAATGAACCCAAAAATATCTGATTTTGGGATGGCAAAAATCTTTGATGGTGAAGATACCAGTGAGGTTAATACTGGCAAAGTTGTCGGCACCTTGTGAGTTATAAATAATTAACTCTCTGATTTACAGCACAAATATAAAAATTAAATTCATTAAAAATCACAGAAACAGTTAGTTTGGTACATAATCTAAGGTGCAAAATATTGAAAAAAAAAATTATATCATGTTTTGGTATTTATCTACAGCGGATATATGGCGCCGGAGTATGCATTGGAAGGCACTTTCTCTATAAAATCAGATGTGTTTAGTTTCGGTGTTCTACTTCTGGAGATACTTAGCGGGCAGCGAAACGGAACTTATTATGTACAACAGCATGGCCATACCCTTCTTCAACAGGTAAGGTTTTTGAAACATTAAATTGTCAGTAATCTTTTCTTTGTTGCTTTGCAAATTTTTGTCAGTAATCTTTTCTTTGTTGCTTTGCAAAAATTTGCATATGATGCATAAAAGGAACATTGATTCAATTGCACATATATGATATATCTGTCATTCCTCTTATTAAATGTATACTAGGCTTGGAAATTATGGACTGGAGATCGAGCATCGGAGTTCATAGACCTCACGCTCGGCAACTCGTACTCAGCCAATGAGGTGTCCCGGTGCTTCCACATAGGAATGTTATGTGTGCAAGGAAACCCCGAAGAGAGACCGACGATGTCAACTGTACTGCTAATGTTAATCAGTGATCAGATGCAGTTGCCTTTACCAACTGAGCCGCCGACTTACGCAAGAACAAACACAGCGTCAGATTTCTCGTTGAGCACTAAAACAGGTTCAACATGTAACGAATCAGTAAATGATGTTACTATAACCCTGATCGATCCGAGATAGAAAATGAAATTGGAGTATAATTAAGTAGTTGTCGTGAAATTTTGAGGAACATTTACATGTTTAGTATCTTTTTCTTTATGTTCCTTTCGATTATGGCAACGATCAATTTCGAGAATTACAGAAATATGGCATATATGTGTTCATTTCGGTTTTATGGAAAATGTTTGCCTGAAAATGCTTTTTGATCCTCCTTTTGAAATTAAAGAGGATTTCCAAGTTGAAATCAAAGAGTATTTACACAATTTGTTTCATCAAGTTATGTATTTGTTTGTTGCAACTTGACAAGTTATGTTAAGTTTTGGTTTGAATAAATTAAATGCATATGTAACCAATATGTACTCTGCAATTGAAGACAGCTCCAGACAAGAAAGGAAAATTATTTCTATGCCATCTTATCCATTCTTTTTTTTTATTTCTTCAAAAACAAAAAAAAATATTCCTCTCCTAATGATCCTATTTAGTGAGAACAAAAAAGTATAAATAGCTGCAATTATGGATGTAGCATAAATATGAAATTATAGATTTGAAAATTATAAAGAGCACGTCTACAATTATACTTTTTTTAAATTTTAAATAATATTTTGTAAGATGTGAAATGGATGTACCATAGAATTGAACATCCGCTGAATATTTTTAATGTGTATCAAACTTTTATGATACATCTAATTTTTACGGTATATATTTTTGAGAAATATCATTCAAATGTAAAAATTAAAATTCTAGATGTGTTTTCAATTATTTGCATAGATCATATCAAAATTTGGTCGATTTGAAAAATATTTAGTCTTTCATCAAACAATTTAGTTTTTTTTTAAAAAATAGTATTTTAATATGATGAATGAATAATTAAATTCTAAATTGATTAAAATTTGATACACATCCTATTTAAAAAACAATTAGAGACCCATATATAATTTTAATTTTCTAATTTGAATGGTATTTTTTTAAAAAATATATCATAAAAATTTAGTGTGCATTATTAATATCCATATTAAAATTATTTTCAATTTAGAGTGCAACTCATGATACAGTATTAATTATTAGATTATACATGGGGTAAATTAAAAAACTACCAGAACAGCAATCATAACATGTCATTATCATACGCTAAAGATAAATAAACCTTACATCATCTAACGAAAGAATTTCTTGAAAAATGTTCAACATAGGTCGTTTTCATACTCAACTAACTCGAGCATTATGTTTTGATCAAATGGAATGAAGATAAATTCCCAAAGGAAAGATGCATCTTTTGTATCTTTACATAATCCATAAAATGAAGATATTATTGTGTGGATGCAATCGTCATCTAGTAGCCCCCCCTCTTGTACTATTTTTATTAGAAAATTGTTTAATTAACACAACCAAATTGAGCTGAGCGGACCCACCTTTTTGTGCATGATTTAATTTCAAGACATGACCTATGAACTAATAATGGATCGGATCTGACTTGATGGGTTTTTTTTTCATCCGATAAGTCTGTCAGCACTCCGACCCCATTGATGCATTTTTTTTTTTTTTGCGTGAAGAAACTTTAAAATTAGATTAATTTTTCGAGGAGCGATAATTACACTATTCTATCCGTATTTCTTATTTGTACCTCATGTGCGTTCATATTTTTATTAAAAAATATTTATACCTTATGTTATTAAAATTAATAATTTTGAAACATATATTTTAAACTATTCAACATAATTTCTAACTTAAATTCTAAAATATATTTTTTTCAAAAAGTGTTTATATTTTATATTATAATATAAAATTTAAGTTGTAAAAATAATTTCTTTAATTTGTCTACTACATAAATATCATTTGTTTGACAAACGAAAACATAATATTCAAATGGTACTATTCAAATAATAAAGGCATACAAGTATATGAATAGCAATATTTATATACTATTTTGCAAAATGAAAATAAATTTGATAAAATATTAGTTAGAATTTCAAATTTGCATCATCAAATTAAAAAGACATATATTCCAAGAGAACCAGGCCATACTATTACTGCATATACCAAAAATTACGAATGAATAATTTGGCTATAAATTATGAGCTACTTAAGCTGTTGACTCCAACAATTAATCAGTTTTTTTTTAAGTACAAGAATCTAGTTTTTTTTTAGTTCTTTTTTTTTAAGGTAAGCAGGCAAATTGCCTACTTAAGGAATTTTTATTTCAAAAACAAAAAGAGTAACTGCAGATTAGAATGTACAAGAGTTGCTAGCAACTCAGTTGTTAATTAGCACAATTTAATTACTAATCTAAGTAAGCTATAGCCAATAGGTCAAATCTATCTAGAATCTGTTCAATAATTGTGCATTCTTGTCACCAATACATGATGTGGCACCTTAAAAAAAGATAAGTTTTGTAATATTATTCACACATGAGTCGCCTTAATCGACGCCTAAATGCACAATAGACACATTGAGTGTCTTCTTCTTCTTATTTTATTTTTTTATTGTGTTGTTGTTGCCCCAGACACCATCTCTTGAAATCTGGGGGCAATTCGGGCAGCCCGCTGTTTAGGCCCCCTTTTGGTTAGTGGTTACACAGAAATAGTTGAACTGAGATCTGAGAAACATCCTAATTAGATGCCTAATGACTCAAATTAGAGGTTGATTATTTTATATTTTGATCGAAATATAAGTAATTTCAAATTATATTTTTTTATTTTAATTGTCAGGTTGTTTGATATATCAAAATTTTGTAGAATATCAAATTTTATTAACTTTAAAAATTTTTGTTATTTTTTATATTTTTTTTGAAAGGGGAGGGATCCAATAATCATGATTATTGGTATCCATGGTGTCTACTTTTTCATATATTTTTTAATTTTCTATATATAAACTGTTAGATATATTCTAATACATCTCAATAACATGCATATAAGAAATTATTGAATTTTTATTAGTGCTTGATGCATATCAAAATAAAGTTGAAATAGTATATTTTTTTGTGTATCTATATAGCATAATATATAAAAAATATTCAATTAATTAGTTTTATTATTTATGATTTGAACAAATAATTATTTGAAATTTAATTTTATAATTATTGATATGACATTAATAACTATAGCTATTGGATCCCTCCTCTTTTCATAATGACTCAATACGATATGCCGACATTCTCAACATTTGTGTTCTTATTACTCTATAATTCTTTTATATTTCAAACACGTATAAATTATAAGTTAGATAATTCTAATGTACATTTAACTTTTACCATAACTCTTATATCAAATAACATTAAAATTACATGAAATTTCAAACACCATCAATTTATATGTTCAAAATATACCTATAATTTTTTTCTATTGTTTAGATTATTTTTTAATTTATTTGAAAATTCATTGGCTAAATTGTCAAGTTAACCATTGTTAATGGATCCCATACTTAAAACAAAGGAATTCATAGCTACCCTTACAAAAATTAAAAATCACATATGCCCAGCAGTCATGATCAATTTTCAATTAACTAAAAGGGGCCAAAATTTTCTGTCTTTGTTTATTATTTGTTAAAGAATGAGGAGAGAAACCATGCATGTGAAACATAATTATTACAAAAAGATAACTAGGAAAAGCTAGCTATATGTATATGTGATGCAAGGTAATTAACTTTGATATTTAATAAGACCAATGAGATGAGTTTTTTGTTTTCACAGAGCATACATGCAGTATATGGTGTGATGGTGTGATGAATGAAATTATTGCAAGAAAATTTGTAGCTTTGGATTTTTTTTCTTTAGATCAAAATTCCATGGATGTTTATAGGCATCATAGAAATGTTTTTCTTTTGGGCTGATTTTAGCTTTCATTATATTTTACGAGCCCAAAATTTGTCTTTTATTACAGCCTAACATGCCCAAATAAGCATCCTGAAGCCCAGTCAATTAAGGCCTATTAAGAGGGAAATAACAAAACTTCTCAGAGTTTTGATATTTCGGCTCAAATTTTATTTGTGATGTTCTCCCCAAAATGTCATTTATCAAGACTTCTCTGCCTCTATGACAACCCTGTTGAAACTAAACTCAAATCAGCAAATCAAAAATTGGAAGTCTAAAATCAGTTTTGAGAAACCAAATATAGCATCATTTTTGGAAGTTTATTGATGCTGTACATGTAGTGCGTGGGTCTAATTTTGGATTGGCCAAATTTAGGAATTAATGCTGTAATAGTACTGAGTTAGTGGTAGTTTATAATTAGTATACAGCAGCAAATTTAGTACGTGATTAGTAGTATAAAAAGGGTCCCTGTAATTTTGTTTTTTCGAGCAATATACGAGTAGCAGAATTTTATATATAAACTTTGTCTTTGCTCTTTCTCTTCCATCGAAATTCTCAACCCCCCCCCCCCCCCCCCCCCTGCACCACCACCGCCACTGCACACGCACAAGAGAGAGTACGTGATGTGTTTAGCGTAATCAAGAATATTTTTTTGTGCCTACTCAGATTTTTTAAATGAATAACAATAATATTTTGAATTTTAAATATTTGACGACTCTATGTTTGTGTTTATGTGTCCATAGTAATATCTAAATGGACGATGGTGCATCTAATTAAGAGGCACACCCAATAGGATGATCATTGAAGAGAGTCAGAGAGTTACTGGGCAGTACACTGATCAAGCCTACTGACAGTATTTCGAGCAGCCGGATCAAAGGGGATGTGCGTATGCACTTTTCAAGGATGATGTGCTTCTACAGTCTGGTGTCAGGCACTGTACTGTCACAAGCTGCATCTCAAGCTGAGATGGAAACCCTGTCATTAGCGATCCAAGCACTCTCAGAGAGGGGTCTAGCTAACACGGTGCACCTTTTTAACAGATTGCAAACGAACATGTGGTGCCTGTCTACACCAAGGGAGGCCAATGGACATGCACAGGATCTGGCCAACACAGCAAGGAAATTAGGTTGCTCTTATGTAGAATACACCCACTACTAGAATTTTTAATATTAGCGTGGGTATGCAATATTAATAGTATTGGTAGTTCAATACGCACGTCAATAACCTTAATTTTGAATTATATTTACGTGCATATACCAGACAATAGCGTGAAAAGTATTTACGTGTGTGATTATGCACACAAATGTTTTTCACGCTAATGTCTGGTTATATAGGTATACGCACATAAATATAGTTCAAAATTAATGTTATTGCGTTTTAAACTACTCACACCATTAATATTACATATCCACGTCAATTTTGAAAATTCTAATAGTGACCTTTCCTACTTGTTCTCAATTAGCTGAAGTGTAATAGGGATTGATCCTCAGTTTGTTGTAACATGTATCATGTACTCTGGTTGAATGATGAATGAAACGCCTACTGGCTCCCCCCAAAAAAGTAATAATATCTAATGTTCATGATTTTTCATTCCTTGAATATCTTCATATTTACATAAATTTGAAGCTGGGTGATTCTAAACACATGCATTTATAAAACATGCGTGAATACAAGGATTTTTGTGTTTTATTGTGTTCAGAATTTTAGATGGTGTATGAATGTATAAAAGTCAAAAGCCATACTTTTACATGTTTTTTATGAATGTATACGTTTAAAATCTTTCAGCTATAAACTTAATGATATTGAATGTACAATCAAACGTGTACGGATGCATTAAATTTTATTGTAAACGCATGCATTCAAAGATAAATATAAAGTTATCAAACATGTAAAATCAAAAAAATTTTGTTTTTTTTTTCCTAATATTGTTAATGTTATTCATTTCAAAATCGGAACAGTAAAAAAAACTTCCATAAGCAAACGAACCCTATTCTTTCTGAGGCCATGTTTGCACGTGAAAGAAAATCCCCATATATCCAGAATTTCCTCGATTATGTTGTTCACAGTCTTCCGTCCGTATACACTGACTCATTATTAGAAACCGAAATATATCTTTTCAAGCAGCGTTCTCTGAATTATTCTGCACAGGAAGCACTGCACGTCAAAGGGACAGGGGAATCTTATGATCAGTCCCAGGATATTTATTTATCTCCAGTTGAAGCTCCAAATTTCACAGCAAGTAGCAATTCGTTCCCAGCACTTCAACTGAAACAGATAGAAATTATAATTAATTATGTAACTTGATAATGACTGCATAAACTATGATTAAATCAAAATATTAGTAAAACCGTTACGCAAAAATGATGTCAAGAAAATAAGTTTTTTTGAAGTAAGTAGGACAAAAGCCTACTTTAATCTTTTATTAACTAAGATACTCTTTTTTATTAACTAAGTAGTGGGATCGCACTAATTACTGAGCATATTAGTACTCTTTTTTACCCTGCAATGGATAGGAGGTTAGATTTTCATCCCACTAGCCTCTACTGTGTGCGTGCTATGATAGATAAAAATTTTCTTTTTCCTGGTTTGGTTATTGTAAATGGAAGCCCAAGGTAATTTATAGGAAATTTCTCTTGTTGGCAATCAAGAATAGAAACAATGGTCGGCGACAAATTATGCAGTATCACTATAGGTACAAATACATTTTTCGAAAGGTTGATATGTATACCCAACATTGGTGCATAAATGTCCAGTATATGTCTAATTAATTTGAGGTTAGTGAGTTGTGCCTCGGTGATATTTCCTAAAAGTTTGTAACATAATCTGAATTCTGAAATGTTCAAAATTTAGCGAGGTAGAGCAGGAGAAGGCATCACATATCAGGGGAGGAATTTCCGAATTTGACAGTGTTTTTTTGCGGAGACAGAGTCACAGAGGTGGTAAGGACCAGAAATAATGCCTCCGTTGATGCCAAACTGGACACAAGCAAATAAGGCTAATTTCTGTCACGGGTCAGATCCCAAAGGGAGAAGGAAAATGACAGGCCAGAAAATTCTATGTAGAGACCAGCAGAGGCTTTTTTTTTTTTTTTTTTGGTTTTTTTGCCAGAGATCCAGAGTTCACATACATACATACATACATATGTATGTATATATACATGTTTTTATTATTATTTTTTCTATTTTCAAAAGTTGACACACAGTCCCATAAATTTACTAAAAATAATTTTTAAATTTTAATTTGTACGAATTTTGATACATCCGGACTATTTTTGGTTCCTCAAAAGAAGAGGGCCTAAATAAAATAATCATAGGTAAGATAAAAGTTTCATCAGCCGTAAATTAAAAAATAAAAAAGGAAAATCATTTGGAGATATTTATTGATACCGTAGTTAATACGAACTATATTATATATATTAAATTAGTTATTATATATGTTAACGATTTTATTTTATATAGCACTTCTATTATTTAACTTAAACCCTACTAAAATGCATAATATATTCATTCAAATTGAATAATAACAGTACTGTACAAAATAAATTATTATTTGATGTATATTTTTATTAACTAACAAAATTTTATCAACTAAAAATACATTATTATTAACTAACAAAATTTAATCATTTGATATATATTTTTTACATAAAATAATTAAATTTTATTAATTAACAACAATATATTTTTAATTAAAAAATATATAATTAATATTAATATAACGAGATAAATATATGAGCGAACAGTGAGGAGGTGAACTTAACTAACATATATATAATTAATATATATATATATATATAATTAACATATATATAATTAAGTTCACCTCGGTATTGGGGTTAATAAAGTTGGCTCTTGATGCTCACTTAAAGGAGGTGACGTGTGAACCAATCAAAACTTTTTTCTGGCTTTTAATGGCTGACCAAGACCAAGTGCTCAATTTAATTTCTTGGTTTCTGTGTAATTAGGGTTTTATAATCTTATAATTTGTTTAATTCAGTGCGGTTTGGGAATCTAAACCTTGGGTTTTGGGTAGTGGATATGGATACTAATATTCCAAATTGATAAAAACCTAATATGGTAAAAAACAAAAGAAGGTTGAAGGTTACGCTTACGCACCAAGTAATTAGTAATTTTTTTTATCTGACGTGTCATTCATGTCAGGTCTGTTCCGTTACTATAAAGGGCAAAAAAAAAAAAAAGAAGTTGTTGGGTTCACAAATCACAATAAAGAATTTTGATAGCACTCTACAAAACTTTTATGAGTATTGATTACTCTTAAATAAAGTATGGTATCTGATATATAGATATCGAAATTATTATCGTAGTTAATATCGATTTTGTTATTTAGATAAAAAATATTATTATTTATGTTAGAAATTTTTTCATGTAATATATTTTTAAAGTATTTTTATTATTTACTTTCAGTGAGTTATTTATTCAGATTAGTGATATTTGAGTTAAATAATAAAGTATTATATATAATAAGTTGTATAATAAAATCGTCAATATGAATAATAACTTGTTTTATATGAATAATAAAATCAGTATCGATGACGGTATCAATGATAATATCTCCTAAGCATTTTTCATAAAGTATTGGCATTGTTTTGACAATATTTGAGCATAGAAATGTTGACAATATTTTAGACAGGAAATTAACTAAGAAAAAGTAAAAGAAGAAGAAAATATTTATTGACATATTTGGTCTTGTAAATTAGCTGTGCATCAAATTTGACCAATTTGAATGTTGTTTGATGTAAAATATAAATTGTACAATATGAAACATTGTAAATATCTTTGTTTGATAAATAGTCAAACTTACATTAAATTTAATTAGGGTTATGCGTACTATATACAAAAGAGTATAAGATGATGTTCTAAATGTGATATTTTAAAATTAAATATTATTTGTGGCGATCGTAAAAACATTATCAAATTAATTTATCGTCAATAGATCTTCATCTTTAGAAAAAACATGGTCGCCATGGTATAAATATAAATCAGTGCAATGTGTGGCTAAATGCTTTTATTTGAGATAAAATTCTCAGTTATACCTTATTTTTTATAAAATAGATAAAATTAGTTATATGCTCATTGAAGTTTTTTATATTAGATATGTGCCCATTAAATCTCTAAAATTAATTGTTATTTATATTAGATATGTACCCATCAAAACTCAAATGTTTTATTAATGTGCCTGTTTCTCAATTCAATAGATTTAATCAATTAGAAGTAAAGACTATTATGTTTTTTTTCCTTCATATAGAAATAAAATACAAAGTTAATATTTGCTTTTCCTTTATATAGAAATAAAATTCAAAGTTAAATATTTGCTCACTGTGGTCCCATTTTCAAATCAATTTAGAGCTGGATAAATAAATTGGCTAATACATTACAGCTGTTATTCTTTGTGTTTTCAACTTGGTCCTTTTTATTCCATGATTTTTTTTTGTTTCATTTGATTTGGTGTATGCTAAAATTGATTCTACAAGAATTGTTTATTAAGGACACAATAGTCATTTCCTTTCTAATAATTAATAATTTAAATGTGTTAAAATGAGAAATGGGAATAGAGTGTTTTAGTCTTAATGGGTAAATATCAATTTCTATACAAATATCAAATACCAAAAATTTGGATGGGTACATAATAAAATGTTCTCTGTATAAAAGGTTGCTATTTGTATTTTTATGATTCCTCTTCCAATAGTTGCATCTCTGTATTTGTTGTAGAGAGTCTAAATTATTAAGGGAATTAGGCAGGAGAGGATACAAAAAAAAAAAAATTTAATGTGGGTCAACTATTTATTAATTGGAGATTTGATGATAATTAATTTTATTTTATTTTATTTGTCATTTTCTAAGTATGAAAGTCAAAGTAGAAATTTTTGCATAAAATATTGTGGGGTGGGATTGGGTCAAATTAGACACAATTATAAAATATCTCTAAAATTACAATAGAAAACTCAATACATATTACCAAATTTTGAAGAAAAAAATATGAAGGTCATATGTATGTATATATATATACATATATATTTGAAATTAGGTCTAGAGAATGTGGATATCAGGATTTCATTCGTTACAAAAGCATTCAATTATTATGATAATACAACTAATGCAGAGTTTGAGCAGGAAGTTGTCTTTTGCATCCCTTTTAAGGTACTTTTAGATGCAATAAATTGCCTCGACAATAACCCAAAGAGACCTCCATCTCCATGCATGGAAAGAAAGAAACTTCTCGTGACACAAAACAAAAACAAATTTGACGAGTCAAAATTGCCTCAAAAATGAACTCTATTTTTTTTTTGTTTTGAGGGGGGGGGGGGGGGGGGGGGGGGGGGGGCACGGATATATTATGTTTGATCTGAAATAGGAGAGAAAATGGACTCATCAGAGTTTGAATTTTTGTGGGGGCCACTCACGAGCAATATGCTTATCAATTATTTATTAGGCTGAGACAAACAAACCTCACATGATATGAGCATGGCACTCCTAGGAGGATATCAATATTAGGTCATACAATTATATATATATATATATATATCTCATCATTTCATCAATATATATCAATATATCAATATATCAATATATATATATATATATATATCGCACGGGCACCTGGAATTAATAATTGCAATTATCCTTAATCACATTGTTTTCATCTTGATCTTAATTGGTTGTTTACTTGTTTGCTAGTTTGCTTAGCATGTGATGATAATTTCATCACATGTTGTTCCCTATTTTCTGTGCAATCGATTAACGAGCAATATATTATATGTACAACCAAATTCTGTTTATTGTGTACAATTTGTGATGATTTTAGGAAGTTGTTATTTTAAAAAAAAAAAAGGGTTGAGACAAATTAATGTCGACCTAATTAAACACTGTCATGTAGCCTATGATTTAAAAAGCAACAATACATCGAAATAATTGGATTAAAGTATATTTAGTCAGAAGCAGATCCATTAAGACTTGGCCTCCATTATTTAAAAAAAATTATATTAATGTATTAAATAATTTAAATTTGAGTAAAATTATTACAAATAAGCTTATTTGACCCCCCCCCCCTATTTTTTCAAATATTTTCTAAAATGACTCCATACTTTTTTTTTTAAATGAACGTCAATTATTTGGTGTATACATTGATCCCTATAGTTCAAATTTTTGCCTTCGTCTCTGATTTTTTAGCAATATGTATGTCGAATAAATTAGATCGTAAATAACAAATTAATCTGTGCACCATAATCCCCATTAATAAATTGGCTTCCTTTAATAAATTCTAGACATTTAATTCAAGAGAATCACAATTCGTATAATTCCTTTCGTTTCTATTTCAGATGAATCCACAGCTCTTTTTTTTTTGTTTTTTTTTAACTTTAACAGTCCATATTTTGTGTAACTAGTAATTTTTTTTTCTTAGATTCAAACTCCACAATCCTAACTTTGTCAAAGTGAAATGATGAATTCTTATATGAGAAATTATTTTTGTATTTTAAATTTTACATCTCTTATCTGCATCAAACATTAAATATAAATATTCTTTAAAAATATATATTTCGAAATTTAAATTAAAAATTATATTATATAACTTAAAATATTTGAGATACAAATAAAAATTATGAATAAGAAGTGTAATTGTTACTTTTTTTTTATATTACTATTACCTGACAAGTATATAGCTTAAAAATTAATGAACTGTACAATCCGTAACAAAATAGTGGTTGTAGAGGATCCATGCATGCTATGCTATGTTGTGGTGACCTTGACTTGACCAAATGGAGAAAAGCAATAAAATAAAAGCCCCTCACTCAAGTGTGTTAAAGAAATCCATGATTTTGCATGATGATCTGCAATTGCATTAATGATCCATCATCAATTCCTGCGTGCAATCTCGTTGGAATAAAAAAAAATAAATCATGTGTTATCTTGGTCACTACTCTCTGCTCTGATTTTTAAAATTGATTTTATAATAATAATGCTTGACCCGGATGTATTGTTTGAATCTTTTGAGTGTACAATACTGTTAACATACACCTGAATTATTGCAAACCCTAAGCTATAAAATATTTTATTTTTATTTTTAGATTCTATTGTCTACCACAGTTTCCCAAATTATATTTATCAAGAGTAAAATTAGGAGAAGTTTAAGTTCATTAAAATTATTAGTGAATTTAATTTAAAATTTTGTCGAATTAATTTTAAATGATAAATTTAATTTGCTCAATAAATTATTTATATCAAATTTGTGTAGGATACAAAAAAATTATTTTTAGAAGTTTTTTAAGTATTCATTTCATATTTTATAAATTGATTTATTCTCATGTACAAATATTTATTATTTTATTATTACTTTAGAATCATTTTTTAAAATCTGAAAAAATAATTAAAAAACTCTAAAAAATAGAAAATTTTGATATTCTACAAAATTTGATATGTAAAATTTATTGAACAACTTAAATTTATCATTTAAAATCAGTTCAATAAATTTTCTAATTAAGCTCACTCTATCTTTACTTATTTTTCAGTATATACCTTGATCCTATTTTGTTGGAGTTCATATATTATGACAGAGTTCTACGTATAAATGGAGAGAACAAGTTTCTGTGCAATGGAGAGGACTGAAGTCTGTGATTTATTAGTTTCTCATTTCTGGCGTGAAAAATATACAGATTCTACTATTACTCTGCCAGTCAAAAAAAAAAGGATCAGATCATCTGGTGCAAATCAGTGTGGCTAATTGTATTGTGAGTTGTAAAGTCTTAAAAGCCTGTGACAAGCAGGAAACCCATTAAAATTAAGTATGTTGGATGGCTTATTACCGATTATTTTCTTTTTTTTTTAACCATATATGTTGGTGAAAAATTAATTAATTATTATTCTTTTCATCTTGTTGACAATTTATTTCCATTCTTTTACAGCTTTGTTAATAAATTTGGAGCCAACAAATACTCACAAATTCAGTCATAAAATTAGCACGGATAAAAAAGACAACTAAAAACTAGTTAGTTAATTAAAATAAAGCATATGATGATATATATTGTAACTTTTTTAGATAATGCTTAGTTATATTTTTAAGATGTCAGTCAATACTTTCATCAGTTACATTTAAAAATAATGTATAGTAAAATGCGAGTTACTTGTAACGCATGACCTCATAGCTATTTATTATAAAAATGAAGTTTTGTTATTGATTTTTGTTTAAAAAAATAATGACAACAAAAAAAATATGCAAAACGAAATAGTATCTAGTTCAACATGAATTTTAATGCCAATATTTTTTTTCTACTCAGCAAATATTTTTATATTTTTCTTAATGTGAGACTCACATTTAGCAAAAAAAAAAAAACATTGAACAGCATGTTACATTTACTGTGAGATGACTCGCTACATGAAACATCTCCAAATTGGCAACAAAATTGTGGGGAAACACAAACACTATATCAAGCCACTAGGAAACCAACTCCCCAGCACCACCTCAGCTCCTCAGGCTCAGCCCTCTTCTTCTATCCTTTTTTGCCTCTCTCTCTCTATCTCTCCACCATCTCCTCTAATCCAACAAAAAGCAAAGCCTCTCTCTCTCTCTCTCTCTCTCCACCATCTCCTCTAATCCAACAAAAAGCAAAGCCTCTCTCTCTCTCTCTCTCTCTCTCCACCATCTCCTCTAATCCAACAAAAAGCAAAGCCTCTCTCTCTCTCTCTCTCTTTCTCTCCGCCATCTCCTCTAATCCAACAAAAAGCAAAAGCTACCCAGTAGCCACCAACCAATCTCATCATTTCCTCTCCTCAATCCTCATCATACCCTCAACACTCATTTCCTTCTCTTTTCAATTCTCTCTCTCTCTCTCTCTCTGTGTCGCTCTCTCAGAAAAGGAGCATTGCCCATTATCTATCAATCCTCACTCCAAAAAAGAAAAACCATAGCTCAAACAATGTGTACTCAAACCCTAATCCTTCTTCTCTTGCTCTCACTACTGTTCTCTCTCTCTCATTCCCTTCCAGCCATACCGGAACCCTCTCTCATCATCCCTTCCACCACTGATACCAACACCGCCGGTACCACACCCGGTACCACCATACCGGCATTCCCCGAGCAATCTGATGTTGCCTCTCTCACTTGCCCGTTAAACCCTAATGATGTCCTCCTCCCTTCTCTCTCTGTCGCATGCAATCCGGCCTCTTCTCCTCTTTTTCTCTCTAAATGCTGTCCTTCTCTAGCCGCATATTTGTACGCCGCATATGCCGCCACCTCTCTCCAAGCTACTAGTTCGAGTGTTTCCACCTTGACACGACCCGACCCGTTACCGGTTTTGCCAGACGATGCCGAGGCTTGTTCCGGTGCGGTCGACAGGGTTTTGAGAGAGAAAGGGGTTAAGTTGCCACGTGGAAATGGGACTTGTGATGTGGCGCTCTGTGGGTGTGGGGTGAAGCTGAGGAGGATGACTTGTCCGAGTGGGATGTTTACTGACGTGGAAAGGATGTGGGCCCCAGTTGCTAGCGTGGCAAGAAGGCTGGAGAGGGACTGTGCTCGGCCTGGGTTGACGGCGTGTGGTCGGTGCTTGAGAGCACTTAATTCGGTGAGTCTACGATTTCTCACGTAAATAGCCCCACATTTACATTCCTGTATTTTTCTGGGGTAATGCTAGTGTTAATATAATCTTTCATGAAATGTTTTAAATAAACTAATTAATTAAACACGCTTACTTTGGGATATTAACTTTGGAATTTGAATGGCGTTACTGTATATTATAAAAAGTTCCACATGATTTAAACGCAAATTTATGATATGTTATGGAAATATGGGTGAAAAATTGTAAGTTTCTGTTAATTAAATTTTCCAAGTTTCAAGTCAAAGGCCAAAACTCTATTAAAACTAGAAAGGAACAAATAACAAAAAAAATAATGAAGGAACTACTTGCTGCTTTTAGGTGGGGTCAGTATTTCTCTTCTTTGCTTGTGCTGTACTCAAAAAGCCTCTTGTTGGAACAGCGTAGAAAGGATTATTAGCAAAAGAACTCAAAATAAGTACTGGGATCACAGAATTAGTTTTGGTTTGTAGCAATTCTTATTTATATTTGGTGATTTTTGCTAAAAAGATATATATTAGTTTAGCTACCATGTACTTTGCTAATATATATGAATTACTATATTTAAGAAAAAAAACATTGGTCACAAAATTTTTTTTGTGTTATTTTATTTGTTAAAAATATACTGTTATTTATCTAACATTACACCTTTTATATTGTTTGAGTGATCAAAATAATATTTTATCATATCTCAATTGCAAACCATCATTGCGGAACTCCAAGAAAAAAGAATTATTTTTGTACGGTGTCGGATAAAGAAAAGGACAACAAAATGGCCATTTTTTAAAGTAGGTTACCTTAAACATGTATTTGTCATCAGTGCAGCTTTTGTTTGTTTTATTGGTTTTGATATTTGCATAGAGATCCGTGCAAATTGTTGCACCGCGGAGTACTTGTCTGACCGAACACTGCCCGTCTTGCCCGTGTCAGGAAATTGTAAAAGAAATTGTAAAATAAGAAAATAATTCAGAAAATTTTCAAAATGAGAAAAGTTGTATTTTGAAAAATATAATCTCTTTAAAGAAAATTATTTTTTCAAAATGCGCACTATAAGAATTTGAATCTGATATATTAATAGACCGTTTTCTCAGAAAACGGTCTTATGCAAAAAGGCCACACTAAAAAGATCATTTTTTTCAAAATGTGATTTTTTTCATTTAAAAATTTTTCCGGATTATTTTGTTATTTTATAATTTTTTCCCCGCATAAAAAAAATTCCCTTAAATTAAGAGCGTGACCGAATTTAAACGAGTCCGGGTCCCAGTTGTCAGTGACTCTGGTTAGAGTCCTTTGATTTATAATCCCTTCTCCTTTTCAATTGCACAGTTGAAGACCAGCGGTGGCAACTCCACGGCGATAAAGAAGCTGAAGGAGAGTGGGGCCCACGAGCAGGAGTGTCAGCTTATGGGGCTGACGTGGCTTCTCATGAGAAATGGGACCCGCTACCTCGCCGCTGCCACTGGTGCCTTGCGTGCCTTAATAGCAGCTGATCTAGCTGGTTCTGCGGTGGACCCCACCACATGCTCTCTAGCCACTGACAATCTACCACTGGCTGTGGGGTCCGCACAAATCAACGGTCAAGATTCGTCTTCAGCTCGGCGACTAGCTGCTGCTCCGACAAGTATCAATTTCTTGTTTGGTCTCTTTGTTTGGCTGTTTCTGGTCCTTGTCATGGCCTTGTAACTGTCGCAAATTTTATTTTTATTTTTTTTTTTTGGTCGATTTATGTTAGGAGAACTTTATCTCGATGTAATTATTAATTTATTTTGTAGCGTATTTGTTGCGAATTTTTGGGCGTGACGAAGAAAATTAAATCAGTCTGGAACTTTGGATTGAACCGATTGTTTACTTGATGGAGATGTCAGATTGGTTTGACAAAAGTCTAATCAATTTTTTAGTTTTTGGTTGTCTCAAAATACTAAATTAAGATGTCAAAAAAACAAAAGGCATTCGAATCAATTAATCATACTTAACTCAATTCATTTAATTTTTAAAATCTTAACCTAATATAAGAAGGATTCTAAAAATTATGAATTTTTATATTAATAAATTTTTTTTGAAAATAAACAAGATTAAAGTTTGAATTTTTAATTTTTAAATATAAATAAAAAAATATCCATACTTTGTAACAAAAAAAGGTTTGCTTTTGAGCAATATTTAATTTTAGAAAACCACTTAAATTGAGTTAAAAAGTTAGAGATAAAAAGGATGAATCATTTCACTTTACTTCCATTTTTCTATATAAAGAAATAAATTACAGTCAATAAATAATATGTTTATTTTTTTTCCTTTTTTTATGATAAAAATAAAATCAATTTTCCGACTTTAAACATCACAATAAATTCTTTGGTTCTTTAAATATGTTTTATTTGTAAATATCAGAAGAGAAACTTTTTCCGAATGCATAATGCACTATATTTTTAGACTATGACTTTTTCTGCATTTTATGCGTCCCGTTCCCTTTTTTTCCCTCTTTTTTCTCTTTTTTTTTTGTCTCTGCTTCAGGAGATAACCGTACTTTGAGAAAGCAGTCTTTTCGTGAGAGACCGTATTATGAAAAAACAATCTTTTCAAAAAAAACCCTACTTTCAAAATATATATATTTTTTTACTTTTTAAATTTATCGAAATATTTTGTATTTTATATATTTTTTTCCGACATAAAATTTATCCAATAAAACCAAATAAGAGATGGAATCACAGATGATGCATACATGGCGACGATCAGGGATCACACCATACATGTCAGTCTCTGGTTGTATGAGAAAAGAGAACTTTGTAAGATAGTGGCCATGACAGATAGATAGGCAATGAACCGAGCATCAAGCATGCCATGCAACCATGGTGCCCACCTTTTTTTGTCTTGATTGCAATGTCACATCATCAAACTGCTCTTCTCCATTTCTTTTTAGTAATTATAATTAATTGAGGGGTATTTGATAGAGACGGAGCCAAAAAAAAAAAAACCAAAGGTTTTGGGCATAAAATTTTAGTAAAAGCTTTTTCAACTTATTTTTATGTGTCTTTTATCATGTTCATCAAAACCCACAAAAATACTTAATATTGTGTTATCTATGTGTTTGTAAATTTATTCGAGTTAAATAAAGTTAATATGCATTTTAAATATATTTTAATATTTTTTATTTTTAATAATTTAAGTATCATTTGTAATCGTAAAATTATCAAAATTCACAAAAATACAAAAAATTATGTTTTCCCAAGTTCTACATGTTTATAAATTTATTTTAGCTAAATTAAATAGATACAATAAATTTTATGTAAGTAATTCTTCTGGCAAAATATTTTAATAATTTTATTCATATTTTTTAACTAATTCATCCCTTATTTGTGATCTTAAGATCCTTTCTCATTTCTCACTCCATCTTCAACAATTTGTTACAGTTACGGAGGTGTCATACGACAACAGCTTGTAACACAGTCTAGGAGTTTGAAATGACGGTTAACCCGTTACTTTGGTCGCTGACGTAAACCAAAAATCACCTTGAAAGCTGTTGTGCAGTGATTTTTTTATTTTTATTTTTATTTTTTGCTGCGCAGCATAGCGATAAGATAAATCATAATGTGATCGGACGATATTTTATCGGAATTGAATTCTTGAGATTTATAATGTATAAATTTCAACGCGATTAGATAAATAATACGTTGTGTTATGCTGTACGATACAGAGCAATAGAAAATACGAATTTATTGTGCGGTGAGGATAGCACAATTTGGAATAATAATTTTGTGTAATTGGGACGTTTTGGATATGTAGAGAAAGGCTGAGATTCTTGTTAGTCGGGGTTTCTAATTGTCTTTGTTTCTCAATCGAGGGATCAATTTGGGATCCAATTTGCTATTCTCCTTTAGCATTATAGGCGGTTATCTAATGAAGAAATCTTCTTCTTCCTTCTTTTCCTATTATTGTTCTATATGACTATATGCACCACACTTGATTCTGCTTCTATTATTGTTCTATTAGGAACAATTCAGTAAACCAAATTGGCTTCTATTATTGTTCTAAGGTCTCTCAATTGATTGAATTTTCAATTTTGAGCTCAAAACATTCATGACCACTCGTGTAACGAGTGCAATTAAGCAAGCCCATGCCATACCATCTTTGAATGTGCCTAAACTTAACGCCGCTGCCATTGCTACATTTCGTACTCAAACATTTTCCAACACAAACTCGCGATTTCAAGTTCCTGACAAGCCTGTTTTTCTCGATCAAATTTGTAAACGAGGAGACCTCAGACAAGCTTTTCTCTTCCTTTCCAATTCCATAAACCAACATGTTACACCAACTCAAAAAGAGTATGCGTTGGTCCTCGAGCTATGTGCTTCGAAGAAGGCGGTATCACAGGGAAGACAGATTCATGGCAATATTTCTAAATTGAAGTGTTTCTTAGTTGATGGATTTCTCGCCACTAAACTCATCTTCATGTATGGGAAATGTGGCCATCTCAAAGATGCACATCACTTGTTCGATGAAATGTCAGACAGAACAATCTTTTCCTGGAATGCACTTATTGGTGCATATGTGAATACAGGAGATTTATTTGATGCCTTTACTCTCTATCATAGAATGCGGGTTTCAGAATTTATACCTGATGCTTGTACTTTTGCCTTGCTACTCAAATCGTGTGGTGGATTAGAGAATTCAGAAATTGGAAGAGAGATTCATGGCATGGTTGTTAAATACGGGCTCCAAACAAACACATTAGTTGCAAACTCTCTTCTTGGTATGTATTCAAAATGTGGATATTTCAATCATGCATTTGACTTGTTTAGACAGCTTGGTTATGCGAGAGACGTGGTTTCATGGAATTCTGTCATATCAGGGAGTGTGCAAAATAGTCAATTTTTGGATGCTTTGGATCTTTTCCGTGAGATGCAAAGACATGGACTTCTGTGTGATTCCTATACTATAGTTGGTATTCTCCAAGCTTGTGCTGAATTATCTCTTTTAAAATTGGGTCGAGAAATTCATGCTATGCAAATAAAACGCTCTCGGCCATTTGAAGTACATGAAGGAAATACATTGGTGGCGTTATATTGCAAATGTGGCAATACTGATTATGCCAATAAGGTGTTCGGCATCTTGCCTGAGAGAGATAATTTTTCATGGAATTCTATGCTATCGGGTTACGTCCAAAACAGGTATTACACCAAAGCAGTCGAACTGTTTGATAGAATGGTTAAATTAGGGTTTCAGCCTGATCAGTTGTCAGTAATAAGTGTAGCTTCTGCTCTGGGGCAACTAGTTAATATCACAAATGGCAGTGAAATCCATGCATATGCATTGAAACAGGGTTTCGGCTATAGTTTAGAAGTTGGAAATGCTTTGATAGACATGTATAGTAAATGTGGCCACATTAACTATGCAAAGGCCATCTTTGATAGAATGCATATGAGAGATCATATCTCATGGACTACTATGATTGCAGCCCAGGCACAAATTGAAGGGCCTCTTGGGTATCTGAAGGCAATACATTTATTTAGGGATGCACAACATAATAGCATAAAGGTAGATGGAATGATGATTGGTAGTGTATTACAAGCATGTAGTGGCCTAGAAAGTCTGTATTTGTTATCACAATTGCATGGCTATGCAATCAGAAATGGGCTATTGGATCTTGTTTTGAAGAATGCCTTTATAGACATTTATGGACAGTTTGGTAAGATTGAGCAGTCTTTTAGTATTTTCAAAGATATACAGAATAGAGATGTCGTAACATGGACTAGCATCGTGAATTGTCTCACCAGCAATGGTTTGTTTAATGAAGCTCTTGAAATGTTTTCTGAAATGATCAGAGAAAAGATTGAACCCGATTCAGTTGGTATTGTGAGTGTGCTGGTTGCTGTGGGTGGCTTGTCTTATTTGAAGAAAGGGAAAGAGATTCATGGATTTGTAATTAGGAGAAACTTTGAACTGAATGTCGAGGTTGGTAGCACTCTTGTAGATATGTACTCAAATTGTGGGAGTTTGCATGATTGCAGTAAGGTTTTTGGTTTAAGGAAAAATCGAGATGTGGTACTGTACACGGCCTTGATTAAGGCTCTGGGTATGCAGGGAAGAGGAATTCATGCACTGAAGATGTTCGATGAAATGCTTGAGACGAATATTGCACCAGATCATATTGCATTTCTTGCATTACTGCATGCTTGTAGTCACTCCAGATTAGTTGATGAAGGAAAATGCTACTTTGACATGATGGTCAGAGAGTACCATTTAACACCTTGGCCAGAGCATTGTGCATGTATAGTTGACTTGTTGGGTCGTGCTGGTAAGATCATGGAGGCTTATGATTTTATTCAATCTATGCCAGTGGAAGCCACGGCTGTTGTCTGGCGTGCACTGCTTGGCGCATGTTGGATCCACGGAGATGAACAAATTGCGCAAGTAGCAATGGCTAGGGTTGCAGAATTGGAGCCCAATAAACCAGGAAATTATGTGTTGGTTTCGAATATTTTTGCCTCAAGGGGTAAATGGGGAAATGTGACGGAGGTAAGAGAAAAGATGAGAAAGCAAGGTCTTAGAAAAGTGCCAGGTTATAGTTGGAATTGAATAGGAAATAATGCACATACATTTTGTTACCAGGTGTTCTTCCCATGAAAAACTCTTAAATATATGAGAAATTGAGAGAGATGGTTTTGAGAGTTGAGAGATGCTATAGTAGTTTAAATTGTTTGCAAGATCAAACTGACTCTAGAAAGACAAATCAGCAAAAGTAGTTTAAATTGCTTGCAAAATTAAGCTCACTGGAAATGAAAATCTTTTGTTTTTGAAATAACACGCACTGTGGACTTCAGAAAGGAAATCAACAGTAGTAGAAAAACAATAAAAGGAATTTAGAAGCTGCAATTACTAAATCAAAATAAGTAATTTTCCACAAATACTAAAAGTGTAATAATATACTGATAATATGATTCAGAGCAAAAAAATACATATCAAACAATGAAGTTTAATTTGACTTAAAATTATAGAATTAAAAATTATAAAAACGTTAACTGATTCTCAAACTTGCATAATATTTCTTCGAAAAGAAATAAGAGTGCACCTAGCAATACAGTAACTGTCAATCTCTTAAACCCGAAAGATAATTTTCTAAATGAAACAATACTTATTGGGAGGTGATCCTTTGATAACTATTATTTTGATAACTTCGAAAATCAATTTTTAAATAATTTCGAAATAATATTTAGAAATTCTAAAAAATAAAAACTTTTCACAAACACATCTTTTAACTTATATTATAGATTGATTGTGTTTCAACTTTCATACAATTTGAGGATAATTTGATATTTTATCAAAAACCATTAAATTTAGATTGTTGTAAATCTTATATAATTTTGATTGCTTTTAATGAAACATCAAATGACACTTAAATTATATGAAATTTAAAACATACTCAATCTATAAATTCAAGAACATATCTATTCAATTTTTTCTACTTTTAAGATTTATTTTAAATTTATTTAAAAAAATATTATTAAAATTATCAAAATAATAGTTATCACGAATCTCCACCATACTTATTTACCTTGTTTCCTTTTCCAAATATTCCAATGAAAATTCTATTATTTGAAGACGGGAGATGATCAATAAATAAAAATTCTACAGCTTCGGCTCGGCCCATGGCAAAATTTAAACCCCTCAAGCTCAAGGCACCAAAGCGATTCAATTATTCTCCAATATCTGCTAGATACGAATACGATTAAATGTGTTTGAATTTTTAAACAATCTTTCAGTATTTTACTCCGAACAAGAACGAGTTGTTTGGCTACTAGAAACCTGTCCAGTCGAAATTCTCAATCTGCTCCCGCCTCCTCTCCTTCCTCAATCGTTGTCTGAAAGAGAGGAGCTCTTGCCTCTCTGCGCAGTAAGTTTTCTTTTAATTTAGCATGATCAAGATAACTTCGTTGATGCGTGTTTTGCCAGATTGTTACGGGGACGATTGAGACTTGAGAGTACCTTACATTATTGGTGGTTGTTCTATAATGGTATGATTCTTCTTAGCTTGTTTCTGACCTCACACACCAGGCGTTCGATGAAATGTCTATTGGTACTTAAACATCTTTTCTGTAGTTTTGTTTTGTATAAATCTACTAACAAGTGAATTGTAGGCTGGGCAATTTTTTTCTACTTGTATACTCTTTTTGAACAACATTTGATACATCACTTCTACCTCTAGATTTGTGACACGTCAAGTCCAGTTTTGACATGTAAAGAAAGAAATCTATCACAAAACATGCAAACCTTATGTTATTTTTTACTCATTTTCTTCATAGATAAATTAAGAACAATAGAACATCTCAATAGACTCCTTGTTTCCTTATATTTTGCTAATAGATTTTAATTTTTTGTTAACTCCATTCAATCAGCAAAAAATGAAAAAAGAAAGAAAGAAAGAAAGAAAGAATCTAAGATCTCACTTTTTATTTTACTTTTTCATTTTTCAATATAAAAAGTTCTAAAATAATAAAATTCTGAACAATCAATGTAGGGCATCTGCTTTAGCAAGTTCAAACAACAACAAAGAATAGAACTAAGACAAATCCATGGACTACATTCGCAAATTGATAATAAATATATATATGTTTTTTTTGTTTTTTTCTGATTTTGCAAGGGAGCAGACTTTCAAAATTATTGATTACTATTGAGGAATTTTTTTTTTTATAAATCAGTTTCTTCAATCTCACATGTGAGGTGTACCTGCCCAAATTTGTGTTATGCTGCTCTTACTTCTACTGTAACAGCTAATAGAAATAATTTAGGAAAGTGAACAAGGTTAAATCTGGGGAAAGAATGAGAACTTAATTGTCAATAAAAGCCAACAAAACAAATCTTAATTGTAAATAGCCACAAGGGTAGTTTTCTCCGTAACTTTTACTAGAAGTGTGTGGACAAATTTGGGAGCTGCCCAAAGCAGTCCCGGGCACCCTTTTTGTTTATTGTTACTAGTTTACTAGATACCTGTTTGAGCCATTAATCACCTCCTTTAATATCCCTGACCCAAATTGTTCAACTTCAGTTTTTGTCGAGTCTAATAAGTTCAAACGTCTGCGACATAGCAGAGGGAGATATGTTGTAAGCAGTGTCCATTGAATTAGAGAGCCTATACCAGATCTCAGTTAGTACAACAATGAGGTAAATAATCTGTTTTGATCCTTTCTTAATTTTTCATCTTACCATTTCCTGACATGTCTGGTTCACTGGGGCACCTTCATACTGAACTCGATTGTTATGGCAATGCTCAATGAAGCCCCTATTATGAAATAAATGAAGAACTGTCTAAACGAGAATGAATGAAACATAAAGCAGGTTTAGCGGCAATTTACGGCTAAAACTTCTGAACTGGTGGGCCCTACCAAATCAAGTGATCCTGAGACATAAGCACATGACTGGTGCTGACGAGCTTTGTCGGCGAGCTTTGAATGGCGTAAATGCGGTACTGAAGCTTCTTACAACATTCTGGTTTTTAATTTTCTTTTACCCCTACATGGTGTTCAGTTGTTTACTGCCTTGGCTTTTCTTTGTTGATCATGTAACCAACTATACACTAGAACTATCTACCTAGGTGTACTGTTCAGTATGGGACTACATCATCTTTTAGTTTATTATCAAGTACGCTGTTTATTTTTATGATGGCCAGTCAAAAATTTGGTATTGTATGGAACTGATTAGGCTTAGCTATTTTTTTTATTTATATCAATGCTAAACATTTGTTCCTGGTCCAGTTCATGACAGATGATGAGGTGCCGAAACCGAATTCAGTTAATTTGTTAAAAGAAACCAATTTTGCACTGAAATGCGCTAAGTTTCCATGCATAAAAATTGGTGATTCGCCTCTAATCCAACTCTATGGCGAGGATATCACAACTCCTAATCTAGATTCCGAGTTAAAAAGTTTGGAAGAATTTGAGATGGTCGACAAAAAGTTTCCAGAGCCTTGGCATTCACTCGGGTCTACATTGGCGAAACCAGCGCCTCCATCTCTCAAAGAAGAAAACCTAGAAGAGAAGATTGTTGAAAAGCCCTTTCTCAAAGATGTAGCACTTTGGGAGGGTGTTTTAGACCAAAGTATAAGATTTCTTCCAGAGACAACTGTTAGGCAAGCCAAATTGCTTGAGAAAAGTGGCTTTCCCACTGTAAGATTCTTCTTTACTTTTTTTGTTTTTGAAAAAGGATCATTTAAAACCATGTAAGGTCTTGCTTTACATGTTGTGCTTAATATATGAATTAAGATGTGCAATGACATTAATTTGCTTGACTAGAAAAAGATTGTTTGAAGAATTATTTGTTTTGAAACCTGGTCTTAATATTGATAAAATATTGATTTTTCATAGATAAGAAAATTGTTAAATCACTTCCCCCGAACCTATGCGGATCTTCATAATGCACAGGGGGCTATTGAAGAGGGCTCCTTTTTCATGTTTATGGGAGAAGTTATATCCTCCAAGTAAGCATATAATTAGAAATGATATTATTGTAACTAGATCATACCAGTGCTTGTCTGATATAGTTAGTTTCTTCTCTGAAAATCTACAATTTTTACTTTTTTAACTCTCTTCTAGGGGATGGAAGGGTAAATCTCAGTTTGGAATGGTAGAAGTGGTTGTTCGATGTGAATTTCAAAATCCTGAATCAAATTTGAATGAGAAAGCAATGGTATATTTTCATCTAAAGCATTTTTTTCGTGGGCGGTTCGCAAATCGGCCTGCTCTGAACAATATAGCATCAAAGTATAAGGAAGGAGATCACCTACATGTCAGTGGTAAGGTCGGTATCTTCTATGCATCGAACAAAATAGATAGACTTGGAGCAGTAGCAAGTCTAGAATAATGTCAATTAGCACTTGATTTTATATTTTTTTCAAAAAGTGAACCAAATACCATGATATTTCGGGTTATTTGTAAGTAACACCCTACCATTAATCAAGGTTAAGTCAGGCAAAGACTAACTAGGCTGCTTTTAAGGATTTTAGTGAATCTTTTAATAACAAATCAGGTAAACTTGAAACTTAGCATCTAAATCCACTTACCTTGATCTTTAGCTCAATTTGGGTTTGAGCAGAACCTTAGTTGCATTTAGTTTCTTTATTTCATTTTATTTCCTTACTTATTTTGACCTTCTGCCTCTACTGAGATTTGAACCTGCTACCTTGCCTTGGTTAAGAATTCATCCCAACCACCTGAGGTTCTAATTGTTTGTAGCCTTACTTGCAGCAATGACGTACCTTGGGTGTTATCTGCAGTGAAATTTGGGTGTCATTGAAAAGCTAACACTAATAAAATGTGTAGGTAAAGAAGAAGACTAGCAAAAACCACTATGATATGACTCAGTATAATATAGACGTGTTAGAAAAGGAGCAAGAGAGAGATGCACTTCTGGAGAAGAAGCCTTACCCAGTATACTCGTCTAAAGCTGGGCTCAAGCCAAATTACATTCGAGAGGTCATTTCTAGGTTAGTTCCCCTGGACATTTTATTTAACTTGAAAGTATATTTGAGAAGCTTCCATGAAAGTTCGTGTATTTTAAAAGTTTTGAGAACTTTCAGGGCTTTGAAGACATTGAATAATGAGATTGATCCTATGCCTTCCGAGGTTCTCTCTGAATTTAATTTGGTTAACCTCTTGGATGTAAGTTTTCTTCAATTGATTGTATCATAGCTTGTATTATTCAAAAACAAAAAAGAAAAGGAAAAAAGCTTTAATATACCACTCAGAAACCATGTACACACTGTTTATTCCTAAAAACAACTTTATAATGTGAGTTCTATAGTAGATAGCTGAAACTTAGTCTTATGAACTTTTTTTTTGCTGATTTTTACAATCTGAACATAAAATGACTATAAAAGAAGAGTCAAAACTATGATGTTTACTTGTAAGTTATCATAATTCCAAACAAGGAGAAATAGAAAAAAATAGACGCATCATTGGTTCAGCTAAAAAAACACTAGACTTGCCTATTGTCAAGTACACTAACGTTCAGTTTTGAGTAGTTTGGTCCAGTTGGTTGTAAAGATAAAAGCTTTTAGTATTGACATGTAAAATTTGTAAGAGTGATAGTTTTTTGTTGTTATTATCCCTGAATAAAAGTAATATGATCTGATAAATATAACTTCTTTGTTGCAAATTCAATAAGAAAAAAAGATATAATATGTTTTTGTAAAAATGGTTGCAGCTAAAAGTAAAATGTTGTTTCAAACCAACTAAAATAAATGTGTTTTTGTCTGAAATTTAATAATCTCAAAAGTAGATGTCGGAATTAATCATTTATATCTGCTCATTCATATAATTTTTCTACTTATTCACCTTTCATGTGAGGATCAGAAATGGCTATAGATGTTTTTTTTGGCTATACATACTTCTCACTAGAGGCTAAAAGGACATCTTTTTGAGAAATTTTTTCTCTTTTTTCCTAATGTGAAGAAATAGGACATGTAGTTAGTAATGCCAAAAATTTCCAATAATAAAATCTTCATGAATCCAGCAGAACTGGGATTGGAGCTGACATAATTTCTTACCATCAGAAGTTCCATCTCTTCCCTTAATCTCACATTTATGTACTCTTTATCTTATATCTGAATTGCACATGACAAGTATTATGTTCTAATATATGTTTCTTCTCATTTTGTTAGCTTCGTCCACTTTCTTATTTTAAATATGTTGGTGGTTGCTAACTTTAACAAAACATTTTTCTCTTGTAATAGAAGTACATTGATTTGCTCGATAGCTTTGATGTTTAAAGCTTGACAAAAGCTCTTTACATAAATACAATAAGCAGACTTAAGGAACTAAGTTCGATGCACACAGAAACTTTAAATATGTTAGTTGTTTTCCTTTAGTTAATTAAAGTTTTGTTACTGTTAGTTACTCTTTTCCTCTAAATATTCTTATTTTCCATTATTTCCCCATCATTTCTGATTTTTATTTGGCTGAGGTAGGGCTGAAAAATGGAGCAGATATCATCAATCTGAATCTGCACCTCTATATGTGCAGATGCAGATATGGATTAGGAACACAGATCTCGTAAAGAGACGTGGATATGGATACTGATGCATTCTAATATTTTAAGTACTGATTTCTGTAAAGGATATTTGGATATTCATAAGCCCATCTAATATTCTAGCTTCCCATCCCTTTTTTTGGCATTACTCTACCATTGTAGTGCATTTGTTATCTAGCATGCAAGTAAATAGGATATGACTGATTATTAATAGAAGAAAATTTTTAGCTAAAATGTTTCTCATTTTAATAAGGCTTGTTTTCTTATATATTAATATATGTTAATTATATGTACCTGTAAATTATTGGGTTCACTGCAAATTTCTTCAATTCGATTTGGACTTGTATCTGTACCTGTATCATAGTAGTGTGGATATGGTTCTGAATTTGCAGATCTTCTAATCTGTACTTGTATCCATAGGCGGATCCAATAAAATGGGGTCAATGTCTACCATTTTTTATTTAATAATGTATGTATTTGTACTATTTTTATGTGTTATATTTGTGTTTTTCTTAGAAAAATTAATATTTGAACCCCATAGCAGTATGAAAATTGTTCTACTGTTTACCCCCATAGTTACAATCTAATAATTTTGATGTGATTATTCTATGGATATCAATGATTGATATGGCACCCGCCCATGATATGGAACCCCATTAAAATTTTTTTTGGCTCCACCCATGTTGTATCTGTATCTGTATCTATATCTGTTCAACAAAATTTCGATGCGGATATGGTTTTAACACTCTCTGCTCTGTATATGTTTCATCTTCACCCAACTAGGATGTGATTGGTTTTGCAGTAATGTACTGACCGTCCTCTGAAGCACTTGCAATGACAGACAAATTTCACATCTATGGTTCTTGGTACTGTTGACTGAACGTGAAGTTTTGATGAATTGTTATGAAAAAATAAGACTCACCTTTTCGTCTTGCCATCCTAGTCTGTATTGCATATGGTCCATATAGGTGAATTTTGCCATGTCAATCCTATCATTGGTTTCTGAACTATTTGAAAAAAGAAAGAAAATGGTTGACGGCTTTTCTAATGTACCTTTGAAAATCATGAATTATCATTGGAAATCTGTTAAGGCTTGGTACTGCCAAAAAAATCAGATATTTGAAGTTTGATTTTAACTGAAAGGTACTGTTTCTAATTTCAGGCCTATTTGGGAATACACAGCCCTAAAACATTGAATGATGCAGATGTTGCTCGACGAAGGCTCATTTTTGATGAATTCTTTTATCTTCAGGTAACTCATTTTTTTTTTTTTTTTGATGGGGAGGAACTGCCATAACTATTTTTGATGAATTTTTCCTTTTTAGTTGGGGAGGCTGTTTCAAATGCTAGAGCCACTTGGGACAAAGCTAGAGAGAGAAGAATTGTTGACCAGATACATGAACATCAAGAGTACCGGAGTATCCATCAGTGAGTGGTCTCCACTTACCAGATATCTTCTGAATTCGCTGCCTTACTCCCTCACAAATAGCCAATTGACTGCTGTTTCTGAGATCATTTTAGACCTCAAGAGGCCGATTCCGATGAATAGGCTTCTTCAGGTATATGTTCAAATGTTAAGCTGTGAGGGTTGTGTGTGCGAAGATGCATTATATGTGATTATCAAGTCATTTCTTTTCTAGGGCGATGTTGGCTGTGGCAAAACAGTAGTTGCTTTTTTGGCTTGCATGGAAGTTGTTGGCTCAGGGTTTCAGGTTACCTTATTTTTATGCAAAAATTTCAAATTATGAATTTTTATCATTATTTATGTATCGTCTTCTATGTCATCTGATCAAATTATTGTTAAAATTTTTTAAGGTGAAACTGTTGCTTGACAAAAAGAAGCTTTGCATAATAAAAGGAAACCAGAAAGCATCACATGGTTGTACACAGCAACTTAGTAGCCATAAATAAGTTATTTTTACATAGAGGCTGTCTCTGTAGTACTATATTTATGTAAATGCTTGGAGAGGAGCTTAAATAAAGAACCACTAAGCAGGTAGATGTCCAAATATCACCATTCTATTTCAACTATTGCATTTTATTCAGGCTGCATTGATGGTACCAACTGAGCTACTCGCCATACAACATTACCAGGAATTGAATTCCTTGTTAGAAAATTTGGATTTAGGAGATAATGGATTCAAGCGAAAAATTGCATTATTGACTGGTTCTACCTCTACGAGAGAATCAAGATTAATTCTGAAGGTACCTTTTACTCATATTAAAGAAAGGAGAAAAGAAAAAGAAGAAAAGAAAAAACAGATTTATTTATTTTTTATTTAAAATATTTTTTTATCATTGTTAATAGGGTTTGCAGTCTGGTGATATATCTATGGTGATTGGGACCCATAGTTTGATCTCTGAGAAAATCGAATTCCATAACTTAAAAATTGCAGTAGTAGATGAACAACACAGATTTGGTGTAGTTCAGAGGGGAAGGTTTAATAGCAAGGTTAGTCCTTTTTTTTTTTAAAATGTAATATTTCTATCCAAATTACTACCATTTAATCTTAAGATGTGACAGCCATTGAATTTGCAATAAGTTATTTTTATATGTGATAGCTTTTGTCGAAGTTAAGAGATAATAGCATGAATCATGACTTGAATTCTGATGAAGATAAAGCATACATGGCCCCACACGTCCTTGCTATATCAGCCACTCCCATTCCAAGAACACTTGCTCTGGCTTTATATGGTGACATGTCTCTAACTCAGGTTGCGCCTTGTATTCTCCATTTTGTAATTCATTTATACTATAACCTGTGTATATATAAGAATAAAAATGCCATTTGTTATGTCTTTTTTAAAGATATCATTCTTTTTGTTGAGTTGAGATGTATGGTTGTAGATTACTGATTTACCCCCAGGAAGGCAACCAATAGAAACCCTAGCACTTGAAGGAAATGAGGCTGGCATTCAAAAAGTTTATAAGGTGAGAAACAGTACAGAACCTATTTTGTGCTTCAGTTTTTTCTCCTGTCAAATTTGAATTATTCCAGTTGAATTGCTTGGATCCAACCTGTTTACTTTGAACTGTGCTTGACTTGGCTGGCTAGCTGATCTTTCAGACCGTAATTGTAGGCAACTACAAGTTGACCCAAGAGATAAATTCATGGTATTTCAGCCCAATTAGTGCTATTATGCCAGTTACAAGTTGAAAATCTGCCCTCATCTGAAAAGGCTGCCCCTATGAAGCCAGGCCTGACTTGTTTTTGACAAATTGTTGATCTGAACCCAAGCTGGCCTCAACTTCAGTGAGGATCATAGCACGAGTAACCTGTGACCAGGTCAGATATGATCTGACAGCAGCCCAAATCCAAACTGAACTGCACTGAAAACTGAATCCGACCTGTAACCAATCTGATGTAACCAGTTCTGAAACGAAAATACTTTACCATGCGTCCATGCCACAACACTGGTTCTTTTTGTTGGGATAGTTACCTGAAATGACCTGAAAGACCCACCATCGACCCCACCAAGCTGGCATCTAAAGGGCCTGTAACATGGAATAGTCTTTAACCCAAAAAAACTGACCCAAATGATTGATACCAGGTATTGATCTGAACCTAGGTTAACTGGACTGCATCAACTATAGCTAGAGCCAAACAATATTAACACCTAAAATGACCTGAAATAATTTGACCCATCCAGACCACAAAAGACCTGTATCCCATCAGCCACAGAACTCCATTAGAGTACAACAACCAAGGTAAAATTCTGACATGCCCAATCCGATTTGCAAATTTATTCCTGAGTATTATGATTATAGATGATGAAGGATGAGCTGGCGACTGGTGGGAAAGTATACTTGGTCTACCCATTAATTGAAGAATCAGACAAACTCCCTGAGGTGCATGCAGCTGCTACTGACTACGAGTCAATTTCCGGCAAGTTTGAGGGGTACAACTGCAGCTTGTTACATGGGCGCATGAAGGCTGAGGAGAAAGAGGAGGCATTAAGGAAATTTCGAGATGGCCAGACTCACATCCTCCTAGCAACACAGGTCATTGAGATAGGGGTTGATGTTCCTGATGCTTCCATGATGGTTGTGACGAATGCCGAGAGGTTTGGCATTGCACAGTTGCATCAACTGCGTGGCCGGGTGGGTCGGGGCAACAGGAAATCCAGGTTTATATTGATTTTCTTTTTGTCTAATCTCATTAGTTTGTTTTTTTGTTCTCTTGTGGATAGAACTGGGTGCAAAAATTATCTGTTGCTGGGATTGGTGCCTTCTATGTAGCACGGACACACTTGAAACTAAGCTGTACTCGTGTCTGACATGTGCACAACACGCCTTGACACATGTTGGATACGGTCAACTGTAAATCATGGCACGGTCAGAGGGTTGACATGGTTTGGATACGTCTTGGACACTCTAAGACACGCTACCGAAAATCTCAATTGTGCATTGCACTGGACACACATCCTTTTTGGGCTTTTGGTCTGCACACCTTTTATACTGTTCTCTGTATTTGATGTTTTTAATTATAAAACTAACCACATACAAACAAAGGCAAGAGAGAAATGGAAAGTTAAAAATAAACATCACTACCCCTGATTCGAACCCAAGCTCACATAGTTTCAACAAAAGAGCATTCCGTCTGAGCCAAAGTTCTCTTTGTCAAATTCATGAAAAATATTATATATATATGTTTATAACTTCGAGTAAATTATATTTTATTTTAATTATCAACTGTGTTGAGAACTGTATCGTGTCCATAATTTTTTAAAAATACTGTGTCATGCGGTGTCGTATCGTGTCGGACACCCGTGCCCGTATTTGTGCTACATAGGGTACCCTTTATGCCACTTTTTTATTTGTTTGCTTTTTTTTTTATTTGTTTGCCTTTATGCCCCTTCTTTTTTTGTAGTTCTCTTGTGGATAAAATTGGGTGCAAAAATCATCTGTTGCTGGGATTGGTGCCTTTATGCCCCTTTTTTTATTTGTTTGCTTTTGCATGCGTTGGATTTTACTTTATCTAAAAAAATTGCCTATGCATCAGGACTAGTTTTGGTTTTGTGCCATTGACTTGGTGTCAGATTAAACATTAGGACTTCTTTACTTGTTAATTTTGGTATACTGTACTTGTAAGGTCAGTTAAGCTCTGGTATGTATACACACAATACAGAACCTGTGGCAAAACCGCAGAATATGCACTTGAGCTTTAATTCTAATTTAGCATTACTATAGTATGTACTGGTCCAATCCAAGCTGTAATTGAAATTTGAAAAAATAAATTGTTTTGAAGGTGTGTGTTTCTCTCCTCAAACTCGGGTGCATTGGAGAGGTTGAAGGTACTAGAGAGGTCATCAGACGGGTTTTATCTGGCGAAAACAGATCTACTATTTCGTGGGCCTGGTGACCTACTGGGGAAGAAGCAATCAGGCCACCTTCCTGAGTTTCCTATTGCCAGGTTGGAGATCGATGGGGATATTCTCCAAGAAGCGCACCTTGCTGCTTTGGTAATTAAACCTTCATTCTGCTTACGAATTTTTGGATTTGTTGAATATATCTAAATGAATATTTTTTTATATTACTCTCCACTCAAAAAGTTTCGGGTTGCCTTTGTAAAATTCCCCTCGATATACTCCTCACACGTGTTATGTTTTTGGTTACATATATGCAGGGTTGGTTTTATGATGGATTTTTGTTGTGGCTGAGAGCATTTCTTTGCAACTTTGTCATTTCTGATACCTATTAATGTTTCTATATGTTTACAGAAAGTATTGGCAATGAGCAACAATTTAAAGAAATATCCAGGGCTGAAAGCAGAGCTTAGCATGAGGCAACCTCTCTGTATTTTGGGCGACTGAGCAGCAGTGAATTGAATTGAACCTCTCTTTTGTTACTTCTCTTTTTCTGAAAATTCTTCGATCCTTCCATTTTAGTCCCTGATTTTGGGACATTCTGAGTTCATTCTCTACTCTGGGGCTGTAGATGTAGGACCAATTTGCCAAAGGAAATTAGGAGCTGACAGGGAACTTTTATCAGAAAAAAAAAATGTATTCATGATGCGTTGTGTATATATATAACACAATCTTTCCGTTTCTTATCTTTTGGAGCTGATACACACAGTTAAACTGTGTTTTTGATACATGGAGATACGGTTGCTGATATCATCGTCGATATGAGTTTTATTATATGTTAAATGAATTATTATGTATGTCAATGATTTTATTATGCAAATTTATTTTGTATAATAGTGTCATTATTCAACTTAAATGAATTATTATGTATATTAATAGTATTTAAGATGAATAATATAAGTACTGTATAAAATATATTTGTAAATATATATAATAATTTATTTAACATATATAATAAAGTTCGTATTAATGACGGTATTAATAATGATATCACCATAATATTTTCCTTTATAAAATTGCTTGCTTTAAATTATTTTGGAATACTGGTGTCACCATGATGGTATTTTCAGAAATTTGCCATTAAATTAAGGTACATGAAGTTATTAGATGAAGTATAATGCAGTTACAGGAGCTTCGGGCACTTATCTAGACCGTTAATTTCAAATCAGACGGTCTAGATCGGTGCCGAAATTAGCAGTAAAAAGATCAGGCTCTATTTCTTAATTCTCTACCGTTTGATGTGAAATAAAAGGTTGAGATCTGCCTGGGTGAACCAAAATAACCTTGAACTGGAGAGCAACTGGATATGTTCATGAGTGGATATTCTCGGTACAGAATTAAGAAAATAATACATATTTCTTTTGGTGGTTGAAATTTATCCATATCGAAACTATACACGTAGCAAAAACTGTCTGTATAGATCCATTTGCAGCCACGTGTCTTCCCCATTCGTAGTGCTTTCTGGATCTGTTATGGACGTCAACTTTATAGAAATATCTGTTGCTATTGCTTTGGGATATGTTTGGGTGGGACGAGGAATAGTATTAATTCGGATTAGTGAATATTTTAAATTGTTATAGTTATTCGGAATTTATGAGTTAGTGAGCTAATTTTTGTTATTCTACTGACTCCAATAAAAATTAAGTTAGCAATTATTCTAAATTATTTGATTAATCACTCTAATCTTACCAACTCGTTTTTATTCTACGTTTGATAAGTGAAGTAGAGATGATTTAAGTGTTTTAAGACGTTTTAATATACTAAAGAGAGGTGATTTAAGGTGTATAAATTAAAATATCTATGGAGATGGAGTAAAATTAAATCACTAAATTTTATAGTTTTTAACACTTTTTACCCTCACTATTTTATCTATTTATTTTACTACTATCAAACATCAATATTTTAGAGTGATTTAACACTTACTCCGTTTTAATTTTACTTTACCTGTTAAACGGAGGGTTAATTTCTTATTGTCCTATTTATGTCACCTAATATATTTGCTTATATTTAATTGTTAACACATGTCTTTATAGTATTGACTGTAAAATTTAAGATAAAAGTTAATAATAAATTCGAGTTAAATTAATAGATCTTTGGATCCTAGAAAGTTATTCAAGATATAGAGGATTATATTTCACCCCTAAACTTTTTTTTCTTTAAAGTATGTATCATAGTTAAAACTAGCAATATCTTATACCTATTAAATTTATTTATTGGTTTATAAATGAATATGAAGTTTAATTCAGATAAATCTCTTTCATTATATAATTATTGAGTGCATGCTAGAAATTAATGAATTCGTTGTACAAATTAGATATATATGTATGTATAAATTATATGACATGCAAAATTGACTCATAATACATTGAAATGTTTTCAAATTAAAGAACAAAAAATATCTTTTGTTTCTCAAAAGCTATATTTATCTAGTAATTAATGCTATTGGATTAAATTGAAAAAGTGAATTTATCGCAAAGACAATGTCTACATAAACCATGCATGCAAAAGTAATCAATGAGAATTTCTACAACAAATCAGTTAGCCACATGGATTACTACACCATCAACGGACACAGACGAGCATTACTTTCTCTGTACAATATTCTTTCCTTTGTTATTCTCCATTTATTTCTTCACTTGTACAAATTAAAACCCATTCTAGGTTCCATGAACCCTAAACTCTAACACCATATATCCTCTCTTACACTTATCATTACCATTCTCTACACCAACACACGCACACGAATTACATAACCCACTCACCCCCACAAACTCGCCGGCCGGCCGGACGGATACATCGATCGATCCATGTCAGCTACAAGTAGTGTGGATCCTCTTGTGGTAGGAAGGGTGATAGGAGATGTAGTAGACCTTTTTGTGCCAACCATAGACATGTCAATCAACTACGGCACGAAGCAAATCAGCAACGGCTATGATATCAAGCCGTCGACGGTCGTCGATCCTCCAACGGTCAATATTGCCAGGAAGACCAGTGATTTGTATACTCTGGTATGAGATGCATGATAATATTTTGGTTTTGTTTTCCCTTGTGTTTTTCTTTGTGTAATGATCTGAATTAATTCTCATGTTTATTATGTGCATGAAAAGTATATATTTCAAAATTTGTATGTATAAAAAAATAAACTTTGTTTGCACATAGGTGATGACAGATCCAGATGCACCTAGCCCTAGTGATCCTAAAATGAAGGAGTGGCTTCACTGGTAATATACATTAATTATTATTTTTTTCTCTTTTTATTACATGCATGTTTTCATTTTTTTTTCTTAGATTTTCTTCACTATTAAGTATTAATCCTTCTTTTATTTTATTTTTTGTTTTTCGTATATTAAGGTTAGTGATCAATATGCCAGGCAGTACAGATCCTTCTCAAGGCAAGTTATTTCTCTTTGCAAATGTTATTGCAAAAAATATTATGGCAATGAGCAATTATAGACAGGAAAGATCTGAATAGTCAACTAGTTATAAAGATAAATAGAATTATAGAAAGGGTCTAAATTTAATTAATTATAGCTGTTACTTTGCTTTAACAGTTGCATGGTTAATTTGTCATTCTATAAGACATAAATTTCTTTGTAATTTCATTCTTAATTAATAATAGGTATCACTAAATGATGTATGTCTCATAATAACAGCCAAAAATATATGGCAACATAATAATGCAGAACTTCATTACCATTACACAATAATATGGTAGGTATGTCAACCCCTAGTAATATAAAAGAGAAATTAAAGGATATAAAAATTGAAATTAAAACTAAAATTAAAGTATAGTAAAACTATTTGACCGATCTAAGGGAGGCTTAATTCCCAAAGATCTTAGAGAATGTTTTTTTTGTTTTAACCCGCTTTTTAAAAAAAAAATTAGTAATAATTTTTTTATTTTGAAATGTTTGACAACACTATATTTACTTTCTGAATGTATACATTCAATATATAGTTTTATCTAGTTTTATCTGAACATATACATTTACACAGCTAAAAAATATTGAATTTTTTTAAAAAAATTTAAAACAAACTGACTTAATATGGAATACTTAATACATGCATTCAGAAAGAACTATTAATGCATGCATGTATAATTCAATATGAGAATATACATTAATGCTAAATTGGGAACATATGTGTTTACAATTTATTCTGAATGCTTGTGTTCATTATTTCTGCATGTAGTTAATAATTGTTCAGTATTTAAAAAAAAAAAGATTTTCAATTTTGTTTTTCTGTCTGAATGTATAATTTCAGAATAATTTGTGAATATATGTGTTATAAAATAGGAACATTTTATCTAATATTTCAAACAAGAACGATAGATAAAAAAAAAAAAGATCTTAGAAGATATAAATGTAAAGGAAGGTCCATTTAAGTTAAATGTGCTGCTTATCTCAGTGTCATACCTCATAGATATAAGAGCTGTCATGGTATATATAAGGGTCGCACGTGTCAAGTAGCAAGGACCAGTTTAACATGTGTCGGTCACCAGCACCTCACACGTTTGTATTACATGTCAGTATATGTTTTTGTTATTCTTTTTTGAATCTATCTCACTTTGTCACCATCCCTTGTTATGTTATGTACTCGTATCTCTTGATCACCTCCATTCCTCCAGAACTGGAGATGTCCATTGTTCTTTTATCTGGGTCTTCCTACCTACTAATTCCCATTTTTTGTTCGGGAAGCTGATATACAGATACTATTAATATCGTTATCAATATCGACTTTATTATTCATATTAAATATGTTATTATTCATATTAGCGATTTTATTATACAATTTATTTATACAGTATTTCTATTATTCAGCTTAAGTGAGTTATTATTCAGAGTTTAAGTGAGTTATTATTCAGATGAGTGGTGTTTGAGTTAAATAATAAAATATTATACAAAATAAATTACATAATAAAATCATTAATATGAATAATGACTCATTTTGTATGAATAATAAAGTTGATATTGATTACGGCATCAATGATGATATCTCTGAAACATTTTCCTTTTGTTTATATATCACAACAAGCATATAAAAACCATATTTTCCTTTTGTTTATATATCACAACAAGCATATAAAAACCATACTTATTTTTATTTACATATGGTTCTAATATATATTATATAATTTTTTGACAGGAGAGGTGGTGGTGCCATACATGGGGCCCCAGCCGCCAGTCGGAATTCACCGCTATGTATTTGTGCTGTTCCAACAGGAGACCCGTTTGAGAGAAATCAGTCCCCCTGCCAAGCGGGCCCACTTCAATACTCGATCTTTTGCGGCGGATCACAATCTTGGCCTCCCTGTTGCTGCTGCCTATTTCAACTCTCATAAAGAGCCCAATAACCGCCGCCGCTAAATCTTATGTTTTTTTTTTTTGTTTTTTCAAAATGGATGTAGTATGTGATACATGTAATATGTTGTAATTTAGGTTATGGAGTTGACTATATATGACATATTCTGGCTATATATATGTACGTGTGATGTGAGTGTTTTATTTATTACTGGCTTGTTTGAGAATATTATCTGGGTAATGTTTTATTTTAAATGAGGGCTATATAAAAAAACGGCGTTCATTTATTTTTAAATGTTTTTTACGAGATTTGAACCAGCGTTCTTTCATAACATAGTGATAATTTAGTGATTCGGGGAAAGTTCGACAAGATAAAAAATTTCATAACATAGTGATAATTTAGTGATTCGGGGAAAGTTCGACAAGATAAAAAATTTGTGATTCAGAAATAATTTAAGTATAATAGGAGAATAATTCGTTTTTATATATAATGAATAATATTTTAAAATACTAAAAGTTGTAGAAAACAAAGAGAGATGATAACATGATCCTAATTTCTCACATATTTATAACAAGTAAATTTAAACATTATGATTCAATACATATTCCATAATCACGTGTATATTTTAAATTTAAATTCAAAAGTTAGTTATAACTTTCATAACTGAGATTGGCTAGTACTATGATCCAAAGTCCAAAAGTTAGTTATAAGTTTCAAAAATTTCTAACTAAAATCTTCTAAAAGTAATCTAAACTTTCTATAACCCAGAGTTATTTCAACTTCTTAAAATTACAGTCAATCATCTAAATTAAATGTTGATTCATTCAAGTTCGCATCATTTGAGACTTCATCATCCTTAGATTCACCTTCTCCTTCGTTTTCCTCTCTTTCAATTTCAATTTCAAATTCATAAGGATTTAAATGAATCAATTCAGGATAATTTAGTTGAGCTACACTATTTACTCCAAGTACCAAAGAGAGAAAATGAACTTTATAATAAATTAGAAAATAGTTTACTCAGAAATGTAACTATTGGGTTAAATAGAGAAATCGAAAGCCAAAGAGAGAGTTGCTAACTGCTAAGTGCTAAATGCCAATCCAGAGCCACGAATGACGAAACTCCAAAAATGAAGGAATTAATTTGCTTTCTCCTAGATCTCGCGAGTCGTAATAAGAAATTTGGGATTTCAGAAACTAGGGTTTCTTCGGGGAGAAAGGAAAGAGGAACTGATAGAGTGAGCGAATTAGATTCGCTAGTGAGAATTTATGCATCAATTTTTTTCTAGCTGTGCACATCGAACGATGAATTATTCCCAACAAAATGCGGATAATATGTAAAATTCGTAAAATTCGTTAATAATTCGCGAATCAACTGTATTATTCACGGATTGATCCGTCAACTGTTAAAATCCGAATAATCCACGAATAATTTGCGAATCTTATTACTATATTTCGTAAAGAGACAAGACATATCATCATTATATTAAATCTACGGTTCTTTGTTATCTGGATAATGTAATAACTAAAAACTCGGAAGTATGACATGCCATAGTCTTCATTTCTTACACCACAAAGTTTCCAATTCGTTACAGCAAAAACTATACACGATAAAGGATGTGAAACAAACAATCCTCATATATGGAATTTAAGATAAGGGCTTCACCTAAAAGTTTACTAGATTAGTTGAGATAAGTATTGCTCCAATAGGCGCCATATAAATTATAAATTATACTTGTAGTGGATCTATACTCTACTCGTGCTCACTGTCGGTGCTTAAGGCGGTCGTATATATCCGCTGTTATTTATTATAAGAAAATAGGATTATGTCATTCTATTATTTGGACCGTTCTAATCTAATTTAATCTATCTGTTAGTTCGAAGCAAGTAATATATATTTCGAATCCGAATAGTGGAAATCAAGTAGCTTCACCTACTTGGAATGACAACAAGGTGTCACTTTCTATCGCTTTCAAATTTTGTACTTTCAAGAAAGATGAAACAGCAATACATTTTTCAAAGTAGCACATTTGGCCCAAAAAGAGGAACATAACTGAATGTGAAGAACAAAACATTGCATACTCCCTTCTATTTATGAGCGTGTTTCTATGCTCCATCAAGGCATAAAGTGATTGGAACTTCTAAGGAAAAAAAGAAATTGAATGCTATAACCTTTTTAGCTGTCAATTTAAGGCGTCACTACAGAATTTCCCATAAATAACTATATGGTGAGTTATCATTCAAAAGAAAAAAAAGAAAGAAAAGAAAACAGTAGTCCCCTCTTTTAAGTAAATGTTCAACCAACCAGCTTAATCTAAGTGCTAAACCCTCAACCAAAAAGAAAAAAAAAAGATTATACAAAAGGAGGGTTTTGCAGCCCTCTCTACCTCTCTCAACTAAACAAAATTTCAAATAAAAAGAAGAAGAAAGTTCTCTAACTGAGTTTCCTTTTCTAATTTCTCAGATTAACAAAATTATAATTCATCATGGAGCTCAGGTTGTGAGTCACTTGGTTTATTTGTTGAATCTGCCGTCTCTTCATTTGTGCTATCTTTTTGAGATGTCGTTTCATCTGGAGTTTCAGTTGAGCTGCTTGTGTTAGTTTCATCTTTGGTCGCTTTGTCATCCTTCACAGGTTTCTCAACCTTGGGTTTTGGTTTTGGTATCCTGTTCACACTCGCCACCTAAATTTTCAAGAGAGAGAGATTTGCATCAGACAATGCCATGTGGTAAACTAAATTTAACCAATTACCTTGTAAATAATAGTTGTTGACCATAAACAAATCATTGGTTCTACCTATTAAAAAATGAAAATTATTGGTACCTTTTCTTGGAGCTTTGCAACCTTCTCAAAGACTTCTACAGAAGTAAAGACTGGAGTCTTGTAGTCAGGTGTACTGAAAATATTGAAAAAAGAAATGAGATTGTAATTTTGTTAAATTTTGACCAAGGAGTAGAACTACAGAAATATTCAACAAATATCAGATTAGTGCACAGCCTATTTTGCTGGTGGTCATTTGTACTGATATCACCGGATCTGTACCATACTGGGATAAACTATGGGGGCCTTAAATTTTTTCCCAGTTCTATTTTCTCATGATTCTGTAAGGGTTAATGCAGTATGTCAAAATGCATCATACTTCTTTTGAAGTGTTTCCTTCTCTTCTAACCAACTCTTGACTTTTTCTGCCTCCTTCAAAACCTAATTTGCAAAAAAGAAAAAAATCACTGTCAGAGCCTCGTGAATTAAACAGAAAATAATTAAAATGAGTTACATGAAGGCTAACCTCTTCAATTCTAGATTTTGGCAGCCAGGGTTTGTTTGTCTCCCAGTTACTTACGATCTGTAAGAAAAATCCAAACATGGTATATAATCAGACTAATCTGACAACATTATTGGAAGTACCACAGTGACTAGTAGTCTTAATATTAAATAATATGTCACAAGCCTTAATATTACTGGTATAGTAGATGAAGGCTTGTGACTCACTCAATTCAGAGGCGGCAAGATCTCTACTGCTAGTACTAAAACAGGCATTAACTCTCAGACCCTACAAGCCATACACTTGGAACCTAATCAACGCTATAAGCTCAAGAGACCCAAATGGAGTGATTCAATGAATGGTTAGGAACACAGTTCATGAAATGCATTTGTCTGATTCAGTTCATTACATTCCTTGATTTCTCAATGCTATATAAAGCTGACTGCTTAGCTAGTCTGTTCTTATATAACTTTACCATTAATATTATGCCTAAGTGCCTTGTCCTCAATAAATACTAAAGAATATGTACTAGTTTGGCTAAACTTCTGCATGAGACTATGGTATCTATTACCTTTTGTACCTCACCCAGATAGGATCTTGCATATTCGCAAGCACTTGGTCTAGCAGTTAACTCAGCCAACCTAGCATTGCAAAGGAGAGAAAAAAGGTCAATGAAAAATGAAGGTCATCATATTAATTTACAATTATATAAGAAACAACAATAAATTTAAACTAAATAGAAGTATACCTGGAAAAGATGGGATCGCCAATAGAAGTGAGAAGATCAAGGCGTTCTTCAAACTCCTTTGCTTGTGCATCCTCTCCATCCATATATAACCAGTCTTGCACCTAGAAGTTCATAAAATTAATTCCAAAATAATGTGCAAAAAAAGATTGCTGCATAAACTTTGGCACCTAAAAGTAGTAACTAACCTCAGAAAGCTTCTCTAATAATGACTCTCTCTCTTCTTCTTTTGAAACTTTCTTTATATCTTCATTCTCCTCTAACTACAAAAGAACATTGTGATGATGAAAGAAACTGACACATTGTATTTTCTTAAATTTACATTTCTAATACCTTTTCTCTTGTGGAATAAATGTACTCTTCTAAGCGGTTTTTGAGCTCAGCAGTCCGCCTCCTCTCAGCATCCTTCTTAGCAAGTGCCTCTAATCTACTCTTAGCCTCTGCAAATTGTTCTTTTGACAAAATTTGCCCTGGCCCTGCTGTCTTCTCCACTATCTGTGTATATCATCATACAGAAAATAACACAATTGAACTTGATCTTGCAATTCTTTTATATAAGCTTTCTGATTTATTCATCATATTCTTTTCTATTTTAACAAATTGGAATAAGATATCTTTTACCTTCAGGGGAACCCTAAAGGTGCGCTTCTTGAGCACTTTCTCTGTTTTAACTTCTTCAGTGTTTTTCTTTTCTTCTTCCTTGGTGGAACTTGAGTTACCATCATTAGCACTATTTTCAGGGTCCTGATCCTTGGTGCCATTTTTTGTTGCATCATTGTTTGTTGATCCAGATTCAGGGTTAATGGTAGTGCTATTTTCCTTAATAGTTTCAAGTGTTAAGTTTTTCTTTACTGGGACTTCAATCCACTCTGTTATCTCAATGACAGCCTCAGCTCTGTCTAGAGAGAGAACCCCACTTCTAGAAAGAGAGAAATGCATTGTTGCTTTGATTGGTGCTGACAGGTTGCGAGCAGAATACCTAGAAAAAGAAAAACAAAATAAATCATAATTGTAATTCGCACAAAGGGGTCATTGCAAATAAGAGTTGATAATATAGTAACAACTTTTACAAATAATGCAACATAGCTGCCATTTTCAACCAGGTCAACAATGAATTAGATTTCTAAAGAAAACACCTAGCTCTTAAGATAAGGGTGAAATCGAAAGTACAAATGACCAAATTACGAGTTGACTTTGAATTCAATTCAAAAAAATGGTAGTATAATCCTTTTCTTTCCTTGAAAAAATTCACCAAAAAGAAATCATATTTCAATGCATACTTGTCAGCAGCATCTTTCAGACCAGTGACAGAGTAGAGAGCAAAAATATGAGAAGAAATGCCAGGTGGCAGCAGTCCATCAGATAAGTCGTAGCTCAGAGAAACTTCAAAATCCTTATCATGTTTTAGAGACCTATACATCTACAAAATACAGCAAAATTTTAAAAATAAAACAATATTATTACCAGTGTGAGTATAATATGAAACAAATTAATGGAGAGATGCAGAATGAAATTAGCAAGCTAGACAACATAAATAAAGAACAACATTTCACTATCACAGCAGGAACATGGATGGAAATTTTCAAATACCAATCAACAATTCAGTTATGTTAAGTGTTGTATGAAACAATGAAGCTCATGCCTATAATTCTTATTAATACAAAATTTATAGTAATTTGTAGGAATGCATAATAGGCATAACCTAAAATTAGCATCCCTAACCTTAATAGGCATTTTCTTCATGCGAGGCACAAGCAAATGGTCAAAGCTCTCATCTTTGACCAACTCAGGGCCACTGACATCAAGAAGAAAACCATAAGATGAGCCATCAACCATCCCTAATTTGCGGTTCAGTTTTATACCATCACTTATATTTGCAGCATGCAATGATGCACCAAGAACTATTGCCTCATCAGCATCTAAGTGTTTATCCAGATCACTTTTTCCCAAAAATTCCTGGAGCTTAGCCTAGGAAAGATGAACCAAAAGTAGACAAATACAAAACAAAGGTCAAAATATTGATTTTTATAAATCAGGGATAAATCTGGTTCATGCAATGAGAAAAACATATATAAGCCCCATAAACTGAAATGTCTCGTGTGCCACCAAAGCACAATAAATAACCACAACTCACCTGACACTACGGAGTTTTCATAAAACCTCAAACTACATCTTTTTTCCTTCTGTATATTATATTATGTATCAAAGAGGAAATTTGATAAAATTTGGCCATGCAATGCAAGAGGCATTACTGAAAAATTGGAGACCTGAACATTTCTATATTTCATATTTTACATAGGCATTTATGATCATTCCCATTTGGATTTAGCAATTTTAGAGAAGGCGAAGAAGCTACCTGTAGTTTTGGTACACGTGTGGCACCACCAATTAGCTCCACAGCAAAGATATCTTCCACTTTCAAATTTGAACTCTTAATGACTTCTTTTAGAGGTACAAGGGCCTGGTCCCACAAGTCTCCACATAACTCCTCAAATTTCTCACGTGTTATTGTGCTCCTAGTTTGTTATTACAAGAAAATAACTTATGAGAATCTAAAAAGTCGGTCACATCATAACATAGGAGGCTGCTGTTTAAAGTGCTCTGTGCTGAACATCTGATTAGTATGCTATAAAACTATCACTATACAAATTTTTGTTATTTATAGTTACCTTGTGCACTTCTTTGATAGGATTGATTTTATTCATACAACACAAGAAACAGGAAATTCGTACAAAAAGGACTTTCTTTTTGGCATACTATAAACTTACAAAAACATCACCATAAGGTTTACCTGAAATCGAGGTCGTCATACAAAGATTCGACCGAAATGGGAGCAGCCGTGTTTGCACTCAGAATCGCTTTTGTGCGCTTGACTTGCTTCTTCAACTTAGCCATTGCTTTGGAGTTCTTCCTAACATCAACTCCATTTCCCAACTGCTTGTTAAACTCATCGGCAAAATATTCGACCAATCGCAACTCCATATCTTGACCTCCAAGCCTCGCATTCCATCTCACATCCTTCACCTGAAACAACAATTTCTTGCATTATATTCTGCCCTAGCACTTTGCAAATTGTACCACATTTTGCATTGCTTGCAGATAACATCCAAACTTGTCACATTTTGCAAACTAAAACCCAATGTCAGTTTTGAGATGTTCTCCAAAAGATACACAGGTTAGGGTGATATAATGATGAATATCACTTTCCACAAATGTTAATAATGCTCTAGGTATCTTTCCTTTACCAGTTGGACCAAGCCAAAACTGAGCTAAATCAAGGGAAAACAAATGAATTTACTAGGTTCCAGGTTTTGTTGAGACATGGAAGTATCTCTTTCTACCAGAAATTTCCTCATTTTGTGATTGGTTCCAACTTCTTTTACCAGTCAGGTGTCAGTTTACAAATTAACCATATAGAGTATACTGTCTAATTTGCAAATTGTATATATAGTTTAGAATGAAACTATAGTCAAATATCTGGATAGTTTGCAGGAACCATTTGATTTTTTTTAATGGTTATCTAGCTGGATATTCATGTGTAGGGCCTCCGGAAATCATGTATAAACCTTAGTATATCAGTTTACTAGTTATTGTTAAGAGCTTGCACCACAATTCAGCATTGAATCCTTGTAAATGACATATAATAATGCTATCACAACACTGAACATGTACCAGTATCAATAATCTGCTAAATGTAGCATAGTTTTACCTGAAATTGGTTAGCTGAAACAGTCTTTCCAAACTCCTTTGTGTTATATGCCGAGTAATACACCAAAGCTGTGTAAGCACTACCTGCTCCCATGTCATAGAGCACCACGTATCTCGAATTATTTGTGAAATCTTTATCAATTCCATATTGCAAAGCAGCACCAGCATGCTCGTTGATCAAACCTAACACATTGATTCCTGCTAATTGAGCAGCTTGTATCACACCTCTCCTCTCTGCTTGACCAAAATAGCCCGGCACCGATATCAAGGCATCCTTGACTTCACTTCCGACGTGTGATTTTGCCAAGCCCATTGCATAGCCAAGTATCATAGCGAGTATTTCCTCAACAGTGTAGACTTCTCCAGTATCCGTGCGGAAAGATACTGTCCCTCTAGAATCTTCCACAAGATCGAAAGGAAGGTAGAGCGAATCCGTCAATTGCTTGACGTACGAGTAAGGTTTTGCAATCATGTCGCGTACATGGGAAAATACTTTATCTGGGAATCTTGCGGCCACTCCCGTGGCTTCTTCGCCTAAGAGGCGATGACCTGATTGGACTCCAGCGAGAGATGGCGATTTCCTCTTCGACATTTCATTGATTGCAACTGAAATCGGAGGTTGACCTGGTTTAAGATTGACTACTGCAACTTTGAGCCACTCTGAGCCCAGATCGATGCTCGCCACCGCCGATTCGGATCGAGTGAAGAGGGAGGAGAAGACGGAGAGCAAGAGAACGGTTAAGGTGATGGTTTTGGAGAAGCCTGCACATGATCGGGATCCAGATCTCATGTTGGAAATTGATTCAATATATATAGAAGAAAGATGCCGCCGTTGATCGTAAATTGAAGCCTGATACGGTGCTGAGAAGTGTAGAATTCGCGCAATCTGAGAGGTAGAAACCAAATCAAGTTTAGTATTTCATACCCTTGGTTGATCAAGATCAACAATGGAGCTCAGTAGAAGGAAGGATTTAGCGAGGCAGAGGGAAGGAGGAGACGAGGAAAATCTCGAGGTTTCTCTTTTCTTTTTCTTTCTTTCTGTTTTTTTTTTTTTTTGTTTTTGTTTGCCTCAAGTAGAAGCGCAATAGAGTAGTGGTGCCAAACGGGTCCTTGACTGCGCAAGAGTTGTAAGTAGAACCAATGGGGAGAGGACACGTCAGATAACTTCCACGTGGCATGATCCGGTGGGTCTGATGCGGTGTAAGCCCAAGAAAGGTGATGTGGGACCAGAGTTCTAATAAGATCTTCTGTTTCTTGGTCCATGTTTCGAGTTATGTATTTTCTGGGCAAGGCATTGAACTCGAGAATTCTGATGGTAACAAGTAACGGTAAACTTGGGAGAACCGCAAGCCTAGTCGCGATAAATTTTGTTTTTTTATGAAAAAATATATAGTCATAAAAAAATATATAGTAAATGTCATAAAAAATATTTAAAATAAATAAATATCAAAATTAATGTGAGTTTTTATATAAAAAAACAATAAAGTTGGGAATAATTAAGGAGTGAAATTAATAAGTACAAAAAATTGTTATATTGTTCATATAATTCATTAAATTTGAAAATATTTGATAGAAATAATGTATTAATAAAAGTACGTGGTACGTGAGCACGGTACGGATGATATGTATACTGACATGACACGGCATGCTTAGACATGACACACATGCTTAGACATGACACACATGCTTAGACATGACACGGCACATGTGCTTAGACATGACACACACAGCACGACAAGCAAAAACATAGCATGCATGTTTAGATGTGTCATGCTTAACATATTACATGTCGTGTTAAGCAATAAATACATTGGACACGACACATTTAAATATCTAACCGGTACATGACAAGTCTAAACATATTTATAAAATTTAAAAAAATAGTTGTTATAATGTATTTTTAATGATTGTTACAAGCACATTTTAAAAAATATATTATTATAAAAAATTTCCACCATTCTATGAAATTTTTCCTATTTTTTTATTTTTTCCTAATTTTTAAATGCTTTTTAACAATTAAAAATAAAAATTTAATTAAATAGATTAAAATATGTTCAGATACATGTAAGCATACGTAGACACGTCGTGTCAAGACGTGCCGTGTCGTTCTTAACACTATTATAAAAATAAATACGACACAGTATAGCACGTGTTAATCTTTACACATATTTATACGATATGATATATTCGATTAGTATGTGCGGGTTGAATACGTATAGATACAGCACAATACTTTCATAATTCAATAGACAGAAGTATTGAAAGGAATTATTTGGATGTAATAAAAGTACTTTTCTAGAAAATTTTCTAGCGTCTCTCGAGTTGCATCACAACGATACATTGATCAAATAGAATCGATTTGTGATTAGTGATTACACACAAGTCAATAACCCCCCAATCTAAAAATCATAAGAACACTTTTAAAACTTCACCGCTAAGCATAAGCTAACAAAGCTCACATTATCTTAGGTTTCAATTAGATTGAATAAATTTCAGCATTTTTACCTCCGCAAATCCGTACAAGCACAAAGCTTGACGTAAAGGAATGATTGAGATTTATTTTGTAGTAGTCATATAACGAACAATTAGTGTCTTGAATTGAAAGACTTTCTTGCTGTTGACTTGTTGTTATCCTTTTTTTTTTTTTTTTTGCTTTTCAGTCTGAGCCAATGGGTGAGGCATTTATATTCACCTAAGGAAAAGAGTTGATAACTTGAATGAAAGGTTTAAAAAAAAAAGATATAATTATTCTGCATATCATAGTCAATAAACGAATTAAAAGATGGAAGAAATAGGAGTTAATGTCCTTTTTTTTCTCTTTGAAGAAACAACTATTTATAGATGTTTTGTTGAATGGTCATTTTTTTTAAGAATATTTGTAACTTTTTCTATAAAATTTAAATAATATAATGTTACTGGTCGGTATTGTTAAATTCATAAGAAGTGGTTTTTAAGTTATATATTTATTGACTTGCACAAAGAAATATTTTGGCCCTGTTGATGTTGTTTATTCGACTAGTTGTTTTCCTGACAAAATAAGTAATACTAATATATAATTGGGTAGAGATCCATTGATAATGGTTAACTTGATAATTTTAATAATGATTTTTTAAATAAATTCGATAAAATATTTACAATAGAAGAAATAATTTACAGATATATATTTAACCTTATCGTTTGATTGTGTTTTAAATTTCATACAATTTACATATTATTAAAATTGCGTTGAAATTTGTAATGGTTGAAATTTAATGATTTTTCATGAAATATTAAATGACACTTAAATTATATGAAAATTGAAATCATTCTATAAAGTTAACAATATATCTATATAATTTTTTGTATTTTAAAAACTTTTCTGAATTTATATAAGTTATATCATTACATATTTGATTTGAGTTATTTAGAGGGATCATTGTGAAAGAAAATACAGATGGAAGGAACTAGCGTTTCTTCTACTTCACCTCGCGTCGTTATTGCTCCAGTCATTTCCAAATGTGGCGCCAAACTGCTTTCTCGGTACGCATCTCTCTCTCTCTCTCTCTCCCAAAAACACACCCCATTGCGCGCGCTCGCGCGAACGAACGAGCACGATTGCGTGTCGTGAATGATATATTCTATTTTCTTTTTGCGCAGAGAAATGGAGGTTTTGATCAAAGCGTTTCAGGTCTCTTTTTGTTCTCTCCGTTTAGTTCGCTCAAACACGGACCGGGAGGGATTCTATTCAATTTTTTTCGTTTTGTAAGGGAAGGAGTAGAACTTTTCGAGGGTTGTTCTTGCGAATTTATAGTAGGAGAGGTATTTGTAGAACTATTTGAAAAGGGACACGCTGGGAAGGTTTTAGATGAAATTAGAGTACTAGGTACATCTGCAAAATCTAGTTTATTGCAAATTACAATTGCAAAAATATGTTGTTTTCTTTCTTGTGTTTAGATGAAGATATCGAGGATGAATTGGATCAACTGAGATATGATAATGATTGTACTGAGAAACTGCACTCCCTGTATCCAAATGACAAGAAGGTAACACAATTTCTGTTACCAGTAAATTGAAATTTTACCAGGAAAAAAGGATTTAGAAATCTTGCTCGTTTAGTCTGAAAGAGGGCTGAAATATGAATATGTTTTCTTTTGGCCAAATTCTGCACCAATTTTGGTCAAATGTTGTGTAATTATCTGACACACCAATATAGACCCTGGTTACTGATGTTAATTACAGGCACCGAAAGAACTGAATTCTTTTTTTCTTTTTGAGTTTTCTTTGTTCAGACTTTATCCAGTTTCTCAGATTATTATCAAAGTCAAGTCCATAAATCGGGTGACAACACAAATGAGCCCATCCATTCTCAGCTTAAAGAAGAGCATCTCAGTGATTCCTTCGATGATTCAATTTCTGATGAGGTATCTAATCTAATTTGATGCCTTTTCATGTGAATTCTACGTTCGTACTATCCATGTCAAAGATATGCATGTATTGTTAAAATAGCTTCTACAGTATGAATAATTTGTTTTCATTTTTTTCACGAAACAGGATAACATTGCAGCGACTGAAAATTCTTTAGCATACCAGTGTGGAACCTCAAAACTTGCAGGGAAATATGATAGTAGCAATAAATTTGAAGGAAGTGAAACATCAGAATGGATTCAAATACTGGAAGAATCTAGCGGGTTAGATTTTCAATCCAAGAAGCCAGTTAGTACTGGTATGTTACCATTTCATTTTGCTAGAATCTTTTGGTAATTTGATATTAGATGACTCCTTCTGATATTACTTTATTCCTTCAATTTTAACAGGGGATAAAGGGAAGACAAAGCTTGGGTTTTCAAATCAAGAACAACCAACTCAGGAATTAACAATCAAAGAAAGCTCAGGCCCTGAATATATGGCTGGTCATACTTCACCAAATAAAGATTTTGATATTTTAGAAGATATAAACGAAGACGATGATACAGTTCCTTACAATTTGATTCCCTATGAGCGAAAGGGGGGTTTACATCCTTCCATGACTGAGCTTCTAGAAGGTCTCCAGGGGAAGAATTGCAACCCTTCGTTCTTAAGTTCGAATGTGGTAAAAAATTTTATTGTTGTTTCACCCATCGAAATAGAAGTTAGTTTAATTCTCACAATACTTTTCCTTCGCTGATTATATTTATCATTCTCTAAGTACTATTATTTTTTCTTTCATGACAGTTGGTACAGAAGGCTACAGATAGAGAAGAAAAAAAGAGAATTTTGCCTAATTTAGGGGAGAGAACACTTGAAAATGAAGAAGACCCACCTGAATATATGGCTGGTCATACATCAAGTGATGAGGAGGTGAGAGGTTTTCGAAAAAATTATATACAAGTAAAAAAAATTAGATGCCTTATAACGGAAATATGAGATATGCAACCATGTTGGAGGAAGGAACAGAATTTCTACATAAACTTTGCTTGTGGTACTCATAATTCAAAATATCTAAGTTAGTGGCAGAGCCAAGACTTCTAGCTAACGGTGTACTTTCAATTAAGAAGATTTTTGAAACATTTTGTGCAACAAAGTTGAAAGTTGAAACTTCATATAAATTTAGGGTTTTTATAAAATTTCTGTGGGGTCAATTGACCCACTGGGCCTAATGTGGCTGTGCCGCTGATCTATGTTATCTTTTTAACATGTTTGGCAGGTTTGCAAGGTCATATAATTTAGGATTTTTTTTGTTATTAAATATTCTAATTTCATTTTTCAGGAGATAGATCAGGACAAGTTATGTTTGTTACCTCAGCAAATTGAAGGACAAAGGCAGACTATGGCAGATCTCTTTCAGGAAGCATTTAATGTGTCTAATGACATGTGGCCTACGCTTTCTGCAACTAATTCATCAAGGTATTAGATAAAGTTTATATTTCTATGAATATCATACATCAAAATGAAAGAAGACATCAAGATTTTACTTTAATTAAGCAGGAGAAATTACCATGGGAGGCTATTACAAGTGATGCAGCTTGAGAAAGAAAGGCATGCTGAGTTCTCAAGGTTTTTCAATGCACTACATAGCTCTTCTAGCAAGATAGGTATGCAACAGTTACAATCTTGCTCGATAGTACGTAGCAGGGGTGATGCCAACCTTGCAGTATAGCTAGTGAACCAAACATAACTTCTCTTCATGATTTTCTACTTGGGATGGGGTCACTGAGTAAGTACTATGCCCTCATAGTATGAGTGTAACTGTCCAAGTTCAACTGTGAACTAATCTTTTACTCAATTTTATTGATTTCAGGTAAATCAACTGCAATTACAGTGAAAATTATGTCAAGAACTTTGGAGGGTCGTCTTATTGTTTGCCGTTGCTTGTTTCAGGTCATCTAACTAATCTCTTTTTTATCCTTTAATTTTTTTTATCATAATCATTTCTCTTTGATGAATTGGAGTTGGGTACTGATTTTTCTTTTATATATCCTGTACATTTCTGTGGCTTCCATTACATGACGAGAAGCAACTTGAAAGGTTGATAGATGGAGAGGCAAAAAGGGAAGGGATGGTAATATTCAACCCAAAGTTATGTGAAAATGTGGATCTTGTAGTTGGACATCTCATTTGCATTTATCCCCCATGGTACTCTCTCTCTCTCTCTACTCCTATTATAAAAAGTAAAGGTCCCAAATGGTGTGCAACTCAAGTCAATTGGGTTTGGTCATTGTATTTTTAGCTCGATTGTGATTTCTAGGTTATTCGAGATAGGTTGGGCTCGGTTTAATTTTGGGGTTGGGTTGGTATAAGCATAGGTGCAGGTTGGTCTCATGGCCTCGTCTTCAGGGGTAATTTGGGTAGTTATGCTGACTAATTAGATGGCATCTTGATGTTGGTTCTCTTTTTGGGGTTCCATGTCGAACTATTGGTTGTTGGATTGATTTGGGACTTAAAATTACTCAGGATTCAGGTCAGGTGCATGTGAGGCTTGATTAGTGACTGTCCTTGTTGACGATGGTTCGTGGTCTTGTCAGGCTGACCATTCATTTTCCAAGAAAGAGCTCGATTTTAGTTTGACTTTTGATTCGGGCATAAACTCGAGTGCATCAGAATTTTCCAGCTATAATTAAAGGATGCAATTATCCTTCTTATTTATTTTTTTCTGAACAGGAAAGAAGTTTTAGTGAAAGAAGAGAACATCATTCTTTGTAATTATTACTCGAGTGATGTTGCCTCATTGTAATTCCAACAGATGAAGGTAAATCTGCTATCTAATCTCAGATATTGGTTATTAGTTTATCATTTAATTTAAGGTTTGATTAACTTACGTCGCAGGAAATTAGGGACAGATGCATAGAAACAACATATCGGCCAAGTGGTACCAGGAGCATGCTTCAGAAAGGGAAAGCTGTACATACTTAGAGATCAAAACATTTTTTGAATTTTAATGTATTCCTTTTGTGTTCTATTTAAAGACAGATCATTCTAGGATCCTTCTCTTCCAGAGGATTTTGCTTTGTTGAAATGCTCAAGAGGAAAGAAGAATTGCTTACATTGGGAATCAAGTTCATTTCATTCCCTTCCTTGGGGATAACCTGAAATATTCATAGAACCAGCTTGTCTAATTTCAAATTTCTTTTTCATGAATAAAAGAAAGCAAAAGGTCAATCAAGTTTTCATTTTCCAAAACAAAACAATGCAAAAATGTGTCTTATATGCAAAATTTTGTGTGAAGAGCGGTAGTGCAGTGTGACCTCCTGCCAGAATTTCTTCATTAAAGAGTCCATTAACTGAAAAAATGGGTATAGTTGACTCGTTGACTAACAAAATTTGACAAGGATAAAAAGGAAAATCTAATTTAGTATGGTATACCTTTCAAAAAGGAAAAAAAGAAAAGTTAGGGATGTGTTAAATATGCAAAGGGAGCTGTACATAAATACGATTATTGATACTATTATCAATATGAATTTTATTATACATGTTAATAATTTTATTATGTAAATTTATTTTGTACAATATTGTCATTATTTAACTTAAATGAGTTATTATGCATATTAGTGATATTTAAATTAAATAATAAAAATATCATATAAAATAAAATTATTAATATACATAATAACTCATTTAACGTATATAATAAACTCAAATCGATGACGGTTTTAATAATCTTTACCTCCATAACATTTTTCATATAAAAATTAGAATGAAATACAGATAGCGGGCCATATTAGCACCTTTCACGGGTTAAATGGGCCTATCCAGTAACACCCTCCTTAAACCCCTCTTATATCTCTCATCTTTCTTGTCAGAACTTCTCCTCTTCTCCAGTTTCTCTTATCCTCTGCTCTTTCCCTGCGCTCTCATGGCTGGAGCAGCCTTTACATCCTCTTCAGGCGTAACTCCAGTTACCAGCAATTCCTCCTTCAAAACCTCCGTCAACGGTCCGATAACTATTCGTCCTCCCTTTGTTCTCTTCTCTGGTGGAAAATGCTCCTCGCTTTCTCGCTCTCTCTTGTGCAAGTGTACCTCCACTTCCATTTGGACTCCAAAACCCGGAAGAGATCCAGTTATTAGTGAAGGAAAAGATGAGGACCTGACCCGGCTTATCTGTCCCGGCTGTGGCGTGTTCATGCAAGATTCTGACCCCAATCTACCAGGTTATTACAAAAGACCTACTCCTAAAGATAAAAACAGTTTTGCTGATGCTCATGGTGGTCTCTTGGCTAATTCTGATGAATTTTCTGAAATTGAGGATGAGTTGGTGAATGTGTTGTCGGAAGAATCTGATTCGGATGAAGAAATGGAGAGTTTCTCTGATTATGAAGAATTTGATTTGGGTTCGGATTGGGAGGATAACACAACATTGAAGAAATCAGCAAAAGGTCAATCTTTAAATTTTGAAAGGGAGAGTCGAGTGGAGAATGAGTTAGCTAGTGCATCTATGGAAGAATTTGTTTCTGATAAAGAAACAATTGAATTATCAGACGTAGGGCAAACGGGTAATGGGGGTGTTGAGCAGGATTCAAATTTTGAGGAGGCAGAGAATTCAGAATCTGAAATAGACAAAAACATTGGAAAAAGATCTAAGAGAAGCAAGAAGCTTTCATCTCAAATGAAGTCTGGGTTCAAATCTCGTGGGAAAACATTTTCCAGTTTGGACCAGTTTTTAGAAGAGGAAGAATCAGAAGATGAGTCATTTTCAGATTCTGGTGGTGACGAAGAAATTGATGAATTCACAGATTTAGATGAAGAAGATACCGATTGGGATAAGGATTGGGACGAATTAGACGAGAAAGAGAAACGGAGAAGGGAAATGGATGGGTTTGCCCCTCCGGGGGTTGGATATGGCAACATAACTGAAGAGTACTTAAAAAAAATAAAGAAGGAGAAGATCTCAAAATCAGAGAAGAAGAGAAGGTTGAGAGAAGAAGCTAAAAGAGCAAAGCAGGAAGCTGGAATGGTCACAGTTTGTGCAAGGTGCCATTCTTTGAGAAATTATGGCCAAATTAAAAATCCTAATGTCGAAAACCTAATTCCTGATTTTGACTTTGACCGGTTCATCTCCACCCGTTTGATGAAATCGACAGGTACCACCTCAGTGGTTGTGATGGTTGTTGATTGCACTGATTTTGATGGATCATTCCCTAAAGTGGCTGCAAAATCCCTTTTTAAAGCATTAGAGGGTACCAGATCAAAATCAAACAAATCACCTAAACTCATTTTGGTTGCAACTAAGGTTGATTTGCTTCCCTCTCAGATATCACCAGCTAGGCTGGACAAATGGGTTCGTAGCCGTGCGAAGGCTAATGGGGCCCACAAGCTTGATGCAGTTTACCAGGTGAGTTCACACAAGGATCTGAACATTAGGAATTTGATTTCTTGCATAAAGCAATTAGCTGGGCCCCGTGGCAATGTCTGGGTCGTGGGTGCTCAGAATGCAGGGAAATCTACTCTAATAAATGCATCTGCAAAGAAACAAGGGGTAAAGATCACAAGGTTGACAGAGGCAGCAGTCCCGGGGACGACTCTGGGGATATTGCGGGTGACAGGTATCTTACCTGCTAAGGTGAAGATGTTTGACACCCCTGGGTTGTTGCACCCAGGATTGTTGATGAATCGTCTCAATCGGGATGAACAAAAGATGGCTGAGTTTAGGAAGGAACTAAAGCCGCGTTCCTTTCGCATGAAGGCAAGTTTCTTTTCCTTTTTGTTTTATTTTTACTTTTTTTTTGTTGAATGAGATGTTGTTTATTTCAGCATTAGAAGTTTATTAGATTGAGTTTTCCTACAAGTAACCCGTTGAATATAAAAAAATATTGTGAAACTTAATATTAGAGAGCTTGTGGTAGAAATAGGGATGCATTTAGTACCAACCTCATTTTCCATTTGTCTTTTAAGGACAAATATGTAGGATTCCTTCTATCTAGTTGCGTCAATCTAAAATAAAACCTATCTCTTCTACATTTTGAATGTTTTCCTGGTATAAGAGGTTCAAAACTCAGGGCAATAAATAGAGTTTTAATACATACTTTTGTTTATGTGTTAGGATCCATAAACAAATAACAAGTATAGAAATTTACAATCTTGACAATTGTCTAAATCAAATTTTTAAATAAGAAATGCAAAATAGTAGGGATGATCTACATGGTCCATATATCACGCCTATAACATAATTGACGAGATCTGGTGAATGTTTTACTATGTATCAAATGATTTGGAACTTTTTAACATCTTGATTTAATGAGCCTTGAATTGTGGGCTCTTTAAATTGAACATATATCATGAGATAATTTTAAACAAAATTTGAAATGTAGGCTATTTATATGTCCAAGGATGCATTTATATAATTTATTGTCAGTATTCAACTATTTTTGAATTGGTTTGAGAATACTGTCAAGATTGCCAAATAATTCCATTGTCATTGGCTTTATTTACTATTTATCCCTTTATTTATTTGCTCATGGGTTCAGTCTATTGACAATTTTTTCTCTTGTTTTCTTTTTCTTTTTTCTCAAATTGATCTAGGCAGGACAAACAGTGCATGTAGGGGGTTTGATGAGACTTGACCTAATTCAAGCCTCTGTTCAAACTATCTACATTACTGTATGGGCTTCTCTTAGCATATCTCTTCACATGGGAAAGATAGGTAATGCTGATGAACTGCGTCAAAACCATTTTGGTTCGAGACTTCAGGTAAAACCTTTTCCTAGTGTTTTGGGTTTGCGGAACTTTACAGTTGATCTTGTGTTTTGCTGCTTCAGTATTTATCATGGATTACCTTAGCTGAGTTTGATCATTTGCAACCATTAATTTGTGGTTGGAGGAGGCTTTCTCAGTATGCACTGGATCAGAACATCTTGTTCCCCAATTATAGATACAGATCAATGGCTGCCTATTATTACCATACCCAATAGTGCTCTACTCATTGATGCATTGTTGAATACCTGAAGAGTATATATTGAAACCGAAATTTACTCAATGACATCATGCTTAATTAGATTGTACGGCTGTTATAGCCACCAATTGGACAGGACAGGGTGGCGGAGCTAGGAGACTGGACACAAAGAGAGTTCAAAGTTCATGGCGCAAGCTGGGATGTCAACAGTGTAGACATTGCTGTGTCAGGTGTAGGATGGTTTTCTCTGGGACTAAAAGGAGAAGCAACAGTTGCTTTATGGACATTTTCTGGTGTTGAGGTGGTACAAAGAGAACCCCTGGTTCTTGACCGAGCCCCATTTATAGAACGGCCTGGGTTTTGGCTACCTAAAGCAATTTCTGATTTAATCGGACAGGAGAATAAGAGAAAGTCAGAAGCTAGAAAAAAGCTTGAAGAACAAATTGAAGATGAAGAACTACTTTTGGAGGCAAGTGTTTAGAATCCTCATTGTGGTGCTTAGCTGGCCCCTTTTTTGTGTTTGTAGAAAATTTGGTGTGAGATTTGTGCTCAAGTGAATTTTAAGTTTCATATCTTTAGTGACTGCATATGCCTTGGTTGGTTGGCTAAAATAAACAGAGCATGAGAGCAATGGTCTTAATTGTTACTTCAGTAATAGAACGTATTGATTGTTGGTGAGGTCAGTAGCTGTATTACATTTTTTTTTTAATTTTTAAAAGTGGACTGACCGCCACAGTTTCTTATTGAAACTTAATGTTCAAAAGAACTAAAATACAAATTGAAACTAAAACTCAATACCATAACCTGGTATTGTAAGATTCAACAAATGCTGAAAAAACATAAAAGATCTATCATTTGTGCTTCAAAATATTGCCCCTTCATAGCTTCACTCTTCTTGCTATGCCAGTTTTGGCACGTTTCTTGGCCAGCATTCTTCCATTTCAGCAGCTACAAAAGAAAATTATTTTGTATAAAATAATCACTAACCTAATCTTAATTCTACTTCAAGTATCAACTATCTAAATTGAGTATTACTAATATCATAACCATTATTTCATTGAACTGTTAACTGGCACTATTTCTCTTCCATACCAGTCCTCTTCCTCTATTGGTACCAATCCTAGCCCCCCTAAACCTGTACTAGTGAGGAATGTACATCAAAAGACATAACTAATTTTAACTTGTGAACATTTATCTCCTTTAATACTCCAATACTGAGCTAAAGATATAATTGCAAATCCCAGAGATGTTATACTTTTACAAGTACCACCCTGAAAATTTAATCTATTTTGTTCTCTCCAAATTGTCCATAAGAAAGCTCCTCTAATTAATTCACAAATATCAGAATCTTTTAGGGGAATGTGACTATCCATTAACCAAATGTCATGAACAGATTGACCTTGAAAATTAAAATTGTTAAATTGAGTAAACCAATTCCATAAAAGATGTGAGACGGTGCATGTTGTGAACGGATGATCAATTGTCTCTCTCATACTACAAAAATACACCTTATATCTCCTGATCAACCCCATTTTTAAGATTATCCTTAGTTAAAATTCTTTTTTTTTGTACCAGCCATAAAAAAACTTTTATTTTCAGAGGAATCGGGGCCTCCCAAGTATGTTTATATCTCTCTTAGTTCAAATAACATGTAGTTGTATTACATGTCATTTTCTCTCTCTCTCTCTCTCTCTCTCTCTTTTTCCAAAATCTATTTTGTTTTATTTTTATATCTTGAAGAATTTCATGCTAGCATATACATAATTGAATATCATTCTGTAAATATATATCATCCAGTTGTTCTCATTTACAATTTAAAATTTAAAAATCTTTTGCTACATTATGAAGTGAGAGGTATTGGAGGAATCTCCAAGTTCTGCAAATCACTAGCCAACATTTGCACCACTCTCGTCATATGCAGTCCTTCTGCAGGATTCCATTCTATGCACCAAAATGCCACAATAATCAACTTTTTCATGATGTCGGATTCGGTAGTTGATTCAACCTCAATAGCCGAGTCTACATCTTCTCCTCTAATTAATTTTTCATAAATAAACTCAGGGTAGTAGACCTCACTATCAGTCTGCAAGTTGGGCTGGAGATCTTTTTCACCAAGAACCATTTTGAGTATCAGCATTCCAAAACTATAAACATCTGATTTATAAGATACATTACCGAAGTTTCGGGAGTATACCTCTGGTGCCATATAACTTATGGTTCCTTTAGCTGCTGTTATGGTGATATTGCTTTTATCAGATGAACACAGCTTTGCTAGGCCAAAATCAGAAAATTTAGGAATTAAGTTATAATCCAAAAGAATATTATGTGGCTTTATATCAAAATGTAGAATCCAGTGATGGCATCCTTCATGCAAATATTTGATGCCATTAGCTACTCCAGTTGCTATTTTTAGAAATGTTTCCATAAGGAATGCTCTACTGGCATTGTTTTCAGTTCTAAGTACGAATGTACTTATATCTAGTGATCCATTTGGCATAAATTCATAAATCAAGGCTCGTTTGTTCCCTTCTGAGCAAAAACCTAAGAGTCGAACCACATTAAAGTGGTGGATTGTTCCAATGGTTGTCACTTCATTTATTCAATCTTTACCATCGGAATCGATGTTAGATCTTTCTAGCATTTTTACCGCAATATGGATCCCGTTTGATAACTCGCCTTTGAAAACACTTCCATATCCTCCTTGGCCTAGCTTATCCTTGAATCTTTTGGTAATTTTTTTTATTTCAAGGAAACTATGCCTCGTAGGCTTGTTTCCGTACTCGCCAAGGAGCTCGTCATGTTGGGAGTAGTCAATATGGCTCCATTTTCTAGATATATACCATATAAGGGTGATAAGTAATAAGAGCACAACCAATCCAGTAGCAGATGTTGCTGTAAATGAAGCAAAGGAAAATATGTTGTTGGTAATTTTTTTTGAGCTAGGTAGGTTGAAACTACTAATTGAAATGTGAAATAAAACAGCTAAATTTAAAATGGAGCTACATCAACTAAAATAATGAGTGTTTTCAAAAGAGGTAGAGTAACATATCACCTCCTATGAGCTTGCTATTCTGGCCTGTAAGAAACAACAAAAGGGTTAGTTGAAGACATTATAAAGTAGAATTACGAGTCCAATTAATGAGTAAAAAAAAGTACTTGGTTAAAAGAAATTCAAACAAGTGCAATCCAATAATGAATGAATTATTATTCAACTCAAAATTAACCAGTTGTTGGTGAAAGGGATTTAGACTTACTATTATGCGTGAAAAATGATTCGGTTGCTGCACTCTGTTTTCCTTTTGCCTCACATATTTTGCATTCATCAGTGACACCAGGGACATACCATGCAAGGGTTGCATTAAGATATTTTGCCACCCCCGTCCCCAAATCAAAATAATTATCTAAAATCCAATTGAACGGAACACTACGATTGTTAGATAAGACTACACAAAAAGATGGCAAAATTGATATTGCATAGATCCCATCCACCATATATGTGAGCTGAGTGGTGTTGCTGAGGCATGAAATCGGTCCATTTTGAGTAGTGAAGAAGAAATCTGATTGGTTAACTTTATCCTTTGGGCAACACACTATATCCATCCTGTACATCAGATAAGGTCGAAAAATTTCAGCGGTGAGGTTAATGGAGGTGAGGTTGTTGATGGGGCAAAAGGAGAATGCATCTCCAAGCTCAACTGTGATTCCACCGCTGATGTAATCGATAAATAGAACTTTGCCGTGACCCGCATTTGGGTGTTGGAGAATGGTGTTATTTCCAGAGCAAAACAACTCCATGGCTGTTATTTGAGCATTTCAAGATAAGATCATCTCCTTTTTGTATGCAAATGATTATGAGTTTAAGAAGAGAAATCTTTCTTAAGTACTTGGTGAATGTGAACGAGACTATTTGGAAATGTGGATATTAATAGTGTATGCAGATCTATTTTTTATGTATGTAATTACATCATAGAAGTATAATTGTCATTGATTGGCAAACCGAGGGTTCATGACTTCTCAATAAAATTTTTTAATTATAACTGACCAGTCAGCAAAGAAAACAGAAGTTGGGATATAACATTTTAATTTCCACTGACAGAGGTCTGTTATGTATGAAATTAGGGATGCCATGAAGCTATATTATTTCTATAATTTTTATTTGGATGGGTTAATTTCCTTGTGTTAGTGATTTTTCTCTCTGTAGTTTGATTTATTTAATTTATTTTATGTTCTCTGTGTGCGCTTGCCCCTGTTTTTTTTTTTTTTTTGCAGATTAACTTTCGTTCAGAGGTTATCAGATGTTTAACATGTTAGAAAAATATTTACTTAACTGGGGCCCCACAATAAGAAGGTTGTGCCGAAAGCCGGAATGGGTATCTGATCTCTGGGCCACCAACTCCACACACTGAAGGAGCGCATTTCTTGAAGAATTCATGTTCTTCACTTTTTGCATAGGCCGGATTAATCCAGCTTTGGAGCTGAAGAGAAAAAATGAGTATCATGAGTGGATGCATTGCTGCTGAGGGAGGTGATGAACTTTCAACCAACAAAATAACCAAAAGGCAAAGAGGAAAAATTGACAAAAAAAATCTCCAGTGAAGATGAGGGCATTTTAACTTTTGTTATCAGATGACAATATAGACTTGTCGAATACCTTAACCGGGGGGGGTAAGGGGCCTGGTCCCCCTTGAATTGGAATTTTTCATTTATTCCCTTTAAATTTTATATATTTTCCAAGTAAAATATTCTTTGGCCCCCCCTTTGAAATTAAAATTATACTATATTTGTGATTCAGCCTCTCTTATTCTGATTTTCTGATTCTGTCCCTGCCTTGACCTATCTTTATTGAGTGTTCAATATTGATTATTAGCCAGTGTTTTCTTAAGGGTGTATTCCAAAGAGGATTAATGGAGAGAGAGGGAGGGAAAGAAGAGAATTATTTTCTATCTTGCTTCTAAGTTTTAATTTTAAGAGGTTAAAAAAGATAGATGAAGGTAAATGAGAATAATTCCTCTATTTATTTTTTCAATAAATATTCTCTTCCAACTTGAGGTGTAAAAAAGTTAGTTGCCTCTTTTTTTTTTACTTTTCCTTTTCTTTTCTCTCAAATTCGGAAGCACGGCCTAAGTTTTTCGGGGAGGGGGTTGGGGCTTTTTGGCTGGTCTTCGTGTATCAAAAAATTAAACAGTATTTTGACGTGGATAGCCAAGTTTTTACTTAAAGCTGGAAAACTGTCATTTTGAAATTGTCAAATATACATAATAAAGCCAAAAATTGACAGAATTTCAAAAGCGTTTTTCTTGGTTGTCTTATTTTAACAATTTATGTCAAGTATTTTTTCCCCTATTATCGTTGGGTTTGGTCAAAATGGGTAAACTTTCCCTATTATTGTTAGAATCCTCCTAAACAATTTTGTTAATTATTGAAAGCAATTGTTGAATCGCAGGCTTAGCATAATGGTGATAGATCTCATTTCTTCATGGAAATATACAAATTTAAGTTCCGCGAAAGATATTTGAAAAGAAATAAATACCGGAGTTAATGAAAACTCTTATATTAGAAAAAAGAAAGCAATTGTTAGATCCTGATTACTAATTTAACTGCAACATAAGGTGTCTATAGTATAGTTGTTGTAGACTTACTGACAAACTATCAGATAAGGATCATGGCCAGGAATCTCAGTACCATGACAAGTTAATTGATCAGCCATGAACCCGACCAGACTGGTTAAGCACTTCATCCCAGACTCCCAATAAAAGAATGGTTTTTCCAATAAGCAACATTATTTCAAAAAACTCAACAAGGGATATACAGTTAATTAATTATCAGGACAACTGAAGTGTCGAGAACTGCAGAAAATCCAATGGTATTCAGACTAATAACATAATATATCAATCTAAGTACAAGAATTTATATATTCTTTTAAAATCATAAAAAATGAACTCCAAAAAAAATGCATACCATATAAGATAATAGGATATACAAAAATAAATGACAGACATGTCGAGCTCAAATCTAAGAAATGATGTTTCATAATTAATATGTACAAAAGTTCCTTAAGAAGTGTTTGTTGAATTCAGAAATTATATATCAGTTCCCCCCAGCAACAAGATCTAAAGAATCTGGCCTTGAGCAAGAGAACACTACAAGAAATAAGGGTTTTTGTGATGACCGATTTCGTCACTAAAGTGGCAAAAATCGTCACAATTATGTTCTTGTGATGATTTTTTTGTTCATCACCGGTCGTCACTAATATGCGACTCACTTTTTAATAGTGACGAATTTAGTATTTTTCATTAATGTTTATGACATTTGTGACAACGAAATTCCTCAAAAAAAGACATGCTCATTTGTGATGATTCTTTACTGTAATAAATAGTTATCTTATTTGTGATTAAAAAAATGGTCACTGATATCTTTTATGATTTGTGACAATAATTACTTTCATAAATGAATTTACTATTTGTGATGAAAATATTTTTTTCTTGTGGAGAAAATATTGTCACTAGCTTACAATTAACAATGTCAAGATAAATTATCACATTTTTAATTGCAATGAAAATTTGTTGTCACAATTATCATTTAGTCATGAAAATAATTGATAATTTCACAAATAATATTGTGGCCAATTCTGGATAATTCATCACTATCGATAAATATTAATCTACTAAAAATATGTTAACAAAATAATTCATATAATTAAGTGGAAATGAAAGCAAAAATGAGATAAAAAAGAGAACACAAATTTCATTAAAAGAAATTATTAGTTCTGATATAAGCATTCATATTGTTGCATACACAACAATATATTAATAGCAATATAGCATGATCATTTGGACTACAAACTTCCAATCAAAATCCAATATAACAAAATAACTAGATAAGAAACATAATAATTCATTTGCCCAAAAAATATATCCCCTCTTCAATCACCACACTGTTGGTACTTCATTCATGATTATGTTGATCAAACAAGTCAATTAGCACGCTCCTGCAAGCACCAAAAAAAAAGGACAAAAATTAGTGCTGCTGCCTTGCTCATTCTCAAATATAATTAAATTTTAGAAATAAAATTACTTACCTTTCTCATATGTAGTTGATTGCAAATTTATAATAGAATTTCCAGAAGCAATACTAGCAAAAATAACTGACATTTGACGTCGTACTTCATCTTGAATCTTTTGTTGCATTTCTGTAGTCTGAGTCTCAATAGCATTGCGCCGGAGCTCCATTTCAGCTCGTTGTGATTCCGTCTGAACTTGTAGTTCAGAGTCCTCTTGCTTCTTTGTAACTTTAGTGAGTTTCTCATCTTCCACCTATAAAGCTTGTGCCTTTCTTCGTTTAGATAGGCGGGTCTACGGATATTTCAGCTATTTTATTAATGGATGGTTATTTAATACCCGTGAACGTGATTTGAACTTGAGCACACAGAATAGTGAGGTTCTAGTAAGGGGAGATGAGAGCACGGGTTTTGTTGATTACTTTGGGATCTCGACTGATATTGTAAAGTTAGAGTATACAGGGGGAAATAGTGTGGTATTATTTAAGTGTGATTGGTTTGATGTGTATAACAAAGGTAAGGGAATTAAGGAAGATAGTTTTCCAAAAAGCATAGGTGGTTGTCATGTTCTCTGCATTCTCCTTCATCCTTCTTTATTGCCTTGATCATAAGGCAAAAATTAAATAAAGAATTATTTTGTGCTTTTGATAGCATGTAGAGAATGAGAAGCGTTTAAATCTAATCTGAAACAAGCTTCTGTTTTTTTTTTTTTATTTCAATCATGATATATTTCCTTAATAATTTTATCCTATATTAATAATCTATATATTAAAGCATGGAGTTCTACTCTAATTTCAATTAAATAATTAAACTTAACACGCAGGATGTAGTAGAGAAGGTAAATAAAAAATAATATGTATTTGAATTTTTTAATGACTCACTTAATTTCTTTTAAGCAAAATGGTTGTCGTTTATACAAAAGTGGAAAATAAATTTTTTCACTTAAAATAATTTTGTAGAAGTACAAAAATAGTTCATAAATATGTAATATATTAAATGTGCGGACAAAAGCTTCATTATAAAAAGAGGAATCATTATTTATGACAAAATTTCACTCTTCATTATTTGTTGTCACTATTTATTATAGTAAATATTTATGACATTTTTTTAATCTTTACTATTTATTGTCACTATTTATTATTAGAAATGACGGTAAATTGAATTGTCACTATTATCCAATTAGATAGTAAAGAGTATGATAAATCAACACTATTAATTCTATAATAGATGTATGTCTCCATGAATGAAAAATGTGACAAAAGTTGTCACAACAAAATAAATTTAATAGTGTGAATAAAATTTCGTCATAAAAAATGTCATTATTAGTTATGAAATTTAAATCATCACAATTTATTATCACTAATTATCATTCTAATAACGATAAATTGGATAGTCACAATTACATACCCAATTAGTGACAACTACACTAAATCATCACTTTAATGGTAGTAACTGTGAGGATAATATTTTTGTCACATATATATCGTCACTAAATGTCATAATGCTTCATAATGCTTGTGGAAGAATAGTTTAGGTGGCAGTGGTAAGCTACACGGATCATAACTTGCAAACATCTCTACAACTTTGCTCCGGGGTGGACGATCCGACGGTTTAATTTGAATACACCATAATCCAATGGTACATAGCTGTGCTTCCATCTCATTAATCTCTTTAGATATTTCGGTCTCTCTGTATTGCACAAGGTGATCATATATCCACGATGGATAGTACTCTTGATTCGTGCTATTTATTTCTGGATTCGAATTTCTCCTGCCCGCGGCCATTTCCAGTAGTAGCATTCCAAAACTATAAACATCAGGCTTGTCAGATATACCCCCGAAGTTTCTCGAGAGCAACCCGGGAGCAATGCCGTTCGCTATGCTGACTGACACCAGGCTGAAGTCTTTTGGGTATAATTTTGCAAGTCCGAAATCAGATATTTTCGGAACAAAATTGTCATCCAGGAGAACATTATGGGGTTTTATATCGAAGTGTATAATTTGCATATCACATTCTCGATGCAGGTAATTGATCCCTCTGGCCACCCCTAAAGCTATTTCCTTGAGTTTTTCCCAAGAAAAAGATCGAGAATTACCATTATTTTCTCTAGTTGAAAATATATGCTTATCAAGAGATCCATTGTGCATATACTCATATACAAGAGCTCTCGTAGATCCCTCTGAGCAATACCCAATAAGCCGAACTATGTTTTTTATGGTGAACTTTACAAAAAGTGGATACTTCATTAATGAATTCTTCACCATGGAGCTGTGAATTTCTCAGTATCTTAACAGCGACATGCCTGGTACTGAGAATAGTGCCCTTAAATACCGATCCCAAGTCACCTTCTCCTAGCTTTTCTGAAGTTCCTTGTAATTGCAATAATGTCTGTATAAGAGTATCTCCTCGGTGCGAGCACTTGCTGGTATCAGAGGAGCTTTTCCACATTATCAATGGGCATCCTTGCTCTCCAGTACTTGTGTGCCAACGGCATACATATAACCCTGCTAAATAACAATAAAACTGAAATGGACCATGTTAATTCTTCTTATAGGTAACCAGATGGATGTTCTTCTTAATAAATAAAAGAGTGAAAATGGATGGTAACCGAATGATGACTTGTTTAGTTGTTTGATTATAGTTGTCTGATTATTTTGGGAAGATGAATTAATTGAAGAGTTGTACGAAAAACGGCAGGACCACAGGTATTTAATCCCAAATTTCCAATTTCACTGCAAACAATCTGTTTTGTTTCTCTTAGGTATAGACGAGACGAGTTGGTGGCCAGTGTACAATTATCGATTGCAAAATATGTACAACATTTAATAGAGAATAGCTCTTACATGACCTTACCAATTATCAATAGCAAAATCTGAAACAGAATGAATATAACTATAACGCTGTCGATAACTGTTTCTGCTGTCTGTTCATTTACATAACTTTGTTCTCTCAACTCCATAACATTTTCACCCAATTGCAATAAAAGCAACTCGCTTTTCACAAGTGAAGATATCAAGGGCAATTTCATGTGCTGACCATACCACCTCAAAATGTCAACTAGTCTCCAGTACGAAAATGGATCAGATACCAGTAGCTGTTCTGTATTTTCTTGATCATTTTTAATCTGATCATGGAAATACCTGCATTGAATTTTGTATAATTGTTTTTTGAGTCTAATAATATCAAATCAATTCTCAGTACAAATTCAGTACAGGATTTTAGAATAATTCTGCCAATGTGTTGCTTACTGCATAGTTTCTTTTCCATGAAAAATGGGGCAAATTTGAAGCAATTAAAATTTGGGGGAATTTTCAATACTGTTGCTTACTGAATAGTTTCTTTTTGATCACCTAATAGATTTTGGTGATGATTCATGGAGTTCAAGGTTAGCTGGTGATTTTGGAGTTTCAACTAATCTGTTTTTTTTTTTTTAAAAAAAAAAGGTATCTATTTTTTTTTAAAAAAAGATATCTATTCTTCTTTTTGAGATAAAGATAGGGATCAAACCTCCCTTTAAATATCCACAAGAAATTTTCTGTCCAGATTTTGAAGGGAACAAAAATAAGTATCTAGTAAAAAAAGAGAAAACACTGAAAATGGTTTTCTGCAATGAAATTGCCTAAATGATGCTTGCAAGCAGCGACCGACAAGTATACTCAAAGATTTCTGTACCAGCAAAGTTGGAAGCCCTCCTGCAGCACATCGAATGCTTGCATGGTAGTGCCCGAATGGTAGTCAACATCGGAGATTAAAGTCATGTTTACATATTTACATGTAGGCTCCAGATCAGTTACCGTAAAAGAATCTCCCATTAGCAAATAGATAAAGGAATCATTACCACTCATGCAACTGACGTAGTTGGGATTCTGTATCTGTTTAGTGCAACTGATAAAACTCGCAGAATTTTTCCATATCCTGCATGACTTGATAGGCCCGTCGAATTTGTGTTAATATTCCAACGGATAGCTAGGAATCCTGCAGCTGTTCTGATCCTTGTACACTGGATCCACCACATTTATTGTCTGGTTGAAGTATGAGATGTCTATAATGTAATATTTACCCCAGCTCCAGTCTAAATAGGGCTTTTCGGCATCACATATAATGTCGACATATGTCGAGCTGCAGTGTGCTGGGTCGGTTTTAAGGCGGAAGGGGTGATGGATGTCATGGAGATGGCCGCACGAGGAAGCACAATTAGAAGATTGGTTTTGGATATGGCTGTGTGTTAATCCTCCATTACAAAGGAGAGAAAATATGATGTAACAGATGGTGATTGAGAAGGAGATAAAACTGCCCATTAGTACTTCTGGTAAAAAAAGAGAATTTTGTTTTGGATTTTGTGTGTGTGTGGTGTGGGGTGTCAGGGGGTGGAAGCGAGAGAGCGAGATCCTTTTTACATTTTTTTTGCCTTCATCATTAGTTTTTTCTTCTTCTTAAACATATTTTAACCTAGTCATCAAAAGCTCATTATCAAAACTTCAATTCACATATATAATCTTATATCTTTTCGGCCATGATGTACAGTAACTATGATTTTTTTTATTAACGTCAATATTTGAATCCTCAATATATCAATCAATTTTTCACCACACACAAAAAGAAAAAAATATTTAATGACCCACATTGTATAGTACAACTATTTAACCAAATGCAAACGTGATTGATATATTGCTATAGAATATTGTATAGGTTATTGGAGAGCTCCATCATGAAGGATTGTAAGTTACAATTACTATTATCATATGATGGGTGTCAAATTTGATGAAGTCTGGCAATAGCAATTTTATTATTGATTGGTCTTTCTTTACAGTAACAGAAGTTGGCTTATATAGCCAAGTGACCAACGGTCAGTTAACGGTACAAATTTTATAAAAAAATAAATAAATGAAAGCCCAGTTATTTACACTTGGACTCTTTATTTTTCTAAAAATAACCTATGACGAAAATACCCTCACGGGTCTGAGGTTATTAATTTTAAACCCATTGTATCTATTTCTCAACACTCCCCCCAAGCTCGGCGTATATATATTATATAACCCGAGCTTGCATATAATATTTTCGAACGTCTTATGATTTAGTTCTTTGGTGAATATATCAGCTAATTGATCCTCGCTTCTAACATAGGGTGTTTCTATTTCTCTGACTTGAATTTTTTCTCGAATGAAGTGACAATCCACTTCGATATGCTTGGTTCGTTCAATAAATACGGGATTGGCCGCGATATGCCTGGCCGCTTGATTGTCGCAAAACATCTTCATGGATCCCTCAATTTTGATATTTAGGTCGGTTAGCACTTGCTTGATTCATATCAACTCACTTGCGGTAGATGCCATGGCTCGATATTCAGCTTCCGCACTTGATTGTACCACGACATTTTGTTTCTTGCTTTTCCATGTGACTAGATTTCCGCCTACAAATGTGCAAAAACCAGTGATAGATTTTCTATCAAAGCTTCCTACCCAATCTGCATCGGAATAGCCACACACGTCGTTAGTGTTATTCCTTTTCATCCAAATACCTTTACCAGGGGTTCCTTTCAAATATTTTAAAATTCTATTTATAACATCTAAATGTGGTGTCCTTGGTGTATACATGAATTGACTGATTTGGCTTACGACATAGGATAAATCCGGTCGAGTAACGGTTAAATAAATTAATTTTCCTACAAGTCTTTGAAATTGGTTGACATCCTCCAAGAGCTCTCCATCCTCACTATTTAGTTTTACATTGGTATCTATTGGTGTTATGGCTGACTTACTTCATAATTTACCGGTTTCTTTAAGTAACTCAAGGGTATATTTTCGTTGAGATATAAATAGCCCTTTTGAGGAACGAGCTATTTCAATCCCAAGAAAATATTTTAGTCTTCCTAAATCCTTGATTTCAAATTTTTGTTTGAAGTTTTCTTTTATACAATCAATTTCAAATTGGTTATCCCCGGTTATAATGATGTCATCTACGTAAACCAAGACTACAGTTAGACCGTCACAACTATGCTTAACAAATAGTGATGAATCGGCACCGCTAATTGTAAAACCATAGGAAGTTAAAAAATGAGAGAGTTTGCCATACCATGATCTTAAAGATTGTTTAAGACCATAAATAGCTTTTTTTAATCTGCAAATGAGATTAGAATTTTGTTCCTTCTTGTGACCCGACGGAAGATTCATGTATACTTCTTCCTCAAGGGTTCTTTGAAGGAAGGCATTTTTAACGTCCATTTGGTATAGATTCCAATTTTTATTTACGA